>JAIFKI010000008.1:31456322-32848822 GCA_025389145.1 Misgurnus mizolepis | reverse complement strand
AAACGGCTCTAATTCCTAAATCCTTCAGCCAATATGAATGTGAATTCCCCTCTAAATAAAGTTGAGTGTTTGCACTGCAAGCCAATATTCCTAATATGACTTAAACTGGAATACATTTTGGTAAACAGCTAAAATAACACAAAATGTGCCTCTGTCCCAATATTTATGGACCTAACTGTAAAAAAAAAAAATGGGTCCCTGACACAAAATCAAGGTCCTGTCATATCCATCCCAGTTCTCTGACCTGAACCATACAGAAAATGACTGAAGAGTAGAGAGCAGCAACATATGAAGGGTCTGGAGAAATTCTGAAGGAATAATTTAAGATCACCTGCCTTGAATTCTTCAACTTCATCCGAAATTATAAAAGAAGACTCTGAGCTGGTATCCTTGCAAATGGAGGTAGTAAAGAGGATTAATTGCTATACATTCTGAACATCTCAGTTTCATAGAAATTCCTCCTTTGGGCCATTTTCTGGCAGACATTTCTAATCTAAACAACGGATGCATATTACGTAAACTGCATCTCACCCCCCCACTCTCATTTAATTCCCTCCCCTTCAAAATATTTTGCATACATCCTGCCTCTCCAACGGGAAGTAAATTGCAGCAGTGTTCGCAAAGTTCAAGGCGAAATGCAGAGTCACATTCCAAGGTGTGATCTTCTATCTGTAAAATTTTGATCTGTCCGTGTTCTGAAGACAGCGAAGTTTACATTATTTTGAGTGCCAGCAAAGGCAGCCAATCAGCATCAAGTACTTGCATTTCTTAAAGTGGACAGAGAATGAAAAACCATTTTTACCTTGTCTTTGTTGAATAATGGTAGTCTACCCGCATTCACAAACATACAAAAAGTGCTAGACATGCTTAACATCTCAGTCTCATAGAAATTCCTCTTTTAGAAATGTCAGCCAGAAAACAGCCCAATCTGAAAAACTGATGCTTATGACATCACAGGCATCTAACTGCCCCTCCACTTTAAAATAATTGGCTACATTTTTTGAGTGGCAACAAAGTCAGCCAAACAGTAATGAGATTCCCAGTTAAGCCCAAAGGGACACCAAATAGGTGCAAAACCACGTGTTTAAAATCCCCCACCCTAATAGAGCTATCTGAGAGAGGTTTTTAGGAAGCTTCTAAAGTATTACAGACCCAACCAAAATTGTATTACAGGTACATGTCACATCACAGAACAAGGATAAATACCCCGTTCAATCATTCTATGTCACCTTTAAACCACCTGACAGATCCAGGGCCGGATTATCCATAGACGGGATTGGGCGAGTGCCCTGGGGCACCAAGGGCTCCAGACTGCAGCCAAAATGTTTTTAGTACTCGCGCATGTGCGGGCAATTGACAAAACTACGGAATGCGCGATCGGGTATTAAACGCTCATTTGCATGACGCGTATATAGTTTTATGTCACCATGCGTTCAGTTGATTGTACCGATGGGTCTACGCAGCCAGGGTAAAGTCAACACATTTCACTCAGAACCGCGAGGAGACGCGCTGGCGCGGATTTAAAATTAAACATTGCAGAGATGAGGGACAAAGAGAGCGGGAGAACTTTTAGCCTACATTAACACTAAAAACATTATAGATGAGAATAAAGGTTTCAAACATCAGTGCCAAGTTAAGGAAAACCGGATAAGAGATGAGAAACGGATACTGTAGATTGCCCTGCCACTCATCTCATTACAGTATGCTATCTGGATATAACTTATTGTATATGTATGTATCTTATGCCTAGAATTAGTGAAGGGGGTTGTATGAATCTCTGTTTCATAACTGCCTATTCTAAAAGTTTCAACAATTGTTCATAATGACATGTGCAGCAACTGCATTTAAGTCTATTTAGTATTTTTCAGTAATGCAGTTATTTTGGAAAAAAATTGAATAATTGCATTGCAGGCTGATTTAAGGTGTACCCTAAATTTTCTGCTAGCACTCCTAAAATTTTCAGTCAGGGGCTACAGTGCTTCTAATAACTAAAATGTTAGTCTGGAGCCCTTCAATATAATATATATATAATATAATGTATAATTTTTTTTGGGGGGGCACTTGAAATTTGGTCACCCTAGGGCACTTCACTGTGTTAATCCTGGCCTGGACAGATCTATATTAAATATAATATCAATATTAACCTATTTTGCCTCCAAAACATGATTTCATTTCATAATGATGGTTGATCTGAATATAACCAATGTGAGTCATACTGTTTTTAATCACAAATATATTACTACACAACAAATCTTTTTTATTTTTACACCAGTAACTTTAGTATATATGAAAATGTGATGTAATAAATGAATTAAAATGAATCACCTTCAGGTTGTTGAGAGTGGATGTTCGAAATCAACACTGTAAAGAACAAAGAGAAAAAAAAACTCATTACAGTTTAAACAATAAACATGAAGCTGTTAACCCTACGTAGCCCACGTAAAATACATCAATTTATAGATCCTGTTGATTCTGTACATATAAATATGATTAGTGTTTGGCAGTAGCCTAACAAAATAAACACAACACTTTAATCTTTTAGATGCACTCAACTATTTTGAAAAACATTGTACACAAAGAAATGACTTTACAGTTTTTCTCAAATGCTAAAACACAAAAGCCAATCCTCTAAACCAAATGACCAGTTGTCTAAACACATTTACTAAATCTAGCCATCATTTCCCAATATCATAAACACATTTCACATGAAGACACAATTCACAAAACACAATCCTCCTTTCTCATAAATCTTAACACATTTTTCTATGCTAAAACAGTTGCAAAAGAACTCTGCTCATATTCTCAAATGAAAGCTCATGTGATGCAAAATGATTGCCACAGTCAGCAATATTTGAACACAATGAACACAGCTGGCGTCATTCATTACACACAACGAGTCAAAATTGAAGACACTTGTTGCTAATGCTGTGACCACATGTATAAAAGCAAGTTCAGAGTGCGCAGTTTGCTGAAGATTAAAAAAAAAACAATGGATGAAGGCAGACTCAGGGGAAGAGTAATAAGAGTCAAAGGAGGGAGAATGGGCCATGGAAGAAGAGGAGCAGGCCAACGAGGAAGAGGAGAAGGTCCAGGAGGGAGAGCAAGACAACCTCACACCATCATTATGGACGAGATGTGAGCAACAGTCATTGACCATGGCATGACCATGGCTGAAGCAGGACTAAGAGTCCGTTCAAACCTGAGTAGGTTCACCGTGGCCACCATTATCAGGGCTTTCAGACAACACAACAGGTATTGTACTCCATTGCTTTCTTTTTCACAATACAATTTTACAAGCCTGCGAAAGTAGTCTATTGGTTTTAAATCAGTTGTTACTGTATTATAAAACATGTCAATTGACAACACATATTTTTTTCCTTAGAGTTGAAAGAATGCCACATAGAGGTGGGAGGGTTGCCATATTTACATCGGCACAAGAAACCCTCATTGTGGATATGGTTCGTGAGAACAACCTCATCAGACTCTGGGAGATAAGAGACAAAGTCATTGCCGATTATGTCAACAAGAGCATTGATGATGTCATCTTAGCCACAATAGACCAAATTTTCTGGCGCCAAAAGATGCGGATGAAACAGGTCTATAGGGTTCCCTTTGAGCGCAACTCTGCAAGACACAAAGACCTACGTTACGAGTATGTGCAAGTAAGTATACATCCATGTTCACAGTACTGTTAGTGGACATACTGTGTTGCTCAGTGTTTACATTTTTGAAAGCTTCGAGCTGCTCTTTTGGTTTGAAAGATTGAGTTTTAAAGTGAGAAGGTGTGGTTGTGTTCATGTAGCTTTAGAAAAGGTTGTTGTGTTTAGACATTGGGGAAAATGGAGGAAATGTTTGTGAAATGTGTTTTAGCATTTGAGAAAAACTGTAATGGTACTGAAAATAAATCTGCAGTCATATCAGTTTATTACAGAAATCTGTTTTATTCTACACATATCTGAAGATCCTCACTGATGTCTTAATGTTAAGATCACATTAACTGAATAATATCCATCTCTGTAATCTTCATGTTATCAGAAACTTTCATCTGAGGAATAAATTAATGTATGAATGTTTATAAATGTGGAGAGTTTATTTCTAGAATGACATAAATAATCATCAACTTGTGCTGTTGTGTGATGCTTCATTTACACAGATATCAGTATAAAGTCAAAGACCATCATCATATCAGCCAGCAAAACTGAAACACTAACATTTTAAAATACAACATGAAACATACTGTTTAAATAATCATATTTTATGATTGCTCATTTCTGCTGCAGATTGTTTTGAGACAAACATCTGAACCTAAATGCCCTCTGACTAAAATTGTACATGATGATGATGTCATGACAGCTCTGATTGGCCATTTCAGTGATGATGTTGCAGAGATGAGAATAAGGGAGCATTTAAGTGCAATGTGTGTTGAATTTGAGAAACAAGGAACCACAGAGCACAAAAACATCCCAAATGTGGCCATTTTTTTTAAGTTGATAAAAAACTATTAAAAAACTATATTGTATGACATGCTGTGCAAAGATGAAGTGCACGCATTGAAAAAGATAGGGATGTATTAATTTGTCTAAGTTGAGGTACATAGTAAAATATTGAAAACAGTGTTGTTTTTCTTTAAGGTAATCAGAACAGTACAGTTCATTATGTAAGGTCTTTATACACCACCGATAATATAGTTATGTATATTAATATCACATTTCTTTCAAAAGATCCTTTTAAAAGTTACGCAATGCACCGTTAAGTGACCATGCATAAACAGTGTTTATCAGTATATTGAAACACTGCGGTCTTAAAGCTGTTTTAGGTCTTAAAGTGACAGTAACCTAATGCTTTCTGTATCAAAAATTTTCATTACACACAAAAAATGAAAATTACTCAGTACTTTTAACTGAACAACTTTTGCACCGGCACATTTAATTCATACAGTGAGTACTGTGCAGTGTTTTATTTGTATTTATTACTAATGTTAAATCATAGATTATTGACAGAAAATGTCATAACTAATATATTTACATTTAATACAGATGATTATTAATAAGATGAGTATAGTCAAATTATTAAAAGAAAAACATTTGGTTGATTGTCAGTTGCATGGTTACATTATGGTGACTGTGAAAGCCAAAATACATCGGCTTATATGTAATTTTAAATAAAACTTACATAAATTGTTGTAAAATTGAATTTGTTTAATGTTTTCAGTTCAGATATGTTTTTTGATTACTGATTTAATTTAACCATTAAAACCTGAACCAAAAAAATGAAATAAAAATGAAAACGGAAAACACAGAATTTGAGAATTAAAGGGCCCATGGTATGAAAATTTTAGCATTGCCACTTTGTAGGTGTGAGCAAAAATAGGTCATTGAAATTTGGCTTTCCTTATGATGTCATAAGGATATCTTATTAGAATAATAGTGCCCCCTTAATGTGCACTATCCAACCACGGCACTGCCATTTAGTGCAGATATAAAGATTGAGAGAAAAAATAATTCACAGCACAACTGAGTTTGAATTGCATCAAACCACCATCATTGTGATCAGTGTTTGCACTTCATCAGCTCATTTGCTTTTTAAAAGACACACCCAAAACAACACATTTTTGCTCACACCTACAAACATTTTCATGCCATGGGCCCTTTAATAAAACTGAATTTGGGAAAAAAATTAATGGATTTCATAGAGCCCTATTTAATGGCCAATCGCTGTTTTCTTTCACTTACACCTGCATATTACTGAACACTTTATGTCAGGAATTGCCAGGAGACAGAACCCAAGCGCAGACAGAATGAGGGAACAAGGATCACTATGAAATAAAAACTGGAAAACAAAAAACCACGACGGGGCAAAAACAAGATATGACAAATGACAGACTAAACACTAACTAGATAATAAACTTGACTGTACTAGACTGAAAACAAACAGTGAACCAGACAATAAACGTAAAATAATCTCTACAATGAACAAGACTTGACTTAGCACTAGACTAGACTAGACTAGACTAGACTTGACTTAGCACTAGACTAGACTAGACTTGACTTAGCACTAGTCTAGACTAGACTTGACTTAGCACTAGACTAGACTAGACTTGACTTAGCACTAGACTAGACTAGACTTGACTTAGCACTAGACTAGACTAGACTTGACTTAGCACTAGACTAGACTAGACTTGACTTAGCACTAGACTAGACTAGACTAGACTTAGCACTAGACTTAGCACTAGACTTAGCACTAGACTTAGCACTAGACTTAGCACTAGACTAGACTTAGCACTAGACTAGACTAGACTAGACTAGACTAGACTAGACTAGACTAGACTAGACTAGACTAGACTAGACCACAAACTCCATCTAAACAGACGATCGAGCACAGGACAGCAAACACAAGGGCATTAAATAGGGGAGCAAATCAAGAGGGGAACAGGTGACATGAATCAAACAATAATGGGATAATTAACAAGGAAACAAGGGGGCAGGGTCAGGTGACAAGACAGAAAGCACATGACTAGGAAAAACAAAGCCAATGCTCTCACACAAAACATGAGGCTGCCATGATCCTGTCACTATGACTAGAAAACTGTGACCTGAAGACAGGATCATGACACTTTATAACATGAATGTAACATACAGTTCTGTAACAATCTGTCCTAGTTTAATCCTAAATTATCTGACTTGAATTGGATTGTTCAAAAGCACTTTCTATAAAAACAAGTTCATACTGTATGTTCACTGTTTCCACAAATGTTTTACCTACAGTAAAATGATCTTCATCTCACATCTTTAAAGTTGTTGTTGCTCTTATACATTGAACATAATCTCAGGCTGTTTGTGCTGTTTACAGATCACACCAGACAAATGTTTCCTTACAGCACGAGCCAATAGTTTGAGTTTCACATCATAAATACAGGATCATATACAGTACACACTTATTATCTGATATATCAACTTATAGCCAAATGAACAATAGCTGTACCAAACAAAACTGAACAACATGTCCCTCAGTCACAAATAACATTCACATTCATTTCAATTTCACACACACAAAACAATATCTGCAAATATTTAGTAAAAATACAGGAGCAATAAATAACTTGATTCTGACAGTAATTGATGTGTAGTTAAATCCATAGAGAGAAGATAATACTCACAGAGAACTAGAGGAAGAGAAATCAACTCCATACTGATCTACTGATGACTGACACTTAAACACTCTGTGATAAACACTCAACACTTCCTCTATAACACCTCGTACCTCCCTGCATCACAATGTATTTTGATGTGTGTGACTGTTTAACATCGTTTATAAAACTCACTTCTGTTATGCGTTAGTATGACTTTTTCATACAGTATCAAATGGAGTTTATTGACTGCACATAATTATGGTGGCAGTGACTTTATTTGTAAATTAATGGACTAAATAGTGTTTCCCACAGATCTGAAATGTACTTGTGGTGGTAGTGAAAAGGGCAATCATTACCCACCGACAAAAAATTGGTCTACTATACATGTCACACAGAACAAGTAATGTGTGACACAACAGAATACTTTGATTTATTGAACATTAATATTAATTTCACATTATGTTCATTAATCCAACCACCCCAAACTTTCTTTGCCATAAACAAAGCTGAAACTGTTTGTCAAAGCACCATAAAAACACTTTACTGTTTTTGCACTGATATATGAAGCAATTAGATGACCCATTTTTATCAAACTCTATTGAATACAATAATATGTGTAGTATATTAATGCTAGACAGTGCAGGTCTATAGATTATAAATGTGACTGGAGTTATAATGGTTATAAATTCTATCAGATAGAAAAAGAAGTACTTTTACTGCTTCTGCTCTATTTCTCTCTTGCAGATTAAAAAGGCTTTAACCACTCATTATTTCAAAAAATACCAAATTTGATGCCAGATAAACTTGGGGGCTTTAAAAAACCTGTGCGCCCCCCCCCCCCCCCCCCAAGTAAAGTCAATGTGTGGAGAAACACTGCAAAATCTATTAGAAGCTGATGAACAACTGACGTCTTTCACACATTGGTTTATATGACAGAACTCAAACTAAAACCACAATGAGCTCAACTCCATTAAAGCACTAACACTGATGTGTGCTGCTATACCGGTGAACACAGACATCAGTTATGCTTGAGAAGACACTAATAAATTTATCCAGCATTTGTGCTACAGATACAAAAAGATACCAGAGATCAAGCTTGTTAAGGAGTTACTTTGAGCCTATGTTTAAGCATTTAGACTTCCTTACTGGATTATACAGCGAGATAAAAACCTCACAGACTTACTGAACATTCAAAGAGGAACCTGAGCTTCTGTGTATCTGGACACCAGAATAACTTTGAGGCTTCTAAGTGTGATCTTTCCACTGCCAGCAAACAACCAGAACAATCACTTAAACAGATCTAGTTAGTTTCATCCATCTCATGTTTAACAATATCATGCCCCCAGGGTTGATGTAATGCTTATTAAATATTGCTAATACTTACTAATACTTTATCATTATAAATCAATTTATTGTACAAGATAAAACAGATGTAAACAAATATTTCTCAAAGTGCCAAAAAGAATAGAAATTAAATGCATTTATTAAATTTTATACCACGGGGCTGCTGAATGCTTTATTCTGATTGGTTGAGAAATGTTTCAGGGGTCCTCACTATTTCTTGATAAACGCACACCTAACCAGTCAAATGTCTTAAAATAACCACCAAAGAAATGTCTTAATGTCTGTGGTAACCGTGCAGAATAATTGACTCCGGTCCTTGGATTTATTAGAAAATAACAAATGAACAATTCACGTCTTCCATTGGTAAAAACTGCAGTAACACATTCAAATTAAAAGGTAAAGAAATAAAACATTGTTTTTGACCCACCTCTTATGTAAGGAATAATCGACGACGGGCCATTGAATTATAAGAAAATAATGCACACCAAGGTGGTAATGCGGCACGACGCGAAGCGGACCGGAGTCAATTATTCCACTTATACCACGGTTACCACAAACATTGCTCTGATGCCTATTTTTAAGACATTTGACAAGTTAGGTGTGCGGTTTACAGAAAAAAAATCAACACCCATAGAACATTTCTCAGCCAATCAGAATTCAGCATTCAACAGACCAGTGGTATAAAAAAAATGGTAATCCACAATCATAAGTCCATAAAACAGACAGAGGTCAAAAACACTTGTAAACCATCCTAAACTAAGGCCGTTTCTCAATATGCGTTCTTGTCTGTACTTGTGTTCTTGTGGACTTGTGAAACGTCATCGGTCGCGGACCAAGTACTGTTCCAAATCAAAGTTTGCATCAAGCCCAAGTTCACATAAAATCCCCGGATGTGTTCTTGATCCGCCCATTTTATCGAGGATGTATCAGAGGAGACTTGTGTGGACTTATGACAGCGAAGTTTCCCAGAATGCATTTCGCGTCAGGAGTTCGTTCTTTCGAGTCTGAACTTGCAAGTTCGAACTACGAAGGACACAAGTCCGAGTTTGGCGTACTTGGTATTGAGAAACGGCTTAAGACAAGGAAACAACAGGGGAAAACCACAGACAGGAACAGGTTAAAGGGCAAGTATGGTCTGAAAGTGTTTATTAGTGCATGTTAACGATATGCAAAAGGTACAAACCCCAAAGTAAACGGTGACACAAGTTATTGTTTCCAACTTAAATCTCTTTTCTTGGACTATAACAAACACACGGATTTTAGGCAACATTTACTTCCTGGGCCTGTTGACAAAAAATTATCATCATAATTTTTCCTGCTTCGGAAATACAGCCTGTAAATTAACTCCTGTCAGCATTACATTGTAAGCTAATCTTACAAACATGGTAAGGAGCGTCACATTTCGAGCTGACGTCAGAGGTATTTAGGCCATTTACAACGTACTGGTAAGCTGGCCAATCAGGGACACTTTCAGATCGATGAGTTTTAAAAAAAAAGTTTGAGGAAGGCAGGAAATCTGGAGCTACCAAAATGTATGGTATGTAGAAAATAATCTGTTTTTTGAACCATAAACCATGCAAACACATTGTATTATACCAAATACATAAAATAACATAGTTTTTTAGTTTTTGAGTTACATATTTAGCCTCTTATAAAGTTGGGAACCCTATTAAACACGATTAATATAAATGACAATTAAGATGAAAGTTTACCTTTTAAATTCTCTCAGGTTTAGTGACGCATAATGACGGCCCATCCTTCCATGACGGGCTGGAGCCTAATAATGGGTCTCACAATTTAAAACATCAAAATCTTTAGTCAGTTGCTTGGTGAGCTCAACAAAATACTTTATTGTAGAAAATTCAAAAACGGGTACAGTCTTTCACACATTGGTTTATACCACAGAACTGAAACTAAAACCAAAATGAGCTCAACGCCATTACAGCGCTAACACTGTTGTGTCCTGATATCCCTGTCAACATATAAACTGTGATGCTTGAGAAGACCCTTATAACTATATCTATTTGTGCCACATAATGATACCAGAGATCAAGCTTGTTGATGAGTGTGATGTTATGTTTCTAGGCATTTAGACTTGCACAGCGAGTTAAAAAACCTCACAGACTTACTGACATTTAAAGAGGAACCTGAGCTTCTGTGTACTGTATCTGGACACCAGAATAACTTTGATCAGGGGTGTCAAACTCAAAGCCCGCAAGCCAAATCCGTTCCACAGCCTCATTTTATGTGGCCCGTGAGAGCTTACATTTTTTTATTGTTATTATAAATTAGATTTTTGGCGTTGAAAAACTTTTGTGGGCGCCATAACAAATGCCTTTTTTATGAGTTATTGTGATCAATGAGTGATAATGTTGATGATTACACACTGTAAAAAATTAATTGTTGGCTCAATGAATTATTTTTTAGTAACTAGTTCCATAGAAATTTTACATTCACTCAATTTCTGACTCTAAAGTGTTTCCTGGATTGATGTTTTTTAGTTGGCCCAAACTTGACTCAAATATAAAAAAAGTATGTTTGCTCAACTAGCTTTATAGCTCATTCAACTAAAATGTTTTAATCAGTTGAATCTTTAAAAACTTACAGTAAAGACTCTGTCAATTAAAATTTAAGTATTTACTCAATGTTTTATGTGTTACTTCAATTAATATTTATTATTTGGGAATTTTTTTATAAACTTTTTTAAATTATTTATCAAATAATTTATGCTGGTGTTGTTAACAAATAACTAACTTCAGTCACATAAAAACAAAAGCTTTATTCACTTATCATACAGACTGAACATACAGAATTAAGTCTTCTCTAAATAGAAGGCATAAAACAGTCCAAACGCACTCCAAAATCAGTCAGAACATGTGAAGGGTCATTTAGAAGAATTTCTTTCGCCATGTAACCCTCTGGTCTGCCTCTCTCCACATCATCACCGCTCTGGTTTGATAAACAGAGGAATATAAATACACACACACATACATAAATACATGTTTAATATAATAAAGCTTGACGGTGAAAGACTTTATACCCTGAAATTGCCAAATTTCCCTAAGACATCACACGTAATTGAATTAAACACTATTGGGCGGTTTTCTCGGACAGGGCTTATCACTGACTAAAATACTGACATCTCTTAACATATGAGTGCTATTGTTTTGTCTCAAAATGCACGCCAGTATTGTATTTTATAAGGTTTGTTTGTAAAAATGTCCCAATTATAATTAAGACGGAGTAATAAACCCTGTCCGGTAATCTTAACTAAAATAGCTCCACTTTAACTCGGACACATAACATAACACACCTTTATATAACTTATATCTTTACAAAAACGTCGAGTATTTGCGTCTTTGCCCATTATAGTCTAAAATTAACATTTATTTACAAACACTTACCTGACGTGAACTTGAGGAAACGGCTGATGACTTGTGTCATGTGAATCAGTAAGTGATTATGGCTGTTAGGTGCGGATTGATCTCAGATGAAATGACCTGTGATCCAGATCCTTCCGAGTTAAGACATTTTAAATTAAAAACTCATGCACATACTGTACATACACACACGCGCGCACACGGGTACACACACGGGTATATTTAGAAGTTTTATTTAAGATTGTGATGATATTGGGACTATTTCTCCATCCGCTCCTTCAGCTCTGAAGTTCAAATTCGCATGCTGTCCGGTTATAACGAATGTAAAAGATATGAAACATCACTCAACAGCGATATCAATTAAGTGCAATCCTAAAATATGATTTAAAACATAACCCTTTCATTGTTAAGTATGAGAAATTTAAATGAATTAAATCACGTTTAAACGCCACAGAGATATCAGAGCCAGCAGTCGATTTCTGATGCGCTTGCCGAGGCGAGGCTGCGCTGGGCGGGGTGTGAGCGCTTAAGCACCGGTGATTTTCTGGAGCTCATATGGAGCTCATATGGAGCTAATCTTTGTCCGAAAGTGTCCAAGCACATTTTTAAATAGACGCTATCTTTATTAACCAACCGCATATTTAAACTTAAAGCACTTACATTTACGCCTGAACAACTCTTACAATTACATTTTGTGACCAAATAACAGTAATATTTTGAGCATTTTGTTGTAAGGAAACATAGCTGTCATAAGACCACATATTTACCAGATTTGTCTTAATTAGTTCAGTCAACACTAGCCATTCTGAATGTTGACTGGATTTGAAAATAACCATTCATTTAATGTTTTAAACACAGATTTATCTAGACTTAAAATAATATGTCTTCTCAACTAGCTCAAACAAAATAATTGGTTTAACTTATATATTTTTGCCCGTCCAACATTTCATTAATTGGATTTTTTACAGTGCAGGAGAGAGAATGAATAGTCGCGCACGCGAGCACTCTCTGTCTCCAAACGAAGCACAGTCTCTCTCTCTCTCTCTCTCTCTCTCTCTCTCTCTCTCTCTCTCTCTCTCTCTCTCTCTCTCTCTCTCTCTCTCTCTCTCTCTCTCTCATCAAAACAAAACAGATAAAATGGTGAAAGGTCAGAAGATCAAATTTTGCGATTAACACACAACACATCTATTTCCAATAATGTCTGATTCACAAACTATCGCTCATTTGAGCCGATTCATTTAAATGAATGATTGAAACTACTGATCTGTCCAATACTGAACTCATGGGAAGTCTGTCAAGCAGTAACTCAAAGCCAGGTAAAGAAAAACAGCTTTTTGACAAAAAGAAATGATGACAGCGACTGATAAATGCATGGCCTGTATATAATGTGGAGGAGGTTGTAAAACTCTTCAGTAAGACCATAGTTTTTCTAACCATACTTTGGCTTTAATAGTGACATTTGTAAATATAATAGTTTTAAGCACTAGTTTTGGGCTCTCTGTTCACATGTTCATTGATCCAGGAAAGACTTTTCATTATATTACCTGTGCAATGAAGGATCACAGAGAAATCTGAGCGTGTACATGTGTTTTTGTTAACACTTTTTAAAAATAATTTGTGCAATACTTGTAAACTTGAATACACTTTGACATTATTTGTCCTTGGCTTCTGCTTTTAAAGCTAATGTATGTATTAATTGAGTTATTTCCAAAACCAGTAGTAATCAAATGCAGAGGTAATTAAAGAGCTGATACATTTATATAGTCTTCATCAATACGAACGGCCATTTGAGAGCAACAGTAATGCGGATATGGCCCAGGATGAAATTGAGTTTGACACCCCTGATGTCTAGGTGTGATCTTTTAAAACTGCCAGTCAACAAACAGAAACCACCTAAACATTTCTAGTTACAGTAGTTTTATTCATCTCATGTTTAACAACATAACTGTAATTTCTAATAGTTAGAGAATTTGTAAAGAGATGACGTCATTCATAATACTCTTGTGAAATAAAATATGGGCAACCAATTTAAAAGGTCAGTATTATTAAAAATATAAAGAACTAGGCTTTAGTCATATAGTCCAATGTTTAACTATAAGACTACAGCTGAAAGAGGAAGTAGAAAGAAAACACACAGATGTGTATGAGGATAAAGCTCTTGCCACAGTGTGAAGAAACACTCACACTAGATCCGGGCTGTCAAACTCATTTTAGGCTGAGAGCCGGATGGTAAAAAACGTCACCATGTGAAGGCCTGATATTTTTTTAACGTTAGTGTGCTGAAACTGTTAAAATGAATTAAACAAACCACAAATTAGTTAGAAAGAAAACTAGAAAAACACACAGCTCTGTGAAAACTATTTCATAAGTCACACTCATGCTGCACCTACTATACACACACATTTACATCTGTAAAAACCCACTGGCCATAGGTTGAAAAGCCTTCATTTAACTTGCTTTGCATGAAACCTTAACAATATTAAACCTTTTTAATGCCAAAATCATTTATAAACCACACTTTTCCCTAAAAAATATATTTGTAATGAGAAAAGAAAATGAAAATGGGGCAGTGGCCCAAACCAAAAAAATGGCACTAAGAGTACTATTAATATGGTTTATGATGCGTTATAGATTACTACCATAAACTAAGACAAGTGATTATAATGGGAAATAAAATAATGAATAAAGTGTGACAATCTGCTAAATATTTCATATGATTTACCCGCTGTCTTGATGGAGCTTTGAATCCATGTTTGCAATGTTGAACTGCATTTAGCAGCCTCCCTTTCCTCTACCTGTCTTTATTTTGTGAATCCTTGGTTATTTTTTGTCTACAACAACAGCAAATTTGACTATTTATATTAGATTTGATCAGAAACATGTGTGGCATGAACCTGATACAGTAATGTAGTGTACCGTCAGTTTATAAAAAAAATAGCTTAATGCGTGAAATGAATAAACAATGCCAAGAAATGTCAAGTCTGAAATCAACGGAGGCTAGGACCCAGAAATGGCATTCCTTACGTCATAACTTCACAAGTGGATTATATTTTGATAAATGCAAAAATCCCTGATATTCCATGACTTGGACAAAATATAATTCCCTGACTTTCAATGTCTGGAATAGACAATGTCGCTGATGAGGGGGTGTCTAAAAAACTGAGAGGGCCCAGCTAGAAAATACATATACAGTAGCTTTGGTACGTTCAGTCAGCAATATTTGTTTTGATCAGATTCACTGAAACCGACACTATGTTCCGATAGAACAACATAAATTAGACTGTTTAAGAAAAAATCCTGCGCTTCTACCTCCACCTAGAGCCTGTTATTTGGTTGGCAAAAATCCAACACTCCCGGTCATCTGGTCCAATCAGCGCAAGGCTGTGTAAAATCTGCCTGTCTATAACAGTTTCTGCACATGCCACAGATCCACCCTCACGCACAGGTGTGGGCATGAAAATTGTAAACATTCAAAATCATCTCAATCCTCCAGAGTTGCCGACTATAGCTTTAAGTTTTAATGCTTTATAAACAAACATCTCGGTAATACAACCACAAAAACTGCAGATATATAACAAGCAACATACAGAGCTCTGAACAATCTTACTACATACAACAACAACCTGCATATTAGCACAACACTGCTCATTTGGAGCTCAGACCCAAAGGTAGTGGCAGTTGCTGTCGTTTCTTTCTTTTAATCCATTTTCGAATGTCCATGATGAAATTAGTTAATGCAATATACAACCTTGAAAATATGGAATGTTCATAGCCTTTGTGTTTGCTTTCCGTCGTGCAATAATTTTTACATAATGTTATTAGGGTGGGGGAACATGCTTAGTCAAGTGACCAATCAAAATTGGATCTTGCCTCACAGACCGTTCTTAGCTAAACTATTGCTATTTTAGTTTATTATTCACTTTAGGAAGACAATACACAAGACAAATGAGATTTTTAAATAGCACATTTTATCATAAAAATCCCATTCAATATTAATGGTAATCTGAGGTGGTGGGATAGGTGGGACAATAGACCTTTAAAAATTCCATGATATTCCAGAAATTCCATGATCTGTGGATAATCTGTTCTATTACTTTGAGCGAGGTTGGCAGTTGGTAAGAGGGACACCTCAGTTGATAAGAGGGTAGAGGGGCAGTGGCAACATCACCAGTTTAGGGGCAGCTGCTACTCTCATTTCTAAAAGTCTGTGTGTAAGTCCAGATCAGCCACGGCATTTAATAGAAACCGTTTCTAAACTAGAACCCACTGCTGTTTGTTGTGTGTCACTGTTGTTAACGCAGAAACTGATTCATGGGCCTTTCACAGATTAAACACTGTCATCTAGATGACACGTTTAAACACTGAACAACTGTTTTCTTAAGCTACACACTCCCATCCGGAACGTTTGGGCATCACCCAAAGATGAATGACTTTTTCAAATACCTCTCACTTGGGGCTGGTTGCTATTTGATCATATCATCAAATACCTCATTGTTCAGTAAGGTTTATTTGGTCTATTTACTTGTTCGGCAGATATTGTATTGTGGTATTGTGATGTGGTCCTCCTGTTGGTTCTTGTGTTACAACCCTTGACTCAAGGGAAGCACAAACACAAGGGACACACAAAATCCAATTGTATAAACTCAAAGTAATATTTATTTAAGTACAAAGAAATAGGGAAATAAGTTACAAAAGTGAAATGATAAAATTTAAATAAGGGAATCCAAAAGAAACCCCAAAGCAAACAAACAAAAACAAAAGTCTCTCCAATCCAAAATCCAGGCCTCTCTGGTTCAGTGGTTGATCTTTTAAAGGAGTGTAAGCACAAGCACAGGTGTTTCCAATTGACTGCCAATTTAAGTAATCAGTGGCAAGAAGGATTCCAAACAGCAAAGAGGCCCAGCAGCAATTCCCAAACCCAACAGCAGAGGTTGTCACATCCCTCCCCATAAGACAGGGATTCCCACAAGATCCCTGTAACAAAGCAAAACTCAGTTAACGATCACCATATAGCACATACAGGCTCAGGACCAAGGACAGCTCCTAAGAACACACAAAAAAAGAATACATAGGATTCTATATATTAACATGCATCGGGAGCGCGTGACAACGCATCAGCTACCACATTTTCTGATCCTCGAATGTGTCGAATATCCAGGCAGAAAGATTGTAGAAACAAAGACCACCGAACCAACCTCTGATTTGGACACTGCAAAGAATTCAGAAAAGTTAATGGATTATGATCCGTATATATATAACAATTGGTGCACTGGAATTCAAATAAACAGCAAAATGCTGTAAAGCCCAAATAAGGGCTAACGCTTCCTTTTCGACCACAGAATAGTTAAGCTGATAGGAGTTAAATTTTCTTGAAAAAAAACTAACTGGATGGTCTACTCGGTCCACATCAGACTGCTGAAGGACAGCTCCAGCCCCCACGTTACTAGCATCCACGTGCAACGTAAAACGATCCTCAAAACACGGAGCCTTAAGCACGGGCGCTGTGCACAACAAAGACTTCACATTCCCAAAAGCCAATTCACAGCTGTGAGACCAGACAAACTTTGCCTTGCCCTTTAACAAATCTGTAAGCGGTGCTATGACGGTAGAAAAATTCCGACAAAAAGATCGATAATATCCAACCAATCCTAGAAACCTCATAAGCTCTTTCTTTGTTGATGGGGAAGGAAAATTCTGAATGGCTTGTACTTTAGCCTGTATCGGACGCACTTCGCCGTTTCCCACCACCTTACCAAGATACGTCACTGTTGCCTTTGCAAACTCGCATTTGGCCAAATTAACTGTAAGTCGAGCCTCAGACAAACGTCTCATCACAGAACGCAAACGTTTTAAATGGGACTCCCAGCTGTCACTAAAAACAACTAAATCATCCAAATAGTTTAGAGCTTTATTAATCCCCTTAGGGCAATTAAGGTAAGCTTACATGGTGTCTCACAACACATAAACATATACATTAAAACACACACAAACCACACAAAAAACAGAAATGAAAAAAAAAAAAAAAAAAAAAAATCACCTAGATTTATTAAATAACTGTATTGCTTGAGGCACAAAAGTAAATTTATAACGGTTTGTAGTACATTTAACTGCTCTTAGACGTCGCCCCAAAGGCAACCACTCAAAGTCTAAGTGCAGGGGATGAGTGTTATCTTTTAATATTTTATGTGCCATCCTCAGCACCTGCTGTTCATAATATGAGACAAGGCTTCTTAAAGGAACACCCATGATTTTAGAGCACATGTTAACATTGCTCTGCAACCTATTTTTGTTTTTTATAGACAATGATGAAAACCAACAAATGAAGGAAAAAGACAAAATACTTTCAACAAATGAATTATAAAATGATTTAAGAACAACTCTTTGTACATTAAAAGAATTAAGTTTTCTCAACATAAACAGTCTTTGATGTGACTTTTTTATAATCTCATCACAGTTTTGATCAAATTTTAATTTATTATCAAAAACCGTGCCCAGGTACTTATATTGGTCTACTTTCTCCACACGTGTGCCATTAATGACTACTGGTTGAAGTGCTGATGTTCTCCTACTAAAATCAATAATCATCTCTTTGGTTTTTGCAACATTCAGATCTAGTTTCATACTACTACACCAAGTGATGAAATTATTCAAAACAGAGCCGTATTCCTGATCTGGATGTGAGAGCAAAGAAAGCAACACAGTGTCATCTGCATATTTTACCAAATAACTATTGTCTTGCAAACTCTGACAATCATTTGTGTATAATATAAATAGGATAGGAGAAAGCACACAACCCTGTGGGGTACCTGTGGAAATATTTACAATATCTGATACCACTTCATTAATCCTAACCCTCTGTAATCTGTCTGTTAAAAAATTCATAATCCATAAAACTAAACCTAGGTCAAAGTTAAACTGACCAATAAGTTTTTTCCCTAACGTAACAGGTTGCAAAAGATTAAAAGCAGATGAAAAATCTACAAACAAAAGCCGGGCAAAAGCGCCACTGTTTTCTAAATGACGAACAAGAGCATTTATCAGAAAGAGTTTTGCATCATCTACGCCTCGTCCAGCGCGATATGCAAACTGCAATGGATCTAGAAGTGGTCCCGCAACTGTCATTATATACCTCTTGATCTCTTTTTCAAGGATCTTCATGACTAAAGAGGTCAGGGCAATTGGTCGATAATCGTTCAAAGAGTCTGATTTACCTTTTTTAGGTATCGGTACAATGATTGAACTTTTCCACAAGTCAGGTACCAACCCTTGATCTAAAGAAGACTGAAAAAGTAAGTGGAGAACTCCACTGAGCTGATCAGCACAGTACCTCAGTGTTCTTCCACATATACCGTCTGGTCCTGGGGCCTTGTTAAGCGGTACCGCATTCAACTGTCTTAGTATGTCAGATGGATAAATTTTAAAAGTATTAGAAATACTCAAGGTCTCTTTAAAAGTTTTTATCTCATCAGCATCAGAGGCCATGCGAGAGAAAAAGTCATTAAACTCATTAGATAAAATTACGTCAGTGTCGTAGTTTCCAATTGGTACATATTGGTTTGGTACTGATGTGCTCACTGTAGCCATAGTCTTAATTCCTTTCCAAGCAGCTTTTAGGTTACCTTGCTTAAACACATCCTCAATCTTATTCTTATAGTTATTTTTTGCAAACTTGATTGCTCTTTTAACTTCCCTATTTATCTGTTTTTTCTCCTCAATGGTCCCCATAAGAAAAATTCTCTTCTTCATATTCAATATACATTTTAACTCCTTCGTAACCCATGGTTTATTATTAGGATACAGAATAATCTTTCTCGTAGGTATAGCAGAATCAACACAGAAAGTTATATATTTAGAAATGGTATCCACCTGCTCGTTTAAATCAGAACATGAATTCAAAAACATATTCCAATCGGTACAATCAAAGCAGCCCTTCAAAACTTCAATATTAGAAGGTGTCCATTCTTTCACATATCGTATTTCTTTCTTTCCTTTCTTTACAATGGGAATGTATATTGAAGTCAGTAAAACCATATTATGATCAGCTGAACCAAGAGGAGGTAAAGACAGAGATTTGTACGCTCCGGGGATCAGACCATAACATCTGTCCAAAACTTTATCACCACGCGTAGCACATGTAACATATTGGTGATAGCCTTTTAAATGTTTATCCATAATACAATTGTTAAAATCCCCTAAAACGAATGTAGGTGCATCTGGGGATAAATCGTTCAATCTGTCCAAGGTGTTTCTAACAGTCTCAAGAGCCACATCAAAGTTGGCACGCGGGTGAATATATACTACAATAAAAAACAACTGAGGGAACTCGCGAGGGAGGTAAAAAGGACGTACAGATATCGCAATGAGTTCGATATCTGAGTTACAGATCTTATAGCGCACCACAGCTGTATTACACCAACTTTCCTTGATATAAATACACACACCTCCTCCTCGACTTTTGCCTGTTGTATGGTTGTCTCTATCAAGTCGAATAGGTGTTCCAAAACCGTCAATTTGTAAAGAACTATTGTCAACTGAATCATTCAGCCAGGTTTCGGTAAATACCATCATGTGACTGTTTCTGTATTCGTGCATGAAACTCACATTGGCTTGTAGTTCATCAAGTTTGTGACGAAGCGAACGTACATTACTCAGAAGAATTCCAGGCAGCGGGATGAATTTTTGGGCTTTCTTTAATCTGCGTCGTACTCCTCCTCGCTTTCCGCGTTTTCTTCTCGGTTTCCTTTTTAGTTCCTGAGTGTTTGCAGAAGACCGTAAAATTTCTTCTGGAACTTCACAGGCAGGCTCAACAAAACCAGCATTGGGACGCAGGCTCAGCAGGAACTCCCTGGTCATCACTGGCACGCACTCGGCCAAGACACCGCCATTCGCCAAAACAATCGCGTTCCCCCAGGTAATCAGCAGCATAAGGAACACTAGCTTCCACAGGCTACTCATTTTCTTAAAAATGTTTAAGAAGATTTAAAAAAAACAAAACAAAACAGCATAAAAAAGAACAATAAAGGATTTAAAACAGGACGTAAACCGACGTAACACAATTGAGACACACACGCAGCTCTGCCAGTCGCCGCATGAACAGCGCCCGGACTATAGACAGCTTATATAGAAATAGACAGCACAACCCTCAAGACCAGAAATTACTCGGTTCATGAGGCGTTGAAAAGTCGCTGGCGCATTTCTCAGCCCAAAACTCATTACTTGGTAAGAGTATAATCCTGACGGGGTGACAAAAGACGAAATTTCTTGTGCTCTCATTGTCAAAGGGACTTGCCAATAGCCCTTCAACAAGTCAAACTTACTGACGAACTTGGCTGACCCAACCTGGTCCACACAATCCTCAACACGGGGCAAAGGAAAACAGTCTGGTTTTGTTAAAGCGTTAACTTTACGAAAGTCTGTACAAAACCTCACAGTACCGTCTGATTTTCCCACCAAAATACATGGGGAAGCCCAATCAGAAAATGAAGGTACTGCAATATTGTGTTCCTGCATATACGTAGCCTCTTATGGAACGGCTGAAATTCCACAAGGGGGCGCATTTGTTCCTCAGACGTTGCACAATAAACATGACATCCGAATATATTCATTATAAATTATGAATGAAAAGTGAGATTCGAACGAATGTCTGTTAGTGAACGTATTGTATACACTATTTATATCGTAATTCGGTCAGAAACGTCAAGATTGTGAGATGAACAAATCGTTTTGGATTAAAAGGCTTGGATATTCCATTTCCTTGGACTTTTGGGGATTTATGAACAATTTGTTTTGGACAATTTCACCGAAGCGGATAAAGGAAAGATTTTGAAGGTAAGTAAATATCCTAAATCGGCGCCGCCCGGTTCAGGTAACTAACAACTAGATTACAGTTTTATGACTGCTAAAATTCATATTATGCTTTCTGTGTGCGCTTAATGGAATCCCGAAAGTCTAAGCTTTACAACGATGTGCCGCATGACCGTTTATTTTGAAGATTTAATGCTTCAAAGTTACAATGACGTAATGCAGCCTCACGTGCAAGGGAGGGGGTGTGCCGTGTACGGCACAGTGTTCCTTATCAGGTTAATTTCCTTCTCCATTAAATCCCGTTTCTGTGGAGCAACACGATAAAAACGCTGCTTAATAGGCTTTGCGTCCCCCACAACAATGTCATGTTCAATCCAATCCGTACGTGATGGTGTATCGCCAAATAATTCGGGAAAACTACGTAGCAGATCACATAACTCCTGGCATCGTACAGGAGATAAATGACGAAGCCTTAACTCCAAATTGTTCAAGTTCTCAGAATTATTCAAACGGCCATGAAAAACACAATCATCAGGCGATATTGTCTCTTCTTCCTCCCCTACCAAACTCACATTAACCCCACCAATGGAAGCAGCCGAAAGTGCTGGATGAAAAGATGTCAAATTTTCAACAGATTTAGTTTCCTTTTCATAATAAGGTTTTAATAAGTTTACATGGCACCGTTTAACTGACTTTTTCCTTGATGGCATTAAAACATCATAATTTTCATCAGTTAATTTTCGTTTTACAACAAATGGGCCATCAAATTTTGCTTCAAAAGGAGAAGATACCATAGGCCGTAAAACAAGTACTTGATCGCCTGGTACAAACACTCGCCGCTCAACTGTACGGTCGTACAATCGCTTCATATTTTTCTGATGTTTTCCCAAATTTAATTTAGCTAGCTCTCTAGCCTGGATCAGCCGGTGTTTAAACCCCAAAACATAAGCTGCCAAGTTCTTTGGAGGCTCTGGAGTTTTACCCACCTGCTGAAATACAGACAACAGCCCACGAACCTTATGTCCAAAAACCAAGTCGTTTGGACTAAAACCCATACTCTCCTGCACTACTTCCCGTGCAGCCAACATCATCCATGGTAACCCCTCTTCCCAATCTCTATCCAGCTGCACACAGTACGCACGGAGAAGTGACTTCAATGATTGGTGGAATCTTTCCAGTGCGCCTTGACTTTGGGCATGATAAGCTGTGGATTGATTATGCTTAATGTGCAGGCATTTTAACACTTGCTGGAAGAGATGTGAAGGGAGATTTGAACCTTGATCACTCTGGATGATTTTTGGAATTCCAAAGATCGATATGAATTGGGTTAAAGCCTTCACAATAGAACGCGATGTGATAGTGCGCAGTGGATATGCAGCAGGAAAACGGGTATTCAAACACATCACAGTGAATAAATAATTACTACCCGACTTTGAACGGGGAAGTGGTCCCACACAATCAACAATAATGTGCTCGAAAGGCTCACCGGTAACCTGTATTGGTTTTAAAGGAGCAGGTTTCAACACCTGATTCGGCTTACTTGTTGATTGACATGTTCGGCAACTCTTAATATACCCAGAAATGTCTCGTTTTAAGACAAGTATTGTCTCGCCAAAACAAGTATTGCAACATGCGATCATATGTCTTACGCACCCCCTGGTGACCAGATTGATCATGCGCAATTTCCAACATCATTTGGCAAAACTTACTTGGAACCACTACTTGGAAAATCGGATCCCCCACAAAATCCTTGTGAGGAATCCATTTCCTTAACAATACTCCATTATGGACAAAATATCCATGGGCAACATTACCCTCTTCTGCTGGAGAAACAGCAGTCTGGAAAAATTCATCCAAAGACGAGTCAATTCGCTGTTCTTTTCCTAACTCCTCGGCAGAAACTGGAAAAGAGAAGGCTGACAAATCAGGCATAAACAAATTAGTGCAGACCTTATGAGATGGAATCTCGCTTTCATTACAAACTTCATGATTGGCACGTGTCATTGCGCGAGTCACTACACATACTGAATCTTTATACGCAGACTTCAGATCAGTTTCAATTTTATTATCAGTGGCCACTATAGGAAACACTGGAGTGTCAGCCCACACCCGTTTACCTACCAGTCCATTTCCCAAAATAATATGCACACCCTCAACTGGCAACGCTGGTCGTATTCCCACTACGACCTCACCTTGAATCAAATCGGACTAAAGTCTTACTTTATGAAGAGGCACAGACATAGTATTCAATCCTATCCCACGTATTAAAACGTTCTCCCCAGTATAAGACTGTGAGGAAAAGGGCAAAACTGAACCCAAAATAAATGAATCCATTGCGCCAGTATCCCGCAAGATTTTAACAGGGATTTCGTCTTTCTCTCCAATCAGAGATACACGACCTTCTGTAATAAAAGGCAAATAAGAAGAGAAATCAACGTTAGATTTTTGATTTTCAACAATTTCATGCTTTACAGACAAAACTGGAGCTACGAAAGCAGCAGGTTTAACATGTGAACTTTGTGCAGTATATTTTGATTTATTTTTAAGGACAGGACAATCTGCTTTCCAATGTCCTTCCTCATGACAATAATTGCAGATATTGCTCTGGTCAAACTTTCCTTTGAAAACACGATTATATTTAGATGGAAAGTTTACAGCTGAAACGGACTGACTATCATGAGCATGCCAATCAAAAGTTGTTTTGTGCGTTAGTACAAAATCATCAGCCAACACAGCCGCTTCCTCTGGAGTTTTAACATTATGCTCACAGATATACACGGCTATGCGGTTCGGAACTGAATTCTTAAATTGTTCCAACACAATTAAATTATTTAAATCCTCCAATGTTTTAATGTCCACTGCTGTACACCAACGATTAAAGTGTTTTCTCAGATCACGCACAAATTCCAAGTTTGTTTGCAATTCATCTTTTTTATGTAATCAAAAATGTTGTCTGTGCGCTTCCGGTACACATTCAAATGCCTTTAACACTACCGATTTAACTTTATCATAATCGTGACCATTATCAAGTGACAACGAAGAAAATGCTACTTGTGCCTTTCCAGTTAACACACACTGTAAGAGTGCAACACGATTATCATCTGACCAGTTTCTTAACTCTGCCATGCGTTCAAACAGAGTGAAGAAAGTGTCAGGATCATCCTCATTAAACTTTGGAACAATTTTTAAATTTGCAGCAATCGAAAAAGACATACTTTGTTCCTGACCAGAACCAGACAGCTTACCTTCTTTTAACAAGTTAAGCTTGAGGAATTCCAAATCCAATTTAGCCTTTTCTAACTCAATCTTACCTTGTTCAGAACGTTGTTTTACTTTCTCATGCTCCATCTGTAACAGCAACAATTCTTTTTGCTGTTCAAATGATAGATTTGTTTGGAAATCAGATGTACTTGGTACAGGTTCCTTTAAACTGGCCTCTAAGACTCCTTTTCCAACCAATTCCATCTTCAAAGCCATTTTAATGTTTTCTTTGATCTTCTTATCTTTAATCACAATTTCATAACGTTCCGCAATGCTTAATAATTGTTTCTTAGTACACCCATCCAGAAATTCATGTGAAGGTGACTTAACAAATTCACTAATATCAGCCATGATCAACACCAAAACAGTCTAATACAGTGCAATCAAATAACGAGAGTTTTCCATCTAACTACCTTCCCAATACCACTACCTAACTCAACCCTAGTCTTCATGCGATTACTGGTGGGGGGAATTTATGCACTGTAGCCAGCTGGGTGAAAAACGCAGCTGGTTAAACCAGCGACGCATTCAACACCACGGATGTGCCCCCGAGATAATTACTACTACCCACTTTCATCGCAACACTACACAAAACTAACAAAATCCAACATGTCTCAAAAGAAACATGCCGCTATACCTATCAGGAAAAACTTGCGTTCAAAAAACAATATTGCACATGTACTTACCCACTGGTGATTTCACATGGTGAACAAATTGACTTTGACAGTAATTAATATTCGTGTGTCCAAAAAATCCAATACCATCAAAAACTACGAATGGACGAGCCCCCAAGTTGTTACAACCCTTGACTCAAGGGAAGCACAAACACAAGGGACACACGAAACCCAATTGTATAAACTCAAAGTAATATTTATTTAAGTACAAAGAAATAGGGAAATAAGTAACAAAAGTGAAATGATAAAATTTAAATAAGGGAATCCAAAAGAAACCCCAAAGCAAACAAACAAAAACAAAAGTCTCTCCAATCCAAAATCCAGGGCTGCGTTCAGCCGCGACAAAACGTTGCACAACGTTTATTAAACTGAAACGGTGATGCATTGAACACCCTGTTGTGATGACGCAAGAGTTGCAACTACGGTAGCTGAGAGGCCATTCTTTGTGTTCTTTTTTAAATGTTTCTGAAGCCTGATGAAATCGTTATAAATGTGTGTTTAATACTGTAAAATACCCTCGATGTTACAGTCACTGACCATGCCGTCCAGAATGAAAGACAACATTCCAACTTGAACCCATTGAGAGAGCTGTCTCTTTACTATCGCGTGGTTTTATACATCTTGCCGCTGATTGGGCTGACATTTCTGACACACCCACCAAACAAGAGAAAACGCTTCTAAAACCTGTTGCATTCCGTTGCACACCGTTTCAAGGAAACATGACGTTCAACCCGGAAACCGTAGCAAAACGTTGTGCACCGGTGTGAGATTGAACGTGCCCCAGGCCTCTCTGTTCTTCTTCTTCTTCTTCTTTCCTTTTTATGGCGGATGGCAAACAACTTTTGGAAGCATTACCGCCACCTACCGAAATGGAGTGTGAGTCTGGATATGTTTAACACTAGCTTAAAAAAAAAAAAAAAATTAATATATATAGACCCACTCTATATTCTCCTAATCAGACCCGTTTCTTCCAAAAAATTAAACAAATACCTAAAACAAACTTCACTTGATCTTTTCTGAAGAATTACTTTTGTTTTTAAATGTTCACTCTCTATCTCCATCTCTTGAATTAATTGCTGTCTCTCCTGGTTAAACTTAATACAATGTTCTATAACATGTTCTACAGTCTCATCAACATCACAAACACTACACTTTCCATCAGCATGCTTTTTTAAAAGAAATAAAGTACTAGCCAAACCAGTGTGTCCAAACCTCATCCTAAAGATAATGTTTTCTTCATGAGTAGATATATTAGTTGGTCTTGCTCCGCCCACAAACTTTTGGATACTGTAATATTTTCTACCAGAAATAGCATTATCCCATTCACTTTGCCATTTTCCCTTATACTTTGATTTAATTATGGTTTTAATTTCAGACTTACTATGACTTATATTCATTGTAATTTCAAGAGACTCACATGCTTCCTTTGCGTTCTTATCAGCTAATTCATTCCCCCGCACTCCTAAATGAGCTGGAACCCATAGAAAACTGACAATTATTTCAGAATTTAATAATCTACTTATCAACTGTACAATTTCTAAAACAATATCTTGTCTGGATTGAGACATGGCACCTTGAATGCTCATCAATGCAGATACTGAATCTGAAGCAACCACAACCCCATTCCTAGGTCTATTACTCTCAACCCAGGACAAAGCATTAAAAATTGCTAGTAACTCTGCTGTGTAAACTGAAAGATCATTACTCAGTCTTTCTTTTTTACAAATATTGAGACTAGGAATCACAAACGCAACACCAACTTTACCTTCTATTGACTTTGATGCATCTGTAAATATCAACATTTTGTCTCTATATACATCTCTAATATAATGTTCTACTATTCCACTGTTGATTTCCTTACTCAATTTTAACTCTAAAAGATCTAAATCAATTTCAGGGTTTCTCAATATCCACAATGGAACTGTTGGATAAGACACTGTTGGACACACATTAATCAACTGAAGACCAAAATCACTTATCTTTTGAGATATAATCCACCCAAAACTTCCACTTTTGGACTTCTCTCTCTCTTGACAATAACTTAAAGATGTTTTACTTATATGATCTTCTTTTTGCCCTCTAAGATTAGCCCAATAAACCAGCGTTAACTGATCCCTCCTGATATACAGAGGCATTTCACCCATCTCGACCTGAATTGCATTAACTGGGGTAGTCTTCATAGCACCACAGCATAGCCTCAAAGCTTTATGTTGAATTACATCTAATCTCATTAAAAGAGACTTAGCTGCAGATCTATAAGCTACACATCCATAGTCAAATACAGGCCAATCTAATGAGGCCAATGTAAATAGCTCTTAAGGCTGGTCTATTTGCCCCCCAATCCACCCCACACAAGCATCGCATCACATTTAACACTTTTTTACATTTCTCTATCATTTTCTGTATATGTATAGACCAGGTAAGCCTTTTATCAAACCATAAACCTAAATATTTAAAACAATCAACTCTTTCTAAATCTGCACCATATATCTTCAGTTTTAAATCTTGAGGAATATTTCTCCTGGTAAAAAATACTGTCTTAGTCTTATCTATAGATATTCTAAATCCCCATTCAAGGGCCCACTTTTGGACCACGTCTACTGATTGTTGCATCTTCTTCACAATAAAGTTAACATTTTTACCCCTCTTCCACATAGCCCCATCATCTGCAAACAATGCAACATTAATTGATCTCTCTATGCTTTTAAAAACATCATTAATCATAATCAAGAATAATATTGGACTGATAATACTACCTTGAGGTGTACCATTTTCAACTACATATTCAGTACTATATTCCTCATTAATTTTAACTATAATTTGTCTACCAGATAAAAAGTTACTAACCCATTGGAACATTCTTCCCTTAATTCTCATCTGTCTTAGTTTAATAAGAAGACCTTCCCTCCATACCATATCATAGGCCTTTTCAACATCAAAAAATATGGCCAAAACTGTTTCCCTATTAGCCTGTGCTTTCCTTATTGAATCTTCCAAAGCAATTATTGGATCCATAGTCCCACTCCCTTTCCTAAAACCACTCTGATAACTTTGTAAAAGGTTTCTTGTTTCTAACCATTAAACCAATCTATCATTGACCATTCTTTCCATTATTTTACCCATTTGCGAAGTTAATGCTATAGGTCTATAATTACTTGGTCTCTTTGCATCTTTTCCAGGTTTTCGAATAGGGATAATAACAGATAGTTTCCATTCTGCTGGAATGACTCCCTCTGACCATACTTTATTGAATAAACTCAGCACCACTTCCTTCCCTTTATCAGACAATTTTTCTAACATAACATAACAGATCTTATCCCTCCCTGGGGAAGACTTTCCAACCTTCTTTAGAGCCCTATTAAATTCTTGTAAATTGAAAGGAATATTTAAAGTTTCCCCATCTCCAGTTTCCTCATATAAAACATATCTGTACTTTTTTATTGTCATTTCTCTTCCTCTCTTCTCCTCCAGAGTAAGGTTCTCTGAGCTATGCACCTTTACCAGTGATTTCGCTATGACCTCTGCTTTGTCTTTACTCTTTGTGATAACTCTTTGCTCATCTATCATAACCGGATACTCAAACTCCTTCCCATTCCCTCTCATCTTCTTAATCATGTTCCATACATTTTGAATTGGAGTTGTTCTCTCTATTGAGTCACAAAACTTTTTCCAATATTCCCTTTTTGCACTTTTGACAGTGCGCCTCACCACAGCTTGACACTGCTTATATTTAATCAAGTTTCCAAAATTTAGCGTTTGCTTTACAATTTTAAAAGCCTTATTACGATCCTTAACAGCCCTACCACATTCCTCAGACCACCAGGGTACAATCTTTCCTTTACTACCCGTCTTTGACTTGGGAATGGATATCTCAGCAGCTCTAATTAAGCTGCTTGTAACTGAATAACACATAGAATCAACATTGCCACTATCTCCAATCTCCACTAAACTACTCTCACTGCTACTAGAAAATGTTTCCCAATCTGCTTCTCTTAAAATCCATCTTCCACTTCTTACCATTTGCTCTCTTAATAGCTCAATTTCAAACTGAACTATTACCGGATAATGGTCACTGCCCAAAGTACTTTCATTCATTACCTCCCAGCTACATCTGCCTGCTAAGTTTTGAGATATAATTGTGAGGTCTATAGCAGATTCATTGCCTCTTGCAACATTTATTCTCGTATAAGAACCATCATTCAAACATACAAGTTCTTTTTCATCTAAAAACTCTTCAATTACACTACCATTTAGGTCATTCTTATCTCCCCACAGTGAACTATGCGCATTAAAATCCCCACACCAAATGACCTTACCACACAAACCTTCCCAAATCTCTTCCAAATGCTTCAACTCAATCTGTTTACAAGGATTATAAAAATTAACCACACTAACATTACCTTCTTTAGTCCATATCTCAATACTTATATATTCCAAATCATCACCTTTTTTTAGCTCTCTATATTGTAATCCCCTCCTAATAAAAGTAACACACCCTCCACCATTACCCCGCACTCTATCTCTCCTAAAACTAGTGTAACCCTTAATTACAAAATCAAGTGAATCCTTTAACCAGGTTTCCTGAACACAAATCACATCAGGCTTATCATTTAAAATTTGTATGAAACCTTTAAATTCTTGTCCGTTAGCTATGAGGCTTCTAGCATTCCATTGTAAGATCACTAAGTTTGACTTATCAATGGTGATGATGTTACTAACTCTGAGGATTCACCCACTCTATTCAAGTCAGCATAGATCTTTTCCCAAGATAAATTAGCAAGATTTAAGAATTTAGCTGCAGCCTTCACTACAATTCTTATTTTCTCTGTCCTGTTTTTAGCCTGTTCAGTACAATTTATTACATATGCTATAAATAGCACTAAACTCTCTGAGTTAATCATAGTTTCCCTCTGTCTTTTCTCCTTATCCACTTCCTTAACAGCTTCAGCATACGAGAGGTTTTTATTTGTTTTTACTTGCTGCACATCTACAGCCTTTTTCCTCGCTGGACAACCACCATATGCGGCTGTATGATCTCCACCACAGTTACAACATTTCCTCACCGCTCCATCACCACACTGACCATACTCATGGTTACCTCCACACTTACCACATCTTTGACTACCTTTACAAATTGCAGCTACATGACCATACCGCTGACACTTAAAGCACCTGATTGGAGGAGGTATGTACTCACGCACATAAAAACTCATAAACCCTACCATAATCCTTTCCGGTAGCCGCTGCTCCCTAAATTCCAAAAGCACTGACGTACTCTCAACTTTTTCTCCATCCCGATTTGCCATCAATCTTTTAATTCCCAAAATTGTCCCTCCTCTAATGTTCTTTTTAATATCCTCCAAATTTTCACCAAGTGCTATTCCTGAAATGACTCCTCTGGCTCCACGTTCACCAATTCTTCTTACTTCAGCTATTTCTTTCTTACAGATAGACTGAACTTTCATTATTTTTTCCCTTTGTCCGCTGTCTTTACACTTAACCAGCAAGCTTCCATCCCTCAATACCTTAGCCATTTCAATCTCCCCACAAGCCTTCTTCAACCCCGTAGTCAAAGTAATTAAACCAATATCCTTAATATCATTACCTTCCCTAAATTTAATGATACATTTTAAATCTGAGACAGGATCTTTGACAACTTTCCTTCTAATATCTCTCTCCCTCTCCCCCAATTCATCCTCACGATCTTTCCTCTTGTTTTCCTCTTTTGAACTACCCACATTATCAAACCGCAAAGTACTACCTCCGCTCCCTCTACCTCTTCCTCTCCCCCCATTTCGCTGATTAGTCCACACTTTCCAAACTTCAGAGGACAAACTATCCTCTTCCATATCCTCGTCACTCATACCCTAAATCTAATCCAGACCCAGTCACAAATCGGTTTATGCCAATAATCCACCAAACTCCAAACCTTTTCGATGAACAATTTCCGTCCTCGAATCCCAGGCCTCTCTGGTTCAGTGGTTGATCTTTTAAAGGAGTGTAAGCACAAGCACAGGTGTTTCCAATTGACTGCCAATTTAAGTAATCAGTGGCAAGAAGGATTCCAAACAGCAAAGAGGCCCAGCAGCAATTCCCAAACCCAACAGCAGAGGTTGTCACACTTGTGGTACCACATGAACTCGAACAAGTCTACTACGTCAGAGGTCACATGATAACGTCAACATGGCGGATGCAGTCCATACTAACGCAAATGTACTTACTGTCTTAGCGCGCGTAAAGTGGGTACTCAGTGAAAATCAGTACCTACTCAGTATGCGATTTCGGATTCAGCCAGTGGTCACTATCTGCTATGTGCTTACCATCATTTCTCAAAATATCTTCTTTTGTGTTCATCAGAAAAAAGAAATTCATACTGGTTTAGAACAACATGAGGATGAGTAAATGATGACAGAATTTTCATTTTAAGGTGAACTATTCCTTTAACGCTGAATTAACATATTACAGTTTTTTTTACAGACGCTAGGACACATTTCTCAATACTTAGGTCACTTTTGCAAAACTCTTCACACAGTTTTCCTAACCAGGTTTCAGCTTGGCAAACCAGTATATTTCACAATCAAAATGCACTACAACCACCAAAACACTTTATTCAGGTCTCAAATCAACTCATTCTTCCAGAACACTAGAAAAGTTTGACAGCGGACAAAGACACTTTGTCACCCACAAAACAATGCCTTAAAAACACTAACACCATGTAGCATTATACAATGTTTGTGACGTGTAAAACAAGGACAAATCTCTGTTTATAATTCACAGCAATATATGTTACTGGATAAATCAGACATGATGCAGATAATTGATCCTCAGTTTAGCCCACATAGACTTCTGTTGTGCTCACTGTGTGAAGAGTTTTGCAAAAGTGTCTAAGTATTGAGGAATGTATCCTAGCGTCTGTAAAAAACTGTAAACACACATTTGAATTTAAATGAGTGGTGCTTGATGATTGACAGCTGAAATCCTGGGGTCGGTTAAGGAGATATAAGTGGTTACTTTATTAAACGATTCGACTTACAATTCTGACAATGAAACAAACACATCTCAGAGAGAAACAAGAACCATAGAAAAAACACCCACAATGGCATGGCAATCTTACAACAGCCTAGAAACCACATAGCAGCTCACTAAAAGTCACTTGGCAATGCCAACACCATGATGATAAAATACACAAATGATGATTGTGGGTCAAACTAAGTGTTGTGAGAAGAAACTGAGAGATGAAGAAGCTGCTGGAGTTCATCATCTTCTATAAATGTACAATAATCTAGTTGATGACTGTGTGTTGTTTATACTCAGATTGTGTTAAACTCTCATTGCGCTCTTCACTCTTATCTGTGTTACAATTTACAGCTTCTCTCTGTTTGATAAACTTTATAACTCATTTTAACTCATACAGACCATAAAACCAAGCAGCTGATGTAAGAGATCATGGACAGCGATTTACTTTCATCTACACCTGATTCAGAAAAAATAAATGAATCATGAGAAAAGCAAATTTCTTACCTTGTTAAAGAGAAACAAATGTGCAAATTTCATCAGATTGAAGGTCTTTACACACCGGGACGTTTTTCGTGCGCGTTTATCGTCGACGTTAACGTCTCGTGACTCAAGAACGAGCGCCAATGTGAGTGCGCACACCCACGCGAAAAGCGCGAGGCGCAAATGCGTCATTTTCAGAAAAACGCGTGGGACACGTTTTTTTGGTTTGACGCGGCGCGTTAAAAGTTGGCCGACCAATGAGATTGGCGCTTTTGTTCACGTGCCTGGCGCTGCTGAAGTTCCAGTAAAACACGACTTGGTGGCGCTCAAGCACAAAATGGTCTTGCGGAGCACGTGGAACAGGTAAACACACAAGGAAGCATCGAGGCTGTGGAGGTTTATGAAGGTGTCAGAGTTCCTCACAACATCGACTGAATTTCGAAGGTAATGTGATATATATAAGAACATAACAATACATAGCTGTATGGGCTATATGATTAGATTAGATTCAACTTTATTGTCATTACACAAGTACAAGGCAACAAAATGCAGTTTAACGTTAGGTCTAACCAGAAGTGCAAAAGTAGTATAAAAAGCGCAGGATATCAGTATTTGCATAGGTGCAGGATTATGTAATACGATGGAACAATTTACTGTGGGTGGTACTATGAACATAATATACAGAAATTTACAAATGGATATGTACATAATAAATTAAACTATACAGAACAGGAGTGAAATTAATATTTAGGTAGTGCATGAATGAATTTGGATTGTAACTTGTCAGTTAAGAGTGCAATGGCATAAGTTATTGTGCAGTGAATAGTTATTCTAATATTCAGTACATAGTACAGGGGTGCAAACGATGCAATTCAAGTAGTCCAGCAGTGCAAATGAACAGGGAGTATGAAATAGACAGTCCTGTAGTGTATTGAACGGACCAGTAGGGCAAATTTACATTATAACTGTGCAAGTAATAAAAATGAATATTGGTGCATTACATTACAATATGTAATGCACTGACATTGAACAGTGATTAACTTCATACCATGCATGTTCCCTGTACACCGTGTGATATCACGTTTTGTTGTTTGCACCATAATACTTTGTGTGTAACTGGAACCTGTTGTACACAAACGTGGACAATTACACTGCTTCATGTTCAAAGAAAAATATTTGGTTATTATATTCATTGCTTCTTCCTAACCCCAAAATAACTGGAAGAAATCTAAAATGCAAGCCAAACCAAAGGTCGGGTTTTAGGAGGTTAATTTGTCTTCTGTGTATAGGTAACCTAGTTTGTTTAGTCAGATGAAATACCATGAATCTAAATTACATTTGTAATCAAATATTGACCTCATGGATATCGTGGCATGGCCCTCAGTGTGAAAGATTGATTCTGATGAAAACTACATTTATCTTTACAGTGTTCACAGCAATATTTCTGCTAAAAATGATGTGAGCAAAAGTGAGGAGGCCCCAGCAAGCACGTATTCAGGATCATCCAGCACCAGCCGTGACAAGGTCCAATCTAAACAAAAGAAAACAGTCCGAGACAAACCTCTGGAGAAGTACCTCTTATTAAAAGATGCTAAAAGGAAAACATTGAAAGCAGTGCACAGAAGAAAGAGGAGCACAGGAGGAGCGCTCTGCCAGTTTTTGGTCACACCTATAGATGTTTATTATATACCATATTATTTAGTTTTTTTTAATGTTTATACATTCAAGAAATACAGTTGAACATGTACATTTCATACATATGTTTATTTGCACTACAGTTCACTTAGACTTCTATCATTGTGACTTTTTTTGCTCTACAGCTCTGCCAGTTCTTGTTCACACAAATTAATGTTTATTATATACCATTTTACTTATGTATTTTAAGTGATTATACATTTAAGAAATTCATTTGAAATGTCTAATTTCTAAATGTTGATTTGCACTACCGTTCAGTTGCACTAAAGTCATTGTGACTTTTCTGGACCAACATTTCTGACTCCTGTTTTATTTGATTTTACTGTCATGTCTCTGATTGTTATTTCAAACTGCAGTTCGTTCACAAAAATAAATATTTGATTAAAAAACGAATTGAAAATAACGTGCTATTTTGACACTATGCATATATTTGTACATCAGTATTGTTGACCTCTTATTGTAATAACTACATACCTACTTCGCCAAATCACAAAATATAATACATTTGGGAGGAAATGTGAGAAAATTGTTAACAAGAGAAAGTGCTTGTAAAAGATTAGTTAAAAATACACACATCGGATCACCCATTACCTTATATTTTGTGAAAGAGCTTTAATTTTGATATAACGTGTTCTATCAAAATAGTTAATTTTATGTGGAGAGTGCTGATAATAGAATCGAATCAAATAGATTTGATTTAACAAATGTATTTAAGTTCACGGAGATATTGTTTGTACAAAGAATATATATATATATATTATAAACACACCGTTTTCAAAATGGTAATTATAATGACTATAACACGAATGCACAGTTTGCTTTTATCTGAGAAGATCATGGTTCAAATGATCATACTGTCAAGTAGCTGATGGTGAGTTGAAGTAGTCTTTGTATAGTTGCTGCTGTTAGAAATCGAGCTGCTACTAGTAATATCCATGTTTTGTTAAAGCAAGCATATGATTTGTTATTGACTAGCGTGTGGCTTTCTTCTTCTGTGTGACAAGTGAGTGTCAGAACAGAAGCATAAAGTTTCGCTGCGCCCCCTTGTGTACCGGCATATATCTGTTTGTATTAAGCGCCATCTAACGTCCAGGGGTGAATTTGCACCTCACTCGGCTCAGCACCAGTAAAAATCGTCTGGGTGTGAAAGCAGAAAAACGTCACGTTAAACGCCGACGATAAACGCGCACGAAAAACGTCCCGGTGTGTCAAGACCTTGATGAAGGAACCACAGCGACCCCTCGTGTATGGAAGTCAAATAACATCTTCACTATACAATCATCCAATATATTGCCGCAGGCCTCAATAGCAGGGTTTCAGTCACGTGATTTTGATGACGCGCAATGGCGGGACTTAGGGCAGATGGAGGGCAGGAAGTAAAAATCTGATTACGTCTATGGAGGGAACCGTTGCAGAGAGTCCGTATTGTACAGATTTAGATCCAGTTTCGAGACATAGATAACATATGTTAGACGTGACCCTTACCTCATGAAGATGAGTTAGTTTTCGGTAGAACTGAAAGATTTACCGACAGTCAAGGCGGTTGACATCACCGACTATCTGGTCCTTCAGACATCGCATCGATGGGGATAATGTCACGCTAAGCCAGATCTTAAACTTTGAGATGGTGTGATTCCTAAAGTTTAATGTTTTTTTAGAAACTGTATACTTCCAGAAATACTGCGACAGCAAGTTACAAACATACCTATGTAATGTGATGAAAGGATATGAACTCCAAGCACTCTTTAAAGTAGGCTGTGTGATATATTTCTGTTAAATCAATAGTGTCGTATGAGACAAGATTTTGAATATTGTTGTGATTAAATGCCATTGGTTTATTTACAATATTTTTTAAACAATTGTTATAATAACTACAAGAACATGGTGTGCAATAATACATTGGCATCCATTTCATTTCATATAATACATATTTCCAGTACAATTAGATTAGTGGATAAAAATATTACATTTGAAAACAGATGATGTGACTGATGACCCTCCCTCCTCTTTACTCTAATGGTATGACAGACTCCCAAAGATTAGACAAGACACAGCAAATAACAGGCATTTATAAATCTTCAAGCTAAATCGTTCAGCCAGGACTAGGCCTTAGTTTAATTATGAAATATAACTAGTTTTAAACAAACATGCCTTACTAAAAACATTACTTGTGTGCATTTTGAAGCAAAACAAAGGGCACTGATGTGTTTTAAGATGTCAGTGAAGGTTGTTTTCAATTTGGACAGCTCTTACATTTATTTAGCAAACTCAAATGAACTATTCAAATTTAGACAGCGCAGACATAGGACCACATGTGATGTAGGGTTTGCACAGCTAAAAAATCTGAATTAAAACTAAGAAGTTGGGGAGCCCTGTGTAGAACTTTGTCATCTTCATGGTTTGGACTAAAGATCTCTCAGCTCTGTTGTGTTATGTCTCAGAACATCCTCCATCTTCTCAATGTCATCCATCATCAGCTCAGTCTGGCATCCGGCATCTGCATAGCCTGCAATATAGCAGTGGGGAGCATAATTAGTTACAGGTGAAACTTGAGAAATTAGAATATTGTGCAAAAGTTCATTTATTTCAGTAATTCAACTTATAGGTGAAACCTTTTTACAATATTCTAATTTTTCATTCTGGGTTTCATAAGCTGTAAGCCATAATCATCAAAATTATAACAAATAAAGGCTTGAAAATCTGACTTTGCATGTAATGAATCTATATAATATATTAGTTTCACCTTTTAAGTTGAATTACTGAAATAAACTTTTGCACAATATTAAAAAAAATTGAGTTTCACCTGAAATTCATGAATATGAATTATGTGAATTTTTGTGTTGTTTGTTGACAACCTTTTTACAAAGATTCAAGTTCTCTGGTCCAATTACACAGGGTGATTTTCTGACAATCACATTTGTAACATTTAATAATAATGCTAGTTACACATCTTAGTACAATAATTTACCTTGATCATTTAATGTCCCATTCCCACTGATGCCCTCTGATTGTGAGTAGTTGTCAGCTGGCTGCTTCGGTTCGGAGCTCTCGGCTGTCTGCATCAGATCCGGGCTCTCAGCTGTTTATTGGAGATCCAATAGCCTCTGTACAGTCCGACCGTCTTTGTTTGTGTTCCTTAAACTTCGTCATCTATGATTTGAGTTTAGTTTTTGGTAAGTTAACCGAGGTTGAATGTCGGAGCTCATTCCGACTTAGCGTCACACAAAGCAGTAGGGCAGCCTAAAAAGTAGAAATGAGGTCCTTTAGACTACTGGTTACTTAATAATTATTACTACGTAAACGAGCATTTAACCACAACCTAATGTTATATAAACACAGCCACAAAAACCAAGTTATATATCAACATACCTCCGACGAAGTGATCGCTGCGGGCATTAGCAGAGTTTGCTCCTCCTGACGGCAGACGTACGCTTAAAATCCACTTTTTCCGTCGTTGTTTTGTGAGATTTTTACATTTTTCACCTTTATGAATGACAATCTTTGGAACTCAATAAACCCCCTTCCATTTTTCTCGGTTAGACCGATTGGAACACAGCCGTAAATTACACAAAACATTTTAACATACGGCAGATCCAGCTACTTCACTTCCTGCCCTCCATCTGAGTTTCGTGCTTTCGCGAAGCAGCAATGTGACGTCACGTGAAACCAACCTATTCACCTTATTCCCTTTTTAATTATTCGCTCTTCCGCATTTTTTCAACCGACTTCCGCTGCTAATATGGCACAGTGCATTCGGTGGTTAGTTCGGTGGTTAGAAGATTGTTTGTAGTTCACTATAACTTTAGCTAAATGACAAATATCGCAACTGCTGTAAATGTTTTAAATTAGGAGCACGGTTAAAACTTCATATGACGCTCGGCAGGGCCGTGCACAGACCTTTTGAGGGGCATGTGCTGAAACTGAAAAAGGGCACCCCCTCCAAATAAATATCACTTAATAATCATCTTAATAGCTTTTTATTTATTCACTATTAATGATTGAAAAAAATCACTATTAATGAATGAAAAATGACATTTTATGATAGCTTGGCATTATACAGTGCAAAGGATATCTGCCCTTGTAAGTTGGCTTTAACAATTTACATCCTGGGTGTTTGTCTGTATTAGGCCTATTTGTAGTCATGTGTTTGTGAAGTGCTCGCTCTTATTTAATTGTAGAAAATATTAATTTAAATTTTTTCCTCTGCTTACATACATAAAGTTACATAAAAATATGTTTGAAGAAAAAAAGGTATTCTGTTTGGTTTTATAAGCTAATTTGTATTATTTGGTTAACATGTTTATGTATGTGATTGAGAAGAGGGGGAAATAGGATATTAAAGATCAAAATAGGAGATTATACTATACTATAGCCATACCATAAGCATATTCAACATGTATCTGCCTACCTGGTGCTGAGGACCAGGAACCTTGGTCTTTTGAAGGTGCAAATAACTGCATTACTGAAAAATATACTAAATACAAAATAGACTTAACTCTATACAGTTGATTTCAGAATAAAAAGTTATGAACCAAATAATCATACAACTCCCTTGACTAATTCAATGCATAAGATACATGCATATACAATAAATTATATCCAGATTGCATACTGTAATGAGTGACAGGGCAATATAATGTACATACTTGTATCCTTTACACGTTTTTCGTCTCTATCCAGTTTTCCCAACTGGGCATCTGATGTCTAAGACCTTTCTAATCTGATATGTTTTTGGTGTTAATGTAGGCTAAACATTTACCCACGCGGGCGCGTCTTCTCGCGTGCGATGTGTTGACTTTAGTTAAACGATTAATACACGTCATGCAAAAAAAACGGTAAAAACCCGACCGTGCATTCCGTATTGGTGCCCTTCACATGGGTGAACACTTGTTTAAAAACTGCTCGCGCTTTGTCAAAAACTCAATTTGGTCGCATTTTGCGCCAGCCCTTGCTGCAGTTTGGAGCCCTTAGTGCCCCCCTGATTGCCAACTCGACCAATCCCGTCTATGGATAATTCGGCTCTGCTCAAATTTATAAAACATGCGCCGTTATATACATACTAGTGTTTCTTTCGTAATGACACAGCATTGTACTCAAACAACAAGATACTTATTTACCGTTGCAAGACGTTCAGCTGCCTCTGACTGCTGTGGAACTTCAGCTCGCTGCACTCAGGGGGCGGAGTTAAGAGGTTTGACAGACAGTTTGAGCGGATCCAAAAATATTTAGTTTTTTAATAATTTTATTTGATAAATATATTTGTAAAACACACAGACAGACGTAAATGTTTAACAATAGCATTAATTTATATATTTAAAAAAATAATAAAACACCTCCAAAAAAGGGCACTTCGGAGTGTAAGGACAAAAAGGGCATGTGTTCTGCACAGGTTGAGCCCTATCTGTGCACGTGCCTGACGCTCGGATAGTCTTATATTGTCCCATTAATCGTCTCGTGGTTAGAAGACATGAAGCGGCCACGGCAAGTAACCCATGGGACATATTACCTCGTCCTGTCAGGAGTTGATGAAGCAGCATTGAAAATTATTAAAGTACTTATGCCTACCAATATTTACACAGTGATTTCGTCTTTTTTAAAGCAAATGTGCACCTTAGCCAGTCCAATATTTCGTTTTTATGTGGTAATGTACCATGATAGAATTCATTTGCAAACTTGACACTTATTCCTTCAAATCAGGAGTAACTAACGTTACTGATCTTAAGTTTATTCGTAGAACGGACATCACAAATCTAAAGTTAGGCGAAAGAGCACATTTAGCTAAGATAGCTTACCTGAAACTGACCACCTTTTAAACACCGGAAGTACGTTGACAAAATGAGCGCAATGGCGCCGCCCTTGTTGTCGTGAAAAATAAGGTGAATTCAGGACCGCAGATCTAATCTCTGGTGACAGCGCCATCTATTGGACTGCTGAAGAACTTCAACCAATGCAGTATTTTACCAAATACAAACAACATTTTTTCAAAAGTACTACTTTTTGTTGTTTTATGCAACTTTGTTGCCAATAGCTTCATGTTGAACAATGTATAAACTTCTTAATCATTATAAATAAGCTCATTTAAAATAAAGATTAAATTATATTCTATGGCCATTTTAACAAGTTATTTCAAAGTGGGGAGAGAAGACACAGGAATGACTCTGAGCCAGATCCAAGATAATATATGTATTAAATACAAAAATATAAAACAACAGACAGACAACTATAAAATAACAATAAAAATCTTTGTATATCAAAAAGTTATCTTGTGATTTTGCCTCAGCCATTATCATGTCAAAGATTATCAACTTAGGAATTACGATCAGATTTTCTTTCGTGTTCCTCATGCTAAAAAAACAATTGGCAAAAGAGCATTTACGATTAAAGCACAGGTTGATTGGAATAATTTGCCTGCAGACATTAGATCCATTACATCTTTTTAACGATCTTTAGCATCTCATTTCAAGATGAGCTGCACATGTTTCCATTGAAACTGTCTCTATTGTCATTATTGTTATTATGATTTAGTATTTTGTTTGTGGATTACTTATTGTCCTGAAATTTGATCTGAATTGATGTTATTTTGATTATCTATTGACTATTTTATTTAAAACAGTGGGGTATAATTTGACATTTTATTTTTGTAGTTGTTATTGTATGTGTGATTGTTGTATGTAATGTTAATTGTTATTTTGTTATGGTTTGTAAGATTGCATATCTATGTATGCTACATCTCAAGGGGTTTATCCTATTAATAAAATTTACATATAATCCTGCACGCTGCAGTTCACCCCACACACATCTGCAGTGCGTATGGCCTACACGGCCACCGGAGCTGATCGTGGTAACTTTAGTAGACAATGCTGTGTTTATACCTGCCACGCCTGCCGTTTCAGAAGCATCCCAGCTGTGTTTAAGTCATAACAAGCATCCTCAATTATCTTGTATTTATATTTTACATAAAGTGCCTGTGAACAGAACACTGGCATTATTGATGGCATTACTGATTAATGTAGTAAAACCATGGTATCCACAACATAACAATGGTTTTGACAACATAGTAACAAAAATCATAGTAAAACCATGGTTAGTGTAGTAAAACCATGGTTTGGCTAATAGTACTCAATACACAAAAATAAACATCGTAACTACACTTTTTCCACAAAAAACAATAATTTTCATAATGCGCTGCAGCTCAGAATAAATATATGAATAAAAATTATTTTAATTTGTAGAATTAAAGTTTCTTTTCTTTCTTCTATTGTTGTTGTGTTTTTATTAAAAACAATAATGAACCACAAACTAAGCATTTATTTAATATAAGAGAAAAATCCAAAGATCTTTTACTTATTTGTGTTATAACATAGGTAGCCTATGTCATCCATCCTATTCGTTTGGTTAAAAAAGTGTTTACTTTTCATGCAATACACCTGTTTGCTCTAATGAACGCTACCTGGTGAAACAGAGAAAGCACTACGCAACATTTTTGTAAATAACTGAGTTGGAGACTCAAGAAGGATTCATTTTAATTTTTAAATGTTAACTTACTGTAGATTGCAAGGTGACCTTTGTAAACCTAGTGTACAATACAGCATGCAAAGAACATAGAAAATACACAACAGAAACAAACATGCAGTATATAATATATATGTCTAACATGTAAACATATATAAAATATGCTTTTTACAGTATTATACTCACATTCCAAATATGGGTTATCATACTTGACAATAATGTCACTTATACTTTATTGTAATGCATCTGTTTAAAAGATAAACTATATAAGGCCTGTATGCGCCCTCTTGAGGAAGATGATATATTGCGCATTAATCTCCTGTTTTTGTGAATTTCAATGTGTGAAGTCTTTGTGTGCATTTGTGAATTTCAGTGTGTGAATTCTTTGTGTGCATTCATGAATTCTTGTGCGTGTGTGTGGATCTCCCGCACAGATTTGTGAATTACTGTGTTGTACATCTGGCCTTATTGTGTGCATTTTTTAACTACGGTGCACATGTGTGTTCTTTTGTGTGGAATTGTGGGAGGTTTTGATACAGTTTTCACTCCATATTCTACCCATTCCACAAACCAAACTTTCAAAAATGAAACATGTGCTGTGAGCTCACAATACATAAAGACTTTCAAACTATTTTCAGTTGATGTTTTTAAAATTCAGGTGAAAACTTATTTGTATTCTGTATCTTTTAATTCTTGATGCTCTATTGTATATGGTATTTTGTATGCTTTATTTCATGGTTTTAATTGTACAGTCCTTTGGTCTACGTTGTAGTGGAAAGGGCTATATAAATAAATAAGACTTGAGACTTGACTTGAAACAGTTTTATTCATTGACATGCCATAAAACACTGAATAGTATATTCTGTATTGTTGGTGAATAGCCACTATGTTCAAACAAGACTGTAACATTAGGAAAAGGCGACAAAGTAATAATTTGGGCTGGAATATTGGGAAGTAGGATGGTGGGTCCCTTTAGGGTCCCTGAGGGGGTCAAAAGGACATCTAGAAGATGCTGTATGTAGAGTAACTAAAATATGTTTTTTTTACTATGGGATATAAAATGAATTATGTTTTCTGAAATAAATTTACTTTCATGGAGGATAATACACCATCCATGCTGCAAAAAGCATCACTGACTATTTTAATTCATATGGGCATAAAATAAGAAAGAAATCAATGTGTGACCACCATCATCCTCTGACCATAGTCCTATTATGAGCCATTAAGAGGGATGCAATACTAGCTTCAAGTGAAATAAAGACAAAACCTATACTTGTATATGTACAAGTTTAATGAATGGGAGAGTTAAAGTCATGTTAAAATATGCTCATATATTATTATGTAACATAAACAAAACAATTAAAAGCTTTAATTCTATTAACTAACATTAACAAAGATTAATAAATATTGTAACAAATGTATTGCTCATGGTTTGTTAATGTTAGGTAATACCTAACATTAAATTACTAATGTTAATTAAAATGAACCTTATTGTAAAGTGTTACCGCAAAAATAAAGGTAAAGCATACAATATTTAAGTGAAATGAAGTTGAACACATGTGTAAATTATCCCTTTTAGTGATGTACCAAAGTTCAGATATGTTCTACTAAAAATATTTAAAATTATCTTTAATGAGCATCATTATAGCCTGTTGATTTCTGGTGTTTTGTCTGAATGCTAGGGTATGGCAACTGCACTGGGGACCCAATTACAGCACTTTAACATGTAAAAAGTCAGATTTTCACGCTATGACCCCTGTTAATTAAATATTACGTTATAATTTTTAAATCAATTACTTGAAAAGGGTAAAGATGTAAACCAATATTTTTCAAAAAGACAAAGACAATAAATAAAATGCATTCATTGAATTACATTTATTAAAGAGTGCATGTCTTCTATTTTTAAAAACTGTAGTAATACATTCAAATTAAAAGATCTTTTTGACCCACCTCATTTGACCTCATCACAGTCTACACAAGGACAAAAAGAATGGGGATCCAAATGCAAACTTTATAAAAGAGTAATCCACAATCATAAGTCCGAAAAACATGCGGAGGTCAAAAACACTGGTAAGCCCTCAAAAAACAAAGACAAGGAAACAACAGGGAAAACCGCAGACAGGAACAGGAACGGGTTAGACTTCAGTATTAGCAATAATTAGAATATTTCCGATTTTTAGACCACCGTTTAAACAAAGGTATTTAATCACATAATGCTGCTTTCGCTTTTCCATGACATTATTGCGATGCCGTTTGAGTTTGTGATGGAGGCCAGCTTGTGTGTGAAAGCAGTGTGGTAAACCTGCATGCCGGACCGATTGTCGGTTCTATTTACATATGAAAGTGATGAATTTTTGTAAAAGGTAGCTTGTGATTACAGATAATCAACGATCATTTTGAAAAAATGTAAACGGAACATGAATTGGTGTATTTTTGTAACAAAGAAATGCATAAAAATGAGGCTGTTATGAAAACACTGAATTAAAAATTGCCTACCAACAGACAAAACATTCACAGCTGGTAAATTGGGCTAAAATAGAAGCTCTGAGTGATACTTAATGAAAAACCATTCAGGAGTCGACTCTTCTAAGGGAGCCGAGCCAAAAGAGTTCAATCTTTAAAAAGAGAAAAAGATGATGGATATATGTGTCTTGGATTGCTTGATGGTGAATAAATCATGGGATAATTTTGATATTTGACTGGAGTATCCCTTCAACATATTTACAGTCATGTTATCTTTAAACTTCTCAGATCAAGACATAATGATAATAATCAATCCTGTTTTCTTTACTCTCCAGGTGATTGTAACTGACAAAGGCCAAAATTATCACAAGACACTTCAGTAGCTGAGAACAAATGTTATAACTGTAACTAACTAGCTATCGTATGAATATCACCTGCTAAACAATTAAACATCAAGTCAACACATAAAAAAATTATAAAAAGATAACTCTCTCATAACTCTCATATTTCCATTTACTTTACAGTCTGTGAGAAATCATTACACTGCTGATAATGACACAAAATCGTTTGTAATTAGAGAATCAAAGATTTTCAGGATTTGACTCTGAAGCACATGAAGGTTTGTATTAACTCTTTCCCCGATATCTCGTCAATCAAGAGAAAACGCTTCCCCGCCAATGACGAGTTTTTCCGTCTTTCCGCAATACCGCTATTATCCACTAGTTGCTAGGTGGCAACTTTTTAAACCTGGAAGTATTGCCCTATGGCAAGCTGCTGCATGTCCGTGTCTGTTTTAAAGATCGCTCTGAATGGGATCTCTATGAAAAGTCTGTCACAAAAATGGAATCATCTCTGCTTTTTGCACAAAATGTGGTGTTTTTGCAGAAACCTACCCATATTCAAAAACTGATTACAAAAGAACCACTGTTTTTTTGTTTGAAAGCAGAGGGTCTGTTCTTTCATTTGGTATATTGTATGTTTATATATTTGAAGAAGAACATTTTCTGGAAGACATTAAACTTTTGTGAAAATCATGAAAAACGCTGGCGCTGGCTGGCAACTTTTTTTTTAAACGCTGGCAGTGAAAGAGTTAATAATATTAAGCATTAGTTAATGTATTGCCGTCTTTTTCTCCTCTTTCTCGTGTTTTAAGTCACATCAACAGATCCAGAAACAACATCTGAAAAAGTTAATGCAAATAACTAAAATGAGTTTAAATCATTCAATAGTTCATTTTATTCTTAGAATAATGCTCACAGATGCTGTTTGTTAATTTTAGTTATTATTTTAGTTGATCTCACCTTTATCTCCTCTCTGATTCACTTAACATTGTCTACAATAAAGAATAAAGAAATGATTAAGAGTTTTATCCTCTCAGTATTTATTAGTTTTACTCTTCTTATTGTTATTTGCTCTGAAGTTTATTTTTCTTGAAGCTGACCTGTGAATAGGCATCACTCAGGCCGGCACTCGGGAAGTCACTGCTGAATGAAAATCATTTAACCCTTAAGAAACCATGTACTTTCATAAGTTAAACATTATTAAATGACATCACTTTGTTACCTGAGCTTTTGTCTTTATTATCTGTTGCACCAATAGAGTCATAAATATCAGCATGTACTGTAGTGAAGGAATACAATAATAAAATGTTTCAACAGATCATCTATAAAAGCTTTATATCTTATAAAGAAAGTCTTCATAGAAATATTGTTTAACATGTTTATATATAATGTAAAATAAAGTTAAATAGGACATATGCTTATAAATGCATGTGATCATAATGAATAAAGACTGACCAAACTGCAGCGGAGTGTAAACATCTTCACTTTGTTTCTGATCTGATGTCTGACTGATGTTCTGCTGTGGACTGACAGCTGGGGAAGACTGAGAGACTTTACCTACAGAAGTCAAACACAGTCATGGTTTAGGAATATTTACTTTTAAGTTTGACAAAAAAAAGATCAAACATTAAACTGATGTTTTATTTGAGTCTTTGAGAACAGGATTCTTTATTTACAGTACAAGAGACAGAACATTTTGCTTAATACTATGCTGTATTAAAGGTGAAGTAGGTACATTGTGCCAGTATGTAAATATAACAACACCAAACAGGATTAAGAAAAACTGTGATTGTTTTAAACAGGTCTTCCAAAACACTTTAATATGACACTGCCATCTGCCTTTGTCTTTACAAACAAAGTGGATGCTGCACATTGGTGGTGGTTAAGAAGAATCCCCCTTTCTCTACAATGCTTTGAGTGCAGAAAATGTAAATATGAATGGAACAAATTATAATTATTATTATTAAAAAACAGCAATTTATTTTCTAGACTATTTCATGATTTTGTACACAATACTGGTTTAGAAGCACTTCCTGTTCCTGTTTATTCATTTTTGTTTGTTGGTTTGTTATTAATTTCACATATTTAAATCCTAAAGGTGTACATTTAACATTTTAAATTATTTCTAAATGTTCTGTTTGGTTGTATTTTGTTCTAATGTTGGTATAGTGGTGAAAAAACTAAAACAGGAAGTGCTTCTTAGAGCGCCTGACTTAATCTCATTAAAAGGTGGTTCAGGTTGAACTGGTTACAAAAACACCACAATGGGCCCTATCTTGCACCCAGCGCAATTGACTTTGTCAGTGACGCATGTATCATTCGTATTTTGCGCCGGCGCACAGCGGGGTTTTTCCCTCCACAGATGCACGTCAGCAAACTAGAGAATGAACTTGCGCTCCCTGGGCGGTTCAGCGCAAAAAGGAGGCGTGTTGCGGCGCAAACCATCTCTTATGCTATTTTGCAGTTTCAAAAAACAATTGCGCTACTAACCAAAAAAAACTAGTCTAAAGTCAGTGGCGCGTTGCGCGTGGTTCATTATGCTATTTTAAGGGCGCATGCTTGACCATAATGTATAGCGTGCACAACGCGCACACACTTTGCTTATCTAATCTACACAGATGCAACAGTTATTTTTGCAAATCATAAATTGTTACACTTAAAAATATTAATACACGAGATAAGGGGAATCATAGTGGTGAGCATTGTGGTGATAGTTTTTATTTATTCTCATGCAAATAACGATTAAAATATTTTCATAACTTTGTTGTGTGGCTGTATTACGTTTATTTTATGTAAATAGTTAAAATGTTTTCATAAGAAACCTTAATGTATATGAACTTGATTTGTAAGTGTACTTTGGGGTTGGACCTTGCTTGCGTTTCTTGGGTCCGATTTCAAAGCCCCCAAACCCTTTCAGCGGTGAGGGTGGACGCAGCGATGTCCTCTGCTGGCGTCAAGTCCTGAGGCAGATCCACCTCCCGTTACACGGCGTGCCCGATTTCTGCTGGCAAGCGTGGGATTCCCCCGTACAAGGACGTCGGTCTCCTCGGCTGTGAACCGCTCCTGGCGTGCGCCTGGTAAATCCGTCATAATAATAGCAACCCGCCATGGAACTTGCGCCCTTGCGTTTAAAGGGAATGTTGGCTAACGTTCTGATTGGTTTATTTGACGTTACGCCCAAACCACACCTATGAATAATGAACCTACTTCAGACCAACCCCTTATTGATTTGCGCCCGGCGCAAGAGTTATTTCTCACGCCGGGAAAATAGCAACAGCGCCCAAGATCCGCCCACAAACTCACTTGCGCGTTGCGCTTCGCACTTGCGTTTCAGATCGTTAAAATAGAGCCCAATGTGTTTACACAAAAGTACATTAAACTATGATAGGACACATCACAAACATTACACACTTCACCTTCAATGTTTTGCTGTGTAAATGTGTCATTGATGTATCATAGATTTCTGTGAGGGCAGAAGATTCAAACCTTTTTTGTTTTTGTACCACCACAGCAAAACCAAGAAAATGATCAAAACCAAGACGCTCAGTCCGACAACCACTCCAACTATCAGATCAGAAGATCCTGAGAATGAAGAAGCAGAGATTCTTACACAACCAGAACATTTGCAGACTGGACTAATGCAATATACAGAGCTGGGTAGATTACTTATGAATTGTAATCCGTTACTGATTACGAATTACATGACAAAATTTCAGTAATATAATATCTTAGATTACACATCGTTGGTAACGTAATCTGACTATTTTTGGATTACATTTAGATTACTTTTGACAAATCTTATTTGATTTCAAATATAGACCCCTTGCACGTGACGTCACGCTCTACTCGCGCGAATTATGGACGCCATGACGGACGGCGGAAGTGCTATGTTGTAGACGGACGGCAAGCAGAACAAGTACGTGTTTGTGTTCGTTAGGGTCATAAAATGGTTATTTCGTGTTGCTATGATGCACCTACCATTACAGAAAAGTGGCATAAATACATTATTTTTACATGAATGTTATTGTTTCATGCTGCAGTGACACCATAAATCATAGCTGCTAACTCCCACGCATCGCAATTGACCCCATTCTCACGCCACACATCCATTTTCACGATGTAAGTAGCTAAACCAGTGCTCGCAGTACTGACACTTTTATATTTTAGCGTGCCACCACTTCTCATGTTGCTGGTACTTTGCTGCAAAGAGTCAAAGAGCATTTCACTTTATGTGGCGCTGCGCAGGAAGTTCGGCAGCGAGGACATCAGAGTACCGCGAGAGCAAGTCGAAATGTTACAAAAGGGTCCGCCTTTACCTTTGCTCTCGCGTTACTCTGATGTCATACGCCGATCAGTCAGCTCCGCACCAGTCGAACACACAAAGCGTCAAGGTCTGGATGAAAAGCAGAGACCTGCCCGGATTCCACGCACGCAGATACCCTCAGAAAACAGCAATTTTAATAAACCATCACTCGCGTGTGCATGTTTGCAAGCAGTACAAGCCTGCGTGATGTTTGCGGTGACAGGTTTTAATAAAAGAGAAAAAAAGTCAATTGATATTTGACATCTATAAACAATAATATATACGAAAAATATAATTATATGGTCTTGACATACACATTATCTGTTGCTTTAGTTTAATATAAACTACTCATTTGGTTTATTTGATTGTGACAGTCCCTCTATCACCAATCACAAATCATCACTTGCTTCTCTTTCTTAGTGGATAAACTGAATCAAAGCTGCTGTTATCTGCAGTTATACATTTTACAGAGACCAGTAGCCTATTCATTAGATTTTAAGAACTTTTTTGGCACTTTTATCAGAAGGAAAGCATAATAGAAGTGTATAAAATAATAGTAAAGACTCTAATCTCAGGCATTTAAACTCAGTAAAAGCTTTTATTTCAATTTAATTTCTAAAATATGATTCGATTTGTATTGTGAACCATTTTAACTATTTAACACAGAAATAGCTAAAATCCACACTATTATCAATTGGCAAATGGTTAGGACTTATATAAAAAATTATTACCACAAACCCCCACCCCCCAAAAAAAATCTCACTCCAAGCTGAACTCAGAAGTTGGCAGCTCTGCGGACTTTTAAAAGCCTTAAGATCAGCACCAGTGTATGGGGATATCCCGTTTACCACATAGTGGTACAAATCATGCGGGCTGAAGTCGGGCAGATTCGGCGTTTAATGAGGTCCGTGAAAATTGAAGGATGAAGAAGGTAAGGGTCGGTATCCAGTCCCGCTATCTCTAACTTCTCTAAATAGCGCTTTTTGTAAGGACCTACCAAATGCCCTACCTCGCGCGATAACGGTACAACAACTTCCTTAATATAAGAAGCCATGTATTTTAGTGTAATATATATTTAAACTGTTTAAAACTAATAAAAAATCCCGCTCGTCTATTACTAATCAACCTAGTGCGTCAGTGATTTTGCCGTCCAGCATGGCGTCGTCACGTGGTATAGGTCACGTGTTTGCAAAGGGTCTATATAAAGTGGGGAAATATATTTAATTCTGTTTTGCCAACAAGAGCCTTAAAAACTCATTTTTAAAGTGCAAATGTACAGACAGTTAATCACTATATTAACACTGATTTACTTTGCTATTAGTGTCAACTGAAAGTGCACACTAAATAAAACAAAATCATTTTTAATGAATTTTAAACATATTTACCTAAAATTACGTAAATAAAAAATAAATAAAATTGTCTTCAGAGCCGCATTGTCACAAAGGTTTATCACTGTTTACTTAAACAATAGTTAAAATAGTATTTTTGTTATTAAGGTTAAAGGCCAAAAACAACAAATATACAATAGTTCTATTTTATTTATTATTTTTGTGATGCCAGTAAAAATTCTGTCATGGCAAGTTAAAAACTGAACCAAAATATTTTCTCCAGATCTGCTCCACCCAGAAAAAAGCAACACATTATACTCTAATAGCCATCACAAAACCCATGGCATTATTTACTGAATTTTGACAGTTGAATGAAACAAAGAACACAAAATTGAATTGCTAACTACATACAGATAGCTCAGTGTGCACTATACTGTACATATACTGTAAACAAGTCCAGCCATACACTGTTAAAATTTGAAACTCATCCGTTTAATATATGATTGTCATGTATTGGGAGAAAACACTGTACCATAATCAATATGTGACACAACTTGTCAGGTATTTTGTGCATTAAACTGTTGGTATAAAAATGTTTTCTTCCTCACCACTGCTAGCCTGCATAATCATGACATGATGCACATTGCGTCTTGTTGATAGAGCTTTGGTGCTTCATACCTCCAAATGCAGTCTACGTCAGACAGCAAGTAATGACAAAGCCAATCATAAAGCGACATGGGTTAGAGAGGTGGGACTCAAGAAAGGCAAAGCCAATCCTATTAGTGACTTGAGTTATGGAGGGGGGACTTGTTGCAGAGAACAAAATTTGTTAACCGTTTGTGTACCACCTATAGCGCTAATTTTAACGCAGTTGTAAAAGATTTGAATCTCATTTAAATATTCATGGGTAAATAAATGTTAAATAAAATAATTAATACGTAAAAAACACAAGTCACAGACAGACATCAGTGGTTACATGTGCACATAGATTCATTGTTTGGTCTAAGGGTTGCCCAATCCTGCTCCTGGAGGGCTACCGTCCTGCAGACTTCAGTTCCAACCCAGCTCCAACACACCTGTCTGTAATGATCAAGCAACCATGAACACCTTGATTAGCTGCTTCAGCTGTGTTTGATTGGGATTGGAGCTAAAATCTGCAGGACTGTAGCCCTCCAGGAACAGGGTTGGGCACCCCTGGTCTAAATTATTGCTAGGGACAAGTCAGTGTTCCCTGGATATTGGTAGGGACATGTCCCTAGCGTCCCTACCAGGGGCGTAGGCAGAAATTGTATTTTGGGCGGGCCAGAGCAAAAGTGAGTGGGCCTATAGTTTATCAGAATAAAATTATTTAAATAATAATTAAACCTTAGAGTGGGAAAAAACAATAGACAAACTGCAAAAACAGTGACATCTTTACTTTTCAATTTTTGGCAAAGTCAATAATAAAACACTGTCTAAACATGTTCAACCAACAGAGCTCAATAAAGGCTGAACAAACCAGGCAAAAACAGTTCACCTGAAATAAAGTAGGCTAAAAATAAATTGAAATGACGAAAACTCTCAGCAGAGCACGGTTTGAAATAAATAACAACCAGTGTTGGGCAAGTTACTTCCAAAGTGTAATACATTATATATTACAAATTACTGTAATTTGAAAGTAATTAGTTACATTACAATATTACTGACTCTTAACTGTAATGAGTTACACTACTTTTGCGTTACTTTTGAGTTACTTTCATCAAAATAACAGAAGTATGACTAGGCATTATAAAATGTTAAAATGTAGTTTATTGATGCTTATAAATCTAGAAGTTATGTGTTGGCCCTCGAGCTTTGAATAGGCACAGTGAAGACTTATGGCAAAAAACAGTAACAATGACTGTCAGAGTCATAAACATGGACAAATGATCTGGTAAAAGTCTGGTAAATGATGGTACACATACCAAACACAATAAAGCCCACTATATTGCAACCTATAGACTAATAACATAGTAAGACACGCAACCTCTTTTCATTTCTATTCTTTAATTCACTTTTAATTCAGATTCACAGCACAAACCTGGCATGCACTGGGTTGACCCAACTTATCAAAAAGTGCTATTGGAGGATCAGGCCTCAAGGAATACAGCTCATTTCAGTACAATATAGGCTAACATATAATTGCTTAATAAAACACAGACAAATAGAGGAACACTGCTTTGTGCCAAACAATGAATATAGGCTCCCATACAAAGGCTGGTAAAAACTTTAACCAGTGATGTTTAAATGTACTATTTAAATAACCATGTTTAAGTCTACATTAATGTTATGTTGTAGTTTAGGTTGCTGTTTGTAATAAAACTGTAGATAGCATAGGAATAGCCTAGCAATCTATTATGTATATGGACTGTAACCATAGCAACGTTAGCTTACCTTGTCATTGCTGGTGTGGTGAAATGGATTTTATTGGCAAGATTTCTAAAAGTCTCTTTACTTCTGAGGTTCAAGCAGCACAGGAGACCGATAGAAACTTTCTGTTGCTTTTACTTAGTGCTCTCATTCGCAGAATTTTGCGTATGCGGCGCTACCGGACCTGATTGCAACCACTTTAGTCAATGCTTATACAGCCGCGGACTTCCCAGATTCGGCTCTTTAAGAAACGCGTCAAATACAAAATTAAAGTAAGAATGAACATGCTGCATACAGCACCTGGAAACAGACATACGCTGCGTCCCAAACCGCCTACTTCCATACTATATAGTAGGCAAAGAGTACGAGAAGTAGTGCTTTTCGCCTACTATATAGTATGGAAGTATGCTGTTTGGGACGCAGACATTACTATTTTACCCGCAGCTTTTTCCTGTGTGGATGCTGGTCGCGCGCATTATTCAAAAATAAAAAAAATAAAATAATAACACGTCTATTTTTGAAATGCATTGTTGTAACGCGCTCGTTACTAAGACTGTAATGAGTAAAATATTACCAAAATTTTATTAGTAATGCGTTATATTACTGCGTTACAGCAAAAACTAATATATTACTGTAATATATTATATTTTGTAATGCGTTACTCCCAACACTGAAACAACACACTGCCTAAGTTATGTTAAATCAACCATATACAGTGCAATCAGCCTGTTGGAAATGAAGCTTTTGTGCCAAAAAATAGCATTTAGATTAAACAATGTAAGTTTAACCTATAAGGCTGGCATACATCTATACACAACACACCACTTAGTTAAATCACTTCACGAGCAAAAATAAGGAAATTAGTTAAACAGCATGCCTACCTTTGTTGTTTTAATTCTACAAAAGACGCAAACGCCTGGGTTTAATGTTGAAAACAGAAATGATCTCATTATAGTCCAAAGAGTCACAGAGTTCTTTTTTAAAAAACAAAAGGTTGTTGAGGCGGGTTGTAACTCATGGATGCAAATTGGGTTGTGAAGGTGGTTCATCAATTGCAGTTGGATCGGCGGGTAACCTGTGTCAGACTGACCGGGAGAGAGCACTGGAACTGCCGCCAGAGAGCAAGCGGCAGCCGGCGCCACCAGCGTCTGAAGAACTGGGCTGGTAAGACTCGGTAGATGGAGGCAGTGGCGTATCTTCTTCATCAAATCTTGCTTTTTTAAATAACACATTAAAGAAACTTTAGCCATTATTGTGGCAATGTTAATATTAGCTAAAAAAGCAGTTAGCAAAGTTAGCTGGCAGACTGCAAGAGCCCGCCGGCCCGGCCGCCGCCCCCCACAGAGTCTATCTATCAGAACTCCTAGCAACCAAGCAACCAATTACGTTTCGGAAGCTTCCTACAACTTGCTTCAACAATTCCATTTTATTTAGAAAGCAAATTAAACACACACCAGTCAATAATAAAGCCGGTTTATGTTAATATATTTTATTAAATACATTTGAATAATAAAAATAAACTAAAAATGTATTTTGGTTAAACTTGCCTGGGTGGGCCAGGCAGTTATGTGGGCGGGCCAGTGCCGCCCTGGCCCATTACTGGCTACGCCCCTGGTCCCTACCCAAATCAACACCTTAGCATCCAGTGATCAAACGCTCAGTGCTGCCCCATTTTGCATCTTCTCTCGTTGTTGCTTCTCTCCTGTGCGTTTCCACACCCATCCCCCTCTCCCCCGGAAAAACTCAAACAATCACGAACGTATATAAGCGGTAGGTACATTTATTATGAAGAATAAAAAAAATAGGAGATTTACACAATTGTGAACATCATACTGCCATAGTGTGAATAATATGTAATCATGTAATCCATAAAAAAGTAACAGTACTCTTTAAGTATTTTAAAATGTAATTCTAATTACAAGTACTTGATTTTTGGAATCTGATTACGTAATTTAGATTACATGTAATCCGTTACTACCCAGCTCTGGCAATATATTATCTATTATAGAAGGTTTCAGCAGTAACAACATAAACAAGCGGCTTTCGTGTGTAACATCTGGCTGGACGTCAACTAGAGGTCCTTTCAGTCTGGGTCGTTAACGGTTTCATGCTGTGACCCTAGATTGAGTTTTGTCACCAGGTCTGCTCGGACACTTTCATCAGAAGATCCTAATCTCCTGATAACACACATTTCCAGACCTATTGACTGTCTCTGGCTGTTTTAGTTTGCCAATCTAAGCAAATTAACACCTCAAAGCAAACTTCAAACCGTGAGCAGAGACGAAGCAGCCATGACACAAAAATGTGTCTGTCTAAGATCACAGCTAAGACCAAAATAAATTGGTTTAAATTGTATATATTATATATCCTTGTATTGCATGTTTGTATCTGTAATGAACCACTTTCTTGTAACACTATAGGGATGCTTTGTTCATTTTAGCATGTCTCATAATTCACATTCATGAGATTACTATTTGATGTGTGTTTCAAACCATACCTTGTTTACACTCTTAATAATCCCCTTTTCCTTTCCTGATCAATGATGTGCATCATCATACCATAACTGATATCAAACTTGTTAAATATTAATCAAAATTATTATTTAACAAAATCTTTAGCATAGTCCATCTATGCAAATGGGTCTGGTAAAACAAAGTTAAAGTTTTCCTACTCTATCAACACCCTTTTGGATTGGTCATCTGAACTTCAAGGGGTTGGTCTAAACTCAGGTTAAGAGGCCTGCACCCCAATTCAGCTCAGCTCATCAGCACACAGTTGGCCTACAGTTCTCGACGACACGCCGTTCACGGCGTGGAGCTGAGCTCCCAGCTCAGCTCCCAGCTCAGCTTCCTGCTGTGGGACCCCTATCCTTCTATTTTCGGGCACCCTGACACTTGGACAAACTTTAACAAATTGGACAAATTAATCGCCACAGATTAACCATACCGACGGATTAACCCAAAAAGGAACAACTCCTACGGACACCTCCAAAGACTCCGTCACGTGACCACAAACTCAGGAACTCTCTTCCTCGCATACGCGCCCATACAGCTGGACGTACACACGTGCCTCACAAAAGCCAAACGCAAGTATCGCTTGTTCATTCGCTGTAAAAAGTTAGTGCCCCTTTTAATTAAGGTGATTCTTAGAGTTCTGATGATTTGTGCAGAAGTTAAGTCTATAGTGATATTGCCCTTCTTTTACACTCTCTCTCTCTCTCTCTCTCTCTCTCTCTCTCTCTCTTTTAATTTTCCATTCTTTCTCTTTCATATATGTTTCTTGTTTGTTGTTTGTATGTATAGTTAGTCTTGTGTGTTTTTGTAGTGTAACGTAGTTTAATAAACCGGTTTTGCATTTCACAATTGAATTGTTTCTGTGTTCAATGCTCATGAAATAAATGTCACTTAATCTGCCGTTAAGATCTTAAAGCTACATGCTTAAAAATACTTTATAGCAGTAAGAATGTTATTTTCTAAAGGCCACAGAATTAACTTCTTAAATGAACAATTATGAGTATTTGCTGGACAAATACATTAATTAATTGTTATTATTATTCTGCTAAATCAGTTTAAAATCTTAATAATTTGTATAATTAATTAGTTAATTGTACTTATTATTCCATTTGAGCTAAATATGGGAATTTCCCCAAATTCCCTTAAATTCCCGTAGTGTTTCGGTTGGAGGTTTATGGTGTTTTAAATAACGCCGTTCTCCTCCTCCCGCTGATTCGCTACATATTAATGGTGGAGAAAGCGCGGGCAGATTTAAACATTATTTCTGAGCAAAAACAGTTAACAGGTCAAATGTGTTTTGCAATGTGTGAATGAAAAGAACTATCAGCTATAACTGTGTCCGTTCTTATATTGGTATGAATGAAAATGTAATTTCCTGTATCATTTTCAGGACATAACAGACTCGCGCCCCTGTTATGTATAGTTAACTGCAGTCTTTAAGGTAACCGTATTAAAAACCCTTTGATACGCTGCATTACCGTCTGATTCCGCCTAATAAAGAGTAGAATTCCTTTATTTAGAGTGAAGCGGTGGTCGAGTGAGTACTCCCATCTGATAAGGCCTTTTTGTTATCTCCAGGAAATTATTTACAATTAGAGAAGCTGTCTATTGTATTTTTCCATTTTATTCACGTACGTGGATTTTTTTAAATTGTAAGCACCGAGGGTAAGACTTTTCAATTTTAAAGGAGATAAACCTTGATCAAGTAACTTATGTCAACGGAGAAGAAAGCCCGTTAGACTTTTATTTATTGTGTGTCCCGGTAACGTAAGCCAAAACTGGCACCGGACGAACACAGCTCAAATTACATCCGTCGTCTTAGCAACGCAGCGGTCGCCGATGTAATTATTCTATGGAAGCGAATCTTTGTCAGTTTAAAGCGTACCACCTACTTCTAACACTAGATGTCAGTCTTGAGTGTCTAACACTTCTCCTTCTCTCTCACTTTACGCCTGACTTCCGCTTTCTTTGTTTGTTGGGCGAAATATCGCCATCTGGTGGGGAAAGCTCGTTTGGTCCTCTCATAAACTCTTTTGGGAGTGTATGACAGGAGTCAAACTGGGATTTTTGACCTTACTTTGATAACTAGGTTATTCTACTACTTTGTAGTTTTATTTCCTACATATTGAATGTTATGGTCTTAAATTATAAATAATAATTAATATTGCTATGCCTTTATTAAGTTATTATTTCTTTATTTAATTTTTATTTTATTTTGATTTATTTTATTTCATTTTTGCTGTTCTCTCCCGCTCCTTACTTTCCTATTCTCTTCTCTATTGTAGAGATTGTATTTTAATTAAGTTTAAATTTAAATTTAATGCAGTCTGATTTATTTTAAATTTTAATTGAATTAATTCTTTACTGTGAATAGAATCTAGCCCCATAAGTCCCATTCTCAGTGAATTAATTTATGTTTTAACTGGTGCAATAGGATAAGCCCCCTGTCCCTCGCAAGTTGGGCCTAGCCCAGCCACTCTAGCTAAGCCACTCCCCTAGCTCGCATGACGTCATAGTGCCCTCTCCCTGTAAGGCCCTGTCATTAAATCTAGGGTAGAGAACCTGCTAAGCTAAAACAGGGATCCTCTTCGCATCCCTATTTTCCTATCCTTTTCATTTCTCAGCCTTCTGACTTTGTCTGTTTGGCTGTCTTATTTTCTTTTCAGTTTATTTTTATTTGAATCTCTTTTATTTTTATCCATTTTATTTTATTTGTTTTATTTTCAGCAATTTATCTTTCTCACCTTCTATTTGCTTTTTATTTTATTCTATCATTATAATTAATTAACTTTAATTATTTTGATCCTATTTTTATTTTTGGGCTGAAAGACCATATCTGCACAAACCATGAGAAAATGTATTAGTAATGCGACCGATTAACCAAATGTCTGAAGCGACCAATAGGTTAAAACACATCGTCCATTCACTAAACTTTTTCCCTTTTTACCCACACTAATTATCTGCGCCACCGAAGCAAGGCCCCGATAATAGTTTTTATTTGTGCCACTAGCTGATCACATCAGTTAGACCCACATAGCCCGTATTTTTATTTATTTATTTTAGCTCGTTAAAATTCTGCGGACTTGTATTGGCTCTTTGTGTTTTGTCACCCACCAGTGCGCCAACGTGTCCAGATCACCCAGCCCTGCCAACCACTGTGACCAGCTGGAGGCATGGCTCAACGATCCGACATCTGACCTCCTGCCCAATGTCGCCAACGATCTGCAGCGCCGAGACCGAGAGCAACATGATGGCAACCTGGACGAGATCATAGCCCGTGATTCAACGCAGAGCTACAGCCACAAGGAGATGGCAAGGATCACAGGTGCCATCGCTCACAACCTCATCATCCAGCTAAAGTGGGACGAAAGGAACGTCACCCACCTGGAACAGGATGCAGCAACGCTAAAGCTCCAAGCAAAGGAAGCCTGGAGGAATCAGGAGGACGCGCAGACTCGTCTAGATCGGCTGACACAGGAATCTAAGGATCAGCAGCAGTTGATTGAGGAGGAACACAAGAGGATAAAGAATGAGGCGAGACAACTTCACAAGGCCATCTCACAACTCCACACAGACACCGAGCACAAAGAGCAGCAGGAAAAGACCGCCAAAGAGGAGCTGGGAAAGCTCCTGCAGGCCAAAAGTCTTCTGGTAAGAGCCAAGGCAGAACAGAAAGAACGTGATGCCAAGTCCAAGGCCTACGAAAACCACCTGCAAGCTGCTCAAGCTGAAATTCAATTTCTTGTTCAGCAACATCACCAACCTAAGGACGAACGTAATTCCGTCCAAAAAGAACTTTTATATGGTTTCAGAATGCAAGCTGAACCATTGAGAGAGAAAGCATCATTCTCCTCTCATCCAATCAGTGTCTCTGCACTCCCCCACCAAAGTTTCCTGCTGAAAAGGAGGGGGGGGGGGGTGAGAGCCCACTGTTAAGAACTTTGCCAGCCAGCGTCCACAACCCTTTCACAAGAACACAAGGGGGGCGGGGCCAACACCTTTCCCAACGATGTCTACAGACACACGGCGTGGACCAAAGACCTTGACAAGCTGGTTAGAAACAGTCCAACATTTAGTCCAAACACTGCAGGTGGCCATGACATCCACGCTTTCCTGCAGAACATTGACTTTTATGTGCACACGCTGCCGAATGTAACCACGAGAGACCAGCTGTATCTGCTATGGATTACTTCCAGCCGTTAGGTGAGGAGCTTCCTGAACCGGCAGTCGGAAAGTGTCAAGTTGGATTATAAGCAGCTGCAAATGGCCTTGATAGAAGAGTTTTCAGATCCAGAATCACGATGAGGACTAATCGCTGCAATGGACTTAAAACAAAGCAGAAATGAAACTCCACAGGCCTACTACTACAACTGACTTTCAGTCTACTTCAGCTCAAGAAATGAGCCAAGAATGGAGAAAACCCCCCTGCAAAGCTTTATTTTACCGTAATGCAACACTTAGGATTTATGGCCTACCCTCACCTGACGACCACCAGACAGCTGCAGGACTTCGTCCATAAAGCCTACGGTAAACAAAAGCCACCTCTGAAAAGACTGTCATCCTTTCTTTCTCTGAAAATTACCCCAAAACGGCCACTGGAGGGCGAACAACAGCGCCACAGTGAAGGACATTTCAGCAGAGAGCCAAGAGGATCGAAGGACTTCACAGCCAAGATCATCAGACAGCCAGAGGACAGCGTCCATGGAAACCATCCTGCACCTGTCAGAATGAGAAGTCCAAACAGTCAACAGATGGACCAGGTTCGACACACAGTGAACAAAGCTAAGTCTGAACTGTCACAAAAGCAAAGCGACACATACACATCTGAGTCAGCAGAGATTTTGAAAATAGTGAAGAAGTCAAATCCAAAAGGAGGCCTCACAAGGAGAACCGCGAGGATGAACCGAACTATTTATCACTAGCAGCAGCACTGGAATACAGCAAGAACTTTCCAGAAAACCCTCCTGCAAGCAACACTTAAATCTCTGCCACTCATCACGTTACCATCGATCCAGTCATCGCAAAAATCAGAGACTTTGGCACACAAACTGTATTTCAAACATCAACCAGTCAGATTCAGCAGGTACCAGAAAAGTGCTGTGTTAGACATCTGTTTCCCTACAGAATCACTGAAGACCAGCCTTAACTGCCTTCCAGTTACCACACAAAACCTGGTACTAAGGCCCTGGGAAACCTGAATTAGAGAGGAGTAGCTAAAAGACTCTATTTAGCAACCACCACGAAAAACACAAGGTCAGATTGGAAACCCTCGCCAACACTGGAGCCGATCTAATGCTGATGTCATTCCAGCTTTTCACAAGACTCCAGAACAAAGATGAAGCACAAAATCTGACCCTCAACCCACAAAGGTGTATGCTGAATATGCAGTCTCACAGCCAAACTGCAACAGGTGCTTTCCATCCACCTGACCATCGGTCCTATGAGACTTCTACACCCTGTGTAAATCTCACCAGTGGACACATATCCTCTTTTCATTGGCAAAGACTTGTTAGATAGTTTTGAGCTTTTAACAGACTTTAAAAAGTAAAAATTTGGTCTCAGGTGAGAGAACTTCTACATTTTCACTCAGAAAATCACCTGAAGTACATTGCCAAGTCACAAAGTTATGGATTACCCAGCAGCCAGTCGCGAAACATCGTCTCAGACCAAAAGTTCAAGTTCACTGTTGTGCACATTACAAACAACCCACCCACCCGCCCAACTGTGATTGCACTGACCTGCGGCCAACACACGCCCACCACCACAGTGCCCATCACATAGCCACTTACACTGGCTCCACATATCTCAAACAGTGACATAGCTGCATTACATGCCTCCGACACCACCATACAAGCTATGTCAACCACCTCTCAGACCCCTCCACCTGCCCTATCATGAACTCTGACCTCATTGCTACACCAGCCCTTAAATGTCTTAATGACATGTAACACCTGCTGCATATACAACATCACATCCTCTTATATGTCCCTGACGACCGCACTACACCAAAGCATGTGGTTCTTCATTGACATAGGGGGGTCCTACAGATGTATGCGCATGACACAGCATGTGCCAGACACCAAGTCGCAAGAGCCACGTACAAACCACTGAAACAGGTGGCATACTGGCCCTGGATGCAGCAGGACTTAGCAGAATGCATCAAAGGATGCCTGGTTTGCTGCTAACTACAATCGGCTAACCCAAACCACAGAGCACCACTGCAAAGAACAGGTGCTAATTTTGGTCAGACTTTAAGACTTTAAGGCTGGGTAAACTGCTACCCAGGTCGACGAGGGGCAACAAACATTTTCTCATGGTCATTTGCCAATTCACACAGTGGGTCGAGCCTCCCAGCACCCAACGACACTGCTCAAAACACAGCACCTCTACACATGATCCACATCTTCGCCAGGTTCGAACTGCCACTGAGAGTCAACTCAGATAGAGGTACCCATTTCACCGCTGAAATTATTAAAGATGTGTGGAAACCCCTAGGCGCGCACGCCCAACTCCACATCAGCATCATCCCTCCTCATCGGACCAAGTGAAAGAACCAAGCAGACTGTGGCTAGCATGTCAAAGAAATGTGTCTCAGCAAATCAGATGGACTGGGATCGGAAACTCCCCTTTAGTGTTATGGCTATCAGATCGACCCCAAATTAATTTACTGGTATGTCTCCCTTCAAACCATTGACGGGACGGCAGATGACACTGCCAGTACACCTGTTGTACCAACCTTGAGATTCCAATCTCATCACAGCCAACACCACTCACCAGAATCCCAATGAACTTCACAGGCATCTGGAACCCTTCGCTTCCGCCCAGGAACAGCTACAGAAGATGGCTGAGGGCTAGAAGGCATACTACGACTGGAAGTCATCATGAGAGGAACTGGACGTGGATGACGATGTTTGGTACAACAGCTTCGCACAGCCACTTCACACAACTCACCAGTGACTGTCGAAGGAAGTTCTGCCACGCTGGACAGGACCCCATCAGATTGTGGACAAAATCTCTGCTGTTGCATACCAGACCAGGATGGACAGGGAGGAGAAAGAAACAATCTTCAGATGGGTCCATCATAACACAACCAACACACTAAACATTGAGGCATAACAGAAAAGGTGGGGACTAGTTCCAACTAGACCAAACCGCCTCCTTACTGCCTCACCACCAAACAAGCAGCTGCATCTTGCATCAAACCTGCGCAGGTGCAGCCGCACTAAAGACATTCACCATCTCTGCCCAAGCATTCCTTTTTATTTTTAAGGACAACACTGATGACATCTATGGGCTGCAGCCCATGAAGATCGACTCCCAGTGTTCCGCTTCGGTTAAACCACTAGCCGATGCCACTAACACTCGTAGGTGACTGATGGCTGTTCAACACCCCAGCCTACACAAACACGTTAACCTACAAACCACCCACATCAGTCTGCACAACCAAAGGATGTGATTCTCCACATTGATGACCTGGCACTTGATCACCTTCCCAGTGAGTAGTACCACATCAAACTGGCAATCTCAACTTTCTTCAGGGACCACCACTTCATCGTAAACCCTGAACTGGAAATGAGGATTGCGTAAGGGAGGACCCAAACTAATTGATGTCACAGACTTCAACACTGTCCTCCAGAGACTCGCTCAGAGGCCCACTACAGACAGCCTTTGTGTTGTCTGATCTTGGACTGCCACTGACACGGTACTGTGCCTCTCCGCAGGAATAGGATACATCCTTACTCTCAGCCTAACCTTCATCCCATAATGAAGAGTCAACGGGATGCAAGAATTCAGCGAACAGGTGCACAACTGTCCTCCTGTTGGACTTTCAAATGGAACCGTGGAAGGCAGCACACCCAGGCAGAGCCAGAGCCCAATCTCATTCAAATCACCCTTTGCCTGTTTGACAGAACGCTGCAGACAATTAAGAAACACCTGCCATCCAGACTTCATGACCTGCCTGATCATCGCCTGCCAAAGTCTACCTGGACTTTAATGGGCGTGAAGGGGGGAATATGTAACATCTGGCTGGACGTCAACTAGAGGTCCTTTCAGTCTGGGTCGTTAACGGTTTCATGCTGTGACCCTAGATTGAGTTTTGTCACCAGGTCTGCTCGGACACTTTCATCAGAAGATCCTAATCTCCTGATAACACACATTTCCAGACCTATTGACTGTCTCTGGCTGTTTTAGTTTGCCAATCTAAGCAAATTAACACCTCAAAGCAAACTTCAAACCGTGAGCAGAGACGAAGCAGCCATGACACAAAAATGTGTCTGTCTAAGATCACAGCTAAGACCAAAATAAATTGGTTTAAATTGTATATATTATATATCCTTGTATTGCATGTTTGTATCTGTAATGAACCACTTTCTTGTAACACTATAGGGATGCTTTGTTCATTTTAGCATGTCTCATAATTCACATTCATGAGATTACTATTTGATGTGTGTTTCAAACCATACCTTGTTTACACTCTTAATAATCCCCTTTTCCTTTCCTGATCAATGATGTGCATCATCATACCATAACTGATATCAAACTTGTTAAATATTATTCAAAATTATTATTTAACAAAATCTTTAGCATAGTCCATCTATGCAAATGGGTCTGGTAAAACAAAGACAAAGTTTTCCTACTCTATCAACACCCTTTTGGATTGGTCATCTGAACTTCAAGGGGTTGGTCTAAACTCAGGTTAAGAGGCCTGCACCCCAATTCAGCTCAGCTCATCAGCACACAGTTGGCCTACAGTTCTCGACGACACGCCGTTCACGGCGTGGAGCTGAGCTCCCAGCTCAGCTCCCAGCTCAGCTTCCTGCTGTGGGACCCCTATCCTTCTATTTTCGGGCACCCTGACACTTGGACAAACTTTAACAAATTGGACAAATTAATCGCCACAGATTAACCATACCGACGGATTAACCCAAAAAGGAACAACTCCTACGGACACCTCCAAAGACTCCGTCACGTGACCACAAACTCAGGAACTCTCTTCCTCGCATACGCGCCCATACAGCTGGACGTACACACGTGCCTCACAAAAGCCAAACGCAAGTATCGCTTGTTCATTCGCTGTAAAAAGTTAGTGCCCCTTTTAATTAAGGTGATTCTTAGAGTTCTGGGGCCGTATTCACAAAGCATTTTATCTTACCACTAAGAGTACTCCTAAATCGCACTAAAAGATTTTAGCTAGGAGTTTTCTCTTAAAAGTTATTCACAACGCCTTTCAGACCTACTTTTAGTAAGGAAAAATTATAACTCCTAAACTAAGAGTGAGTCTTCGTTGCTACGGATGACGTCAGTTCTCATGCACGAGCTGCCTCGCAATGACCACGGTGATTGGTTGTTAGATGACAGCTGTCATGCGTAACATAACACAGACGCACCAAATCATGGAATTACAACATCGAAATATGTCTGTGTCCTACACAAAATAATAATAGTAATGCCATCAAAATGCATATATTAAAGAAAAGTCGTGAATGAAATTAAATTAAATCAAGGTAGCCTAATACAAAAAAATGAAAACCGCCAATTGCCTAATAATAAAAAACGACATTACATTAACACTTGCTTGATTAATGTACATCCTATTAGCCTAAATAGACTACTTAAAGCAAGGAAATGTTGCCCATATTGAAGAATCCTAATGTAATAAATAAATGACGGTGGATTATGAACTCGCCAAAACGGAAAAGAAAGCCCAACTGGATGCAGGATCAGTTACTGCTGCTGGCCCAGTTGGTGCTGGAAAAAAGAAACGTAATAAAAGGGAAATTCGGCACTGATATATCAAGCAAAACTAAGCGTGAGACATGCGAGACAATGATGCGCGGGTCAATGTACAAAACAACCGGCACCCGACCAACATTTTCAACTAACCCGCCCGCAAGTCGGACCGCAAAAAATCCGCGGGTGACCTCAGGCATCCGCTCATTTCGGATCAACCCGCGCATTACTGATGGGAGAGGATTTGTTGCAGATCAATGCAGCATTCCCGCTTGTGTCGCGGACCCCGGACGACTGCGAGAGGCGGTGGTATGCATTACAATCACAGTAGAGGGTTGAGATTGCAGCCTTTAAACAGACTAGCATGGCAACAGGTATGCCTATAATATTAAATATTTAATTTCATTATTGTTTCATGTAATTCTAAAAAAACTTCCTGCTTGCCATGAATGTAATGAATTATGAAACAAATGTTATAAACAATATGCTTACATTAAAGTGTGCTTTTAAGTATGTGCAATGCTTTTGAGTTGGTGAAACTGTCCATGTTAAGGAGGATCAGCACCTAAGGCATTTTAAGATCTTTTGTGAATAGGTCTTAGTGAGTTAGGAGTCCTCTCGACTTCTTTTAAGCTGTCCCAGACTTAGGTGCTACTTTTAGGGCTAAAATGCTTTGTGAATTACTCTTAGTGAAAAAAATTAGGAGTCCTAAATTTAGGAGTGACACGCCCAGTATTTTTAGGAGTTGCTCCTAAATTCGCCAGTTAGGAGCTACTTTTAGCCTTAAAATTCTTTGTGAATACGGCCCCTGATGATTTGTGCAGAAGTTAAGTCTATAGTGATATTGCCCTTCTTTTACACACTCTCTCTCTCTCTCTCTCTCTCTCTCTCTCTCTCTCTCTCTCTCTCTTAATTTTCCATTCTTTCTCTTTCATATATGTTTCTTGTTTGTTGTTTGTATGTATAGTTAGTCTTGTGTGTTTTTGTAGTGTAACGTAGTTTAATAAACCGGTTTTGCATTTCACAATTGAATTGTTTCTGTGTTCAATGCTCATGAAATAAATGTCACTTAATCTGCCGTTAAGATCTTAAAGCTACATGCTTAAAAATACTTTATAGCAGTAAGAATGTTATTTTCTAAAGGCCACAGAATTAACTTCTTAAATGAACAATTATGAGTATTTGCTGGACAAATACATTAATTAATTGTTATTATTATTCTGCTAAATCAGTTTAAAATCTTAATAATTTGTATAATTAATTAGTTAATTGTACTTATTATTCCATTTGAGCTAAATATGGGAATTTCCCCAAATTCCCTTAAATTCCCGTAGTGTTTCGGTTGGAGGTTTATGGTGTTTTAAATAACGCCGTTCTCCTCCTCCCGCTGATTCGCTACACGTGGTCATCATGTAACTTCCGTTAAACTCCGTGAAGAATAAATAACAACAAAGTCCTTTTAAAGTAGTTTATTTATATAACAAGCAAAATAAACAACACGTAGATTACATAGGAACGCAAAACATTTGTTATTTTCGACGAGGTATTTGTTTAAGAGTTCAGTTTCAGCAACTAGTCAGACCATTAAACAAACAGAAACCAGAAATAAAGTTCGAACCAGACGCTTATCGCGTCACTGAAAGTGCGCCCGATGAAACCGTCTATACTCAACATTGCTGTGCTATATTGTCATATATAAATATATTAATGCTGAATAAAGGTGGCGGCCACTCTGCTCTTAAAGTGTCTAACACCACCACATGCAGCAATGACCAAATTCACAATATACTGTAACACAATGATTTTCTGTTGAATCTCAGATCCTCTCATACGTGTCCTTGCTTGAATGACACATTGCTGTTGCCACCCAAGTGTGTCAAAAGTAAGAACTTTAAAGCAAGGAAACGTGGAAGGAAATGGGGGCTCCGGGAGCGGATTAAGAGGCAACCCTACAGACAACCACTTCCATCGGTAATGCTGGGTAACGTTCAGAGTTTAAGGAAGAAGGCGGATGAGCTGCGGGCCTGCAGTCGATACCTTTCTGACTACCGGCAATTCTGCCTTATCTGTTTGACTGAGAGTTGGCTCACAGAAGCGGACCCGGATTCGTCAATTGATCTGGAGGGCTTCACGCTGGTGAGGATGGATCGCAATCAAAACTCCGGGAAGAAGAGAGGTGGAGGTTTGTGTTTGTAAACAATATGTACTGTCATTCTACCCATATAACAACGAAGCACAAAGTTTGCACAAAGGATATTGAATTACTCTCGCTCTGTCTAAGGCCTTATCATCTGCCCAGGGAAATACACCAAATTAGACTTTTTGTTGTGTATATTGCGCCTTCAGCTGCCACTCTGCTTCATAAACTTGTGTCGCAGGCAGAGACAGAGGCCCCTGATGCGGCTAATTTTATAATGGGAGATTTCAACCTTTGCAGTCTAAAGGAACATTTACCCACGTATCAGCAATATGTCACCTGTCCTACTCGCGATAAAGCCTGCCTTGACCATTGCTATGGTAACATACAGGATGCCTTCGATTCTAAAGCACTACCAGGTTAAGGGAACTCAGATCATAACATGATTAAATTAACTCCTGCCTACGTGCCTAGGCTTAGGTGCGAGAAAGTAAAAAAACTGGAAGTGAAATGCTGGACCACTACCGCAACTGAAGCACTTCAGGATTGTTTTGCGAGCACGGATTGGGATGTAGTAACCGATGGGACTGAAAATGTCAATGACGCTGCGTTTGCTATTGCAGGGTATATACAATTCTGCGAGGATTTAATTATACCCAAAAAGACTATTAAAATGTTCCCCAATAATAAACCTTGGGTGACTCTGGAAATAAAGCACCTTCTCAATCAGAAGAAGTGTCTGTTTAAATCGTGTGGAAACCAAGAAGATAAAACTGTGCAGAGAGAGATTAAAAACCTGATTAAAGACTATAAAGCAGCATATAAACGTAAACTTGAAGGTTATTTCAACAGTAATCCTAGAAAAGCATGGCAAGGAGTACAAACAATTACAGGTTACAAGCCTAAGAATCATTTGATGGCAGTGGATAATGAGCTTGATATGAGTTGAATAATTTTTATTGTAGGTTTGATACACGTGATTTTAAAGTAGAGCAGAACTTGGTTAGTATGGAAGTGAGAGGCATGGGGGGTGCAGGTATGAAAATTTCTATTGATGAGGTAAAATCATTTTTCAGATGCACAAATCCATGTAAAGCTAAAGGGCCTGATGGAGTACTATAAATGTTTGCCGATGAGCTGGCACAGCCTTTTCAAAGGCTGTTCCAGCTGTCCTTACACTGGTGTGGTCCCTATCCTATGGAAACAATCATTAATAGTGCCAGTGCCCAAAAACAACAGACCTAGAGAGCTTAATGATTTGCGGCCAGTCGCACTCACTTCTACAGTAATTAAATGTTTTGAGAAAATTGTTTTAAAATGCTTATGACACAGCACTGGTGGGCTTCTTGCATCCTGATACCCCATATGTAGAAGGCTTTGAAAGGGAGTTTCAAGGTTTTATAAAGTGGTGCACAGATAATTTTCTACAGGTCAATGTAAAGAAAACAAAAGAAATTTTAATAGATTTTAGTAAGAAAGGGATACCTGTCTCTTCATCTGAGATTAATGGTGAACAGATAGAGCGGGTCTCATCTTATAAATATTTGGAAATTGAGATTGATGATAAATTGTGTTTTAACCATTGTGCACAGAACAAGTGTAGGAAACTGCAACAGAGGATGTTCTTTCTCAGTAAACTAAAAGATTTTAGATTAGACAGCAGCATCCTCCAACTATTTTATAAGTCTCTTTTGCAGATTATTCTGTCTTTTGAGTTAATCTGCATTTTTGGAAATATGTATGTACAACATGATCATAAGAAATTACAGTGCATTATTAAATCAGCCAGTAGGGTCATCGGAGTGGACCAGGTATCTGCAATCCAGCTGTATAATGAGCTCATTTTAGGAAAAATGGAGCTGATCCAACACATCCTCTGTTCCCAAGGTTTGTCAAAAGTAGTAGATCGAATGGCATAATTCTGCAGAGAGCAATCAAAACAGCAAGGTACCACAAGTCATTTGTACCTACAGCAATCAGATTGCACAATGATAGATTATCTGTTGCATTTTAGTTCACCCTTCTGCACATCCATGCAATTTCTTTTTAAGTATTGCATAGTTTTTTATCTTTAATGTTATCTATTTATTCTCTATTTATTTTACAGCTTTTTTATGAAATGTCTTTGTGATGTTTGTAATGTCGTATATTTATTGTTTGTTTGTTCATGTTTTGTGAGATTAGCAATGTTGACCATTTTCTGAGATTAGCAATGTTGACCACACAAATTTCCCCTTGGGGATAATAAAGTTTACCTTGACCTTGTCTCATCTTATTTTGTAATATATATCAGTAATTTAAGACAAAATTATTGTTGTCACCGCCCATTTTAAGGAATAAAATGCCTAGTTTTTGGAAATAACAAACATGGCATGAACATTTAAGAGATATATAAATATGAAAATCACTTCTTTCAGTAACCTGCACAACAGCTAAACATTAAAAAGAATTTTTTTCAACAAAACATTCAGTTCCCTTTGTGCTCATTACCAGGAACAAAACTGACACACTGATATTTTGTCTCTCATTCAGGCCTGTAATTTATCTTTTATAATTTAACACGACAACACATTTCTGTTTGTACTGGAAAAGCTAATAAAGAAATATTAAAAACAATTCCACATTATTTGTCTTAAAATATCTGCAGTTTTTATATGCGTCTTATTTCATCATTAAAATGTATTGTGTATTTAATGTGTTTGTGACCTGGCCACTGAACTAACCTAGTAAATTACGGGTTAAAACCTAAAAAATCTAATTAGTCATTGTGAGTTGATTATAACTTTATATTGTGTATGATGATGAATACAGATAAACAGACTCACCTGATACTCTCAGTGTAACTGCATTACTGATGTCTGTGTATCGTGATCCACTGGTCTCATTTCCTCTACAGGTGTATTTACCTGCGTGAGACTCATTAAAAGATCTGATTGTGTAAATCTCTTCATTATGCTGAATGTCAGAATCATCTTTATACCAGCTGTACTGCCAGCTGCTGACTCCTCCTCTATTGATGACACATGTGAGATTGACAGTTTCTCCTCCGTATAAATGTCCAGGAGGCCAAACAGACAATTCAGGTGTTGGTCTTTCTGTACAATGACAAACAATTTACACAAATGTTTACTTAATTGCAAAACATATTTGTTGTATCGTGCTACTGGTTCCCTATCAGTCGGTCACTACGACGTCACGTCGTGACCGACGAATTGGGAACTCGCTTAGAGAGACCAATCTGCTTCGTACTCTACTAAAACGCCAATGAACTTGGCATTGAGATATTTGCATAATGCTGGCGCCGCCCCGCCAGGTGCGTATATAAGCCACAGGTGCAAATATGGAAATTAGCTTTTTTCGCTTCGAAAGCCGGCATTATCTGCTACTGAGAAGCTACTCTCTGCTCTTCTGGGAACGGTTGCTGAAGTTGATTGACAAGCAGTAGTGACACAGCGGACGCTCGCAGTATTCCACTGCTCTGCATCTTTTTTGTTTTGAGTTTAGTGTGTGCGTTGCCTCTCCCTGTGCGCATCATCAGCTGAGCACCTAAGAGTGATTTCCCTAAAGAGTGATACGTGAGAGCTCTGTGTCTTTTTAAAGACAGCCACTCTCTCGTATATTCGGAGATCAGCGTCCTTTTCAGGATAGCTTTTCCTCCGTGCGATCTTGGATGCGAGAAGTACAGGGATTCCAGTGACGGTCACGAGCGCTGTCTTCGTGCTATGGCATCGAGCACTCCGAGGCTGCGTTCGTGGAGAGCTTTTGCTCTCTCTGTGAGAGCATAACCCTCTTGGATTGCGGAGACGACTGTCGTTTCTACGGGAACGGCGTCCGCGCCTTTGCAGTGCTGAACGCCGCCATGGTGCGGCTGTCAAGCGCTCGCAGGACGCTCTTCGCATCACTACGCTGAGTAGGACGGAGGATGCGTCCTTCACCTACCGGCCTTCTCATCCTCAGCCGGTTGAGGCTCCGGTGGAGACTGCAGAGTCGTGTTCTGCGATTTCTGCCGAATCCACTGGACCTCCTTCTGGTCCCGTCACTTCTACAGCATCAGAGGGGTGCCCATTTTTTCCCTCCGAGGCGGAATCTTCCCGGAGATGGCGGCCGTGCCCGCTCGAGCGGCGGAAACGGTAGAGTTGGAGGGGTTAATCCCTCTCCGCCCGAACCGTCCCGCCCACATGATTGGTACTTCGGAGCTGCCCGGGCCTCTACGGTCCTCACCTCCTGTGCCTGCCTTTCCCGACGGCACGAAGAGCTGACGTGATTTGCAGCCGTCTCGGCCGTTCAGCTTCACCCCTCATCTCCCTCACTAACGGAGCCGCTAAGGGGGGATCCCTTCAGTTGAGCGGGGGGTTGCGATGCAGCTGCGTTCCTGGAGGGACCTCCCAACCCTTCCCTCCCGTGTTTGTATAGACAGTCGTCCGGTTACGGGCGCTGCCCATCAGGCATGCGGAGACGCGGCTTCAGCCCTGCACGCATTAACGTACTGCAGGTTCACCAAACGAGGCTTTAGAGATATACGAGGGAAGCCGCGACCTTCAGTCGTGCGATGTCCACCACAGTGTTCAAGATCGCCACCCTTGGCTATGTCTGGCTTATATGACGGAACAACTTCATGAATGCTCCTGTCTCACAGACCGGCCTCTTCGGCGAGCCCGGGGAGTCGTATAGCTCCGCTGCGCAGACTGAGGCGATCTCCTAGGTCGTGCCCCGGCGGATGAGAGCTGCCCTGGTCCACCAACGCCGGGTCCTCAGTCTGCCTCTCGCAGTCCGCCCTCGCGGCGGCCACCTCCGTTCCCCTCCTCGGACCCCATCTCGGCAGCGCAGGGGAACCGGTCGTCAGCAGCTCGCCCCGCCCGCTTAGCCGCTTCCCGTGAAAATCGGGAGTTTAAGTGGCCAGAGACGGGCGACCCGGAGTGGCAGAGGATCACTCTTCAGGAGACAGTGATTCGCTCCTTCCCCCGGTAGAGGGTCGGGTGGAAAATCCTTGGTTTGCATATGTTCCACCGGCTGTCCAGCCGGTACCCACTTAACCACACATAAGAGTGCATTCCTCTTTCCTCTCCAGGTCTCCGGAGGATCGAGAGAGCCGTGAGCGGGTACACACCAGCTCCCCTACCTCTCCTCTATCGCCAGCGGGTGTCCTGAGGAGTCCGAGCTCTCCACTGAGGAGACCGGACCACCAGCACCCTCATCGGAGTCTGTGCTCTCTGCAGAGGAGACCAGACGACCGTCACCCTCAGCGGGCTCAGGTCAGTGTCTCACACACACATACTGTAGATGTTTATGCTGTCACAGCAGACGCACCGGCAGTATCACCTGTCTCGCTTCGCTGCCCCACCGCGGGTACTTCGGTAGTGTCGTTAATTCTCCTCGTACGGTCCCGGGATGCTTCGCTTCAGTTCCCAGCCCGTCTCGTTGGGTTTTACGCACTATCCGCCTCGGTTACGTAATACAATTACCGGCACTCCCCCAAATTCTCGGGCATTCGTTTCACTATAGTGAAGCGTCCGATGCACATGTACTGCGTGCAAAAGTCGATGTCCTGCTGGCGGAGGACGTTTCGAGCCGGTCCCTCTTACCGAGAATGATGATAGGGTTTTTCCAGCCTTTATCTCATAGTACCCAAAAATACGCGGTGGGTTACGACCGATTTATTTACGCACCGGCTCTACAAATCTGATCCTTTAGGATGATACGCCGAGGCTCGTATTTCAATATTCAGATCGGTTTGCAGCAGAGACCTGTAGACGTGTACTTCATGTACCCATCTCCCCTCGCCTTAGACCGTTTTTCGCTCTGCGTTCGTGGAGTGGACATACTAATACTAAGTACACCATTCGAGCTGTCTCTCTCTCCCCGTGTCTCCATGGAAGTGCTAGTCACGGCATTTAAATCTCCGAGAGAGAGAGCGTTGTTCGCATTCTGCTTATATCTACGTCAACTATAATGGCTCGTTCTTGGCAAACGTGCGCGAACACAGAGATTTAATGCTTCAGCATCTCGCTCGTTTAAGTCATCAGGTCAGCTGGGAAAAGAGCAACTTTGCCCCGTGCAGAGGATCCTTTTCTCAGTATGGAAATAGACTCGATCGATTTATTGGCGTGTTTTACAAGAGCGCGCAACCAGTCAGTTCTGACTTGCCTCAGTTTAATTCGAGGGAAGTACGCGGTCCCTCTGAAACAATTTCAGAAGCTCCTGGACATATGGCAGCAGCTGCGGCGTGACATCTGCTCGAGCTGCTTCATATGAGACCGCTCTAGCATTGGTTCTACGATCGAGTCTCGAGGAGAGCGTGGCGCAATGGCATACACCGTGTAACCATTACACCTGCGTGTCATTTCTATTTTACCCCGTGGTCAGACCCAGCATTTCTGATAGCAAGATATGCCTCTGAGTCGGGTCTCCTGGCATTCTGTAGCATGCGATGCCCCCAGCACGGGATGAGCAGCCACGTATGACGGGCTTGCAGTCTCAGGGGTGTGCATAGCACCCCAACTGCCGCGAGCGGTGCGCTGTATATCTGGGACTTGTACGCTCCGCTATGGAGATGCGAGGGAAGGATGTATTAGCCGACACCGACAACATTGCGACTGTTGCGTTATTTACCGTTAAGGCGGTTTTTGCGCTCTCGTCACCTGTCGCATCTCGCTCGTCATCTCCTCCTTTGGAGTCAGAAGCATCTGAGGTCCCTTCGTGCCATTCACTTTCCGGGGACGCTCAAATACAGCGGCGGACGCGCTTTCCCGAGCTGCGCGCCCCGGAGAATGGCGACTCCACCCCCAGACGGTCCAGCTAATTTGGAATAAGTTCGGTCGTGCGCAGATAGATCTATTTGCGTCACCGGACGATACCCACTGTCGCCTGTTTTATTAACTAACCGAGGACAGCCTCGGCGTGGATGCGTTGGCACACAGCTGGCCGCGGGGGACGCGAAACTACGCATTCACTCCAGTGAGCTTAATTGCACAGACACTGTGCAAAGTCAGGCAGGACGAGGAGAGCCTTTCGTTAGTCGCCCCATACTGGACGACCAGGAATTGGTTTTCAGAGTTAACGCTCCTCGCGACAGCCCCTCCCTGGCGAATTCCCCTAGGAAGGACTTTCTTTCTTTAGGAAGGGGCACATTATGGCACCCGCGCCCCGACCTGTAGGATCTCCATGTATGGTCGTTGAGTGCGCGCAAGGTTTAGGTGATTTATCGCAAGCGGTATCTAACACCATCGACGCGGTACGAGCACCGTCCACAAGACGGGCTTACGCGCTTAAATGAAACCCTTTTCGTCACCTGGTGCTCTTCGCAACGCGAGGACCCCAGAGAATGCTTAACATTGTGCTTTTATATATCCTCAACATAGGTTAGATGGTAGGCTGTCACCCTCCACCATTAAAGTTGATATCGCCGCTATTCTGCTCATCACTCGCTTATTAACGGCAGATCAGTTGGCAGCATGATTTGGTTATTAGATTTTAAGAGGCGCTCGCAGGCTAAACCCCTCGCGCCCTCCCTCTATTCCTCCTGAGACCTGTCCATGGTGCTGAAGCCCTACTACAGGTTCCGCGTTCGAGCCTTTGCAGTCTGCGAGTCTGAAGTTTTTGTCAATGAAAACTCCGACCCTGCTAGCATTGGTCTCCGTGAAGAGAGTAAGGAATTTACATGCATTCTCTGTTGACGATTCGTGCCTTCAGTTTGGTCCTGCTGTCTCACTGAGACCCAGACCAGGCTACGTGCCCAAAGTTCCCACCACTCCCTTCAGAGATAAGGTGGTGAGCTTGCAAGCGCTGCCCCCCGGAGGAGGGCAGACCCAACCATGGCTTTATTATGCCCCGTACGAGCGTTACGCATCTACGTGGATCGCACACAAAGCCTTAGGACCTCAGATCAGCTCTTTGTTTGTTATGGTGGCCAGCAGAGAGGGAAAGCTGTCACTAAGCAGAGGATGTCTCATTGGATAGTTGATACTATCGCCCTTGCTTATAATCTGCAGGGCATTCCTTGTCCATTTAATTTGAGAGCTTACTCTACTAGAAGTGTAGCCTCATTTTGGGCATTCGCTCGTGGTTCCTCGCTAACAGACATCTGCAGAGCTGCTGGTTGGGCGACACCTAATACGTTCATTAGATTTTACAGTGTTCGTGTCGAGCCTGTCTCCTCTCGTGTTCTTTCCTCGTTAGGGGAAGCACAGAGAACAGGCTCGCAGGTCGGCTTGCAGCCTCCGACTGCTGCTCCAAACTGAGCTCAGTATGGAAGGCCTTCGAGGCAAAAACGCGTAATAAATAGTTTTGCCTTCCTCCGCTGCCTTGGCAGCCTGATGTTGCGGAGCATCCGCTGCCAGCCTCTCACTAGCTGCATCCTCGCGAACCTGTGTTTGGCTCGGGCATCCACATTGCGTCCCACCGGGTTCCTTTGTGAGTATTTTTCCGTGGGGTTAATCCTACTAGCCCACGTTTCCCTCAGCAGAGCACTGCTTTGCTTACACAGCCACGGCTGTCATTTATACCTCAACTACGGTTGACTTTCGCCCACCAATAGCCCTTAACGGGGCGGTGGCTTCCGCAGCGTCCCTATACCGCTCAGATAGGGCGCTTCCCAGTCGCTGGCACTACTGTGGGGTTAAAGGAACATCTAGTGCCCGGCCTTCTGCCTTAAAACCTAATTCTCCTTATCCTTAAGTGGAACCGGAGGGCTTTACGCAGACACTGGAAGAGGTCAGCCCTCAGTGGCGTTTTGGTAGGGATTCCCAATTCGTCGGTCACGACGTGACGTCGTAGTGACCGACTGATAGGGAACGTCTCGGTTACGTATGTAACCCTCGTTCCCTGAAGGAGGGAACGGAGACGTCACGTCCCGTCGCCACAGGGCTGCTCCCTGCTGTTTATCGGCCGGTCACACTTTCCGGCTTTCTCAGCGAAATGAAGCTAATTTCCATATTTGCACCTGTGGCTTATATACGCACCTGGCGGGGCGGCGCCAGCATTATGCAAATATCTCAATGCCAAGTTCATTGGCGTTTTAGTAGAGTACGAAGCAGATTGGTCTCTCTAAGCGAGTTCCCAATTCGTCGGTCACGACGTGACGTCTCCGTTCCCTCCTTCAGGGAACGAGGGTTACATACGTAACCGAGACGTTTTAACCTATGTAATTGCAATTACCACTTGTTCAGTGTTTCAGGATATAAAGAGTTTGGTTCCAAAACACAATAAATCCATTTTGACTAATTTCTGTAAAAATGTGTTTTCTTTACCAAGAAAGTGACAAAATGGAAACCACTAATTTTTGTTACAAACTTTCACATACCATCTTTAGGTTATAATAACATAAAAAATTATTCATTAAAAATCAATGTATTATAAAAACTATTTGTTTTTGTTTTTTTTTGAAAATGCAATAAATCTATTGAATCAATATATAAATGTGTATTCATCTTTGCCATGTTATATTCATTTAGTTGACTAGTGGTATACACTGATTTAATAATAAGGTGTTTAATTTAAACATTAAGATGTGGTTTCTCGGACAGGGAAAATTATTCAATTTTGATGGCTTACGTTTCTTCCCCGCCACAGAAAATTACCTCAGGTTTATCAATGCCATCAAAATTATAATTTTTTTAGGATTCAAACTAGTATTCAAAGGGCTGCCTTTATTGTTAACAATGCGTGGAATGGTACACTGTGATTTGTTGAATGGATTTATTGCGTTCTGCAGAGAAGGAGGACTGGTGTTTATCGCGTTTTGGGGAAAAAAAAGGAGAAAAAATGACAGAATAACATGGCGGATATCAGATTTTGCGTAAAATGAAGAATTTACTTTTTAATACTGACCTGATACAATACTGATTTTGGCGGTAACTAATAAAAAGAGGGTTTATCGGGTTTTGAAACCAAACCATTCAGATACATTAGAAATTTTATTTGACTAATAGTAATATAAAGTCTTTCAAGTTATCTGATGTATGCACTGAAAAAAACACATGGGCATTCATTGTATGACCATAAATTAGTCAGTTTAGCTAAATTAAAATATTATTAATTTGAAAACATGTATTTTAGTTTTACTGAAGAAATGTATCTTGTTCGGGTTGTACACGCAAAAAGAGTGAAGTGACCTGGATTAATAATTGAAATTTGAGTTTGTGTCCTAAAACCTAATGAGCCTTCATTCAATGATCATAAATTGCTCGTTTTAGGTCAATTAAAATATAATTTATTTATAAACATGTATTATATATATGTATGAATGTATCTTGTTCAGGTTGTACATGTAATGAAAGTGAAGTGAAATGTATGAATAAGTAAAATTTGAGTTACAAAGGGGAAGCTTAGGACGATTCTAAGGGCCAATGAACTTTTGAGGGCCCAGCTGATGACTGCGCCGCATGCGCAACCCCCTTAGCTGGGCCCTCTTTGCCTCGCTCTGCCCCGTATTTCAATACAAGGTCTCAAAGTGCGGAGTAAACTTAAGAAGAGAACAAGGTGTGTGTGTATGTACTGTTATTTGCTATAACATTCAGCATATGTGCACTTCTTTACTGTAAAAGCAGTTTACATAATGTGACGCTGGAGCAATACAATGCAGTTCCCTTTCAATACGGTTCACTTCGCATTGGGTCAGTTAGCTGACGCTATGGGGGGGGAACTCCTGTTTACTCCGTGACTGAAGCCTATTGGTTAACGTCTGTACAAAGTACAGACCAATGACGTTTGAACCCGCGCGCGGGATGCACACGTCCTTATATAAGCGCGGTTCAATCGTCAGGAGCTCATTCTTTTCTCCTTCAGCGCGAACCTCTCGCTGCTCCGAAGAAAAAGAAGAAGCCTTACCTCGCCGTTGACAAAAGCCCTGCAGCGGAGGCCAGGCCTAGCGTCTTCCCCTGCCGTTTTCCGGCTGAGAACCGAAGATAGCAGAGTCCAGGTCTAGCGTCTTCCCCTGCCGCTTTCCGGCCAAGAACCCAAGATAGCCTTCGCTTGCCGTGGTACGAGCCCTGTGCAGCGGACACATGCCTGACGAGGTCTCCCCTGCGGCCGCCCGGTAAGATCAATACTTTTAATATAAAGCTATAAGCTAAAAGAGCAGGCGCTGTTGTAATAGCGTCCAGCACAGCGGCTTGGTGAGCCTCTCTGCTATGAATTTCCTCCGAGCGCGTTACCGGTCTGGCACCTCCCACGCCGGGACCGCGCTTATGTGCTTCGGTTGTCTTATCCATGTTTCGTGCTCCCCCTGCTGTTCCTCTCTCGCCGGGATGAACACACTGCAAGCCATGAGACTAGATGAATGCATAGACAAGCACACACGGACTAACCCCCCCTGTGTTCTGTCACACCGCAACCGTTCATGCTTACAGAGTCCCTTCGCTCCTCTCACATTTAGTGGCGAGATCTCTGGCACATATATTAATCCCCCCAGTGCATCGGGTGATACCGTTCATACGACGCATGGCTGTGCTGCTGCTCCCCTCTGCCGTTCCTCTCTTGTTGAGATGAACAAGCGGGGAACCGTAGAAATGGATAGATGCATACGACAAGCAAACACGGGCAGTCTGCCCCTGTTCTCTGTCATAGCACAGCCACTCGTGCTCCACGCTCGCGGAATCCCTCGCTCCTTTCCCCACAGTGGTGAGGTCTCTTAACGGCTTAGTTAGCACGCGGTATTACGGCTCGCTGCCTCTAAATGCAGCTGTCTAGTGTTCAACGATTCATGCCCCTTCCCTCCTGGAGTGGCGCGATCTCATTCGTCTGCTCGATAGGGCGGATTCGCCGCTATTGGAGCACCAAGAACACTCATTATAAGAGAGCTTCATGCCCCTCCCCTCCTGGAGCGGCACGATCTCATTCTTCTGCTCGATAAGGCAGACACGCCTCTATTGGAGCGCTAAAACACATATTATAGAGCTTTACTGGCCTGAGCCTGTCTCACTTCGGAGAGCTCACTATTCGTCTGCCCGGTCATTTCTCCCTGGTTTAGACGGAATCAGAGGCAGAACGAATTTGTTTATAATATACTGAGGCCCGAATACCTCCCTTTATTCAGTCCCATCCTATATCAGTGCGCTGAATATTGGTACATTCTTATATACCCGGTTTTTCTGCCCTTTTAATAAACGGCAAAACTGCGGGCCTCACGGCAGACTTCCTCCCTGCGATTAGTTCAGTCTGACAGTAAACCACCTAGACATACTGCTCTGCTCCGTGAGCCGTTCGGTCACCGTCACTACTGAGGCTTGTGCACCTGAACGGCTGAGCTCTGGTCTCCGCAGCACAGCTGCATCAACAGAGAACGAAACTGTCTGGGAGAAAAGGGGTTAAGTCGTGCCTCGGCTGGACTGCCCTGAAATGTTTTCTGTGTGCTGTTTATCCAAACATACTGTGTAATACTGTCGGTTATGCGACCTCACTATAGTGGCGAACGGTATTTAATTCCTCTAAAAATAGTAATTTCCGTGCTTACTATACTGTGTATTGACACCCACGGTTGTACGGTGTCTCTAAACACTTTATCGCCTTACCGACAAGCAATCAGTAATACGCACACACGGCCCGCTGTCCATAATTCTATCGAATTATATGTACCCCGGTTTGGCCATATACTGTGTATTGACACCCCACGACTGTACGGTGTCTCTAACACCTTTCTGACAAATTCGCTCACAGCCCACCTGAGTTCCCTTTCGAGGGAACTCGCGCTGCATCGCCATAGAGACGCTTTGGGAACGCCTTCAGGTGTGAGTGCGTCTGAATGTGTATATCAAATCCAACCAATGGTGGGGCGTGACGTCACCGGCGGGGTGACGCAGGAGCCGGAAAGCATAAAAGGCAACGTACAACCACGCCCACACTATCTCTATTGCCTCAGACGGCTATCTGTATGTGTGTGTCAAAGAGTGTCTGAATAGCTTAAAAACTGTGTGACTGAATAGTTTAACTGTGTGGCTGATAATGAAGGAAAATAAGAAATCAGAAAGTTTAGGAGCTGAGCACGCTCACGCCGCTCTTGAGGGAGCGGTGTGACGTGTGTTCATTATGATAACTTACCTTTCAAAATGCTCCGTTGTTCCTCCTCTGGGTGTGGAAGCCTGCACTGCAGTCACTTCCCCTCATTGAGAGGGACGTGATCTCGTGTAATCTTCCCCCGAGGGGTTTGATGTATTCGAGTACAGGGTGGTGAGGACTCATAGCTATCCTCCCTCCGCAATGTAATGATTTAATCAAGCTCAGTATACGAGCTGCATGTGTCGAAGTTTAATCCGAATGGCCGGAAGAGCGTCCGCACGATAAGCTGCCAGAGCACTTCCAAAATGCTTAAACTCAGCCACACACCACTCAGGCTGTGTGTCGTTGTTTTGATGAGTCAAGACAATGATCGCGTTTCTCGCGGCTTAAGTCCTGCGTCCACTGAGGTGGTGTAACGTTAGTGTACTTTGACCGTGAAAGCTCTGCCTCGGGAGGGTTTGGAAGCACGCATTGCGGTCACTTCCAACCCGAACGGGAGCTCTATGCAATGTTTTACCTCTGAGGAGATATATGTTGTAAACACAGCCCTTCTCTTCACCGACCGGTTCAGATCCGCGTCCGCTAAGGCGGTGTGCACTTATCATTGCTATCGGGAGGGATTCGGGAGCCCGCATGTCGGTTTCTCCCGCCCCGATCGGTAGCCCGTGCTTTACTGTTTGACTGTGTCAGACGATGTTCGCGTGTCTTGCGGTTCGAGGCCGCCTCGACCGGTCTATTAAATGAGAAGTTTATCGAGGTTGTTTCTCGTAACTGCTAGTTTTAATATGTATGAACCAGCATATATATATATATATATATATATATATATATATATATATATATATATATATATATATATATAATATATAAATAAATATATATATATAAAAAAGAAACTATATCATCCAGCAAATTAGATGAGAGTTTTCTTACAAAATGAGTGCAATCTCAACACCAGAGGCTTTATTTCTTTCCTGATCTCCATTATTATGCAAGTCATGGAAAAGACCATCTGACCATGTTTACACAAGCACTTCAGCTAGCTTTTAAACATAATAGGCTATATTTAGAGGATGTTTTTATGTTGCCATGAGTGGCTTCATCCCTAAAGCCTCCAACATTGTCAAATATATAATATATAAAGCCCTATCAGGGTATGCCCTCCTGGGGAGTGTGGGTTGTATCCGCCTTTTACGGGTCCCCACACTTCTCAGTACCCTCCTGTATTAACTGTGAACACTCTGCCTCTTGTAGTACAGAGCACAGTAAATCAGGTTCCCTTGGTAAGAAATATAATAGCATGGAAAAACATTCCAAACATATCTCAATGGGTGTTATGCACAGAAAATTAGGCTATGCCTAATTTTAGAGCAGGAATTGGAGTTCCTTTTATTCAAAGGCTACACGAAACTGTCACAAAATTATGGTTCATGATGTTGACAGTCACTCACATTTATCTCAAATCAGATCCGAGGACTGTTTTTTGTTAATGGATGGCATACCAATATCAGCCTTCCCTTCGGCCTAGATCTATCCCTTCACACATTTACAAAATGTGTAAATGCTGCCCTGGCGTCATTGCATCTTTAGGGCATTTGCATACTATTTATATTGATGATTGGCTAATATTAGCACAGTCAGCACAGATGGCAGCACAGCATTGAGATGTTGTGTTTGCACATCTAGATACCTAGCGTTGAGACTGAACACCAAGAAAAGTATGTTAGTCCCAACACAGGTGATCACATTTTGGGGATATTATGGAACTCTACGATGATGCAGGCACAGATGTCTCCTGCTCGTGTCATGTCCATTTTTCACATAAGTGAATGAGTTGAAGCTAGGTCAATCGCACACCAAGTGATGGTTTTAAAATCAGGGTTTTTCCTCGAGGGGCAACCCTTTTTGCATATTCAGGGTTACGCGCACATGTCTTCGTACTCTAGAATATGTAAAGATTTCGGGTTTCTGTCTCAAAGCCCGAGATGAGGTGTGGTCTGCCGCTGCATGACATTAATGACAGATGCATCTCTCTTAAGCTGCGGTTCAGCTATGGAAGGCCAATAGGACAAAAATGTCCAATCAGCTAAAACGCCAGGAAAAGTGTGCTTCTCCAGTACAGAGGACCTCTTTTCTGGGTGTAGTATGGATTTCTACGATAGCAGGCACTGTTGTCCCCTGCTCGTATAGAATCCATCCTTTAACCATGGGGTTCCTTGAGGGGCAACCCGTTTCTCATGATCAAGGTCACACGCAGATGCTTTGTGCCTTAGTATTATGGAAGAAACAATGGTTCCTTTCGGCCAGTGTTGGCCGTTTTACCATGTTCAGGGTTACGCGCGCATGTCTTCGTGCCCTAAGAATATGGAAAAATGCTGGGTTTCTGTCTAAGGCCCGGAGTGAGGTGCAGACTGTTGTCGCATGACATTAATGACAGATGCATTTCTGTTAAGCTGAGGATCGGCTATGGAAAGCCAAAAGGTCTAAAATATCCAATCAGCTAAACGCCAGGAAAATTGTGCTTCTCCAGTACAGAGGACCTCTTTTCTGGGCGTAGTATGGATTTCAACGACTGCAGGCACGGTTGTCTCCTGCTCGTATAGAATCCATCCTTTAACCATGGGGTTCCCTGAGGGGCAACCCGTTTTTGCATAATCAAGGTCACACGCGAATGCTTTGTGCCTTAGTATTATGGCAGAAACTATGGTTCCTTTCTCAAAAAAGGCCAGTGTTGGCTTTTTCACATGTTCAGGGTTACGCGCATATGTCTTCGTGCCCTAAGAATATGGAAAAATTTTTGGGTATTTGTTTACAGGCCCCAAGTTAGGTGCGGTCTGTCGTCGCAAAACATTAATGACAGACACATCCCTTTCTAGCTGTGATCAGTTATGGAAAGCCAAAAGGGACAAAAATGTCCCATCAAATAAACGCCAGGAAAAGTATGTTTCTCCAGCACAGAGGACCTCTTTTCTGGCCGTGGTATGGATTTCAATGACTGCAGGCACGGTTGTCTCCTGCTCGTAAAGAATCCATCCTTTTAACCATGGGGTTCCCTGAGGGGCAACCCGTTTCTCATGATCAAGGTCACACGCAGATGCTTTGTGCCTTAGTATTATGGAAGAAACCATGGTTCCTTTCCCATGAAGGCCAATATCGGGGGCTCAAGGTCGTCACATCAGGCTTACGACAGATGCATCCCTTTAAGGCCGGGAAGTAGCTATGGAAGACCATAAGGTCAAAATCTATGTAAGTCCACATGGAGCAGACGTTCTGCTGCGGCAGGCGTTGAGCTTGGGGAATGAAGACTCCACCCACATGTGGGGGAGCAAATTTGGCTCAGGTTCGGCCAAGCGAAAGCTGACCTGTTTGCAATTCAGGAGAATTCACATTGTACTTTTTGGTTTTCTCTTTTTCACCCAGTCCCACTCGGACTGGTTGCCATGACACAGGAAGGGCCTGAGGGCCTCCTGTGTGTTTTTCCCCAATTGCTCAGCTCCCGGGAGTTCTGGAGAGGGTCCGGCAGCACAGGCGCAGCTGTTGCTCGGAGCCCCGTGTTGGCTGACCCGAGTGTGGTTTTCGAACCTGGTCTTCCTCCTAGACGGCTCCCCATTTCAGGGGCCGATCTGGAGGGATCGGTGGTCTCAGGCAAGGGGCACTGTGTTTTACCCCTGCCTAGAGTTTTTGGTTCTGGCCTCTGAGGAGGACAGACTCATAGAAATGGGTCTCTCAACTGAGGTTGTGCAGACTATTTTATTTCCAGAGCTCCCTCCACCAGGAAATTATACGCATTTGAAGAAAGACTTTAATTACGTGGAGCCAAGAGCACTTATATGACCCAGTTAACTGCCCCTTGGTACAGTTCTGGAGTTTTTATAAGAGCAGTTTGCAGCAGGGCTGCCTCCTTTGACCATTAAGGCTTATGTGGCAGTTATATCTGTCTTTCATACCTTAGTGGTCGGTCCCTCATTAAGTAGAGACCATCTATTCATGCGTTTCCTGTGTGGCACTCGGAGGCTGAGGCCTGCGAGTCATTTTAGGATCCCTGCGTGGGATCTGTTTGTGGTCCTGGAGGACTTATCAGGGGCACCATTTAAGCCATTGATATAATTTCAGAAAGTTTCTTACTCTGGAAACTATATTTCTCCTAGCTATTACCTCCCTTAAGAGGGTAGGAGATTTAGAGGCTCTCCTAGTTTCGCCAACCTGTCTCGAGTTCGCTCCAGGCATTGTAAAGGTTTTTCTATACCCTAGATTTGGCTACGTTCCAAAGGTTTCGAGCAACATACCATGCCCCATAGTCTTGCAGGCGTTCTGCCCTCCACCATTTAAGGACGCGAGCCAAAGAAAGCTTAATTTACTCTGTCCAGTACGAGCACTGGACATGTATGTGCTCAGAACAGCTGAGTTCAGGAAAGCAGAGCAGTTATTTTTGTGCTTTGGTTCGGCCCGGAAAGGTTTCCTGGCCACAAAGCAAACTTTGAGTAAATGGATAGTCGAGGCTATCTCTTTTGCTTATGAAGCCTCTGTACGGCCCTCTCCTTTAACCGTCAGAGCGCATTCACTTAGAGGTATGGCAGCATCTTAAGCCCTGTGGGCAGGTGCCTCTGTCCAGGATGTCTGTGATGCGGCAGGCTGGTCCTCACCGCTCACTTTTGTACAGTTTTATAAGTTGGATCTCACTCCTACTCCTGGATCTTTGGTGCTTAGGTCTTAGTTGTGCTTTTTACACACAGACAGGCACTCGTAGTCTGGTGGATTGGGTATAGCGTTCCCAAAGTGTCTCTATGGCGACGCAGCGCGAGTTCCCTCGAAAGGGAACGTCTCGGGTTACGTATGTAACCCTTGTTCCCTGAGAAGGGAACGAGACGCTGCGTCTCCTTTGCCATACTTCCTGCGTACCTGTAAGCCGTCTTCGGCAATATTTCAGATAGTGTGGGCGTGGTTGTACGTTGCCTTTTATGCTTTCCGGCTCCTGCGTCACCCCGCCGGTGACGTCACGCCCCACCATTGGTTGGATTTGATATACACATTCAGACGCACTCACACTTGAAGGCGTTCCCAAAGCGTCTCTATGGCGACGCAGCGTCTCGTTCCCTTCTCAGGGAACAAGGGTTACATACGTAACCCGAGACGTTTCTCTGCTACAATGCTGATGGCGCAAACGAGCACGGTCTTACGGCTGTTATTCTCTCTTCCTAGAGAGACGTCAGCCTCAGACTTTTGCATGGCTCCAAGCGTTTGAATCGCGCCCTTTCCGGACGGCCACTCAAAGGCTTACAGCCAAGCGGTTTATGACTTTTTTCGGCCATATAGCTGATTTATATTAGCGGATCCGAAGACGCTCACACCTCCGCTCCAATACTAGGAGATATTAAGGGTAATATCACCCTCAAGTGAGCTTGCTACCCACCACAATAAGTTTCAAAGCTCAAAGCGCGCGCACAGTCAGACGCGCGCGGCATCTCGTTTAAGACGGGCACACGTCCCCCTCTAACGAGCCGCAGAAAGCTGAATATTGTGGCATTCTGTTCATAAGTCCACTTCAGTTTGACTAAGCAAAGGTCCCGCCCCGAGCTGACGGCCGGGACGCTTATGCTTAAGTTACACACGGCTGCATGAAGTGCTGTCATTACGAGCTAGCCCGGCATCTGCTGTGGGTTGAACACGCTTTACGACGGCAATCAGCCTTTGGCGCGTGGAACGCCGTTTGTCTCATATCAATCACCTTGTACTGCTAATACGGTACATTAGGGGGATGATTTAGCACTGCAGCACTCTCGACCGTGTTATTGTGATAATGCGGTCGTGCAAACTACGGTGGTTTCATTATTTACAGAACCAGACTGAGATCTCGCCCCCTGAACAAGCTGACGAGTCATCTCCTTTATAAACTCATTGCATCGCTTTATAAGCTATGTTCAATCAGAGTGATACGCATCTTATGCTTAAACTACCAAGATTCAAAATATTAACCTGCCTTATGACACATTGACGCAAGCTGCTAGGACCCCTTTCACGAGGAGTCCTTATGCAAAGTCTGATTCATTCTGTCTAGTGACATTGAAAGTCTAAACCCCCCGCGAATCGTGGGTAGAACACTTTTCTCCTCACTACAGAGGCACGGCGGCTCTCTCCCCTACCTATATCTATGTGGCCGTGATAACAGCGAACCACGCTTTTACGACCGACCATTCATTTAATTCACAAACCTGTCATTTCTCAGATGCGGACGGCGGCGGTAACAGCGAACCATGCTTTTACGGCTGGCCATTCACTTTATTCATAAGCCTGTCATTTCTCAGATGCGGATGGTGCCCGAGGCACAGCGCTCTGGAACTGTCCAAGGTCCTGTATGACAGATACGTCTGACGTACATCAGACGTTCAGCTGTTCATCTGCGTCACAGATCACTCACTAGAGCACCTGTCAATACAGGTTATTTATGGATCGTTGACGTTATCACCTCCCGTGACAATTATGCTCACTTGTCTTAGAGCATGGGCATGGTCTTAGAGGTTTCTCATTTGACAATTGTGACACGGCCGGCTGGTCCCCGCCGTCCACGTTGTCAGTTTACAGCTTCGACATCCCTGCTTCGCGCACTACTGAGGTTTGTTGCATTAAAGGTGCGCCCATTAGCTCACCTGTATGCACGATATGGTTTTTAATTATATGCGTCCACCGTGCGCTTAGAGAAGCTCACATGTGCACGCTATAACATTTTGGTATACAATAAGATGCGCTTGGAAAAGCTCACCTGTATACACAGCTGTGTTATGCTTTGTGACACATACATTGTTGTTCATCTGTGTACGTTCACGGTGTGTTGGGTTCCCACCGTTACGTTTATCAATCATATCTGTACACATTCACGGCGCGTTCTGTGCACTGATTTATCTATACGCATTCACGGTGCACTGAAGAGTTCACCCGTGTGCGCACAATTTATTATCAGAACACATGACGGCGCGCTCGAGAATCTTGCCGGCCTGTGCATTATAACACTCTGATTCATCTATATGCATTCACGATGTATTCAAGTGTTCACCTGTGCCCGTGCAATTTATAGTCAATACACATTTACGGCGCGCTTGGAAAGCTCACCGATCTGTGCACTATAATACTACCTATATGCATCCCGATGCGCTCGAGGGCGCACCTGGGATCACACTATTGTGGTATCTGTATAATCCCACGCTACGAACCGTTCTGCCGCATATTATAGTCAGATCGGCCGTTCGTGAGCTTCGTAGATCACTCACTACACGTATGTCTGTTGCTAACAGTGGTTATTTAGATAGATCATTGAAACCATCGCACTGGCTCACGCCCCTCTATGAGCTATGTCCTATATAGAGCCCACTCTGTGCGAGTTTGGCTTCTTCATGAACTTGGTCTACAGGGGTATCTATATTTGATATCTGCTACGCGGCCGGCTGGTCTTCGCCGTCTACGTTGTCAGATTGTACAGCTTAGACGTCCCTGCCCTACGAGCGCAGGTTTTCTCGGCTCAATCATGCACGCTCATGCGTTTTATGTGTACACCACGGTGCGCTCAGCGAGCTCACCAACGTGACTCTGAATTTACTTATCTCGCACAGCCGCGGCGCGCTCGGTACCTCGCCGTCTTGTGCTATGTTATGTGCCCCCGGTGCGTTTAAAACCCCACCGTGTGCGCGTCAACAATTTATATGGTGCTTACACATTTGCTTTAAAGCGGTGAATATGCCGGGTATAGGGCCACACGCAGTGTCTCTCCGGTAAGGCACTTCAGTACGTTGTGTATGCACGGCGTGATGGGATTACGTTCCCCCATAGCGTCAGCTAAACTGACGCAATGCGAAGTGAACAATATTGAAAGGGAACGCTTAGGTTACTCACGTAACCCCTGTTCCCTGAAATAACGGGAACGAAGCATTGCGTCTCTTACCGTGCTACAAACGTCTACGCAGCGAGTGTTATTCGGCTGCGCACTTCAGTCGAATAATAATGAGCTCCTGACGATTGAACTGCGCTTATATAAGGACGTGTGCATCCCGCGCGCGGGTTCAAACGTCATTGGTCTGTACAGACGTTAACCAATAGGCTTCAGTCACGGAGTAAACAGGAGTTTCCCCCATAGCGTCAGCTAAACTGACGCAATGCTTCGTTCCCGTTATTTCAGGGAACCGGGGTTACGTGAGTAACCTAAGCGTTTGCTTCAATAACAAGCCCAATTTGAGTCATTCGCATTGCCCCACGCGAATTTGCATCTTTACATTGATGTTGTATGTAATCTACTCGCGCAAATAATTAATCCACACCTCAGATTTAAAAGACAGTGGTGCTGCTTCTTTTTGTTGTCGGATTTCTGTTGTGTGTGTGTGCGCACGAATGAAATCTGACACCAGCATTGCAAGCAGAGTTCAAGCAGAGTTAAAGCAGCTAGTGCACAGTGACTGGATATCAACTCGCTGTGGCATGCAGATCACGCGGGCGCGCACATTAACAAAAGTGCAGGGAATATAAAACTAACAGATTTGGATGGATAAACCGAAAAACCGCAATTCACGTATTGGAACATGGGGGTCGAACCGAACGGTTCAATATTATATTTAGAATTGTGGCATCCCTACATTCCACATACAACAACGTCAGAATGGTCCTCTTCTCCACACTGGGGCAGTAGTTTCGCATACGTCATGCATGACCTTTGACGTCATGACGCATTACGTGAGGTCGCGCGTCACACGGATAGTTGTGGTTTAAAAGTAGATTTTTTTTCCTGCCGAAAATTACAATCGTTTCACTAGATAAGACCCTTATGTCTCGTTTGGGATCGTTTAGAGCCCTTTGAAGCTGCTTTGAAACAGCAATTTTAAAGTGCCCATATTATGAAAAACTCACTTTTTATGGGTTTTGGGGTGTATTTTGTGTCTCTGGTGCTTCCACACACATACAAACTTGGCAAAAAATCCATCCATGCTGTTTTGAGTAAGATACAGGTTTCTGAATGTTCTGAATGTTTCAAAATCAGCTCAGTTGTGACGTAACTAGCCTTGTCGTCACATTCCGTTTTAATTTTCCCACCCACCACCCCACTACCTAGGTCTCCACCCAAAGGTAGCTACAGAGAGCAGCAGTCACTTCGCTGATAACCTCTACACTGTTATCGTGTCTCACGGAAATAACAGCGCTATTTGGATATTATGTATTATACTCCCGCCTACTTTTAAAAACAAAGTTTTAACGCGTGTTTATGTGTTTTCTGGAACCTAAAGTGTAATCTCATATACAGTGTTAACAATGTAAAGAGTCCTCAGACTGTATATTATATTCTATTACAAGACGTTCATGCGAAATCTAATGCAAACAACAGACAATATATCTATATTTCACGGATTATATGCATTTGTGGACAAAAATGTTCATTGGATGTATTATTATTGGACGTTTTTCATGGATTATTCACACATCTGAAACAGACTGGATTCGTGATCGTTATATCAACACAAAGGTAAGAAGTCATGCTTATATTCTGCATGTTGTCATCTGGACTTCTGTCACAAAATACTACATTTATGATGCTAGAGCATCTGTATCTCAAAACAGAGACCATACACTGATGCTAAATCCGTAAATTATACTATTTAAATGATGTATAGTAATGTTAATATTATTAATGTTTGTAGACAGTAGGGTATATAAATATTGTTAGCAGCAGCCCCGCCGCTCCCATAACGTGCATCACGCGCTGTGCGTAGGGCACCAGGTGCTGAGAGGGCACCAAAATAATAGCCTAATGAAAAAAAATTATAATGCTGATAGAATTTCATCAGCCTACAGAAATATTATTAGGCACTTTTTAATCCATGTATATGTTACAAAAAAGGGGGAACGAGATAATTTAATTGCTCTAGTATAGAAAGTATGCCCCCCAGCCTTTGATGGTCCGTGCAGGTTGATCGCGCGGGCGCCTGACAAAGTTTGACAGAGGCCGTTTCTCAATCCGAAGGCTGCAGCCTCCAGAGGTCGCATTTCCAGGCTGCATACGTCATCAAAACGTTTTTATTTCGTAATATTAACGATTATAAAATTGACTATTATTCTTAGTTCATCGTAAATAGTTGTAATATGCTTATGACTTGCTAATGTAATGTTCAGTTAACTGAAATAAACCAGGCTTGATGATGTATGCAGCCTGCATATGCGACCTCGCGTAGGCTGCAGGCAGGCTTCGGATTGAGAAACGGCCAGACAGTAAACTTTTGGTAATGGCCCCGAAAAGACAGCAGGAGTCAGGATAGGAAAAAAGATGAAACTGCGGGATGATGCCCGTGCATCACTTGCAGGTAAGTCCATCATGTTTAATCATTCCTTAATAAAGGGAAATGTGCATGGGCCGCAGTTGCTGCTAATCGTAATGCGCCTCGAACTTGCTGTGCTGGCATTAATGTTAGCAAACTATGTTGTTATAATTTATAATAGGGATGTCCCGATCAGGTTTTTTTGCCCTCGAGTCCGAGTCATTTGATTTTGAGTATCTGCCGATACCGAGTCCCGATCCGATACTTCTATAATACATAAAAAAAGAATAAAGAGCGAAAAAACAGAACCAGTCCAGGATGTTCCTTATGTCATGCCGCACGCATTGCTGTTTCTGTGTGGAGTCAAAAGAGTCTAACTCTGTGCCAGCGCATAACTACAGATGTGTTAAAAAATAATGAATATATAGTATATATGTTCAGGGGTTAAATTGGGGTTTGTTTTGTGGGGAGGCTCTGTTGGGAGGGAGGGTTCGAGGGGTAACATGTTTAATCCTGATGACAGCAAAGCCACTGGGTTTCAATGACATTTTGTATCTCTGATAGGATTTTATAAGTTTCAGTTTTAAAGCTGTGCCACATGTTGACCCAAACTTTAAAACCTGAACTTTAAATTATGCAAATCTATGAGTCTGACACCCTATATGCATTTGGTGCACATGTCATTATGCACAATTGATCAAACTTTGAATGAAGTTATAAGACTTAACCTCCTTGACTCATTCTAGGCATAAGATAGGCTACCCCAAAAGACTCAATTAACAAGAAAAACAACATACTGATTCAGCAATATATCTTATAAATTAGCCATAGAGATTCCCTAAGCTGGTCAGCAGTTAGTTATAAAATACCTATAGTTAGGTCGTGATTCATTTGTATAATCAAAATACATTATTTTATTAAACTATACAATCAGTTGTATCCAGTTATCTTGTTAACATTTTGTAATGAGATGAGTGACATGGCTATACATACTTTAATACTTTGTTTCTAGACTTCTCTTAAGTTTTTTCGACATGGGCATCATTCATACCTCTCTTTCTCTCTCTCTCTCTCTCTCTCTCTCTCTCTCTCTCTCTCTCTCTCTCTCTCTCTCTCTCTCTCTCTCTCTCTCATCTCTACAGTAATGTCAAATGATACTGCGTGAATGCGCGTTCTTGAGGTTCTGAGTGAGACGCGGAACTGCGTCTGAGCACATGTTGACAATAACGATCAACGCGTCGTTTAAATGAGCGGTAAAAACGCGGTTTTGTCGTGGGTTCCTTGCACGCACGAGTGTGAAGCCTATGAATGAAAGCACGTCAATAGGCTTGTTCGACTTCATGCGGCGCCGCAACAATCAACAGCCGGGTGACGTCAAACTACCGCGAGAGTGATCCGCGAAATCATACGGAGGAGTCTGCTTTTAAATCGTTCTTGCGGAACTTTGACGTCATGCAGCACCACAAGAACCGGCAGCTGGATGAAGTCGAACAAGCCTATTCTCTTCAGTTCACACGCACCAACGCAGCGCGTACACTGGCGCAGAGCGTGAACTTAATGGATTTTAAACCCTGCATATGTATCCGAGTCCAGAACGGGAGGTAACGTCCGATTCCGATCGAGCTGAAACCACGTGATCGGGGCCGATTTCCGATCACGTGATCGGATCGGGACATCCCTAATTTATAACTTCAGTGTGCTAAATTGAGCTAAATTGAGATTTTACTGTAAAACATTACCTATGCATATGCATTTTACAAATAACTGACGGCAGCTGTTACTTTCTTTACCACGTTTCTTTAGACATTGAGCAGTAGTTTATTTTGTGGTTTATTTTGACGTGATGGTGGTTAATACTTTCTCAGTAAAAGTTAACGTTAGCAGTCAGTGCACATGGTAGGCTAACAATTCCTGACTGTTAAATATATAAAAAATGTAACCATGTATGATATGAAGCAAACATTACTGTGACACTCTAAATCTTTGTTTTATTTAAGAATATTGAGCATTCTTGTTTACTTATTGATGTTTATTTAATGTAATTTATTTAAAGTGACATTGTACTTGGGAAAAACAGGTCTGGATTATATTGATATTTTTTTTATTTTGCTATTCTATTTAAGTTTGGTAAAAAAAAGTTTGCACTTTCAAATGTGTAGTGTTTGTTGACTAAAGCTGTGAAGATTGTACTTTCTGCTATTAAGTTATATGTTTGGTAATAAAAAGTTAAACTGGCAAAAACAAACAAAAACATTTCTCAAGGTCGGGGTGGGGGGCATTTTAAAGGAATTATGCTTAGGGCACCAAAATGGCTAGCAGCGGCACTGGTTAGCAGCGTTAAAAAAAACTTTAAACTTAATGTTATCCCGCCCACGAATTGGTGCACGTCGAGGGGGTGAACTTGTGTGTGTTTAGCAGTCATTTGCCAATGAGAACGACGAGGTGGCTAACCGCTATGTTAGTTAGTTTGCAGCGTGGTTTCTCCTGCAAAGCCAGTGACCAGCTACTGTACTTTTTGAAAGTTAAAATAAATATTTAACTGTTTTATTTTACAATTCTACATGAACTTACTAAGTAATAGTGTTTTGCCAAACTAACCAAGACCGGGCCTTACAGACCCGGCTTTTCCGACGAGCCTAACGTACCCCCAAGTCTCTATCACTTTCCCAAGATACGCGGACCTCCCGCTAGCTTCTAGCAATTAGCATGCTGTCCACAAGCAGTATACATTTCCCGCCGGGGCAAAATTTCTGTAATTCTGTAAAAAGGTTTTATATGTTATATATATTTTAGCGTTGTCCAGGGCAAAACGAGTGTATTGTTGAGACTGCTACATCACAATTTTCTCTGGAATCATTGTGTGTCATGAGTTTCTTCTCCTGGAGTGTACTTATAAGTGATACTTTTTTGCTTGATTTGTCGGTTGGCAATACATAAACCGTTAATAATTATATAATAAATAAAAATAATAATACAGTCTGTACTGCTCGCGATACCATTGCGCATGCGCACAAGACGTAGTGGGGCGTGGCCAAAGGAGCAGCAGCTCATAAATATGTAATGACCACCTCAAAACGGCACAGTCTGCAATGCACTGAAACAGAGGCTACTAGAGATGGGTAAGAATCTTTTCCTACAAGCTATTTCGAGCAAACAACTTTTGAAACATGTTTTAGGGAACTCATACACCTATTTAACTTGTGGAAAAGCAGTCATAAGATGGGCACTTTAAACTGCATTCAAACTGTAAAATGTTGGGGTCCAATAAAGTCTATTAAAGTGGAGAAATCCTTTAAGTATGAACCGTCTGAAACGTGCAACAGATAACCCAGGATTCTGTTAACCAGAGGTTTAGAATAAACTGGGGTTAACTATTTTCAGTGTGAAAAGCCCTATAGATTCATTTAAGAGTATAGTTGTTTTCTTGAGTTCACTGTTTCAATGGCCCTCATTTATCAAAAGTGCGTACACCAAATTTCCAGCGTACACCTGGCGTACACCCAAAACCACGGTGACTTTGGACTTTGGCGTACAGCACGCTCAAATCCTATGCCAACTCAGGAGGTGGTGTACACATGTTTTGAGTTAGTGCGGAAATACGCAAACAATTCCTAACACCACAAAATGCACTGACAAACTAAAAGAAATGATATATTATGACCCACTGTAAAAAACAACAACATAGTGATTGTAAGTAAGAAATTGAAAGGGAGTGCACATTGTCAGAAAGCACAAGGATGTGCAACGAAAACATGATAATGCATCAAAAGGTAAGGTTAGTTACATACCATTCTATGATAAATAAATACAAGAATAGGTAAAGTAAGATGCTTGTGTTGAATGGAGCCGTAAATCCGATCATGATGACATGCGGACAAAACCATGGCCACGAATGATCTTTTATGCTACATTATGGACACAAATTAACAATTATTTTTCTTATTTAGTCTAAATTATGGCCATACATTTAGATTTGAAGAGTTTTGTTGCAAAACGAGATGACAAGGTTTTTTTTCAGAAATCTCGTTTTTTGGTTGTGCATTTCAATTAATATCAATTCAACTGCAGTTGGTTTGTTTTGATTGAAATCTTCATAACTTAAAAATACAACTAAGTAGCACCATAAAACAAAATAATAACATGATAACATAAAAATTTAGTTTCTTTCCACTTTCCTGGCTTCTCTTCTTTGCCATATTCCGTGTGTCCATGGCGTAAAATGAGGGCGTGGGGGAGGCGGAGACTTGAATTTATATGGGCGTGTTCTTCTAATGACGATCGTTTTCAGCCGTGGCATTTATGAAGGGCAGGTATTGCTTCATAAATCAGGCGGTGAGAGGAGTGTATGAGGGCCAATGATCTGTCATTATTTTTGCTTAACTGAAGCTACTGGTGTGTGAAACCTGTTATTATGAATAATAATAATAATACAAGCTATACAAGCTTTGGTCAAGCATTTTTGACCCAGTCTTATTTAAGGCAGAAGGTTAATTTCTAGAAAATATGTATTGTTTTTGTTTGCCATTTTTAAATGTTAAAATTTTATTGGTGTGCCTAAGAGCTCAAGTATGTCACTGAGACTCTGCCTGTGAAAATCAGACTAAAGTCTCAAATCTTATTGTGAGATAAAGAGCATCACAGTTTGATTTCAAGCATTAATTTGATTTCAAATGCTGACATGACATTACTCAGTCAATAATAAAGATATTAAATTTATTTTTACAGAATGGTCTTTACATTATATAGGATGATTACATGCAGAAAACAGTAAACTACAAATAAATACTTCAGCTGGGTTTTCACAGGCAGGGTCACAATTATCTAGTAGTGTATGAAGATGAAGGTTTTTGAGTTTAGGTTCATTCACACTACAGTATATAATGTATGTTTAATCTTTGTTTAAGAATGTTGCATTTTCTCTGAAGTAATGATTACTGTACTGTATTTTTCTATTATATTATATGCACAATAAATCTTCTTATAGCTGCAGACATTGTAGGTCTCTGACTAAATACTGATAATTGTGGTCAAAACAATAGCAAAAGAAATAGGTCTTTATTATTAGTAATTATTGCAGACATAGATTTTGGATAGCTAGGTTGGATTGTATGTTTGGTGTGAAATGGGTATGGTAGGGGGCTCAACCTCATTTTCTTTCATAGAGCCCAAAATTGCTAGTGGCACCCCTGCAGGTCAGGCCCACAGGCATGTTGTTAATGAGCCTGATATGAGAGAAATGAAAGCTGTAGCAGTAAGACTAAATGCCACGTCATTCTTTACATTGTGATCTAGCCAATTATCACTTGACTCTTGGAGTATTAAAGTTCCCTACTCCTCTTTTGTGTGTGCAGATAATGACGCTGACGTTCACTCGATCGATGTTTAGTACAAACCAAATTTGCTAAATGCTATCAAATGTTTCATTACTTCCTGAGTCTTTCTGGTAGAATTTGAATTGCCTGAGGATGGAGCAGGTTTCAGCAAGGACTTGTCACACCCCGAGGGCGGACCCAACTATGCTAAGGGTCACACCCCTCTCAACTCTTCCACCTCGAGGAGTTTCCCAAGACCACCCCAATGACCAGACAGACGAGTATACTATAATTAAAATAAACTTTATTAAATATTTAAAAGGAAAGGGGGGGAAAGGGGAAAGGGCAATTTAAAACTAATGTGTCTCTTATTCGCCTCCAGGGCCACTCGAGGGAAAGACTGGGGACAGGGGCTCCGTAGGGGCTCTGGCCCAACAATCCGTGGCGCGCTCCGCTTCTCCTGGAGGCAGAATCAAACAAAAGTCAGACAAGGTAAAGTACTTCGATGTCAAACGCTGTTCGTCCACCCGGGACCTTCGGCAGACCAGGAAAGTAAGGGTTTGTACACAGGTCAAGTTTACTCCACAGGTTACACTATCCCCGGTGCTGAAGGCCCTTCCTCCCCGCAGGGGTTCACTTGTACAGGTAGGTATCTGCTGGGAGCACAGAACAGTTTACTTCGCAGGTTATGTTACTCACAGCGCTGGGGGATCTTCGTGTACACAGGACATCACAGGTACAGGTAGGTAATTGCTCTAAGCACCGAACAGGTTAACTTCACAGGTCACGTTACTCACAGCACGGGGGATCTTCACACACACAGAGCTTCACTCGTGCAGGTAGGTATTTGCTATAAACACAGAACAGGTTTACTTTACAGGTCACGTTACTCACAGCACTGGGGATCTTCGTACACACACAGAGCTTCACTTGTACAGGTAGGTATTTGCTATAAGCACAGAACAGGTTTACTTTACAGGTCACGTTACTCACAGCACTGGGGATCTTCGTACACACACAGAGCTTCACTTGTACAGGTAGGTATTTGCTATAAGCACAGAACAGGTTTACTTTACAGGTCACGTTACTCACAGCACTGGGGATCTTCGTACACACACAGAGCTTCACTTGTACAGGTAGGTATTTGCTATAAGCACAGAACAGGTTTACTTTACAGGTCACGTTACTCACAGCACTGGGGATCTTCGTACACACACAGAGCTTCACTTGTACAGGTAGGTATTTGCTATAAGCACAGAACAGGTTTACTTTACAGGTCACGTTACTCACAGCACTGGGGATCTTCGTACACACACAGAGCTTCACTTGTACAGGTAGGTATTTGCTATAAGCACAGAACAGGTTTACTTTACAGGTCACGTTACTCACAGTACTGGGGATCCTCGTACACAGAGCTTTCCTTGCAAACAGTGGGCTTTCGCTACAGTGCTGGTACACCGTATTCCTTCGCTCATCCACTCAGACTGTCCGAGCGTCGTAGGGACTAGTGGGGCTGATGACACGGAGCCGAACGCTTCCCGAACTCTCCCTCCTTCTTCCCCAACCGGGGTCACGAGTTGGGGCGAACTTTCGTCGGGGCTCCGCTCACCACGAGCTTCTGGTGGAAAGGTCAGTACATCCGCTGCTACAACCCACAGTCCGCACAGTACACTCTTGGTAATACTCACTGGGCTTCACCACTGTCTGCTCTACGGATAAACGAAGCTCTCGTGGACACACCCCGGGCACAGGGCTAAATATTCTCGCTCTCCTTAGGACCCAGGCCACAACGGATGTCGTCGTCTCGCGACTCGTCGGAGGCTAGGCAGTTTGAACGCTACAAGCACAGCATACACACAGCAAGTAAAGCGTAAACACCATCAATCAGTGAAACTCACCCACAGCACTCTTATAAACTTCACGTGGTTTTTAAATCGCCCTTGCCGCCTGGCCACGACGACCTCGAGAGGATGGTTGGGCAGTAACTGGACCGCCAATGAGAGTAAGAGGTGGGTATTCACAGGCCCGGCGTGTTGATTTCTCTCCCCTGGCTCACCTGTGCTTCCGTTTCCCCACAGGGCCACTGTTCTATTGGCGAACGGTGCTTCCTACCAAGTGCTCCGTCCGTACTTCCGGTCAACCCGCGGCTCACCCACGCTGTCCTCTCCAGTGGGGCCAGGGACCTCAAAAACACAAAGGAACACACCAAAACAATTCTTCGTACAAGTATTGCTCAGATAAGTACCGCATCTGTTACTCACGCTTAGTTGTCAACCTGTTATTCGCTACACTCTTGATGGCTCTGTGTTCACTCCTTCTCTGATGAAACTCCTCAATATTCCTTCGTCAACTGACTGTCCCTTTCTGCTCTCTTCCCCAATAGCACGATCCAACCAGCCTGGTCCGTCTGCAAAGCAGCAACACAGCGTAGACAAAGTACACCACAAGCACCCCGTTTGATGTCTACAAAGGTCCTTTTATGCACTGACTCTTCTCCTCGTCAGCCTGTCAGCGACCGCTGTGCAAATTATCCCCACCTGCGCGCAATCAGGCTTAATTTTGACTTCGGGGAAACCCCGGAAATGAAATGTGGAAGACGGGTTCCGCCCGTCGTTCGTTCAAAACGTCACCTGTGACATCCTCCCCCGCCGAAATGGTTCTAGTCCCTAGAACCGCTTCCTGTGACCCACTCTCCATACCGGATGGGCGGCCGCCCCCGGGTTTCCCGCTGGGGGCGCTGTGGTAAGGGCTCTGGGGCTTCTTCAGCAGGTAAGTCATCCGGCTCTCCTGGAGCCACTTCGGCAGGTAAGTTGTCCGGCTCTCCTGGAGCCTCTGGGGCTCCTTCGGCAGGTAAGTTGTCCGGCTCTCCTGGAGCCTCGGGGGCTACGCCGTTCACTGGATCCACTACGACAGGTAAGTTCTCAGGCTCCCTTGGGGCCACTCGGTCCGGCCCCTCCGCCGGGCCTCTTGGAAAGATGACCCACCCTCCGTACCAGGGGGCAGCAGTCTCTGGCTCCTTAGGAGCCACCTCTGTGACTAGCGGGGGATAGTTTGGACAGGGGCGAATCATGTTCCGATGGACCACCCGATCTGGTCCGGGCTTCCCTTCTGGCCGGATCGTATATACCGGCTGCCCCGGTCTCTGCTGCTGTTGCACAATATATGGTCTCGCCTCCCACCGGTCACTCAGCTTGCCTCCGCCTAGCCGCCGATTTTCTCGGACCAGTACCCTTTCCCCAGGAAGCAAGGGGGCGTCCCGTGCCGTCCTGTCGTATAACCTCTTGTTCTTGTCCCCCGCCGCCTGGATCTTCTTATTGACCTGTTCATATGCGAAGTGGAGACGGTGGTGGTGTCGTCCTACCCACTCGGTCACGTTTCCCTCTTGCTCTTCTCCCGGTGTACCTAATAGGAGATCTGTGGGCAGGCGAATGTGTCTACCGAACATTAAATACGTGGGGGCATACCCCGTCGTGCTGTGGATGCTATTGTTGTAAGCTTGTAATAAGTTCGGTAAGGCACTCACCCAATCGTCCTGGCGTCTCTGGTCCAGCGTTCCCAACAGGTTCAACAACGTCTGGTTAAACCGCTCACATCCCCCATTCCCTTGGGGATGGTACGAGGTCGTGTGGGTCTTCACACACCCATATAACTGGCACAGTTCTCGTATTATACGGGACTCGAAGTTTGGGCCCTGGTCTGAGTGCAGGAACTCAGGGCACCCAAACGGCTGAAAGACCGCCCTCCACAGTGCGGTGGCCGTGGTACTTGCGGTCTGGTCGAGGGTAGGGATGGCCCAGGCGTACTTGGTGAACAAGTCCGTCACGACCAAGATGTTCTGATATCGGTCCTTCGGACGACTCAGGGTCAGATAATCCATCGCTTCAATATGGAGGGGGGCCTTTGCGTGGATGGGTACCATCGGTGCTCGTGGTTCCTGCCGAGATTTAAACAGAGTACATCGGGGACATGCTTTAATGAACGTACTCACCGAATCCTCCATCCCTGGCCAATAAAAGTGTCGGCGTATTAGTGACGTGGTACGCTCCTGCCCCTGATTCCCCATCTGGTCATGGTAGGCCTCCAGGAGTGTCCGGACTAGACCGGTCGGCACCACAATCTGTCTGACCTCTTCATCAGTCCCCGAGTCCCGGATAGTCCTGCACAACACACCTTCTCGCAATGTCAATCTCTCCCACTGCCCCAGTATTTTACGACCCACCTCTGTCTGTGCTTGTCTCTCGGCGGGGGTCGGTCGCCGGGCCTGCTGAAGCCACTCACCCAGATTCCGCAGCTCCTGGTCCTCCTGCTGCCTAGTCATCCAACGCTGAGGGTCCCATCCCCAGCTCGCGGGCGCTGCCTCCTGTCGGCTCCCAGGCGCCTCCACTATTCCTATCATCAGTCCTTCCTCTTCGTGTCCTTCTTTGAGTGGGGCCGGGCTCTTCGAGTCTGCCCTTGCTGGCAGCCGGGAATGGGCATCTGCGTTGGTTGTGCTCCCGCCTCGGACGGTACTGCAGCTGATAGTCGTAATTGGCAAGCTGGGCCACCCATCGCTGCTCCACTGCTCCCAACCGGGCCGTCTGCAAGTGTACCAGAGGGTTATTATCAGTGATCACCGTTACCTTGGCTCCCCAGAGATAATCCTTAAATTTCTCGCTCAGAGCCCACTTTAACGTCAGTAGTTCGAGCTTAAAAGAACTGTAGTTCGCGTCGTTTCTTTCAGCGGGGTGGAGGCTCCGGCTGGCATAGGCGATCACCCGTTCCACTCCATCTTGTTTCTGTGCGAGCACCGCTCCTAGGCCCAGGTTGCTGGCATCGGTATAGAGTAAGAAAGGTTGGGAAAAATCAGCATACGCTAGAATCGGGGCTTGTAAAAGTTCCTGTTTCAAGACCCTAAAGGCTGTCTCACACTCTGGGGTCCACTCCACCATGGGGGATCCCCGTCCCCGTGGTCGCCCAGTCCCGACCAGCAGCTGGTTCAAGGGTCTGGCGATCTTAGAGAACCCTTTGATGTATCGTCGGTAGTAACCCACAAAGCCTAGAAAGGACCTCACTTGCCTTACAGTCCTGGGGGCCTCCCAGTCCCGAACTGCCGACACTTTCCCGGGATCAACGGCCACGCCAGCTGCACTCACCACGTGTCCCAGGAACTGCACCTTACGGCGCAGCAGGTGGCACTTCTCTGGCTGTAACTTCAGCCCGTACCTTTCCATCTCTTGGAACACCTTTTCCAGGTGTTGCAGGTGAGTCTCGAAGTCTGGAGAATACACAATCACATCGTCAAGGTATACTAGTACGGATTCCATTAACTGACCTCCTAAACATCGTTGCATCAGTCTCTGGAAGGTGGCGGGAGCATTGCAGAGACCGAAGGGCATCCGGTCCCATTCAAAAAGACCAAAGGGCGTGGTAAAAGCGGTCTTTTCCCGATCTCGTTCCTCCACCGGTACCTGCCAGTACCCGCTGGCCAAATCTAAGGTGGAATACCATGCAGACTTGGTCAGACTTGTCAGCGAGTCCTCGATACAAGGCAGGGGAAACGCATCCTTCTTAGTCAGGTTGTTCAGCTTCCTATAGTCCACACAGAACCTCCAAGCCCCCGTCTTCTTCTGGACAAGCACAATAGGTGCCGCCCATGGACTGCTGCTCTCCCGCACAATCCCCTGCTCCAGCATCCCTTGTAATAGGGTCCTCACTTCGGTGTATAAGGTGGGGGGTATTGGTCGATACCGCTCCCGACTCGGTGCAGCTTCTCCCGTAGGGATACTATGTCGTATTACCGTCGTACAACCGTAGTCTTCATCATGGGTGGAAAACACGTGTTGCCATCTCTCCAGCAGCTTCTGCAGCTCCTCTACTTGTTCCTGCTCTAGGTCCTCTCCTCGTAAGGAGTCCCCTGTCAAATGGGCCGGTACCTTTCTCTCCCTCGTCCTAGATGCTCCTCCTGCTTGTGTTAGCGCTACCTCAACCACTGCGGGGTGCACCCGCCGGAAACTCACATCTTCCTTATCCCGCACCTGATGGCCCTCGACCGATGTCACTGTCACCAGCCGCTGGTGCTTGTGTAAGTGTACTGGGTAGGGATTTTCGTTACAGACCTTTACCGGCACTCGGCCTCGTCGCACCACCGTCAGTCCCCGGGCCACTCTCACCTGTGTGCAGTCTTCATGGGGTTCAACCAACACCCAGCTCTCGGGGCCTTGACGCGGTTGTGGCACCCTGGCCCACACTATGGCTTCACTCTCTGCTGGCACTGACAATGCAAATTGACAGGCTACTCGACCCACTTCTTCTCGGCCATCTCGGCTCTTAGCCAGCTGTACTCGCCTGCAGTCGGCCACTACTCGCTCCCAGCCTGGCCGTTCGGCCCTCTGTATTGTCTGAACGGGCCTAGCCCGAAATAGCTCCTCCCAGCACTCCGAGAGAACGTTCATACCTAGGAGGGCTCGATGATGGCCAAGGCAGTGGTCCTGGACGATGATGACCCCCTTCTGCGGGACTCGTACCCCATACAATTCGAAATCTGTAAGTCGATAGCCGATATAGGGGATCTCCAAGCCATTTGCCCCCTTCAAGGTCAGCCAGGGCGCTTCAGCCTTGTGCGCGGGGTAGGCTCCAAATAATTCCTGGGACAGGCTTTCTGAGAATAAGGTGACCTGGGAACCAGTGTCGACGAGACAGCGTACCATGGTGCCACATACCTGGGCCTCCACTGTTGGGCTAAGCCCGATCATCTCGTCCCGGGGCTCCATTCTTCTATGGGGGTCACTTTGGGGGGCGCCGACCACATGACCCACTGTGGCCGGTCGTCTTAAAAACCCCCCTCGGAGGCTCTTCGTGGTCCGCACTGCCTACTCACATGCCCTGCGGTCCCACACCGATTGCAAATGGGTCTCCCTTGCTCGTCCCACTCGAACTTAGGTCGACTAGTCTGACAGGGTCGTCCCATCCTGCCTCGGCCTCGATCGGAATACATCCGTTCCCGGGGGGCGGGCCCTTCTTCTTTCCTACCCGGCCCTAGCCCCTACCAGGGTCTTCGTTAGTTCGGCCATCTGGTCTCGCACATCCTTTAGGAGTTCCATCTTCAATGCTTGTTTCCAGTCGGTTACTTCCGAGGCTGCCGCCGGACCACTCACCGCTGCGCACACGGGGGCCTCCTTCACTTCCGCCTGGTCACCTTCCAAGGCCATGGCCTCCTTTTTCAGGTCATCGAACGTGAGCTCCGGATCTCGTCTAAACTGCACTCGGAGGTTTTGACGTAGGGGCCCCTCCCGTAGCCCTAACAGGAACTGGTCCCTTAACAGGGTCTCCTCGTCTCCTAACCCATGGTCTCGTCGTCGCTGTAGACGTGTATACTGTTCACGCAGCTTCAGGGCGAAGGCTCGAATAGTCTGGTGGGGACCCTGCTTGCAATTGAAGAACTGCGCCCTCAGGACGGCCACAGGGGTGGTGTCACCATACTGCTCGGTGAGGAAGTGGAATATGGTCTGAGCGGTGGCTCGAACGGCTTCGGGGGCGGCTTGTACTTCTCGCTGGGCTTCCCCTCCTAGTGAGTTTAATACAAACTGCTGTTGTTGACGGGCACTCAGCCCCTGAAGGCCGGCCAGGTACTCGAGCTGGGCCCTCCACTCAGTTAAACGAACCTCGGACTCGACCCCATTATACTTCTGCACCCAGGGGTTTCCCAGGAACACGGGCATAGTACGGGGTGGGGTTTCCGGCCTTTCAGGCACAACACGGGGTGGGGTTTCCGGCCTTTCAGGCACAACACGGGGCGGGGCTTCGGGCAACTCGTCGTCGGCCATTGGAGGGCCTTGGTCGCTCAACTCGAGGTGGAGCCCTGCCGACTACGCCAAATCTGTCACACCCCGAGGGCGGACCCAACTATGCTAAGGGTCACACCCCTCTCAACTCTTCCACCTCGAGGAGTTTCCCAAGACCACCCCAATGACCAGACAGACGAGTATACTATAATTAAAATAAACTTTATTAAATATTTAAAAGGAAAGGGGGGGAAAGGGGAAAGGGCAATTTAAAACTAATGTGTCTCTTATTCGCCTCCAGGGCCACTTGAGGGAAAGACTGGGGACAGGGGCTCCGTAGGGGCTCTGGCCCAACAATCCGTGGCGCGCTCCGCTTCTCCTGGAGGCAGAATCAAACAAAAGTCAGACAAGGTAGAGTACTTCGATGTCAAACGCTGTTCGTCCACCCGGGACCTTCGGCAGACCAGGTAAGTAAGGGTTTGTACACAGGTCAAGTTTACTCCACAGGTTACACTATCCCCGGTGCTGAAGGCCCTTCCTCCCCGCAGGTGTTCACTTGTACAGGTAGGTAACTGCTGGGAGCACAGAACAGTTTACTTCGCAGGTTATGTTACTCACAGCGCTGGGGGATCTTCGTGTACACAGGACATCACAGGTACAGGTAGGTAATTGCTCTAAGCACCGAACAGGTTAACTTCACAGGTCACGTTACTCACAGCACGGGGGATCTTCACACACACAGAGCTTCACTCGTGCAGGTAGGTATTTGCTATAAACACAGAACAGGTTTACTTTACAGGTCACGTTACTCACAGCACTGGGGATCTTCGTACACACACAGAGCTTCACTTGTACAGGTAGGTATTTGCTATAAGCACAGAACAGGTTTACTTTACAGGTCACGTTACTCACAGCACTGGGGATCTTCGTACACACACAGAGCTTCACTTGTACAGGTAGGTATTTGCTATAAGCACAGAACAGGTTTACTTTACAGGTCACGTTACTCACAGCACTGGGGATCTTCGTACACACACAGAGCTTCACTTGTACAGGTAGGTATTTGCTATAAGCACAGAACAGGTTTACTTTACAGGTCACGTTACTCACAGTACTGGGGATCCTCGTACACAGAGCTTTCCTTGCAAACAGTGGGCTTTCGCTACAGTGCTGGTACACCGTATTCCTTCGCTCATCCACTCAGACTGTCCGAGCGTCGTAGGGACTAGTGGGGCTGATGACACGGAGCCGAACGCTTCCCGAACTCTCCCTCCTTCTTCCCCAACCGGGGTCACGAGTTGGGGCGAACTTTCGTCGGGGCTCCGCTCACCACGAGCTTCTGGTGGAAAGGTCAGTACATCCGCTGCTACAACCCACAGTCCGCACAGTACACTCTTGGTAATACTCACTGGGCTTCACCACTGTCTGCTCTACGGATAAACGAAGCTCTCGTGGACACACCCCGGGCACAGGGCTAAATATTCTCGCTCTCCTTAGGACCCAGGCCACAACGGATGTCGTCGTCTCGCGACTCGTCGGAGGCTAGGCAGTTTGAACGCTACAAGCACAGCATACACACAGCAAGTAAAGCGTAAACACCATCAATCAGTGAAACTCACCCACAGCACTCTTATAAACTTCACGTGGTTTTTAAATCGCCCTTGCCGCCTGGCCACGACGACCTCGAGAGGATGGTTGGGCAGTAACTGGACCGCCAATGAGAGTAAGAGGTGGGTATTCACAGGCCCGGCGTGTTGATTTCTCTCCCCTGGCTCACCTGTGTTTCCGTTTCCCCACAGGGCCACTGTTCTATTGGCGAACGGTGCTTCCTACCAAGTGCTCCGTCCGTACTTCCGGTCAACCCGCGGCTCACCCACGCTGTCCTCTCCAGTGGGGCCAGGGACCTCAAAAACACAAAGGAACACACCAAAACAATTCTTCGTACAAGTATTGCTCAGATAAGTACCGCATCTGTTACTCACGCTTAGCTGTAAACCTGTTATTCGCTACACTCTTGATGGCTCTGTGTTCACTCCTTCTCTGATGAAACTCCTCAATATTCCTTCGTCAACTGACTGTCCCTTTCTGCTCTCTTCCCCAATAGCACGATCCAACCAGCCTGGTCCGTCTGCAAAGCAGCAACACAGCGTAGACAAAGTACACCACAAGCACCCCGTTTGATGTCTACAAAGGTCCTTTTATGCACTGACTCTTCTCCTCGTCAGCCTGTCAGCGACCGCTGTGCAAATTATCCCCACCTGCGCGCAATCAGGCTTAATTTTGACTTCGGGGAAACCCCGGAAATGAAATGTGGAAGACGGGTTCCGCCCGTCGTTCGTTCAAAACGTCACCTGTGACAGACTCTTGGATTTATTTGGAGAAACAAAGTTTGTATCAATGTTTTTTATCTATAAACTATTTTGTATCTGGGAAAATACAAACATATGCACTGTAGGATCGTTCTCATGACATTAACTGTTTGTAAAAGCAACGCGAGATCACTTAATTGTGAATATTTTTTTTGCTTTTCAGTTTACTCATCTAATTTGTTCAAAACTCAGAATTTTCATATGAAATATGTGACTTATGTGAGTCACTGTTATATTGATTATTATATTATTTATAAATCAATAAAAATCTGATGCGAGCATTGTGTTACGTCAGAAGTATGTACAGTAATGAAGCTGACTGCCTCCATGCACTGAAAGTCAATGCACAAAAAACGCATTGTTTTTCTCTTCCATTCTTCTGTTTTCAACAGGTTGAAACTTGGGACCAACATGGTTGTGTTGTAGACTGAGTTGGCTAAACCCTTCATGTCAGTATCAAGCCTTTGTTATTGTTCTTGTGTCTCTTTATGTACGCCTTATTTTTGTAATATTAATATACTGTTTAAACACATCTATTATTGTAATTTAAAGATTTGTGAACAGATATTGGATTAATTTAAATGATTGCTGTTTTATTGATCATTCAAAATACTGCTTATATTTTATACATTTTTGTAAAGAAATACATTTTAAAATGAAAAAGTATTTTATTTATTTAAAGCCAATGTTGACATTTAAAATCACCTAAACATACACGCCCCTACCCCAATAGCATCTGGACCTTCTTTTGATAGACCCGCCCCACACATACGCAACCCCGGCAAGGATGTCGGTTAGTAGACACACCCCTTACTGCTGATTGGCTACAAGTGTGTTTTGGTAGTCGGCCCGACTGCCTTTTCCAAAGCGTTTTTCAAACATTGTGCACTCCGCCTTTAAATAATGACATATTCAAGAAAATATGTGTCATTAATGTCAAAGTTTTGGATTGGGTCAATGTAATATATTTACCCCGGATTCACTGACAAGGCTTAAGGTTAGTCCTAGACTAAGACACGTTTGAGCAGTCTTTGTTGAAAATAACTTGCAATGACAGATCTTAAAATAAGATGGTGACACTAATTTGCTTAAGAAGCACACCAGTAATGTCTTTTTCTAAGGCATGTTTATTAAAGATAAGCAAAACACATTGGTTTAACTATATATATATAAAAAAACTTCCATTCTTTGTTGTTCTTTGCTTCTCGTTTTTTTTTTTCTATTCATGTGAAGCTGCTTTGATACAATGAACAATTGTTAAAATTAAATAGAACTTAATTGAATCAATATAATAAAGATACGTTTGATTTGAATACAATTTACATCAATCTAATAAAGCCAAGTTTGAGGTCAGTCACATTGGTTCAATGTGATTATTGCATCCAACAAACATGATTAGATACAACTATACTAATGTCATTATTTTACATAGAAAATTGCAGCGTAATTAAAATACATTCATCTGATGTTAATTACATTAGGTCAGCATAATAAAGTCAACCAATCACATTGGTTTAATGTAATGGAAATTTGGCACATAATTAAAATATGTTTAACTGATGAGGCATTTTTTAGTCTGAAGAGAGATGATGAGGGTAACAAGTGAGGGTGACAAAACAAACACTAAACAAGAAAACAACATGGCACACAGGAACAAACAATGGCCATGTGTTTCAAACACAGAACATGGGGACTGCCACAATCCTCTCACAATAAACTAAAAAAAACCAGCAAGAAGACAGGATTATGACACCATAACTCTGTTTTGTTTTACACTGCACAACTTTGGCACTGAAATGTGGGGTTAATTCTGCATTATGTAAAATGATGTGATAAACCTATTAAACAACACTAAAAACAGTCCTCTTCCTGAGGTTAATAAAAGAGTTTAAAATTAAGATAATCTGGGGTAAAGCACAATGTTAAAAGCTCAAATGTATCTCTTATTTGACATAAGATGTTTCTGTCTTTATTTCTCTATTTTACAACAACATTAATACTGAACTCACCTTTCACAGCGAGATTAACAGCAGAGCTTGACAGTGAAGTCTTTGGTCGTCCGTGTATCTCTGCCTTACACCTGAACTCACCCTGATCATATTCAGTAACTCCAGTGATAGTGAGAGAGTCTCTGTTTACAGTGTAATTCTCAAATTTTAACACTGCAGTTGTGTCTTTATACCACTGATATCTCCAGTTTAATGATCTGTACTGATCCTCTATCTCACACTTCAGAGTGACTGTCTCTCCAATGATCACAGGACTGTTTGGTGTTACACTCACTGTAGCTGTGGGTAAAGCTGAGGAAAGAAGAAAATGAAGCTATAAATCTCCTCACAGATCTGTTGCGTTAAATCAGAAACCTAAATTAAAAAAAAAAAACAATTTCATAAAATGATGCCATTTGTTGTTGACATTTCTGAAGGATAATATAAAAAGAAACGTTTTACTTTAAATAGAAAATAGATTTTTTTTCATAAGTCAATGAACAAATAATCCAGCACACTTGCATAGTCATTAACAGGTACGTAGGATAATGGCAAAGCCCAATATCAAAATATAAATGAAAAGAGAAAAAATCCTGCATGCTATTTAAACTTGCAAGTAAAAATATTATTTAAATAAACATTGTTACAGTCCAATGACCTTCTTCAGGTATTCAAACATATAAATGCAAGAACCACAAGTGTAAAATACAGTTAACCTGTCATTGTCTCTGATGCCTGTGGCATAAATTAATACAGATCATTATTAATCAACAGTCAATCATATAAATATTATCTGTAATCCATAACACTTAATGAAAAAAACCAAAGATCTTCTGTCAAAAATATCCCAGAAATTATTGTAGAAATGGCGTCATATGTGTCATGATTTCGGTCTTATTGGCTGCTTTGTCTTTGTTTCACTTTTGTTGTATTTTTGTTTTGACAGTTCCACACGTGCGTGCCTTCCACCTGATCTCATTATATCTGACTCTTCTCACCGGCGTCCCACACATGATCCTTGTTATTGCCCAATCCGGTTTGATTTAAATTCCTCTTGTTTCCTTTGTTCTTTGCAAGTTCGTCTTGTGTTCATGCCCGCTAGCTCTGTCTAGTTCTTGTCTAGTCAAGTTTAATATTTTGGATAATTATCTGTGCTCTCTGCTGCCTTTGCCCCTTTAGATTCCCCGCCCCGTTGTCACTCTATTGTGGATCGGTTTCCCAGTCTTCGCCCTTCACTGCTGGATTATTACCATCACTGCTGTCTGGTTTCCCACCGCGGTCAAGCCAGCCGCTGTTCGAAAATACATGGTCAAGCCAGCCGCATTTCAAATTAAGCGTGTGCGCCTATTACTATACATACGGTAATTTCAAGAAAAGCAGAAAGAACGCGCTTTTCAGAGCGCTTGGTTTCCTCTCTCTCTCTCTCTCTCTCTCTCTCTGTCTGTCTGTCTGTCTGTCTGTCTGTCTGTCTGTCTGTCTGTCTGTCTGTCTGTCTGTCTGTCTGTCTGTCTGTCTGTGTGTGTGTCTCTGTGTCTGTCTCTCTTTCTCCTTTCTTTCTTTCTTTCTTTCTTTCTTTCTTTCTTTCTCTGTATTTTTCTCTTTCTTTCTCTCTTTCTGTCGTTCTCTCTCTGTCAATTTTCAATTTAAAGAACTTTATTGGCATGATTGTGTCACTTACTATATTGCCAAAGCATTATACATAAAACAAGAAACATACAGTAACACAATATTAACAAACATTAAGGTGCAATTAAGCTAAGGTGCTGGGTGATGGATGAAGTACTACTGCAAATAAAATAAAATAGAATCAGAGGATATTTGTAATATAAAGTAGACTTTGGAATTTAAACATATGAAGTATACAAATGTACATTTATGGAGGCACATGAGAGGTAAAATAAAAGTACTGTACAAGATCAGGGCTGTAGATTATTTCTGATGGTGTGTAACTGATAAATGAATTTAGCAGCAGCTGATGGGTGTCTGTCTTCCCCCAGTAACATCTTCATTTGATCTGAATCTGAAGAGCTATGAAACTCTGCTATGAGCTTTGAGATTTTGTCTCTCTATGTCACTTTCTCTCTGTCTCTCTCTCTCTCTCTCTTTCTCTCTCTATCTCTCTTTCTTTCTTTCTTTCTTTCTCTCTCTCTTTCTGTCTCTCTCTCGTTCTCTCTTTCTTTTTTCTCTTACTTTCTTTTTCTTTCTTTTTTCTCTCTTTCTTTTTCCTCTTTCTTTCTCTCTTTTTGTCTTTCTCTCTTACTCTCTCTCTCTCTCTCTCTCTTCCTTTCTTTCTTTCTCTTTCTTTCTCTCTTTCTGTCTTACAGTATAAACACTTAATTTAAATAAAGTATAAAAAAAACTATGATCTGTTTTTGAAGGGGACGTCGCATACAGTATGCATAGCTCATATTTAACCATTTCACTGCATCATTTTCGAAATATATACCATCACTCCACTTCAGAGGCCTATAAACACTTCATTTCAAAAGAGTAGAAAAAAATTATGATCTGTTTTTGAAGGGGACATCCCATACAGTATGCATACCTTATATTTAACCATTTCACTGCACCATTTTCGAAATATATACCATCACTCCACTTCAGAGGCCTATAAACACTTCATTTCAAAAGAGTAGAAAAAAAGGATGATCTGTTTGTGAAGGGGACATCCCATACAGTATGCATACTTCATATTTAACCATTTCACTGCACCGTTTTGGACATACTGTATATACCATCACTCCACTTCAAAGGCCTATAAACACTTCATTTCAAAAGAGTAGAAAAAAAGGATGATCTGTTTGTGAAGGGGACATCCCATATAGTATGCATACCTTATATTTAACCATTTCACTGCACCATTTTGGAAATATGTACCATCACTCCACTTCAAAGGCCTATAAACACTTCATTTCAAAAGAGTAGAAACAAAGGATGATCTGTTTGTGAAGGGGACATCCCATACAGTATGCATACCTTATATTTAACCATTTCACTGCACCATTTTCGAAATATATACCATCACTCCACTTCAAAGGCCTATAAACACTTCATTTCAAAAGAGTAGAAAAAAAGGATGATCTGTTTTTTAAGGGGACGTCCCATACAGTATGCATACCTCATATTTAACCATTTCACTGCACCATTTTCTAAATATATACCATCACTCCACTTCAGAGGCCTATAAATACTTCATTTCAAAAGAGTAGAAAAAAAGGATGATCTGTTTTTTAAGGGGACGTCCCATACAGTATGCATACCTCATATTTAACCATTTTACTGCACCATTTTGGACATATATACCATCACTCCACTTCAAAGGCCTATAAACACTTCATTTTTAAAGAATAGAAAAATATTATGATCTGTTTTTGAAGGGGACATCCCATACAGTATGCATACCTTATATTTAACCATTTCACTGCACCATTTTCGAAATATATACCATCACTCCACTTCAGAGGCCTATAAACACTTCATTTCAAAAGAGTAGAAAAAAAGGATGATCTGTTTGTGAAGGGGACATCCCATACAGTATGCACACCTCATATTTAACCAATTCACTGCACAATTTTGGACATATACACCATCACTCCACTTCAAAGGCCTATAAACACTTCACTTCAAAAGAGTAGAAAAAAATATGATCTGTTTTTCAAGAAGACGTCCCATACAGTATGCATACTTCATATTTAATAATTTCACTGCACCATTGGTATGCATACTGTAAGGGACGTCCCCTTCACAAACAGATCATCCTTTTTTTCTACTCTTTTGAAATGAAGTGTTTATAGGCCTTTGAAGTGGAGTGATGGTATATATTTCCAAAATGATGCAGTGAAATGGTTAAATATAAGGTATGCATACTATATGGGATGTCCCCTTCACAAACATATCGTCCTTTTTTTCTACTCTTTTGAAATGAAGTGTTTATAGGCCTTTGAAGTGGAGTGATGGTATATATTTCCAAAATTATGCAGTGAAATGGTTAAATATGAAGTATGCATACTCTATGGGACGTCCCCTTCACAAACAGATCATCCTTTTTTTCTACTCTTTTGAAATGACGTGTTTATAGGCCTTTGAAGTGGAGTGATGGTATATATTTCGAAAATGGTGCAGTGAAATGGTTAAATATGAGGTATGCATACTGTATGGGACGTCCCCTTAAAAAACAGATCATCCTTTTTTTCTACTCTTTTGAAATGAAGTGTTTATAGGCCTCTGAAGTGGAGTGATGGTATATATTTCGAAAATGGTTAAATATGAGGTATGCATACTGTATGGGACGTCCCCTTAAAAACAGATCATCCTTTTATTCTACTCTTTTGAAATGAAGTGTTTATAGGCCTCTGAAGTGGAGTGATGGTATATATGTCCAAAATGGTGCAGTGAAATGGTTAAATATGAGGTGTGCATACTGTATGGGACATCCCCTTCAAAAAGAGATCATCATTTTTTTCTACTCTTTTGAAATGAAGTGTTTATAGGCCTCTGAATTGGAGTGATGGTATATATTTCGAAAATGGTGCAGTGAAATGGTTAAATATGAGGTATGCATACTGTATGGGACGTCCCCTTAAAGAACAGATCTTCCTTTTTTTCTACTCTTTTGAAATGAAGTGTTTATAGGCCTTTGAAGTGGAGTGATGGTATATATTTCCAAAATGATGCAGTGAAATGGTTAAATATGAAGTATGCATACTCTATGGGACGTCCCCTTCACAAACAGATCATCCTTTTTTTCTACTCTTTTGAAATGAAGTGTTTATAGGCCTTTGAAGTGGAGTGATGGTATATACAGTATGTCCAAAATGGTGCAGTGAAATGGTTAAATATAAGGTATGCATACTGTATGGGATGTCCCCTTCACAAACAGATCATCCTTTTTTCTACTCTTTTGAAATGAAGTGTTTATAGGCCTTTGAAGTGGAGTGATGGTGTATATGTCCAAAATGATGCAGTGAAATGGTTAAATATAAGGTATGCATACTATATGGGATGTCCCCTTCACAAACAGATCGTCCTTTTTTTCTACTCTTTTGAAATGAAGTGTTTATAGGCCTTTGAAGTGGAGTGATGGTATATATTTCCAAAATGATGCAGTGAAATGGTTAAATATGAAGTATGCATACTCTATGGGACGTCCCCTTCACAAACAGATCATCCTTTTTTTCTACTCTTTTGAAATGAAGTGTTTATAGGCCTTTGAAGTGGAGTGATGGTATATATTTCCAAAATGATGCAGTGAAATGGTTAAAAATGAAGTATGCATACTGTATGGGACGTCCCCTTCACAAACAGATCATCCTTTTTTTCTACTCTTTTGAAATAAAGTGTTTATAGGCCTTTGAAGTGGAGTGATGGTATATATTTCCAAAATGATGCAGTGAAATGGTTAAATATGAAGTATGCATACTCTATGGGACGTCCCCTTCACAAACAGATCATCCTTTTTTTCTACTCTTTTGAAATGAAGTGTTTATAGGCCTTTGAAGTGGAGTGATGGTATATATTTCCAAAATGATGCAGTGAAATGGTTAAATATGAAGTATGCATACTCTATGGGACGTCCCCTTCACAAACAGATCATCCTTTTTTCTACTCTTTTGAAATGAAGTGTTTATAGGCCTTTGAAGTGGAGTGATGGTGTATAAGTCCAAAATGATGCAGTGAAATGGTTAAATATAAGGTATGCATACTATATGGGATGTCCCCTTCACAAACAGATCGTCCTTTTTTTCTACTCTTTTGAAATGAAGTGTTTATAGGCCTTTGAAGTGGAGTGATGGTATATATTTCCAAAATGATGCAGTGAAATGGTTAAAAATGAAGTATGCATACTGTATGGGACGTCCCCTTCACAAACAGATCATCCTTTTTTTCTACTCTTTTGAAATGAAGTGTTTATAGGCCTCTGAAGTGGAGTGATGGTATATATTTCGAAAATGGTGCAGTGAAATGGTTAAATATGAGGTATGCATACTGTATGGGATGTCCCCTTCAAAAACAGATCATCATTTTTTTCTACGCTTTTGAAATGAAGTGTTTATAGGCCTTTGAAGTGGAGTGATGGTATATACAGTATGTCCAAAATGGTGCAGTGAAATGGTTAAATATAAGGTATGCATACTGTATGGGATGTCCCCTTCAAAAACAGATCATCCTTTTTTTCTACTCTTTTGAAATGACGTGTTTATAGGCCTTTGAAGTGGAGTGATGGTATATATTTCGAAAATGGTGCAGTGAAATGGTTAAATATGAGGTATGCATACTGTATGGGACGTCCCCTTAAAAAACAGATCATCCTTTTTTTCTACTCTTTTGAAATGACGTGTTTATAGGCCTTTGAAGTGGAGTGATGGTATATATTTCGAAAATGGTGCAGTGAAATGGTTAAATATAAGGTATGCATACTGTATGGGATGTCCCCTTCAAAAACAGATCATCCTTTTTTTCTACTCTTTTGAAATGACGTGTTTATAGGCCTTTGAAGTGGAGTGATGGTATATATTTCGAAAATGGTGCAGTGAAATGGTTAAATATGAGGTATGCATACTGTATGGGACGTCCCCTTAAAAAAACAGATCATCCTTTTTTTCTACTCTTTTGAAATGACGTGTTTATAGGCCTTTGAAGTGGAGTGATGGTATATATTTCGAAAATGGTGCAGTGAAATGGTTAAATATGAGGTATGCATACTGTATGGGACGTCCCCTTAAAAAACAGATCATCCTTTTTTTCTACTCTTTTGAAATGAAGTGTTTATAGGCCTCTGAAGTGGAGTGATGGTATATATTTCGAAATGATGCAGTGAAATGGTTAAATATGAGCTATGCATACTGTATGGGACGTCCCCTTCAAAAACAGATCATAGTTTTTTTTATACTTTATTTAAATTAAGTGTTTATACTGTAAGACAGAAAGAGAGAAAGAAAGAGAAAGAAAGAAAGGAAGAGAGAGAAAGAGAGAGAGTAAGAGAGAAATACAAAAAGAGAGAAAGAAAGAGAAAAAGAAAGAGAAAAAGAAAGAGAGAAAAAAGAAAGAAAAAGAAAGTAAGAGAAAAAAGAAAGAGAGAAAGAGAGAGAGACGGAGAGAGAGAAAGAAAGAAAGAGAGATAGAGAGAGAAAGGGACAGAGAGAGACAAAATCTCAAAGCTCATAGCAGAGTTTCATAGCTCTTCAGATCAAATGAAGATGTTACTGGGGGAAGACAGACACCCATCAGCTGCTGCTAAATTCATTTATCAGTTACACACCATCAGAAATAATCTACAGCCCTGATCTTGTACAGTACTTTTATTTTACCTCTCATGTGCCTCCATAAATGTACATTTGTATACTTCATATGTTTATATTTCAAAGTCTACTTTATATTGCAAATATCCTCTGATTCTATTTTATTTTATTTGCAGTAGTACTTCATCCATCACCCAGCACCTTAGCTTAATTGCACCTTAATGTTTGTTAATATTGTGTTATTGTATGTTTCTTGTTTTATGTATAATGATTTGGCAATATAGTAAGTGACACAATCATGCCAATAAAGTTCTTTAAATTGAAAATTGACAGAGAGAGAACGACAGAAAGAGAGAAAGAAAGAGAAAAAAACAGAGAAAGAAAGAAAGAAAGAAAGAAAGAGAAAGAGAGACAGACAGAGAGAGAGAGAAAGAAAGAAAGAGACAAAGAGAGAGAGAGAGAGAGAGAGAGAGCGAGAGAGAGAGAAAGCGAGCGAGAGGAAACCAAGCGCTCTGAAAAGCGCGTTCTTTCTGCTTTTCTTGAAATTACCGTATGTATAGTAATAGGCGCACACGCTTAATTTGAAATGCGGCTGGCTTGACCATGTATTTTCGAACAGCGGCTGGCTTGACCGCGGTGTTTTACCGGACTGGTGTGGCAACAGTCGAGTTTGCGCTCTCTACATCTGTGGTTTCAACGAGCGCTGTCCCACGGCTTGTGCTGATCAGAAGCAGAGCGCTGTCCAGCGATTCGTCAGCTGAAGACTTTAATCTCTCTCTCTCTGTGCCCCGCCAGGATTCGCTCTCCGTGCCCGCCAGGATTTCGTCTCTGTGTTTACAGTTCTGTGGGTGTCTTACAGCCCGGCTGTGTTTCCCACATTGTGAGCTACTAGAGGAGATCGCTGGGGTCCGCCTCGCTAGTGTTATCTCTCCTCCTCTTCATCACACACGGACACTGAGAGTTCTCTATTATACATATTCTGATCCACCTAGTGTTTTCTATTATACATATTGCATCTGACTACATTTAGTGTTTTTCTCCTATACATACTTCTTGTGAATAAAAACCTCTGCGCTGGGATTCCTGTCTTGTGTCATCCTTAACAATATGTTTTTAAATAAAATGATTTTAGCTTATTTTAACTACTGACATATGCGATAAATAATGAAGTCGCCCCTTTTCATTCACACATTCAATGGAACAGATATATTGACAATATATTCTTTATTTTTATTGGTGATTTAAACATATTTTAAATGGATATGTGGACAATATATAATTTAATGTGGAACTGGACCCATCACGTGTAGGGGTGAGCGGGTCACAAAATAACGCGGGGTCAAAGATGCAGTTTGTATTATTTTCGCCGCTAGATGGCGCCAGATCAAACAATAACAATGATGTTGTTTACTGACGCTCTGAAGCAGCATGGAATTATGGGATTTGTAGTCTTTAACTCAACCACTGATGGCCATCAATCAGACGCGAACTAGAAATCACGTAAGGTAATCAAGTCTTATAAATGTTGCGTTTGATGACATCGTTTATTTCATTATGTAAGTTTATATGTTACCGAGCCCGTCTCATGACATGGTAAAACTTTTTTTTTAAATCGTGGCCACGAATTAGCAATTCGTTCCCACGAATTATTAAATCGTGGCCACGTTTTAGTAATTCGTTCCCTCGTTTAAGCTAAATCGTGCCCACGTTTTAGTAATTCGTTCCCTCGTTTAAGCTAAATCGTGCCCACGTTTAAGTAATTCGTTCCCTCCTTTAAGCTAAATCGTGCCCACGTTTTAGTAATTCGTGCGCTCGTTTAAGCTAAATCGTGCATAAGTTTTAGTGCCCAGAATTTCATTTAAACCATCGGGATATTATTAACACAATGCACATCTATTAAAAGATCAAATTCACTATACACATTATTAATGACGCATACTAAAATCAGTTTTATAAATTTTTGCCCAGTATTTCTTTAAAATCATCAGAATAGTGACGCTTATCGCAGCTCAATACATTAATACATTGCTATTAAGGATACAATTCATACACCTGGGTTGGAATAATAAAAAAAACATCCGGACATTAACATGATGCTTAACGCATAAATACATTGCTATTTAAAGATCAAGTTTACTATATACCTTATTAAGGAGTCATACTTCATATACAGTTTTATTAATAAAAAAAAACTAAACACAACCTTAGGGACATTAACATGACGCTTAATGCATTCTAATGCATTAAATACAGTGCTATTAAAATATCAAAATCACTATATACCTTATTAATAAGTTATATACATATACCGTTTTATTTATTCCTGGCCAGAATTAAAAAAGCATATTGGAACATTAACATGACGCAGTAATTAATTAAACTAAATAATTCAGTGGCTTAAATATCACTAAAATGAATAATTAAAATAACTTAATAAAATCTCTTTGTCACTTGGGTGATTTTTTTAGTTGGACAAACCAAAATAGATGATTTAATATAAAAAAACAGAAATTTTGTGTAATATGTACAGATATTATTTAGGTGTATACAAATAATATAATAATAATATAATCAAATAAAATAAGTATTTAACAGGGCCCGGTTCCCCAAAACGTTCTTATCGCTAAGTAGTCCTTAACCTATTCCTTAACCTCTCTCTTAACTCTATGGCACGATTCCCAAAACGTTTGTACGCTTATTATATCTTCTGTAGAGTCACACTTTCGTAAGGTTGGTCTGGACCATTCGTAAGCTCTCTCTTAGCGTTGTTTGAGCGCAAAACGCTATCGCCGCAGTCTTTAGAAATCAGTGCAGCGCAGTACAAGTCAAACTATGGTATGCTGACAATGATTTTATGTTATGGACATTTTTAAGACTTATAATAAAATATGTTTGCAATGGATAAAGGACTATTGATGCAGTTGACTTTATTTGGTATCAGAACTAATGAATCAAAGACGGCGCCGGTGTTTGTTCCTCATTGAAGTCTGTTCCCTCTATGTTTATAGCGTTCTCATCACATTTATAATTTATTTAGAAAGATTAAAGATTTCAATTGGTTATACTAAAAAGCAACTAGAAATGCAATTCCCAAGGAATTACCAGTGCATGAAAATGCAAAAAAGTTGATTGACAGAAATGTAAAAGAAACTTAGTCTAGTAGTTTACCTGGCTGTTTACATGTTTTAGTGTGAAGCTAGCATGATTTAAAAAAGTTATCATGATGAAATATGAAGCTAGCATGAGTTAACATGATTTACCATGAAGTTAACATGATTTATCATGAAGCTAGCATGATTTATCATGAAGCTAACATGATTTAACATGAAGCTAACATGATTTAACATGAAGCTAACATGACGTTAATATGATTTAGCATGATTTAGCATGAAGCTAGCATGATTTAGCATGAAGCTAGCATGAAGCTAGCATGATTTAACATGATGTTAGCACGATTTAGCATTAAACTAACATGAAGCTAGTAAGATTTAGCATGAAGTTAACATGATGCTAGCATGGTTAGCATTAAGCTAGCATGATGCTAACATGATTAGCATGAAGCTAGCATGATGCTAACATGATTAGCATGAGGCTAGCATGATGCTACCATGATTAGCATGAAGCTATCATGATGTTAGCATGATTAGCATTAAGCTAGCATGAAGCTAGCATGATTAGCATGAAGCTAGCATGATGTTAGCATGATTAGCATGAAGCTAGCATGATGCTAGCATGATTAGCATGAAGCTAGCATGAAGCTAGCATGATTAGCATGATTAGCATGATGGTAGCATGATTATCATGAAGCTAGCATGATGCTAGCATGATTAGCATGAAGCTAGCATGAAGCTAGCATGATTAACATGAAGTTAGCATGAAGCTAGCATGATTAGCATGAAGCTAACATGATTAGCATGAAGCTAGCATGATGCTAGCATAATTAGCATGAAGCTAGCATGATGCTAGCATGATTAGCATGAAGCTAGCATGAAGCTAGCATGATTAGCATGAAGTTAGCATGATTAGCATGAAGCTAGCATGATGCTAGCATGATTAGCATGAAGCTAGCATGATGCTAGCATGATTAGCATGAAGCTAGCATGATGCTAGCATGATTAGCATTAAGCTAGCATGATGTTAGCATGATTAGCATGAAGCTAGCATGATTAGCATGAAGCTAGCATGATGCTAGCATGATCAGCACGAGGCTAACATGATGCTAGCATGATTAGCACGAAGCTAGCATGATGCTAGCATGATTAGCATGATGCTAGCATGATTAGCACGAAGTTAGCATGAAGCTAGCATGAAGCTAACATGATGCTAGCATGATTAGCATGAAGCTAGCATGATGCTAGCATAATTAGCACGAAGCTAGCATGAAGCTAGCATGATTAGCACGAAGCTAGCATGATGCTAGCATGATTAACACGAAGGTAGCATGAAGCTAGCATGATTAGCACGAAGCTAGCATGATTAGCATGAAGCTAGCATGATGCTAGCATGATTAGCACAAAGCTAGCATAAAGCTAGCATGATTAGCACGAAGCTAGCATGAAGCTAGCATGATTAGCACGAAGCTAGCATGATGCTAGCATGATTAGCACGAAGCTAGCATGATGTTAGCATGATTAGCACGAAGCTAGCATGATGCTAGCATGATAAGCACAAAGCTAGCATGATGCTAGCATGATAAGCACGAAGCTAGCATGATGTTAGCATGATTAGCACGAAGCTAGCATGATGTTAGCATGATTAGCACGAAGCTAGCATGATGATAGCATGATTAGCACAAAGCTAGCATGATGCTAGCATGATTAGCATGAAGCTAGTATGATTAACATGATGTTAGCATGATTAGCATGAAGTTAGCATGATGTTAGCATGATTAGCATGAAGCTAGCATGATGTTAGCATGAAGCTAGCATGATGTTAGTATGATTAGCATGAAGCTAGCATAATTTGCATGAAGCTAGCATGATGTTAGCATGATTACCATGAAGTTAGCATGAATTTAGCATGAAATTAACATGATGCTAGCATGATTAAGATGATGCTAGCATGATTAGCATGAAGCTAGCATGATTTAGCGTGAAGCTAACAAGATTTAACATGAAGTTAGCATGATTTAGCATCAAGTTAGCAAGATTTATTATGAAATTAGCATAAAGCTAGCATGAAACTAGCATGAAGCTAGTATGACTTAGCATGAAGCTAGCATGAAGCTAATATGACCCAAAGACCCAACCCCCATGTCTCTATGATGTCCGGATCCAGAGATATAAGGCTTTGTTTATTATGTTGCTAGGCTGCTCATATTTGGTTGCTAGGGGCGTGGCTTAATACCTCAATAAGGATGGTCAGAGACTGATTGGATGCCTGAGTAAAATGAGCCCACCCCCATGTCTCTGTGACACTGTGCTGCAAAGATATCCATCTGGGCATTTTATAATGGCAGTCTATGGGAAATGTTGCTAGGGTGCCCAAAATGGTTGCTAGGGGCGTGGCTTAATAGCTCAATAAGGATCCTAAGGGACTGATTGGATGCCTGAGTAAAATGAGCCCACCCCCATGTCTCTACGACACTGCGCTGCAAAGATATCCCATCTGGGACGTTTTTATTTCCTTATATGGGCATGATTCCTGCCCCATTATAAGTCTATGGGGAAATTTGGGGGCCTCTTACACCCCAGGGGTACAACTTACACCCCATTGTGAGGTATGTTCTTACAGAGCCTGCCAGCCTCTTCAAATGTGGCAAGTCACAAGTTTCTGTGAAATTCTAGGTCTGAGCTACGACTCGTCAAAGTTTGTCTCCATGTTAAGTCAATGGGATTTTTCGGCTGCTTTTTCGCCCCTGGGGCGAAGACCGTACCCCCGATCGCTTATAAAAGTCATAGCACACTATTCCCGAATAGTCCGCACGTTTGAGAGTTTGAATGAAGTTTCTAAGTTAAGCGGTTCGAGCCGTATTAATTGCGGAAATTTGGTTGGAAGAATAATAATAATAATAATAAAAAGCCCAGTAAGAACAGTACAGCGCATTTTCAATGCACTGTAATAATATCATGTATTCTATTAAACAATTTATTAAATATTTCATATTTGACAGTTTTATGTCTTTTAACATATAGCCTGTCTTTTTCTTTTCTTTTTTCCCTCTACTGTTTGTTTTAAAACTGTTAAGTTTCCAAACATAATAAATATATATTATACATATAATATGATTCATACTGTAAAAATAATTGACTTACAATCAAGAACAGTCAAGATACATTACATAAATGCACACATGTACATCTCAGTAGCCATTAAAACTTTCAATGTATATAAAGAATAAACGTGTGATATAAATGCTATAAAAACACTACACTAAAGGGAAAAATAGGGGGAACAGACTTCCACACAACACCGGCCGCTTAACTGTTGTCCATGCAAATTTTTTTATTCGTCAACCCTTAAACCTTTTGACATTTTGCCTGACGTGGCTAAATAAAACGGAATATGTATATGACTCATTAATAAGTTTTATAGTGATTTTTTATCTTTTAATAGCACTGTATTTAATGTATTAGCATGCATTAAGCTATATTTTTTTAATTCTGCGCAGGAATTAATAAAACTAGGCTATAGTATGACTCATTAATAAGGTATAGCGTATATAGAAAACTTGATCTTTAAATAGCACTTTATTAATGCGTTAAGCGTCACGTTAATGTCCCGGTTATTAAATAGCCTACTGGGCACGAATTAATAAAACTGTATGAATTTGATTTACAACAAATATTAAGGATTTTTATTAGAAATAACCTGTTGGTTAAATACTTATTTTATTTGATGTATACACCTAAATAATATTTACACAATAATTTGTCTAACTAAAAAAATCACCCAAGTGACATAAAGAGATTTTATTAAGTTATTTTATTTTAGTGATATTTAAGCCACTGAATTATTTAGTTTAATTTATTACTGCGTCACGTTAATGTCCCAATATGTTTTTTAATTCTGTGCAGGAATATGTGACTTATTAATAAAGTGATTTTGATCTTAAAAGCACTGTATTTAATGCATTAGCATGCATTAAGCGTCATGTTAATGTCCTAAAGGTTGTGTTAAGGTTTTTTTTATTCTGCACAGGAATTAATAAAACTGTATATGAAGTATGGCTCATTAATAAGGTATATAGATTAATCTTGATCTTTAAATAGCACTGTATTTATGCGTTAAGGGTCATGTTAATTTCCCGATTATTGTTTTTTTATTATTCCAGGCAGGAATAATTAAAACGGTTTAAGACCCAAGATGTATGAATTTGATCCTTATATAGCACTGTATCAATGCGTTAGCTCACGTTATGTCCCAATATATTTTATTAAATTCTGTGAAGGAGTTAATAAACTGTATATGTACAGAAGCCATAAGGTGTATGAATTTTATACTTAATAACAATGTATTAATGCATTGAGCTGCAATAAGCGTCACTATTCCGATGATTTTAATGAAATTCTTGGCAGGAATTTATAAAACTGCATTAAGTATGCGTCATTAATAATGGCTAGAGTGAATTTGATCTTGTTAGCGTTGTGTTAATGTCCAGATGGTTTAAATGAAATTCTGGGCACTAATTCATAAAACGTGGCCACGATTTAACTTAATCAAGGGAACGAGTTAATAAAACGTGGGCACGATTTAGCTTAAACGAGGGAACGAATTACTAAATCGTGCGCTCGATTTAGCTTAAACGAGGGAACGAATTACTTAAAACGTGCGCACGATTTAATAATTCGTGGGAACGAATTGCTAATTCGTGGCCACGATTTAAAAAAAAAAAGTTTTACCATGTCATCAGAAGGGCTCCGTAATATGTGATGTTCAAAACGAAATTGTTAGTCATATTGATATTACAGTATTAGTCCAAATTCGATGGTTAACACAGCACAGAATTAAGTTTTCAACTTACAATCTACAATGATTTTTGACATAATGTATTGACAGTACAAATCTTATTGTGAAGTGTCTTAAAATGACCATTTATATTGCTGTGCAATACCTTTGATGTGCATATCGTCCGCGGGAAGACGCGCTGATTACAATCTACACACTAATGTTGTGATCAATATAATAGCATACGTTTTTTGAAGGGTTACGAATCAAAACAACTCACCCATCGCGTAAAACACAAGCAGGATCAGAATCTCGGTCTAGTTAAATGTTGTCGTAAAGCTCTCTCCATCCAGATAATGCAACAACAAATTGATCCTCCCTTGTTTTGTTCCAAACTCTTCTTGGGTCGTTTGGTTGGCCGTATGCTTACAGGAGCTGACACAACCAGCGGCAGACGGTACAGAGATATCCATAAGTCCATAAGCAAGCGCGTAGCCCGACAGGCGCTATCGCATAGTTCCGCATTTGTCCACAACACTGGCTCGCTGCGTCCGAAAACTCAAGGCAGTGAGGACTTGTTGCCTCGCTGCCTCTTGAGGAAATGACTTCGGCTTCGGAGGCCTGAAGGCCGCTCAGAGAAAGGCTTTCCAACGCACTTCAAAGGCAGCGTGTTTGAAATATAAACAGAGAGCGCCTTTGTGATAACTAATCACATATTTGAAAACTACAATACTAATTTCTCGCTAGAAATGCAATTAAAATGCTTAAAAAGTGAAAATATACGTTTATTTTCACTAAATTTGTGCTTCAGCTGCTTCCTTGGCCGCCATTTTATTTTTTCGAGCTCGACCACTGTTGTCATGTGGTTTACGTCAGTAAAGGCGGTGACAAAGGGTCACATGGATATTAACGTCATTGACAGGAGACTGCACTGCCCCGTGTCAATGTTTTGAATGGAAATTTTCTCATGATTTACAAGTAGTTGAAAACATTACAGATATTGATAGTAATCAGCTGGACAAAATATATAACACTGGCCTAGTGGTTTTTGGACATTTTACTGCAAATATCTTACAAATTGCACCTTTAATTGTAACACAGCTATTTTACAGAAGATGATCACCTGTAAATTTGTGAAAAGTTTTGATGTGTTTTCATAAAAATACTGAAAAAGTGTTTTGGAGGTAAACATTTCTTGATAAATTAGTTCATCCTATTTTTTTCTGAGTTGACTGTGTAAGTCACGTAATTATAGACAGATGTACAAACAACAACCTCTAGTATCAGTGGCGGCCAGTGACTTCTTTTTCGAGGGCGCAGAATGCGAAGCTCGTCACAACATGTATTTAGCCCATCATGTGTTTGGTTTGTTATTTCAAAATGTGTTTGTTGCGTCATGTGAACCATGGGCATCATGCATCTTGTCAAAATAAGTGACTGCTACACACGCGTCCAAAACGCGTTTGTACATCTGTCGCGTTTGCCAGATACTCGCTTAATCTTATGTGTAAACAGACTTTACTGTTAAGTGTTTTTATCAAGTCTTACAACAAACCCTCTGTCTATTACGATGAACCCCACTTGGGGTAAGTTATAACATTTGCACTTCGGTCATTAATGAGAACGATGGGTTCATTTGTAGTAGAGATGTTTGTGCTGCTTGTGTAAAAGTATAATTAATCTAACTTGAATATTTTTTGAAAGATTGAGCCAAAAACAAAAGGTCTTACAATAGGTTGTGCTCTGCTCTATGGGCTAAATATTCCATAATAAAATTGCAGTTAGAGTTTAATGTAAATCAGGGCGGGCGTTAATGTCACCATGTGTCTACTAGTTTTGACAGCTCCTCCTCTAGCCAATCAGCCAAAGAGGAAGTTGACGACACTCTGTGGGACTCATGGCTGCTGATCCATTTCGGATCATATAGTCTGAAGTGATAATAAAAAGATTTCTGGAAGGGGGAATCCATCCACATGGATTGTAGAGGCGTTTCAATAACACGTTCAAATTTACTTCAGATTAGACACAAACCAAAAATGTAAAAAATATTGTTTACTTTCATCACAACATATTCAGCCATGTGTAACCTTATCTATTTAAAAAAAAAAAAACATTGGCAATTGTTAACTTCTGACCCTGATTTAAATTTTTTCTTTCAACCCATTAAAAATGGTAATAAAGGAAACCAATGGTTATTTGCATTATAAATAATTTTTTGTCAAATGAAGTGATTAAAACTGGCAGTACATTTTTAACAAATAAATGAAAAATGTTTCCTTAAAAAAGTGATCCAATCACATTCATTACTGACCTTTAACAGAGAGAGTCACATAATCACTGTACTGTGAGGATGAGGGTCGTCCATCTCTCTCTCCTCTACACCTGAACTCATCCTGATCTGATGGTGATCTGATGGTGTAGATGTTTCCTTCAGACACTAAAGTCCAAGTTCTATCTTTATACCACAGATATCTCCAGTTACTAAACTGATCCTCTATCTCACACGTCAGATCGACTGTCTCTCCAGTGAACACAGATCTGTCTGGTGTTACTCTCACTGTAGCTGTGGGTAAAGCTGAGGAAAGAAGAAAATGAGATTGACACTAACACTAATACAACATGACTACTGACATAAGGCTTTTTGCACTTGAAATAGTTAACTTCATGTCATTATAAACACTGGTAAAGGTAACTCTGGGTTATATGTTTAAAATTTCATACTTTACAAAGGGTAAAAAGAAACTGTTTCACAATCTACATTACTAAAGTCTGGGTTAATGTTTCAATTTAGCATATTTAATCTTTCAACAGCATGACTCAATAAATACAAAAGTGTTCGTTTATTTAGATAAATACAGTGCACATCTGCTTTATTTGTGTCTCGCTTCTGCATCACAACACAAATAACTTTTGGCTTTTTAACTGTTCTGGGAGGTTTTTACTTCATTTCATGCGTTTACCAACATCATTTGATATTACTTTCTTTGACTTTTTCCTCAAATGCTAAAACAACTGTTTACACATAGTATAAAAGCGGTCAAATTCAGAGAACACATTTATTTGAACACATTTCAAATAAAGTGTTTGCTTCCAATCATTTTTTTTTTTTTTAAGGCAGCACAGATACTTTATTGCCTGCTTTATTGTATCCCACAATCGTATGCATGTGAATGAACAGGTAAGGTCATTGGTTGAGGAGGGTCAAGATCAAAACATTTAAAAGGTGTTCAAGAAAGTGGTTAAATTATGAAAAATTATGATTGTAGTTTTTAAATAACTAATAGGATATCGACAAAGTGATTTTTATTTAAAGCTGCAATATATAACATTTTTTCAGTTAAAAATGAACAAAATCAGTGTTTAAAACTGTCTCCTTACCTTGCCACATTTAACAATGGTAAGCTTATAATAATGATTTATAATTTGAGTTGTCGGGTCGGTTTTCACAGGTGAAGTTTTAAAAGACGATCATCTGGGGAACATCATGCAAATGTCAGTTTATTACGTTCTTACGGATCTGGGGAAATTATCTGTTGCGGAGAGTCTCCAGATAAAACGAAAAGTGACTGAGCTCGTGCTAAAACAAGAGTTAGCATGCACACCAAAGCGTTAATGCTGGTGGCCGGCGTATGTTTTCTATTGTATTATTTATCGTTTTTTTTTTTTTTGCGCATTCGGTGAAATTGTCCAAAACAAATTGTTCATAAATCCCCAAAAGTCCGAATATCCAAGCCTTATAATCCAAAACGATTTGTTCATCTCACAATCTTGACATTTCTGAGCGAATTACGATATAAATACTGTATACAATTACGACATTCGTTCGAATCTCACTTTTCATTCACGATTTATAATGAATATATTCGGATGTCACGTTTATTGTGCAACGTCTGAGGAACAAATCCGCCTCCTTGTGGAATTTCAGCCGTTCCATAAGAGGATAATAGCAGATCCGCTCACATGCAGTGATAACTTGTGGTGGGAATTTTGAGTGAATCGCTCATTTTCAGTTCATTCACCAAATGATGCGGTCTGATTCGATTATCGATTTGTTTAGTGACCATTTCTTTATATTACAAAAATACACCAGTAGGTGGCGAAGATGTCCATCTTATGTGTTATAAGACAATGATATAGACTTATTACAAAAACTCATTAGGCTTTTAATAACGCTCAAAATGTGAAATAATGAGCATGGTTTTATCAGGCGAGAGAAAACAGTTAATGTTCTTGTGTATTGGTAATGTATTAAGACACACGTACAGTTATAGTTCATCTCATCTGTCCTTGTTGTAAAATGAAGACTCGCGTGCTGTACTGACTGACTTGCATGCCTCATCTCATCAGATCCTAGTTCATGAATCATGTAATTCATTCGTGTTGTTCATGACTTGGTTCAGACTCAGATGACTGACTAAAGTTCAGTGAAGGGGTGGATTCGTTCAGCAGCTCAATCCAATTATATTCTTCCTAACAGCCCACACTCAGAGATGATTGGCTCACACTATAGACGGTTTCATCGGACGTACATGTGGTGACGCGATACGTGTCTGGTCCAAACTTTTACTTCCGGTTTCAGTTTTTTTTATGGTCTGACTAGTTGCTAAACTGATCTCTTGAACAAATACCTTGTCGAAAATAACACATTTTTTGGTTTCCTAGGTAATCTACGTGCTGTTTATTTTGCTTGTTATATAAATAAACTACGTTTAAAGTACTTCTTAGTATTTATTCTTAGCGGAGTTTACAGGAAGTTACGTGTGGACCACGAAAGCGCTTGTTTATGTTGTTACTGCTGAAACCGTCTATTGTCAGTCTTTAACTCAGGACAATGCGACATGGAATCATGACATCAAAACGTAAATACAACAGCAAATTATTAACAACAAACAATCTGCATGTGTATAAATACACTTTAGACGGCATATTTAGGTGTCATGATATACAGTATATGTGGTGAAACCACAGTAGCTCCACTGTGTTTTTACTACAATAACCAGAGTAGCCAAATATCTGTAGCAAAGCATATTAAACACAATAACCACATTTTACTAAAGTAATTACCTTGATAGTAAAATCATTTGTATTAAGACAGTGATTCTCAAGTCCGTTCCTGGAGGCCCACTGCTCTACACATTTTGTATGTCTCTCTCAACCGACAGACTCAGTTCAGTTCATAGGGATCTCTACTAATAAGGTAATGATTTGAAGGTGTGTTAAATAAGAGAGAAATACAAAATGTGCAGAGCAGTGGGCCTCCAGGAATAACGTTGAGAGACACTGTATTAAGGTAAATAGTAATCTGTCTGCCAAAACATGGTTACTATAACTTACAACCACATGATTCATATTTATAAGATTGTTTGCATAGCTTTCTTTACGTGACTCCCTCTCATTCATTTCATTCAGAAGACTGATTCGTTCATTTCATTTACTCATTGTACATGCTCCTCAAGAAGGGAGGGAGATTTCAATAAACAATAAATATGAATCAATGGATTGCTTGAACGAGAACGATTAATTCATTCGTTCACCTTAAACGATTCATTCATGAACGTAGTGATCACAGACATCAGATTCATCTGCACAGAGTAGCGTGGTGAAGCACAATGCATGCACACAACATTACTCCGCAAATAACTGCAATTTTATATTTCAATCAGAGATGGCGATAGAGAGGCCAGAGTTACAGACTACAGGTTTAAAATATAAACATACCTTTATTATGATGCCTATGACAACTGTTTAAACTGTTTTTAGGAGATGATGACTACTAAATCACCGCCTGACAGAGCAACACGTCAACTGTTTAAGCTTTTAAGTTAAAGTCCACTTGAAGGAGTGAATGAATTCAGACACGGAGTGAGCAGGACGTGCAGTGGGCACCAGAAGTGTAAAACATTGTCCTCTACCCGGGATTAAAATCTGACTTTAATAAAGATAACCTGGGGTTGAGCACAATGTTGAAAGCCCTACATGATATGATTATATTTATATGATTATCTTGTGGTAACTTCTCCATTTTACAGCAAGACTGAACTCACCTTTCACAGTAAGATGAACAGAGCTTGATAGTGAAGTCTTTGGTCGTCCGTGTATCTCTGCACTACAGCTGAACCAGCCCTGATCAGATTCAGTAACTCCATTGATAATGAGAGAGTCTCTGTTTTCAGTGTTACGGTAAAACTGTCTGCCTTTCCTCCACTCATATTTCCAGTTTAATGATCTGTACTGATCCTCTATCTCACACTTCAGAGTGACTTTCTCTCCAGTGAACACAGATCTGTCTGGTGTTACTCTCACTGTAATGCTGGGTAAAGCTGAGGAAAGAAGAAAATAATCTTATAAATCTCATCACAGTCTGTTAACATGAAATCAGAAACCAAAAATCATAAAATGATTATATTGTTAACATTTCTGAAGAATAATATGAACGGAAGTGATTTCATTTAAATTAAAATAATTACCAGTTATTTAGGATTTACCTTTTTTTAGAAGTCAATGAACAAATAATCCTGCACACTATTTATTCTTGCAAGTTAAAAATATTTAAATAAACATCATTATGGTTTAAACATACAAATGCAAGAACCATATGTGTAAAATACAGTTAACCTGTCATCATCTCTGATAAATGAGCACAGATCATCATTAATCAACAATCACTCATATAAATGTTATTTGTAATCTGTAACATGCAATAAAAAACAAAACAAATATCCTCTGTCAAAAATATCCCAGAATTTATAATAGAAATGGTATGTAAAATATGGATATTAGAAAATGGTTTATTAGTTCTTGTTCTGCAAGGCTTTCTTCAAATTCAGTATGTACTAGCACCCTTCCTTCTCAAACAGCACCGTCCGCTCCATCTGACATCACACAAACACCGGATGGCTCAAACTCAGAGATTAGGGCTAATGAGGCCGAGGCAGAATTTTCAATTCTACAGGCCGTGGATGATCTCAGGATCTATCAGCCTAATCAAGTAATATTAAAACAGTACCCTGCATGCATGTTCGGTGACAAAAAAAAAACATGTGAAACACATAATGGACCTGACACAATCACCAATTGTTGATGCAGAGTTTAAAGTTGACACTTTTTGAGGTTGCAAAAAGAATTGAAAACAGAGGTGGAAAACTGGACCACAAAATTCATTCTCTCGAAGTACCACACAGTTCTGCAAACTATGTGTAGTGTACTGACTGCGTTTAAACATGCGCTGACTTTCGCCTCTTCTGCAGCGACCTGTGAGAATTCTTTCTCCTCTCTGCGCAACTTTTTTATGGACCACAGACGCTCAATGCTTCACAAACGGAAGACCCAGTTAGTTCAGCTGGCCTTCGAGAGGGATTTTACTCGAAAATGCACCACCGAATGGACGGACACAGTTTTAAGCAAGTTTAATGTTTGCACGCGTCGCCTTAAGCTTTTTGAAATGGTAAGTTATGTGCTTTTTTAAATTACGAAAGCTTAAATGGGAAGTGTGGCTATTAGAACATTCAGAGGCGTCATGCACATTCAAACTGAGGGGGCAGTTGCCCCCTTGGTTTTTTGAGCCTCAAAATCAAAGAAGCGCCCATTAATCTGTTATTTGTCTTTTAATCTGTTTACTATGCACAATATTATTAATTCTGTGCTGCATCCTTGTCACTTTTCGGAGATTTTCGCCGTTTTGATAGTGTTTTGACCGTGTTACATTACTTCTGGCGGCAGGCGCTGCATTCAGCGCAGTCGCTGACATCATCAACGTCTGAGCGCACTCACGAGCTCTTTGCTGTTGCTGCTGCATTTTGCTATCTGAAGAATTAAAACGTGTGAAACACTCACAACATTTCCAAACCCCAGTACGGTAATGTGCAGTTAACCTCCTCTGTGTAGAAAATGTATGGTTTAAAATGTGACCGTCTTAATGTTATATTAGTAGAGATTTCTAGATTAATCTTGGTAAAACGCCAAAGTTCGCCAGAGTTCACGGGGGTGCGGAATCACACATGCTCACATATGAGGTAAAGTTGAATGCAAAAATCCGTTCCTCTAATAATTTTTATCTTAAAAAACTTTTAATCATTATTGAACATTAAACTCAATCACCCATCACGTGGCTATGTAATTTTCGTTGTTTATAAACTTTATGGATTTAAAATTACATTAATTGTATAGGATTATGCAGTTGTTGTGCAAAATGCATTGACACAATTAAACAAGTCATTTAACAAAACGTAAATAAAAAACATGCCGTTCCAGATGTAAATATGATGCCAATATGTCATTATTCCGATTAAATAGTATTTGATATGAAAGTTAGTCAACACTTTTATTTTGGAGGTTTTTGTCATGAAGGCAGGAAAAGGAAGGCTCAAAATAGTGCCATGGAAAAGACTGAAAGCTCTATAATATTGATTGAACGAATTGCTTCGAAAATTGATTCAGTTTTTCAAAGCAGTTCCAAACACCACACACGCTGGCGACCCCTGCTGGTCAAAAGAGTGTAAAAGCAGATACTGTATGTCCAAACATTTTAAACTTTTTTTTACAAAATAATAGCAAGAATTTTATTAAAATATGTTTAAAAAAATATTTAACTTAACTAAGACATAGTTAAAAGTGTATTATGTGTTTTTAGTTTTATTTGGGGAAAACCAGTGGTGGACAGTAACGAAGTAAATGTAATTCGTTACTGTACTTAAGTAGTTTTTCGCGTATCTGTAGTTTACTCAAGTACTTTTATTTTGGGAGACTTTTACTTTTACTTTACTACATTTTAAAGTCAAATATCTTACTTTTTACTCCACTACATTTTAAAAAATCGGTCGTTCCTTTTTATTTATCAGTGGATAAAAAACGTAACTGGGCAAACTAAAGCTGCACAAAAAAAAACTAAGATGCACATGTGATGCGTCAAACCACCAATCAGGGTACAGCATGTGCTTCGTTTTAAACTTGTTTTGGTTGCCGCGCTGTTTTACGTAAGCTACGCGAGTCACGCGAGTGCAGCAGCCAGCCAAAGCATCGTTTGGAAAATGAAACTGCATTCAAAAACAACGGAGGAGATAACTGACCTGTCACAACAACAATGGCCTTATTAACGCAAGTTTTTTTTAAGTCCTTGAATAAAAGAACGAGTCATTCGTGTCTTCTCTGCCTGCCTTGAAACTGTGCTATTTCGTTTTAAAATAATACTCTTTCAAATCTAAGGAAATGCGTAGAGGTAAGCCATTTTTATTCTGGTTATATTTTTAAATGAGCATTAACCATAGCTTGCAGAAAACTGTTAATTGTGTTGCTAAAATATATACGACGTTATCATGAATGAACTTTAAGCTATGCAGGCTGAAGCTATTTTTAGCCGTATAAGTTAGTTAACTGTTTCACTTAAGTTCATTGTATTTGAAGCTCAGTGCTCTGTTATTTTGAAATGACAATTAATCACTATCAACACTGTTGTAAAATATAAATGACATTTTGACTAGCCATGCAGTGTATGATGCTTAAACAGGCAGGTGGATTGGAGTGCTCCCTATTAACTGAGATTGTTATTAATATTTTCAAAAGTTTTGCTTCCAAAATATATAAATACATTTAATTATGTATTACAATATACATATGACATGCTAAAGCACATGAAACGTTTCTGAAATTATATTCTGTAAGGCTTGTTTTATTTGTCAAAGAAAGGGAGACTGATTTCTAGATAACGTTATGTATATGTTTTGAAAACTGTTGTGAACCTGTGCTTAAGTCAAGTTTTTATTACACTTAAACTGATAAATTATTTAACAAATAAATCTTGAAATCAGATTTACTGCTCTCAAATCCTGTTATTTCATTTGATGCTAAAGGAAATTTTTTGTTTTTAAGGTTTTAGGCTTATGATAATTTTAATAGACATCAGTGTCTGATTTATTAATGTCCTTTTATTAATTGATTGGTTAGCCAAGAGAGTTATTTCACATAATTTGAGTTTTGTGACAAAAATGATATGGCCATAATAAATCACAGTACTTTTGTACTTAAGTACATTTTGAGGCAGATACTTTTGTACTTTTAGTCAAGTAAAAATTTTAAGCAAGTACTTCTACTTTTACTTGAGTAATATTTTACCCTGGGTATCTTTACTTTAACTCAAGTACACGATTTGTGTAATTCGTCCACCACTGGGGAAAACAAATCATTAAAACTAACTACCCTTTTAATTATGAACATTTTTGTCATTAAATCTGTCTATAAACTAAAAGTAGACAAAATGGTAGTGTTATTAGTCCGATCGGATAAATGTTTTATGAACTTGTATAATAAAACAGACCCGAGTTCACCTAAACAAATTAGACACTGGTAATTTGTGATCAACTTCCCCTAGTGGTGAACCATCGGATTTTCGAAACAGTTATGACGTAATGAAGCCTCGTTTGCTAAAATCACGTGACTTGGGCCAGTTTGAAACACGCTCCGAACCACTGATTCGAAACAAAAGATTCGTAAATGTTTCGAAGCCTCATGAAGCAGTGCTTCGAAAACGACCATCACTATGTATGCACACATTTCTGTAAGCTGTGCACACTGTGCCCCCTTAAAAAAAATTGGTGCATGACGCCCCTGAGAACATTAGCATATAATTGTCAATTTGTTTTTGTTGTGATGTGATTGTGGTAAAACTGATTAGTTTGTGATCTTCTTCACTTTATATGGGAAATGAGCTGACAGTCTGTACCAGTTGTATGAGTTTGTGGTTGCACTGTATTGGTTGTTTGTATGCCTTGTTTTTGCAAGTTATTGTTGCTGATTGCGTGCCCCCTCGTTGGATGCCGTGTGCCCCCCTGTTAGTTATGGTCTGGCACCGGCTCTGAGTCTAAGGTGATGGAAAAAAGATTTCAAAAATGGGGGGTAGCTGTCAATTTGGATTGAACAGGTGTTTGGGCCAGACTTTCAAATAACATGTTCAGATTAACGTTTCAGATTAGACACAAACAAAAAAATCTGAGTTTAGAATGAAAATAACTTGGGGTTAATCACAGTGTTTAAAGCCCTAATGGATCTGATAATTAACACATTAGATGATCTTGTCTTTATTCTCCTATTTTACAGCAACATTGAACTCACCTTTCACAGTGAGATATAACAGCATTTGATTTTGAAATATATATGTTATAAATGGATGAATAGATGTGTGTAAATCTGTGTATTATAGACAGCTGTACAAATGGTAACCACCTCTAGTATATAGATAGAGATATAGTATTTAATCATTTGTGTTTAAATATAATTATAGTTACGACAAACCCTCTGTCTGTTATGATGAACCCCACCTGGGGTAAGTTATAACATTTGGACTTCAGTCACTGTCATTGTATGAGAACGGTGGGTTCAACAAACAAACTTTAAAGGGCACATGGCATGAAAATTTTACTTTATGAGGTTTTCTAACATTAATACGAGTTCCCCCAGCCTGTTTATGTTCCCCAATTGGTTAAAAACGGTGATAGGTGTAAACTGAGCCCTGTGTATTCTGCTCTGCCTTTGAAAAAAAGTCAGCTCAGATGAGCCGTTCAGGAATGTGCCTCGTTATGTCTTCAGAAGGAGCGAGGTTACCCCACCTTTATCTGCTTTGCCCGCTTAGAGCATTTGGGCCCCGCCCATTAGGATAGAGAGTAGACCCACCGTACCATAAGCGTGCCATTGTTTTTCATCAGGAGGCATCGAGGGAAGCATAACATTTGCTCCGTGTTTGCTGGATAAAACTTTGAGAAACAAGCTACAGGTCGACGCTGGATTTGCAGATAGACTACGTTTAAAAAGCAATGTGTTCCATCAATATTGGATCTGAGCAGAATGGCGCAGCAAACTTATGCGAGAAAAACACTTTAGTAACTACTATTGGTGGCTGGTGGTGTCTTCTCTTCCGAGAGTCCAAATATGTTTTCGGGGTGTCGTGTGTGTTGCACGCAAGTCCAAAATATGTGTCATGTTGTACACGCATCAAAAAAGTTTATGATAAATAGACGCTCACGTTAACAAAATACTGGCAAGACACTCACTTAACAGTAAAATCTGATTACACATGAGATTGAGTATTGAAAGCTAGTTTGACTACGATAAAACTGTTATCCAATCATAGCAGTGGGCATTTACTTCCAAGTTGTCAATTCTGCCCGCCGATCGAAACCGAGCATTTCTCAAGTCAGCCTCAGAACCAGGGTACAAAATAGCCAATTACTTATTGCATTTGATGTTTTTGGATGTAAAAACCACACGACCGTCACTGTTGTGATGAAAGGCAGAGGCGAGTGAGGATCCAAATGCAGTTAAGATATATTAATTAAATAACCAAAAGAACAGGCAAGACAAGGCAGAATGAACACGAGCAAACACAGGGCTAACAAACGACAACATTAGACAACAACTAGCCACAGGTAGTGAAGGTCGTTTTTCGAAGCACTGCTTCATGAGGCTTCGAAACATTTACGAATCTTTTGTTTCGAATCAGTGATTCGGAGCTTGTTTCAAACTGGCCCAAGTCACGTGATTTTAGCAAACGAGGCTTCATTACGTCATAACTGTTTCGAAACGTTTCGAAAATCCGATGGTTCACCACTAGGGGGAGTTGATCACATGACCAGTGTCTAATATGTTTAGGTGAACTCGGGTCAGTTTTATTATGAAAGTTCATAAAACATTTATCCTTCTGACTAATAACACTGCAATTTTGTCTACTTTTTGTTTATAGACAGATTTAATTACAAAAATCTGCATAATTAAAAGGGTAGTTAGTTTTAATGATTTGTTTGCCCTAAATAAAACAAAAAACACATAATATACTTTTAACTATGTCTTAATTAAGTTAAATAATTTTTTTAACATATGATATTTTAATACAAATCTTGCTATTATTTTGTTAAAAAAGTGTAAAATGTTTGGACATATCTGCTTTTACACTATTTTGACCAGCAGGGGTCGCCAGCGTGTGTGGTGTTTCGAAAAACTGAATCAATTTTCGAAGCAATTGGTTCAATTGATTCGAAGCTTCGAAAAGCTTAATTTCTCCCATCACTAGTGATGTTACCAGTGACACCGAAGCTCCGAAGCGTGTGTCAAAAAAAAAACGAACCGATTTTCATTGAAGCTTTGTATCGAAGCTTGATTCGTTCTGGCAAAATCACGTGACCAATGACGTCCGAAGCTTCGTTTCACACACACCCACGTGACTGCTTCGTTATCTGATTCAAAGGTTTAGAATTGTGCAATGCGCGGCGCGCCCTCATGGGTTGTATTGGAGTATTGCATTACACGGAATCGATTACTGTATAGTGAGTTTATGATATATATATATAGTAGTAAAAAGACTTTTCTGCACCACTTAATACCATGATATATTTTTTAATTGGTTCACACTTTATACTTTTGAGTCAAGGTCTATACTTAATTTGTTATTTTTGTTTTGAGTACCATTCGCATGAAATGGAACATGCTTTGGTCATGTATTTAACATATTGTTACATTTATTTATGAATCTATCCTTAATTTGCCAATCCATTAAGTTTTCCTTTTATAATTAAATTAATACGTTGTTTGGTTGTGGAACATGTTGTGAAACAGCACTTTCACCAGCAGAGGTCCTCATTGAGCTCTGATTTGAAAAGCTTTGAGTAATGAACCTTTTTCCGATACAATTGGGTTGAAAGCTTCACTGCTTCAAGAAAGCTTCACTTCGCCATCACTACCCATCACTAGCCACAGGTGAATGAACAGACAACTTACATTTAAAAGACAAGAACCAATCACAAGGCAGAGACAATGAATTACCATGACAACACATGAGAGGGAATGAATGAGTCCAATGAATGTCCATGGTAACAAACAAGTTACATCCAAGATGGCGGACTAGTCGTTTGAGTGTGTGTTTGTGTATGTTGTGAGTTATCTGAGTCGCTATTCAGTGCTAACTTCATGTTCTTTTGCGGACAAAACTGCCGCATTACCGCAATACTAATAAAGTGCGATCGTAAATCCTTCAATTTATGGTCTAAGCACAATAATTAGTAATTCTGTACATTTGACTAGTGATGGGAGAAACAAAGCTTTTTGAAGCTTCGAATCAATTGAACCAATTGCTTCGAAAATTGATTCAGTTTTTCGAAGCAGTTCGAAACACACACACGCTGGCGACCCCTGCTGTTCAAAACAGTGTAAAAGCAGATCTGTCCACACATTTTACACTTTTTTTTACAAAATAATAGCAAGATTTTTATTAAAATAAGTTAAAAAAAATATTCAACTTAATTAAGACATAGTTTAAAGTGTATTATGTGTTTTTAGTTGTATTTAGGGCAAACAAATGAATAAAACTAACTACCCTTTTAATTATGCACATTTTTGTCATTAAATATGTCTATAAACAAAAAGTAGACAACATGGCGGTGTTATTAGTCAGAAGGATAAATGTTTTATGAACTTTTATAATAAAACTGACCCGAGTTCACCTATTACACACTGGTCATGTGATCAACTCCCCCTAGTGGTGAACTATCGGATTTTCCTTATGGTTACGAATCCTTTCAAGATAAAGGGAAGTGCTTCTTCTTTGCCGCTGATGTGGTTCTATTTTTGTTGTTTTAGACTTCGCTGTTTTTGATTTCATCTTAATTTCGACAGCACCGCATAACTTCAATGTGCCCATTTTTCTGTTTACATCTGACGTCAAGAACCGCTTGTGATCAGTCCCAGGAGAGCGAATAACTGGAGTGGATTTACTAAAAAGTGGATTTGGATTCCACTGCTGCACTCGCCAATCGGTACTTTTCTATGGAGGGCTTTAAAGGTGCTTTTGGAGAAAAGATGAAGGGGTTGACTCGAATGCTGTGTTTTCTTTTTGTGCTGTGCCTATCTAGCCATTATAGTACTGAAGTTGGTTTTCACGGGTGTGCCAACACATATTTAGTGAATCCACTTTTGGTCACAGCACACAGAGGAACGTCTGCATCTGGTTTTGTACTAGAGGTACTGTATTCCACGTTGTCTTCTATACTCCAGTCCTGTTTTTGTACCAAATATCTGGTCTGCTTGTCCAGTGTTATGGCTCTTCAGGATCATTTTATAATCTCTTTAAAGAGCCACTGGAATTTTAAAATAGTAGAGACAAAGTCTAAAGATTATAATATCAAATCATTTAGGCAGAGGTGCTTGATTGTTTTATTACTTTTGATTTCGGGAAATGTTCAACCTAATCCAGGTCCAGTTTTTGACTGCATCAAGCCTAGAAACACCTGCAGATTTTAAATCAAGGTGCGGACTTGGTTTTATTCATTTGAATGTTCGGAGTTTAATCTCTAAAATGGATATGGTTCGTATCTGGGCACAGTCCACTGATGCGGATGTAATTGTTTTAACTGAAACTTGGCTTAGTAAATCAGTTTTAGATAAGGAGATTTACATTAATGGTTATAATGTATACAGGTCTGACCGACCGAAAAGAGGTGGTGGTGTAGCAATATTTATAAAAAAAAGGTTTCCTGTTAAAGTACTGCTTTCTAAATCAGTGACTAAACAATTTGAATTTTTAGCCCTTAATCTTGAGGTTTCTAAATCTCTCAATATAACAATTGCCGGTTGTTATAGAACACCGTCTGCTGATAGTAGTGCACTTTCTTCTTTATTCCAGCTCTTTTCAGCTCTTAATGCTAAAGAATTGGTAGTCTTAGGTGATTTAAACTGGAATTGGTTGCATTCAGCAACTGATGAATTTAAAACGTATTGTGATGCACTGAATCTTTTTCAGATTGTTGACAAGCCCACTAGACCGAATTTAAAATGTCCAGAAAAATCTTCACTAATAGATTTAATCTTAACAAACATTCCTCATAAGTATTCAACTGCATCTATATTTGCGAATGACATCAGTGACCACTGTGTCATCGCAACACAAAAATTCCTAAAACTAAACCAAACATCATAACTAAGCGTGACATAAAACATTTCTCAGAACAAGGATTTTTACATGATTTGAGTAACTTGGAGTGGGAACAAATTAATTTAATTCCTGACCTTGAAATAGCTTGGGATTTCTTTTATGCAAAATTTTATGCTTTAGTTAACAAACATGCTCCTCTCAAAAGGTACAGGGTCAAGGGTCGGCATAATGCATGGTTTTCTCATCCTTTATCAAATATGCTTCATGAGCGTAACCTAGCATGGGCAAAAGCCAGAAAAACCGATCTAAATTCAGACTGGCTTGATTTTAGGAGACTGCGTAATGCATGCACAGTTGCAGTCAGGAAAGCTAAAGCTGAGCATTTCCTTACACAAACAACCAATAATTTAAACAATCCAGCAAAATTTTGGAAAAGTCTTAAATCATTAACTAAAAATAGTACAGGTACCGAACTTCCATCATGTATTAATAAGGGCTCTGATATAATCATTGATAAAGTAAATATGCTTAATTGTTTTAATGAACACTTCATAGCTTCTGGTTTTTTGTTTGATTCAGTTAATGGTGCTCATGTGAACCCTTTGACTGTTCAGTCAGAGAGCTTACTGTCTAGTCATTCTTTCAACTTTTCACCAATTGCCATCTCTGAAGTGTGCAAAGCCCTTAAATCTTTGGATGTTTCGAAATCGGCAGGTCCTGATAATTTAGAACCCTACTTTTCTAAAGCTAGCAGCTGATTTTATTGCCCCACCTCTGTCTTATATTTTTAACCTTTCTCTTGTCTTAAATGAAATTCCACCTATATGGAAATCAGCTTTTGTCCTTCCCCTGTTCAAAGGTGGAGATCCCACACACCCAAATAATTACCGACCTATTTCTAAGCTGTCAGTCTTGGCCAAAGTCCTTGAAACATTTGTCAATAATCAATTGAAAGAATTCTTGTCCTTCAATAACATCCTGTCTGATGTTCAATCTGGTTTTATAAAACAACATAGTACAACTACAGCAGCCTTAAAGGTTTTAAACTATTTTATTGAATCTGTAGATAATAAGAAACATTGTGCAGCTTTATTTATCCACCTATCAAAAGCATTCGATACCGTGGATCATACTTTACTGCTACAAAGACTTATGGATATTGGACTATCTAAACGTACAATTGGCTGGTTTAATAACTATCTTTCAAACAGAACTCAATGTGTACAGGCAGAAGGATTCATCTCTGGTTCGCTCAATGTTACTAAAGGAGTACCACAGGGGTCAGTCCTTGGACCACTTTATTTACCATATATATAAACAATATTGCTCAGAATGTTCATAATGTACAGTGTCATTACTATGCAGATGATACAGTTATTTATAGTTCAGCATCCACACCCAATCAGGCTCTTTCGGAGTTACAGCTTGCATTTGATATCGTGTCACCCCCAGGGGCTGGCTATGTTTGACTGAAGCCACGCCCCTTCTCAACTTCCACCTCGAGGAGGTCCCCAAAGCCAACCCAATGACCAGACAAACACGAGAACAGGTAAGTAAAATATAAAACAATCTTTATTGAATTTAAATATTTAAAAGGACTGGGGAAATGGGAAAAGGGAAATTAAAACTAATGAGTCTCTGGCTCCTCCCTCCAGGGAGACTGCAGCCACGGGCAGGCAGGGACAAGGGCAACCGGGGTGTAGACCACCGTAAGCCGGGGGGAGGGGAAACGTTAGGCTCCGGCCTGGTCCCTGCTATCCGTGGCGCCCTCCTTCTTCCTTCCTGGAGGCAGAGTACAAACAGTGTGACTGGTAAGTGAACTTTCCGCTATCTGCGTACCTTTTCTGTTCGGCAGGGGGTCTTCGCCCCGCGTGCCTTCACGTTTCTCCATCGTACGTTCACTCTCTGACTCCTTGTTCTCCACAGGTGGCCGCTGAGACACAAAAGCACTGTTAACTTGGACTTGGGGTATTTCTCACCGGCTCTGCTGTTTACAGCTCTCTTGGTAGGTATCACTTTCCACAGTCTGTTCTCCAAATGTCCACTCTCGTTCTCCTTTTTCTCCACAGGTGACCGCTGGGACACAAAAGCACTGTTACTTGGATTTTGGATGCTTCTCACCTAGTCTGCTGTTTACAGCTCTTAGTAGGTACAGCTTTCCACAGTCTGTTCTCCTAATGTTCACTCTCGTTCTCCTTTTGCTCCACAGGTGACCGCTGGGACACAAAGCACTGTTACTTGGATTTTTGGATGCTTCTCACCTGGTCTGCTGTTTACAGCTCTTGGTAGGTATAGCTTTCCACAGTCTGTTCTCCTAATGTTCACTCTCGTTCTCCTTTTGCTCCACAGGCGACCGCTGGGACACAAAGCACTGTTACTTGGATTTTTGGATGCTTCTCACCTGGTCTGCTGTTTACAGCTCTTGGTAGGTATAGCTTTCCACAGTCTGTTCTCCTAATGTTCTCTCTCGTTCTCCTTTTGCTCCACAGGTGACCGCTGGGACACAAAGCACTGTTACTTGGATTTTGGATGCTTCTCACCTGGTCTGCTGTTTACAGCTCTTGGTAGGTATAGCTTTCCACAGTCTGTTCTCCTAATGTTCTCTCTCGTTCTCCTTTTGCTCCACAGGTGACCGCTGGGACACAAAGCACTGTTACTTGGATTTTGGATGCTTCTCACCTGGTCTGCTGTTTACAGCGCTTGGTAGGTATAGCTTCCTCCGCAGGTCCAGCAGAGGGGCGAAGATGGCACACCGCCTCACCGGGTCGAGCGCTGCCCTATCCTCACTACCCGTAGGGCGATCGAATCCTGGACAGGGGCGCCCCTTTGTAGAGACCACGGGGCGGCGGAACTCTTTCGCCTCCGCCTCTGCGACAGGGGCAGACACAGGTAAGTTTCCAATACAAATAATTCCAATGTTGTACTCACACTCGCTGACAGCTCTTAATCTGCGTCACTTCACGCTCCAAACAGCACACTGCGTATAGTAGCTGGTAATTCCTGAGGTCGTTAGCCTCTCCGTCCTCTGCCCAGTGAAAAATGGATGATGCGGGGTTTCGTCTGACCAGACACACAGCAACCCACAGCAAATACACAGCACCACTTCAACGTGAAAAGTTTACTAATTGCAAAGACTCACTCACCACACTATCAGTGTACACAACAAAGGACGCCCTGCGTCCTCCACTTCGTTTGGGCTGGATGAGGGCGATGGAAATACGACCGGAATGGTAGTTCGTTGCTGTGGCTGTTTGGATGGACGCTTCTGCAGCTCACCCACCACGCTGTTTCAGGGGTAGGGCCGCCCTCCTTCTCCTGGAGGTATCCAACGATTGCACAGGTTAGTTTTTACAAGTCACTCACAGCGGTTTGCCTTTGTTTATGTTGCAACACAAAGTCGGTTTCCTTCCTGCTTTACTCCTTTAATTGTGCCACTTAGACCAATGTTTCTTCTACCCGTAGGATCTTCCTTTAACTCCAGCGTTTCCATCGCAAAGTACAACGAGAGAGAGAGAGAGAGAGAGAGAGAGAGAGAGAGAAAATGTAGACAGCCACCAATGTCTATCAACGAGCACAGCTCCGTTCCTCAGCACACACCAAACGTGTCCAACTGTGATCTAACTGCTCTCTAAATACTCCTCCGTGTACTCCAGTTGTCCAATCACCCGGCGATATCCTTGACTACACACAGCTGTGCTTAATCGACTGATTACAGCCCTTCGCGATGCTGCCGGATGTCCGGTGTTTCCTTTCTCCGGTCTGGGCGGAAACATCCGGGCGGAACCAAACTTTCCCAACTTTTGGTTCCGCCCAACAAGATCGTCACCTTGTGACAATCGTTCAGCGTAATTTATTTGAATTAAAATTAGTTTTAAATGTTGATAAAACAAAGTTTATGTTGTTTTCTAAATCCAAACAAATCTCAAGGAATAATCTTCGGCCTATTACTACATCTCAAGGTTCAGAAATTGAGTTTGTGTCTCAGTATAGGTATCTGGGGATTTTAATCCATGACGCTCTCTCTTTTGGCCCTCATGTTGAAAAATTGGTGAAAAGATTGAAAGTAAAATTGGGTTTTTATTTTAGAATTAAATCCTGTCTTTCCTTTGAGGCAAAAAAGAGGCTTGTTGAAGCGACTTTTATGTCTGTACTGGATTACGGTGATGTTATATATATGCATGCATCTTTACAGTGTTTACATGCTATTGATACTGTTTATCATGGTGCATTGAGGTTCATAACAAATCTCAAAACCCTCACTCATCACTGCGTGTTGTATTCTCGGGTTGGCTGGTCTGCGTTGTCCGACAGAAGACAAAAACACTGGCATGTTTTCATATATAAATCTATCCTGGGTTTACTTCCGTCTTATCTATGTACATATATTTGTAAAAAGTATGCTTGTAGCTATAGCCTCCGGTCACAAGAAATATTTTTATTGTCCGTTCCAGTGGTACGTACTGAATGTGGGAAAAAGGCATTTAAGTTTGCTGCTCCTTCTGCCTGGAATTGCTTGCAAAGTATTTTAAATCTGAGGACACTGGTTTCATTAGATAATTTAAAAAAACTTTTAAATGAATTGGAGAAAGAAACATCGGGCTGTAGATGTTTTAACTAGTTTTATATTGATAGTGGAATTTTGATGTGTGTGTATATGTGTATGTATTGTTGATGTTTTTTGTTCATACTCAAATGTACTTGTATCTGTTAATCTTGGCCAGGACGCTCTTGCAAAAGAGATTTTTAATCTCTTTTGCAAGAGATTAAACACAGGGCAAACACAGACAGACTCATTACAGTCACAAGTAGACCTCAGACAACAGTATAAAACAATAAAAAACAATTGAACCACATGCCCTTTAAGTGTTCATTTGTAGCAGAGATGTTTGTGCTGCTTGTGTAAATGTATAATTAATCGAACTCAAATATTTTTTCAAAGATTGAGCCAAAACCAAAAGTTGTTACAGTAGGTTGTGCCCCACTCAATGGGCTTAATATTTTACCTGATGTATTGTGGTCACAGATCAAAAAATAATAAGAGTGAATGAAAAGATAATAAGCATCAGCACAACATTTTAAAATTATATTGCACAAAACTGGAAGACCAATGCAAAGTTATCCAAATCCTATACAAAATCACGTTTCTTTGTTTATATTACTTTAATTACATTATGGTCATTTTTAGCAGACACTTTTATTCAAAGCGACTTACAAATGAGGCAACAATAGAAGCAATTAGAGCACAAAAAACAGCAAAACATTAATGCACTACAACAAATCTAATCAAGTTTATCACAGTATACATAGTCAAGGGTTCTTTTTTATAAAGTTTTTTCTTCTCTCAGATATTTTCTGCTCATATTTTATTTTTTTGCATGTTTATGCTGTTTTTCCATCGCTCGTTTTCCATGTTCTGCTCTTGCTTTTTTCAAAAATTGCAGTTAGAGTTTAAAGAGGACATTTTACAAGACCTTTTTAAGATGTCAAATAAGTCTTTGGTGTCCCCAGAATATGTATTTGGAGTTTTAGCTCAAAATAGATAGATTTGTTATAGCATGTTAAAATTGCCACTTTGTAGGTGTGAGCAAAAATGTGCCGTTTTTGGGTGTGTAATTTTAACTGCAAATGACCTGAACTCTGCAGTCAATGCCAAGTTTGATAGTGCAGATTAAGCGGTATTATCCCCTTCTGACATCACAGGGGGAGCCAAAGTTCAATGACCTATTTTTTCACATGCTTGCAGAGAATGGTTTACTACAATATATACAATTATAACACTTAAACATAGAAAAACTCAGATTTTCGTGATATGTTGTCTTTAATGTAAATCAGGGCAGGCTAAGGTGCCAATCACACCAAACGAGTTTTAAACACCTGCAAACGCAAGCTGCACTGCACTGCCTTTCTTTGTTCACTTTAAAAAAAGAGCAGTGCGGCGTGGCTTTTTATATTGCTGGGGAACCACCGAGGCAGCTGTCCTGTCAGTCAAATATTGAAGCGTGAGCGCTCTTTTGCTGTTAACTGTCATATTAGCAGAAACTTTAAAAAGAGGACGCTTGCTGTGACCTTGATGGAGGAAGAGAGGTGCACAAACACACAGGAGAGTGAGTGGAGTCCGTTGTTCCAAACAACTGTAAACTTCTGTCACCACAACGAAAAGGCCCGCCTCTCCCCTCATTCGTTTGGATAATAGAAAAACGCAAGTGATATCGGGAGCTTTTTCGCTTTCAGCACTCCTTCAAAGGCGCGCGCTTCGGCAGATGACAAAAAAGCAAGGCGTTCGGCGTACATAATGTTAGGGATAGCACAGATGAACCCAATAGGGGACGATGAAGGGGTTAACAAAGGATTTTAATAATAACAAGACAAACAAAAGCCCACGTGGGGGCATACAGCATAGACTGCTGACACAAAACACTAGACTAGACTTGACAATAAAACTCTTGACTTGACTTGACTTGACTTGACGTGACTTGACAAAACTGGATCACACACCGACAATACAAAATGAACCTGCACAGAACTAAGGACAAGAGAACATTATATAAGAGAAACTAAACAAGATAACGAGTAGGGAACAGGTGATGGGAATAAGTAATAATTAACAATAAGCAGGAGAACGAGGGGGCGGGGACAAATGACAAGACACAGGAGGCACATGCCACACAAAAACAAGGCATGAACCTCCACACAAGGCCTGGGACTGCCAGAACTCTGCCACCATGACAAAATACAAACATAACACAAGACTTCAAGGCAGAGTCCTGACACATAAACACCACGCATAACGCTCACTGCCCATAGAAAATCATGGGTGCTCATCCATTTCGATTTGGATTTAAGTCTGAAGGGATAATAAAAAGATTTCTGGGAGGTCTGGAGTCCATCCACATGGACTGAAGAGGCGTTTCAAAAAACACGTTCAAATATACCTCAGATTAGTCACAAACCAAAAAAAATTGTTTACTTTCATCACAACATATTCACCCATGTGTAACCTTATCTATAAAAAAACATTGTTAACTTCTGACACTGATTTAAAATCTTTCTTTCAACCCATTAAAAAAATGGTGAGAAAAGGAAACTATAGATTTTTTGAATATACATTTTTTGTCAAATAAAGTGACTAAAACTGGCAATACATTTTTGACAAATAAATGACAAATGTTTCCTTAAAAAAGTGATCCAATCACATTCATTACTGACCTGTAACAGACAGAGTCACATAATCACTGTCCTGTGAGGATAAGGGTCGTACATCTCTCTCTCCTCTACACCAGAACTCATCCTGATCTGATGGTGAGCTGATGGTGTAGATGTTTCCTTCAGACACTAAAGTCCAAGTTCTATCTTTATACCACTGATATCTCCAGTTTCTGTACTGATCCTCTATCTCACACTTCAGAGTGACTGTCTCTCCAGTGAACACAGATCTGTCTGGTGTTACACTCACTGTAGCTCTGGGTAAAGCTGAGGAAAGAAGAAAATGAGATTGACACTAACACTAATACCCTCCTGTTTCACAATGTACATTACTAAAGTCTAGGTTAATGTTTAAATTTTGCATATTTCCTTTTTTAACAGCATGACTGAATAAATACAGCACTGTTAATTTATTTAGATAAATACAGTGCACGTCTGCTTTATTTGTGTCTCGCTTCTGCATCATTGAGAGAAAATATCACCACACAAATCATTTTTGGCTGTTTTAAGCCTTCTGGGGGTTTTTTAATTCATTTCATGCTTTTATCATCACCATTTCATTTGACTTTTTTTGACTTTTTTCTCAAATGCTGAAACAACTGTTTACACATCCCAGAGTTGTGTCTGAAAACCCCCCTATACCCTCATTCACTATTCCCTTAATTACTTTATAGGCTGTGTATGAAAGCTGTCAAATACAGAGGACACATTTCAAGATAAAATGTATTTTTTCCAGATTTTGCATCCCTTTAAAAAATATTCATGTGTGTTGATGTCACGGATTTGTCAGGTTCTCCTCTCACTCAGCACACCAGATCTTCGTCACTCGAATTCAAATCACGTCACCTCAGATAAAAGACGCTCTCTCTCTCACTCTAGCTACTGCTTGTATGCTGGATCTACTAACCTGACTTTATCTCTCTCTACCAGAGTTTCATCGTCGTCCAAGAAGGATTTAGGATTCCCTGGTTTCTGCATCTGTGACCTGGCATGTGTGTGTGTGTGTGTGTGTGTGTGTGGGTTGGATCTTCACCTGGTCATTCATCTAACCATTTTATTTCATTTACATCAAACTATCAGTAAACTGTTACTTTTTCATAACCTCTGTCTCCGCAGTCTTCTATACTGTTACAGTTGATGTATAATACAAGGATGTTAGATAAAGAATAATGGATGAATAGATGTGTGCAAATCTATCTTTTAGACAGATGTACAATCAAGGCAACATAAACATTGGGGAAAACCGAAGGCAGTCCATAATCAATAATTGTTTTCAGCATTTTTGATGGTGATCTGTCCGGCTCCAATGAAATGAAAGATCTGAACTGAATCAGCTCATCAGCAAGACAGCTGTTCAAGTAATCATGGTAAGCAGAAGAAAGGTTATGGGCTCCTTTTATAATGTTGCTGTCAGATTCTGAGTCTGGCATGAGTAGAACACCAAAGAGACTATTCATGTGTTTATAGGCATCTATTCTGTGATCAAGGCAGACTTTTTAGGCTGTGTATGAAAGCTATCAAATGCAAATTTATGATTTTTTTACTTTACAGTAAAAAACAATATTTCTTAGTGAGCGGTATGACCAAAAATCTATTTCACGGATTGAGTTATTTTATTTCATGGTAATGGTATATATCATGATAGGCTGTATATGGTTTTCAGTTTATATGGTTTTTGGATTATAAAAATGTGCAGAAATTTGCCAATCACTCTAGCTTTTAACTAAATGTTCAACACAGTTTTAAAAGTTAAAGTATAGAATATTAAAGTAAAAATGCCCAGAAAATAACATCAGATTAAGTCTTGATAGACAGAATCTTGTTTTTGAGTTATTAATTTACAGACTACTGTAGCTATAGTATGCTATAGTATAATACCTTCATTGTATTTTGTATTTATGCATACATTACATAAAAAAATAGGCAATGTGTAAAATAAACGGGTATGTATATGCACAAACCTACAGACAGGATAAATACCTGTATATGAGAGACAGATCTCTAGATATAGATATAAAAATATGACAGGTGCTATGAGACGATGATCATGGGGTCTGTTTTAAGGTCTTTACTTTCTATAGACCTTAACATTTGCATATCTTTCTCATCTTTTTGATCAAAGATGTTTGTACTATAAGCAGGGCTCTCAAGTTTTACAAACAGTTTGGAGTGAAATTACATCTAGGGGATACTTGCAGCAGCGTCCCCTCGGCCCCATCCAATTCTCAAGCTTTTGCTAACAGTTTAATTTTGCCTATTGTTTTGTAAACAAACCGTTAATGAGCCCCATTCACTTCTATAGTATTATTTTTTCCTACTATTGAAGTGAATGGAGCTCATTAAAGGTTTGGTTACAAACATTCCTCAAAATATCTTCCTTCGTGTTCTTCAGAACAAAGAAATTTATTTAGGTTTGTAACAAAATGAGAAGTGAGAAAATTATGTTTTTTTTTATTTTTGGGTAAAATATACTTTTTAAGTGCCCTATTTTCACACACTAATTTTGTACATACAGTGGGGCTCAAAAGTTCGGGCACCTTTGGTAAATATGAGCAAAGAAAGCTATAAAAATAATCTACAATGTTTCTTCTTTTAAGCTTTATTTTTTAAAAATCACAAAAATGTAATGTTTCTTTCAGGGGCGTCATGCACCAATTTTTTTTAAGGGGGTACAGTCTGCACAGCTCACAGAAATTTGTGCAAACACAAAGACATCAAACGAAATATTATAGAGCTTTCTTTTCCATGGCACTAACATTTCTAACAATTTGACCGTCCCTGCCTTCATGCAAAAACCTCCAAAATAAAATAGTTGACTTACTTAAATATCAAATACTATTCAATCAGAATAATTATATATTAGCATCTTATTTACATCTGAAACGGCATGTTTTGTTAATTTAAGTTTTGTTTAATGACGTGTTTAATTATGTCATTAATGCATTATCCTATAAAATTAATGTAATTTTAAATACATTAAATATATAAACATGAAAATGACATAAGCTATAGCCACGTCAATGAGTTTAATGTTCATAATGATTGAAAAATATGTTAAGATAAAATTATTAGAGAAACAGATTTTTGCATTCAATAGGCTTTATGCCCAGCTGCACTACTTCCTGAACTTCAGCCAGCTCCTTGTTTCCTGTCTGCCATTATTGGACAAACAGATTAATCCAGGTATGCAGCACAGAAATAATAATATTTGCATATTAAACAGATTTAAAGACAAGTAACAGATTAATGGACGCTTCTTTGATTTTGAGGTTGCATGCAAAATCCATTTGGCTCAAAAAAACGAGGGGGCAATGGGCATGAGGCCTCTGGTTTCTTTGAAGTAAAACAATTGAAAGTGAAGGGGAAATAACATTACAAAATAAATAATTTTCTCTAATACACTGAAAAAAAAATGATTCATTGAATTTAATAATTTTTTTTAAGGTAAGTGGTTGCAAACAATTTATTTAAGCTACATTTAAACAAAAAAGATTAGTAAAGTAAAATAAAATCTAAAACTTTTGTTTAAATGTAGGTTAAATAAATTGATTGCAACCACTTACCTTAAAAAAAAAAATGTATTCAATGAATCATTTTTTTCAGTGTACTCATTGGGCATAAATATGGGCACCCCTTTATTTAATCCTCTTCACTACCTCCATTTGTAAGGATACCAGCTCAGAGTCTTCTTTTATAATGTCTGATGAAGTTTAAGAATTCATGGCAGGTGATCTTAAATTATTCCTTCAGAATTTCTCCAGACCCTTCATATGTTGCTGCTCTCTACTCTTCAGTCATTTTCTGTATTGTTCAGGTCAGGGAACTGGGATGGATATAACAGGACCTTGACTTTGTGTCAGGGACCCATTTTTTATTTACTTTGATGTTTGTTTTGAACCAATGTCTTGATGAAAGCTTTTACCATGACCCATTATAAGATTTCTAGCAGAGCAAGTCAGGTTTTTACTTTTTTTATCTGCTCCAGATGTAAACTCTTCATTGTTTCATATGGCTGCAAAACCAAGTCCCATTTAATTTGCCATACTGGAAATTTAAATAGGACTTGGTTTTGCGGACATATGAAACAAAGAATATTTTTGTCAGGAGGGACACAAGGTGGTTTTGGTGCACACATGGATTAAAAAGTGCTCCATGTCTACAGTTAAATATACTGCCAGATCTTCATTGTTTTGAACCTACTTTTATACCAGAGGTCCTGGACATCTTATTCAGACAAATGGTTTCGTGGATAATATCAAATACCAACAGATAAAAACGTCAAAACCTGACTTGCTCTGCTCTGCTGAGTGATTTAGTCGTTTAGTCGCAAATTCCAGTCGTTTAATATGTAGCTCCCCCTTTATAAATCATCAAAGAGCGTATCATTGGAGTGGCTGTTGATAAAGTGCACACTATTGTTCTATGGTGAGTAATAATGTTTAGTTAGATGCTATTTGGTTCTGGCTGGTTATTTTAAATGACTGACTTGTTGCCCACCGGTTCGTTAGTGTGGGTACATTTCCACACTTCGAAACATGACGCTAGATGAAACAAACTGTGATTGGTTGTTTGTAATGTCAGTAAAATAGCCTTGTGGGCGGGCATTGGCCAAAAAAGCAGCGAAAAACACCAGACCTTCAGTATTGGCTGTGAACCCAAACATTGTGCTTCAGGGAGATCTCCATTGAAGTGATACAGACTATATTTAAGTTTCAATAACACAACAAATCCATCGGAGAGAAAGCAGGAACATTAAGAGTGGACACATCAACAATTTGTTACATCCTGACTCAAAAAAATAACACACTGGTGAGTTCAGCAACATAAAAATCCTGTATGTCTATATAGGATAACAGTGGTGGATGATTGCATTATCCTCTCCATGATAAAGAAAAAACCCTTCTAAATGCTTCTGTCTTCTGAAACATCACAGAAAAACACCAGTGACCCAGTGCCTTAGGAAACCATGCATGGAAATGCAATCCCACTGCCTGAACACTATTTTACTGAAGATGTTGTCTGCTGATATCATAAGATATTCTTGACCTTCTCCATCATTTTTATTCTCATTAGTCTTATACAGGTTGATATTAGTTTAATCTCTCCAAATAAAGCTTTTTGAGTGCTTGTCTGACTTTTTTGGAGTCTAATCTCCCCTTCCTATTCTTGTGGCTTTTGTGTCTTGTGGTGAACCCTCTGTATTTCTCCTTGTAATATCTTCTCTTTATTGTTTTGATGACAATGACATCTTTACCTCCTGTAGAGTGTTCTTCATTTGTCTGGACATTGTAAAGGGTTTTTTTTATCATGGAAAGGATAATGTGATCATCCACCAATGTTATCCTAAATAGACATACAGGATTTTTATGTTGCTGAGCTCACCAGTGTGTTGTTTTTTTCATCAGGATGCACCAAATTGTTGATCTGGCCACTCTTAATGTTCCTGCTATCTCTCTGATGGATTTGTTGTGTTTTTGAAACCTAAATATGGTCTGTATCACTTGCATTAAGATCTCCCTGAACCGAATGATTTGGGTTCACAGGCACAGCTTTCAAATGCAAATACCACACTTAAAATTAACTCCAGATCTTTAACATCTGTCATTCATGAGGAAATTTAAAAAAAATAGCCAATACCTGTCCATAAAACAGCTTTTAAGTCAACTGTCCCATTACTTTTGACCTATTTAAAAAGGGGGAGCTACCTATTAAACGGCTATAATTCCTAAATCCTTCAGCCAATATGAATGTGAATTCCCCTCTAAATAAAGTTGAGTGTTTGCCAATATTCCTAATATGACTTTAACTGGAATACATTTTGGTAAACAGCTAAAATAACACAAAATGTGCCTCTGTCCCAATATTTATGGACCTAACTGTAAAAAAAAAATGGGTCCCTGACACAAAGTCAAGGTCCTGTCATATCCATCCCAGTTCTCGGACCTGAACAATACAGAAAATGACAGAAGAGTAGAGAGCAGCAACATATGAAGGGTCTGGAGAAATTCTGAAGGAATAATTTAAGATCACCTGCCATGAATTCTTCAACTTCTTCAGACATTATAAAAGAAGACTCTGAGCTGGTATCCTTACAAATGGAGGTGTAAAGAGGATTAAATAAAGGGGTGCCCATATTTATGCCCAGTGAGTATTAGAGAAAATGATTTATTTCTAATGTAATTTCCCCTTCACTTTCAATTATTTTACTTCAATGAAACATTATATTTTTGTGATTTTTAAAATTAAAGCTTAAAGGAAGAAACATTATAGATTATTTTGTATAGTTTTCTTTGCTCATATTTACCAAGGGTGCCCAAACTTTCGAGCCCCACTTTAAGATACCAAAAAGGCTTCTTTATTACTTAAGATAATTAAAAATTAAAAATAAATAAATGTACATTGTGCAGTCAGGTGTATATGTGGATTTGCTTTACATAACACCTGAACTGAATTTTCTGAAGTGAGCGTTTTATTGAAATGTCCAGAAGCAACTCTTTGAAAATTGACTTGTGATCAGATTAATGATTTGTCAAACCACTGACAATGATTTGACAATCCATGCTGTTCTTATATTACTAACTTTCACAACTTTTACATACAGTGGTGGCCAAAATTATTAAAGGTGACGTTTATAAAAGAGTTTTTACCTTGTCTTAGTTGAATAGCGGTAGTCCTACCTGCATTCATGAACATACGAAAAGTGCTAGACATTCTGAACATCTCAGTTTCATAGAAATTCCTCCTTTAGAAATGTCTGCCAGAAAATGGCCCAATCTAAACAACGGATGCATATTACGTAAACTGCATCTCACCCCCCCACTCTCATTTAATTCCCTCCCCTTCAAAATAATTTGCATACATCCTGCCTCTCCAACGGGAAGTAAATTGCAGCAGTGTTCGCAAAGTTCAAGGCGAAATGCTGAGTCGCATTCCAAGGTGTGATCTTCTATCTGTAAAATTTTGATCTGTCTGTGTTCTGAAGACAGCGAAGTTTACATTATTTTGAGTGCCAGCAAAGGCAGCCAATCAGCATCAAGTTCTTGCATTTCTTAATGAGATTCCCAGTTAAGCCCACAGGGGCACCAATTAGGTGCAAAACCACGTGTTTAAAATCCCCCACCCTAATAGAGCTATCTGAGAGAGGTTTTAGGAAGCTTCTAAAGTATTACAGACCCAACCAAAATTGTATTACAGGTACATGTCACATCCCGTTCAATCATTCTATGTCACCTTTAAACCACCTGACAGATCTAGGGCCGGATTATCCATAGACGGGATTGGGCGAGTGCCCTGGGGCACCAAGGGCTCCAGACTGCGGCCAAAATGTTTTTTTACAAGTACTCGTGCATGTGCGGGCAATTGACAAAACTACGGAATGCGCGATCGGGTATTAAACGCTCATTTGCATGACGCGTATATAGTTTTATTTCACCATGCGCTCAGTTGATTGTACCGATGGGTCTACGCAGCCAGGGTAAAGTCAACACATTTTACTCAGAACCGCGAGGAGACGCGCTGGTGCGGATTTAAAATTAAACATTGCAGAGATGAGGGACAAAGAGAGCGGGAGAACTTTTAGTCTACATTAACACTAAAAACATTATAAATGAGAATAAAGGTTTCAAACATCAGTGCCAAGTTAAGGAAAACCGGATAAGAGATGAGAAACGTGTAAAGGATACTGTATATTGCCCTGCCACTCATCTCATTACAGTATGCTATCTGGATATAACTTATTGTATATGTATGTATCTTATGCCTAGAATTAGTGAAGGGGGTTGTATGAATCTTTGTTTCATAACTGCCTATTCTAAAAGTTTCATCAATTGTGCATAATGACATGTGCAGCAACTGCATTTAAGTCTATTTAGTATTTTTCAGTAATGCAGTTATTTTGGAAAAAAAAATGAATAATTGCATTGCAGGCTGATTTAAGGTGTGCCCTAAATTTTCTGCTAGCACTCCTAAAATTTTCAGTCAGGGGCTACAGTGCTTCTAATAACTAAAATGTTAGTCTGGAGCCCTCCAATATAATATATATATAAAATAATGTATAATTTTTTTGGGGGGGGGCACTTGAAATTTGGTCACCCTAGGGCACTTCACTGTGTTAATCTTGGCCTGGACAGATCTATATTAAATATAATATCAATATTAACCTTTTTTGCCTCCAAAACATGATTTCATTTCATAATGATGGTTGATCTGAATACAACCAATGTGAGTCATACTGTTTTTAATCACAAATATATTACAACACAACAGATCTTTTTTATTTTACAGCAGTAACTTTAGTTTATATGAAAATGTGATCTAATAAATGAATTAAAATGAATTACCTTCAGGTTGTTGAGAGTGGATGTTCGAAATCAACACTGTAAAGAACAAAGAGAAAAAACTTATTACAGTTTAAACAATAAACATGAAGCTGTTAACCCTACGTAGCCCACGTAAAATACATCAATTAGATCCTGATATAAATATGATCAGTGTTGGGCAGTAACCTAACAAAATAAACACAACACTTTAATCTTTAAGATGCACTCAACTATTTTGAAAAACATTATACACAAAGAAATGACTTTACAGTTTTTCTCAAATGCTAAAACACAAAAGCCAATCCTCTAAACCAAATGACCAGTTATCTAAACACATTTACTAAATCTAGCCATCATTTTCCAATATCATAAACACACTTTTCACATGAAGACACAATTCACAGAACACAATCTTCCTTTCTCATAAATCTTAAATTTTTCTTTGATAAAACACAAGTTGCAAAAGAACTCTGCTCATATTCTCAAATGAAAGCTCATGTGATGCAAAATGATTGCCACAGTCAGCAATATTTGAACACAATGAACACAGCTGGCGTCATTCATTACACACAACGACTCAAAATTGAAGACACTTGTTGCTAATGCTGTGACCACATGTATAAAAGCAAGTTCAGAGTGCGCAGTTTGCTGAAAATTCCAAAAAAACAATGGATGAAGGCAGACTCAGGGGAAGAGTAATAAGAGTCAAAGGAGGGAGAATGGGCCATGGAAGAAGAGGAGCAGGCCAACGAGGAAGAGGAGAAGGTCCAGGAGGGAGAGCAAGACAACCTCACACCATCATTATGGACGAGATGTGAGCAACAGTCATTGACCATGTCATGGTCCATGGCATGACAATGGCTGAAGCAGGACTAAGAGTCCGTTCAAACCTGAGTAGGTTCACCGTGGCCACCATTATCAGGGCATTGAGACAACACAACAGGTATTGTACTCCATTGCTTTCTTTTTCACAATAAAATTTTACAAGCCTGCGCGAAAGTAGTCTATTGGTTTCAAATCATTTGTTACTGTATTGTAAAACATGTCAATTGACAACACATATTTTTTTCCTTAGAGTTGAAAGAATGCCACATAGAGGTGGGAGGGTTGCCATATTTACAGCACCCTCATTTGTGGATATGGTTCGTGAGAACAACCTCATCAGACTCTGGGAGATAAGAGACAAAGTAATTGCCGATAATGTCAACAAGAGCATTGATGATGTCAGCTTGGCCACAATAGACCAAATTTTCTGGCGCCAAAAGATGCGGATGAAACAGGTCTATAGGGTTCCCTTTGAGCGCAACTCTGCAAGACACAAAGACCTACGTTCCGAGTATGTGCAAGTAAGTATACATCCATGTTCACAGTACAGTTAGTGGACATACTGTGTTGCTCAGTGTTTACATTTTTGAAAGCTTCGAGCTGCTCTTTTGGTTTGAAAGTTCGAGTTTTGAAGTGGATGATAATGTAAAGCCTTCTGGTGAATTGGAGCAAACTGAGGAACAAGATAGGCCTGAAGTGAGTGTTGACTTAGATGAGACTGTGACGCAGGCATCAGGCAGTAATATGTCTCTCAGTGATATTGACTTGCTCTTTGAAAAAACTAAATCTCAGCTTTCTGATAGTGATGTGGACAGTGTTTATTCAGATTTGACGATTGATGAACCAGCAGAATCAAAGTCTCAGGAAAATGTTTTTGAGAGATTTGTAAAGCCTTGTTATTATACTGTAGATCAGTTTAATGACTTTCTAGATGCTACCAAAAATCAGAGAAAACCAAAAATTGAAATGTATTTTCCTGATTTAAAGCTTTTTATTGAATCTTCTCAAATTGTTATGAGGAAAGCATCAATGGATGAATTAGATCAGCCTAAGCGTTTTAGATTGAAGAAGTTTGTGAGTGCTGTTAGAAAACGGGTAAAGAAAAGTTAAAGAATTTCATGAACTGGAAATTACATCAACTTTGGTTTTTAGTCACTTTCTCCTTGTGCATCCTGATGGGTTCTTTTAGTATTGGATCCTTAAATATAAATGGCTGTAGGGATGTACGAAAGAGAGGTGCTTTGTTTAAATATTTACAACTTAAAAAAGCAGATGTAATTTTATTGCAGGAAACACACACTGATGTCGGTAATCAGGGAGATTGGGTAAATGAATGGGAAGGTAGCGTTAGTCTTAGCCATGGTACTAATGTAAGTGCTGGTGTTGCGATTTTATTTTCAAAACGCATTAAAGATCCTCCGGTTTTCTTAGAAGTAGTACCAGGAAGACTTTTGCGAGCCGATATAAAAATAGGAAATAATAGTGTTTCTTTCTTTAATATATATGCTCCTAATATAGGAAGTGAGCGTGGGGATTTTTTTCTGAAACTTTCTGAGGAATTGTTAAAGATCTCTGATGAAAGGATTCTTGTGTTAGGTGGTGATTTTAATTGTACTGTTGACTATAAGCTTGATAGAAACCATAATGAACCTCATTTTGGTTCTACAACCCCAAATCAGAAAAAGTTGGGACACTGTAGAAATTTTGAGTAAAAGAGGAATGGAATAATTTACAAATCTCATAAACTTATATTTTATTTACAATAGAATATAAATAACATATCAAATGTTGAAAGTGAAACATTTTGAAATCTCATGCCAAATATTGGCTCATTTTGGATTTCATGAGAGCTACACATTCCAAAAAAAGTTGGGACAGGTAGCAATAAGAGACCGGAAAATTTTAATGTACTGTATATATAAGGAACAGCTTAAGGGCTAATTTGCAACTTATTAGGTCAATTGGCAACATGATTGGGTATAAAAAAGCCTGTCAGAGTGGCAGTGTCTCTCAGAGGTCAAGATTGGCAGAGAATCACCAATTCCCCCAATGCTGCAGCGAAAAATAGTTTTCTGAGTTTCTCAGAGAAAAATTGCAAAGAGTTTGAAGTTATCATCATCTACAGTCCACAATATCATCCAAAGATTCAGAGAATCTGGAATAATCTCTGTGCGTAAGGGTCAAAACTGGAAAACCATACTTGATGCCCGTGATCTTCGGGCCCTTAGACGGCACCGCATCACATACAGGAATGCTACTATAATGGAAATCATAACATGGGCTCTGGAATACTTCCAGAAAACACTGTCGGTGAACACAATCCACCGTGTCATTCACTGTTGCCAGCTAAAACTCTATAGGTCAAACAAGAAGCCATATCTTAACATGACCCAGAAGCAAAGGTGTTTTCTCTGGGCCAAGGCTCGTTTAAAATGGACTTTGGCAACGTGGAAAACTGTTCTGTGGTCAGACGAATCAAAATTTGAAGTTCTTTTTGAAAAACTGTGACACCATTTCACCCAGACTAAAGAGGACAAGGACATCCCAAGTTGTTATTAGCGCTCATTTCAGAAGCCTGCATCTCTGATGGTTTGGGGTTGCATGAGTGCGTGTGGCATGGGCAGCTTATACATCTGGAAAGGCACCATCGATGCTGAAAGGTTTATCCAAGTTTTAGAGTAACATATGATCCCATTCAGACGTCGTCTCTTTCAGGGAATTCCTTGTTTTTCCAACATGACAATTCCAGACCACATACTGCATCAATTACAATGTCAAGACTGCGTAGAAGAAGGATCTGAGTACTGAAATGGCCAGCCCGCAGTCCAGATCTGTCATCCACAGAAAACATTCAGAGCATCATAAAAGAGGAAGATGCAACAAAGAAGACCTAAGACAGTTGAGCAACTAGAAGCCTGTATTAGACAAGAATGGGAAAACATTCCTATTCCTAAACATTGGTCCTCCTCCAGCTGTTCCTTATATGTACATTTTACTTTCCTGGCCTCTTATTGCTACCCGTCCCAACTTTTTTTGGAATGTGTAGCTCTCATGAAATCCAAAATGAGCCAATATTTGGCATGACATTTCAAAATGTCTCACTTTCTACATTTGATATGTTATCTATATCCTATTGTGAATAAAATATAAGTTTATGAGATTTGTAAATTATTCCATTCCTTTTTTACTCACATTTTCTACAGTGTCCCAACTTTTTCTGATTTGGGGTTGTACAAATGTTTTTAAAGGTTTAATAAATAGACACAATCTGATAGATTTGTGGAGGGATGCTTATCCTCATGTTAAACAGTATACTTGGTTAAAAATGAATTCAAACAATATTTCTGCTGCAAGACTGGATCGTTTTTACACAAAAAAAAGTAACAAAGGGAGGTTTTTTGGTAGTTGTATCTCACCCACATCTTTGTCAGATCATCATTATATTTCTATGTCTATGTCTGTTCTGTCACCTAAATCCTATCAGTCACACTGGCACTTTAATAATAGATTACTTAGAGATCACACCTTTGTGCACTCTTTTGCTATTTTTTGGGAGTCTTGGAGAGAAGAGAGATTTAGTTATTCCTCCTTAAACCAGTGGTGGGATTTGGGAAAGGTGCAGATAAAGGCCTTTTGTCAACAACATACAGCAAACATTACTGAAAACTGGAATACAAAGATGAATATAATGGAGCAAGAAATCCTTCAGCAAAGTTTCAATGAGAGAGGAGGACTTTTATCAACCGAAATTATTAAAAAGAATAAAAGTCTTTTGAAGGATTTATTGGAGGAGCTAAAGAAGGAGACTTTGGTTAGAGCACGATATTTAAAGTGCAATGAAATGGACGCTCCAACTAACTTTTTTTTGGGGCTGCAGAAAAAGTCAAAAGAGCAACATTTTTTTCATAATCTTAAACTTCCTGATGGAAATGAAACCACAAACCAGCAAGAAATCATAGCCACTGCAATTTCCTTTTATGAGAGACTTTATCAAACAGAACTCTGTGATGAAGCAGTAGTTGAAGAATTTCTTATTTACCTTCCAAAGTTGTCTAAGGAAGAGGAAACAGAATTGGAAGGTTTCTTGACCTTTGCTGAGCTGTCACATGCTGTGGAGGAGCTGAATAGTGGCAAATCTCCTGGATTAGATGGTCTTTCTGCTGACTTTTTTAAGAGGTTTTGGAATGTGCTAGGACAAGATTTGTATAATGTTTTTTTGGAGTCCTTTAATCAAGGTACTTTACCTTTGAGCTGTCGAAGGGCGGTGTTGACGCTAATTCCTAAGAAAGGAGATCTGGGACTCTTAAGCAATTGGCGCCCTGTGTCATTGCTATGTTCCGATTTTAAAATACTGTCAAAGCCTATCACTAACAGGTTGAAAAAATGTATGTCCACCATAATTCATGAAGATCAGACATACTGCATTCCTAAACGGACAATTTTTGACAACCTGTTTTTGTTAAGAGACACTATTGCAGTTGCTGAAAAACATAAAATTGACATTGGACTCTTATCATTAGATCAAGAGAAAGCCTTTGACCGGGTGGACCATCTATATTTATTAAAGACTCTAAAGGCCTTTGGTTTCGGTCCAAAGTTTATCTCTTGTATTAAACTTTTATAGAATGAAACATCAAGCATGCTTCGGATCAATGATTGTTTAACCAGGCCTTTTGCAGTAACAAGGGGCATACGGCAAGGATGCCCTTTATCTGGACTTTTGTATTCCATTTCCATTGAGCCTTTGCTGGTGCTTTTAAGGAAACAACTGTGTGGACTTAATGTTCCTGGGTTTCCGGATGTCCCATCAGTTAAACTTACAGCTTATGCTGATGATATAACTGTATTCATAAGGAACAATGAGGACATGGTTGCTTTAATTTCTAGCCTGAAAATGTTTCAAAAAGCCACATCCGCAAAGGTTAATTGGGAAAAGTGTGTGTCCCTGTTACTGGGTGAGTGGCAAAACATAGGCCCTCCTCAGCTCCCACAACAATGTAAATGGGTTAAAAATGGTTTTAAAGTTCTTGGAATTTATTTAGGAACCGATACCTATATGGAAAAAAATTGGGAAGGACTAGTTGACAAGGTTTTATGGAGACTACAGAAGTGGAGATGGATCCTCCCAAAGCTCTCCTACAGAGGGAGATGTTTAATTGTTAACAATTTAGCAGCCTCAATGTTGTGGCATAGACTTATAGTGTTGGATCCTCCTGACGAGCTGTTAAAAGTAATCCAAAAAGCCTTTGTCAATTTTTTTGGGGATGGCTATCATTGGCTACCTCCTGGAGTTTTATATCTTCCAGTAATGGAGGGAGGACAGGGATTAATCAGTTTGGAAGCAAGGGTTAAGACAATGAGGCTTCAAACATTACAAAAGCTACTGTCAGCTCAGACAAAATACCCTGGAATGCAATGGGTTTGTCTGTTTTACAGAATATCGGGGGAATCAGGTTAGACAAACAGTTGTTTTTAATTGAAAAATCATTTGTTTCGAAGGTAAATGTTTCACTGTTTAATTTTGATGTGTCTGTTTTCAAAACATGGCAGTTGTTAAAAAAGGTCAGAGAAGAGGATGAGCATTATGGGTTTTTAGAACCATTATGGTTTAATCCTCCTTTTAAAACCAGTCGCCCAATTTCAAGTTCAGTAATCAATGGGTTTTTGAAAACAGGGGTAGCAACTGTTAAGGATCTAATTGATTCTGTAAATGGACAATGGTTTACAGCTAAATCAATTGCTTATAAAGTTGGGCTTAGATCAGAGAGATTTGTTGAAAGATTAATTGAAGATCTTAAAAAATCCTTTCCTCAATCCTTATTGATTTATTTAAACAATTTTTATTGCAAATAGTGAGAGATCTTGGTTTTTCCCGGATCTTCTAGTCAATATAATTCCTGACCTGAGTCAAGAATTAAATAACCTTTTACTGAAAGGTTTTAAAGATGTATTGTTTAATGAAGTTGATAAAAAGACACTGTACTGCATGTGTGTAAAATCTTTGTTTTACACGCAGTTGAAAGGACGTATTGATACCAAATGGAGAGAATATTTTTTGGTCCCTTCAGAAATTATTCCAACTTGGAGGGTATTGTATAAAGCCCCCATTCCAAAGAGGTCTAGAGATCTCCAATGGAGAGTACTTCATTGTGCGGTGGCAACAAACAGCTTGGTATCAAAATTTAATAATTTGGTCTTATCTACCTGTCCTTTTTGTGATGCTTTTGATACTGTGTCCAAGATTAATTCCTCTGATTGATTTGTTGGGCAGAATATTTGCTAAACTTGGCTTTCTGTTCACAAAAGAGATGTTTATTTTTGGTGTGAACTACAAGAAAGAATGGAAAACAAAGTGTACACTGGGTAATTTTCTAGTGGGTCAGGCAAAGCTGGCTATTTTAAAATCCCACACATGTGCAAATGAAGGGGAAAGTACTGATTTGCTTGGAATATTTAAAACTTTAGTGGAGTACAGAGTGTTTGTTGAACATGCATATTCTAAGCTAATAAATAATATGTATTGCTTTGAGGTGAGGTGGAGTGTGGAAGACGCTCTTGTGGTAAGAGATGAGTCTGGAGGGCTAGTTTTTGAATGGTGAATTTATTATTGTATGGCAGTGTTAATTGTGGAGATTATGTTTTGTATTAATTGGTAATTAAAAGGCTTTTAAAAGTCAAAGTCTCTCTCTCTCTCTCTCTCTCTCTCTCTCTCTCTCTCTCTCTCTCTCTCTCTCTCTCTCTTACAGTGAGCTGGCAGCGGTGAATCCGGTAAGTATCCCTCAGGTGTCTGGCTCGTGGTTTTCAGGTAACTGGCTCGTGGTCTCCAGGTAACTGACTCATGGACTCCTCCTTTAGAGGGTTCGTGGCTGTAACACAAGATCACACTTCACTGATAACTGTGGCTTTTCTTCCTTACCGGTGGCTGGTAGCAGTGGATACGGTAAGTACTTTGCAGGTAACTGGTTCGTAGTTTCCTCCTTTAGAGGGCTCGGGGCTGTAAAACACAAGATCACACTTCGCTGTTTACTGTGGCTTTTCTTCCTTACAGGTGGCTGGTAGCAGTGGATACGGTAGGTACTTTGCAGGTGACTGGTTCGTGGTTTTTCCTCCTTTGGAGGGCTCGGGGCTGTCACTGCCGAGCCGAACGCTGCCCTCTCCTTCCCGTACGTAGAATTTTGGGACTCTGGACAGGGGCGCACCTTTGAAGAGGCTCTGTGACAGGCAAGTTAGTACACAACCAAACTCTCTGTAGCTTCACTCACATATGAACTAACACTCTGAATTGTACTCCCGTATGGCCTGGGTTTACGGTACCCTTTTTCCCCTCTCACCACCTGTTGCACGATATTCGAGCCTAGGGCTCTTTATCGTCTCGCTCTTTACCTCCACACGACCTCGCTGAACAGCATATATTAGACAGGCACTTCACCCGCCGCACGACGTCTTCTTGCTGGTACGGCCAACTCTGACCTATGATGGCTCCTGACAACAGGTACACACCACTCCACTGCAATACAATCACGTGTACACACTCACACTGTAAAGTCCAGACTCACCCATGACACACTTTAGTGAACAATAAGGTCAGGCCAGGGTCGTCGTGGAGTCGGCCGGAGAATCTGCAGGGCGCTATCGTGAAGAAAGCCAGGGGTTGAAAGATAGCTGTTGCGATAATACTTCCTCCTACTGGTGCTGGGTTCCCGGCTCACCCACCTCTCGACTCTGTGATGGGGCCGCTATTTCAGTTACTGAGGACTCACACACACGTTAAGTATTGCACTCTTAATATACACATCCCATTTTATACTCTCTGTACTCACGGTTAGGGCTGGGTATTGTTTAAAATCTTCTGATCCGGTGCCAATTTCGATACCTCCGTTTCGATGCCTGTTCCTAACGATACTTTTTTCGATACCATGTTTTAAAATCCATTGAAACATTAACAAAAATACATTAAACACACAACATTTATTTTTTACCTTAATTAAAACAAATTCTGGTAACTCTTCTCACTCAGGGTAACATTAATAAAACTGGTTGTTCTTTTTGGATAGAGGTGCACCAGCAGACACACTTATCAGTTTTTTTTTATGAAAATAAGGAAACAAAAATAAAGAAATCAAGAATATAATTAACACTGCTTTATTTTATGAAATGTAAAATGGTATTTAGCTTGGACTAACAGTATTTGTGGGTTCATTATAGCTGCAACTTTGACAAAAAGTTAAAATATTTAAATGGGCGACTGAGTTTTACTGGGAAGATTTGTATGCATGTTTGTTTTTTGTAAACAATACTCAACTTCATAATTATCAAAATATTAAATACATTTGGGATTTTTAAAATGAGTAGAAATGCATTCAATGTCATTTCATTCAAGTGAAATTACCAAACCAGTTAAATTGAATTTTAGTTTGTTTTAAATAACGAGTCAGGCTTTGGGCTGCGCGTGTGCGTCAAGTTTAAACCATAGACTGTAAAAAATAGGTTTAAACGCATCGTCCATTTTGCGAGACGAGGGCATGAAGGCTTTGCGATGCGGAGAGACAGGCTATTTCATAAGCATTGAGAGACACAAGCTGCACGCGTGGGTCAAGTTTAAACACCTTGTCGAGACTGTTGTGGGAGACGCGCGCGCAAAGCCTTGCCATGCGGAACCAGGCGCGAGTAAATCAAGCAGAGACACAGGCTGTGCGTGTGCTTTAAATTGAAACCCCTCGTCACTTTAGGAGAAGCGCCGTTTTGGTTGACGTGCCTTTCACGGAGACAACACGGCCATGCTTGCGCTAACTCTATTGGTAAGACTGTAGCAAATGGCTCGGAGTCAGATCGGGGCCATTTGGCATCTGGATTTCAACAGCCCTAAAATTGTGATAATTAGATAACCCTGTCTCCTCTATCACCTATCAAGGCTGTAAAGTGGGCGACAATTAAAACAAATGCCGTCGTAAAAGGAGGTTCAAAGGAGTTCCATCAGAGCCGATCGAATGACGACCGCCAGAGACACAGCAGGGGGCACAGACTATATGTCTGTGATGAAACCACATTTAAAGATCACAATGAGCTGTTTAAATGTATATATATTTTATATCCCTTTACTGCATGATCGTGTATGTGTGATGTAACTGTGTGTTAACACTTTAGTTAGATTTTGTTCACTGTAGCATGGTTCATATCTTAGGTATGAAATTATTATTCAACGTGATCTTAAACCCATGTCTTGTCTAGTATCAAATTAATCCACTCTTTATTTCCTAATCATTTCTATGTATCATATTACCATAAGCTGCATCAATGTCATTTAATATCGATTTGAAGAGTTATGGAAACAAACTTTTATCATTTGGCATTTACGCAAATGTGATGTCTGAAAGAACAAAGGCTTGTTTCCCGCGCGATCGAACACTTCGCACATTGGTCATTCACCTAAAATGGGCTGGGCGCGTGAAAGGTCAAAACGGCCTATCGTCCAAGCCATCATTGCTCAGTTGCTCAGCGCTCAATCACTCAGGAGCGCTCAGTAGCTCGGTTACTCAGGTAACCCGTCAGCGCAGTTTGGAAACTCGCTGAGACTCACCCAGAGTCCCTCGGATTCCTCATCTTTTCTCTGAGCCCTGTCCTACTCTTCAGGACAGTAATTTCGGACAATTTACGCGGAACACTCCGCCATACGGAACAACCAAACGGACTTACGAGCACACCTGGATTCTCTCTCTCTCTCTCTCTCTGCTCGCACCCGCGCGCACCAGAAACTTCGTACTACATCACAAAGAGCCAAATGCAAGTATTAACCTTGTTCTACTCGCTGATGTTTAAGCTTTACCCCTTATGAAAATTAAGGCGATCCTTAGAGATTTTCCGATGGTTTGTGCAGATGTTAAGCAATAGTGCTATTGCCAATCTTTTACTCTCTCTCTCTCTCTAGCTTTTCAGTCTTTTCTTTCTCATCTATGTTTTATGTTATTGTATATGTGTATGTTTAGTTAGTCATTGTGTGTACTTCGTTTTGTAGTTAATAAACCGGTTTTGCATTTTCACAATTGAATTGTTTCTGTGTTCAATGCTCCCAAAGTTAAAGTCACTATTTCTGCCTTTTGATCCAGCTACACGCTGCGAGTAGCACTGTATATCAGTAAGAAGGTTAATTTTAAAGGCCATGAAATTAACATTTCTTAGACGTTAATATACGATTATGGATATATGTCTTCGGTGGACGAACATATTAATTAATTGTTATTATTAATTCTGCTACGCCAGGTAAAACCTGATAAACTTGTATAATTAATTACAGTTAGTTAAACATAATATTCCCTTTTGAGCTAAAATCTAAGATTCCCTTGGGAATCCCCATAGTATTACAGTCGGAGGTTTATAGTGTTTCAAATAACTTTATTCCCCTCCTCCCGCTGAATCGCTACAAGACTGTCACAAAGACTTTCTTCTCATATTGTATCCTTTCTACACTTGTGTTGGGTGACTGCGAGGTGGACTGTGAGTATTTTCAGAAACCCTCCCCGTCACGTGGTGGTGGACAGCCAATCGCCGGCGCTTTAGGTCCTTACACGCAAGTACAGGTTCACAGACACAGCCGCTTTTGGAATCGAAATTTGGCATCGAAAGATAAATCATTTTTCGATACTCAAAGTATCGAAGTTTTTCATTCGATACCATAAAAGTATCGACGTTCGGTACCCAGCCCTACTCACGGTGGATGATCACACTTTCTCTCTTCGTCCCTTCGGCTCCCCCACTAGCTGGTTTCCTTCCAGGTAGCACGGAATCCAATCGCTATCATCCAACTGTTGCACATACACATCTATGGGACAGGTACGTCAATATTTCCAAACACAACAGAGGTTTCCAAACATACTCAGCCAAGCCAAAATATCCTCCGTCTTCATTGTCAGCCACTATTTCGTTTCTGTCTCCGTCTTCATGTCCAAACATTCGCTTCACTGCTCCAATGCAACGTTCCGACTGCACCGCCACACTACACAGCCCAACTACACAGCCACACAACGCAACCAAAGTCAAACTCCACCCTAACCTTCCGTTTTCAGGTCCTCTTTATCCTCCTTCGACTCCTTTCATCCTCCAATCACAGACCGCTGCGTTTATTCGTCACACCTGCATCTCATTCGCTTGATTTTGCTTGCGGCGTCTTCCCGTTGTTTTCGCTTACCCTTCCGGGTGGGAACCATCTCCGGGCGGAACCAATCTTCCGAATTTTGGTTCTGCCCCATGTAATCGTCACCATGTGACACATGCATAAACAGTGTTTATCAGTATATTGAAACACTGCGGTCTTAAAGCTGTTTAAGGTCTTAAAGCTCTACTGTGTACTTTATTTAGTTAATTCTTAACAAAAACCCATGTTTTCTTTCAAAAGTATGTGCTCATTCATGTGTAATTACTTCCCACCCATTAATCAAAGTGTTCTCGTAAGTGTAGAATCTGCTATTTAAAATGCATACCGTCGAAGCGCTCTCTGGCTGAATCCATGTTGTGCCTCCATCTTTGAAATACATTCGCCGACGAGGGACATTCCTGAAATTCAAGCTCCGCCTTTCGCGCTTTCACTCTACACTCACGCTGCCCGATAGCTGAAGCCTTCGGAGGTTGCATGTGTAGGCGCTATACGTCATCAAGACAGTCTTATTTCAGAATATTAACAATTATAAAGCTGACAATTATTCTTAGTTAATTGTAAATTGATGTAATATGCGAATGACTTGCGAATGTAATGCTCAGTTAATTTAAATAAACCAGGCTTGATGACGTATCCAGCCTGTGACCTGCGTAGCTGAATCCTTCGGATTTTACAACAACCGCACACCGTGATAAACCTGCGATCTAATGCTTTGATTTGAAAGCCTGCTGAAGACATATTCTCGAGGACATTAAAACAAATCGCCAAGGATGCGAAACGGGGATTTTAAACGACAACGTGACAGGAAAAACATCAAGACCAAAGTCACTATTGGAGTTAGTTTTCCAAGATGGGGCTCAAGGGACACTGAAGTTGCACTTTCTATCTTCTCCACAGGTAATTCAGCATATTCGTTTACATCTATACAGTCCATGTTGTAAACTTGAAGTTTTATAGTTCCTTGGCTAACTTTAGCATGATTATGCATAACACTTGTTAGTGTAAACATGCATGTGGTTTAATGTGTTGGTACAGACACACGCCGTCTCCCCGCCCATTTATGTAATCTGAGGTACTGAGATAAATGTTTTCATCTTTTCTGACCTCTAGCACAAACACACGGTGACAGCGCTATTTTTAGCCTTTCATTGATAAAAGCGTCGGATCTGCGCGTCTGTCGTTTCATTTTACAAGCGTGTGAATGTTGCGCGATCTTTTTTCACCAATATGAGAGAAAGCTCTTACATATACACGGACATGTAACATGTTTACTTAAAACATAAGCATTGTACTCTGACATAATGTCTGACATAATACTCTGATAAAGTGAAAGTTGCGCGATCTTTTTTCACCAATATGAGAGAAAGCTCTTACATATACACGGACATGTAACGTTTACTTAAAACATAAGCATTGTACTCTGACATAATGTCTGACATAATACTTTGATAAAAGCGTCTGATCTGCGCGTCTTTCGTTTCATTTTACAAGCGTGTGAAAGTTGCGCGATCTTTTTTCACCAATCTGAGAGAAAGCTCTTACATATACACGGACATGTAACGTTTACTTAAAACATAAGCATTGTACTTTGACATAATATTAGTTCGCGTCCATTTAAACCCGTCATGGTTGCTTTTTGTATGTGATTTTAAGCGGACATATCATGACAATCAGACTTTTTTCATGTTAAACATAAATCTGTGTGCTTTGATGGATCACAGGCAAAGGACATTGCAAATTGTTCATTTTTTCTCATTGCTTTTGCTTTGTAGCTACTGGAAGCCATGTTAACCTTGGCATGACACGGCCGGGCCACCGTACGAGTTAAAACGCGTTCCGAATGGGGAGGGCTAGAAAGTAATATTCAGTTGGTTGTCATATAGACTTTCACCGCTAGATGGGAGTAGATCTTACACAGTGGAGCTTTAAAGTGACAGTAACCTAATGCTTTCTGTATCAAAAATTTTCATTACACACAAAAATGAAAATCACTAAGTACTTTTAACTGAACAACTTTTGCACCGGCACATTTAATTCATACAGTGAGTACTGTGCAGTAGGGCTGTCAAAATGGCTGAACAAGTAAATTCGAAATTCGTCCTTGAAAAATAATAAAATTCGAATTATATTTGAATTATAAAGACCTACTTTATCTTTGAGGAAATACTCCTAAAAGCCCACAAGAGGGCGCAGCACAAAGCCCCAATAATATAAACAAATCATGCACAGCATATTTTTTGTTAAAACGAATGTTATAAACACTAATAAATTAAACATAATTTCTTAAATTCATATGCAAAGGAACAAAAGTGCAAAATGCCTCAACAGCCAGCTTGTGTAGGCTATTAACACAAACATAGTCAAGAAACTATCCATGAATACATTTACAAATAATTTTATGTACCATACATTAATTCAATTTACAAAAAAATGTACAGAGCCTCAGTCAATACAGAGCACACGGTGTCTTAATGAAATCAAAATTAACCAGTATATTTGTGCACCTGTAAATGTACAAAACGAATGCCATACATAGACAACGCATATTAATATAGGGCATTTTATATAATATATAAGTAGATACATTTACGTGTTTCTAATAAAGTATGAAAACGAATGAATCTTTATTTAAGCAAAAATAAGTGGGAAAGATTAGTCATTTAAATTTTGTCAAGCTTAAACGCTATTCACAGCAACTTATATTATATTTTGAGTGTTCCTTGGTTGAAAATATGTAGAAATATATGCGAGTAATAAAGTACAGAACAGAAATGTTTAACTTACGCGCAGAGCGAAGCCGTTAAAGCAGACTCTCCGTAATTAATAGAGGACGTCCTTGACAACAGTCGAGTTGGCAGATGATCATCATGTTTATATTTCACGCAGATAATGTTGATGAAAAACTTGCATATCAAATGTCCAGGTGAAAGTCAAGTTTCCAGTCAGTTATAAAAATAAAGCCACCGCGGCGTTACATTGCAACTCTCTCATGCGGTGTGGACTCTGTAGATGCACATATGGTTTTAATGTTGCTAAACAAGCAGCTTTATTATGGCACTTTCGTGTTGATCAGTTATTTTAAACTTTAAAACTGCATTTAAAAGCAGACGACACTAATTCTGTCATCTCAGCTAGTTTCACTTTGCGGATGAATTCCAGTTGATGCTCCAAAAACCAAAGCAGCATCACACAGCCCTTTTAATATGTATTCTGAATCTGTCCGACTCGTAATCCCCACTGTCATTTCTTGCTATTTTTCAAATGAATAACGCTGGCTTGCTCCGCATAGTTGGCTGAGCCGCGCTCTGTATAACAATCCGCGTCAGTTACGTCATCATCACGTTGCGTGAGCTTCCTGACACAGGTAAAATTCGAATGCAAAGTTTTACGTTCGAATATGCATATTTTTTTTACATTCGACGAATATTCGAAATTCGAATTAAAAATTGACAGCCCAACGGTGCAGTGTTTTATTTGTATTTATTACTAATGTTAAATCATAGATTGTTGACAGAAAATGTCATAACTAATATATTTACATTTAATACAGATGATTATTAACAAGATGAGTATAGTCAAATTATTAAAAGAAAAACATTTGGTTGATTGTCAGTTGCATGGTTACATTATGGTGACTGTGAAAGCCAAAATACATCGGCTTATATGTAATTTTAAATAAAACTTACATAAATTGTTGTAAAATTAAGTTTGTTTAATGTTTTAAGTTCAGATATGTTTTTTGATTACTGATTTAATTTAACCATTAAAACTTGAACAAAAAAAAAAAAAAAAAAAAAAAATGAAATCGGAAAACACAGAATTTGAGAATTAAAGGGCCCATGGTATGAAAATTTTAGCATTGCCACTTTGTAGGTGTGAGCAAAAATAGGTCATTGAAATTTGGCTTTCCTTATGATGTCATAAGGATATCTTATTAGAATAATACCGCCCCCTTAATGTGCACTATCCAACCACAGCAATGCCATTTAGTGCAGATATAAAGAAAGAGAGAAAAAAATAATTTTTAAAGCACAATTGAGTTTGAATTGCTTTAAACCACCATCATTGTGATCAGTGTTTGCACTTCATCCGCTCATTTGCTTTTTAAAAGACACACCCAAAACAACAAATTTTTGCTCACACCTACAAACATTTTCAGGCCATGGGCCCTTTAATAAAACTGAATTTGGGAAAAAAATTAATGGATTTCATAGAGCCCTATTTAATGGCCAATCGCTGTTTTCTTTCACTTACACCTGCATATTACTGAAGACTTTATGTCAGGAATTGCCAGGAGACAGAACCCAAGCACAGACAGAATGAGGGAACAAGGATAACTATTAAATAAAAACTGGAAAACAAAACCCACGACGGGGCAAAAACAAGATATGACAAATGACAGACTAACACTATACTAGATAATAAACTTGACTGTACTAGACTGAAAACAAACAGTGAACAAGACAATAAACATAAAATAATCTCTACAATGAACAAGACTTGACTTAGCACTTGACTAGACTATGTGACAGGCAGGGGCGCCGTTAGGGGGGGTGCAGAGTATGCAAGGCATATGGGCCCATGAGTACGCTAGGGGGTCCCACCGTCATCACTTTTCCGTTTTTTTGTTGTACACGTTTAATTATTAACACTATAGTAAAATGTAAAGTAAATGAATATAAAACTAATGTAAATGACTTTGTGATAAGTAAAATTAAGACACCTTTTAAAACAGCGTGCAACCATGACCTAGTAGATGCAATTACATATTTGCTTTTTTTTTCTGGTGGTTTTTAATTTGATTGTGCTGGTATGGATATGGGTGGGTAGGCAACATTTTGGTTTGGGATCAGTTTGGTGGGTTTGCTATGCAATCTTTTTAAGTTTTTTAAGAACAGTCGACAGCCCTGTTTGGCATTTCAAGGTAAGATCTCACATGCCACGAAAAACGCTCATGCTGATCCATAAACTGTATGTTTTATTAATAATTAAAAATATTTGTGTTAAAACAAAAGGACAGCAATGGCTTTATTTAAGGAAATATTAGGATAGCGACTGCTGACAACTAGGCTATTGCATTTCTAAGACGGACAATTACTTAATAGGCGGAGTTAAAAATATTATTTTCTGCAATTGTGGACTCTTTAATAAATAAACATGAAATAGGAGAATTGTCTAAGCCATTGTAATTGAGTTAAATTTTAAATGACTAAGAGATGGTTTTAATGTGACAACGCATCATTTTCAAAGTGAAAGTGATTCATTTTTATTTAGGTTTGCAACGGAGGTTTAGCCCTTAGTGCAGCTATTATAAACGCTATATCAGATTGTTTTTAACATGTATCCAAATAGAGAATGTCTGTTCTATATTTATGTTTAAGTATTGTTGTGTTTAAATGTTGTTGTAATGTTGTTTCTGTTTTGTTTCAATTTAATTCGATTATTTAGACTGTAATTTTAAACGCTATATATTGGGCGTTGTAATGGATTGAAGGCTAATATGACGGTAAAAATAGAGTGAATCATAAGACATAATTTTCGAGTTTAATTTAAGTTTTGTTTGCTTCAAATGTTTGCTTAAAATAAATTTCGTTTAATATAATTAGTCTCTTAATTTTAATCAATGTTTTGTTGATAAGTGTTGTGAATATTAAAGAAAAAGAACATTAAAAAGAACACCGTGCATCATTACGTAACAAATATACTGCAATGTGCTATCAAATGCCAAAACATGCAGTATTATTTTTTTAATAATATAGTTGTTGTTGTTGGATGTGCAACATCATATTATGGAGTATATCACTTTTATTGCTTTTCATAAAACCTTCAGTGCATAGAAATTAAATGTGCATTCCCATCAGCAGCACATTTGATTGCGGCATGCTTTTGACTGAAATTCAACGTCATATTTAAAACTTTAGCCGATTGTGCTTTTTGCCATTTCTGTGTCACTGCAAGGGCGTGCGTGGGCGAGGCACATACTTTAAAAAAATAAACGTCATATTAATTTTTAAAACTTTTGCCGGCCATGCTTTTTGTCATGAGCGGAGGACGCGTGTGGGGGTTGCGGAGAACAACGACATAAAGAGAATATAAGTTATTTGGTGTTTTCTGATAAATACAATCAGTTTGTAAGAACATTTTTAAATGGACTAAATGGACTATAAGATCATCAATATGAATTGAATTGAACTCTGAAAAATGAACTATTATAGGCTAAACATAAATGTACACATTTCGACTGCCGCGACTTTCAAAGCGCCTTCCATACTGTAGATTTCCATAGATTCAGAAATGCATCTCCATGCATTATTCTTCTTTTAGTGATCTCTTTAAAAGCAGTTACGTGAATGTTTTCTGCCATTCCAGATTAAAATGGTATTCGTTTTTCGAAAAGCCTAAATCTTTTTTTTTTTGCTTCATGCATTTATTTTTAGGTGCAAATGCGACTTATAAAATTAAATAAACGCACTCAGCTGAGTAATTTTCTATAGCTACACATTATGCTATGAAAATCAAACAATCATCTAAAGAAAGGGGCCCAAAATTCTGTCTCGCATACCCCCCTTGAAACTCTTCATTGCGCCCCTGGTGACAGGAAACCACAAACTCCATCTAAACAGGCAATCGAGCACAGGACAGCAAACACAAGGGCATTAAATAGGGGAGCAAATCAAGAGGGGAACAGGTGACATGAATCACACAATAATGGGATAATTAACAAGGAAACAAGGGGGCAGGGTCAGGAGACGAGACAGAAAGCACATGACTTGGAAAAACAAAGCCAATGCTCTCACACAAAACATGGGGCTGCCATGATCCTGTCACTATGACTAGAAAACTGTGACCTGAAGACAGGATCATGACACTTTATAACATGAATGTAACATACAGTTCTGTAACAATCTGTCCTAGTTTAATCCTAAATTATCTGACTTGAATTGGATTGTTCAAAAGCACTTTCTATAAAAACAAGTTCATACTGTATGTTCACTGTTTCCACAAATGTTTTACCTACAGTAAAATGATCTTCATCTCACATTTTTAAAGTTGTTGTTGCTCTTACACATTAAACATAATCTCAGGCTGTTTGTGCTGTTTACAGATCACCCCAGACAAATGTTTCCTAACAGCACGAGCCAATAGTTTGAGTTTCACATCATAAATACAGGATCATATACAGTACACACTTATTATCTGATATATCAACTTATAGCCAAATGAACAATAGCTGTGCAAAACAAAACTGAACAACACATTGATGTCCCTCAGTCACAAATAACATAACACATTCATTTCAATTTCACACACACAAAACAATATCTGCAAATATTTTAAAAATACAGGAGCAGTAAATAACTTGATCCTGTAGACAATGTGTCAGTAATTGATGTGTAGTTAAATCCATAGAGAGAAGATAATACTCACAGAGAACTAGAGGAAGAGAAATCAACTCCATACTGATCTACTGATGACTGACAGACACTTAAACAATAAACAATCGGTGATAAACACTCAACACTTCCTATATAACACCATGTACCTCCCCTGCATCACAATTTACTTACTCTCTGTCCTAAATAATATTCAAAACTAAAATTAGTGTCCCAAATCATAGTTTGTTGCTATGACACTACTTTAAGTGCACAGTACTGATGATCTGGTGAAAATTGAGGCGTAGATCTATAAACAAACAATTTATCGGCTGATACAACACACTGTGAGAGGAAGGAGTTTAGTGATGTTGCACCAAATAAAAATAACATTAAATACAGTAAATATTACATAAATTATGAAATAATGAGTAAATAAAATATAAGTTGTATTTTGATGTGTGTGACTGTTTAACATCGTTTATAAAACTCACTTTAGTTATGCGCTAGTCTTTTTCATACAGTATCAAATGGATTAAAACAACATTAGTTTTTCATTAACTGCACATAATAATGGTGGCAGTGACTTTATTTGTAAATGAATGGACTAAATAGTGTTTCCCACAGATCTGAAATGTACTTGTGGTGGTAGTGAAAAGGGCAATCATTACCCACCGACAAAAAAAATGATCTACTATACAGGTCACAAAAAACAAGTAATGTGTGACACAACAGAATACTTTGATTTATTGAACATTAATATTAATTTCACATTATAGTTCATTAATCCAACCACCCAAAACCTACTTTGCCATGAACAAAGCTGACACTGTTTGTCAAAGCACCATAAAAACACTTTTGTTTTGTTTTGTTTTTGCACTGATACATGAAGCAATTAGATTACAAATTTTTATCAAACTCTATTGAATACAACAATATGTGTAGTATATTAATGCTAGACAGTGCAGGTCTATAGATCATGACTGGAGTTATAATGGTTATAATTTACATCAGATAGAAAAATAAGTAATTTTACTGCTTCTGCTCTTTTTCTCTCTTGCAGATTAAAAAAGCTTAAACCACTCATTATTTCAAAAAAGACAAAATTTGATGCCAGATAAACCTGAGCGCTTTAAAAAACCTGTGTCCCCCCCCCCCCCAAGTAAAGTCAATGTGTGGTTTATACAACAGAACTGAAACTAAAAGCACAATGAGCTCAACTCCAATAGAGCGCTAACACTGATGTGTGCTGCTATACCGGTGAGCATAGACAACAGTGATGCTTGAGAAGACAATAATACATTTATCAAGCATTTGTGCTACAGATACAAAAAGATACCCGAGATCAAGCTTGTTAAGGAGTTTGAGGCTATGTTTAAGCATTTAGACTTCCTTACTGGATTATACAGCGAGTTAAAAACTTCACAGACTTACTGAACATTGAAAGAGGAACCTGAGCTTCTGTGTATCTGGACACCAGAATAACTTTGAGGCTTCTAAGTGTGATCTTTCCACTGCCAGCAAACAACCAGAACAATCACTTAAACAGATCTAGTTAGTTTCATCTATCTAATGTTTAACAATATCATGCACCCAGGGTTGATGTACTGCTTATTAACCCTCTGGGGTCCGACCATTTTGGGACACTGTCAGAGGTTCTGACATGCTCTTACATTTGGTATTTTTTCAGTTACTTTAAAACATAATAATGGCAAGTGTCTCATACCACTGTGTTCAGTACAAACTGGGCTAAAATATTATATGAGCTACATGTATGTACATGTTTGTGTTTTTGAGAGAAAAATGTTTATGCATGGTTTTTAAAAAAGCAAATATTTTAAGTCACTGATATAAGTCCACAAAACCCATACTAAACATGTTTTAACAAGACTTTTCTAAACAGAATCTAGTAGTCTAGAGTTTTTTCTTTAAAATGATATGAAAATCATCCTGCCTACTCATTCACATAAACCAATATATTGATTTAGAAATTGTAAGACACTTTTTGTTTAGAGGGGACGTACGCGAGAAGGATTGATTGACAGTTGGCAAACAAAGCCTCGCATAATGAGCTGCATAATGAGCTGCATAATGAGGCAGGAGGGAACTATGTTTTTCCACTTCATAGTTTTGTACTGATGAGATGCAGACCTGTAAGAGAGTTATGAACAGCTGTTATTATAAATTGTCCACAGAAATACCCTTACATACATAACTGATGGGTAAATGATAGCACTACATTCAGATAAACTATCATGCACATAAACTAAATTAGTATCTCAGATAAACATCTGCAATGATTAGTTATATAAAAAGCTGTTTTCAGATGACTGTTTTCAGATGCCCATCCCCTTATTGTCTAGCTTCTGTTTTAAACACGTTTCTGTAAGCGAGTATGAACTTTAAAAACACATCACATATGGCGTCAATGTGCGCGGGCTCGCGTCTCCGTGTAAACAACGCGAAGCTCATAATAAAACGGTGTCGCGTGTTAAGCACAATGTATGGAATGCATTGCATGTAAACAATGTCATATTACAGCAGATCCCGCAGTGCAGCATTACTCAAAGTTGCCATGAAGGATACGAAAGTGAATAACTGTGTCTAACACTGTACAGCATCTAACAATGAAATCCGCCATTACGTGACCATGCGTACTCGTTTGTAAACAATGCGAAAGTTTTTCAATCTGAAGCGTGCAGTCTGCTGAGGTTGCTTATGTAGGCTGAACTGCACAAGCCATAACATATTACATGATAGCAAATATAAATGAAGACAAATGACTTACAGTTTCTTCAGGAATATATCCTCCTCCATTGCGTCTTCCATTGTTCTTCTTCTTAGGTAACGTTAAAGATAAATGCTTCTCTTCCTCAATGTCCAGACATAAATGAAGATATTCCTCACGTGTGTGTATAAAGTTTATAATCCAAACATGCAGTAAAGTCTTTAAATCTGATCAAACTTTACGCTTTGTTTATTATTGTTGGAACTGCTGGTCTCTTCATTACCATGCCAACAGCCTGTGGGCGTGACCGAATTAAAGATAATGAGCTCACCCAGGAAAAACGGTACTCTCTTTACTTCAATGCAGATGATATAAACAGGAAATATTTGTTTATAATGTTTTGATTATAATAAGCTTGTTTAAAAGTAGACATTTCAGGCTTTCTTTGGATATGTGTATCATGTTTGTGTGATGAGTATTTGCGGAGTTTCAACTGATTTTTGTAACGTGATTTGAGAGACAGCTGGCGGAGACAGAAAGGTCTAAATGCGCACCCTGTTTATTTTCTTTATTTGACAAAAACACAAAGATCTCTTGTTATTGTGAATGTACACTAATTAAAGAGGACCCTTCAGAGTTTCAAATGATGTCAAACACGTAAGTGTTTGATTATTAATGATGTAGTATTTTAAGTTGATTCTGCTATGATAAGGAGAAAACACGTCAAAACGCGTCCCCGCGTTTTTGGACCCCTGGGGGTTAAACATTGCTAATACTTACTAATACTTTATCATTATAAATCAATTTATCGTACAAGATAAAACAGATGTAAACAAATATTTCTCAAAGTGCCAAAAAGAATAGAAATTAAATGCATTTATTAAATTTTATACCACGGGGCTGTTGAATGCTTTATTCTGACTGGTTGAGAAATGTTTCAGGGATCCTCTGTCAGGAAATGAGGTTCGGAGTCAAGTGCAAGTTAAATTATTTATTTAGAAAAGGGAGAAATGTGAGAGAGCAAAGTCACTGGTAGGTCCACACACGGCACACAATAATCCAGTTCAGATCCGAAGGAAGAGAGAGAGCCACCCACGCACTCCGTCGAGACACCCGTATAGTCACCACACGCAACAGAGGGATACGTGCCGCCCTGAAGGTGGATGACAGGTGGAGATGGAAGATGGTAATCCGAGAACTCAGACGGGTAATCCACTGTGAAATCCTGATGTAGCAGAGCCACTCGGAAACCACTGGTCACCGCCTAAAAACAAAGCGAACCAGCGGTTCCGAGAAAACAACAGTCAATAGAGTTAATGTAATCCACAATGGTAAAAAGTGAACTCCACTCACGGGTGATGATGCAAACCGGGGAGAAACAGAGACAGCTGGTATACCGCCTAAAAACAAAGCGGACCAGCTGTACCGAGAGGCAAACAAAGTCTAAGATCCAGTAATCCTCAAGCGAGCGGTCCGGGCAAAAACGAGTCCTCGAACGCCGAAAACCAAACCTGGGGTAACAAGAGGGAGAGACTGACAAGACAAGGCAGGGTAGCAGGACTGTGATAAAACAATGAGCGCGCAACGAAGGACAGGACTACGTGCAATATAAAGGGAAAGGTAAACGAGACACCACCGGTGAACAATCTACTGAAACAAGGGGGCGGAGTTAGTGAACACACGAGGAACCGGCACCACAGGTAAACAACACACACACACACAGATCACACAGCCATCGATCACCCAGCAGTCATGACAGTAGCCCCCCCTCCACGACCGGCACCAGACGGACCGGGAGACTCACCCTGTCGCCGACGGAGATCCTCGATCAGCCCAGGATCCAGCAAATCCCGACCCGGAACCCAGCTCCTCTCATCAGGACCGTATCCTTCCCAATCCACTAGATACTGAAATCCTCTGCCCCTGCGGCGGGAGTCTAGTAACCTCTTAACAGTATAGACAGGGGCACCATCCACTAGACGAGGGGCGGGGGGATTAGGGGCAGAGACAGGGGGGTTATAGCGAGCAAACATCACAGGTTTAACCTTGGATACATGAAAAACAGGGTGAACCCGACCAAGAGAAAGGGGTAACTTAAGCTTTATCGTCACCGGATTAATGACCTTAGAAATACTGTATGGCCCAATGAATCTCGGAGCCAGCTTACGAGAAGGCTCACGGAGAGACAGATCCTTGGTAGAAAGCCATACCTTTTGACCACAAACGTAACGGGGTGGAGGTCGCCGATCAGCTGCAGCTTTGGTTCGTCTGGAATTAGATAATAACAGTGTCTTAGCTCTCCTCCAGGTGCGTCTGCACCTGCGTACGAAAGCTAACGCAGACGGAACCGCTGCCTCGGGCTCCTGTGATGGAAACAGGGGAGGTTGATAACCGATGGAAAGTTCAAACGGGGATAAATTGGTAGACGTAACGGGAAGAGAATTATGAGAATACTCAACCCACGGGAGCTGATCGCACCAGGAATTCGGATATCGTGACGACAGACAGCGGAGCGTTCTACCGAGATCCTGATTAGCCCGTTCGCATTGCCCATTGGTCTGTGGGTGATAACCAGAAGACAAGCTGGCCGTGGCGCCAATTTGTCTACAAAACTCCTGCCAAAAACGAGAGATGAACTGAGGACCCCTATCTGACACTACGTCAGTCGGAATACCATGTAACCGAAAGACGTGATTAATCAAAACCTGAGCCATCTCTTTTGCAGAAGGTAGCTTGGGCAGGGGAATGAAATGAACCGCCTTCGAAAAACGATCCACCACAGTTAGAACAACAGTGTTACCATTAGATGCCGGTAAGCCGGTGACAAAATCAAGGGCTATATGAGACCAGGGGCGGGAGGGCACGGGCAAAGATTTAAGCAGACCAGCGGGTGGTAAATTAGATGCTTTATTACGAGCACAAACCGAACAGGCTAATACAAACTGTCTGACGTCAGTGGACATAGAAGGCCACCAAAAACGCTGACGGACGGCAGCCAACGTTCTCCGAATACCTGGATGGCCGACAAATTTGGACTCGTGACCCCACCGGATGACATCGGAACGTAACCGCTCAGGAACCCATAGGCGACCCGCTGGACACCCCTCCGGAACTTCCCCCTCCCGGCCGGCCTCTCTCACCCGCTGTTCGACTCCCCAAACGAGGGCGCCGACCACCCTCCCCTCCGGGAGAATGGTCTCCGTCCTCTCCGAATCGGACTTCTGGAACAGACGGGAGAGAGCATCAGGTTTGGTATTTTTCGAGCCAGGCCGGTACGAGAGGGTGAAGTTGAAACGATCAAAGAAGAGTGCCCAACGAGCCTGCCTAGATGTTAGTCTTCTGGCCGAACGGATATATTCAAGATTCTTATGATCCGTCCAGACCAGAAAGGGCTCTGAGGTTCCCTCCAACCAGTGACGCCATTCACCCAAAGCGAGTCTAACCGCCAACAGCTCCCGATTTCCTATGTCGTAATTACGTTCTGCTGGGTTTAACCGGTGAGAGAAAAAAGCACATGGATGTACTTTCCCATCAATAGACGATCGCTGTGATAAAACGGCGCCTACCCCGACATCAGATGCATCCACTTCCACTATAAATTGTTTAGCCGGATCGGGGATAGAGAGGACAGGTGCAGAGATGAACCGGGACTTTAACACATCAAAGGCCTCCTGAGCCTCCCTATTCCAACGGAAACATACATTAGGTGAAGTGAGAGCCGTAAGGGGCTTAGCGATCTGACCAAAATTTCTGATGAAACGCCGATAAAAATTGGCGAACCCCAGAAATCGCTGAAGCTCCTTCCGAGTGTCGGGTACTGGCCAATCGGCAACCGTCTTAACCTTAGCGGGATCGGGACGAATTTCTCCCTCGGCAATAACAAAACCCAGAAATGAAACCGACTTCCTGTGGAACTCGCACTTCTCCGCCTTAACGAATAGCTGATTCTCTAAAAGCCGTTGTAAAACCATGCGAACGTGCTGAGAGTGTATCTGCATGGAGGGAGAAAAGATGAGAATGTCATCGAGATACACAAAGACAAATCTGTTAATCATGTCACCCAGCACTTCATTGACCATGGTCTGGAAGACAGCTGGAGCGTTACAAAGACCGAACGGCAGAACGGAATATTCCCAGTGTCCTGAGGGTGTGTTAAAGGCTGTCTTCCACTCATCGCCCTCTCTAATACGTACCAAGTGATAAGCATTGCGCAGATCTAGCTTGGTAAATACGCGCGCTCCCTGTAATAATTCGAATGCTGATGACATTAATGGCAAGGGGTACTTATTCTTAACAGTAATGTCATTCAGCCCTCGATAATCAATGCACGGACGAAGAGACCCGTCTTTCTTCTTTACAAAGAAAAATCCAGCACCAGCTGGAGACGAGGAGCGGCGAATGAGACCGGCTTTAAGAGCGTCATTAATGTATTTATCCATAGCCTCTCTTTCTTGTTTAGCTAGGGAAAATATACGACCCTTAGGCGGAGAAGTGTTGGGAAGTAGTTTGATCTCCCAATCATACGACCGATGAGGAGGCAGAGAAGTAGCCCGGGACTTACTGAAAACCTGATACAGATCCGAGTACTCCGCCGGGACTCCTGAGAGATCGATAGCTGGAACCTGCGAGACAGAACAAGAGACAAGAGAAGGAGCAGGACCAAGACAAGAAACATAACACAAAGACTTCCAAGACAACACAACATTGTTCTGCCAATCAACGTGAGGATTTTGTTTGGATAACCAGTCATGACCTAAAATGACTGGCGATTGTGAATCCTCTAAGATGTAAAATTCGATCTCCTCACGATGATTGCCAGAAACAAACAAACTCACAGGGGGTGTGCGGTGCGTGATCACAGCCATGTGCTGGCCCTTCAATGTCCAGGCAGACAAAGGAGAGGAGAGAGGGAGGAGTGGAATACCCCAGGACTTGGCCAATCCAGCATCCAAAAGACACGCCTCCGCACCGGAATCCAGCAACGCCTGTGACGGGAAAGAGTTAATAATCACAGGTAGTGTGGTGCTGCTTACGGGAGATTTAAATGACGATGCGCCCACCGAGACTCCCAGGTTCATCGGCGGGCGTGAGCTTTTACCGGACAGGTGGCCGCCAGATGCCCCGGCTTGCCACAATACAAACAGAGGCCATTAGACAGCCGACGATTTCTCTCCCCAGCAGAGATCCGGAACTTGCCCAGCTGCATTGGCTCCTCGGAGGGCGTCTCTGAAGCGATCTCCCCTGGTTCCGACATCAGCTGGCGAAATGAGCGACGCAGATCTCTCTGCCGATGGCGAGACTCGACCCTCAGAGCAAGATCGATGGCACCCTCCAGGGACGTGGGTGGCTCCCTCAGTGCTATCTCGTCCTGAATACCCGGCGTGAGACCCTCGAGGAACTGTGCTCTTAATGCCGCATCGTTCCAGTTGCAGCAAATAGCGAGCGTCTTAAATCGTATAGAAAAATCTGTCACAGAGTCATTACGTTGCCGTAATCTCACCAACTCAGCCGCTGCCATGTCTCCCTTGAGTGAACGGTCAAACAACTTTAACATCTCCTCCTCGAGAGCCTCAAATGAAAATGTAAAAGGAGCTCTAGCCCCCCAGGCGGCCATACCCCAGTCTCTCGCCCTTCCAGTGAGTAATGTCAGGACATAGGCCACCTTGGAAGTGGATGAAGAAAATCGACGGGGCTGGAGCGCGAAGACGAGAGAACACTGCAGTAAGAAGGATCGGCAGGTGTTGGGATCGCCATTGTAGGCGGGGGGTGTCGCCGTGTGTGGTTCCCGTTAAAATGAAGCGGCTCCTCCGGGTGAGGTAGGGGCTTCATGGTGAGAAGTCACTTGGTCCAAACGATTGCTGAGCTCTTTGTGTTGCTCAGACAGGATGCTGAAATCTCTGGCAGCAGCAGACAATAACGACGAATGTTGGTCGATGGCCGCCCCCTGCTGGTGAAGGGCGGTCTGCAACTCCAGACTTTCTACACTTGCTGACTCCATTAGTGGCGCGCTCATCTGTCAGGAAATGAGGTTCGGAGTCAAGTGCAAGTTAAATTATTTATTTAGAAAAGGGAGAAATGTGAGAGAGCAAAGTCACTGGTAGGTCCACACACGGCACACAATAATCCAGTTCAGATCCGAAGGAAGAGAGAGAGCCACCCACGCACTCTGTCGAGACACCCGTATTGTCACCACACGCAACAGAGGGATACGTGCCGCCCTGAAGGTGGATGACAGGTGGAGATGGAAGATGGTAATCCGAGAACTCAGACGGGTAATCCACTGTGAAATCCTGATGTAGCAGAGCCACTCGGAAACCACTGGTCACCGCCTAAAAACAAAGCGAACCAGCGGTTCTGAGAAAACAACAGTCGATAGAGTCAATATAATCCACAATGGTAAAAAGTGAACTCCACTCACGGGTGATGATGCAAACCGGGGAGAAACAGAGACAGCTGGTATACCGCCTAAAAACAAAGCGAACCAGCTGTACCGAGAGGCAAACAAAGTCTAAGATCCAGTAATCCTCAAGCGAGCGGTCCGGGCGAAAACGAGTCCTCGAATGCCGAAAACCAAACCTGGGGTAACAAGAGGGAGAGACAGAGAACGACTGACAAGACAAGGCAGGGTAGCAGGACTGTGATAAAACAATGAGCGCGCAACGAAGGACAGGACTACGTGCAATATAAAGGGAAAGGTAAACGAGACACCACCGGTGAACAATCTACTGAAACAAGGGGGCGGAGTTAGTGAACACACGAGGAACCGGCACCACAGGTAAACAACACACACACACACACAGATCACACAGCCATCGATCACCCAGCAGTCATGACATCCTCACTATTTCTTGATAAACACACACCTAACCAGTCAAATGTTTTAAAACAACCACCAAAGAAATGTCTTAACAATGTCTGTGGTAACCGTGCAGAATAATTGACTCCGGTCCTTGGATTTATTAGAAAATAATGCAAAAACATGCTGTATTGGCATGATGCAAAGTGTTACCACCTTTGGTGTGCATTATTTTCAAATAATTCACTGGCCCATCATCAATTTTTCCTTACACATTTATTGAACAATTCACGTCTTCCATTGGTAAAAACTGCAGTAACACATTCAAATTAAAAGGTAAAGAAATAAAACATTGTTTTTGACCCACCTCTTACATAAGGAATAATTGACGACGGGCCACACCGCAGGTGTGCCTTATTTTCAAATAATTCAAAGGACCAGAGTCAATTATTCCACTTATACCACGGTTACCACAAACATTGCTCTGGTGCCTATTTTTAAGACGTTTGACAAGTTAGGTGTGCGGTTTACAGAAAAATAATCATCACCCATAGAACATTTCTCAGCCAATCAGAATGCAGCATTCAACAGACCAGTGGTATAAAAAATGGTAATCCACAACCATAAGTCCATAAAACAGACGGAGGTCAAAAACACTTGTAAACCATCCTAAACTAAGACAAGGAAACAACAGGTGAAAACCACAGACAGGAACAGGTTAAAGGGCAAGTATGGTCTGAAAGTGTTTATTAGTGCATGTTAACGATATGCAAAAGGTACAAACCCCAAATTAAACGATGACACAAGTTATTGTTTCCAACTTAAATCTCTTTTCTTGGACTACAACAAACACACTGATTTTAGGCAACGTGGCTGGGCCTGTTGACAAAGAATTATTATCATAATTCTTTCTGCTTCTGAAATACAGCCTGTAAATTAACTCCTGTCAGCATTACATTGTAAGCTAATCTTACAAACATGGTAAGGAGCGACACATTTCCGTCTGACGTCAGAGGTATTTAGGCCATTTACAACGTACTGGTAAGCTGGCCAATCAGGGACACAGCGCTTTCAGATTGATGAGTTTAAAAAAAAAGTTTGAGGAAGGCAGGAAATCTGGAGCTACCAAAATTTATGGTATGTAGTAGGGGTGACCCCGAATAGTCGAAGATTCGATGCTTCGATAGGAGAAGCCTGATTCGACTACCAATCTCACAGTCGAATCGTCGCAGATGTGTTATGAAATGAGGATCATTCAATTTTGGCCGTATGGGTGCACACATTATCTGATTTCACATATAACAGCTTTCTCACAATATATTAATATACAGCATATTATTATAATGCTGCAAATAATATGTGAAGTAGCAGCTTTCAATAAATATTTTTAAAATGCGTTTATAAATCCAACAACCCCTGTGACCGGGCTACACAGAGGTTTCTTCGTTAATAAACCATTGCTTCTTTGTTTCTACATTTAAAAGACAAAGCTGGCAATTATATTATGGCTATACTTTTCTATTCTTTTAATATTTTATTTTATTTATAAATCACTCTGGGTTATCTGATTTAACTATTTGGCTTGTGTTTTGTTTCTGTGCACTTGAGGCATTTTGCATATTTGTTCTGCACTTTGTTACTTCTGACCTTATTTCATTAAAAAAATGTATCTATTATAAACGTAAATTCTGATCTAATTTAAGTATGTAAATTTTGGATAGCTTTTCATTGTATCAATGTTGCGCTATTGTGTGCTGGCCATGCTTGCGCATGTAATTTAGCCGAACGGGCTAGGTGCTCTGCGTCTCATAGGAGTTCATCAAACTAAACATTAAAAACCGGATGTTTTTCGACGGGTATACGTTTTTAAAATGTATTAATCATACATTTTGGTTATCTTGTCAAAAGTTACCCTTACGAAAATTAACCATGGTTTTACTACAGTTAAAACCAAAAAAACATGGTTACTGTAGTAAAACCACAGTAACTACAAAATAACCATGGTTTTGGCAATCATGGTTTTCAAAAACCAATTAAACCATAGTTAGTGTAGTAAAACCATGGTTTTGCTGATAGTAATCAATACACCAAAAAAACATGGTTACTACACTTTTAGCACAATATAACCATGGTTAATTTTCGTAAGGGTAAACTACAAAACAGGTAAGCCGTTTTTTTAAATTTTGGTGATGAAACGGAAACTATCTGCACCGAACCTATTTCTGCCTGACACGAATGTCTTTCTTGTGATTTAATATTATGGTTGGTGTTCACTTTTAAATGATAGCAAAGAGATTCCTGAAATAAATAATATCATCCGGTCTTTCTGTATCTAAAGTGAATACAGAGATGATCAAAGTCAGAGAGGTTTTTTTTGGTCATGACTGATTTGACGCGCTATATCTCCAAATTAAATAAAAACACTTAATTGTATCCGGGATTTCCAAGGCAGAATCACCTTTGTTATTTTTTTTTTAGGTTTAGTTATCAAAATGTTTTTTTGTGTGATGTTCTATAGATCATGGCTTTAAAATAGACAAATGTTGCCTTATATATTTTACCTTAAAAAAATAAATATATAAATGCATCGTCAGTTTTGTCTTCGTTCATCACTTGAAAGACAGTTTTGGTCACTTTAACAAAAAGTTGTTTATGTGTGCTGCTTGTGAAAGAAAATAAAAGTTACCAATTTGTACCTTGTCTGGCCCCCTCCCAACCCATGCAGACAAACATAGATATGATTTGACTATCGGTCGACCAGGGGCGGATCTAGAAAATTATTTATGGGGTGGCAAGGGGGTGGCATGAGAACTACAAGGGGTGGCAATGAAGTAAGCGTCCTTGCATGGTTGTCGTGGATTCAAGAAATTATATACTGTATATACTATATTCGGTGAACACTGGACCTCAAATTTTTATAACATTAATAAACGCAACAACAAATGTTCCTATAAGTAAGTACCCAAGCAGCTACCTTTAGCATCTCTACTGTAGCACCCTTTGTCTTAATACTAAGTTAATACATACAGCTTATCAATATCTAAAAACACTGACTGGTTGAACATAATGGTATAAAGACAGTTATATAAATAAAATAGGTTTGCCTAGTTTATATTAATGTAAAACATTTGAAAGGCACACATCTCTTTCTCTCATAACCCTCTTCTTTAATCCTTTCACTCACTTCATGATGGATTTCTGTCTTTTTACTTCTTTTTAGCTCTTTGCCATCCATATGTTTCTTTCCTTCATTACTTCATCTATTCCTTTCCCTTCCACAACATATTTTTCTGTTTTATTTGTACCTTCCACTCCCATAGTATTTGATTTTTCAATTCTTTTTGGTAAAAAGAATGTATATCAGCCTTTCTTTTAATAATATCCTGGAAAATGCCGCATTAAGTTGTCTTTCAAGCTTTCTAAACATACACAACACTGAATAGTTTTGTCTCCTTAACGACGAAAAATAAAAACATCAGACTATATCATAACGAGCGATTTCATATGCACGTATGGAATATTTTGATTGCTGCTCTAACAAGACATGACGGGCTAGAAATAACTGCTTAAAAGATATTTACTGCTTACACAAACCTGCAGTTCAGTTGTTTTAACTACCAAGCAACTACCTCGTGCAATATTTAACATCAGTTTAATTTTTTTATTTTTATCCTGATGCAACATTTATCTATAAAATATGACCGTATTTAGTACTCTGATTTGCTGATGTGATGCTCAACTTAATCACTTAAAGACACTAAAAAGAAACCACTAACTTTTTGTCAGCATGTGATGATGTGAGGTGCTTTATTAGATCAGAATTACTTGCTACAGACGTGAAGAGACTCTTTCTTCATGGGCATAAGTTGCACGTTCATAAACATTCTTGCCTTTCACCTCAACGATGGAAAAGTAACGTTTGTGCTTTTTATACTTTGTGTTTGCGTCCGCTACCTTTGTTTTGAGCTCGTTGTACTTCCCATCGCTCTGTTGTTGCGGGTTTGTGCGACTCGGAAGGGATGGACTGCAGCGCGAGAACCGGGCTGCATGTGAGTACCTTGGATGGGGCGATGCATCCTTTCACCGCAGATTCCAAAAGTCTCCAACCACGCCAGAAAAGATCGCTAGATTTGTCCTAGTCGCTTTTTTAATAAAGTCGCTAAAGGGGTCTAAAAAGTTGGCAAATCTGCGCGGACTTTTTTTACACTGTAAAAGACTTTTTGCTTGGACTGACTGCATGCTTGTGTATGAACTCTGCTGCCTCTGGTTGGCTAACGATGGAAATTAAGCCAATCACCATCAGCTATGTGGTTGTCCCACCCCATCTAAGACACACACACCAATCATCGTCAGATATGTGTCTCCCACCCCCAAACACACGCAGAGAAAAACTACATTGCCTTTCTGGTTAAAAGAGCCTACTCGGGTATATATTATATATATTAAGATACCCGCGCTGGGGTGGCATATGGGGTGGCAATGCTTTTATTTAGGGTGGCAACTGCCACCCCGTGCCACCCTGGTAGATCCGCCCCTGCGGTCGACTATGGAAAGATTCGACAATTCTGATTCGAATATGTAAATCCTTAGTCGAGGACACCCCTAGTATGTAGAAAATAATGGGGTGGTTTCCCGGACCAGGATTAGCTTAATCCAGGACTAGGCCTTAGTTTAATTAGGAAATATAACTAGTTTTAACAAACATGCCTTACTAAAAACATTACCTGTGTGCATTTTGAGGTAAAACAAAGGGCACTGATGTATTTTAAGATATGTCAGTGCAAGTTATTTTCAGTTTGGAGAGCTCTTAAAAGTGTTTAAGTCTAGGACTAGTCTAATCCTGGTCCGGGAAACCGCCCCAATGTGTTTTTTGAACCATAAACCATGCAAACACATTGTATTATACCAAATACACAAAATAACATAGTTTTTTTTGTTTTTGAGTTACATATTTAGCCTCTTATAAAGTTGGGAACCCTATTAAAGACGATTAATTCAAATGACAATTAAGATGAAAGTTTACCTTTTAAATTCTCTCAGGTTTATGAGTGACGCATAATGACGGCCCATCCATCCATGACGGGCTGGAGCCTAATAATGAGTCTCACATTTTAAAACATCAAAATCTTTAGTCAGTTGCTTGGTGAGCTCAACAAAATACTTTATTGTAGAAAATTCAAAAACGGGTACAGTCTTTCACACATTGGTTTATACCACAGAACTGAAACTAAAACCACAATGAGCTCAACTCCATTAGAGTGCTAACACTGATGTGTGCTGCTTTAGCTGTCAACATATAAACTGTGATCCTTGAGAAGACACTTATAACTATATCTATTTGTGCCACATTATGATACCAGAGATCAAGCTTGTTGATGAGTGTGATGTTATGTTTCTAGGCATTAAGACTTGCATACTAGATTACACAGCGAGTTAAAAACCTCACAGACTTACTGACATTTGAAGAGGAACCTGAGCTTCTGTGTATCTGGACACCAGAATTACTTTAAATATGGGTGTCAAACTCAAGGCCTGCAAGCCAAATCCGTTCCACAGCCTCATGTTATGTGGCCAGTGAGAGCTTACAATTTATTTATTGTTATTATAAATTAGATTATTTGCATTGAAAAACTTTTGTGGGCGCCAAAACAAAACAGATAAAATGTGAAAGGTCAGAAGATCAAATGTAGCGATTAGCACACAACACATCTATTTCCAATAATATCTGATTCGCAAACTAATGGCTCATTTGAACCAATTCGTTTAAATGAATGATTGAAACTACTGATCTGTCCAACACTGAACTCATGAGATGTCAGTCAAGCAGTAACCCAAAGCCAGGTAAAGAAAATCACAGCTTTTTGACAAAAAGGGCAAGAAATGATAACAGTGACTGATAAATGCATGGCCTGTATATAATGTGGAGGAGGTTGTAAAACTCTTCAGATAGACCATAGGAAGTGGCCCAAACCAAAAAATGGCACTCTGAAAACTATTAATATGGTTTCAATAAAGTATTATAAATATGATGTTTTATAGATTACTACCATAAGTTAAGACAAGTGATTATAATGGGAAATAAAATAACGAATAAAGTGTGACAATCTGCTAAATATTTCATATGATTTACCCGCTGCCTTGATGGAGCTTTGAATCAATGTTTGCAATGTTGAACTGCATTTAGCAGCCTCCCTTTCCTCTACCTGTTCTATTAGATCTGATCAGGAACATGTGTGGCGTGAACCTGATAATGTAGTGTACCGTGAGTTTATAAAAAAATAGCTTAATGCGTGAAATGAATAAACAATGCCAAAAAATGTCAAGTCTGAAATCAACCGAGGCTTGGACCCAGAAATGGCATTCCTTACGTCATAACTTAACAAGTGGATTATATTTTGATAAATGCAAAAATCCCTGATATTCCATGACTTGGACAAAATATAATTCCCTGACTTTCAATGTCTGGAATAGACAATGTCGCTGATGAGGGGGGGTCTAAAAAACTGAGAGGGGCGAACTGAATGCATATAATTGTCCCAGCTAGAAAATACATATACAGTAGCTTTGGTACGTTCAGTCAGCAATGTTGTGTTTGCACTATAATTTTTACAGAACACAAATAAAAGTCAGGACAACGATGGGCATTTCTTCTTTCGTTCTTTACTGCGCGTCAGTAACTCTGCAACACGTTACTTGTTATTCATTGCATCATGAACGGGCCAACCAGAACTTTACACAGAGTTCAACAACATCTAAATACACTACCAATACCTTACACAGAGTTCAACAACATATAAATACACTACAGTTCCCCCCCCCTTAGATAAGAAAATCTTAAACAAGTATTATCACATTTTTTTTTCTCTGTTCTCTTTACAACAAAACATTTTATATACTAACAAAAAGAAATGTATGCTACTGCATAGTTATAATGTCCTTTGTAAGGTTTTTCTTTATTATTTATAAATCAAGACGGTTTGGTGGTTTCCTTATTCTGGTAGGATAACGTTTCTCTTCAGAAATTGAAGTTGGTGTTTGTGGTGCTTCACTGAAAGATGTAGTGACATCTTGAGGTGTTGTTATATCACTTCCACCTGCAGCAGGATTAACAGTGGTGAATGGAACACTCACAGGAGCACTGTCCAGAGGAACAGCCGATCTTCTTAACTGATCAATGTGACGTCGCCAGACAGTATCTGGTGCAATCTCAACAGTATATGAGAGTGGTCCTGTTCTTTCTTTAACCTTTGCAGGCGTCCATTTGTGATCTCCTCTATAATTTCTAGCAAGCACACTCTCTCCAATTTCCAACTCTCTTGTTTCTCCACCTCCTTGTGACTGTTTCATCTGCTTATCCTGTACAGCTCTCCTCAGATTGGGTTTCAGCAAGTCCAGCCTTGAGCGTAAAGGTCTACCAAGGAACAACATAGCGTTCGATTTGTAGTGACATGAGTCGCATTGCGATATGCAAACAAGAAATTATGTAACTTCTGGTTTAGTGTTAGCCGTTCATCTGTCATGGCTCGCAGACCATTCTTCAAGCTTTGCACAAACCTTTCAGCTAAGCCATTGGTGGCTGGGTGGTAGGGTGCTGAGGTCACATGCTTGATTCCATTGTTCTTTAGAAAGATCTGAAACTCCTCAGATATAAACTGGGGCCCATTGTCACTCACTAGCTGTTCTGGTACACCAGTTCTTGCAAAGAGTTCTCTGAGAACCGACACAGTTTGAGCAGCTGTTGTGGAGGCCATGCTGAACACCTCTGGCCATTTTGAGCAAGCATCCACCACGACCAGAAATGTGGTGCCCATGAATGGACCCGCAAAGTCAACATGAATCCGTTGCCATGGTAATGCAGGCCACTCCCATGGATGTTAGGGTGCAGTTTTTGGCATCTTTTGCACATGTTGACATCCAGAGCACTGCATGGCGAGCTGTTTAATCTGCTGATCTATACCAGGCCACCATACAAAGCTTCTGGCGAGTGACTTCATCTTTACCACTCCAAGATGTCCCACATGAAGCTCCTTCAAGACTTGGGTTTGCAGCTTAGGTGGTACAACAACTCTGAGTCCCCACATAACACAACCACCGTCCAGAGTTAGTTCTTCACGGCGTTGATAGAACTGCTTGAACTGGATCTTTTTATCTGCAGTCCAACCAGACTGTATGGCTGTATATACTTGGGACAATGCGGGGTCTCTCCTGGTCTCTCTTCGAATCATTTCGTCTGTGACAGGGGAACTTTCAAGCTGAGTCAATGTAAACACATCCAAGGGTATGTTTTCTGTCACTGAGTTTTTATCAGGTCCATCCCATGGAAGACGTGATAGTCCATCAGCATTTGCATGTCTGTGTGTTCTTTTAAACTCAATCTGGTATCTGTGTCCTCCCAGGAACAACACCCATCTCTGCATTCGTGCTGCAGCTGTCAGTGGAACTCCTTTCTGTGGACTGAAGATGGAAACCAAAGGCTGATGGTCTGTAACCAGTGTAAATTTGTTTCCATACAGATATTGATTGAATCGTTTCACACCCCATACCAGGCTCAAAGCCTCTCTGTCAATCTGTGCGTAGTTCTTTTCGGCAGCATTGATGGAGCGTGATGCAAATGCTATGGGACGCTCCGTTCCATCATACATTACATGTGAAAGCACTGCTCTGATGCCATATGGAGAAGCATCACACGCCAACCATAGTGGTTTATGTGGGTCGAAGTGGGTCAGAACTGTATCTGACATCACCAGTTTCTTTGCTTCCTGAAAAGCTTGCATGCACTGTTTTGTCCATGTCCATTTCTTTCCTGCTTGTAACAGGGCATTCAGAGGGTGCAGTACAGTGGCTAGATTTGGCAAAAACCTGTTGTAGTAATTGACAAATCCAAGAAAGGACCTCAATTGTGAGACATTTTCTGGCTGAGGGGCCTCTGCGACTGCTCTTAGCTTATCGTGACATTTGTGCAGACCGTTTGCATCGATTTTGTGTCCACAATATGTGACGGTTTCTTTGAAAAATACACACTTGTCACGTATTGCACGTAGTCCATACTCTTCCAGCCTCTTTAAGACCTGTGCTAAGTTTTCCAGATGACTGCTGTCACTCTCACCCGTGACAATGATGTCATCAAGGTAACACTGGGTACTGGGGCATCCCTGAAGTACCTGATCCATAGCTCTTTGCCATATAGCTGGTGCTGAGGCAACACCAAAAACAAGTCTGTTATAACGATATAGGCCCTTGTGGGTATTAATAGTCAAGAAGACTTTTGAGTCCTCCTCTATTTCCATTTGCAAATAGGCTTCGGCAAGGTCTATTTTGCTATTGAGCTGTCCTCCTGAAAGTGAAGCAAAAATATCCTCTATTCTCGGTAGTGGATATTGTTCCACCTGCAATTCAGGGTTAATGGAGACTTTAAAATCCCCACACAGTCTTACAGTTCCATCCTTTTTGGCAACAGGAACAACTGGGGTTGCCCATGGACTCCTGTTAACCTTGGAAAGTATTCCTTCAGCTTCCAACCAATCCAGCTCAGTTTCAACTTTCTGGCGAATAGCATAGGGAACAGGACGTGCCTTATGGAACTTTGGTACTGCATCCTTATTCAGCGTTATTTTTCCTTTTATATGCTTTAGAGTTCCAATGCCCGACTGAAACACTGCAGCAGCCCCAGCCAGTACTTCTTCCAGTTTCTTTTTAGTGCACAGTGACTCTGGAACTGTAATTTGCAGACTTTTTATGGATTTCCAGTCCAACTGCATCTTTCTTAACCAGTCACGTCCCCAAAGTGCTGGTCCATCTGTTGGTACTATGTACAGATCTAATTCACTCTGTTGATCATTGTACTTTACTGTCACAGGCATTATTCCTAGAGGAATTATGGGCTCACCTGTATATGTTTTCAGTTTGACAGGCGACGGTTTTAATTTATTGTACTTGAAATGTTCTTTAAACTCATGCTGTGACATCACTGATACAGCAGAGCCTGTGTCCAGTTCCATTCTGATTGTTTGTCCATTCACTTGTGGTGTAAGTCAGATTGCTTGTTTCAAGTCACTTTTCAGACTGTAGATTTCTAAATTTGCCAACCCTGTTTCACTTTCTTCATCAGAGATCTGTCCGACAACATGCACATTTTTACTTTTTTTTTCTGAGCTTTGTATTGCCTCTCTCTCTCTTTGTGCAGTACATCTGATCGACATGCTCTTTGTATGTGTCCAATTTTTGCACTTTGCATTGGTTGTTTAGGTTTATACACAGTGCTCACCTTGTTCACAGACATTTTCACTCCAGATCGCAGCTCCATAGCGTCTCTGGCAGCCGTTTCCATAGCGACAGCAATTTCAACCGCACGTTTAAACGTTAAATCCGCCTCCGTGAGCAGTCTCTTCTGTGTACTCTCTTGTGAAATGCCACAGACTAAACGATCTCTCAACGCATCATTTAGTCCATCCCCAAACTGACAGTGTTCTGACAACTTTTTTAACGCAGCTACATAAGCTGCAATTGACTCTCCGTTATTCTGATTCCTTTTATGAAATCTGAAACGCTCAGCAATGAGCAGCGGTTTTGGCGCAAGGTGCTCTTGCATTACCTTTATAAAGGTTGTCAAAACTCAGATCAGCCGGTTTTGCGGGAGCAGTGAGGCTTCTCAGCAGTGCATAAGCTTTACTTCCTATCGCACTCAACAACACTGACACTCGCTTGTCGTCATCAATGCTGTTCGCTTTGAAATACTGCTCGATTTGTTCACAGTACATCGTCCAGTCATCCGTACCGCTGTCAAATGGGTCGATCTTTCCAATGTATCCAGCCATTTTGTCTTGTTTTTGCTCTTATTTACTGTTTTTGCGCTGAATTTACCCCTCTGTGCCCGGGTTTCGTCACGCTTCTCCCAGAAAAAAAATGCCCATCCGAAAAAAACTTGGAGACAGCGTTTTCATATCATATCCAAAAATCCATCCTCGTCGCCAACTGTTGTGTTTGCACTATAATTTTTCTAGAACACAAATAAAAGTCAGGACAACGATGGGCATTTCTTCTTTCGTTCTTTACTGCGCGTCAGTAACTCTGCAACACGTTACTTGTTATTCATTGCATCATGAACGGGCCATCCAGAACTTTACACAGAGTTCAACAACATCTAAATACACTACCAATACCTTACACAGAGTTCAACAACATATAAATACACTACAAGCAAGATTTGTTTTGATCACATTCACTGAAAATGATACTATGTTCCGATAGAACAACATAAATTAGACTGTTTAAGAAAAAGTCCTGCGCTTCTACCTCCACCTAGAGCCTGTTATTTGGTTGGCAAAAATCCAACGCTCCCGTTCATCTGGTCCAATCAGCATAGGGCTGTGTAAAATCTACCTGTCAATAACAGTTTCTGCACACGCCACAGATCCACCCTGCAGCTATATAATAAGCAACTTACAGAGCTCAGACACAAAGGTGGCAGTTGCTGTAGTTTCTTTCTTTTAATCCATTTTTGAATGTCCATGATGAAATTAGTTAATGCAATATACAACCTTGAAATTATGAAATGTTCGTAGCCTTCGTGTTTGCTTTCCGTCGTGCAATAATTTTTACATAATGTTATTAGGGTGGGGGAACATGCTTAGTCAAGTGACCAATCAAAATTGGATCTTGCCTCACAGACCGTTCTTAGCTAAACTATTGCTATTTTAGTTTATTATTCACTTTAGGAAGACAATACACAAGACAAATGTGATTTTTAAATAGCACCATAAAAATCCCATTCAATATTAATGGTAATCTGAGGTGGTGGGATAGGTGGGACAATAGACCTTTAAAAATTCCATGATATTCCAGAAATTCCATGATCTGTGGATAATCTGTTCTATTACTTTGAGCGAGGTTGGCAGTTGGTAAGAATGGCACCTCAGTTGATAAGAGGGTAGAGGGGCAGTGGCAACATCACCAGTTTAGGGGCAGCTGCTACTCTCATTTCTAAAAGTCTGTGTGTAAGTCCAGATCAGCCACGACATTTAATAGAAACCGTTTCTAAACTAGAACCCACTGCTGTTTGTTGCATGTCACTGTTGTTAACACAAAAACTGATTCATGGGCATTTCACAGATTAAACACTGCCATCTAGATGACACGTTTAAACACTGAACAACTGTTTTCTTAAGCTACACACTCCCATCCGGAATGTGACGGCATCACCGAAAGATGAATGACTTTTTCAAATACCTCTCACTTGGCGCTGGTTGCTTAGTTTTACAATACACCTCTGGTGCAACTCAGACACATTATCACTGATGTATCCTGGGTTTATTGGGTGTTTCGGGTCTCACAACATCATACACCCTCACCCAGGTGACCCAGCCAGGGTTGATCAGACCCTGGCTTGTGTCTGAGTAGCTTGTATGATCCACGGATCACCCCGCTTGATCCACAGCCATCTTGACGCCTTTTCAGCGACGTCCGTGATGATCTTAATGGCTTTCCTACTGTGCAGTCCCTTCACTCCAAGCATCTTGAGGGCCCTGATGAGTGACTGTCCGACAAATCCTCTACACCCAACCTATATGGGATTGCATCTTGTCCTCCACCCCCTGCTTCGGCTGCAAGTTCCTCGTATTTGGCCCTCTTCCTCTCAAATGCCTCCTCCATCCGGTCTTCCCAGGGGACCGTCAACTCCAGCAGGACCACTTGCCTTGTTTTTTCCGACACCAGGACTATGTCTGGCCTGAGCGTGGTCACTGCAATGTTCTCTGGGAATTTGAGCTGTCTCCCTAGGTCGACATTCAGCTGCCAGTCCTGTGCTGTTGCGAGCAGCCCCCCTGTTTGTTTCATGCGCTGGTGTGGCTTCTCCCCGGCTTTAACAAAGGCGATGTTCTGCCTTACTGGTTGCTGGTGTCTGCTGTCTATGATCCCAGTGCTGATAACCTCTGCGATGGCCTTCAGCACTTGGTCGTGGCGCCAACGGTAGCGCCCATCTCCCAGTGCTTTGGGACAGCAGCTCAAGATGTGCTCCAATGATCCTCCTCTCTTGCAGAGTGGGCACAAAGGTGTATCTGACAAGCCCCAGCGAAATAGATTGGATGGGCTAGGGAGGACATCATAGACAGACCTAACCAGAAATTTGATTCGGTGTGGCTACGACTTCCACAATTCTGCCCATGATATCCTCCGCTCCGCCGCCTGCTCCCATCGGGTCCATGCCCCCTGCTGCCGCATCCCTACTGCTCTGCTGCCGCGGGATTCCTCCTCCCCTGCTCGGACCTCATCTTGTATCAGCTGCCGCTTTTCTTTTCCCTGGGCCTTGTTAAAGCGAGGTGTTGGGTTGCTCCCGAGTCCTGCCCGTCCAGATGCCACCGCTCCTACCAGCTCGCCATGTCGCAGCCGTGACTCAGCCTGCTCTACTGCCTCATGGGCCTTCCACTTCCTGCCAGTTCTGACCTCTTTGCCAGCTGAAGAGACTTTGATGTCACTGGAGTCTCTGTAAAGTAGCACCTCTCTTGCTCTGGTTACCATGAACTCTTCCTTCAAACTACTGAAAGGCAGTTTTAGCTTGTTCTTCCTACCGTACAAGGCTATGTCACTGAGACTCCTTGGTAGCCCTAGGCACTTCCGCAGGAAACCGCTGACTTTCCTCTCAAAGCCTTCAACGGTGGTGATTGGAACCTCATAGACCAACAATGGCCAGAGCAGTCGGGACAGGATGCCATGCTGGTAAATCCAGGCTTTATATTTACCTGGCAGACCTAACTTGTCCACAGCCATCAGCCAGCTTCCCAACTGGTTAGTGGTCGTCTGAATTGCTGCGGTGTCCTTCAGGGAACACTCGTAGATCTTGCCTAGGCTCTTGACTGGCTTTTCTCGAACAGATGGTATCTGGATGCCTCCTAGTGTGAAACGGAACTGGTCTGTAACCTTACCTTTCCTCACTACCAGGGACCTGGACTTGGCTGGCTTAAAGTCCATCCGAGCCTATCTGATGAGGTGCTCGAGCCCTTGGAGGATCCATCTGCACCCCGGGACTGATGTTGTGGTCACCGTCAGATCATCCATGAATGCTCTGATGGGGGGCTGCCGTATGCCTGACTTGGTAATTGGGCCTCTGCACTCCACCTCTGCTGACTTCACCAGCATATTCATTGCCAAGGCAAACAATATCACAGAAATTGTACATCCAGTGATAATGCCCTTCTCCAGCCGATGAAATGCAGATGTTTCCGCTCCTGAGGTGACTCTCAAACTGAAGGAGTTGTAATAGTCCAGAATAAGGTTCTTGATCTTGTCTGGAACGTAATGTCGGTCTAGTGAGGTTTCTACCAGTCTATGCGGGATTGACCCGTAGGCATTGGCAAGATCAAGCCAGAGGATTGCCAGATCCCCTTTGCCTTCACGTGCTTCACGTAACAGCTGGGTGACAACTCCTGTATGCTCAATGCATCCTGGAATCTTTGTGACTCCCCCCTTCTGCACAGAGGTATCAATATATGCGTTCCTCAGGAGGAAGTCTGTCAGGCGTCGGGCAAGAATGCTGAAGAAGATCTTGCTCTCAACACTGAGGAGCGAGATGACTCTGAACTGCTCGATGGTGCTTGAGCTGTCCTCCTTCGGGATCCAGACGCCCTCTGCATGTCGCCACTGCTGCGCCACCTTCCCTCTCCTCCAGATGACCTTAATCAGTTTCCATAACCTCTTCAAGAGTCTGGGGCACCTCTTATAGACGACGTACGGCACTCCACTCGGGCCTGGTGCCGAGCCGGTTCTAGCAGCCTTGACGATTTCTACAACTTCCTTCAAAGTTGGTTCCCTGGTGTTAAATGTCGAGGTGGGTTCTGGTGGAGTTATCAGCTGCTTACATGGCCCGAGATCTTTGTCTCTTGCGCTGTCACTGTAGGTGGTACTGAGGTGCTTATTAACCTCTTCTTCAGTGCACTCGAGCTGGCCACTTCTTTTCTGCCCGAGGATCTTCTTTGTAAAACCAAACGGGTTAGAAATAAAGGCGACGCGTTTCCTGGCTCTCTCCTTGCCCCGCCTCCTATGCCACTCCGCTCGCCGGAGGGTGGTTAGCCTTTTCCTTAGGGTGTGGCGGAGTTCTGCCAAACCAGCCTTTTCCTCATCCCTTGCCTTCTTAAACTGCCGCCTAAGCAGTCTGAGCTCACTCCTTAGCTGGCTGATCTTCACTTCCCGTCGGTTTGGCTCTGCCAAACTTCTGGTCAGCTGATGTTTCTTAACGCCAAACCTTTCAGCTCCGATGCTATTTGATCATATCATCAAATACGTTGTTCATTAAGGTTTATTTGGTCTATTTACTTGTTCGGCAGATATTATATTGTGGTATTGTGATGTCGTCCTCCTGTCGGTTCTTATGGTTCCGCATGAATTCGAACAAGTCTACTAGATCACATGATAACGTCAACATGGCGGATACTGTCCATACTAACACAAACGTACGTACTGTCTTAGCTCTCGTAAAATAGGTCAGCAAAATTCAGTCCCTACTCAGTAAGTATGCGATTTCGGATTCAGCCAGTGGTCACTATCTGCTATGTGCTTACCATCATTTCTCAAAATATCTTCTTTTGTGTTTATCAGAAAAAGAATTTCACACTGGTTTAGAACAACATGGGGATGAGTAAATGATGACAGAATTTTAATTTTAAGGTGAACTATCCCTTTAACACTGAATTAACATATTACAGTTTTTTTACAGACGCTAGGACACATTTCTCAATACTTAGGTCACTTTTGCAAAACTCTTCACATAGTTTTCCTGACCAAGTTCCAGCTTGGCAAACCAGTATATTTCACAATCAAAATGCACTACAACCACCAAAACACTTTATTCAGGTCTCAAATCAACTCATTCTTCCAGAACACTAGCAAAAGTTGACAGCGGACAAACACACTTTGTCACCCACAAAACAATGACTTAAAAACACTAACACCATGTAGCATTATACAATGTTTGTGACGTGTAAAACAAGGAAAAATCTCAGTTTATAATTCACAGCAATATATGTTACTGGATAAATCAGACATGATGCAGATAATTGATCCTCAGTTTAGCCCACATAGACTTATGTTGTGCTCACTGTGTGAAGAGTTTTGCAAAAGTGTCTAAGTATTGAGGAATGTATCCTAGCGTCTGTAAAAAAACTGTAAACACACATTTGAATTTAAATGAGTGGTGCTTGATGATTGACAGCTGAAATCCTGGGGTCGGTTAAGGAGATATAAGTGGTTACTTTATTAAACGATCTGACTTACAATTCTGACAATGAAACAAACACATCTCAGAGAGAAACAAGAACCATAGAAAAAACACTCACAATGGCATGGCAACCATCTTACAACAGCCTAGAAACCACATAGCAGCTCACTAAAAGTCACTTGGCAATGCCAACACCATGATGATAAAATACACAAATGATGATTGTGGCTCAAACTAAGTGTTGTGAGGAGAGACTGAGAGATGAAGAAGCGGCTGGAGTTAATCATCATCATCCTCTATAAACGTACAATAATCTAATTGATGACTGTGTGTTGTCTACACTCAGATTGTGTTAAACTCTCACTCTTTGTCACGACCGGGAACGGGAGCAAGGACACAAATGCAGGGTTCACACGAAAGGGTAACATTTAATATAAATAACATGGAAACAAACACGAGAAACAACATGGGCAGGTAAGTACAACAACTGGAACACTGGAAACAAACATGACATCAGCGACAATCATCCGGCAAGTGCACATACAACAGGCAGGGGTATATATACAAACAGACTAACGATACACAGGTGTGATGAGGCAGGTAATTAATTAACAAGAGTCCAGGTGACGACAATCGGAACAGACACAAAACATGACACGGATTTTCCGTGACACTCTTATCTGTGTTACACTGTAAAAAAATTCCGTAGAAATTGCAGCTGGGTTGCCGGTAACTTACCGTAGATTTAAATTTATGTTATTTACTGGCAACATTTTGTTCAAAGTTAAATGAACATTAAATATTTACAAGTCTTTGTCTTTACAGAGTAAAACTAAAAAAACAGCATCAAGCAAAACATTCTGGGAAACAAATCTGAAGCAAAAAACAGAAAAAGGTTGATGATGATTTCTGGTTCCCAGAATGCTTTGCATGAGGCTGTTATTGTATAGTTTTATTCTGTAAAGATAAAGACTTGTTAATATTTAAAGTTTATTTAACTTTGAACAAACTCTTGCCAGAAAATAACATAAATGTAAATCTACGGTAAATTACCGGCAACCCAGCTGCAATAACATTGTAATTCTACGGAATTTTTTTACATTGTTCAATTTACAGCTTATCTCTGTTTGATAAACTTTATAACTAATTTTAACTCACACAGACCACAAAACCAAGCAGCTGATGTAAGAGATCATGGACAGCGATTTACTTTCATCTACACCTGATTCAGAAAAAATAAATGAATCATGAGAAAAGCAAACTTCTTACCTTCTTAAAGGGAAATAAATGTGCAAATTTCATCAGATTAATGAAGGACTCAGTGAAACAAAAGAACACAAAGGAACCACAGCGACCCCTCATGTATGGAAGTCAAATAACATCTTCACTATACAATCATCCAATATATTGCCGCAGGGCTCAATAGCAGAGTTTCAGTCACGTGATTTTGATGACGCGCGATGGCGGGACTTAGGGCAGATGGAGGGCAGGAAGTAAAAATCTGAATACGTCTATGGAGGGAACCGTTGCAGAGAGTCCGTATTGTACAGATTTAGATCCAGTTTCAAGACATAGATAACATATGTTAGACGTGACCCTTACCTCATGAAGATAAGTGAGTTTTCGGTAGAACTGAAAGATTTACCGACAGTCAAGGCGGCTGACATCACCGACTATCTGGTCCTTCAGACATCGTATCGATGGGGATAATGTCACGCTAAGCCAGATCTTAAACTTTGGGATGGTGTGATTCCTAAAGTTGAATGTTTTTTTTAGAAACTGTATACTTCCAGAAATACTGCGACAGCAAGTTACAAACATACATATGTAATGTGATGAAAGGATATGAACTCCAAGCACTCTTTAAAGTAGGCTGTGTGATATATTTCTGTTAAATCAATAGTGTCGTATGAGACAAGATTTTGAATATTGTTGTGATTAAATGCCATTGGTTTATTTACAAGATTTTTTAAACAATTGTTATAATAACAAGAACATGGTGTGCAATAATACATTGGCATCCATTTCATTTCATATAATACATATTGCCAGTACAATTAGATTAGTGGATAAAAATATTACATTTGAAAACACATGATGTGACTGATGACCCTCCCTCCTTTTTACTCTAATGCAGAGATTCCCAAAGTGTGGTGCCACCAGGGGGTGCGCGAGAGGAAAAATGTAATGGCGGTCTGTTTCTTTAAGTGGGATTTTCCATACAATAAATAAATAAAAAAATGAACAGTCAACATTTCCTTTTTAATCACTTTTATTTTAAATAAAAAACTATAATTAATTAGTTTTTGATAGAAATGTAGAAGACAGCTGCTGTCTTTTTCTACGCACTGCTCTTCTGTTATGCACTGCAGCCGCTATATGCGTGCCAACTCGTTTCATTAATTCCATATATATTATAAATATGCTTAACTGGCTGAAATCAGGGAAACTGTCAAGTGTGGGACGTCTTATGATAAAGTTGTTAGTCACGAAGGAGGAGAGGGACCAAGATTTTTTATGGCAAAAATAGAAATAATGAAATATGACGAGACATGGGCACGTCTAATGCACAGGATACGCGAGCAATGTTATTTCATGCATGGCAGAGAGACCGCCAATGAATTATATAATAAAATACATAAATACTTACTGTAGAGCTTTCATTTAATTTTGTTTTAAACTTGAGCTGTTATAATGAATATGCAAACTATATACACCTTTTGTGTGAACAGTAAAGGCTTTCGTGAATGATGGGTCTGCACGTTACGCACGCATCTAGAAGGAGAGAGCACTCTCATATATCATCTATTAGCTGACAGCAGTAAGTGTACGTTTTTTACCATAGTAAACTCGAATGGCATCTAAATATCACAGTGGTTAAACGCATACACGGGGGCGCGCATCATCTACGCTGAGCTTAGCTGCGTCTGGTCGTAGTTTCAGATGGTGCAACACGCGTAAATATTTTTCACAATGTCAGACGTAGTTGCAACCGGCCCCTGGTTATTTGTGCATGATTAACATGAGTCTTTAAAAACAAATCTTTATAGCGTTTTTTTTTTTTTTGAAGTGGGGATTGGGGGTGCGCCAACCCGGTTGGGGCATAGAAGGGGGTGCGCAGGAAAAAAAGTTTGGGAACCCCTGCTCTAATGGGATGACAGACTCCCAAAGATTAGACAAGACATAGCAAATAACAGGCATTTATAAATCTTCAAGCTAAATCGTTCAACCAGGACTAGGCCTTAGTTTAATTATGGGTAACACTTTACAATAACAGTACATGAATAATCATGTACTAATACATAAATTAATAATTACTTTAATATGAAGTAATGATAAGTTAAGCCATGTACTAATCAATAACTAACCATAACTATGTCATGAGTCATACGAATTCATGCATGAATTACAGCCACCTTAACTACACATTAATACATGTTTGTTAGTTAATGCATTAATTAACACTTTGGGTAACCGAAATCAAACATGCTCTAGAACAGTGGTTCCCAACGGTTTGCAGGATCTGATGCTTTGTTTGAGGTCAAATAAAGATGCATAAAATGTTTCACTTATAATTTTAGAAACAAAAGATATTTTTCAAATTCATGTGCTCACAATACCAAGATAGCAGGTAGTTAAAATATTTTATTATGTAAGATAATTGTTCTCTATTTTTGTGTGCTTGTCAATCAGTGTTCGAATTGTGTCAAAGATTATGGGGGGTCCCCTAGCTAAGCCCCCCCCATCATTATAGTGATAGTCAGATGCAATAACCAAAAAATATTTTATTTTACTTTTACATTACATTTTACACATTTAATGTAAATCTAACAAAAAATATATCACAATTCTTTAAAATTTTTCATTTACGTCCTTTCTGCCATTGTAAACATGCAAACAGAGCAAAACAAATGATGTGAAGGACTTTTATAAAACACTTCATTTTCCACTGGATAGAATGGCCCACAGCGGCCTGATTTTTTGGGCAGATTTGTCTCTCCCTGTTTTACTGGCTGTAGACAGACAATGTTTCTCCTTAAGCCAGGACTGAATATAGAGTTGAGGATCAAACATGTTTAGAGGGGGGCCATTAAGGTCAATGAAAAGAACAGCAGAGAGGCTCCTAACACGAAGGCGATTCCTAGCATCTGTGGCAGTGGCATTGAGGGCAGAAAAGCCTCTCTCACACTCAGCAGAACTTGCCAGGTATGTTTTACTGGCATTCAACAGTTTTTTGAGGACCTTTCCATTCTGGTCATTGTTGAGCTTCCAGTTTCTGAAGTCTTCAACTGCTTCCCTACTTGATACTCCAAGCATCTTTGCCAGGTCATGGATTTCTTTCTCCCCAAAGAGAACAAGAAGGTCTCTGGATTTTGGCCAGTTACCAGGATTCAGTGGTGCTACAATTTTTGTAAGCTTAGTGTCAGGCATTCTTGAAGAGAGACTGTCAATGAGTGCTTGGAGGAACTGCAGTCTATTTATATGTTCTTTGCTGAAATGCAAGGGCACTCCTTTAAATTCTCCAGACTGAATACTTTCCTCTGCTTTGTCCATTGACTTCCCTGGGGTGGTTTTGAAAGCCTTCAACACCTCAATTGTCATTTTTATTTCTTGTGTGGCATCCATAAGAGAAGTGTTTCTGTTCTGAAAAAAGACAAAACAATTCTAAATATAATCAACATAGCATTTCAATGTAATTTTCTTGTTCATACTAAAGTAAAAGAAAGCCACTACATACTTGCAGTTTTAGAGATAGACTTCTAAGTTCACGTAGCACATCTTTTATAGTTGCCAGGTCTTTAACAAACCCAGTGGCTGTGATGTGATTCAAAAGGCCATTGAATTTTTTTCTTTCTCCATCACAACGTGATCCATCTTCAGCTGCTTTTTTCATCTGTTCAGCCAAAGCAGGGTAGTCTCTCCAAACAGCTTGTACTGTCAAAAAACTACTTGCTACCCAACGAATGGTAAAGATTTGACCAATCTTAAGCAGGCTGACATTGACCTGAGAGGCTGCCTCTGCCAGTTGTCTTGCATTCTTTGGGGACTGATGGTACAGTGTGTACAGTTTTGAAATAAATATCTCAAAGTAATTGCAACCTGTGACTGACTTTAGTGCATCATTTACTGACAACTCAAGCCTGTGTGCAAGGCAGTGGATACTCTCCAGTAGACTGTAGTCTTTTTTTAGCCTTGTGATAAGACCACTTTCTCTTCCAGTCATCACAGATGCCCCATCAGTTGTTATGCAAATCAGATGAGACTTGAGATATTCATCATCCAGGTCAGCTTCCATGAGACTCTTTTTTACTGCTTTGTATATGGCATCAGCAGTTGTTCCTTCCTCCAGCTCAATCAAATCCAAAAATATGTTTTTAATCTCACCTTCTCCTGTTACATCCCCTCTGAGGTACAGAATGAGGTAGCTTATTCCAAATACAGTGCTTTCATCAACTGTAAGACCAATCCAAGAGCCAACACTTTTAATAGTCGATACAATTTTTTTCTTCATTTTACTAGCAATATGTGCTATTATATTAATGCAAGAATGATCAGATTTGTGGCAAGAGCCAGTTTTTACACCATTCATTTCCTGTAATTCAAGCAATCCATTCATTTTTGAGAAAGCTAACTTCTCTTTTGCAACAAAATATGCTGTTCTAAATGAATGCTCTGTCTCTGACAGAACTTTAGCATTTATTGTTTCTGTCAATGTGGTCAACACCTCTTTCTCTCTCAGCTGTTTTATTTCTGTTGCTTTCTTGTGAGTTATGCTGTCTTTGTGTTTGTAGATTTTCTTTCTCATGGACCTAACATCTTTAGCTGAAACCTCTCCAGAAGTCCACTCCTCTGAGACCTGTACTCCCTTTTGTGTACCAAAAAGGCGCTTTGCATCTCTGCAGAATGTGCATCCTAATTTATTTCCATTTATGAATAACCATGGGGAGTATTGCTGTGTCCATGCCTCAAGCTGTTGCCTGCTAAAGTGTCTTAAAATCTGATCTGTACTTGTAAGAAGGGGTGAAGCTGTGCTTTCTCCCTGGGCTGGGTGTACACAATGTGTTGTAGATGTGCTGACTTGTGTCCTGCACTCGGGCTGGGCTGTCTGAATTTCTTGTAGCCTTGTAGCCTGGAGACTGGAATCTAAATTCTGTACTGTTTGAGTGTCCTGACTTTTCATTTCACTGACAAGGCTCTTCTTAGGCTGAATGCTAAAAAAAAGTATTTAAAAACAGTATTTTCACAATATTTTCCATATATACTCTATGCCTGACTAAGTGTCTTTCTTATTTCTGATTAACTCCTTCCCCAACAGCATTTTTATGATTTTCACAAAAGTTAGTGTTTTAGAAGTTGTGTAAAAGCACCACCTAGTGGATAATAGCGGAATATGGATTGCCCTAAAACTCGTATTTGGCAGGAAAGTGTTTTCTTTTGAATATTTACTCGTCAATAGCGGGGAAAGAGCTAACGTTAACTGATTTTTTCAACAACATTTAAGAGCAGAAATAATTATAATAACAATAAGACTTACCCTTCAAAAAAGTCAGTGATGGTTTTTCTTTTCCTTCCCTTGTCCATCTCTAAAACGGCAAGTGATATATTATTTTCGCATTGTTGTTACCGTGAGTGTATTTGTAAAAAGAATCACATCAGCAGTCACTGAAAATACATTATTAATTATAATTAAAACTGCAAGCATTGATGGAAGGGCCCTCCAACACATGCCACCGCCATCCCATGGCATTAGAACAACAGGGAACAGTGAACATGCATTTAAGCACATAAACAGATGTAAACTTTTTAAAAGTCTAATATAATGCGTCACATTTCCTGTTGCTAATTACAAATGACAGTGAGCTAACCTTAGTATTGTGTGTAAAATAGCATGAAAGAAAGACTTCTTGTATATCGAAATTGTATAAATACCCTAATAATTTTTCAGTTACAACACAAACGCCTATTCAGTATTGGTAGATTCGATACAACAATCATAAATCAATTAAGAATTCCATCTTACCATCAACGAGGTGAAAATCATCCACGCAGAGACAGCTATTGACTCGTCTGTCGATTCCTCCGGAAAACAGCAGGGGGCGCACTTGAGTGTTTACATTTATTTCAGACAGAAATCTTTTGGATTCGTTTATTTCGAAATAAGGGACAAATAACAAACAGTATCACTTTGTGGCAGCTTACAACGAGAATTTTAAATTAATGTAGTATTTTAATTTTTTTTTAAACCAGGGGACCCCCCTAATTTATAATTTTGTGCTTTATGGGGGGTCCCTAAAGGCTTATAGGAGGTCCGGGACCCCCCCAGACCCCCTTCAATTCGAACACTGTTGTCAATGTAGATTGCAAAATCAAAAGGAAGGTGGATGTAAACGTTACGGCCTACAACAGGCTGTCCGCTCGTTACACTTGTGGTCTGCTGCTTTTGGCGCTGTCAAAATATTTCAGTTAAAATCATTCTGACTATTCCTCAGAAATGACAAACATGTTAACCAAAGTCACAATGCCAAATGTGTAGTGTTCATATAAAGACCATCAAACCGTCAATCATACCAGTTTATTTGTGAAAGCTATTCAAATGTTATCTTTATGTTATTTTAATTATTGTTTAATTAATTTTTCGCATTGTATCAGGATCAGCGTTCAGCCAGGTGCAGATCTACGGGTGGATTGACAGCTTGCCCACCCTATCAGATTCATGGAAATACATTATGTTTTTTCATTCAAACCGTAATTCTTCAACCATTTGAACTATCAAAAAATTAGAATTGCTCCTAAAGAAAACAAATTGCGCTTTTTGGCAATATATGGTTTATTACGGTAATGTCTTGCTTTCCGTCCACCAATCGCTGCTGTCATCTAGAGCGGAAGAGGCGGGTTTGAAGAGAGCGCGGTAGGTTAGATTGCACTGAGTAGCAGATTCGTGTGTGAACGTGTGGATCACTGCGGTAAAGAAAAGACTTCTAAATAAAAACGGTGTACACCAGCAACACTAAAGTTAACTCGCTCTTGGTGGCTCGCGACTCGACGGCCCGACTGGACTGTTTAAGTTGATTTTCAATAAAGCAGTGTTGATATTTTTTGCTTCTGGGTCCTCTATATTTCAGTACCAGTGCTTAGGTAAGCCACGGGCGTTTAATTAAATAAATGCTCAATGCTTAAATAGTTCATCGTAAATCGTTGTAATATGCTTATGACTTGCGAATGTTATGCTTATTTAATTGAAATAAACCAAGCTTAATGACGTATGCAGCCTGCATATCCGACCTCCGGAGGATGCAGCCGTCTGATTGAGAGACGGCCGATTCTAATACAGTTAGATTGAATAACGTAATTCCATCTAAAATGTACAAAACACAGTCATTTTATCTTCCCAACTAACGCAAGTTAAAAAAAGTATGTGAATTTTTCTGGCCCGCAGATGTATAGATGCCCACCTATCAAAAACACTTTCTGCCTCTGGGTAACTTATATTTTTATTTGTTAATGTATGAAAAGGTCATGACTTTACTAAGGGGGCACATCATTACTAACTCATCGTTAACTACTAATAAACTAACATAAATTCATGATTTGTTATGGTATGATTAGGTCATGACTTTACTTGAGGGGGCACATCATTACTAACTCATCGTTAACTACTCATAAACTAACATAAATTCATGATTTGTTAATGTATGATTAGGTCATGACTTTACTTGAGGGGGCACATCATTACTAACTCATCGTTAACTACTCATAAACTAACATAAATTCATGATTTGTTATGGTATGATTAGGTCATGACTTTACTTGAGGGGGCACATCACTACTAACTCATCGTTAACTACTCATAAACTAACAAAAATTCATGATTTGTTAATGTATGATTAGGTCATGACTTTACTTGAAGGGGCACATCATTATTAACTCATCGTTAACTACTCATAAACTAACATAAATTAATGACTTGTTAATGTATTATTGTGTAGGCCCTACACAATGACTTTTCTTGGAGGGGTACACTGTTAAAAAGTTATCAATTACACATTCTATACAAATTCAGCTCATCAAAATCCAAATTTTTGGTGGTTTTAAAGGAGAGGAGCAAATGTGAAAATTAGTCAGACATTTGGAAGGGGTAATAATGGCTTAAAAGAAGAACAAAACAAATACTGTATGTGCATTTTGATATTAAGACGATAATAACCATCGTCTGTAGGCTAACACTGATTTAAATTTAGAAAGAATAGTGTCTGTCACTCTTAATGGCAGCAGTGGAACTAATTTTAATTATTAATCCATAATTGCACATTTAATGATTAAGGTTAACTGTAAATGTTGCAAGAAATCCAGTGCCATTCAATGTTTTTAGCTCAGCTGCAGGAGCAAATATATAAACAGTTTTGCATTACAAACCTAAACATTTTGCATTAACAAAAGTTATTTTCGTTCTTCTAGAGAGCTTGTTTGATATGGAGTACACAAAGTGTTAGTTAATGCATTAACTAACAAACATGTATTAATGTGTAGTTAAGGTGGGTGTAATTCATGCATGAATTCATATGACTCATAACATAGTTACAGTTAGTTATTGATTAGTAAATAGCTTAACTCATCATTAGTTCATATTAAACTGATTATTAATTTATGTATTAGTACATGATTATTCAATTACCTAATTATGAAATATAACTAGTTTTAACAAACATGCCTTACTAAAAACATTACTTGTGTGCATTTTGAAGCAAAAAAAAAAGGGCACTGATGTGTTTTAAGATGTCAGTGAAGTTTGTTTTCAATTTGGACAGCTCTTACATTTATTTAGCAAACTCAAATGAACTATTCAAATTTAGACAGCACAGACATACGACCACATGTGATGTAGAGTTTGCACAGCTACAAAATCTGAATTAAAACTAAGAAGTTGGGGAGCCCTGTGAAGAACTTTGTCATCTTCATGGTTTGGTCCAAAGATCTCTCAGCTCTGTTGTGTTATGTCTCAGAACATCCTCCATCTTCTCAATGTCATCCATCATCAGCTCAGTCTGGCATCCGGCATCTGCATAGCCTGCAATATAGCAGTGGAAAGCATTATTAGTTACAGGTGAAACTTGAGAAATTAGAATATTGTGCAAAAGTTCATATATTTCAGTAATTCATCTTATAGGTGAAACCTTTTTACAATATTCTAATTTTTCATTCTGGGTTTCATAAGCTGTAAGCCATAATCATCAAAATTATAACAAATAAAGGCTTGAAAATCTGACTTTGCATGTAATGAATCTATATAATATATTAGTTTCACCTTTTAAGTTGAATTACTGAAATAAACTTTTGCACAATATTAAAAAAAATTGAGTTTCACCTGAAATTCATGAATATGAATTATGTGAATTTTTGTGTTGTTTGTTGACAACCTTTTTACAAAGATTCAAGTTCTCTGGTCCAATTACACAGGGTGATTTTCTGACAATCACATTTGTAACATTTAATAATAATGCTAGTTACACATCTTAGTACAATAATTTACCTTGATCATTTAATGTCCCATTTAACCGCAACCTAATGTTATATAAACACAGCCACAAAAACCAAGTTATATATCAACATACCTCCGACGAAGTGATCGCTGCAGGCATTAGCAGAGTTTGCTCCTCCTGACAGCAGACGTACGCTTAAAATCCACTTTTTCCGTCGTTGTTTTGTGAGATTTTTACATTTTTCACCTTTATGAATGACAATCTTTGGAACTCTATAAACCCCCTTCCATTTTTCTCGGTTAGACCGATTGGAACACAGCCGTAAATTACACAAAACATAGGCATTTTAACATACGGCAGATCCAGCTACTTCACTTCCTGCCCTCCATCTGAGTTTCGCGCTTTCGCAAAGCAGCAATGTGACATCACGTGAAACCAACCTATTCACCTTATTCCGCCACGCCCCTTTTTAATTATTCGCTCTTCCGCATTTTGTCAACCGACTTCCGCTGCTAATATGGCACAGTGCATTCGGTGGTTAGTTCGGTGGTTAGAAGATTGTTTGTAGTTCACTATAACTTTAGCTAAATGACAAATATCGCAACTGCTGTAAATGTTTTAAATTAGGAGCACGGTTAAAACTTCATATGACGCTCGGATAGTCTTATATTGTCCCATTAATCGTCTCGTGGTTAGAAGATATGAAGCGGCCACGGCAAGTAACCCATGGGACATATTACCTCGTCCTGTCAGGAGTTGATGGAGCAGCATTGAAAATTATTAAAGTACTTATGCCTACCAATATTTACACAGTGATTTCGTCTTTTTTAAAGCAAATGTGCACCTTAGCCAGTCCAATATTTCGTTTTTATGTGGTAATGTACCATGATAGAATTCATTTGCAAACTTGACACTTATTCCTTCAAATCAGGAGTAACTAACGTTACTGATCTTAAGTTTATTCGTAGAACGGACATCACAAATCTAACGTTAGGCGAAAGAGCACATTTAGCTAAGATAGCTTACCTGAAACTGACCACCTTTTAAACACCGGAAGTACGTTGACAAAATGAGCGCAATGGCGCCGCCCTTGTTGTCGTGAAAAATAAGGTGAATTCAGGACCGCAGATCTAATCTCTGGTGACAGCGCCATCTATTGGACTGCTGAAGAACTTCAACCAATGCAGTATTTTACCAAATACAAACAACATTTTTTCAAAAGTACTACTTTTTGTTGTTTTATGCAACTTTGTTGCCAATAGCTTCATGTTGAACTATGTATAAACTTCTTAATCATTATAAATAAGCTCATTTAAAATAAAGATTAAATTATATTCTATGGCCATTTTAACAAGTTATTTCAAAGTGGGGAGAGAAGACACAGGAATGACTCTGAGCCAGATCCAAGATAATATATGTATTAAATACAAAAATATAAAACAACAGACAGACAACTATAAAATAACAATAAAAATCTTTGTATATCAAAAAGTTATCTTGTGATTTTGCCTCAGCCATTATCATGTCAAAGATTATCAACTTAGGAATTACGATCAGATTTTCTTTCGTGTTCCTCATGCTAAAAAAACAATTGTCAAAAGAGCATTTACGATTAAAGCACCAGTTGATTGGAATAATTTGCCTGCAGACATTAGATCCATTACATCTTTTTAACGATCTTTAGCATCTCATTTCAAGATGAGCTGCACATGTTTCCATTGAAACTGTCTCTATTGTCATTATTGTTATTATGATTTAGTATTTTGTTTGTGGATTACTTATTGTCCTGAAATTTGATCTGAATTGATGTTATTTTGATTATCTATTGACTATTTTATTTAAAACAGTGGGGTATAATTTGACATTTTATTTTTGTAGTTGTTATTGTATGTGTGATTGTTGTATGTAATGTTAATTGTTATTTTGTTATGGTTTGTAAGATTGCATATCTATGTATGCTACATCTCAAGGGGTTTATCCTATTAATAAAATGTACATATAATCCTGCACGCTGCAGTTCACCCCACACACATCTGCAGTGCGTATGGCCTACACGGCCACCGGAGCTGATCGTGGTAACTTTAGTAGACAATGCTGTGTTTATACCTGCCACGCCTGCCGTTTCAGAAGCATCCCAGCTGTGTGTTAGTCATAACAAGCATCCTCAATTATCTTGTATTTATATTTTACATAAAGTGCCTGTGAACAGAACACTGGCATTATTGATGGCATTACTGATTAATGTAGTAAAACCATGGTATCCACAAAATAACAATGGTTTTGACAACATAGTAACAAAAATCATAGTAAAACCATGGTTAGTGTAGTAAAACCATGGTTTGGCTAATAGTACTCAATACACCAAAAAACATGGTAACTACACTTTTTCCACAAAAAACAATAATTTTCATAATACGCTGCAGCTCAGAATAAATATATGAATAAAAATTATTTTAATTTGTAGAATTAAAGTTTCTTTTCTTTCTTCTATTGTTGTTGTGTTTTTATTAAAAACAATAATGAACCACAAACTAAGCATTTGTTTAATATAAGATAAAAATCCAAAGATCTTTTACTTATTTGTGTTATAACACGGGTAGCCTATGTCATCCATCCTATTCGTTTGGTTAAAAAATTCATGCAATACACCTGTTTGCTCTAATGAACGCTACCTGGTAAAACAGAGAAAGCACTACACAACATTTTTGTAAATAACTGAGTTGGAGACTCAAGAAGGATTCATTTAATTTTTAAATGTTAACTTACTGTAGATTGCAAGCTGACCTTTGGAAACCCAGTGTACAATACAGCATGCAAAGAACATAGAAACAAACATGCAGTATATAATATGTATGTCTAACATGTAAACATATATAAAATATGCTTTTTACAGTATTATACTCACATTCCAAATATGGGTTATCATACTTGACAATAATGTCACTTATACTTTATTGTAATGCATCTGTTTAAAAGATAAACTGTATAAGGCCTGTATGCGCCCTCTTGAGGAAGATGATATATTGCGCATTACTCTCCTGTTTTTGTGAATTTCAATGTGTGAAGTCTTTGTGTGCATTTGTGAATTTCAGTGTGTGAATTCTTTGTGTGCATTCATGAATTCTTGTGCGTGTGTGTGGATCTCCCGCACAGATTTGTGAATTACTGTGTTGTACATCTGGCCTTATTGTGTGCATTTTTTAACTACGGTGCACATGTGTGTTCTTTTGTGTGGAATTGTGGGAGGTTCCCTTTCAATATGGTTCACTTCGCATTGCGTCAGTTAGCTGACGCTATGGGGGGAAACTCCTGTTTACTCCGTGACTGAAGCCTATTGGTTAACGTCTGTACAAAGTACAGACCAATGACGTTTGAACCCGCGCGCGGGAGGAACGCGTCCTTATATAAGCGCGGTTCAATCGTCAGGAGCTCATTATTTTCTCCTTCAGCGCGAACCTCTCGCTGCTCCGAAGAAAAAGAAGAAGCCTTACCTCGCCGTTGACAAAAGCCCTGCAGCGGAGTCCAGGCCTAGCGTCTTCCCCTGCCGTTTTCCGGCTGAGAACCGAAGATAGCAGAGTCCAGGTCTAGCGTCTTCCCCTGCCGCTTTCCGGCCGAGAACCGAAGATAGCCTTTGCTTGCCGTGGTTCGAGCCCTGTGCAGCGGACACACGCCTGAAGAGGTCTCCCCTGCGGCCGCCCGGTAAGATCAATATTTTTAATATAAAGCTATAAGCTAAAAGAGCAGGCGCTGTTGTAATAGCGTCCAGCACAGCGGCTCGGTGAGCCTCTCTGCTATGAATTTCCTCCGAGCGCGTTACCGGTCTGGCACCTCCCACGCCGGGACCGCGCTTATGCTTTGGTTGTCTTATCCATGTTTCGTGCTCCCCCTGCTGTTCCTCTCTCGCCGGGATGAACACACGGCGAGCCATGAGACTAGATGGATGCATAGACAAGCACACACGGACTAACCCCTCCTGTGTTCTGTCACACCGCAACCGTTCATGCTTACAGAGTCCCTTCGCTCCTCTCACATTCAGTGGCGAGATCTCTGGCACATATATTAATCCCCCGAGTGCATCGGGTGATACCGTCACGACGCATGGCTGTTCTGTCTGTGTTGCTGCTCCCCTCTGCCGTTCCTCTCTTGTTGAGATGAACAAGCGGGGAACCGTAGACCTGGATAGATGCATACGACAAGCAAACACGGGCGGTCTGCCCCTGTCTCTGTCATAGCACAGCCACTCGTGCTCCATGCTCGCGGAGTCCCTCGCTCCTTTCCCCACAGTGGTGAGGTCTCTTAACGGCTTAGCTAGCACGCGGTATTACGGCTCGCTGCCTCTAAATGCAGCTGTCCAGTGTTCAACGATTACAGAGCTTCATGCCCCTCCCCTCCTGGAGCGGCGCGATCTCATTCGTCTGCTCGATAGGGCCGATTCGCCGCTATTGGAGCACCAAGAACACTCATTATAAGAGGGCTTCATGCGCCTCCCCTCCTGGAGCGGCACGATCTCATTCGTCTGCTCGATAAGGCGGACACGCCTCTATTGGAGCGCTAAAACACTTATTATAGAGCTTTACTGGCCTGAGCCGATCTCACTTCAGATAGCTCATTTTTCGTCTGCCTGGTAATTTCTCTCTGGTTTAGACGGAATCAGAGGCAGAACGAATTTGTTTATAATATACTGAGGCCCGAATACCTCCCTTTATTCAGTCCCGTCCTATATCAGTGCGCTGAATATTGGTACATTCTTATATATATATACCCGGTTTTTCTGCCCTTTTAATAAACGGCAAAACCGCGGGCCTCGCGGCAGACTTCCTCTCTGCGATGGGTTCAGTCTGACATTAAACTACCTAGACATACTACCCTGCTCCGTGAGCCGTTCGGTCACCGTCACTACTGAGGCTTGTGCACCTGAACGGCTGAGCTCTGGTCTCCGCAGCACAGCTGCATCAACAGAGAACGAAACTGTCTGGGAGAGAAGGGGTTATGTCGCGCCTCGGCTGGACTGCCCTGAAATGTTTTCTGTGTGCTGTTTATCCAAACATACTGTGTAATACTGTCGGCTATGCGACCTCACTATAGTGGCGAACGGTATTTAATTCCTCTAAAAAGAGTAATTTCCGTGCTTACTATACTGTGTATTGACACCCACGGTTGTACGGTGTCTCTAAACACTTTATCGCCTTACTGACAAGCAATCAGTAATACGCACACACGGCCCGCTGTCCATAATTCTATCGACGCTAGCCGAAAAAACCCCGGTTTGGCCATATACTGTGTATTGACACCCCACGACTGTACGGTGTCTCTAACACCTTTCTGCCAAATTCGCTCGCAGCCCACCTCAGTTTCTCCGCTACGATGTTGATGGCGCAAACGAGCACGGTCTTACGGCTGTTATTCTCTCTTCCTAGAGGAAGGACAGCCTCAGACTTTTGCATGGCTCCAAGCGTTTGAATCGCGCCCTCTCCGGACGGCCACTCAAAGGCTTACAACCAAGCGGTTTATGACGTTTTTCGGCCATATAGCTGATTTATATTAGCGGATCCGAAGACGCTCACACCTCCGCTCCAATACTCGGAGATATTAAGGGTAATATCAAACTGAAGTGAGCTTGCTACCCGCCACAATAAGTTTCAAAGCTTAAAGCGCGCGTCTCGTTTAAGACGGGCGCACGTACCCCTCTAACGAGCCTCAGAAAGCTGAATATCGTGGCATTGTTCATAAGTCCACTTCAGTTTGACTAAGCAAAGGTCCCGCCCCGAGCTGACGGCCGGGAAGCTTGCTTAAGTTACACACTGCTGCATGAAGTGCTGTCATTACGAGCTAGCCCAGCATTTGCTGTGGGTTGAACACGCTTTACGACGGCAATCAGCCTTCGGCGCGTGGAACGCCGTTTGTCTCATATAAATCACCTTGTACTGTGAATACGGTACATTAAGAGGATGATTTAGCACTGCAGCACTCTCGACCGTGTTATTGTGATAATGCGGTCGGGCAATCTACGGTGGTTTCATTATTTACCGAACCAGACTGAGATCTCGCCCCCTGAACAAGCTGACGAGTCATCTCCTTTATAAACTCATTGCATCGCTTTATAAGCTATGTTCAATCAGAGTGATACGCATCTCATGCTTAAACTATCAATATTAACCCATTACGATGGGCGTGCGGAGATGGCATCCGTGGGACACGACCTACATTACGTGCCTTATGACACATTGACACAAGCTGCTAGGACCCCTTTCACGAGGCGTCCTTATGCAAAGTCTGATCCATTCTGTCTAGTGACATTTGAAAGTCAATACCCCCCGCGAATCGTGGGTGGAACACTTTTCTCCTCACTACAGAGGCACGGCGGCTCTCTCCCCTACCTATATCTATGTGGCCGTGATAACAGCGAACCACGCTTTTACGACCGACCATTCATTTAATTCACAAGCCTGTCATCTCTCAGATGCGGACGGCGGCGGTAACAGCGAACCATGCTTTTACGGCTGGCCATTCACTTTATTCATAAGCCTGTCATTTCTCAGATGCGGACGGTGCCCGAGGCACAGCGCTCTGGAACTGTCCAAGGTCCTGTATGACACATACGTCTGACGTACATCAGACGATCAGCTGTTCATCTGCGTCACAGATCACTCACTAGAGCACCTGTCAATACAGGCTATTTATGGATCGTTGACGTTATCACCTCCCGTGACAATTATGCTCACTTGTCTTAGAGCATGGGCATGGTCTTAGAGGTTTCTCATTTGACAATTGTGACACGGCCGGCTGGTCCCCGCCGTCCACGTTGTCAGTTTACAGCTTCGACATCCCTGCTTCGCGCACTACTGAGGTTTGTTGCATTAAAGGTGCGCCCATTAGCTCACCTGTATGCACGATATGGTTTGTAATTATATGCGTCCACCGTGCGCTTAGAGAAGCTCACATGTACACGCTATAACATTTTGGTATACAATAAGATGCGCTTGGGAAAGCTCACCTGTATACACAGCTGTGTTATGATTTGTGACACATACATTGTTGTTCATCTGTGTACGTTCACGGTGCGTTGGGTGCCCACCGTTACGTTCATCAATCATATCTGTACACATTCACGGCGCGTTCTGTGCACTGATTTATCTATACGCATTCACGGTGCACTGAAGAGTTCACCCGTGTGCGCACAATTTATTATCAGAACACATGACGGCGCGCTCGAGAATCTTGCCGGCCTGTGCATTATAACACTCTGATTCATCTATATGCATTCACGATGTATTCAAGTGTTCACCTGTGCCCGTGCAATTTATAGTCAATACACATTTACGGCGCGCTTGGAAAGCTCACCGATCTGTGCACTATAATACTTCCTATATGCATCCCGATGCGCTCGAGGGTGCACCTGGGTTCACACTATTGTGGTATCTGTATAATCCCACGCTACGAACCGTTCTGCCGCATATTATAGTCAGATCGGCCGTTCGTGAGCTTCGCAGATCACTCTCTATGTATGTCTGTTGCTAACAGTGGTTCCCTTTCAGTCGGTCACTACGACGTCACGTCGTGACCGACGAATTGGGAACTCGCTTAGAGAGACCAATCTGCTTCGAATACTACTAAAACGCCAATGAACTTGGCATTGAGATATTTGCATAATGCTGGCGCCGCCCCGCCAGGTGCGTATATAAGCCACAGGTGCAAATATGGAAATTAGCTTTTTTTCGCTTCGAAAGCCGGCATTATCTGCTACTGAGAAGCTACTCTCTGCTCTTCTGGGAACGGTTGCTGAAGTTGATTGACAAGCAGTACTGACACAGCGGACGCTCGCAGTATTCCACTGCTCTGCATCTTTTTTTTTGTTTTGAGTTTAGTGTGTGCGTTGCCTCTCCCTGTGCGCATCATCAGCTGAGCACCTAAGAGTGATTTCCCTAAAGAGTGATACGTGAGAGCTCTGTGTCTTTTTAAAGACAGCCACTCTCTCGTATATTCGGAGATCAGCGTCCTTTTCAGGATAGCTTTTCCTCCGTGCGATCTTGGATGCGAGAAGTACAGGGATTCCAGTGACGGTCACGAGCGCTGTCTTCGTGCTATGGCATCGAGCACTCCGAGGCTGCGTTCGTGGAGAGCTTTTGCTCTCTCTGTGAGAGCATAACCCTCTTGGATTGCGGAGACGACTGTCGTTTCTACGGGAACGGCGTCCGCGCCTTTGCAGTGCTGAACGCCGCCATGGTGCGGCTGTCAAGCGCTCGCAGGACGCTCTTCGCATCACTACGCTGAGTAGGACGGAGGATGCGTCCTTCACCTACCGGCCTACTCATCCTCAGCCGGTTGAGGCTCCGGTGGAGACTGCAGAGTCGTGTTCTGCGATTTCTGCCGAATCCACTGGACCTCCTTCTGGTCCCGTCACTTCTACAGCATCAGAGGGGTGCCCATTTTTTCCCTCCGAGGCGGAGTCTTCCCAGGAGATGGCGACCGTGCCCGCTCGAGCGGCGGAAACGGTAGAGTTGGAGGGGTTAATCCCTCTCCGCCCGAACCGTCCCGCCCACATGATTGGTACTTCGGAGCTGCCCGGGCCTCTACGGTCCTCACCTCCTGTGCCTGCCTTTCCCGACGGCACGAAGAGCTGACGTGATTTGCGGCCGTCTCGGCCGTTCAGCTTCACCCCTCATCTCCCTCACTAACGGAGCCGCTAAGGGGGGGATCCCTTCAGTTGAGCGGGGGGTTGCGATGCAGCTGCGTTCCTGGAGGGACCTCCCAACCCTTCCCTCCCGTGTTTGTATAGACAGTCGTCCGGTTACGGGCGCTGCCCATCAGGCATGCGGAGACGCGGCTTCAGCCCTGCACGCATTAACGTACTGCAGGTTCACCAAACGAGGCTTTAGAGATATACGAGGGAAGCCGCGACCTTCAGTCGTGCGATGTCCACCACAGTGTTCAAGATCGCCACCCTTGGCTATGTCTGACTTATATGACGGAACAACTTCATGAATGCTCTTGTCTCACAGACCAGCCTCTTCGGCGAGCCCGGGGAGTCGTACAGCTCCGCTGCGCAGACTGAGGCGATCTCCTAGGTCGTGCCCCGGCGGATGAGAGCTGCCCTGGTCCACCAACGCCGGCTCCTCAGTCTGCCTCTCGCTGTCCGCGTCCTGCGGCGGCCACCTCCGTTCCCCTCCTCGGACCCCATCTCGGCAGCGCAGGGGAACCGGTCGTCAGCAGCTCGCCCCGCCCGCTTAGCCGCTTCCCGTGAAAATCGGGAGTTTAAGTGGCCAGAGACGGGCGACCCGGAGTGGCAGAGGATCACTCTTCAGGAGACAGTGATTCGCTCCTTCCCCCGGTAGAGGGTCGGGTGGAAAATCCTTGGTTTGCATATGTTCCACCGGCTGTCCAGCCGGTACCCACTTAATCACACATAAGAGTGCATTCCTCTTTCCTCTCCAGGTCTCCGGAGGATCGAGAGAGCCGTGAGCGTACACCTGCTCACCCTACCTCTCCTCTATCGCCAGCGGGTGTCCTGAGGAGTCCGAGCTCTCCACTGAGCAGACCGGACCACCAGCACCCTCATCGGAGTCTGCGCTCTCCGCAGAGGAGACCAGACGACCGTCACCCTCAGCGGGCTCAGGTCAGTGTCTCACACACACATACTGTAGATGTTTATGCTGTCACAGCAGACGCACCGGCAGTATCACCTGTCTCGCTTCGCTGCCCCACCGCGGGTACTTCGGTAGTGTCGTTAATTCTCCTCGTACGGTCCCGGGATGCTTCGCTTCAGTTCCCAGCCCGTCTCGTTGGGTTTTACGCACTATCCGCCTCGGTTACGTAATACAATTACCGGCACTCCCCCAAATTCTCGGGCATTCGTTTCACTATTGTGAAGCGTCCGATGCACATGTACTGCGTGCAAAAGTCGATGTCCTGCTGGCGAAGGACGTTTCGAGCCGGTCCCTCTTACCGAGAATGATGATAGGGTTTTTCCAGCCTTTATCTCATAGTACCCAAAAATACGCGGTGGGTTACGACCGATTTATTTACACACCGGCTCTACAAATCTGATCCTTTAGGATGATACGCCGAGGCTCGTATTTCAATATTCAGATCGGGTTGCAGCATAGACCTGTAGACGTGTACTTCATGTGTCCATCTCCCCTCGCCTTAGACCGTTTTTCGCTCTGCGTTCATGGAGTGGACATACTAATACTAAGTACACCATTCGAGCTGTCTCTCTCTCCCCGTGTCTCCATGTGCTAGTCACGGCATTTAAATCTCCGAGAGAGAGAGCGTTGTTCGCATTCTGCTTATATTTACGTCAACTATAATGGCTCGTTCTTGGCAAACGTGCGCGAACACAGAGATTTAATGCTTCAGCATCTCGCTCGTTTAAGTCATCAGGTCAGCTGGGAAAAGAGCAACTTGCCCCGTGCAGAGGATCCTTTCTCAGTATGGAAATAGACTCGATCGATTTATTGGCGTGTTTTACAAGAGCGCGCAACCAGTCAGTTCTGACTTGCCTCGGTTTAATTCGAGGAAGTACGCGGTCCCTCTGAAACAATTTCAGAAGCTCCTGGACATATGGCAGCAGCTGCGGCGTGACATCTGCTCGAGCTGCTTCATATGAGACCGCTTCAGCATTGGTTCTACGATCGAGTCTCGAGGAGAGCGTGGCGCAATGGCATACACCGTGTAACCATTACACCTGCGTGTCATTTCTATTTTACCCCGTGGTCAGACCCAGCATTTCTGATAGCAAGATATGCCTCTGAGTCGGGTCTCCTGGCATTCTGTAGCATGCGATGCCCCCAGCACGGGATGAGCAGCCACGTATGACGGGCTTGCAGTCTCAGGGGTGTGCATAGCACCCCAACTGCCGCGAGCGGTGCGCTGTATATCTGGGACTTGTACGCTCCGCTATGGAGATGCGAGGGAAGGATGTATTAGCCGACACCGACAACATTGCGACTGTTGCGTTATTTACCGTTAAGGCGGTTTTTGCGCTCTCGTCACCTGTCGCATCTCGCTCGTCATCTCCTCCTTTGGAGTCAGAAGCATCTGAGGTCCCTTCGTGCCATTCACTTTCCGGGGACGCTCAAATACAGCGGCGGACGCGCTTTCCCGAGCTGCGCGCCCCGGAGAATGGCGACTCCACCCCCAGACGGTCCAGCTAATTTGGAATAAGTTCGGTCGTGCGCAGATAGATCTATTTGCGTCACCGGACGATACCCACTGTCGCCTGTTTTATTAACTAACCGAGGACAGCCTCGGCGTGGATGTGCTGACACACTGCTGGCCGCGGGGGATGCGCAAATACGCATTCACTCCAGTGAGCTTAATCGCACAGACACTGTGCAAAGTCAGGCAGGACGAGGAGAGCCTTTTATTAGTCGCCCCGTACTGGACGACCAGGAATTGGTTTTCAGAGTTAATGCTCCTCGCGACAGCCCCTCCCTGGCGAATTTCCCTGAGGAAGGACTTTCTTTCTCAAGGAAGGGGCACATTTTGGCACCCGCGCCCCGACCTGTGCGATTTCCATGTATGGTCGTTGAGCGCGCGCAAGGTTTAGGTGATTTATCGCAAGCGGTATCTAACACCATCGACGCGGTACGAGCACCGTCCACAAGACGGGCTTACGCGCTTAAATGAAACCCTTTTTCGTCACCTGGTGCTCTTCGCAACGCGAGGACCCCAGAGAATGCTTAACATTGTGCTTTTATATATCTTCAACAGAGGTTAGATGGTAGGCTGTCACCCTCCACCATTAAAGTTGATATCGCCGCTATTTCTGCTCATCACTCGCTTATTAACGGCAGATCAGTTGGCAGCATGATTTGGTTATTAGATTTTAAGAGGCGCTCGCAGGCTAAACCCCTCGCGCCCTCCCTCTATTCCTCCTGAGACCTGTCCATGGTGCTGAAGCCCTACTACAGGTTCCGCGTTCGAGCCTTTGCAGTCTGCGAGTCTGAAGTTTTTGTCAATGAAAACTCTGACCCTGCTAGCATTGGTCTCCGTAAGAGAGTAAGGAATTTACATGCATTCTCTGTTGACGATTCGTGCCTTCAGTTTGGTCCTGCTGTCTCACTGAGACCCAGACCAGGCTACGTGCCCAAAGTTCCCACCACTCCCTTCAGAGATAAGGTGGTGAGCTTGCAAGCGCTGCTCCCCGGAGGAGGGCAGACCCAACCATGGCTTTATTATGCCCCGTACGAGCGTTACGCAGCTACGTGGATCGCACACAAAGCCTCAGGACCTCAGACCAGCTCTTGTTTGTTATGGTGGCCAGCAGAGAGGGAAAGCTGTCACTAAGCAGAGGATGTCTCATTGGATAGTTGATACTATCGCCCTTGCTTATAATCTGCAGGGCATTCCTTGTCCATTTAATTTGAGAGCTCACTCTACTAGAAGTGTAGCCTCATTTTGGGCATTCGCTCGTGGTTCCTCGCTAACAGACATCTGCAGAGCTGCTGGTTGGGCGACACCTAATACGTTCATTAGATTTTACAGTGTTCGTGTCGAGCCTGTCTCCTCTCGTGTTCTTTCCTCGTTAGGGGAAGCACAGAGAACAGGCTCGCAGGTCGGCTTGCAGCCTCCGACTGCTGCTCCAAACTGAGCTCAGTATGGAAGGCCTTCGAGGCAAAAACGCGTAATAAATTGTTTTGCCTTCCTCCGCTGCCTTGGCAGCCTGATGTTGCGGAGCATCCGCTGCCAGCCTCTCACTAGCTGCATCCTCGCGAACCTGTGTTTGGCTCGGGCATCCACATTGCGTCCCACCGGGTTCCTTTGTGAGTATTTTTCCGTGGGGTTAATCCTACTAGCCCACGTTTCCCTCAGCAGAGAACTGCTTTGCTTACACAGCCACGGCTGTCATTTATACCTCAACTACGGTTGACTTTCGCCCACCAATAGCCCTTAACGGGGCGGTGGCTTCCGCAGCGTCCCTATACCGCTCAGATAGGGCGCTTCCCAGTCGCTGGCACTACTGTGGGGTTAAAGGAACATCTAGTGCCCGGCCTTCTGCCTTAAAACCTAATTCTCCTTATCCTTAAGTGGAACCGGAGGGCTTTACGCAGACACTGGAAGAGGTCAGCCCTCAGTGGCGTTTTGGTAGGGATTCCCAATTCGTCGGTCACGACGTGACGTCGTAGTGACCGACTGAAAGGGAACGTCTCGGTTACGTATGTAACCCTCGTTCCCTGAAGGAGGGAACGGAGACGTCACGTCCCGTCGCCACAGGGCTGCTCCCTGCTGTTTATTGGCCGGTCACACTTTCCGGCTTTCTCAGCGAAAAAGAAGCTAATTTCCATATTTGCACCTGTGGCTTATATACGCACCTGGCGGGGCGGCGCCAGCATTATGCAAATATCTCAATGCCAAGTTCATTGGCGTTTTAGTAGTATTCGAAGCAGATTGGTCTCTCTAAGCGAGTTCCCAATTCGTCGGTCACGACGTGACGTCTCCGTTCCCTCCTTCAGGGAACGAGGGTTACATACGTAACCGAGACGTTATTTAGATGGATCGTTGAAACCATCGCACTGGCTCACGCCCCTCTATGAGCTATGTCCTATATAGAGCCCACTCTCTGCGAGTTTGGCTTCTTCATGAACTTGGTCTACAGGGGTATCTATATCTATATTTGATATCTGCTACGCGGCCGGCTGGTCTTCGCCGTCTACGTTGTCAGATTGTACAGCTTAGACGTCCCTGCCCTACGAGCGCAGGTTCTCTCGGCTCAATCATGCACGCTCATGCGTTTTATGTGTACACCACGGTGCGCTCAGCGAGCTCACCAACGTGACTCTGAATTTACTTATCTCGCACAGCCGCGGCGCGCTCGGTACCTCGCCGTCTTGTGCTATGTTATGTGCCCCCGGTGCGTTTAAAACCCCACCGTGTGCGCGTCAACAATTTATATGGTGCTTACACATTTGCTTTTTAAGCTGTGAATATGCCGGGTATAGGGCCACACGCAGTGTCTCTCCGGTAAGGCACTTCAGTACGTTGTGTATGCACGGCGTGATGGGATTACGTTCCCCCATAGCGTCAGCTAACTGACGCAATGCGAAGTGAACCGTATTGAAAGGGAACGCTTAGGTTACTCACGTAACCCCGGTTCCCTGAAATAACGGGAACGAAGCATTTAGTCTCTTGCCGTGCTACAAACGTCTACGCAGCGAGTGTTATTCGGCTGCGCGCTTCAGTCGAATATAATGAGCTCCTGACGATTGAACCGCGCTTATATAAGGACGCGTTCCTCCCGCGCGCGGGTTCAAACGTCATTGGTCTGTACTTTGTACAGACGTTAACCAATAGGCTTCAGTCACGGAGTAAACAGGAGTTTCCCCCCATAGCGTCAGCTAACTGACGCAATGCTTCGTTCCCGTTATTTCAGGGAACCGGGGTTACGTGAGTAACCTAAGCGTTTTGATACAGTTTTCACTCCATATTCTACCCATTCCACAAACCAAACTTTCAAAAATGAAACATGTGCTGTGAGCTCACAATACATAAAGACTATTTTCAAACAGTTTTATTCATTGACATGCCATAAAACACTGAATAGTATATTCTGTATTGTTGGTGAATAGCCACTATGTTCAAACAAGACTGTAACATTAGGAAAAGGCGACAAAGTAATAATTTGGGCTGGAATATTGGGAAGTAGGATGGTGGGTCCCTTTAGGGTCCCTGAGGGGGTCAAAAGGACATCTAGAAGATGCTGTATGTAGAGTAACTAAAATATGTTTTTTTTACTATGGGATATAAAATGAATTATGTTTTCTGAAATAAATTTACTTTCATGGAGGATAATACACCATCCATGCTGCAAAAAGCATCACTGACTATTTTAATTCATATGGGCATAAAATAAGAAAGAAATCAATGTGTGACCACCATCATCCTCTGACCTTAGTCCTATTAAGAGCCCGTGGAGCATCATTATATGAAAGATCTGTGAGATGGACAGCACTATAATTCAAAACATCAACTGAGAGATGCAATACTAGCTTCAAGTGAAATAAAGACAAAACCTATACTTGTATATGTACAAGTTTAATGAATGGGAGAGTTAAAGTCATGTCAAAATATGCTCATATATTATTATGTAACATAAACAAAACAATTAAAAGTAGGGCCGGGACTCGATTAAAAAAATTAATCTAATTAATTAGAGGCTTTGTAATTAATTAATCTAAATTAATCGCATTTTAATCACATATAAATATTTGACCTGAGAACATTAAGAAGTAATTTTTTTACATGGATTTTTAGTATACACTCTTAGAAATGATGTGTTAATTTTATACACATCATTGTGCGGTAAGCTTTTAACACATTATGTGTAATTTTAAGACATTATGTGTCATTTTGTGTTGATTTTGTGTTCAAGTATAAAACATGTTGTGTTAAAAGTAACACAAAATGTGTTGTTTCAATAATAACACAGAGATGGGTGGATTCCAGGATGCAGTTTGTTGTCCCAGAATCAACACTAATGTGTTGTTTTGACTGTCTGTGTTCCGGTACCTATTTGCGCGGATCCCCCACCTCACGTATAAAAACAACAAAACATAATATACTATATAGCCTATATTAAAATTAAAATATAAAAAATATATTATGCACATTTTTAAGTTGCACATCGTTTATAGTTTTCTTAAGTGGGATTCAGATGTGAAAAGCGCTGCGTAATGTACGCGCTTTTAGTCTTACCATTGAAACTTAACAAAATTAAAAAATAAGAGGTGATATATAGCTTTAGCCTACATAAATGCTTGTTTCTTTAATGTTGCAAGATCCTCTTCAGGTTTTCTTGCTGTTATGTTTATAATAGTTCATTGTTCAGAGTTCATATTGATGATCTTATAGTCCATTTAAAAATGTTCTTACAAACTGACTCTATTCGTCAGAAAAACACCATTTAACTTTTTTCCTTTACCTGCCGTCGCTATTCTCTGTGCGTGTCCTCCGTCAAAGTAGCCTATTAAAATTAATATGAAGTTGATTTTTGAAAGTCTTAAGCACACCGCAAATCAAACGTGCTGCTATATGCTCTAAATGCGCGTGTAAATGTAATTTCTGGGGACTGCCAAGCTGATTTTTAAGTGATATAGGCTACTCATTGCATGTTTTGGCATTCGGTAGCATATGCATCAATGAGATGCACGGTGTTGCTTTTAATGTTCTTTTTAATTTATATTCACAAAACCTAACAACAAAACATTGTTTATAATTAGTAGACAAATTATTTGAAACGAAATTCATTTTAAAGTAGCAAACAAAACTTAAATTAAACTCGCAATAAGCTAATTAAATTGAAACAAAACAACATTACAACAATAAACCCAGCAATACTCAAACATTAACATATAACAGACATTAGGATACATGTTAAAATAATCTGTAGTTTGTTGGTAGATGTTTATTGGGCAAAACCTCCGTTGCAAACCTCCATTTACCAGAATAAATAATTTTTACTTTGAAACTGATGCGTTGTCCCGTTAAAATCAGCTGTTCGTTTAGGTTCCGTCTACTTTTATTTAAACTGCAGCACAACTCCGGAGTTCTCGAACTAAAACAGGGTCTGCAGCATTTACGAATGACTCCGTTAATAAGTGCGATTAAAATGCGTTAAAATGTTTAACGCGTTATTTTTTGTGTAATTAATTAATCTTAATTAACGCGTTAAAGTCCCGGCCCTAATTAAAAGCTTTAATTCTATTAACTAACATTAACAAAGATTAATAAATATTGTAACAAATGTACTGCTCATGGTTTGTTAATGTTAGGTAATACCTAACATTAAATTACTAATGTTAATTAAAATGAACCTTATTGTAAAGTGTTACCGCAAAAATAAAGGTAAAGCATACAATATTTAAGTGAAATGAAGTTGAACACATGTGTAAATTATCCCTATTAGTGATGTACCAAAGTTCAGATATGTTCTACTAAAAATATTTAAAATGATCTTTAATGAGCATCTTTATAGCCTGTTGATTTCTGGTGTTTTGTCTGAATGCTAGGGTATGGCAACTGCACTGGGGACCCAATTACAGCACTTTAACATGTAAAAAGTCAGATTTTCACGCTATGACCCCTGTTAATTAAATATTACGTTATAATTTTTAAATCAATTACTTGAAAAGGGTAAAGATGTAAACCAATATTTTTCAAAAAGACAAAGACAATAAATTAAATGCATGTATTGAATTACATTTATTGAAGAGTGCATGTCTTCTATTGTTAAAAACTGTAGTAATACATTCAAATTAAAAGATAAAGAAATAAAACATATTTTTGACACACCTTCTTTGACCTCATCACAGTCTACACAAGGACAAAAAGAATGGGGATCCAAATGCAAACTTTATAAAAGAGTAATCCACAATCATAAGTCCGAATAACATGCGGAGGTCAAAAACACTGGTAAGCCATCAAAAAACAAAGACAAGGAAACAACAGGGAAAACCGCAGACAGGAACAGGAACTGGCTAGACTTCAGTATTAGCAATAATTAGAATATTTCAGATTTTTAGACCTGTTGATCACCGTTTAAACAAAGGTATTTAATCCCATAATGCTGCTTTCGCTTTTCCATGACATCAATGCCGTTTGAGTTTGTAATGGAGGCCAGCTTGTGTGTGAAAGCAGTGTGGTAAACCTGCATGCCGGACCGATTGTCGGTTCTAGTTACATATGAAAGTGATGAATTTTTGTAAAAAGGTAGCTTGTGATTACAGCTAATCAACGATCATTTTGAAAAAATGTAAACGGAACATGAATTGGTGTATTTTTGTAACAAAGAAATGCATAAAAATGAGGCTGTTATGAAAACACTGAATTAAAAATTGCCTACCAACAGACAAAACATTCACAACTGGTAAATTGGGCTAAAATAGAAAGCTCTGAGTGATACTTAATGAAAAACCATTTAGGAGTCAACTCTTCTAAGGGAGCCGAGCCAAAAGAGTTCAATCTTTGAAAAGAGAAAAAGATGATGGATATATGTGTCTTGGATTGCTTGATGGTGAATAAATCATGGGATAATTTTGATATTTGGCTGGAGTATCCCTTCAACATATTTACAGTCATGTTATCTTTAAACTTCTCAGATCAAGACATAATGATAATAATCAATCCTGTTTTCTTTACTCTCCAGGTGATTGTAACTGACAAAATATCACAAGACACTTCAGTACATAAGCTGAGAACAAATGTTATAACTGTAACTAACTAGCTATCATATGAATATCACCCGTTGAACAATTAAACATCAAGTCAACATATAAAAAGATTATAAAAAGATAACTCTCTCATAACTCTCACATTCCATTCACTTGCAGTCTGTCCAAAATCATTACACTGCTGATAATGACACAAAATCGTTTTTAATTATAGAATCAAAGATTTGCAGGATTTGACTCTGAAGCACATGAAGGTTTGTATTAACTCTTTCCCCGCCATTGACGAGATATCTCGTCAATCAAGAGAAAACGCTTCCCCGCCAATGACGAGTTTTTCCGTCTTTTCGCGATACCGCTATTATCCACTAGTTGCAAGGTGGCAACTTTTTAAACCCGGAAGTATTGCCCTATGGCAAGCTGCTGCATGTCCGTGTCTGTTTTAAAGATCGCTCTGACTGGGATCTCTATGAAAGTCAGTCACAAAAATGGAATTATCTCTGCTTTTTTCTCAAAATGTGGTGTTTTTGCAGAAACCTACCCATATTCAAAAACTGATTACAAAAGAACCATGGATGCAATAGAAGGATGAAACAGTTTTTTTTTTGTTTGAAAGCAGAGGGTCTGTTCTTTCATTTGTTATATTGTATGTTTATATATTTGAAGAAGAACATTTTCTGGAAGACATTAAACTTTTGTGAAAATCATGAAAAACGCTGGCGCTGGCTGGCAACTTTTTAAAAAAACGCTGGCGGTGAAAGAGTTAATAATATTAAACATTAGTTAATTTATTGCCGTCTTTTTCTCCTCTTTCTCGTGTTTTAAGTCACATAAACAGATCCAGAAGCAATCTGAAAAAGTTAATGCAAATAACTAAAATGAGTTTAAATCATTCAATAGTTCATTTTATTCTTAGAATAATGCTCACAGATGCTGTTTTCAATTTTAGTTATTATTTTAGTTAATCTCACCTTTATCTCCTCTCTGATTCACTTACATTGTCTACAATGAAGAATAAAGAAATGATTAAGAGTTTTATCCTCTCAGTATTTATTAGTTTTACTCTTCTTATTGTTATTTGCTCTTAAGTTTATTTTTCTTGAAGCTGACCCTCTGAAAAGGCATCACTCAGGCCGGCACTCGGGAAGTCACTGCTGAATGAAAATCATTTAACCCTTAAGAAACCATGAACTTTTATAATTTAAACAATATTAAATGACATCACTTTGTTACCTGAGTTTTTGTCTTTATTATCTGTTGCACCAATAGAGTCATAAATATCAGCATGTACTGTAGAGAAGGAATACAATAATAAAAAGTTTCAATAGATCATCTATAAAAGCTTAATATCTTATAAAGAAAGACTTCATAGAAATATTGTTTAACATGCTTATATTTAATGTAAAATAAAGTTAAATAGTTCATATGCCTATAAATGCATGTGATCATAATGAATGTAGACTGACCAAACTGCAGCGGAGTGTAAACATCTTCACTTTGTTTCTGATCTGATGTCTGACTGATGTTCTGCTGTGGACTGACAGGTGAGGCAGACCGAGAGACTTTACCTACAGAAGTCAACACAGTCGTGCTTTAGGAATATTTACTTTAAAGTTTGACTAAAAAAAGATAAAACATTAAATTGACGTTTGATTTAAGAGCATCATCTTTGACAACAGGATTCTTTATTTACAGTACAGAACTTTTTGCTTAATACTATGCTGTATTAAAGGTGAAGTATGTAAATTGCGCCTGTATGTAAATATAGCAACACCAAACAGGATTACGAAAAATTGTGATTGTTTTAAACAGGTCTCCCAAAACACAATATGACACTGCCATCTGCCATTGTCTTTACCATCAAAGTGGATGCTGCACATTGGTGGTGGTTAAGAAGAATCCCCCTTTCTCTACAATGCTTTGAGTGCAGAAAATGTAAATATGAATGGAACAAATTATAATTATTATTATTAAAAAACAGCAATTTATTTTCTAGACTATTTCATGATTTTGTACACAATACTGGTTTAGAAGCACTTTCTGTTCCTGTTTATTCATTTTTGTTTGTTGGTTTGTTATTAATTTCACATATTTAAATCCTAAAGGTGTACATTTAACATTTTAAATTATTTCTAAATGTTCTGTTTGGTTGTATTTTGTTGTAATGTTGGTATAGTGGTGAAAAAACTAAAACAGGAAGTGCTTCTTAGAGCGCCTGACTTAATTTCATTTAAAGGTGGTTCAGGTTGAACTGGTTACAATAACACCACAATGTTTTTACACAAAAGTACATTAAACTATGATAGGATACATCACAAACATTACACACTTCACCTTCAATGTTTGGACATGCTGTGCGAATGTGTCATTGATGTATCATAGATTTCTGTGAGGGCAGAAGATTCAAACCTTTTTTGTTTTTGTACCACCACAGCAAAACCAAGAAAATGATCAAAAACAAGATGCTCAGTCCGACATTCACTCCAACTATCAGACCAGAAGATCCTGAAAATGAAGAAGCAGAGATTCTTACACAACCAGAACATTTGCAGACTGGACTGATGCAATATACAGAGCTGGGTAGATTACTTATGAATTGTTATCCGTTACTGATTACGAATTACATGACAAAATTTGTAATAATTTAAAACATATTTACTTAAAATTAAGTAAATAAAAACAAAAATAGCAACATTGCAAAACCCAATAGAATTTCGTGAAATTCAGTGCAGCAACACTGCTAGATCTAAAATTTCACCTCACAAATAAAACTGAAGTATTTCATTAAACCGCTAGTTTCTTTAAAAATGAAATGGTGTCTATACATCCAGTCAAGGGATTTTACTTAAACAATTTTTTACTTTTACTGTTTACTTAAACAATAGTTAAAATAGAATTTTTGTTATTAAAGGAATAGTCTACTCATTTTCAATATTAAAATATGTTATTACCTTAACTAAGAAGAGTTGATACATCCCGCTATCATCTTAGTGCGTGCACGTAAGCGCTGGAGCGCGCTGCTACACTTCGATAGCATTTAGCTTAGCCCCATTCATTCAATGGTATCAAACAGAGATAAAGTTAGAAGTGACCAAACACATCAAAGTTTTTCCTATTTAAGACGAGTAGTTATACGACCAAGTTTGGTGGTACAAAATAAAACGTAGCGCTTTTCTAAGCGGATTTAAAAGAGGAACTATATTGTATGGTGGAACAGCACTTTTGGGAGTACTTCAACTCGGTGCAGTAACACCCTCCCTCTCCCATTATGAGTGGGAGAAGGGGAGCGGATTTTCACTATTCCTTTAAGGTTACAGGCCAAAAACAACAAATATACAATAGTTCTGTTTTATTTATTATTTTTGCTTTTGATGCAAGTAAAAATTCTGTCATGGCAAGTTAAAAACTGAACCCAAATATTTCCTCCAGATCTGCTCCACCCAGAAAAAAGTAACACATTATACTCCAATAGCCATCACAAAATCCATGGCATTATTTACTGAATTTTGTCAGTTGAATGAAACAAAGAACAAAAATTTAATTGCTAACTACATACAGATAGCTCAGTGTGCACTATATGTATGTACATATACTGTAAACATGTCCAGACATACACTGTTAAAATTTGCAACTCATCCGTTTAATATATGATTGTCATGTATTGGGAGAAAACACTGTCCCATAATCAATATGTGACGCAACTTGTCACGTATTTTGTGCATTTTGTGTTGGTATAAAAACGATTTCTTCCTCACCACTGCTAGCCTGCATAATCATGACATGATGCACATCGCGTCTTGTTGATAGAGCTTTGGTGCTTCATACCTCCAAATGTAGTCTACGTCAGACCGCGAGTAAAGACAAAGCCAATCATAAAGCGACTTGGGATAGAGAGGTGGGACTCAAGAAAGGCAAAGCCAATCCTATTAGTGACTTGAGTTATGGAGGGGGGACTTGTTGCAGAGAACAAAATTTGTTAACCGTTTGTGTACCACCTATAGCGCTAATTTTAACACAGTTGTAAAAGATTTGAATCTCATTTAAATATTCATGGGTAAATAAATGTTAAATAAAATAATTAATACGTAAAAAACACAAGTCACAGACAGACATCAGTGGTTACGTGTACATATAGATTCATTGTTTGGTCTAAATCAGGGGTGCCCAATCCTGCTCCTGGAGGGCTACCGTCCTGCAGACTTCAGTTCCAACCCAGCTCCAACACACCTGTCTGTAATTATCAAGCATCCCTGAACACCTTGATTAGCTGCTTCAGCTGTGTTTGATTGGGGTTGGAGCTAAAATCTGCAGGATGGTAGCCCTCCAGGAACAGGGTTGGGCACCCCTGGTCTAAATTATTGCTAGGGACAAGTCAGCGTTCCCTGGATATTGGTAGGGACATGTCCTTAGCGTCCCTACCCAAATCAATACCTTAACGCAAAATATTTGTTATTTTCGACGAGGTATTTGTTTAAGAGTTCAGTTTCAGCAACTAGTCAGACCATTAAACAAACAGAAACCAGAAGTAAAGTTCGGACCAGACGCTTATCGCGTCACCGCACGTGCGCCCAATGAAACTATAGGCAAGGCAAGGCAAGTTTATTTGTATAGCACATTTCATACACAGAGATCATTCAAAGTGCTTAACATAGAAATGAGAAAATAAAAAATCAATTAAAAGAAAATAAATGTGATTTTAATAAAAACTGTTTAAATTTGTGAAAAAGAATAAAACAGGAATAAAAGTATAAAAAAAACAAGAGAAATAAAATAATTAAAATAGTGCATATAAAATATAGTGCAATCAGTTCGGACGCAGCATAGTGCTCATTCAGTAAATGCATAGCTAAACAGATGTGTTTTGAGTCTGGATTTGAATGTGACTACTGTTGGAGCACATCTGATCTCCTCTGGAAGCTGGTTCCAGCTGCGACTGGCATAATAGCTAAAAGCTGACTCTCCTTGCTTTGAGTGAACCCTTGGTATTTCTAGCTGATGTGATCCTAATGATCTGAGTGATCTGTTGGGTTTATATTCAATGAGCATATCAGCAATGTATTGAGGTCCTAGTCCATTGAGTGATTTATATACCATTAATAATACTTTAAAATCAATCCTAAATGTAACTGGTAGCCAGTGTAGAGACCTGAGGACTGGTGTGATATGTTCATATTTTCTGGTTCTGCTCAGAATTCTGGCAGCAGCGTTCTGAATGAGCTGAAGCTCTAATGGTCTTCTTGGGGAGGCCAGTGAGGAGGCCATTACAATAATCCACCCTGCTGGTGATGAAAGCATGCACAAGTTTCTCTAAGTGTTGTCTGGAAACAAAGCATCTAATTCTTGCAATATTTTTGAGATGATAATATGCTGATTTAGTTATTGCTTTGACATGACTACTAAAACTAAGGTCCGACTCCAGAATCACACCAAGAATACTGACTTGATTTTTAGTTTTTTGACCTCTAGCGAACTCTAGAAAAGTTTTGGCACATCAAACTGTTAACTTCATCAATGCATTTGCACAGGGAGTCAATGGGGCTGTAGTCGTTAGGGGATAGAGCTTAGTAGATCTGAGTGTCATCTGCATAACTGTGATAGGCAATTTTGTTCTCTCTCATTATTTGGCTTAGTGGGAGTATATACAAGTTGAACAGGAGTGGGGCTAGAATTGAGCCTTGCGGGACTCCGGATGTCATGGATATCCACTCAGATTTATGGCCACCTATACTTACATAATAACCTCTCCCTTCTAAGTATGACCTGAACCATTTTAGGACCATCCCAGAAAGCCCGACCCAGTTTTCCAGCCGGTCAAGAAGTATGTTGTGATCGATAGTGTCAAAAGCAGCACTGAGGTCGAGTAGCACCAGCACTGATAGTTTGCCTGTGTCTGTATTGAGGCGAATATCATTTATTATCTTTATGAGCGCTGTCTCTGTAATGTGGTGCGGTCGGAAACCTGATTGAAAAATGTCAAAGTAACCACTAGAAATTAAGAATTTGTTCAGCTGATTGAAAACAACTTTTTCAATGATCTTGCCTATGAAAGGGAAATTTGAGATTGGTCTGTAGTTGCTCAACACAGTGTTATCCAAGTTTTTTTCAGGAGGGGCTTAACAACTGCAGTTTTAAGGGAAAAGTCCCAGAGATAAGTGATGAATTTACCACTTCTAGGAGATCTGCTTCTAAACAGTTAAAGACACTTTTGAAAAAAGATATATATACTCAAGATATACTCAACATTGCTGTGCTATATTGTCATATATAAATATATTTATGCTGAATAAAGGTGGTGGCCACTCTGCTCTTAAAGTGTCTAACAACACCACATGCAGCAATGACCAAATTCACAATATGTGTTACAGTGGCGCATGCGCAAGTAGTGACACGGTCTGTTGCGTGTCTCCTCTTAACCTGTACTGTTTGTTTGTTTTTATTATATGTCTTTTATGTGAAACAAAATAAGAACCATTTAAGTTCCTGAACTGGTACCGTGTAAGCTACAGAATGAAGTCGGAATCAGTCGTTTTACTGCTGATTTTGATCACTTTTCTAGTTGATCTTGTTAGACATGCAGCCGACCACAACCTAAACAAACATGGAGGCCGGGCAACTCGCACTACCTACACTCGCGACTTGCTTGAATGACACATCGCTGTTGCCACCCTGGTGTGTCAAAAGTAAGAACTTTAAAGCAAGGAAACGCGGAAGGAAATGGGGGCTCCGGGAGCGGATTAAGAGGCAACCCTACTTCCATTGTTTATGCTGGGTAACGTCCAGAGTTTAAGGAAGAAGGCGGATGAGCTGCGGGCCTGCAGTCGATACCTTTCTGACTACCGACAATTCTGCCTTATCTGTTTGACTGAGAGTTGGCTCACAGAAGCGGACCCAGACTTGTCAATTGATCTGGAGGGTTTCACGCTGGTGAGGATGGATCGCAATCAAAACTCCGGGAAGAAGAGAGGTGGAGGTGTGTGTTTGTAAACAATATGTACTGTCATTCTACCCATATAACAACGAAGCACAAAGTTTGCACAAAGGATATTGAATTACTCTCGCTCTGTCTAAGGCCTTATCATCTGCCCAGGGAAATACACCAAATTAGACTTTTTGTTGTGTATGTTGCGCCTTCAGCTGATACACAGGCCGCTGCCACTCTGCTTCATTAACTTGTGTCGCAGGCAGAGACAGAGGCCCCTGATGCGGCTAATTTTATAATGGGAGACTTCAACCTTCGCAGTCTTAAGGAACATTTACCCACGTATCAGCAATATGTCACCTGTCCTACTCGCGATAAAGCCTGCCTTGACCATTGCTATGGTAACATACAGGATGCCTTCTATTCTAAAGCACTACCAGGTTAAGGGAACTCAGATCATAACATGATTAAATTAACTCCTGCCTACGTGCCTAGGCTTAGGTGCGAGAAAGTAAAAAAACTGGAAGTGAAATGCTGGACCACTACCGCAACTGAAGCACTTCAGGATTGTTTTGCGAGCACAGATTGGGATGTAGTAACCGATGGGACTGAAAATGTCAATGACGCTGCGTTTGCTATTGCAGGGTATATACAATTCTGCGAGGATTTAATTATACCCAAAAAGACTATTAAAATGTTCCCCAATAATAAACCTTGGGTGACTCTGGAAATAAAGCACCTTCTCAATCAGAAGAAGTGTCTGTTTAAATCGTGTGGAAACCGAGAAGATAAAACTGTGCAGAGAGAGATTAAAAACCTGATTAAAGACTATAAAGCAGCATATAAACGTAAACTTGAAGGTTATTTCAACAGTAATCCTAGAAAAGCATGGCAAGGAGTACAAACAATTACAGGTTACAAGCCTAAGAATCATTTGATGGCAGTGGATAATGAGCTTGATATGAGTTGAATAATTTTTATTGTAGGTTTGATACACGTGATTTTAAAGTAGAGCAGAACTTGGTTAGTATGGAAGTGAGAGGCATGGGGGGTGCAGGTATGAAAATTTCTATTGATGAGGTAAAATCATTTTTCAGATGCACAAATCCATGTAAAGCTAAAGGGCCTGATGGTATTACAAATAGAGTACTATAAATGTTTGCCGATGAGCTGGCACAGCCTTTTCAAAGGCTGTTCCAGCTGTCCTTACACTGGTGTGGTCCCTAGCTTATGGAAACAATCATTAATAGTGCCAGTGCCCAAAAACAACAGACCTAGAGAGCTTAATGATTTGCGGCCAGTCGCACTCACTTCTACAGTAATTAAATGTTTTGAGAAAATTGTTTTAAAATGCTTATGACACAGCACTGGTGGGCTTCTTGCATCCTGATACCCCATATGTAGAAGGCTTTGAAAGGGAGTTTCAAGGTTTTATAAAGTGGTGCACAGATAATTTTCTACAGGTCAATGTAAAGAAAACAAAAGAAATTTTAATAGATTTTAGTAAGAAAGGGATACCTGTCTCTTCATCTGAGATTAATGGTGAACAGATAGAGCGGGTCTCATCTTATAAATATTTGGAAATTGAGATTGATGATAAATTGTGTTTTAACCATTGTGCACAGAACAAGTGTAGGAAACTGCAACAGAGGATGTTCTTTCTCAGTAAACTAAAAGATTTTAGATTAGACAGCAGCATCCTCCAACTATTTTTTAAGTCTCTTTTGCAGAGTATCCTGTCTTTTGGGTTAATCTGCGTTTTTGGAAATATGTATGTACATGATCATAAGAAATTACAGTGCATTATTAAATCAGCCAGTACGGTATCGGAGTGGACCAGGTATCTGCAATCCAGCTGTATAATGAGCTCATTTTAGGAAAAATGGAGCTGATCCAACACATCCTCTGTTCCCAAGGTTTGTCAGAAGTAGTAGATCGAATGGCATAATTCTGCAGAGAGCAATCAAAACAGCAAGGTACCACAAGTCATTTGTACCTACAGCAATCAGATTGCACAATGATAGATTAAAATATCTGTTGCATTTTAGTTCACCCTTCTGCACATCCATGCAATTTCTTTTTAAGTATTGCATAGTTTTTTATCTTTAATGTTATCTATTTATTCTCTATTTATTTTACAGCTTTTTTATGAAATGTCTTTGTGATGTTTGTAATGTCGTATATATTTATTGTTTGTTTGTTCATGTTTTGTGAGATTAGCAATGTTGACCATTTTCTGAGATTAGCAATGTTGACCACACAAATTTCCCCTTGGGGATAATAAAGTTTACCTTGACCTTGTCTCATCTTATTTTGTAATATATATCAGTAATTTAAGACAAAATTATTGTTGTCACCGCCCATTTTAAGGAATAAAATGCCTAGTTTTTGGAAATAACAAACATGGCATGACATTTAAGAGATATATAAATATGAAAATCACTTCTTTCAGTAACCTGCACAACAGCTAAACATTAAAAAGAATTTTTTTCAACAAAACATTCAGTTCCCCTTGTGCTCATTACCAGGAACAAAACTGACACACTGATATTTTGTCTCTCATTCAGGCCTGTAATTTATCTTTTATAATTTAACACGACAACACATTTCTGTTTGTACTGGAAAAGCTTATATTATAGAAATATTAAAAACAATTCCACATTATTTGTCTTAAAATATCTGCAGTTTTTATATGCGTCTTATTTCATCATTAAAATGTATTGTGTATTTAATGTGTTTATGACCTGGTCTCTCTATGACCTGGTAAATTACGGTTTAAAACCTAAAAAATCTAATTAGTCATTGTGAGTTGATTATAACTTTTTATACCATGGTCTGTTTAAATACTCGATTCTGATTGGCTGGAAGGTGTGCATTAAAACCGTTTAATGCACAGGTAGTTCCAGTCAGTTTGATTACAGTTAGAAATTAATCTGCTACTATAAACATTGGTAACCATAGTAACACAGTTACACTTGCAGAGAGAGAGAGCGAGCGAGCGAGACATAAGTGCGTCTCTCTTTAAAGTGCGCAGGTTTTATTTCAGCACTACTTTATTTAAAGCGGATGGAGTGCGAGCCTTAACTTAACCTCGGAAAATGACCGTCATTTTTACCCGTCTGTTAAAAAATTACACTGTTAACATTAATTACAGCTTTAACTTGGCAAATAACCAAGGTATAAGCGGGATAATCCACGGCTAGCCATGCATTAAAGGGTTTTAATGCACTTCGCAGAGACAACCACCCTCCGCTACGCGTCGGGTGGTTCTTCGCCTCTACGTCGTGCATTAAAACCCTTTAATGCATGGCTAGCCGTGGATTATCCCTTACATATTGTGTATGATGATGAATACAGATAAACAGACTCACCTGATACTGTCAGTGTAACTGCATTACTGATGTGTGAGTATCGTGATCCACTGGTCTCATTTCCTCTACAGGTGTATTTACCTGCGTGAGACTCATTAAAAGATCTGATTGTGTAAATCTCTTCATAATGCTGAATGTCAGAATCATCTTTATACCAGCTGTACTGCCAGCTGGTGACTCCTCCTCTATTGATGACACATGTGAGATTGACAGTTTCTCCTCCGTATAAATGTCCAGTAGGCCAAACAGACAATTCAGGTGTTGGTCTTTCTGTACAATGACAAACAATTTACACAAATGTTTACTTAATTGCAAAACATATATGTGATACTCAGAGGCGATTCTAGGGTTAGAGCTTTAGGGGTGCTGAGCACCCAATGAGCTCCGCTGCCACCACCCGCTCTTTTTTCCTACAGAAACCAATAATATGTCTATTGTAAAATAGCTATCATTTTAACATTGGTTCAACTAACTCCAAAATAAAGATTTTTTTGGAGACCTTTCAGGCATGAAAATTGGTCAGGGGTGAAAAAGATGAGAAGAATATTACCCCTCTAGGGTCCGGGAGCATGCTCCCCCTTAGAATTTTTTTAAAATAACATATTTTAAAGCACCAATCTGATGAGTTTTCAGATGCATTTTTTTTTGCCAAACTTTTTATTTCTAATTAATGGTGAGCTAGCACTTTTTTGCCATTAATGCCATATTAAAGTCTCAGGACAAAAGGTGGGCTACAGCAGCAGTGTGGGTATGGTTTTATGTGAATATACAGTGTATCGTTTTGCCTTTGTCAAAATGACAAATCTCCTAATTTATAACTTTTATGCCTACAACATATGGTAGGTTTATTAATAGTTTGTTAATTTGCAGCTTTTCTTTTAACAGTCCTTTAATTGAACCATTACCTTTACTATATGTCTAAAACAAAACACTTGTGACTCCTGCACTAAGGGTTAAAAACTTTATCCCCTTCATATTAGTCTACATGTGAAAAACTAAAAAATATTTATTGTCTAGTTTGATAGTCAGACAGTTAGTGATTTCACACATAACTTACCGGTACTGGTGGTATACAGTGATATGTAGTTTGTTTTCACTCTGTTCCAAACGCCATGTTTTCATGACGACTGACCAGAAAAGACGCACGTGATGTCATGTTTACATGACTGCCGATTGTTAAAATAAGTCTCAAATTAACGATAAATCATACAATAAACTTTAACAACGGAGACACACGCATGCAACTACCCACTGCATGCGTCTTGCGGAAGAACATTGTAACCGGCGCTACTTCTCTCCGTTTAAGTCTATGGACGAGTCACCCAGGTACTTCGCTACTCCGCAGCGCGCGGGTACCCGCCGGACTAAAATAATCCGAAAATAAACACTTATTATACGTGTACCATGGTGATTCATTATAAGACAAAAACACGGCTTGAAAGATTGATTCGTGATGTACTCGCTCATTATAAATATAACGTAAACATTTTGTAAGATTAGAACAAAAAAGTTGCATCACAACACTTTTAACTGATTCTCACCCCTCGTTCAGACAGCCAACGACAAGCAGTGGCAGAGCGACGCGATCTCATTCATTTCAATGGAAACCTGGCGACTTCCGGCGACACGAGCGACAGTGACCGTTGGCGACCGTATGGGCGTGTCCAGCGACGCGAGAAAGTTAAGAAAAGTTTAACTTTATGCAAATGTCGAGCGACTTTCGGGAGCGACTACCAATGAGAACAAAGCAGTGGAGTTCACGTGACCCTTCTCTCGTCAGTTACTGGCGTGGATGGTACTCATTTGTTTATGACAAGCAGATTTAGAAACGCCTCATTGAAAGAGACAAGCGGCACACAGCGATAACGTCGCTGGCTGTCTGAACGAGGGGTCACTCTGCGTGTGTTTCGCACTGAATGGTCGGGCTAAGCGATGCAGGTACAGAGAAGTAGAAGAAAAGGATGACACCATTTGCTAAGCGGGGAGGTTTTCATTTTCTACCTTATTATTCATTTTAAACCACAAACTACGGATTATGTTTTGGACATTATTTAACCTGGTCAAAGACGAACGAACATTTTAGAATAATTAAATTTCTTGCCCCAAGTTTTAGGGGTGCTGAGCTTCTTTTTAGGGGTGCTGAAGCACCCCTAAAAGGGGCTAGCCTCGCCCATGTTGTATCATGTTACTGGTTTTAACCTATGTAATTGCAATTACCACTTGTTCAGTGTTTCAGGATATAAAGAGTTTGGTTCCAAAACACAATAAATCCATTTTGACTAATTTCTGTAAAAATGTGTTTTCTTTACCAAGAAAGTGACAAAATGGAAACCACTAATTTCTGTTACAAACTTTCACATACCATCTTTAGGTTATAATAACATAAAAAATTCTTCATTAAAAATCAATGTATTATAAAAAACTTTTTTTTTTTTTTTGAAAATGCAATAAATCGATTGAATCAATATATAAATGTGCATTCATCTTTGCCAAGTTATATTCATTTAGTTGACTAGTGGTATACACTGATTTAAAAATAAGGGCCCGGTTGCATAAAGCACCTTAAGTTTTTCCCTTAAGTATGACACTTAAGGGGTAAATCCTTAACTACTGTAAGAGAATAATTAAAGTGTTTTGCATATAATCCCTTAAATGTTTTTTTTAGGTAAAGGTAATCGTAAAGTGTTTCATGACAGCGACCCCGGTTTGTTGTTATAAAATACTATTGTTGCCAGGGTTCTAAATTAACTTTTTTGACCACCAGCCAAAGTGGCTGGTAACTTTCTAAAGTTACCAGCCAATCAGCATTTCCACTAGCCAAATTTTTTCCGGTGAAAATAAGAGAAATTATGAGTGCCACTGAATGCAACAATGATTTGTTTTTTTTCTTTCGCGTGCATGAGACAATCCTGACAAAACATGACAACATTTTTGTGATGAAACATAAGATTTCTTCATTTCTCTGTCGATAGACATAAAGCTTTACTGGGGCACATGCCCCCCATTTTTTGCTGACTTTTTTGAAAGCCTGCTGTGTGCAAGTATACAATGTCCTTTGCTTAACCCACTATTCTACAGTGCAACAGTTACTGTGAAAGATTTATATGTATTTAATAATATTTAAGTATAATTTTCATCATACCTAACATTATTAACATGTTTGGAGGCATACATGGTGTAGTAGATTGAAACTATAACTGTTTTGGTTCTATTTGTGGTTATACAGAGCCATCTAGTGGTGGCTTAATTATGCAGTAATGCCCGGATGTTGTACTGGGAAATGCAGTCTAAGAGTTGCAATAAAACGAAACTGAGTGTATAAGTGGGTCTCCGTCATTCTTAGCTGTTATGGATATATTAACAGTGTAAGATAAATATAAATATATTACAGTGGCGACGAGGATGGGATACTTTTTAAGTGGACAGGAAATCCCAGTTGCAGAGGCAGTAAATTAAAGAGTTTATACGAAGGTAACGGAACGCTATAAGATAGCCGTCTGCTAAAGCTAACGTAAACTGAGTGGCGTGCATTAAACGGAACAACATGGCATTTTTCATCGGAAACATTGGCGAGTACAAGGAAGGTCAAGAAGACTTTGAATCATACCTCGAGAGGTTTGAGCAATGGATGATCGTCAATGAAGTGGAGCAAGGTAAACAGGCCAACGTTTTCCTATCAGTAATAGGCGCTGAAGCTTATGGACTGTTAAAAAACCTCTGCATACCAGATAAACCAAGTAGCCTCTCATATGAAGTACTGAGCGGAAAACTAACGTCTCATTATAAGCCCAAGCCACTAGTTATAGCTGAAAGGTTTAAATTTCAAAAAAGGAACCAGCAAGAAAATGAGTCCGTGTCGGATTATGTGGTGGCGTTAAAGCACCTGTCCACACATTGTGACTTCGGTCCCCATTTGGATGAAGCATTGAGGGACAGATTTGTTAGTGGTTTGAGGGTGGAGGCTATACAGAGAAAGTTGCTTACGGAGCAAAATCTGACATTTGCAAAAGCATGTGAACTGTCTTTATCAATGGAAATGGCATCGAAAAATACGATGGAGTTTGCCAGTAAAATGAAAGTACCTGCGATTGTAAACAAGATAGACAAGAAGAGAGAAAATAAAGGTGCGTGGAAAAACAAACCCGCCACCAGTGAGTGGAAAAGAAAGACCACAAGTGAAAATTTCAGACCACAGAGACCAGAAACACACCAGTCCTGTTACCGATGTGGTGGTAACAATCATGCAGCGCCAGTATGCAGATTTAGGACAGAGACATGCCACAAGTGTTCAAAGGTAGGACACATAGCCAGGATGTGTAAAACTAAAAATAGGCAGGGACATACACAGTATGTAGCGGAAAACAGCAGTGAAAATGACACAGCTGGAAATGAAAATAATGAGGAACTGTTCGGTTTGTATTACATGAATACAGTAAACCCCACAAATACGGTTGGAAATGGAAAAAAGGACATTTGTGTAAATGTCAGGTTAGAAGGAACCCCGGTAGATATGCAGCTTGACACGGGAGCCGCTGTAACACTTGTTTCTGAGAAAGTGTATAAGAAACATCTCTCTCATCTGCCACTGAAAGAAACTAAAGTGCGGCTGTCAACTTTTTCCGGTGAGAACATTCCGTTGATGGGACAAGTGACTGTCAATGCAAAATATAGAAACCAGAGTGGTGATTTACCCCTTGTGATAGTAAAGGGTGACAGACCAGCCCTCCTTGGTCGTAACTGGCTCACGAACTTCAAACTGGACTGGGCAAGCATATTCTCAGTAATACCAGCAGGGGGCAGCAGTGACACAGATGTAGAGGCAGTGTTGCAGAGACACAAAGCAGTGTTTTCTGAGGAGCCTGGCACTATTCGTGAGTTTAAAGCCAGCATCACAGTAAAACCAGAAACCAAACCGGTTTTCAGAAAGGCAAGACCGGTGCCATATGCACTAAAAGATGCAGTCGAAAAAGAGTTAGACAGGTTAGAAAAAGCAGGTATTATATCAAAGATAGAACATAGTCAGTGGGCTGCCCCGATAGTTGTTGTACCCAAATCAGACAAGTCAATTCGGATCTGTGGAGACTATAAGGTCACGGTAAATCAGAGTGTGGAGGAGGAGAATTATCCACTACCAAATGCCGAAGATCTTTTTGCCACACTGGCTGGTGGCACACTTTTTAGCAAATTAGACCTGTCACATGCCTACCAACAGCTGGAGTTAGAGAAGGATTCAGAGAAGTATTTAGTAATAAATACTCACAAAGGACTGTATGTTTATCATAGACTTTCATATGGAGTGTCAAGTGCGCCTTCTATGTTCCAGAATGTAATGGACCAGATCCTACAAGGCTTGGAACATGTGACCTGTTTCCTAGATGACATACTGGTCACGGGCAGAACAAGAAAGGAGCACCTGAGGAACCTAGAGGAAGTTTTGAGCCGGCTAGAGAGCTACGGGGTGAGAGTAAAAAGGGCAAAATGTACTTTCATGCAGGAGAAAGTAGAGTATCTGGGGCATCTGATAGATAGAGAGGGACTTCACCCCACTGAGACAAAGATTGCTGCCATAGTAAATGCACCCCAGCCCACAAATGTCACAGAGCTACGGTCATTTCTAGGACTGTTAAATTATTATGGCCGGTTCATGAAAGACCTATCGACCATACTGCAGCCGCTACACCAACTTCTAAAGAAAGAAGCCAACTGGAAATGGACACCAGAGTGCACTGCAGCATTTAGTAATGCAAAAGAACAGTTAGTAAAGAGCTCAGTAGTGGTTCATTATGATTCAAAGAAACCCTTGAGATTAGCTTGTGACGCATCCCCTTATGGCATAGGTGCGGTCATGTCACACATAATGGAAAATGGGGATGAAAAACCAATCGCTTTTGCGTCACGCACCCTGACCGAGGCAGAAAGTAAATATAGTCAGATAGAGAAGGAGGCTTTGGCCATAATATTTGGTGTGACCAAATTTCACAAATACCTGTATGGCCGAAAGTTCAGTCTAATAACTGATCACAAACCCCTCCTTGCCATCTTAGGACCAAAATCTGAAATTCCCACACTAGCAGCTTTGCGTATGCAACGATGGGCGCTGAGACTGATGGCTTATGACTACAGTATAGAGTACCGAACGTCAGCAGAAAATGCAAACGCAGATGCGTTATCTAGGCTGCCGGAAAAAGGAAAAGACCATACAGCGGAGGAGAACAACATCTTTTATTTCTCATTAGTGGATGAGCTCCCTGTGCAGGCTACAGAGATTGCACAGAGCACCCTCAAGGACCCAATCTTATGCAAGGTACTGGAGCTGACTCGTTACGGATGGCCGAACTATATCAAGGATGACGCACTGAAACCATACTTCACCAGAAAGAATGAACTGTCTGTGGAACAAGGATGCATTCTGTGGGGAATTCGAGTTATCATTCCACCAGCACACAGAGAACGATTATTGCACGACCTACACCAAGGGCACCCCGGTGGGTGCAAGATGAAGAGCTTGGCCAGGAGTTATTTGTGGTGGCCCCAGCTAGACAGTGATATAGAACGTGCAGTACAGAAATGTGAAGCTTGTCAGAGTGTGAGAAAACTACCAGCAGTAGCACCACTACACTGCTGGCAGTGGCCTACTAGAGTGTGGCAGAGGCTACATATTGACTTTGCAGAGAAGGACCAATTCCATTTCTTAGTGTTAGTGGACAGCCATTCAAAATGGTTGGAAATAATTCCCATGACAACAACAACAGCCATCAAAACGATTGAGGTCCTGCGGAACATCTTTTCTTCCTACGGTCTTCCGGAGGAGATTGTTTCGGACAACGGTCCTCAATTTACCTCTCAGGAGTATAAGACATTCCTGCAAAGCAACGGTATAAAGCAGACCTTGGTACCTGCCTACCACCCCGCTTCCAATGGAGCTGCGGAGCGTGCAGTCCAGACAGTGAAAGCTTCACTGCTGAAACAAGTGCTCGATGAGAAGAAACAAAATGTCAATATTACAATGCGGCACAGGTTAGCAAATTTCCTGATGTCCTACAGGTGTACACCACACAGTGTTACAGGTTGTTCTCCAGCCGAACTGTTCTTAAAACGCCAGATCAGGACCAGGTTTAGCCTACTGAAACCAGATCTCGCTCGAGTGGTGGAAGCCAAACAACAAAAGCAGAAAGACTACCATGATCGAACCGCCTCCAAGCTGAGACATCTGTCTGTAGGTGATTCAGTTCTGATCAGAAATTTTCGTGGAGGAAAGGAGAGGTGGACGAAAGGAACGGTGGAGAAAAGACTTGGACCAGTAACATATATGGTGTGGAATGGAGTGAATCGACGCACAGTACACATTGACCATCTGCTTTACAATCGACCATCCAGTCCAGAGACAGTGGAGTTCCAGGATGAGCAGATGGATGATAACAACAAATACCCTGCAGTGGTTCATGCGGATTTGGGGGGGAAAGGCACACCTGGACCAGTAGGTGGTAGCCCGTACTCACCTGAAGATTTACTTTTGCCACAGATTCCAGTTAAGGAGACGCTTGAAACATCCTTACCAGGCTCAGTGGCCTGTGACAAGGAAGTGACACCTGCAAACCAAGCAGCCACGTCCCCTGAGGTGTCTGTACGCAGGTACCCTCAGAGAGAGAGAGCACCTCCTAAAAGACTGAACTTGTAAGCAGTCAGTTTTCTAAGGAACATTGTTCCTGAGAGAAAAAAAAAGTTCCTGTTCATACGAAATGTGAAAAAAAGTTCCTGTCACTGAAATGTAAAGGGGAAATTAATGGGACAAAGTATTTATGTTGGCCGTATTGATTTAGTTTAAATTCTTTGACTGTGATTTGTTAGAGCAAAGGTTTTTGTTTAAGGGTGAATTATTATTAGTAGCACGTCATAGTTTAAGGGGAAGGAGTGTAGTAGATTGAAACTATAACTGTTTTGGTTCTATTTGTGGTTATACAGAGCCATCTAGTGGTGGCTTAATTATGCAGTAATGCCCGGATGTTGTACTGGGAAATGCAGTCTAAGAGTTGCAATAAAACGAAACTGAGTGTATAAGTGGGTCTCCGTCATTCTTAGCTGTTATAGATATATTAACAGTGTAAGATAAATATAAATATATTACACATGGCAGAAAATGTTTGGTAATAATGACAGCAGAGAAATATTTTCTACATTATACAATGATAGCAATGATTAATAACTTATTTTTACAAGAATATTTTAAGAAACCAGTCATTTTATGACTGCTATACTAAATAATCTAAATCACAGTTACTGCTAACTGTTATGCAAGTTAGTGTCCTAGAGTTAAATATTAGTAAACTAGATATTAATTTCATATCTGCAAATACAGAACAGCATAACACATACATCTGTGGATTTTCTCAGCAACAATGCAATCCTATAGACTTGACAAAAGGTTTTCCTGAGATTTTTCCTCTAATGTTTGAGACCTGACAGAGTGAGGATGTAGTTTGTCTTACCTCCCTTAATCTCATCATCTTTCCTTTCTGCTTCCCTTTCCCTGCTTTGCAAAAAAACATTTCTGATGTCCATCTACAGAAGCCAATAATGATCGAGTAAAAATAAGATTAGCATTATGATTTAGAAACTTACTTCTCGTCATGTTTTCATAATTACTCATTCGCGTGGCGTCCCCTTTTGGATGCAGTTGCGCGCGCGGAGGAACGCAAAGACGCGCGTGGACATGGATACATGCATGCACACGTCCGTGCGACTGCTTCGTCGCTTTACAAGCGTAAATTGGTTAACTACATTGCATATAGATCTGTTTTTGCCGCTATTTTCTTTGTTAAGGAATACACTAGTTAACTGCTAAAATTTAAACTTGAGATTTACACATGGGCACAAAAGATTTACACTGGATCACCTGCCCCAGTAAAGGGGTGTGGCGACACCGCTGTCTTTTAGTCTATCCTCCCTGCTCTGCCCGTTCGTTCTCCATGGTTTCTCGCGCTGGTTTCGCTGCAAACTGCGCAGCCAATTGGCATATAAACATCATCACGTATTACGGCACAGTGTTCATGGGAAATGTCCTGCCAGAGGGATAAATGACCGAGAACGAAGCTTTATGTATCTTGTATGCAATGCCTCATGCATCACCGGCCAAACTGGCTAGTAAGTTTTTATTAACACCCGCCAAAATGAATTTTAACCCGCATTTGGCGGGTTGGCGGGTGTTAATTTAGAACCCTGATTGTTGCCATGGAGACGCAACAGAAAAAACTTAAGGTTTTTTCTGCAACACCCTTAATTTTAAGGGAAACATAAGGGTGAACTTAAGGGAAAATTACACATAAGGTGCTTTATGCAACCGGGCCAAGGTGTTTAATTTAAACATTAAGGAGTGGTTTCCCGGACAGGGATTAGCTTAAACCGAAAATTATTCAATTTTGATGGCTTATGTTTCTTCCCCGCCACAGAAAATCACCCCAGGTTTATCAATGCCATCAAAATTATAATTTTGTTTAGGATTCAAACTAGTATTCACAGGGCTGCCTTTTTTGTTAACAATGCGTGGAATGGTGCACTGTGATTTGTTGAACGGATTTATTGCGTTCTGCAGAGAAGGAGGACTGGTGTTTATCGTGTTTTGGGAAAAAAGGGAGAAAAAATGACAGAATAACATGGCGGATATCGGATTTTGCGTAAAATGAAAAATCTACTTTTTAATACTGACCAGATACAATACTGATTTTGGCGGTAACTAATAAAAAGGGGGTTTATTGCGTTTTGGAAACTCTTCAGATACATTAGAAAATGTATTAGACTAATATTAATATAAAGTCTTTCAAGTTATCTGATGTATGCACTGAAAAAAACACATGGGCATTCATTGTATGACCATAAATTAGTCAGTTTAGCTAAATTAAAATATTATTAATTTGAAAACATGTATTTTAGTTTTACTGAAGAAATGTATCTTGTTCAGGTTGTACACGCAATAAGAGGGAAGTGACCTGGATTAATAATTGAAATTTGAGTTTGTGTCCTAAAAACCATGGACATTTATTGAATGATCATAAATTGTTCATTTTAGCTCAATGAAAAATTACATTTTTATAAAGAGATGTATTTTAGTTTAATTGAAGAAATTGAACTTTTCCAAGTTGTTGAGAGTGAAGTTGGATTAATAATTGAAATTTGAGTTTTTGTCCTAAAACCCAATGAGCCTTCAGTGAATGATCATAAATTGCTCATTTTAGGTCAATTAAAATATTATGCATTAATAAACATTTATTATATATATTTATGAATGTATCTTGTTCAGGTTGTACATGTAATGAAAGTGAAGTGAATTGGATGAATAAGTAAAATTTGAGTTACAAAGAGGAAGCTTAGGACGATTCTAAGGACCCATGAACTTTTGAGGGCCCAGCCGATGACTGCGCCGCATGCGCAACCCCCATAGCTGGGCCATCTTTGCCTCGCTCTGCCCGTATGTGCACTTCCTTACTATAAAAGCAGTTTACATAATGTGATGCTGGAGCAATACAAATGCAGTTTCCTTTCCACTGTAAAGTTTTCACTCTGTTCACCCCAGTTTTTTAAAAAAGAAACAAGGTGATTCATGTTCCCTGCTTTGTGTTATGATTCTGATGTGAAGCCCTTATAAGCTGTCTTCATTAACATAGCTCGTATAAGCTAATTATCATGAACTAGAAATTCTATCAGTTACACACCCCAATGCTTTGTAACATAATATGCCAACACTCTTAGAACAGATGTGTTAAAAACAACACAATAGTGTTGATTCTGGGACAACACACTACAGTAAATGCGTTTTCCCAGAATTCACCCATCTCTGTGTTATTATTGAAACAACACATTTTGCATTACAAAATCAACAGAAAATGACACATAATGTGTTAAAAGCTTAACACAAAAAGATGTGTAAAAAAATTCACACATCCTGTCTAAGAGTAAAGGAAGTATTTTTATGCATTCGAGAGTCGAGTTGATTGTGATAAGACAGAAATGCAACAAAGGCTAAACTAGTCCAGTAATTTATATTAAAGTTTCTCACCTCGCAACAGCTTTAAGAAACAACATATCATCCAACCCATACGACTGTTTTGGTTGTTTTTACATTCCCTCAAATACGACCAACAGATGTGTTTACAGATGTGTCTACAAGTGAAACTTTATATATTAGGGTATGAAATTATATTTTGGGGTATAATTTTGCTGAAATGACATGCATTTGGATATGATTTTCAGTTTAAACTGCCAGGAATAATTGTATTTATATTACACATTACACTATTCAGGCATTTAGGGAAAATAACGTACCCATTTATTTATTATATGATATAAAACACAACATACAAAACAATCACAACTTTTTTCAAAAAGTACTTTAAATATTCCAAGTGTAGCCTACCGAGGCCAAACGATCATTTTATATGAAGAAAAGACGCAAAACTGATCACAATCCACTGTAGATATGAGATCCTGTGTATACTGATTCAAAAAGAAGCAATGATACTTCATCTTTGATGGCTCTTGTGTGTCTCGAGTCTTGACCGATTGCATCATTACGTTAGCTTTGAAACTGAAGCGCTATTGGCTGTCATGACCGATTGCGTCATGCTCTAATGTTCTGGTTTATGTTTGAATAAGATCTGACTGGGTTAGATGCTCCAAAATATCTTTAAAACCTTCATGAACTGTTCATGAAACCATTTCTACATTTACAAATGTAGAAAATAAAATGCATCTTATCTGACGTATAAGGCAAAAAACCTTAAAACGTAATCACAGGTTGTATAACTTCCTGGCCGCCAGAGGGCACTGATCCCTTATACGTACCTTGATGTCGTATTATGGTGCTTGCACAAACAAACTATTAGGTCGTAATTTTTGGAGGACAGTCTCTTAAAAAATCAATCGAAATTCATGCTGTTATCTTCTATATACAACTGCTTAAAAGGGCATTTGTAGCCTAGTGGTTAGAGAGTCGGTCTTGTAACCCAAGAGTTGCCGGTTTGAGTCTCATGGTCGGCGGGTTGCGACTGTGGTGCACTTGAGCAAGATATCTTCCCCTAATTGCTCCCCGTGCGCTGGGATAGCTGCCCACTGCGTGTGTTCATGACTTGTAGTGCGTGTGTTCACTACTCACTGGGATGGGATGAATGCAGAGGTCACATTTAGACAAGCATGCCACTTTCATTATAGTCATCCTCTTCATTTCATTTAAGACATTTTAGAATCCCGTTGATAAAAAAAACTTAATCAGAGCTTTTCACACTGCGCTTAACCCTGGGTTCTCTTCGTTCTAAACCTTGCTTTTAACCCTGGGTTAAGGAGCATTTTACATTTGTAATTTAGAAGCGGGGTTATCCCTGAAATTAACTCAGGGTTATGAAACACTGCTTGAAAGCAAGGTTTAGCAGCGCTTTTGTGTGATTAATTCTGCACTGTGGTGCCAAACGCATGCAGTGTGAATCAAAGCAGGGTCATAATGTTATGACCCCAATTAAACACAACTGAAGCAGCTAATCAAGGTGTTCTGGGCTGTTTGATAATTACAGACAGGTGTATAGGAGCAGGGTTGGAGACTCCTGACCCAGGGTTTAGGAATACACAGTGTGAAACCTCAGATTATGAATACCCAGGGTTATCTCTTAACCCCTGGTTAAAAGATTACTCCACTTTCTTAAAAAAAATCTAGATAATTTACTCACCCTCATGTCATCGAAAACGTAGATGTCTTCCTTTGTTCAGTCGAGAAGAAATCCAGGTTTTTTCTCAATTTAATAGACTTTATTGGACCCCAACACTTTACAGTTTAAATGTAGTTTAAAATGGAAGTTTCAATGCAGCTTCAAATGGCTCTAAACAATCACAAATGAGGTATAAGGGCATTTTCGGAAAAAGAAAAAGAAAAAATATCTTCTTTTAAACTACAACTTCTCATCTTGCCCTATCCGTGTGACGTGCCATCATGACCTCACGTAATGCGTCATGATGTAGAAAGGTCATGCATTACATATCTGAAATGCAAATTTGCGGACCATTTTAAACAATAAACTAACACAAGGACATTAATTAATTTCATTCCACATACAACAACGTCAGAACGGTCCTCTTCTCCACACTGGGGCGGTAGTTTCACATACGTCATGCATGACCTTTGACGTTATGACGCACTACGCGAGGTCGCCCGTCACACGGATAGTGCAAGACAAGAAGTTGTGGTTTAAAAGTAGATTTTTTTTCTTGCCAAAAATTACAATCGTTTCACTAGATAAGACCCTTATGTCTTGTTTGGGATCGTTTAGAGCCCTTTGAAACTGCTTTGAAACAGCAATTTTAAAGTGCCCATATTATGAAAAACTCTTTTTTGGGGTTTTGGGGTGTTCTTTTGTGTCTCTGGTGCTTCCACACACATACAAACTTTGAAAAAAATCCATCCATGCTGTCTTGAGTGAGATACGTTTCTGAATGTTCTCTGCCTTGAGTCTCAAATTGCACGGTTTCAAAATCAGCTCCGTTGTGACGTAACTAGCCTTGCCGTCACATTCTGTTGGAATTTTCCCACCCACCACCCCACTACCCAGGTCTCTACCCACCAGGTAGCTACAGAGAGCTGCAGTCACTTTGCTGATATCCTCTATACTGTTATCGTGTCTCACGGAAATAACAGCGCTATTTGGATATTATGTATTATACTCCCGCCCACTTTTAAAAACAAAGTTTTAACGCATGTTAATGTGTTTACTGGAACCTAAAGTGTAATCTCATATACAGTGTTAACGACGTAAATTGTCCTCAGACTGTATATAATATTCTATTACAAGACGTTCATGCTAAATTTTATGTAAACAACAGACTATATATCTATATTTCACAGATTATACGCATTTGTGGACAGAAATGGTCATTGGATGTATTATTATTGGACGTTTTTCATGGATTATTCACACATCTGAAACAGACTGGATTCGTGATCGTTATATCAACACAAAGGTAAGAAGTCATCTGGACTTCTGTCACAAAATACTACATTTATGATGCTAGAGCATCTGTATCTCAAAACAGAGACCATACACTGATGCTAAACCCGTAAGTTATACCTGTTAAACGATGTATAGTAATGTTAACCGCTATGTTAGTTAGTTTGCAGCATGGTTTCTCCTGCAAAGCCAGTGACCAGCTACCATACTTTTCGAAAGTGAAAAGAAATATTTAACTGCTTTATTTTACAATTCTACATGAACTTACTAAGTAATAGTGTTTTGCCAAACTAACCAAGACCGGGCCTTACCGACCCGGCTTTTCCGACGAGCCTAACGTACCCCCAAGTCTCTATCACTTTCCCAAGATATGCGGACCTCCCGCTAGCTTCTAGCAATTAGCATGCTGTCCACAAGCAGTATACATCCCCCGCCGGGTCTAAATTTCTGTAATTTGCGAAAATAATGCGTTTGAAAATGTTTTATAATGGGAATATGTTAGCGTTGTCCAGGGCAAATCAAGTGTATTGTTGAGACTGCTACATCACAATTTACTCTCGAATCATTATGTGTCATGAGTTTCTTCTCCTGGAGTGTACTTATAAGTGATACTTTTCTGCTTGATTTGTCTGTTGGCAATACATAAACTCTAGCATTTATTTGGAGAAACAAAGTTTGTATCAATGTTTTTTATCTATAAACTATTTTGTATCTGGGAAAATACAAACATATGCAGTGTAGGATCGTTCACATGACTTTAACTGTTTGTAAAAGCAACACGAAAACACTTAATTGTGAATATTTTTTGCTTTTCAGTTCACTCATCTAATTTGTTCAAAACTCCTCATTTTCATCTGAAATATGTGACTTATGTGAGTCAGTGTTATATTGATTATTATATTATTTATAAATCAGTAAAAACCTGATGCGAGCATTGTGTTATGTCAGAAGTATGTACATAAACATATAAATTAAGATATATAAATTAAGTACATATTAGGTATTTAACAGTATATAAATGAAGCTGACTGCATGCTCCATGCACTGAAAGTCATTGCACATAAAACGCATTGTTTTTCTCTTCCATTCTTCTGTTTTCAACAGGTTGAAACTTGGGACCAACATGGTTGTATTGTAGACTGAGTTGGCTAAACCCTTCACATCAGTATCAAGCCTTTGTTATTGTTCTTGTGCCTCTTTATGTACGCCTTATTTGTGTAATATTAATATACTGTTTAAACACATCTATTATTGTAATTTAAAGATTAGTGAACAGATATTGGATTAATTTAAATGATTGCTGTTTTATTGATCATTTAAAATACTGCTTATATTTTATACATTTTTGTAAAGAAATACATTTTTAAATGAAAAAATGTTTTATTTATTTAAATAATGACATATTCAAGAAAATATGTTTCATTAATGTGAAAGTTTTGGATTGGGTCAATGATATATATTTATCCCGGATTCACTGACAAGGCTTAAGGTTAGTCCTAGACTAAGACACGTTTGAGCTGTCTTTGTTGAAAATAACTTGCAATGACAGATCTTAAAATAAGATGGTGACACTAATTTGCTTAAGATGCACACCAGTAATGTCTTTTTCTAATGCATGTTTATTAAAGATAAGCAAAACACATTGGTTTAACCATAAATATAAAAAAACTGCCATGCTTTGTTGTTCTTTGCTTCTCTGTGTTTTTTTTTTTTTCTATTCATGTGAAGCTGCTTTGATACAATGAACAATTGTTAAAATTAAATGGAACTTAATTGAATCAATATAATAAAGATACGTTTGATTTGAATACAATTTACATCAATCTAATAAAGCCAAGTTTGAGGACAATCATATTGGTTCAATGTGATTATTGCATCCAACAAACATGATTAGATACAACTATACTAATGTCATTCATTTAAATAGAAAATTGCAGCGTAATTAAAATACATTCATCTGATGTTAATTACATTAGGTCAGCATAATAAAGTCAACCAATCACATTGGTTTAATGTAATGGAAATTTGGCACATAATTAAAATATCCAGCGGATCTCTGCTGATCATGAGGAGGTTATAGTTAGCCAGAGGTCAATGACAGGGGTTGAGCCTGGCTTGCAGTGTCCTCTAGAGAAAGTGCAGATAGGCGGTACCCCCACACAACAGGCAGAGCTAAAGGCACTTCTGATAGAATATCTGGATGTGTTCGCAGTATGCGATGATGATCTTGGCTATACTGAGAATGTCACACATGAGATTCCTGTAAGTGATGATGTTCCTGTCTCGCAGCCTTACCGAAGAATACCACCGAACCAATTGGAAGAGGTAAAAGAGCACATCTCAGGACTTCTAAAAAGGGGTGTCATCCGAGAAAGCTCCAGTTCGTATGCCTCCCCGGTGGTATTGGTTCGTAAAGCTGACGGGAATCTGCGATTATGCGTCGATTACAGGAAATTAAACTCCAAAACTAGACGCGACGCGTTTCCGTTGCCGCGGATAGATGAGAGTTTAGATGCTTTAAGTAAAGCTAAGGTGTTTTCCTCCATTGACTTAGCCAGTGGCTACCACCAGGTGGCAATGCATGAAAAGGACAGGCACAAAACTGCTTTCATTACACCATTTGGCCTCTATGAGTACCAACGGATGCCGTTTGGCCTTTGTAATGCGCCAGCGACATTCCAGCGGCTCATGCAGGCCATAATGAGTGACTTGGTCTTTCAAATGGTACTTGTCTATCTGGATGATTTGCTGGTGTATTCCAGTACATTTGAAGGGCATTTGGTGAGACTAGAGACAGTGCTTCAGAGATTGAGACAGGCTGGGCTGAAAGTTAAGGTCGAAAAGTGCCACTTCTTGCAGCCTGAGGTAAAGTTTCTGGGTCATGTTGTGTCTGCCCAGGGGGTGTCCACCGATCCGGATAAAGTGAACGCAGTAAGGCAGTGGCCAGTCCCTAACACTCTGAAAGAGCTGCGATCCTTTTTAGGATTCTGCAGCTATTATCGTCGGTTCATCGAGGGGTTCTCCAAGGTGGCGGGTCCGCTTCATGATGTGGTAAACATTTGTGTACGCCAGGGCAGTGTTGCTCAGGCCAATAAGTTGTTCAAGGACTCCTGGACGACGGAATGCCAACAAGCCTTTGACCATCTCAAGGAGAAACTTACCTGTGCTCCAACGCTGGGCTACGCAGATTTTACTCTACCTTTCATTCTTGAGACGGATGCGAGTAACCTGGGGTTGGGCGCTGTGTTATACCAGCAGCAGGAGGGGAGAAAAACTGTCATAGCTTATGCAAGCCGGAGGTTAAGGGGTGCAGAGCGAAATGACAGAAACTACAGCAGTATGAAGCTGGAGCTTCTGGCACTCAAATGGGCAGTGGTGGAGAAATTCAGGAGTTACCTGCTCGGATCCAAGTTTACCATACTGACCGATAATAATCCCCTCTGCCACCTCAACACGGCCAAATTGGGTGCCATTGAACAGAGATGGGCTGCACAGCTTGCTGTATTTGATTTTAAGGTGCAATATCGTCCTGGGCGGTGTAACACAGCAGCCGATGCCCTCTCCCGACGACCAGGACTAGACGGGGAAGTGGAGACTGACGATTCAGAGTATGATGGCTGTGTAGCTCTTTGCAATGGGCTGCGGACAGGAGCAGTTGTGGGGCCTGACCTGGCAGAACTAGTGGTGGGGCCTAGCCAGGAAAGAACAGGACAACTACATGCAGCCATAGAGGATGAAGGTTCTGGAGAGGAATACCCTCTAGAGAATACCCCAACGTTACCTGGATACACAAAGGATGAGCTTCGTCAGTTTCAAGAGGCAGATCCAACCATCAGCATGTTCAAGAGGTTTTGGGACATGAAGAGGAAGCCCGCAAAACCTGAGAGAATGGGCTTGTCCAGACCAGTTCGATTATTGCTCAAGCAGTGGGACAAGGTCCAAGAAAAAGAAGGACTCCTGTACAGAATTGTTGATGAGGTGTCCAGTGGGGAATGCCATCAGCTGCTGCTCCCTGCATGTCTAGTTGAGCTGGTGCTGCGCAGTGTCCATGACGAAATGGGACACCAGGGAGTAGAGAGAACACTAAGTCTTCTCAGACAACGCTGCTATTGGGTGGGAATGTATGATGCTGTAGATAAATGGGTAAAGCAGTGCCAAAGGTGTGTGTTATCTAAAATGCCACAGCCCAAAATTCAGGCCCCTTGGACCCCCTTCTTAGCTTCTCATCCATTAGAAGTTGTCGCAATGGATTTTACCACATTGGAGCCTGCATCTGACGGCCGAGAAAATGTCCTGGTGTTAACCGATGTATTCACGAAGTTCAGCCAGGCATTTCCTACCCGCGATCAGAAGGCGGACACGACCGCTAAGGTCCTTCTGAGGGAATGGTTCCTAAAGTATGGCGTGCCACAGCGCCTCCATTCAGACCAGGGGCGCAATTTCGAGAGTGCGGTTATTGCAGAGCTCTGTAAATTATATGGGGTAAGAAAGTCCCGCACTACGCCTCATCACCCTCAGGGGAATGCACAGTGCGAGAGGTTTAACCGAACGCTGCACGACCTCTTGCGTTCATTACCGCCTGACAAGAAACGAAAGTGGCCGGAATACTTACCAGAACTGGTCTACGCCTATAATGTGACCCCCCATTCCTCTACAGGCCACTCTCCTTATTACATGCTGTTTGGGAGGCAGCCGCACTTACCAGTGGACGCGTTGTTAGGTCAGGAGCCAGTGAGAGAGAAGGAGCCTACCTGGTTGACTGTTCACAGAGACCGTCTCCAGGATGCGCACTCTAGGGCACGAGACTATGCGGAAAGGAAGGCAGCAGAACGGGTTGCAAGGCATGAAAAAGGGGTATTTTGTCCAGAGGTATCAGTTGGTCAGCACGTGTACTTACGACATCGTCCCCCAGGACGGAACAAGATCCAGGATGCCTGGGCACCCGAACCCTATCAGGTGGTGGAAGTGCAGGGTACAACCTACATGGTGGAGCCTGTGGGAGGAGGTCCTGCGAAGAGGGTGCATAGGTCTAATATCAGGCCCTGTCCGAGGGCAGTTCCAGTCCCAAAACCAAGAAGCAGAGTTACACCAACAGAAGTACCTACCTCTGAGATGGAAAGAGAAGTGCCTTCGCTGGATGTAGAATGTGTGCTTGTGGAGGAGACTAGACAGCCTGCAAGGAACCCGATGGATCCAGTTATTGAGGAATCACAAGAACCAAATATGGAACCAGAGAATGAGACTGCAGCTGTAATGGAGGAAGCACAAGAAAGTTATGATGATGATATACAGTTGGGCAATGAGGCAAATAATGTCAGGGAATTTTCCCATCAAGAAACAGAAAGAGCTGGTTTACCTTTAAATGTGGTGGTAACTAGGCCAGTTCCAGTGCCCAGGAAGCAAAGAGCTGCACGCAGTCAGGAGGATGCACCAAGTCCTTTGCCACGTAGAAGCCAACGGTCTACGGCTGGTGTTCATAGTAATCCGAACAGGTTGCCAAAGCCCACTTGTAGTGCTTTGTCTGTCAGTCCTGATGTTCTTTCCCAGGTTTTAGCTGGTATTGTTTTGTATACATCTGGGAAACTCCAGGAATAGAGATAAGTTTTAGCAGTCACCGCGGACGATGACTGTAAGCAGGGGAGAGTATGACCGGGTAAAATAATTTAATTGCACTTTAATAAAACAAAGCATGTGATAAACCATTAATTTAATGCACTTAAAACAGCGTTCTTGCTTGTGTGAATAAATAATGAGCAGTAATGTGCTTTAATAAAAAGTGTTGTGGCCCCTTTAAGAGTGCACGAGTATACGATGAGCACGTGAGCTTGAGCGCAGAACGCAAGAGACTGGGAAGTAAACAGAGCTCCATGCGATTGGTCAGTGGATGGCTTCGTGTTGTTGGTTTGTGCTGTGTTTTGATCTCCTCGAGCGAGCGGTTTTCGTCACGTTGTTTGTGCTGGTTGGAGATTTCTCATATTGAGCGTAAGTGCTGTATTATGATACTGAGTGATAAATTATGACTGTAATGCAGCTAATGTTCAATAAAGTGTTGTAATAAGGGTTTGGAAACTCTCTCTCTTTGTTGTATTAGAGGGGAGAGGTTAAATGTGAGTTCACACGCAAAGCTGTATGTCACGTGAGCTAAAGGAGACTGTTGCAAAGTAAGTTTTGTTTATTAATTTCTTTACTGATGTGTCTTTGATTTCATAAAATGTAATGGATGCGTGTTGAATGTTTATAATTGCTATTCATGTGATAATTGTGTTTTTGTTATGATTGGGGTTAAAATACTAAATGTTGCTTATGTTATTATGTAATGTAAGTGATGAGTGAATTCTAATTGGCCCTATTTGTATCTTTTTGTATTTTTATTATCTTTCAGAGCACTGTTGGGCCACTACCGTTGTTTGCTTAGGTGAAAAATAGTGTTTTCTTGTGTAACTAAGGGGCTTGTGTGCATTACAGAGTATAACAGCCAAAGAAACAATTTCATTTTTTTATTTTATTTTATTTCTATGTTATGCCAATTGAAGTAACTTGTGTTATTTCAGTGTTATATGTTTTTTTTTGTCCACTTTAAAAATTGTCAAAACCAACACTAAAAGAAAGCAAGAAAATATTTAATGCTGCACTCCTTTTGAGTGTGGTCAGGAATAAAAGAACCCCAGTTTAATGTTAAGCCACTGTTTTGGTTTCCTTTATTTTAAACAAAGGTACTCTTAACCCGGCTACATATGTTTAACTGATGAGGCATTTTTTAGTCTGAAGAGAGATGATGAGGGTAACAGGTGAGGGTGACAAAACAAACATTAAACAAGGAAACAACATGGCACACAGAAACAAACAATGGCCATGTGTTTCTAACACAGAACATGGGGACTGCCACAATCCTCTCACACTAAAGAAAACTAAAACTAAAACTAAAAAAGCACCAAGAAGACAAGATTATGACACCATAACTCTGTTTTAAACTGCACACCTTTGGCACTGAAATATGGGGTTAATTCTGCATGTAAAATGATGTGATAACGCTGCTATTAAACAACAAGTGTAAAACAGTCCTTTTCCTGGGGTTAATAGCAGATTTTAAAATAAAGATAACCAGGGATTAAGCACAGCGTTAAAAGCTCAAATGTATCTCTGATATTTAACACAAGAGTTTTCTGTCATTATTTCTCTAATTTACAACAACATTAATACTGAACGAGATGAAACTCAGAGCTTGAAAGTGAAGTCTTTGGTCGTCCGTTTATCTCTGCACTACAGCTGAACTTATCCTTATCAGATTCAGTAACTCCAGAGATAGTGAGAGAGTCTCTGTTTACAGTGTAATTCTCAAAGTTTAACAGTTGTGTTTTTATACCACTGATATCTCCAGTTTAATGATCTGAACTGATCTAACACACACTTCAGAGTGACTGTCTCTCCAATGATCACAGGACTGTTTGGTGTTACACTTACTGTAGCTTTGGGCAAAGCTGAGGAAAGAAGAAAATGAAAATATAAATCTCCTCACAGATCTGTTGCGTTAAATCAGAAACCTAAATAAAAAATATATATTTTCATAAAATGATGCCATTTGTTGTTGACATTTCTGAAGGATAATATAAAAAGAAACGTTTTACTTTAAATAGAAAAGGGATTTTTTTTCAGAAGTCAATGAACAAATAATCCAACACACTTGCATAGTCATTAACAGGTACGTATGGCAAAGCCCAATACCAAAAATATAAATGAAAAGAGAAAAAATCCTGCACGCTATTTAACCTTGCAAGTAAAAATATTATTTAAATAAACATTGTTACAGTCCAATGACCTTCTTCAGGTATTCAAACATATAAATGCAAGAACCACAAGTGTAAAATACAGTTAACCTGTCACTGTCTCTGATGCCTGTGGCATAAATTAATACAGATCATCATTAATCAACAGTCAATCATATAAATATTATCTGTAATCCATAACACTTAATGAAAAAGCCCAAAGATCCCAGAAATTATTGTAGAAATGGCGTCATATGTTTTTAAATAAAAAGATTTTAGCTTATTTTAACTATTGACATATGTGATAAATAATGAAGTCGAACCTTTCCATTCACACATTCAATGGAACAGATATATTGACAATAGATTCTGTATTTTTATTGGTGATTTAAACATATTTTAAATGGATATGTGGACAATATATAATTTAATGTGGAACTGGACCCATCACGTGCATGGGCGTAGATTTAGGGTGGGACGCTAGGGACATGTCCCTAGCAATATTCAGGGAAGACTGAATTGTCCCTAGCAATAATTTCGACCAAACAATTAATCTGTATTTATATATAACCACTAATGTCCTTCTTATTCTTGTGTTTTCTATTTTTTACTTATTATATTTTTGTCAGAAATCATTTAAATTAGATTAGAAATCATTTGCAATCCCGTTCTGTAAAAATGACGCTCTATGTGGTACACAAACGGTTAACAGCTTTCGTTCTCTGCAATGCCCGCCTCCGTAACTCACATCGCTAATATGATTGGCTTTGCATTTCTTTAGTCCCGCCTCTCTAATCTTATTGCTAATATGATTGGATTAGCATTTCTTGAGTCCCGCCTCTCTAAATCACATCACTTTATGGGCTTGTCTTTACTCGCTACGTGTGATAGGATGGTTTCACTTTGTACAACGCGCCAAAGTTCAATCAACAAGACGCGCGTGATTATTCGGGCTACAGGTAAGTGAGGAAGAAAGTATTATTATACCCACTGTAACTGTTTCATTCACAAAATACGGAACAAGTTGTGTCACATAATGATTCAAGGAAAGTATTTTCACCAATACACGACAATCCCATGTTAACCTGAGGAGTTGCAAACTTTTGTCAACCTTTTATAAATGGGGTAGCAAGGTTATTTAGGGGGTCCCTAATCCATGAAAGAAAATAACCCCAACATGGTAAAAACATGAATTCATGTCATGATTGCTGAATACTTTACATTACTGCACTGTGGTCATTACTTGCACAGATGTAGACATAATGTAAGGTTGCATTTTAAACTTAAAATTATTTTTTTCACACTGATTAACTGTCTGTTAATGAAAAGAAGATTTAATGTGAACTACAGAAACGTTAATAAACGTTGTTCAGGAAACAGCATGATATACATACCATCTTCAACACTGGGATTTTTTTGGCAAATTTAAATTAAGAATTAAATATTAATTGCATATTCTTCATTGTTATAAAGTAAATATGGTTATATCTTACAATGTGATTTTCTTTTTTTTTGACAAAGACTTAAACAGTTACTGTTTATTAGGCTCTAGGACATAACGAATTGTTTATAAATTTGGGATGACCGGGGGTGGCGAGTCAGATGTTACTGAGTAAAGTGCATACTGAGTTGTCTGTTGTTTGTGTCAAGTAAACGGTGATAAACAGTTTTTGCAATGCAACCATTTTATTTATGTCCCCACCAATGCCAGAATCAAACCTACGCCCTTGATCACGTGTAGGGGTGAGGGGTCACAAAATAACGCGGGGTTAATTGTAACACAGCTATTTTACAGAAGATGATCACCTGTAAATTTGTGAAAAGTTTTGATGTGTTTTCATAAAAATACTGAACAAAAAGTGTTTTGGAGGAAAACATTTCTTGATAAATTAGTTCATCCTATTTTTTTCTGAGTTGACTGTGTAAGTCACGTAATTATAGACAGATGTACAAACAACAACCTCTAGTATCAGTGGCGGCCAGTGACTTCTTTATCGAGGGCGCAGGATGCGAAGCTCATCACAACATGTATTTAGCCCATCATGTGTGTGGTTTGTTATTTCAAAATGTGTTTGGCGCGTCATGTGAACCATGGGCATCATGCGTCTTGTCAAAATAAGTGCCTGCTACACACGCGTCAAAAGGGTTTATGATAAAAGTGACGATCGCATGCAGATACTCGCTTAATCTTATGTGAAACAGACTTTACTGTTAAGTGTTTTTTATCAAGTCTTACAACAAGCCCTCTGTCTATTACGATGAACCCCACATTTGCACTTCGGTCATTGTATGAGAACGGTGGGTTCATTTGTAGTAGAGATGTTTGTGCTGCTTGTGTAAAAGTATAATTAATCTAACTTGAATATTTTTTGAAAGATTGAGCCAAAAACAAAAGGTGTTACAGTAGGTTGTGCTCCGCTCTATGGGCTAAATATTCAATAATAAAATTGCAGTTAGAGTTTAATGTAAATCAGGGCGGGCGTTAATGTCACCATGTGTCTACTAGTTTTAGATTGACAGCTCCTCCTCTAGCCAATCAGCCGAAGAGGAAGTTGACGATACTCTGTGGGACTCATGGCTGGTGATCCATTTCGGATCAGATAGTCTGAAGTGATAATAAAAAGATTTCTGGAAGGGGGAATCCGTCCACTTGGATTGTAGAGGCGTTTCAAAAACATGTTCAAATTTACTCCAGATTAGACACAAAACAAAAATGTAAAAAATATTGTTCACTTTCATCACAACATATTCACCCATGTGTAACCTTATCTATTTAAAAAAAAAAACATTGGCAATTGTTTACTTTTGACCCCGATTTAATCTCTTTCTTTCAACCCATTAAAAAATGGTAATAAAGGAAACCAATGGTTATTTGCATTAAAAAAAAAAAATGTCAAATAAAGTGATTAAAACTGGCAGTACATTTCTAACAAATAAATGAAAAAAGTTTCCTTAAAAAAGTGATCCAATCACATTCATTACTGACCTTTAACAGAGAGAGTCACATGATCACTGTACTGTGAGGATGAGGGTCGTCCATCTCTCTCTCCTCTACACCTGAACTTATCCTGATCTGATGGTGAGATGATGGTGTAGATGTTTCTCTCAGACACTGAAATCCAAGTTGTGCCTTTATACCACACATATCTCCAGTTTCTGTACTGATCCTCTAAATCACACTTCAGAGTGACTGTCTCTCCAGTGAACACAGGGCTGTATGGTACTTTCACTGTAGCTCTGGGTAAAGCTGAGGAAAGAAGAAAATGAGATTGACACTAACACTAATACAACATGACTAATGACATAAGGCTTTTTGCACTTGAAATAGTTAACTCCATGTCATTATAAACACTGGTAAATTTAACTCTGGGTTATCTGTTTAAAATTTCATACTTTACAAGGGGTCAAAAAACCCTCCTGTTTCACAATCTACATTACTAGAGTCTGGGTTAATATTTAAATTTTGCATATTTGCTTTTTCAACAGCATGACTGAATAAATACAGAAGTGTTCATTTATTTGGATAAATACAGTGCACGTCTGCTTTATTTGTGTCTCGCTTCTGCATCACAACACAAATAACTTTTGGCTTTTTTAACCCATTTCATGCGTTTACCAACACCATTTGATATTATTTTCTTTGACTTTTTCCTCAAATGCTGAAACAAATGTTTACACATAGTATAAAAGCGGTCAATATCAGAGAACACATTTCAAGGTAAAAGTCATCATGACATCCAAATAAAGTGTTTGCTTCCATTCATGACTCCAGATATGACTACATTTGATCTTTTTTTTTTAAGGCAGCAAAGATACTTTATTGCCTGCTTTATTGTATCCCGCATGTGAATCAACAGGTAAGGTCATTGGTTGAGGAGGGTCAAGATTAAAACATTTAAATGGTGTTCAAAAAAGTGGTTAAATGATGAAAAATTATTATTGTAGTTTTTAAATAACTAATAGGATATCGACAAAGTGCTTTTTATTTAAAGCTGCAATATATAACATTTTTTCAGTTAAAAATGAACAAAATCAGTGTTTAAAACTGTCTTTTTACCTTGCCACATTTAACAATGGTAAGCTTATAATAATGATTTATAAGTTGTCGGGTCAGTTTTCACAGGTAAAGTTTTAAAAGATGATCATCTGGGGAACATCATGCAAATGTCAGTTTATTACGTTCTTACGGATCTGGTGAAATTATCTGTTGCGAAGAGTCCCCAGTGACCGCCTGACAGAGCAACAAGTCAATGACTAAGCTTTCAAAGACAGTTAAAGTCCACTTGAAGAAGTGAATGAATTCAGACACTGAGTGAGCAGGACGTGCAGTGGGCACCAGAAGTGTAAAACATTGTCCTCTATCCGGGGTTAAAATCTGACTTTAATGAAGATAACCTGGTGTTAACCTGGGGTTAAGCACAATGTTAAAAGTATATGATGATTTTTTCCCCTCCATTTTACAGCACGACTGAACTCACCTTTCACAGTAAGATGAACATCAGAGCTTGATATTGACGTCTTTGGTCGTCCGTGTATCTCTGCACTACAGCTGAACCGGCCCTGATCAGATTGAGTAACTCCAGTGATAGTGAGAGAGTCTCTGTTTACAGTGAAACTCCCAGAGTTAAACACCTCAGTTGTGTCTTTCCTCCACAGATATCTCCAGTTTAATGATCTGTACTGACCCTCTATCTCACACTTCAGAGTGACTTTCTCTCCAGTGAACACAGATCTGTCTGGTGTTACTCTCACTGTAACTCTGGGTAAAGCTGAAAGAAGGAAATAATCTTATAAATCTCATCACAGTCTGTTACCTGAAATCAGAAACCTAAAGTCATAAAATGATGATATTTGTTGTTAACATTTCTGAAGAATAATATGAACAGAAGTGATTTCATTTAAATTTAAATAATTACCAGTTTTTTCAGGATTTAAATTAAAAAATCCTGCACACTATATACTTGCAAGTTAAAAATATTGAAATAAACATCATTATGCTTTAAACATACAAATGCAAGAACCATATGTGTAAAATACAGTTAAACTGTCATCATCTCTGATAAATGAGCACAGATCATCATTAATCAACAGTCACTTAAATAAATGTTATTTGTAATCTGTAACATGCAATTAAAAACAAAACAAATATCCTCTGTGAAAAATATCCTAGAATTTATTATAGAAATGGTGTGTAAAATATGGATATTAGAAAATGGTTTGTTCGTTCTGCTTCTGCAAGGCTTTCTTCAGATTTAGTATGTACCCTGCCTTCTCAAACAGCACCACCTGCTCCATCTGACATCACACAAACGCCGGATGGCTCAGACTCAGAGATTAGGGCTAATGAAGCGGAGGCAGAATTTTCTAATCTACAGGTCGTGGATGATCTCAGGATCTATCAGCCTAATCAAGTAATATTAAAACAGTACCCTGCATGCATGTTCAGTGACAAAAAATACATGTGAAACACATAATGGACCTGACACAATCACCAATTGTTGATGCAGAGTTTTAAGGTTGCAAAAAGAATTGAAAACAGAGGGGGAAAATGGACCACAAAATTCATTCTTTCAAAGTACCACACAGTTCTGCAAACTATGTGTAGTGTACTGACTGCGTTTAAACATGCACTGACTTTTGCCGCTTCTACAGCGACCTGTGAGAATTCCTTCTCCTCTCTGCGCAATGTTTTTATGGACCACAGATGCTCAATGCTTCACAAACGGAAGACCCAGTTAGTTCAGCTGGCCTTCGAGAGGGATTTTACTTAAAAATGCACCACCGAATGGAAGAACACCGTTTTAAGCAAGTTTAATGTTTGCACGCGCCGCCTTAAGCTTTTTTAAAAGGTAAGTTATGTGTTTTTAAAATTACGAAAGCTTAAATGTGAAGTGTGGCTACTAGAACGTTAGCATATAATTGTCCATTTGTTTTTGTTGTTATGTGATTGTGGTAATACTGATTAGTTTGTAATCTTCTTCACTTTATTTGGGAAATGAGCTGACAGTCTGTACCAGTTGTATGAGTTTGCGGTTGCACTGTATTGGTTGTTTTTATACCTTGTTTTTGCAAGTTATTGTTGCTGATTGCGTGCCCCCTCGTTGGATGCCGTGTGCCCCCCTGTTAGTTATGGTCTGGCACCGGCTCTGAGTCTAAGTTGATGGAAAAAAAGATTTCTAAAATGGGGGTATCCATCAATTTGGATTGAACAGGTGTTTGGGACAGACTTTCAAATAACATGTTCAGATTAACGTTTCAGGTTAGACACAAACAAAAAAATCTGAGTTTAGAATGAAAATAACTTGGGGTTAATCACAGTGTTTAAAGTCCTAATGGATCTGATAATTAACACATGAGATGATCTTGTCTTTATTCTCCTATTTTACAGCAACATAACTCACCTTTCACAGTGAGATCAACAGCAAAACTTGATTGTGAAGTCTGTGGTCATCCAAATCTCTAAATTGTGCATCCCTTTCAAAAATATCTATCCATGTGTGTTAATGTATAATACAAGGATGTTATAAATGAATGGATAGATGTGTGTAAATCTGTCTATTATAGACAGCTGTACAAATAATAACAACCTAGATAGATAGATAGAATAGTATTGAATCATTTGTGTTTAAATATATTTTTTAGCAAGTGTTACAACAAACCCTCTGTCTGTTATGATGAACCCCACCTGGGGTAAGTTATAACATTTGGACTTCTGTCACTGTCATTGTATGAGAACGGTGGGTTCAATAAACAAACTTTAAGTGTTCATTTGTAGCAGAGATGTTTGTGCTGCTTGTGTAAAAGTATAATTAATCAAACTCAAATATTTTTTGAAAGATTGTGCCAAAACCAAAAGGTGTTACAGTAGGTTGTGCCCACTCTATGGGCTTAATATTTCACCTGATGTATTGTGGTCACAGATCAAAAAATAATAAGAGTGAATGAAAAAATAATAAGCGTCAGCACAACATTTTAAAATTATATTGCACAAAACTGGAAGACCAATGCAAAGTTATCCAAATCCCATACAAAATCACGTTTCTTTGTTTATATTACTTTATTTACATTTAGTCATTTTTAGCAGATGCTTTTATCCAAAGCGACTTACAAATGAGGCAACAATAGAAGCAATTATAGCAACACAAAAAAACAGCAAAACATTAATGCACTACAACTAATCTAATCAAGTCTAACACAGTATACATAGTCAAGGGTTCTTTTTTATAAAAAAGTTTTTATAAAGTTTTTTCTTCTCTCAGATATTTTCTGCTCATATTTTTTTTATGTTTATGCTGTTTTTCCATCGCTCGCTTTCGATGTTCTGCTCTTGCTTTTTTCAAAAATTGCAGTTAGAGTTTAAAGAGGACATTTTACAAGACCTTTTTAAGATGTCAAATAAGTCTTTGGTGTCCCCAGAATATGTTTTTGGAGTTTTAGCTCAAAATAGATAGATTTGTTATAGCATGTTAAAATTGCCACTTTGTAGGTGTGAGCAAAATGTGCCGTTTTTGGGTGTGTAATTTTAACTGCAAATGACCTGAAATCTGCAGTCAATGCCAAGTTTGATAGTGCAGATTAAGCGGTATTATCCCCTTCTGACATCACAGGGGGAGACAAAGTTCAATGACCTATTTTCTCACATGCTTGCAGAAAATGGTTTACTACTATATGAAGTTCTAAACGTAGGTTCGGGAGGAGCCTAAAACATTCAGTCCTGTCAATCATCTCGAGAGCCTATTTAAGCGAGTTAATCTCCACGCCTCACATTGACGATTCATCCGGCATAGGCCCCGCCCATTTCCGGAATAATGTCCTCCAAAGACCAACTCCTGCTCTTCACCTCCGACGAAGAATTTTCCTCCGACGCTGATTTATCATCAACGGTCGTTGAGCCATCACCAGGACCTTCAAACCCTAACCCTGCTCCTTCGCAGAGCCTCGATAAAAGAGGACGCCCTCCTCAGCGTCCTGCTGCCGTTTCACCTAAGCGCCGCCGCTTAAATCTTCCCTCTCCGCCTCCAGCAAGACACCCTCGTACCTCTCCTTCTGTGACTCCGCCCAGACCATCTCCAATCCCTGCAATAGAGAAATGGACTGTGAACGGGCTGCGGCACGCTCTCACGTCCGCCGACATCGCGTTCTCTAGAAGGATGTCAAAAGCCCAACTCTATGAGCTTTATCTCCGTGCCCAAACCGGTCAGACGCCTGTAGCTGTTACCCAGACAACATCCAAAAAAGGTCCCGGCCGCCCTCGTAAGAATCCGCAGCGTGTTTTCGCAAACCCAAGGCCTTCTCCAGCGTCAAGCGCTTCGAGGGCTTCCCCTCCAGCTACCGCGCATGCGCCGTCTACAGCCGCCGCGCATGCGCCGCCTCCCACCGCAGTAGCCCTCTGCTCCTCCCCCTCTAGCCCAGCCGGTGCGATTTCCGCCCCAAACACCTCACCAGCCGCAATCTACCCCTCTCTCGCACCCACTTCTGCCACTCTCTTCGCTAATGCTTTCCCTATCCAACCCCATCTCCCTCCCTCTTCAGCTTTGCTAAATCAGGCTCAAAACCCACCAATTCTCACTCCCTCTCATTTCCCACCTGGCTTTTCCTCTAACGTCACGGGAGCGCCCCCTAGTGTGAGGCTGCCCCCGCTGATGGGTAACTCTCTAGCTCCTCCCCCTTTTTATCTCTCCACAAATCTCTCTCTTCCGAGCGCAGCGCTTGGCGTGAGGCTGCCTCCGCAAACAGCGCCTGCCCCTGTTTTACCTCTCTTAAGCCGTCCTTCTTCCTACACTCTTCTCACAGCAGTGCCTTTAGCAATGCCCGCCCACGCCGTTGCCATGGACCCGCCACCCGTCTCCAACTCACTTCGCTCTCAAATCCTTTCAGGTATGGACGTGGACCTGGCGTCCCTCCTCTCTCCCTTTCCAAAGAAAGACAGCCATCGCTCTCTGGACTGTGGCGCTTTCTCCGTCGTCCTTAAAGACTCGTCCTCCAACTCCAATCGCATCCTCTCTTTCACAGAATTCGTCATAGCCTTTAATAAATATACAGAAATAATTTGCTCAGTGTTTCCAAACAGGCGTAAAGAACTTAACGACTACCTTTCCATAATTTCTGAGTTCTCATTGTCATTCGGCGGCAGTCATTTTTACACTTACCACAAATTATTTTCCGCCAAATGCGCCACGAGAGTCACCCACTGGAACCAGTGCCCTTACTGGGGAGCACTGGACTTCGAATTATATAATAGAGTTTTTCTCGGCTGCCGCAACATCACTTGTGCCATTTGTAGATCCCTCGACCACCAGTCTCACTCTTGTCCGTCAGTACAAAATACCACCAGCCCCCGGGTAGCCCCTGACTCCGCTAAATCCACTTCATACGTGCCACAGTCCAGATTCGATCGCCCAGGTCCTGCAAATAATCCAAGCCGTTTCTCTGCATCCAACAGCCGCCAGGTCTGCAATAACTTTAATGATTTCCGATGTTCCAGGCAAAGATGCCGCTATTTGCATGTTTGTAATTTTTGCGGCGGTGCGCACGCCCGCCCTGTTTGCCCAGTGTTCAAATCATCTGCAAAAAACAATAAAGATCTTAAAAAGTATCTGTCTTCTCCGATCAATACCTCTGTTCTTGCACACGAACTACAATCTCACCCCAATAAACAATTCACTAATTTCCTTCTTTCAGGTTTACAGCAAGGTTTTGACCCCGGTCTTGAAACCATGCCCGACTCAACCTTCACCTGTAATAATTTGCAGTCTGCCCGTTTAGATCCTGACTCTGTAGACTCCCTCCTACAAAAAGAAGTAGAATCTAAATTTATGATCGGCCCATTCGATTCCCCCCCATTCCTCACCTATCGCATTAACCCCATCGGTATAGCAACGAGGAAATTCTCCGGGAAAAAGCGCATTATCATCGATCTTTCAGCCCCCCACGAATGCTTCGTTCCTAGCATAAATAGCTTAATTCCCCTATCCGAATTTTCACTGCATTATCACGACGTAGATCAAGCCATCAGTCTAATTAAATCTGCCGGTCCCGGCGCTTGGTTAGCAAAAATCGACATCACTTCAGCCTTCAAGGTCATGCCAATAAACCCTGATTTTTGGCATCTCTTTGGCGTGCTCTGGCGGGATAAATATTATTTCGCCGTTCGTTTGACTTTCGGTTGCAAAAGTAGCCCCAAAATATTTGACACCCTATCGGAAGCGTTGTGCTGGATCCTAGCGAACAATTACGACATACCCTATCTCATTCACCTTCTTGACGACTTCCTCTTAGTCTCTCCAAAAACCGTTCCCCCAGCCGCTCACCTTTCAATCGCTCTTAATCTTTTCTCAAAGTTAGGGGTTCCCGTCGCCTCCGAAAAAACCGAGGGACCCGCTACCTCACTGGATTTTCTCGGAATTACCCTCGACTCCGTCAAATGTCAAGCCTCACTGCCTCAAGACAAAATAGTCAGAATAACTAATGTAATCCAAAACCTCACCTCAGCGCAGCGTATTACCAAACGTGACCTTCTTTCCTTACTCGGGTACCTCAACTTTGCTATGAGAATCGTGCCTCAGGGCCGCCCCTTTATCTCTCATCTCCTCTCTCTAGCATCGTCCGTCCCAGGCTTAAATGACCTAGTCTTTTTAAACGCAGCATGTAAAGCAGACTTAAACCTCTGGCTCGCATTCCTTAAACAATGGAACGGGCTTACCTTTTTCTACGACGATATCACGCATTCAGCCTCCGAAATCCATCTTTTCACAGATGCAGCCCCTTCAGTTGGTTTCGGGGGTTATTACCAAGGTCGTTGGTTTGCTTCAACCTGGCCCCCCGAACTCACTAAACTGGAGGATTCTGCCTTTTCCTCCGCCCTGTTTGAATTATATCCGATCGTCGTTGCAGCCATCCTGTGGGGTAGAGAATGGACCTCAAAAAGCATAATTTTTCATTGCGATAATTCCCCCGCAGTCTTTTCCATTAACAAAGGCAGGTCTAACTCCCCACAACTCATGCCTTTTCTCAGACGCCTAATTTGGTCTTCCATCTGCAATCAGTTTATTATTAAAGCAGAACACGTGCCAGGTTTCAAAAATCAAATCGCTGACTCTCTTTCCCGTTTTGCCTTTCAGAAATTCAAGACATTGGCTCCTCAAGCAGACCTATCTCCCACACCAGTACCTCCCTTTTCAGACACGATCTTCCAGTAAACCACCCCCTGCAACATCTTCATAGCCTCTCCATCCAACACATTCTTCAAGCCGTTTCCCCCAGAACACTTCAGTCGTATTTTACCGCCTGGAAATGTTTCAAAACTTTTCATTTTCATCACCAGCTATTTTTTCCCGATTTTTCTATTCTCGCCGTTTCCTCCTTCGCCACCTTTTTACACCATATTAAACGGTCTCAACCCGGCACCATTAAAGTCTACCTTAGTGGGATACATTTTTTCCATAAATTAATTTTTGGCCAGCAGTGCCCAGCTATCAACAACCCACAAATCGGTCTCCTCGTTAAAGGCTTTAAAAAATCCCAACCCACCCGCCCCGACTCCCGCTTACCTCTTACTCGCGAAGTCCTAAGCAAATGCCTGTACACTATCCGTTCAGGATACCACTCTGAAAGCACTGCCAGAACCCTCGACGCTCTTTTTATTCTCGCCTTTTTCGGTTTTCTCAGATGCTCAGAGTATACTTGTAATTCAAATTTCGATCCCCAGATCCATCCGACTTTCTCCGACCTCCAAATTTTAGACAACGACACCATATGCTTTAACATCAAGCGCAGCAAAACCGATCAATTAATGCGAGGCCATCCAATTTTCATCTTTAATCTACCCTCCCCTCTTCAACCTTACCAGGCAGTTTCCTTATTTCTAGCTCACCGCAGTACCCAAATCCGCTCTCCCTCAGACCCCCTCTTCGTCGATGATAAAAATAACCCAGTTTCCAGACACTGGTTCCAAAAACACCTTAAAGCAGTGCTAACTAGATCCGGCATCCCGGCGTTTCACTATTCCAGCCACTCTTTTCGCATAGGAGCCGCAACTTCAGCAGCAAAAAACGGCCTCCCAGAACTCCAAATTAAATCTTTAGGTCGCTGGTCCTCAAACGCCTTCCAAACTTACTTAAGATCAAACCTACCCCACATTAGACACGCTCATCAGCTGCTTATCCAATAATCACACTATCCGTCGCACACCTGAATCTCATTAGTCACCGAACTAACCCCGCGCTCCGCCTTAACCATTGGCATCGTGCTTAACTTCCTCCTCACCGCAGCATAGTAAGCTCAGCTCGCACATCCCTATTTATCATCATTTATTAGCTTCAACTTGGCCAATACTCCAGCAACGATTTTCTTTTCCACCCTGCCCACGCTCTCTAGCCAATATTCACCCTCGCTCCCCCTGGACCTTCAGGGCGCACGCTCTATATTTAACCCCCGCAGGAGTTAATATTAAATTTCCCACAATATTACTCTTTAAATCGCTCACTGCCGCAGCAGTAATTCTAATACGCTCACACTACCGCAGTAGTTATACCCTCGCTCCTGTTGGAGCCCCGGGTCGCGCGCTTCTCATTAACTCCCGCAGGAGTTAAAAATATATATAATTTTTCCCAAACCTATACTATATAATTCGCCCACTTTCGAAGCAGTGTTTTAAATACGCTCTCACTACCGCAGTAGTTATACCCTCGCTCCCATTGGAGCCCCGGGCCGCGCGCTTCTCATTAACTCCCGCAGGAGTTAAAAATATATAATTTTTCCAACCCTACACTATATAATTCGCCCACTTTCGAAGCAGTGTTTTAAATACGCTCTCACTACCGCAGTAGTTATACCCTCGCTCCCGTTGGAGCCTCGGGCCGCGCGCTTCTCATTAACTCCCGCAGGAGTTAAAATATATATATAATAAAAATAATAATTTTCCCAACCTTACACTGTTAAAAAATCGCTGCCGCAGCAGTAATTTTTTAATACGCTCTCACTACCGCAGTAGTAATTCATCCTCGCTCCCGCAGGAGCCCCAGGTCGCGCATTTTCATTTTCTCTTTTAGGAGTTACAAGCAGCATCACTTAAAGGAGGAGATAGTTAAATAATTTCACACTTTTTGGGGGGAATATAAGTTTTAACCACGTTAAAGACTAAGACTACTCGCAGACATTAACCTGGCTTGCCGTCCTCATATTATATTTATATACGTTCTTTTTGGGGGGTTCTGAACTCGGGGCTCGAGCCGAGTCTCGGGTTCGAGCTCCCTCTGAGGACAGCAAGCCAAAGTTCATTTTACCATCATTCAATAGACTGAATGTGCAGGCGAACTAGTGAAATGAAGTTCTAAACGTAGGTTCGGGAGGAGCCTAAAACATTCAGTCCTGTCAATCATCTCGAGAGCCTATTTAAGCGAGTTAATCTCCACGCCTCACATTGACGATTCATCCGGCATCCCTCCTCCTCCCCAATTCTCCTCCTTTAACTTGCCCCTTTTCTCTATCTGCTCAGTGTTACAATGGGGGGGTTCTGAACTCGGGGCTCGAGCCGAGTCTCGGGTTCGAGCTCCCTCTGAGGACAGCAAGCCAAAGTTCATTTTACCATCATTCAATAGACTGAATGTGCAGGCGAACTAGTGAAATACAATTATAACACTTAAACATAGAAAAACTCAGATTTTCGTGATATGTTGTCTTTAATGTAAATCAGGGCAGGCTAAGGTGCCAATCACACCAAACGAGTTTTAAACACCTGCAAACGCAAGCTGCACTGCACTGCCTTTCTTTGTTCACTTTAAAAAAAGAGCAGTGCAGCGTGGCTTTTTATATTGCTAGGCAACCACAGAGGCAGCTGTCGTGTCAGTCAAATATTGAAGCGTGAGCGCTCTTTTGCTGTTAACTGTCATATTAGCAGAAACTTTAAAAAGAGGACGCTTGCTGTGACCTTGATGGAGGAAGAGAGGTGCACAAACACACAGGAGAGTGAGTGGAGTCCGTTGTTCCAAACAACTGTAAACTTCTGTCACCACAACGGAAGGCCCGCCTCTCCCCTCATTCAATTGGATAATAGAAAAACGCAAATGATATCGGGAGCTTTTTCGCTTCGGCAGATGACAAAAAAGCAAGGCGTTCGCCGTACATAAACACCGCGCATAACGCTCACTGCCCATAGAAAATCATGGGTGCTCATCCATTTTGATTTGGATTTTAGTCTGAAGTGATAATAAAACGATTTCTGGGAGGTCTGGAGTCCATCCACATGGAATGAAGATTCGTTTAAAAAAAACACATTCAAATTTACTTCAGATTAGACACAAACCAAAAATGTAAAAAATATTGTTTACTTTCATCACAACATATTCACCCATGTGTAACCTTATTCAATCTATTTAGGAAAAAAAAACATTGGCAATTGTTAACTTCTGACACTGATTTAAATTATTTCTTTCAATTCATTAAAAAATGGTGAGAAAAGGAAACTATTGGTTCTTTGATTATAAATTATTTTTGTCAAATAAAGTGATTAAAACTGGCAATACATTTTTGACAAATAAATGACAAATGTTTCCTTAAAAAAGTGATCCAATCACATTCATTACTGACCTTTAACAGAGAGAGTCACATGATCACTGTACTGTGAGAATGAGGGTCGTCCATCTCTCTCTCCTTTACACCTGAACTCATCCTGATCTGATGGTGATCTGATGGTGTAGATGTTTCCCTCAAACACTGAAGTCCCAGTTCTGCCTTTATACCACAGATATCTCCAGTTACTGTACTGATCCTCTATCTCACACTTCAGAGTGACTGTCTCTCCAGTGAACACAGATCTGTCTGGTGTTACTTTCACTGTAGCTGTGGGTAAAGCTGAGGAAAGAAGAAAATTAAATTATAAATCATCACCCTCTGTATACATGAATTCACTAATTTGTATGAATTGACATAATGTTTCTGATAATTAACACACGAGATGTTTCTGTCTTTACTATCCTATTTTACAGACAATGATGTTGAACTCACCTTTAACAGTGAGATAAACAGGTGAGCTTGATAGTGAAGTTTGTTCATCTCTCTCTACTCTACACCAGTAATTATCCTGATCAGATTCAGTAACTCCAGTGATAGTGAGAGAGTCTCCGTCTACAGTGTAACGCTCAAAGCTTAACATTAAAGTATATCTTTTATACCACAGATATCTCCAGTTACTGTACTGATCCTCTATCTCACACTTCAGAGTGACTGTCTCTCCAGTGAACACAGATCTGTCTGGTGTTACTCTCACTGTAGCTTTGGGTAAAGCTGAGGAAAGAAGAAAATGAGATTGACACTAACACTAATACAACATGACTACTGACATAAGGCTTTTTGCACTTGAAAAAGTTAACTCCATGTCATTAAACACTGGTAAATGTAACTCTGGGTTATCTGTTTAACATTTCATCCTTTACAAGGGGTCAAAGGGGTTTTGTTTCACAATTTACATGACTAAAGTCTGGGTTAATGTTTAAATTTTGCATATTTCCTTTTTAAATATGCACGTCTGCTTTATTTGTGTCTTACTTTTGCACCAGTGAGAGAAAATGTCACCACACAAATCATTCTTGGCTGTTTTAAGCCTTCTGGGAGGTTTTTAATTCATTTCATGCGTTTACCAACACCATTTCGAATTCAAATCACGTCACCTCTGATAAAAGACGCTCTCTCTCTCTCTCTCTCTCTCTCTCTCTCTCTCACACACACACACTGTCTGGGCTCGTATATGGTAGCTGCTTGTATGCTGGATCTCTCTCCCAGATTTTCATTGTCGTCCAAGAATGATTTAGAATTTCCTGGTTTCTGCATCTGTGACCTGGCGTGTGTGTGTGTGTGTGTGTGTGTGTGTGTGTTTGTTGGATCTTCACCTGGAAATTAATCTAACCATTTTACTTCATTTACATCAAACTATCAGTAAACTTTTTCATGACCTCTGTCTCCGCAGTCTTCTATACTGTTACAGTTGATGTATAATACAAGGATGTTAGATGTTAGCTTTCATTTTCTCTTAAAGATCGGAAGGTGACCCTTATTTACCATATATACCCTCGCATTGGGCCCCCAATTTGCTAAATCCTCAACTGTGGATAATATAATTATGCCGCAATATTTAGTCTGTCTGGAACTAAGCTGAGTTAAACCACATCACTGTGTGACACTTCAATACATATGAACGGCTGCTACGCTAATACGATTTTGTTTTTCTCTCCCTGTCTCGTCCTCGACCCGAGGACAACGAGACAAACAGACCCAGTCCCGGTAGATGTGAAAGTCGGCACACCTCTGATCTACTGGCCGTCCTTCAATGTGATGCCCAGCTGATGCCTGACCAACGATCACCGGCAGAACCGCTTAATCTCCGCTAAATCTCCTTATCCGTTCTCCCAAGGGTTTTTCCCTCCTAGGACTTATTTTTCCTCGGATAAAAGCCCGGGTTTTTTTTTTCTCCTAGGGGGTTTTTCACCCCGGGGAGGCAGCCTTTTTGGGCTTTACCTAGCTTCCTCTTCTAGACGTTGCTTTAGTAATACGTGCACTTATAATATTGAGTCATAGCCGCAGCAAATTTAACTGCTCGTCCTATCATGTATTTTGTTGTGCTATCTGTCGTTTTTCTGTGCTTTTCACTGCTTCTATTTATGTAAAGCTGCTTTGAAACAATTGACTTTTGTGAAAAGCGCTATATAAATAAAATTGAATTGAAATTGAATTGAATAAAGAATAATGGATGAATAGATGTGTGCAAATCTATTTTTTTAGACAGATGTACAATCAGTAACAACCTCTAGTACAGGGGTCTCAATCTCAAACTGGCTTGGGGCAATTTCTGAGATGGACATCTTGTCGGAGGGCCGCAGAGCTAATTTACCATAACAAAAACTATATTTCTTAGTGGCCGGTATGACCAAAAATTGATTTTACGGAATGAGTTATTTTATTTCATGGTATTGGTGGGAGAGAGCGGGGCACAACCTAACGCTTTTTGCAACATATCCTGCAACCTATACGACTGTTTTGGTCGTTTGTCCATTCCCTCAAATACGACCAACAGATGCGTTTACTAAATTAGCGCCTCTACCGGCCACATGTGAAAATGTATATATTAGGGCAGTGTTTCTCAACCCTGGTCCTCAAGGACCCCCTTCCAGAATGTTTTAGATGTCTCCTTAATTAACACACCTGATTTAAATCATTAGCTTGTTAGGGAGACATTCTGGAAGGAGGCTGATGAGTTGGTAAAGGTGTTTTAAATAAGGAGACATCTAAAACATTCTGGAAGGGGGTCCTTGAGGACCAGGGTTGAGAAACACTGTATTAGGGTATGAAATTATATTTTGGGGTATACTTTTGCTGTAATGACATGCATTTGAATATGATTTTCAGTTTAAACTGCCAGGATTAATTGTATTTTATTACACATTACACTATTCAGGCATTAATTTAGGGCAAATAACATACCCATTTATTTATTATATGATATAAAACACAGCATACCAAACAATCACAACTTTTTTCAAAAATTACTTGAAATATTCCAAGTGTACCGAGGCCAAACGATCGATTTATATGAGAAAAAGACGCAAAACTGATCACAATCCACCGTAGATATCAGATACTGATTCAAAAACTGCCGCCAGAAGAAGCGATTATACGACATCTTTGATTGTGAAATACAATTGGCTCTCATGTCAGGGTTCTTGCAGGTTTCAGCAAGTTAAATTTAAGACCTTTTTAAGACCTTTTAAGACCATTATGAGTAAAATTTAAGACCAACACGACACATTACTAGAAGCATTCGAATGATCTCAGAAATTCTCAAAACGTTCTATTTTTATGGATTCAGTTATCGAAAAATATAAAATAAACACACTATTAAAACAAATACTCAAAATACACGGAAATACATTATGCCTATCCCTATTAGACCACGAGTGTTTGCGACGACAAAATTCTATCCATAGCCCTTTAGGAAGAGACTGACAATGGAAGTCCAAAAAGCTCGGCCGTCACGTGATTCATGGAGACTTCAGTTAGTTCCTGGAAGCTCATAGTGAGCCATTGAAATACATTGAGTTAGAGGCAAAGAGCTGTGATTTTTCTTTATTAACAGTCAAGAAATGCATTGATTTACAATATTTATATATCACACTAATATGTGACTCGCTCTGGCGAAATGAGTCGGAAGTCGCAACGTTCCGTTTTAAGATATGAGCCGATAATGTGGAAAAACAATGAAATTATCAAAAAAAATATTTTTAGCTAATATCAAAGAACAGACATTAAAAAATAATCTCCCAAAGTTTCGTAGTCCAAATAATTGAGTAAAGGTGTTTAAATGACTATTAAAGTTGAAACAGTTTTACTAAATTTGCTGGAAATGAACATTGCTTCTCTCAAATCCTCTCGTCACCTCCGAGCATTTCGGGGGATCCCCTGAAACGTCACTCTCTCTCCAATTATGGTGTTACACGTTGTTTTAGAGCCAATCAGAAATCTTCATAAAGGCTGATCATTTGTCAATGGGAAACCCCGGGGCACGCGATTGGCCCAGCCATCCTCCTGTCATACTCACAGCACTCTCCTCTCCTATTTAACTCCTTTTTGAATTGGTTACAGTGTTATTGTCAACTAACCTACACAAAGATATGATTACATAGGCAAGCATTATTGTTTTGTTTTTGCTTGTTTCTCTGCCTCTCAATTTCTCTCACACGCGAACGCGCGCGCGCACACACGCGAAGACACACACACGTGCGCGAACACGCATGCACGCACGCACGCACACACACACACACACACACGCACGCACGCACGCACGCACACACACACACACACACACACACACACATTGTTTTGTGGGGACATTCCATAGACATAATGTTCTATTCCCTTCCCCTAACTCAAATCCCAACCATCACAGAAACCTTTCTGTTACTTCACATTTTCAATAAACATTATTCTGTTTGATTTATAAGCTAGTTTCCTGGTTTACTGTAATGGCATTAATATCAATGTCTTTGGTCAAATTAAGCTGTAAAATAAATAGTTTATCCCTTTAAAAATGCAATGGATTTTGAAAGATATCTACAAAAAAACGGGCAAAAAACTTTAAAGGCGTTTTTCTCAGGTTTTCAGTTGGAAAAAGAGGACAGACAACCTTAATTCAAATGTCTATATCTTTAAAACCATTCAAGGTATGACTTTGACTAGGATATCATTTGAAAGCTTATGGTCTCCTCTTTTCATTGGTACCAAAATTCTCGATTTTGAAATTTGGGTCACTGTGACTCATTTTGCTGGATCAGGTCACATATGTGCAAGTAGTATTTTTTTATAAAATTCTATCAACAATGTTTTTTGACAAATAAAATCCAATAATAAGAGATCACTTAAACTAAGGCCTAGTCCTGGCTTAAGCTAATCGCTGTCGTGGAAACCACCCCATAATGTTTATCTGCATTAAGAAAACGAAACTGACCATTAAAAGGCTGTTCGTGGTTTATTATGTGTTGCTAACGTTATCCACAAAGACCATTTCTTAATCCGAAGGCTATAGCCGGAGGTCTCATTTCTAGGTCTTATTTCAGAATATTAACATTAAAATTAACTTTAAAATATTGATTATTACTTTTAGTTAATCGTAAATTGTTGTAATATGCTTATTATGACTTCTGAATGTAATGCTCAGTTAACTTAACAAATAAACTAGGCTTGATAATGTTTGCAGCAGCCTTCCTATAGACCTTTTGCGTGTTTGCAAACAGAGATGACGTTTTTTGTGGGCGGAGCCCAACTGGTGGCAGAAAGTGAATGCTTCTCAATAGCTGTGTGAAGTGTTTTAGCATTAAACTGTGATTTTTAAGGATCCTGTGTTCTGTAGAAGTCTGTTTCCCCTATATTTCTCTTAAGTGTAATGTTTCTTAAAACATTTTCACCAAGTTACGTTTATTTTTTAAATAAATTAAAAGTTTTAATGGCTTGGCTACTGATATGCTTGCATGTATGTAATGTATATGTATTGTTCTTTATTGGTAAATCAATTATTTTTACAGTATGAATCGCTGAAGTACTTATAAGAGCAATAGTATTCTGTATAATATAATTTATTAAACATTTAATCATTTCCTGTTTTCAATTTCTTCCTTATATTTTTATCCTACGTGTGTGATCTAAAACTATTATGTTTACATACAAATTAATTTGTATAGGCCTGTTTATATATTATTAACACTTTACATCATGTGTGTGTGTGTGTGTGTGCTATGTTTATATATTTATTAGTAAACATCATAATTTAGAACAAACAGGAAGAAGACATAGGCTAAGATATATGGTAAAAAGAAGTAATAGAAAATGAAAAAAATACGAAAACTTTAATAAATGGTAATATTATTGATATTATGAACTAATTCAAATCTTTAATCTTTCTAAATAAATTATAAACGTAACGTGATGAAAACCCTATAAGAAACACATAGAGGGATCAGACTTCGACAGAACACCGGATATCTTCTCTAATTATTTTCTATTCAAATAATTAAAAGATTTTCAGATTATTTCATCACTCCATCTGTCCGGTTCAGGGCTTTTATTGCAACCAAAAACACCTACGTTTATCTTCAAATGGTGTCTTCGACGACGGTATACTATAAAAATGAAGGTCATCTATTTTGGCATTCCTATTCTGACACTCAACAGCACAACAAAACATTTTCTAGTGAGTTATATGGTTCGTTTCACTCGTGTCTCATTCATTTCCACTGTTTTTCTGCCACCACATGCGCGCGTGACGTAACTGTGACGTCGACTCGCAAAAGGTCTATTCGACCTCTGGAAGATACAGCCTTCAGATTAAGAAAGGCTCCGATTCTACCGCTATTCATTTAACCGTAACTCCTGAAGCATTTGCGCTATAAAAAAGTTTGAATTGTTCCTAAAAGAAGACAATTGCGCTTTTTGGCAATATATAAGTTATTACGGTACTTTCTTGCTTTCCGTCCGCCAATCGCTGCTGTTTGTTGAGAGCTGAAGGGAAGCGCAGGTTCGAGGGCATTGCAGCAGACAGCAAATTTAAAGTCAAAGGAGTAAAAGCGCTTTAAGCAGTGAGGTAAACAAAATCCTCCAAAGTGAAAACTGTGTAACACTAAAGTTGACTCGCTGTTGGTGGCTCGTGACTCGACGGCCCGACTGTTTAAGTTGATTTTCAATAAAGTTTATTTTTTTCCGCTTCTGGGTCCACTATGTTTTAGAACCTGGCTAATACTCAGATAAGCCACGGGCTAGTTGGTTAAATTAACCCAGAAAAGGCTTTACCTAGCTTCCTCTTCTAGACGTTGCTTTAGTAATACGTGCACTTATAATATTGATTCATAGCCGCAGCAAATTTAACTGCTCATGCTATCATGTATTTTGTTGTGCTATCTGTCGTTTTTCTGTGCTTTTCACTGCTTCTATTTATGTAAAGCTGCTTTGAAACAATTGATTTTTGTGAAAAGCGCTATATAAATAAAATTTAATTGAATTGAAAAAGATTTTTGCTTACACAAAACTAAGTTTAAGGTTTGTTTCTTGCCCAGCCCACAGTATACAGTCAGACAACAATACCTGTAATATAGCTAATGGCACGATTTGCGTGGATTATGACAAAGTGCGGACGCCGGTTTCTTTTTTAGAGACCCACTCATCTTTCTGCCTCCGCCACTGATTAGTTCTTCAGAGTTTTACATTACTGTTTATTTTTTATGCGGACAACGTTTTCGGGAATGAACGGAGGTAAGAAATTTAAGACTTGGGTAAATTAAATTTAAGACCTATGATAAAAATCTGGGCGTTTTTAAGACTTTTTAAGGCCTTAAATTTAACATTGTGAATTTTAGACTTTTTAAGACCCCGCGGGAACCCTGCATGTGTCTCGTGACCGATTGCATCATTGCGTTAGCTATGAAACTGAAGCGCTATTGGCTGTCGTGAGCGACTGCATCATGATCTATGTTCCGGTTTATATTTGAATGAGTTCGGACTGTTTGCGTCGCATTCATGGATTTCTTCATATAAAGTGATCGTATGGCTTCTGTTCACAAGGTTTGCAACGCAAATTGTTTGTTATACTTTTATACTGCTGTTTTTTTGGTCAATTTATGCAATAAACACCTGTGACTGTACTTTTGCTTACGTGTTGTGTTTTATATGGTTAAAACTGGATGGGTTTAGGGAAAGGGTGGGTTTAGATGCTCCAAAATATCTTTAAAACCATAAATGTTTATGAAACCATTTCTACATTTACAAATGTAGAAAATAAAATGCATCTAATTTAACCGTTAACTTACCGTTATCTTACAATGATGTCACAGGAGTGACGATCTTTTAGGCGGAACCAAAAATTGGGAAGTTTTGGTTCCGCCCGGATGTTTCCGCCCGGACCGGTAAGAGCAAACACCGGACATCCGGTGGCGTCGCGAACGCTGTAATCAGCCAAACTACACACAGCTGGGAACTATTAAGAGGAGCGCCGGGTGATTGGAGGAGAACAACACCCAGGGGAGTATTTAAGGACAAGTTAAATCACCATCTTGGCGGATGTTATCCACTGTTGTGTTGGTGTGTATTGTAGTGCTGAGTTGAGCTCGCCTGATACGCTATATTCGGTTTGCTGTATTGCTCTCTCTCTCCATGTGTGGATCATAGATCGATGGGAATGAGGACATCGAAGACCTTATAGGTGAAGTACTAGACGGACACTGACATTGGTTGAGAGAAACGGAAGGAGAGGAAGACTTACCGTTGTGAGTATATATCTGTGGGAAAAGTGGTGTTGGTGGCTGGAAAGCGCCCTGTCTAGATACCTGGAGTTACTATTGGCATGAAGACAACCTAGGACGAAGAAAGACAGAGATCGTGAGTAACCAAATCCCTTGAAGTGAGTGTTTGTATATATTTGATTGATACATTGTTTGAGTGCTCTTAAGAGAGATCGAGTGGCCCTACCCCTGTACCAGCGTGGTGGGCGAGCCGAAGGTTTCGTGGGGAAGCAGCTACAGCAACGATAGCAAACAAACGCTAGGCCATCTACCATCTCCCTATTCTCGCCCAGAGCGACGTGGAAGAGGACGGGTGTCTATTGTGTGCACTGAGCGTGGTGGGGTGAGTCTTTGGAAATTTTCACTTGAAGTGGTGCTGTGTAATGCCGTGTATTGCAGTGTGAGTGCTGTGTCCTGTTTGACGTAATCCCGTTTTCAGTCACTCGTCCCGGGACGATGAAGAGGAAAGAACGGCGCTAGGAAAAACCTGTACAATAATGCTGTAGTGTGCTTTCAGTTCCACAGAATTATAGAGTGGCGGCGAAGAACTGTGCGAGTGGCAGTGGGTGTGAGTACTGCACCTACTATTGTTACCTTACTTGTGTTCTTTCATCATCACAGAGTAGAGGCAAGAGAGATCCGCTGGCCCGAGGTCTCGACGAAAGGGCGCCCCGGTCCAGCTTTCGATTGACCAACGGGTCTCGAGGAACGGGCAGCGCTCGACCCGGTGTGCCGGCGTGGCTTTCTCGCCCCTCTGTTCATCAACGAGTTCGCCGAGAGGGTCTTGGCCCCCGGCGTCCCATTACAAATCATTGCTAAATCGCCGCATTGCAGAAGAGCCAGCGTGAACACTGAGATACTGAACTGTGGAGAGAAAGAGAGCCATACCTACCTAGAAGCTGTAATCAGCGCAGAGGTGAGCAAACGTCTTGAGAACGATTCACTGTGTCCCTGTATCCTAGCAGCCATCTGTGGAGAGAAAGAGAGCCAACGTGAACACTGAGATATTGAGCTTTGGAGAGAGCCATACCTACCTAGAAGCTGTAACCAGCGCAGAGGTGAGCGAACGTCTTAAGAACGATTCACTGTGTCCCTGTATCCTAGCAGCCCTCTGTGGAGAGAAAGAGAGCCAATGTGAACACTGAGATATTGAGCTGTGGAGAGAGCCATACCTACCTAGAAGCTGTAATCAGCGCAGAGGTGAGCGAACGTCTTGAGAACGATTCACTGTGTCCCTGTATCCCAGCAGCCGTCTGTGGAGAGAAAGAGAGCCAACGTGAACACTGAGATATTGAGCTGTGGAGAGAGCCATACCTACCTGGAAGCTGTAACCAGCGCAGAGGTGAGCGAACGTCTTGAGAACGATTCACTGTGTCCCTGTATCCCAGCAGCCGTCTGTGGAGAGAAAGAGAGCCAACGTGAGCACCGAGATATTGAGCTGTGGAGAGAGCCATACCCATCTAGAAGCTGTAACCAGCGCAGAGGCGAGCGAACGTCGGGAAGTCGACTCACTGTGTCCTCGTGTCCTAGTTGGAACCTGAGAAGAGAGAGAGAATAAGGAAGGCGAGTGAGTCAACGAGCAAGGACCTGTGGGAAGTAGGCGGTGCACCGCCGTGCGCTGAGTCAAGGTACACTGACAGCAAAAGACCCATACCAGCACTCATTGTGTTTTTATTCTGCCTCCAGGAAGGAAGAGGAGCGCGCCACGAGTAGAGGGAACCCGAGGCAGGAGCCCGTTCCCCCACGTACGACCCCCCACCCTTAGTCATTCATTGGGCCGTGGCCCCCCCCCTGGAGGGCGGATCCTGAAATTAGTTTTAATTTCCCCTTTCCCAAGTCCCCCTATATTTTAACTATTTAAATCAATAAAGAACATTTTATACTTACTTGTGCTCGTTGTTGTCTGGTCATTGGGTTGGTTTCGGGGACCTCCTCGAGGTGGAAGTTAGAAGGGGCGTGGCTTAAACCAATAGTAGCCAGCCCCTGGCTTGTGACAATTACACCGTAAGTGACGGTTATCATTTTGATAAATAGTATTTACATTGTTTTCATTTCATTATCATTATATACTATGGCTTAATTGTAACACTGTGTTACTGTAACCCCGCTGTGTGAAATGTTTTCAATCCCAGCTATCAGTTACTGGGAGTTGCTGACATGTTTCAAAATGTTGTTATGTTTTATGTAACAAGACAGTGATTAAAATAACATAAGGTTGGATTTGGTGACTTACACACCCAACTTGGAAATCGAAAAATATTTAAGATGAAGAAATTAACTTTTATGCCTCCAAAACACTCTTTGTTCAATTTCTTAACCAAAACACATCAAAACTTTACACAAATTCACAAGAGATCATCATCTGACATTAGGAGAAAAAGACCAAAAGCACCGATTGCTCGCCCTGTAGAAATATGTAAAGTAGCTGTGTTACAATTAAAGGGATAGTTCACCCGAAAATGAAAATAATGTCATTAATGACTCACCCTCATGTTTTATATTTAGTCCGAGAGCTTGCTGACTAGAGGTTGACCGATTTATCGGCCGGGCCGATAATTTGGCCAATATTTGGTATATTTAAAAAATCGGCTTTGGCCAATTTTACTGCAAAATTAGGCAGATTAATAGACAGGCGCATCTGCGGGCACCTAAGCATTGTTGTAGAACTCGTGACGCTGCCTCTTGCTGCAAGCAGCTCCGCTCCCGTGTGTGTGAGACTGCAGCCGTGCCTTGATGACGGGATCGAGCGAATTAAGCAGCCAGTACAACAGCGCGACGGGCTTATGTCTTGCGGTGCACCGTCCGTGCAAAGATTAGGCTCATTTCATGTGATTAATGAGTGATGATCTGGTTTGCGTGACAGAGAGAGCAGAGCCGTGCGCGCACGCTTTCTGTCTTTAAACTGTCTCTCTGCTTTCTCCCTCGCGCATATTACTCAAAACAAAACTGACACAATGGCGAAAGGTTGGAAGATCAAATGTTTTTGTGTTATTACAGTAACACTTTGTTTACAGTTTTGCGTTGCTCAGCCTGGGTTAGCATACAACGCGTCCGATTCGTGAACTGACTCCTTTGAACTGATTTGTTTGAATGAACGGTTGAAACAACAGATTTGTCCCAACACTAAACTCACAAGACGTCACTGTCAGCACAATCAGTCACTTATAGCGCCTCAGAAATGAGAATGTAAATGTGTTTAGAAAGATTTGCCCTAAATAACAGTCTCAACTAAAAAACATAGACATTTACTATGTTAACTTTATGATGATTAAATAATTTATCAGGTCTACCAAATAAGGATTTTATCCTACAAAGCAATAAAAGCCATGGTAAAAAACTGATCAAAGATGATGACAGCAGAGTGTCAGGTAATATCTGTGTCTGATAAATGCATGGTGCAGAGGAGGTTGTAAAACTCTTCAGAAAGACCAGTCATAATAATACTTTGACTATAGTGACATTTTTACATTTAAAATATCTGCTAATGATGAGGACATTTTGATTATTTGTACATATAGAAAATCGGCCAAACATATCGGCCATCGGCTGCCATGATTTCTAAATATCGGAATCGGCATCGGCCAGAGAAAAAGCCATATCGGTTGACCTCTAGTAAACACTCATTTTTTCTGGAGCAATATCTCTTTTCAGAACGCGAAAACACAGTGGAACTGCAGGTAAGCACCGCAGCTTTTAAATGTGGGCGTTGATCATTTATTTTATCGTGACGTGACTATTAAAACATGTTATGAGATATCGCCACTGATATATTTATAAGCAGCATGCAAAAAACATCTCTCTGACACTTATAAAAACAGTTTATAGCCCAAGACAGCATGCCCACTGAAGCTAAGCAGGGCTGAGCCTGGTCAGTACTTGGATGGGAGACCTCCTGGGAAAACCAGGCTGCTGCTGGTAGAGGTGTTAGTGAGACCAGCAGGGGGTGCTCGCCCTGTGGTCTGTGTGGGTCCTAACACCCCAGTATAGTGATGGGGACACTATACTGTCAAAAAAGCACCGTCCTTCGGATGAGACGTTAAACCGAGGTCCTGACTCTCTGTGGTCATAAAAAAAAAATCCAGGATGTCTTTCGAAAAAGAGTAGGGGTGTGCCCCTAATAGTTTCATCATGACACCAAATACTGCTGATTTGATCTCATTTTTGACCATCAAACACAGTTTTTTGGGGTATCTTATGCCTAGAATTATTCAAGGAGGTTGATTCTTTTAACTTCCTTTAAAGTTTGATCAATTGTGCATAATGACATGTGCAACAAATGGATATAGGGTGTCACACTCATAGATTTGCAATATTTAAAATCAGACACTCTTTTTAAAATATTTGGGGTCAACCTCTGGGAACAGCTGTAAAGGGACACTTCACCCAAACACACTTTCAATAAAGATTAATGTTTCTACGGGTGAAATGCTCCTTTAAAGCTGAAACTTATCAAATCCTATCAGAGGTCAAGAGTGTTATTGAAACACACCAGTGGCTTTGCTGTCATCGGTATTAAACATGTTACCCCTCGAAGTACCCCTCCCCACAGAGCCCCCCCCCCACATAACAAATCACAATTTAACCCCTGTGTATTAACAGGATGTATTTATATTTAATTTAATTTGATTCATTACATTCATTTAGATCAGGTTCATTTTTTAGTGCTTCTCACAACACATTTTAAATCAAAACAACTTTACAGCAAATACATGTTTCATGTTATAATCAGCAAGTTTATCAGTCAGGGTTTCAAAGTAATGTGCATATGGGAATAATATACAGCTATAAGATAATATACTATGTGGTTAGTTAACAACTAACTATCAGCAACATTGACTGGGTTTTACCCAGATAGCACAGGTACGTCTGTAAGATGTCTGGTAAAGATCTGAAGATCTGGAATACATCTGGTGTGTAAAAACATAAAGGAAAAGAGCTGCTTTACATACATTCTAAATCAAAAACGTCTTGCAGACATCTTCAATATGTCTATATGACATCTTTTAGGAGACGTCTCACAGACATATTGCAGATGAGAAAACAATCTAAATAAGACATCTTGCAGATGTAAACGCAGACATCAAATAGACGTCTCCGAGATGTATGTGTGCTATCAGGGTCTAAATGCACTGACAGAGGGCCCCTCACAAAGCTTTGCTTAGGGCCTCCCAGCATCTAGGACCGGCACTGGTTGTATGGATCTTTTTATTTTCATAATTGCCTATTCTAAAAGTTTCATCAATTGTTCATAATGACATGTGCAGCAACTACATTTAAGTCTATTTAGTATTTTTCAGTAATGCAGTTATTTTGGAAAAAATTTAATAATTGCATTGCAGGCTGATTTAATGTGTGCCCTAAATTTTCTGCCAGCACTCCTTAAATTTTCAGTCAGGGGCTACAGTGCTCCTAATAACTAAAATGTTAGTCTGGAGCCCTTCAATATAATATATATATATATAATGTATAATTTTTTTTGGGGGGGGGGGCACTTGAAATTTGGTTACCCTGGGGCACTTCACTGTGTTAATCCTGGCCTGGACAGATCTATATTAAATATAATATCAATATTAACCTTTTTTGCCTCCAAAACATGATTTAATTTCATAATGATGGTTGATCTGAATATAACAAATGTGAGTCATACTGTTTTTAATCATGTCAATTATGTAATAAATGAATTAAAATGAATTACCTTCAGGTTGTTGAGAGTGGATGTTCGAAATCAACACTGTAAAGAACAAAGAGAAAAAACTCATTACAGATTAAACAATAAACATGAAGCTGTTAACCCTACGTAGCCCATGTAAAATACATCAATTTATAGATCCTGTTGATTCTGTACATATTAATATGATCAGTGTTGGGCAGTAGCCTAACAAACACAACACTTTAATCTTTAAGATGCACTCAACTATTTTGAAAAACATTGTACACAAAGAAATGACTTTACAGTTTTTCTCAAATGCTAAAACACAAAAGCCAATCCTCTAAACCAAATGACCAGTTGTCTAAACACATTTACTAAATCTAGCCATCATTTCCCAATATCTTAAACACATTTCACAACATGAAGACACAATTCACAAAACACAATCCTCCTTTCTCATAAATCTTAACACATTTTTCTTTGCTAAAACACAGGTTGCAAAAGAACTCATTTTCTCAAATGAAAGCTCATGTGATGCAAAATGATTGCCACATTCAGCAATATTTGAACACAATGAACACAGCTGGCGTCATTCATTACACACAACGAGTCAAAATTGAAGACACTTGTTGCTAATGCTGTGACCACATGTATAAAAGCAAGTTCAGAGTGCGCAGTTTGCTGAAGATTCAAAAAAACACAATGGATGAAGGCAGACTCAGGGGAAGAGGAATAAGAGTCAGAGGAGGGAGAATGGGCCATGGAAGAAGAGGAGCAGGCCAACGAGGAAGAGGAGAAGGTCCAGGAGGGAGAGCAAGACAACCTCACACCATCATTATGGACGAGATGTGAGCAACAGTCATTGACCATGTCATGGTCCATGGCATGACAATGGCTGAAGCAGGACTAAGAGTCCGTTCAAACCTGAGTAGGTTCACCGTGGCCACCATTTTCAGGGCTTTCAGACAACACAACAGGTATTGTACTCCATTGGTTTCTTTTTCACAATACAATTTTACAAGCCTGCGCGAAAGTAGTCTATTGGTTTTAAATCAGTTGTTACTGTATTGTAAAACATGTCAATTGACAACACATATTTTTTCCTTAGAGTTGAAAGAATGCCACATAGAGGTGGGAGGGTTGCCATATTTACAGCGGCACAAGAAACCCTCATTTGTGGATATGGTTCGTGAGAACAACCTCATCAGACTCTGGGAGATAAGAGACAAAGTCATTGCCGATAATGTCAACAAGAGCATTGATGATGTCAGCTTGGCCACAATAGACCAAATTTTCCGGACCCAAAGGAGGCGGATGAAAAAGGTTTATAGGGTTCCCTTTGAGCGCAACTCTGCAAGACACAAAGACCTACGTTACGAGTATGTGCAAGTAAGTATACATCCATGTTCACAGTACAGTTAGTGGACATACTGTGTTGCTCAGTGTTTACATTTTTGAAAGCTTCGAGTTCGAGTTTTGAAGTGAGAAGGTGTGGTTGTGTTCATGTAGCTTTAGAAAAGGTTGTTGTGTTTAGACATTGGGGAAAATGGAGGAAATGTTTGTGAAATGTGTTTTAGCATTTGAGAAAAACTGTTATGGTATTTCTGAAAATAAATCTGCACCCATATCAGTTTATTACAGAAATCGGTTTTATTCTACACATATCTGAAGATCCTCAGTGATGTCTTAATGTTAAGATCACATGAACTGAATAATATTCATCTCTGTAATCTTCATGTTATCAGAAACTTTCATCTGAGGAATAAATTAATGTATGAATGTTTATGAATGTGAAGAGTTTATTTCTACAATGACATAAATAATCATCAACTTCTGCTGTTGTGTGATGCTTCATTTACACAGATATCAGTATAAAGTCAAAGACCTTTATCATATCAGCCTGCAAAACTGAAACACTAACATTTTAAAATACAACATGATATATACTGTTTAAATAATCATTTTTTATAATTGCTCATTTCTGCTGCAGATTGTTTTGAGACAAACATCTGAACCTAAAGGTCCTCTGACTAAAAATGTACATGATGATGATGTAATGAAAGCTCTGATTGGCCATTTCAGTGATGCTCTTGCAGAGATGAGAATAAGGGAGCATTTAAGTGCAATGTGTCTTGAATTTAAGAAACAAGGAACCACAGAGCACAAAAACATCCAAAATGTGGCGATTTATTTTAAGTTGATAAAAAATTATTAAAAAACTAAATTGTATGGCGAAACAGCACATAGTTTGCAGCACTTCTGCGCAGTAACAGGATAAATGCTAACACATTTATGACACGCTGTGCAAAGATGAAGTGCACGCATTGAAAAAAAGATGTATTAATTTTTCTAAGTTGAGGTACATAGTAACATATTGAAAACAGTGTTGTTTTTCTTTAAGGTAATCAGAACAGTACGGTTCATTATGTAAGGTCTTTATACACCACTGATAATATAGTTATGTATAGTAAGATCACATTTCTTTCAAAATATCCTTTTAAAAGTTACGCAATGCACCTTTAAGTGACCATGTGTCACACGTCGGAGCGGACCCGAGATGCTAAAGGGTCACGCCCCTTCCTAGTTTCCACCTCGAGGAGGTCCCAATGCCACCCCAATGACCAGACACACACAGCGTACAAGTAAAATTTTAAATTAACTTTATTTAAATGAATTAAAATAGTGGTTTGGGGAGGGGAAAGGGGAACTTAAAATAAAGGCCTCTTCTGGCCTCCAGGTGAAGCTTTCTTTGAAAGGGAGGGGACGGGACTTTTTGGGGCTTTCTCCTAGAAACCGTGGCGCCCTCCGTTTATCCTGGAGGCAGAACTTCAGGGGGGAGCAGACTGCAGCTACGGTAAGTACTCTTCGATATCTTATTCACTTCTGCAACACAGAATTGTTACTTTATAAATAACTGCAACCTTCTCTCTCTCTCTCTCTCTCTCTCTCTCTCTCTCTCTCTCTCTCTCTCTCTCTCTCTCTCTCTCTCTCTCTCTTACAGTGAGCTGGCAGCGGTGAATCCGGTAAGTATCCCTCAGGTGTCTGGCTCGTGGTTTTCAGGTAACTGGCTCGTGGTCTCCAGGTAACTGACTCATGGACTCCTCCTTTAGAGGGTTCGTGGCTGTAACACAAGATCACACTTCACTGATAACTGTGGCTTTTCTTCCTTACCGGTGGCTGGTAGCAGTGGATACGGTAAGTACTTTGCAGGTAACTGGTTCGTAGTTTCCTCCTTTAGAGGGCTCGGGGCTGTAAAACACAAGATCACACTTCACTGTTTACTGTGGCTTTTCTTCCTTACAGGTGGCTGGTAGCTGTGGATACGGTAGGTACTTTGCTGGTGACTGGTTCGTGGTTTTTCCTCCTTTGGAGGGCTCGGGGCTGTCACTGCCGAGCCGAACGCTGCCCTCTCCTTCCCGTACGTAGAATTTCGGGACTCTGGACAGGGGCGCTAGCCTGACGTTGCCATACTCAATTCTAGTCAGAATTTGAGTCTGATACCGCTCCATTGAGCTATAATTATGAGGCGTGTCTCAACCGAAAAATGCCTCTGCACTCAATTGGATAGACCTACGACCAATCAGAGCAACGGAGTGTGACGTATGTTGAAATTACGTCTTTGCAGCCTGACCGAACTGCTAGTTATTTCGCTACAATGACACAACATTGTGATTATACTGAGTTAGCGAATGTACATCAACACCTATTATGTTTACAACATTTCGTTTATATCACAACATGAAGTATTTACTAAGTCAAGGAGTAAGACTATCTCTTACCATTTGTACGTTAGGTACACTTCATCCACGACGATACCCATTACGTTGGCTTGAAAATATTAGAGCCTAGCATGTCCCTCCACTTATTCAGCAACTACGATTCCGAGCTTCTGAAAAGAAGCTGGCAACGATCGCTAATAATATCCATCTCGTCGTGCACGCTGAGTTGCATTGCCGTGATAACGTTACCCATTTCAGTTGCGACCAACTTTTGTAGAATAGGAAGGACGGCAAAAAACATCAACAAATGCCCTGCTCGCGTTTCTCTGTTCCTTTTTTAAAATCAATGCTCTGTCGATATCTTTTAGAACAGACTCAATGTCAGAATCCACACATCTGAACTCTACAGCGGCAGCCATTCAACACACGCGCTCTTTGGTGACGTGGTTCATTACGTTACTGTTGATTATCTGTCCATCATCGTATAAAGCCCGCCCTGACAATTTGATTGGTTCGAACAACATTTGGTCTAGCATAGTAGCTCCTCAACGGAAAAACGCCAGACCGATCTTCCCGTTTTCAAAATCTTGTGGGCGGGGCTAAGATCGGCTGGCACCCAGGCTACAGGGGCGCACCTTTGAAGAGGCTCTGTGACAGGCAAGTTAGTACACAACCAAACTCTCTGTAGCTTCACTCACATATGAACTAACACTCTGAATTGTACTCCCGTATGGCCTGGGTTTCCGGTACCCTTTTTCCCCTCTCACCACCGTGTTGCACGATATTCGAGCCTAGGGCTCTTTATCGTCTCGCTCTTTACCTCCACACAACCTCGCTGAACAGCATATAATAGACAGGCACTTCACCCGCCGCACGACGTCTTCTTCTTGCTGGTACGGCCAACTCTGACCTATGATGGCTCATGACAACAGGTACACACCACTCCACTGCAATACAATCACGTGTACACACTCACACTGTAAAGTCCAGACTCACCCACGACACACTTTAGTGAACAATAAGGTCAGGCCAGGGTCGTCGTGGAGTCGGCCGGAGAATCTGCAGGGCGCTATCGTGAAGAAAGCCAGGGGTTGAAAGGTAGCTGTTGCGATAATACTTCCTCCTACTGGTGCTGGGTTCCCGGCTCACCCACCTCTCGACTGTGATGGGGCCGCTATTTCAGTTACTGAGGACTCACACACACGTTAAGTATTGCACTGTTAATATACACATCCCATTTTATACTCTCTGTACTCACGGTTAGGGCTGGGTATTGTTTAAAATCTTCTGATCCGGTGCCAATTTCGATACCTCCGTTTCGATGCCGGTTCCTAACGATACTTTTTTCGATACCATGTTTTAAAATCCATTGAAACATTAACAAAAATACATTAAACACACAACTTTTATTTTTTACCTTAATTAAAACAAATTCTGGTAACTCTTCTCACTCAGGGTAACATTAATAAAACTGGTTGTTCTTTTTGGATAGGGGTGCACCAGCAGACACACTTATCAGTTTTTTTTTATGAAAATAAGGAAACAAAAATAAAGAAATCAAGAATATAATTAACACTGCTTTATTTTATGAAATGTAAAATGGTATTTAGCTTGGACTAACAGTATTTGTAGGTTCATTATAGCTGCAACTTTGACAAAAAGTTAAAATATTTAAATGGGTGACTGAGTTTTACTGGGAAGATTTGTATGCATGTTTGTTTTTTGTAAACAATACTCAACTTCATAATTATCAAAATATTAAATACATTTGGGATTTTTAAAATGAGTAGAAATGCATTCAATGTCATTTCATTCAAGTGAAATTAGCAAACCAGTTAAATTGAATTTTAGTTTGTTTTAAATAACGAGTCAGGCTTTGGGCTGCGCGTGTGCGTCAAGTTTAAACCATAGACTGTAAAAAATAGGTTTAAGCGCATCGTCCATTTTGCGAGACGAGGGCATGAAGGCTTTGCGATGCAGAGAGACAGGCGCGAGTATTTCATAAGCATTGAGAGACACAAGCTGCACGCGTGGGTCAAGTTTAAACACCTTGTCGAGACTGTTGTGGGAGACGCTCGCGCAAAGCCTTGCCATGCGGAACCAGGCGCGAGTAAATCAAGCAGAGACACAGGCTGTGCGTGTGCTTTAAATTGAAACCCCTCGTCACTTTAGGAGAAGCGCCGTTTTGGTTGACGTGCCTTTCAAGGAGACAACACGGCCATGCTTGCGCTAACTCTATTGGTAAGACTGTCACAAAGACTTTCTTCTCACATTGTATCCTTTCTACACTTGTGTAGGGTGACTGCGAGGTGGACTGCGAGTATTTTCAGAAACCCTCCCCGTCACATGGTGGTGGACAGCCAATCGCCGGCGCTTTAGGTCCTTACACGCAAGTACAGGCTCACAGACACAGCCGCTTTTGGAATCGAAATTTGGCATCGAAAGATAAAAAAAATTTCGATACTCAAAGTATCGAAGTTTTTCATTCGATACCATAAAAGTATCGACGTTCGGTACCCAGCCCTACTCACGGTGGATGATCACACTTTCTCTCTTCGTCCCTTCGGCTCCCGCACTAGCTGGTTTCCTTCCAGGTAGCACGAAATCCAATCGCTATCATCCAACTGTTGCACATACACATCTATGGGACTGGTACGTCAATATTTCCAAACACAACAGAGGTTTCCAAACATACTCAGCCAAGCCAAAATATCCTCCGTCTTCATTGTCAGCCACTATTTCGTTTCTGTCTCCGTCTTCATGTCCAAACATTCGCTTCACTGCTCCAATGCAACGTTCCGACTGCACCGCCACACTACACAGCCCAACTACACAGCCACACAACGCAACCAAAGTCAAACTCCACCCTAACCTTCCGTTTTCAGGTCCTCTTTATCCTCCTTCGACTCCTTTCATCCTCCAATCACAGACCGCTGCGTTTATTCGTCACACCTGCATCTCATTCGCTTGATTTTGCTTGCGGCGTCTTCCCGTTGTTTTCGCTTACCCTTCCGGGTGGGAACCATCTCCGGGCGGAACCAATCTTCCGAATTTTGGTTCCGCCCCATGTAATCGTCACCGTGTGACACATGCATAAACAGTGTTTATCAGTATATTGGAACACTGCGGTCTTAAAGCTGTTTAAGGTCTTAAAGTGACAGTAACCTAATACTTTCTGTATCAAAAATTTTCATTACACACAAAAATGAAAATCACTAAGTACTTTTAACTGAACAACTTTTGCACCGGCACATTTAATTCATACAGCGAGTACTGTGCAGTAGGGCTGTCAAAATGGCTGAACAAGTAAATTCGAAATTCGTCCTTGAAAAATAATAAAATTCGAATTATATTTGAATTATAAAGACCTACTTTATCTTGGAGGAAATACTCCTAAAAGCCCACAAGAGGGCGCAGCACAAAGCCCCAATAATATAAACAAATCATGCACAGCATATTTTTTGTTAAAACGAATGTTATAAACACTAATAAATTAAACATAATTTCTTAAATTCATATGCAAAGGAACAAAAGTGCAAAATGCCTCAACAGCCAACTTGTGTAGGCTATTAACACAAACATAGTCAAGAAACTATCCATGAATACATTTAGAAATAATTTTATGTACCATACATTAATTCAATTTACAAAAAAATGTACAGAGCCTCAGTCAATACAGAGCACACGGTGTCTTAATGAAATCAAAATTAACCAGTATATTTGTGCACCTGTAAATGTACAAAACGAATGCCATACATAGACAACGCATATAAATATAGGGCATTTTATATAATATATAAGTAGATACATTTACGTGTTTCTAATAAAGTATGAAAACGAATGAATCTTTATTTAAGCAAAAATAAGTGGGAAAGATCATTAGTCATTTAAATTTTGTCAAGCTTAAACGCTATTCACAGCAACTTATATTATATTTTGTGTGTTCCTTGGTTGAAAATATGTAGAAATATATGCGAGTAATAAAGTACAGAACAAAAATGTTTAACTTACGCGCAGAGCGAAGCCGTTAAGAAAGCAGACTCTCCGTAATTAATAGAGGACGTCCTTGACAACAGTCGAGTTGGCAGATGATCATCATGTTTATATTTCACGCAGATAATGTTGATGAAAAACTTGCATATCAAATGTCCAGGTGAAAGTCAAGTTTCCAGTCAGTTATAAAAATAAAGCCACCGCGGCGTTACATTTCAACTCTCTCATGCGGTGTGGACTCTGTAGATGCACATATGGTTTTAATGTTGCTAAACAAGCAGCTGAATTATGGCACTTTCGTGTTGATCAGTTATTTTAAACTTTAAAACTGCATTTAAAAGCAGACGACACTAATTCTGTCATCTCAGCTAGTTTCACTTTGCGGATGAATTCCAGTTGATGCTCCAAAAACCAAAGAAGCATCACACAGCCCTTTTAATATGTATTCTGTCCCATGGGCGCGGGAAGTGGGGGTGCTGCAGGTGGTGGCAAATATTTAAAACTACAATGACCATAAAATGATAGCTTATAAATATCTCTGATTGTTGTTTGTTACTGTCCAAGACATTTTGTATGTCATGTTTGGGCTGTGTGATGAAGAGAGAATTATTAATTTAGTAATTTTAAATCTATTTAATTTATTTCAGTGTGTATTAGCCAATCAGATTTGTTTTGACGATGTGATTGCGATTCAGCCGATAAGCTGCGTAGGCTATATAAGCATAACACACAAGCACGCACACTCACAGCCACATAGAACGAATTACTAGGCTATCTGTAGCCTATCAGCTTCGCAATTTTTGATTTTTTTTCAATCACACAGCCCAAAAGTCCCGAGGACTAGCGTTATTTCTCCAAATAACTCCTTATCCTGCATATCAGAAAAAGGTAATCTTTTCAAAAACTATTTAACGCACATGTAAATGTAACAGAACATTTAAAGTAAACATTTAAAGTAAAAAAGATTGAATTAAATTATTAAAACGACATGAAAGGAACTAAATTGTAAAGCCTCGATGTACAATAAGGAACCTACGCATTTAAGAGTGGTTGGCATTTCAAAAATTAATGTAAATTATTCCCATGCATCGATTTTAATGTTAAACATCTATAAATCCAAATTAATACATATGGAATATATTCCGACAATTTAGGATATGATGTTTGAATTTTAAAGTCGAAAAATATCTTATTTTTACACCGCTGCGCAGGAGGCATTGCAAACTGAAACAAAACTTAAGAAAAAATATTACATTTACGTTTAAAAAATAGAATTAAAGGAAACCCGTGAATTGAAAGGTCCACTAATCGCCTTAACTCGAGTGATGTCAATAAAGTTTCCATGTTAGAAATTATAAATATTAAAAACTTAAAAAAGCAAAGGAAAACAAAGCCGGCGTAGGCTACTGGCACGAGTGAGAATGTATAACTGGTTCCATACCTCCGACTTTCCTCCAAACTTGCTTAAAGTTAATTCTCCTGTTTTTCTTTTTTTCTTTACATCTTCAAACTCCACGTTGCACTTAAGCTACACCATACAGAACAGCAGACCCAGTGCGTGATGGGTGCCAGAGGAGACTCCGCACATGACTCGCGTGCATTTTGTAACTTTTACAAATCATTTTGTAATTTGTGTAACTTTTTGGACACATTTGTTACTTTGGCCTAAATATAGTCTATATATAATAGGCCTATTTCTGATTATATGGCATAGTTTTCACCCCACCCAATGAGGATAATAAAGTAATGATAAAAAAATATGCTTAATCAACGGTCCGGCCCGGCCAGAGAATAGTAGCAGAAAATAACGACCCTGGCTGCAGAGAATCTAAACTCTACTATGTTGCAATAGGCTATATAGTTTGTATGCACCGTCAGCTCAGCTGTACATTATGGATGGGAGGTGCGAGTGAGTTTTTAAAAGAAAAGTGGTCTGCAGAATAAAAAGCTTGTGCACAACTTTAGAATTCTATAACTCTATACACCCCCCCACCGCCGCCGCATCCGCACCCCAGCACCCCCTACCGAAAATATCTTCCCGCGCCTCTGTTCTGTCCGACTCGTAATCCCCACTGTCATTTCTTGCTATTTTTCAAATGAATAACGCTGGCTTGCTCCGCATAGTTGGCTGAGCCGCTCTCTGTATAACAATCCGCGTCAGTTACGTCATCATCACGTTGCGTGAGCTTCCTGACACAGGTAAAATTCGAATGCAAAGTTTTACGTTTGAATATGCATATTTTTTTTACATTCGACGAATATTCGAAATTCGAATTAAAATTTGACAGCCCAACGGTGCAGTGTTTTATTTGTATTTATTACTAATGTTAAATCATAGATTGTTGACAGAAAATGTCATAACTAATATATTTACATTTAATACAGATGATTATTAACAAGATGAGTATAGTCAAATTATTAAAAGAAAAACATTTGGTTGATTGTCAGTTGCATGGTTACATTATGTTGACTGTGAAAGCCAAAATACTGTACATCGGCTTATATGTAATTTTAAATAAAACTTACATAAATTGTTGTAAAATTGAATTTGTTTAATGTTTTAAGTTCAGATATGTTTTTTGATTACTGATTTAATTTAACCATTAAAACTTGAACCAAAAAAAAAAAAAAAAAAAAATGAAATCGGAAAACACAGAATTTGAGAATTAAAGGGCCATGGTATGAAAATTTTAGCATTGCCACTTTGTAGGTGTGAGCAAAAATAGGTCATTGAAATTTGGCTTTCCTTATGATGTCATAAGGATATCTTATTAGAATAATACTGCCCCCTTAATGTGCACTATCCAACCACAGCACTGCCATTTAGTGCAGATATAAAGAAAGAGAGAAAAAATAATTCACAGCACAATTGAGTTTGAATTGCTTTAAACCACCATCATTGTGATCAGTGTTTGCACTTCATCCGCTCATTTGCTTTTTAAAAGACACACCCAAAACAACAAATTTTTGCTCACACCTACAAACATTTTCAGGCCATGGGCCCTTTAATAAAACTGAATTTGGGAAAAAAATTAATGGATTTCATAGAGCCCTATTTAATGGCCAATCGCTGTTTTCTTTCACTTACACCTGCATATTACTGAACACTTTATGTCAGGAATTGCCAGGAGACAGAACCCAAGCGCAGACAGAATGAGGGAACAAGGATCACTATGAAATAAAAACTGGAAAACAAAACCCACGACGGGGCAAAAACAAGATATGACAAATGACAGACTAACACTAAACTAGATAATAAACTTGACTTTACTAGACTGAAAACAAACAGTGAACAAGACAATAAACATAAAATAATCTCTACAATGAACAAGACTTGACTTAGCACTTGACTAGACTATGTGACAGGCAGGGGCGCCGTTAGGGGGGGTGCAGAGTATGCAAGGCATATGGGCCCATGAGTACGCTAGGGGGTCCCACCGTCATCACTTTTCTGTTTTTTTGTTGTACACGTTTAATTATTAACACTATAGTAAAATATAAAGTAAATGAATATAAAACTACTGTAAATGACTTTGTGATAAGTAAAATTAAGACACTTTTTAAAACAGCGTGCAACCATGACCTAGTAGATGCAATTACATATTTGCTGGTTCTGGTGGTTTTTAATTTGATTGTGCTGGTATGGATATGGGTGGGTAGGCAACATTTTGGTTTGGGATCAGTTTGGTGGGTTTGCTATGCAATCTTTTTAAGTTTTTTTAAGAACAGTCGACAGCCCTGTTTGGCATTTCAAGGTAAGATCTCACATGCCACTAAAAAGCGCTCATGCTGATCCATAAACTGTATGTTTCATTAATAATTAAAAATATTTGTGTTAAAACAAAAGGACAGCAATGGCTTTATTTAAGGAAATATTAGGATAGCGACTGCTGACAACTAGGCTATTGCATTTCTAAGACGGACAATTACTTAATAGGCGGAGTTAAAAATATTATTTTCTGCAATTGTGGACTCTTTAATAAATAAACATGAAATAGGAGAATTGTCTAAGCCATTGTAATTGAGTTAAATTTTAAATGACTAAGAGATGGTTTTAATGTGACAACGCATCATTTTCAAAGTGAAAGTGATTCATTTTTATTTAGGTTTGCAACGGAGGTTTAGCCCTTAGTGCAGCTATTATAAACGCTATATCAGATTGTTTTTAACATGTATCCAAATAGAGAATGTCTGTTCTATATTTATGTTTAAGTATTGTTGTGTTTAAATGTTGTTGTAATGTTGTTTCTGTTTTGTTTCAATTTAATTCGATTATTTAGACTGTAATTTTAAACGCTATATATTGGGCGTTGTAATGGATTGAAGGCTAATATGACGATACAAATGGAGTGAATCGTAAGACATAATTTTCGAGTTTAATTTAAGTTTTGTTTGCTTCAAATGTTTGCTTAAAATAAATTTCGTTTAATATAATTAGTCTCTTAATTTTAATCAATGTTTTGTTGATAAGTGTTGTGAATATTAAAGAAAAAGAACATTAAAAAGAACACCGTGCATCATTACGTAACAAATATACTGCAATGTGCTATCAAATGCCAAAACATGCAGTATTATTTTTTTAATAATATAGTTGTTGTTGTTGGATGTGCAACATCATATTATGGAGTATATCACTTTTATTGCTTTTCATAAAACCTTCAGTGCATAGAAATTAAATGTGCATGCCCATCAGCAGCACATTTGATTGCGGCATGCTTTTGACTGAAATTCAACGTCATATTTAAAACTTAGCCGATTGTGCTTTTTGCAATTTCTGTGTCACTGCAAGGGCGTGCGTGGGCGAGGCACATACTTTAAAAAAATAAACGTCATATTAATTTTTAAAACTTTTGCCGGCCATGCTTTTTGTCATGAGCGGTGGGGGTTGCGGAGAACAACGACATAAAGAGAATATAAGTTATTTGGTGTTTTCTGATAAATACAATCAGTTTGTAAGAACATTTTTAAATGGACTAAATGGACTATAAGATCATCAATATGAATTGAATTGAACTCTGAAAAATGAACTATTATAGGCTAAACATAAATGTACACATTTCGACTGCCGCGACTTTCAAAGCGCCTTCCATACTGTAGATTTCCATAGATTCAGAAATGCATCTCCATGCATTATTCTTCTTTTAGTGATCTATTTAAAAGCAGTTACGTGAATGTTTTCTGCCATTCCAGATTAAAATGGTATTCGTTTTTCGAAAAGCCTAAATCTTTTTTTTTGCTTCATGCATTTATTTTTAGGTGCAAATGTGACTTATAAAATTAAATAAACGCACTCAGCTGAGTAATTTTCTATAGCTACACATTATGCTATGAAAATCAAACAATCATCTAAAGAAAGGGGCCCAAAATTCTGTCTCGCATACCCCCCTTGAAACTCTTCATTGCGCCCCTGGTGACAGGAAACCACAAACTCCATCTAAACAGGCAATCGAGCACAGGACAGCAAACACAAGGGCATTAAATAGGGGAGCAAATCAAGAGGGGAACAGGTGACATGAATCAAACAATAATGGGATAATTAACAAGGAAACAAGGGGGCAGGGTCAGGAGACGAGACAGAAAGCACATGACTAGGAAAAACAAAGCCAGTGCTCTCACACAAAACATGGGGCTGCCATGATCCTGTCACTATGACTACACTGTAAAAAAATTCCGTAGAAATTACAATGTTATTGCAGCTGGGTTGCCGGTAATTTACCGTAGATTTAAATTTATGTTATTTACTGGCAAGAGTTTGTTCAAAGTTAAATAAATTTTAAATATTAACAAGTCTTTATCTTTACAGAATAAAACTATACAATAACAGCCTTATGCAAAGCATTCTGGGAACCAGAAATCATCATCAACCTTTTTTTGTTTTTTGCTTCAGATTTTGTTTCCCAGAATGTTTTGCTTGATGCTGTTTTTTTAGTTTTACTCTGTAAAGACAAAGACTTGTAAATGTTTAATGTTCATTTAACTTTGAACAAAATGTTGCCAGTAAAAAACATAAACTTAAATCTACGGTAAATTACCGGCAACCCAGCTGCAATTTCTACGGAATTTTTTTACAGTGTAGAAAACTGTGACCTGAAGACAGGATCATGACACTTTATAACATGAATGTAACATACAGTTCTCTAACAATCTGTCCTAGTTTAATCCTAAATTATCTGACTTGAATTGGATTGTTCAAAAGCACTTTCTATAAAAACAAGTTCATACTGTATGTTCACTGTTTCCACAAATGTTTTACCTACAGTAAAATGATCTTCATCTCACATCTTTAAAGTTGTTGTTGCTCTTACACATTAAACATAATCTCAGGCTGTTTGTGCTGTTTACAGATCACCCCAGACAAATGTTTCCTTACAGCACGAGCCAACAGTTTGAGTTTCACATCATAAATACAGGATCATATACAGTACACACTTATTATCTGATATATCAACTTATAGCCAAATGAACAAGAGCTGTGCCAAACAAAACTGAACAACACATTGATGTCCCCCAGTCACAAATAACATTCACATTCATTTCAATTTCACACACACAAAACAATATCTGCAAATATTTTAAAAATACAGGAGCAATAAATAACTTGATTCTGTAGACAATGTGACAGTAATTGATGTGTAGTTAAATCCATAGAGAGAAGATAATACTCACAGAGAACTAGAGGAAGAGAAATCAACTCCATACTGATCTACTGATGACTGACACTTAAACAATAAACAATCGGTGATAAACACTCAACACTTCCTATATAACACCATGTACCTCCCCTGCATCACAATTTACTTACTCTCTGTCCTAAATAATATTCAAAACTAAAATTAGTGTCCCAAATCATAGTTTGTTGCTATGACACTACTTTAAGTGCACAGTACTGATGATCTGGTGAAAATTGAGGCGTAGATCTATAAACAAACAATTTATCGGCTGATACAACTCACTGTGAGAGGAAGGAGTTTAGTGATGTTGCACCAAATAAAAAAAAACATTGAATACAGTAAATATTATATAAATTATGAAATAATGAGTAAATAAAATATAAGTTGTATTTTGATGTGTGTGACTGTTTAACATCGTTTATAAAACTAACTTTAGTTATGCGCTAGTCTTTTTCATACAGTATCAAATGGATTAAAAAAAACATTAGTTTTTTCATTAACTGCACATAATAATGGTGGCAGTGACTTTATTTGTAAATGAATGGACTAAATAGTGTTTCCCACAGATCTGAAATGTACTTGTGGTGGTAGTGAAAAGGGCAATCATTACCCACCGACAAAAAAAATGATCTACTACACAGGTCACAAAAAACAAGTAATGTGTGACACAACAAAATACTTTGATTTATTGAACATTAATATTAATTTCACATTATAGTTCATTAATCCAACCACCCAAAACTTACTTTGCCATGAACAAAGCTGACACTGTTTGTCAAAGCACCATAAAAACACTTTTGTTTTGTTTTGTTTTGTTTTTGCACTGATACATGAAGCAATTAGATTACCAATTTTTATCAAACTCTATTGAATACAACAATATGTGTAGTATATTAATGCTAGACAGTGCAGGTCTATAGATCATAGTGACTGGAGTTATAATGGTTATAATTTACATCAGATAGAAAAATAAGTAATTTTACTGCTTCTGCTCTTTTTCTCTCTTGCAGATTAAAAAGCTTAAACCACTCATTATTTCAAAAAAGACAAAATTTGATGCCAGATAAACTTGAGCGCTTTAAAAAACCTGTGTCCCCCCCCCCCCCAAGTAAAGTCAATGTGTGGTTTATATAACAGAACTGAAACTAAAAGCACAATGAGCTCAACTCCAATAGAGCGCTAACACTGATGTGTGCTGCTATACCGGTGAGCATAGACAACAGTGATGCTTGAGAAGACAATAATAAATTTATCCAGCATTTGTGCTACAGATACAAAAAGATACCAGAGATCAAGCTTGTTAAGGAGTTTGAGGCTATGTTTAAGCATTTAGACTTCCTTACTGGATTATACAGCGAGTTAAAAACTTCACAGACTTACTGAACATTCAAAGAGGAACCTGAGCTTCTGTGTATCTGGACACCAGAATAACTTTGAGGCTTCTAAGTGTGATCTTTCCACTGCCAGCAAACAACCAGAACAATCACTTAAACAGATCTAGTTAGTTTCATCTATCTAATGTTTAACAATATCATGCACCCAGGGTTGATGTACTGCTTATTAACCCTCTGGGGTCCGACCATTTTGGGACACTGTCAGAGGTTCTGACATGCTCTTACATTTGGTATTTTTTCAGTTACTTTAAAACATAATAATGGCAAGTGTCTCATACCACTGTGTTCAGCACAAACTGGGCTAAAATATTATATGAGCTACATGTATGTACATGTTTGTGTTTTTGAGAGAAAAATGTTTATGCATGGTTTTTAAAAAAGCAAATATTTTAAGTCACTGATATAAGTCCACAAAACCCATACTAAACATGTTTTAACAAGACTTTTCTAAACAGAATCTAGTAGTCTAGAGGTTTTTCTTTAAAATGATGTGAAAATCATCCTGCCTACTCATTCACATAAACCAATATATTGATTTAGAAATTGTAAGACACTTTTTGTTTAGAGGGGCCGTACGCGAGAAGGATTGATTGACAGCTGGCAAACAAAGCCTCGCATAATGAGCTGCATAATGAGCTGCATAATGAGGCAGGAGGGAACTATGTTTTTCCACTTCATAGTTTTGTACTGATGAGAGGGATGCAGACCTGTAAGAGAGTTATGAACAGCTGTTATTATAAATTGTCCACAGAAATACCCTTACATACATAACTGATGGGTAAATGATAGCACTACATTCAGATAAACTATCATGCACATAAACTAAATTAGTATCTCAGATAAACATCTGCAATAATTAGTTATATAAAAAGCTGTTTTCAGATGACTGTTTTCAGATGCCCATCCCCTTATTGTCTAGCTTCTGTTTTAAACACGTTTCTGTAAGCGAGTATGAACTTTAAAAACACATCGCATATGGCGTCCATGTGCGCGAGCTCGCGTCTCTGTGTAAACAACGCAGAGCTCATAATAAAACGGTGTCACGTGTAAAGCGCAATGTATGGAATGCATTGCATGTAAACAATGTCATATTACAGCAGATCCCGCAGTGCAGCATTACTCAAAGTTGCCATGAAGGATTCGAAAGTGAATAACTGTGTCTAACACTGTGCAGCATCTAACAATGAAATCCGCCATAACGTGATCACGTGAACTCGTTTGTAAATAAGCATGTAAACATGGAATCATATTACAGCACAAACTTAAAAGATACAGCAGTGCAGCATTACTCAAAGTTGCCATGAAGGATACGAAAGTGAATAACTGTGTCTAACACTGTACAGCATGTAACAGTGAAATCCGCCATTACGTGACCATGCGTGCTCGTTTGTAAACAATGCGAAAGTTTTTCAATCTGAAGCGTGCAGTCTGCTGAGGTTGCTTATGTAGGCTGAACTGCACAAGCCATAACATATTACATGATAGCAAACATAAATGAAGACAAATGACTTACAGTTTCTTCAGGAATATATCCTCCTCCATTGCGTCTTCCATTGTTCTTCTTCTTAGGTAACGTTAAAGATAAACGCTTCTCTTCCTCAATGTCCAGACATAAATGAAGATATTCCTCACGTGTGTGTATAAAATTTATAATCCAAACATGCGGTAAAGTCTTTAAATCTGATCAAACTTTACACTTTGTTTATTATTGTTGGAACTGCTGGTCTCTTCATTACCATGCCAACAGCCTGTGGGCGTGACCGAATTAAAGATAATGAGCTCACCCAGGAAAAACGGTACTCTCTTTACTTCAATGCAGATTATATAAACAGGAAATATTTGTTTATAATGTTTTGATTATAATTAGCTTGTTTAAAAGTAGACATTTCAGGCTTTCTTTGGATATGTGTATCATGTTTGTGTGATGAGTATTTGCGGAGTTTCAACTGATTTTTGTAACGTGATTTGAGAAACAGCTGGCGGAGACAGAAATGTCTAAATGCGCACCCTGTTTATTTTCTTTATTTGACAAAAACACAAAGATCTCTTGTTATTGTGAATGTACACTAATTAAAGAGGACCCTTCAGAGTTTCAAATGATGTCAAACACGTAAGTGTTTGATTATTAATGATGTAGTATTTTAAGTTGATTCTGCTATGATAAGGAGAAAACACGTCAAAACGCGTCCCCGCGTTTTTGGACCCCTGGGGGTTAAACATTGCTAATACTTACTAATACTTTATCATTATAAATCAATTTATCGTACAAGATAAAACAGATGTAAACAAATATTTCTCAAAGTGCCAAAAAGAATAGAAATTAAATGCATTTATTAAATTTTATACCACGGGGCTGTTGAATGCTTTATTCTGACTGGTTGAGAAATGTTTCAGGGGTCCTCACTATTTCTTGATAAACACACACCTAACCAGTCAAATGTTTTAAAACAACCACCAAAGAAATGTCTTAACAATGTCTGTGGTAACCGTGCAGAATAATTGACTCCGGTCCTTGGATTTATTAGAAAATAATGCAAAAACATGCTGTATTGGCACGATGCAAAGCGTTACCACCTTTGGTGTGCATTATTTTCAAATAATTCACTGGCCCGTCATCAATTTTTCCTTACACATTTATTGAACAATTCACGTCTTCCATTGGTAAAAACTGCAGTAACACATTCAAATTAAAAGGTAAAGAAATAAAACATTGTTTTTGACCCATCTCTTACATAAGGAATAATTGACGACGGGCCACACCGCAGGTGTGCCTTATTTTCAAATAATTCAAAGGACCAGAGTCAATTATTCCACTTATACCACGGTTACCACAAACATTGCTCTGGTGCCTATTTTTAAGACGTTTGACAAGTTAGGTGTGCGGTTTACAGAAAAATAATCATCACCCATAGATCATTTCTCAGCCAATCAGAATGCAGCATTCAACAGACCAGTGGTATAAAAAAAGGTAATTCACAACCATAAGTCCATAAAACAGACGGAGGTCAAAAACACTTGTAAACCATCCTAAACTAAGACAAGGAAACAACAGGGGAAAACCACAGACAGGAACAGGTTAAAGGGCAAGTATGGTCTGAAAGTGTTTATTCGTGCATGTTAACGATATGCAAAAGGTACAAACCCCAAATTAAACGATGACACAAGTTATTGTTACCAACTTAAATCTCTTTTCTTGGACTACAACAAACATACTGATTTTAGGCAACGTTGCTGGGCCTGTTGACAAAGAATTATTATCATAATTCTTTCTGCTTCTGAAATACAGCCTGTAAATTAACTCCTGTCAGCATTACATTATAAGCTAATCTAACAAACATGGTAAGGAGCGTCACATTTCCATCTGACGTCAGAGGTATTTAGGCCATTTACAACGTACTGGTAAGCTGGCCAATCAGGGACACAGCGCTTTCAGATTGATGAGTTTAAAAAAAAGTTTGAGGAAGGCAGGAAATCTGGAGCTACCAAAATGTATGGTATGTAGTAGGGGTGACCCCGAATAGTCGAAGATTCGATGCATCGATAGGAGAAGCCTGATTCGACTACCAATCTCACAGTCGAATCGTCGCAGATGTGTTATGAAATGAGGATCATTCAATTTTGGCCGTATGGGTGCACACATTATCTGATTTCACATATAACAGCTTTCTCACAATATATTAATATACAGCATATTATGATAATGCTGCAAATAATATGTGAAGTAACAGCTTTCAATAAATATTTTTAAAATGCGTATAAATCCAACATCCCCTGTGACCGGGCTACACGGAGGTTTCTTCGTTAATAAACCATTGCTTCTTTGTTTCTACATTTAAAAGACAAAGCTGGCAATTATATTATGGCTATACTTTTCTATTCTTTTAATATTTTATTTTATTTATAAATCACTCTGGGTTATCTGATTTAACTATTTGGCTTGTGTTTTGTTTCCGTGCACTTGAGGCATTTTGCATATTTGTTCTGCACTTTGTTACTTCTGACCTTATTTTATTAAAAAAATGTATCTATTATAAACGTAAATTCTGATCTAATTTAAGTATGTAAATTTTGGATAGCTTTTCATTGTATCAATGTTGCGTTATTGTGTGCTGGCCATGCTTGCGCATGTAATTTAGCCGAACGGGCTAGGTGCTCTGCGTCTCATATTTAGGAGTTCATCAAACTAAACATTAAAAACCGGATGTTTTTCGACGGGTATACGTTTTTAAAATGTATTTATCATACATTTTGGTTATCTTGTCAAAAGTTACTACAAAACAGGTAAGCCGTTTTTTTAAATTTTGGTGATGAAACGGAAACTATCTGCACCGAACCTATTTCTGCCTGACACGAATGTCTTTCTTGTGATTTAATATTATGGTTGGTGTTCACTTTTAAGAGATTCCTGAAGTAAATAATATCATCCGGTCTTTCTGTATCTAAAGTGAATACAGAGATGATCAAAGTCAGAGAGGTTTTTTTTGGTCATGACTGATTTGACGCGCTATATCTCCAAATTAAATAAAAACACTTAATTGTATCCAGGATTTCCAAGGCAGAATCACCTTTGTTATTTTTTTTAGGTTTAGTTATCAAAATGTTTTTTTGTGTGATGTTCTGTAGATCGTGGCTTTAAAATAAACAAATGTTGCCTTATATATTTTACCTTAAAAAAATAAATATATAAATGCATCGTCAGTTTTGTCTTCGTTCATCACTTACAGTAAAATTTATTTATTTTTATTTATTGTTTATTTGACAGGGATGTTGCACAACAAATGTGTTGCACAGACCAGAAATAGCTTCAAGCTAATTTTCATCTGTAGTCCCTGGACAGCGGCAAAGTGACAACAAGTTAATACAGTGTACAATAAACATTTCTACCAATAAGTCCACTCACAGTACAAAATACAAATAAAACACCTATAAAAATATCGTCTCAACAAATGCACTAACTGCAGTATTTACAACTATTAAAATTTACCTGCTATAACCCAATTTACCAATTTTTGTGCTAATGATTACAAAACTGCCCATTTTTCAACCACTTTTTAAGGTTAAATTTAAACTGTTGCAATGTAATACTCTCTCGCACAGTTAAAGGCAACGAATTCCACATCCCTGCTGCTTTTACTGAGAAGCAATTCTGTCCAAAGGTAGAGGACCTAAATTTAACATAACAGTCTTCTCTAGAGGTGGCTCGCGTTGTTCTAATTCCTACCTCTTCACACGATTTTACCAACATTCTCAGGGGCTGTGGTGCCAAATCATGAAAAATTTTATATACTAAACTAACATTCGAGAACAAAATAAAATTTTCAAACGTTAGTAGTCTATATTTCTTCACAATATTACAGTAGTGGTATGAAACAGGTTTTTTTGTCTAAAATTTTAAGTGCCTGTTTATACAAGCTTTGGAGCGGCTGTAATACAGAGTTGTTTGCTAAAGACCAAGTTGTGCTGCAATAAGTAAAATGTGACAATATCATTGCATGCATATAAAGCTTAGCTGCATCTGTGCTCATTTGCTGGCGAAGATATCTAAACTCCGATAAATTAAATTTTACAGTTTTTATCACTGTCAAAAGACAGTTTTGGTCACTTTAACAGAAAGTTGTTTATGTGTGCTGCTTGTGAAAGAAAATAAAAGTTACCAATTTGTACCTTGTCTGGCCCCCTCCCAAACCATGCAGACAAACATAGATATGATTTGACTATCGGTCGACTATGGAAAGATTCGACAATTCTGATTCGAATATGTAAATCCTTAGTCGAGGACACCCCTAGTATGTAGAAAATAATGGGGCGGTTTCCCGGACCAGGATTAGCTTAATCCAGGACTAGGCCTTAGTTTAATTAGGAAATATAACTAGTTTTAACAAACATGTCTTACTAAAAACATTACCTGTGTGCATTTTGAGGTAAAACAAAGGGCACTGATGTATTTTAAGATATGTCAGTGCAAGTTATTTTCAGTTTGGAGAGCTCTTAAAAGTGTTTAAGTCTAGGACTAGTCTAATCCTGGTCCGGGAAACCGCCCCAATAATGTGTTTTTTGAACCATAAACCATAAACAATGTGTATTATACCAAATACACAAAATAACATAGTTTTTTTTTTTTTTTTTTTGAGTTACATATTTAGCCTCTTATAAAGTTGGGAACCCTATTAAAGACGATTAATTCAAATGACAATTAAGATGAAAGTTTACCTTTTAAATTCTCTCAGGTTTATGAGTGACGCATAATGACGGCCCATCCATCCATGACGGGCTGGAGCCTAATAATGAGTCTCACATTTTAAAACATCAAAATCTTTAGTCAGTTGCTTGGTGAGCTCAACAAAATACTTTATTGTAGAAAATTCAAAAACGGGTACAGTCTTTCACACATTGGTTTATACCACAGAACTGAAACTAAAACCACAATGAGCTCAACTCCATTAGAGTGCTAACACTGATGTGTGCTGCTTTAGCTGTCAACATATAAACTGTGATGCTTGAGAAGACACTTATAACTATATCTATTTGTGCCACATTATGATACCAGAGATCAAGCTTGTTGATGAGTGTGATGTTATGTTTCTAGGCATTAAGACTTGCATACTAGATTACACAGCGAGTTAAAAACCTCACAGACTTACTGACATTTGAAGAGGAACCTGAGCTTCTGTGTATCTGGACACCAGAATAACTTTGATCAGGGGTGTCAAACTCAAGGCCCGCAAGCCAAATCCGTTCCACAGCCTCATGTTATGTGGCCAGTGAGAGCTTACAATTTTTTTATTGTTATTATAAATTAGATTTTTTGCATTGAAAAACTTTTGTGGGCGCCATAACAAATGCCTTTTTTATGAGTTATTGTAATCAATGAGTGATAATGTTGATGATTACAGGAGAGAGAATGAATAGAGTCTCGCACGCGAGCACTCTCTGTCTCCAAACAAAGCACAGTCTCTCACTCTCTCTCTCTCTCTCTCTCTTTCTCTCTCTCTCTCTCTCTCTCTCTCTCTCTCTCTCATCAAAACAAAACAGATAAAATGTGAAAGGTCAGAAGATCAAATTTAGCGATTAGCACACAGCACATCTATTTTCAATAATATCTGATTCGCAAACTAATGGCTCATTTGAACCAATTCGTTTAAATGAATGATTGAAACTACTGATCTGTCCAACACTGAACTCATGAGATGTCAGTCAAGCAGTAACCCAAAGCCAGGTAAAGAAAATCACAGCTTTTTGACAAAAAGGGCAAGAAATGATAACAGTGACTGATAAATGCATGGCCTGTATATAATGTGGAGGAGGTTGTAAAACTCTTCAGATAGACCATAGGAAGTGGCCCAAACCAAAAAATTGCACTCTGAAAACTATTAATATGGTTTCAATAAAGTATTATAAATATGATGTTTTATAGATTACTACCATAAGTTAAGACAAGTGATTATAATAGGAAATAAAATAACGAATAAAGTGTGACAATCTGCTAAATATTTCATATGATTTACCCGCTGCCTTGATGGAGCTTTGAATCAATGTTTGCAATGTTGAACTGCATTTAGCAGCCTCCCTTTCCTCTACCTGTTCTATTAGATCTGATCAGGAACATGTGTGGCGTGAACCTGATAATGTAGTGTACCGTGAGTTTATAAAAAAAATAGCTTAATGCGTGAAATGAATAAACAATGCCAAAAAATGTCAAGTCTGAAATCAACGGAGGCTTGGACCCAGAAATGGCATTCCTTACGTCATAACTTAACAAGTGGATTATATTTTGATAAATGCAAAAATCCCTGATATTCCATGACTTGGACAAAATATAATTCCCTGACTTTCAATGTCTGGAATAGACAATGTCGCTGATGAGGGGGTGTCAAAAAAAAACTGAGAGGGGCGAACTGAATGCATATAATTGTCCCAGCTAGAAAATACATATACAGTAGCTTTGGTACGTTCAGTCAGCAATGTTGTGTTTGCACTATAATTTTTACAGAACACAAATAAAAGTCAGGACAACGATTGGCATTTCTTCTTTCGTTCTTTACTGCGCGTCAGTAACTCTGCAACACGTTACTTGTTATTCATTGCATCATGAACGGGCCAACCAGAACTTTACACAGAGTTCAACAACATCTAAATACACTACCAATACCTTACACAGAGTTCAACAACATATAAATACACTACAGTTTCCTCCCCCCCTTAGATAAGAAAATCTTAAACAAGTATTATCAATTTTTTTTTCTCTCTGTTCTCTTTACAACAAAACATTTTATATACTAACAAAAAGAAATGTATGCTACTGCATAGTTATAATGTCCTTTGTAAGGTTTTTCTTTATTATTTATAAATCAAGACGGTTTGGTGATTTCCTTATTCTGGTAGGATAACGTTTCTCTTCAGAAATTGAAGTTGGTGTTTGTGGTGCTTCACTGAAAGATGTAGTGACATCTTGAGGTGTTGTTATATCACTTCCACCTGCAGCAGGATTAACAGTGGTGAATGGAACACTCACAGGAGCACTGTCCAGAGGAACAGCCGATCTTCTTAACTGATCAATGTGACGTCGCCAGACAGTATCTGGTGCAATCTCAACAGTATATGAGAGTGGTCCTGTTCTTTCTTTAACCTTTGCTGGCGTCCATTTGTGATCTCCTCTATAATTTCTAGCAAGCACACTCTCTCCAATTTCCAACTCTCTTGTTTCTCCACCTCCTTGTGACTGTTTCATCTGCTTATCCTGTACAGCTCTCCTCAGATTGGGTTTCAGCAAGTCCAGCCTTGAGCGTAAAGGTCTACCAAGGAACAACACAGCGGGCATTCGATTTGTAGTGACATGAGTCGCATTGCGATATGCAAACAAGAAATTACGTAACTTCTGGTTTAGTGTAAGCCGTTCATCTGTCATGGCTTGCAGACCATTCTTCAAGCTTTGCACAAACCTTTCAGCTAAGCCATTGGTGGCTGGGTGGTAGGGTGCTGAGGTCACATGCTTGATTCCATTGTTCTTTAGAAAGATCTGAAACTCCTCAGATATAAACTGGGGCCCATTGTCACTCACTAGCTGTTCTGGTACACAAGTTCTTGCAAAGAGTTCTCTGAGAACCGACACAGTTTGAGCAGCTGTTGTGGAGGCCATGCTGAACACCTCTGGCCATTTTGAGCAAGCATCCACCACGACCAGAAATGTGGTGCCCATGAATGGACCCGCAAAGTCAACATGAATCCGTTGCCATGGTAATGCAGGCCACTCCCATGGATGTAGTGGTGCAGTTTTTGGCATCTTTTGCACATGTTGACATCCAGAGCACTGCATGGCGAGCTGTTCAATCTGCTGATCTATACCAGGCCACCATACAAAGCTTCTGGCGAGTGACTTCATCTTTACCACTCCAAGATGTCCCACATGAAGCTCCTTCAAGACTTGGGTTTGCAGCTTAGGTGGTACAACAACTCTGAGTCCCCACATAACACAACCACCGTCCAGAGTTAGTTCGTCACGGCGTTGATAGAACTGCTTGAACTGGATCTTTTTATCTGCAGTCCAACCAGACTGTATGGCTGTATATACTTGGGACAATGCGGGGTCTCTCCTGGTCTCTCTTCGAATCATTTCGTCTGTGACAGGGGAACTTTCAAGCTGAGTCAATGTAAACACATCCAAGGGTATGTTTTCTGTCACTGAGTTTTTATCAGGTCCATCCGATGGAAGACGTGATAGTCCATCAGCATTTGCATGTCTGTGTGTTCTTTTAAACTCAATCTGGTATCTGTGTCCTCCCAGGAACAACACCCATCTCTGCATTCGTGCTGCAGCTGTCAGTGGAACTCCTTTCTGTGGACTGAAGATGGAAACCAAAGGCTGATGGTCTGTAACCAGTGTAAATTTGTTTCCATACAGATATTGATTGAATTGTTTCACACCCCATACCAGGCTCAAAGCCTCTCTGTCAATCTGTGCGTAATTCTTTTCGGCAGCATTGATGGAGCGTGATGCAAATGCTATGGGACGCTCCGTTCCATCATACATTACATGTGAAAGCACTGCTCTGATGCCATATGGAGAAGCATCACACGCCAACCTTAGTGGTTTATGTGGGTCGAAGTGGGTCAGAACTGTATCTGACATCACCAGTGTCTTTGCTTCCTGAAAAGCTTGCATGCACTGTTTTGTCCATATCCATTTCTTTCCTGCTTGTAACAGGGCATTCAGAGGGTGCAGTACAGTGGCTAGATTTGGCAAAAACCTGTTGTAGTAATTGACAAATCCAAGAAAGGACCTCAATTGTGAGACATTTTCTGGCTGAGGGGCCTCTGCGACTGCTCTTAGCTTATCGTGACATTTGTGCAGACCGTTTGCATCGATTTTGTGTCCACAATATGTGACGGTTTCTTTGAAAAATACACACTTGTCACGTATTGCACGTAGTCCATACTCTTCCAGCCTCTTTAAGACCTGTGCTAAGTTTTCCAGATGACTGCTGTCACTCTCACCCGTGACGATGATGTCATCAAGGTAACACTGGGTACTGGGGCATCCCTGAAGTACCTGATCCATAGCTCTTTGCCATATAGCTGGTGCTGAGGCAACACCAAAAAAAAGTCTGTTATAACGATATAGGCCCTTGTGGGTATTAATAGTCAAGAAGACTTTTGAGTCCTCCTCTATTTCCATTTGCAAATAGGGTTCGGCAAGGTCTATTTTGCTATTGAGCTGTCCTCCTGAAAGTGAAGCAAAAATATCCTCTATTCTCGGTAGTGGATATTGTTCCACCTGCAATTCAGAGTTAATGGAGACTTTAAAATCCCCACACAGTCTTACAGTTCCATCCTTTTTGGCAACAGGAACAACTGGGGTTGCCCATGGACTCCAGTCAACCTTGGAAAGTATTCCTTCAGCTTCCAACCGATCCAGCTCAGTTTAAACTTTCTGGCGAATAGCATAGGGAACAGGACGTGCCTTACGGAACTTTGGTACTGCATCCTTATTCAGCGTTATTTTTCCTTTTATATGCTTTAGAGTTCCAATGCCCGACTGAAACACTGCAGCAGCCCCAGCCAGTACTTCTTCCAGTTTCTTTTTAGTGCACAGTGACTCTGGAACTGTAATTTGCAGACTTTTTATGGATTTCCAGTCCAACTGCATCTTTCTTAACCAGTCACGTCCCCAAAGTGCTGGTCCATCTGTTGGTACTATGTACAGATCTAATTCACTCTGTTGATCATTGTACTTTACTGTCACAGGCATTATTCCTAGAGGAATTATGGGCTCACCTGTATATGTTTCCAGTTTGACAGGCGACGGTTTTAATTTATTGTACTTGAAATGTTCTTTAAACTCATGCTGTGACATCACTGATACAGCAGAGCCTGTGTCCAGTTCCATTCTGATTGTTTGTCCATTCACTTGTGGTGTAAGCCAGATTGCTTGTTTCAAGTCACTTTTCAGACTGTAGATTTCTAAATTTGCCAACCCTGTTTCACTTTCTTCATCAGAGATCTGTCCGACATCATGCACATTTTTACTTTTCTTTTTCTGAGCTTTGTATTGCCTCTCTCTCTCTTTGTGCAGTACATCTGATCGACATGCTCTTTGTATGTGTCCAATTTTTTGCACTTTGCATTGGTTGTTTAGGTTTATACACAGTGCTCACCTTGTTCACAGACATTTTCACTCCAGATTGCAGCTCCATAGCGTCTCTGGCAGCCGTTTCCATAGCGACAGCAATTTCAACCGCATGTTTAAACGTTAAATCCGCCTCCGTGAGCAGTCTCTTCTGTGTACTCTCTTGTGAAATGCCACAGACTAAACGATCTCTCAACGCATCATTTAGTCCATCCCCAAACTGACAGTGTTCTGACAACTTTTTTAACGCAGCTACATAAGCTGCAATTGACTCTCCGTCGTTCTGATTCCTTTTATGAAATCTGAAACGCTCAGCAATGAGCAGCGGTTTTGGCGCTAGGTGCTCTTGCATTACCTTTACAATGTTGTCAAAACTCAGATCAGCCGGTTTTGCGGGAGCAGTGAGGCTTCTCAGCAGTGCATAAGCTTTACTTCCTATCGCACTCAACAGCACTGACACTCGCTTGTCGTCATCGATGCTGTTCGCTTTGAAATACTGCTCGATTTGTTCACAGTACATCGTCCAGTCATCCGTACTGCTGTCAAATGGGTCGATCTTTCCAATGTATCCAGCCATTTTGTCTTGTTTTTGCTCTTATTTACTGTTTTTGAACTGAATTTACCCCTCTGTGCCCGGGTTTCGTCACGCTTCTCCCAGAAAAAAAATGCCCATCCGAAAAAAACTTGGAGACAGCGTTTTCATATCATATCCAAAAATCCATCCTCGTCGCCAACTGTTGTGTTTGCACTATAATTTTTCTAGAACACAAATAAAAGTCAGGACAACGATGGGCATTTCTTCTTTCGTTCTTTACTGCGCGTCAGTAACTCTGCAACACGTTACTTGTTATTCATTGCATCATGAACGGGCCATCCAGAACTTTACACAGAGTTCAACAACATCTAAATACACTACCAATACCTTACACAGAGTTCAACAACATATAAATACACTACAAGCAAGATTGTTTTGATCACATTCACTGAAAACGATACTATGTTCCGATAGAACAACATAAATTAGACTGTTTAAGAAAAAATCCTGCGCTTCTACCTCCACCTAGAGCCTGTTATTTGGTTGGCAAAAATCCAACGCTCCCGGTCATCTGGTCCAATCAGCACAGGGCTGTGTAAAATCTACCTGTCAATAACAGTTTCTGCACACGCCACAGATCCACCCTCACGCACAGGTGTGGGCATGAAAATTGTAAACATTCAAAATCATCTCAATCCTCCAGAGTTGCCGACTGTAGCTTTAAGTTTTAACGCGTTATAAACAAACATCTCGGTAATACAACTACAAAAACTGCAGCTATATAATAAGCAACTTACAGAGCTCTGAACAATCTTACTACATACAACAACAACCTGCATATTAGCACAACACTGCTCATTTGGAGCTCAGACACAAAGGTAGTGGCAGTTGCTGTAGTTTCTTTCTTTTAATCAATTTTTGAATGTCCATGATGAAATTAGTTAATGCAATATACAACCTTGAAATTATGAAATGTTCGTAGCCTTCGTGTTTGCTTTACGTCGTGCAATAATTTTTACATAATGTTATTAGGGTGGGGGAACATGCTTAGTCAAGTGACCAATCAAAATTGGATCTTGCCTCACAGACCGTTCTTAGCTAAACTATTGCTATTTTAGTTTATTATTCACTTTAGGAAGACAATACACAAGACAAATGTGATTTTTAAATAGCACCATAAAAATCCCATTCAATATTAATGGTAATCTAAGGTGGTGGGATAGATGGGACAATAGACCTTTAAAAATTCCATGATATTCCAGAAATTCCATGATCTGTGGATAATCTGTTCTATTACTTTGAGCGAGGTTGGCAGTTGGTAAGAATGGCACCTCAGTTGATAAGAGGGTAAAGGGGCAGTGGCAACATCACCAGTTTAGGGGCAGCTGCAACTCTCATTTCTAAAAGTCTGTGTGTAAGTCCAGATCAGCCACAAAATTTAATAAAAAACCGTTTCTAAACTAGAACCCACTGCTGTTTGTTGCATGTCACTGTTGTTAACACAAAAACTGATTCATGGGCATTTCACAGATTAAACACTGCCATCTAGATGACACGTTTAAACACTGAACAACTGTTTTCTTAAGCTACACACTCCCATCCGGAATGTGACGGCATCACCGAAAGATGAATGACTTTTTCAAATACCTCTAACTTGGCGCTGGTTGCTTAGTTTTACAATACACCTCTGGTGCAACTCAGACACATCATCAGTGATGTATCCTGGGTTCATTGGGTGTTTCGGGTCTCACAACATCATACACCCTCTCCCAGGCGACCCAGCCAGGGTTGATCAGACTTGTGTCTGAGTAGCTTGTATGATCCACGGATCACCCCGCTTGATCCACAGCCATCTTGACGCCTTTTCAGCGACGTCCGTGATGATCTTAATGGCTTTCCTACTGTGCAGTCCCTTCACTCCAAGCATCTTGAGGGCCCTGATGAGTGACTGTCCGACAAATCCTCTACACCCAACCTCGATGGGATTGCTTCTTGTCCTCCACCCCCTGCTTCGGCATTCGGCTGCCAATTCCTCGTATTTGGCCCTCTTCCTCTCAAACGCCTCCTCCATCCGGTCTTCCCAGGGGACCGTCAACTCCAGCAGGACCACTTGCCTTGTTTTTTCCGACACCAGGACTATGTCTGGCCTGAGCGTGGTCACTGCAATGTTCTCTGGGAATTTGAGCTGTCTCTCTAGGTCGACATTCAGCTGCCAGTCCTGTGCTGTTGCGAGCAGCCCCCCTGTTTGTTTCATGCGCTGGTGTGGCTTCTCCCCGGCTTTAACAAAGGCGATGTTCTGCCTTACTGGTCGCTGGTGTCTGCTGTCTATGATCCCAGTGCTGATAACCTCTGCGATGGCCTTCAGCACTTGGTCGTGGCGCCAACGGTAGCGCCCATCTCCCAGTGCTTTGGGACAGCAGCTCAAGATGTGCTCCAATGATCCTCCTCTCTTGCAGAGTGGGCACAAAGGTGTATCTGACAAGCCCCAGCGAAATAGATTGGATGGGCTAGGGAGGACATCATAGACAGACCTAACCAGAAATTTGATTCGGTGTGGCTCCGACTTCCACAATTCTGCCCATGATATCCTCCGCCTGCTCCCATCGGGTCCATGCCCCCTGCTGCCGCATCCCTACTGCTCTGCTGCCGCGGGATTCCTCCTCCCCTGCTCGGACCTCATCTTGAATCAGCTGCCGCTTTTCTTTTTCCTGGGCCTTGTTAAAGCGAGGTGTTGGGTTGCCCCCGAGTCCTGCCCGTCCAGATGCCACCGCTCCTACCAGCACGCCATGTCGCAGCCGTGACTCAGCTTGCTCTACTGCCTCATGGGCCTTCCACTTCCTGCCAGTTCTGACCTCTATGGCAGCTGAAGAGACTTTGATGTCACTGGAGTCTCTGTAAAGTAGCACCTCTCTTGCTCTGGTTACCATGAACTCTTCCTTCAAACTACTGAAAGGCAGTTTTAGCTTGTTCTTCCTACCGTACAAGGCGATGTCACTGAGACTCCTTGGTAGCCCTAGCCACTTCCGCTGGAAACCGCTGACTTTCCTCTCAAAGCCTTCAACGGTGGTGATTGGAACCTCATAGACCAACAATGGCCAGAGCAGTCGGGACAGGATGCCATGCTGGTAAATCCAGGCATTATATTTACCTGGCAGACCTGACTTGTCCACAGCCATCAGCCAGCTTCCCAACTGGTTAGTGGTCGTCTGAATTGCTGCGGTGTCCTTCAGGGAACAGTCGTAGATCTTGCCTAAACTCTTGACTGGCTTTTCTCGAACAGATGGTATCTGGATGCCTCCTAGTGTGAAACGGAACTGGTCTGTAACCTTACCTTTCCTCACTACCAGGGACCTGGACTTGGCTGGCTTAAAGTCCATCCGAGCCCATCTGATGAGGTGCTCGAGCCCTTGGAGGATCCATCTGCACCCCGGGACTGATGTTGTGGTCACCGTCAGATCATCCATGAATGCTCTGATGGGGGGCTGCCGTATGCCTGGCTTGGTAATTGGGCCTCTGCACTCCACCTCTGCTGACTTCACCAGCATATTCATTGCCAAGGCAAACAATATCACAGAAATTGTACATCCATTGATAATGCCCTTCTCCAGCCGATGAAATGCAGATGTTTCCGCTTCCCCTTCTGCACAGAGGTATCAATATATGCGTTCCTCAGGAGGAAGTCTGTCAGGCGTCGGGCAAGAATGCTGAAGAAGATCTTGCTCTCAACACTGAGGAGCGAGATGACTCTGAACTGCTCGATGGTGCTTGAGCTGTCCTCCTTCGGGATCCAGACGCCCTCTGCATGTCGCCGCTGCTGCGCCACCTTCCCTCTCCTCCAGATGACCTTAATCAGTTTCCATAACCTCTTCAAGAGTCTGGGGCACCTCTTATAGACGACGTACGGCACTCCACTCGGGCCTGGTGCCGAGCCGGTTCTAGCAGCCTTGACGATTTCTACAACTTCCTTCAAAGTTGGTTCCCTGGTGTTAAATGTCGAGGTGGGTTCTGGTGGAGTTATCAGCTGCTTACATGGCCCGAGATCTTTGTCTCTTGCGCTGTCACTGTAGGTGGTACTGAGGTGCTTATTAACCTCTTCTTCAGTGCACTCGAGCTGGCCACTTCTTTTCTGCCCGAGGATCTTCTTTGTAAAACCAAACGGGTTAGAAATAAAGGCGACGCGTTTCCTGGCTCTCTCCTTGCCCCGCCTCCTATGCCACTCCGCTCGCCGGAGGGTGGTTAGCCTTTTCCTTAGGGTGTGGCGGAGTTCTGCCAAACCAGCCTTTTCCTCATCCCTTGCCTTCTTAAACTGCCGCCTAAGCAGTCTGAGCTCACTCCTTAGCTGGCTGATCTTCACTTCCCGTCGGTTTGGCTCTGCCACACTTCTGGTCAGCTGATGTTTCTTAACGCCAAACCTTTCAGCTCCGATGCTATTTGATCATATCATCAAATACGTTGTTCATTAAGGTTTATTTGGTCTATTTACTTGTTCGGAAGATATTATATTGTGGTATTGTGATGTCGTCCTCCTGTCGGTTCTTATGGTTCCGCATGAATTCGAACAAGTCTACTAGATCACATGATAACGTCAACATGGCGGATACTGTCCATACTAACACAAACGTATGTACTGTCTTAGCTCTCGTAAAATAGGTCAGCAAAATTCAGTACCTACTCAGTAAGTATGCGATTTCGGATTCAGCCAGTGGTCACTATCTGCTATGTGCTTACCATCATTTCTCAAAATATCTTCTTTTGTGTTTATCAGAAAAAGAATTTCACACTGGTTTAGAACAACATGAGGATGAGTAAATGATGACAGAATTTTAATTTTAAGGTGAACTATCCATTTAACGCTGAATTAACATATTACAGTTTTTTTACAGACGCTAGGACACATTTCTCAATACTTAGGTCACTTTTGCAAAACTCTTCACATAGTTTTCCTGACCAAGTTTCAGCTTGGCAAACCAGTATATTTCACAATCAAAATGCACTACAACCACCAAAACACTTTATTCAGGTCTCAAATCAACTCATTCTTCCAGAACACTAGCAAAAGTTGACAGCGGACAAACACACTTTGTCACCCACAAAACATTGACTTAAAAACACTAACACCATGTAGCATTATACAAAGTTTGTGACGTGTAAAACAAGGACAAATCTCTGTTTATAATTCACAGCAATATATGTTACTGGATAAATCAGACATGATGCAGATAATTGATCCTCAGTTTAGCCCACATACATGTAGACTTCTGTTGTGCTCACTGTGTGAAGAGTTGTGCAAAAGTGTCTAAGTATTGAGGAATGTATCCTAGCGTCTGTAAAAAAACTGTAAACAGACATTTGAATTTAAATATGTGGTGCTTGATGATTGACAGCTGAAATCCTGGGGTCGGTTAAGGAGATATAAGTGGTTACTTTATTAAACGATCTGACTTACAATTCTGACAATGAAACAAACACATCTCAGAGAGAAACAAGAACCATAGAAAAAACACTCACAATGGCATGGCAACCATCTTACAACAGCCTAGAAACCACATAGCAGCTCACTAAAAGTCACTTGGCAATGCCAACACCATGATGATAAAATACACAAATGATGATTGTGGCTCAAACTAAGTGTTGTGAGGAGAAACTGAGAGATGAAGAAGCGGCTGGAGTTAATCATCATCATCCTCTATAAACGTACAATAATCTAATTGATGACTGTGTGTTGTTTACACTCAGATTGTGTTAAACTCTCACTCTTATCTGTGTTACACTGTAAACAAATTCCGTAGAAATTGCAGCTGGGTTGCCGGTAACTTACCGTAGATTTAAATTTATGTTATTTACTGGCAACATTTTGTTCAAAGTTAAATGAACATTAAATATTTACAAGTCTTTGTCTTTACAGAGTAAAACTAAAAAACAGCATCAAGCAAAACATTCTGGGAAACAAATCTGAAGCAAAAAACAGAAAAAGGTTGATGATGATTTCTGGTTCCCAGAATGCTTTGCATGAGGCTGTTATTGTATAGTTTTATTCTGTAAAGATAAAGACTTGTTAATATTTAAAGTTTATTTAACTTTGAACAAACTCTTGCCAGAAAATAACATAAATGTGAATCTACGGTAAATTACCGGCAACCCAGCTGCAATAACATTGTAATTCTACGGAATTTTTTACATTGTACAATTTACAGCTTATCTCTGTTTGATAAACTTTATAACTCATTTTAACTCACACAGACCACAAAACCAAGCAGCTGATGTAAGAGATCATGGACAGCGATTTACTTTCATCTACACCTGATTCAGAAAAAATAAATGAATCATGAGAAAAGCAAACTTCTTACCTTCTTAAAGGGAAATAAATGTGCAAATTTCATCAGATTAATGAAGGACTCAGTGAAACAAAAGAACACAAAGGAACCACAGCGACCCCTCGTGTATGGAAGTCAAATAACATCTTCACTATACAATCATCCAATTTATTGCCGCAGGGCTCAATAGCAGGGTTTCAGTCACGTGATTTTGATGACGCGCGATGGCGGGACTTAGGGCAGATGGAGGGCAGGAAGTAAAAATCTGAATACGTCTATGGAGGGAACCGTTGCAGAGAGTCCGTATTGTACAGATTTAGATCCAGTTTCAGGACATAGATAACATATGTTAGATGTGACCCTTACCTCATGAAGATAAGTGAGTTTTCGGTAGAACTGAAAGATTTACCGACAGTCAAGGCGGTTGACATCACCGACTATCTGGTCCTTCAGACATCGTATCGATGGGGATAATGTCACGCTAAGCCACATCTTAAACTTTGGGATGGTGTGATTCCTAAAGTTGAATGTTTTTTTAGAAACTGTATACTTTCCAGAAATACTGCGACAGCAAGTTAAAAACATACATATGTAATGTGATGAAAGGATATGAACTCCAAGCACTCTTTAAAGTAGGCTGTGTGATATATTTCTGTTAAATCAATAGTGTCGTATGAGACAAGATTTTGAATATTGTTGTGATTAAATGCCATTGGTTTATTTACAAGATTTTTTAAACAATTGTTATAATAACTACAAGAACATGGTGTGCAATAATACATTGGCATCCATTTCATTTCATATAATACATATTGTCAGTACAATTAGATTAGTGGATAAAAATATTACATTTGAAAACACATGATGTGACTGATGACCCTCCCTCCTCTTTACTCTAATGGGATGACAGACTCCCAAAGATTAGACAAGACACAGCAAATAACAGGCATTTATAAATCTTCAAGCTAAATCGTTCAGCCAGGACTAGGCCTTAGTTTAATTATGAAATATAACTAGTTTTAACAAACATGCCTTACTAAAAACATTACTTGTGTGCATTTTGAAGCAAAACAAAGGGCACTGATGTGTTTTAAGATGTCAGTGAAGGTTGTTTTCAATTTGGACAGCTCTTACATTTATTTAGCAAACTCAAATGAACTATTCAAATTTAGACAGTACAGACATAGGACCACATGTGATGTAGAGTTCGCACAGCTAAAAAATCTGAATTAAAACTAAGAAGTTGGGGAGCCCTGTGTAGAACTTTGTCATCTTCATGGTTTGGTCCAAAGATCTCTCAGCTCTGTTGTGTTATGTCTCAGAACATCCTCCATCTTCTCAATGTCATCCATCATCAGCTCAGTCTGGCATCCGGCATCTGCATAGCCTGCAATATAGCAGTGGAAAGCATTATTAGTTACAGGTGAAACTTGAGAAATTAGAATATTGTGCAAAAGTTCATATATTTCAGTAATTCATCTTATAGGTGAAACCTTTTTACAATATTCTAATTTTTCATTCTGGGTTTCATAAGCTGTAAGCCATAATCATCAAAATTATAACAAATAAAGGCTTGAAAATCTGACTTTGCATGTAATGAATCTATATAATATATTAGTTTCACCTTTTAAGTTGAATTACTGAAATAAACTTTTGCACAATATTTAAAAAAATTGAGTTTCACCTGAAATTCATGAATATGAATTATGTGAATTTCTGTGTTGTTTGTTGACAACCTTTTTACAAAGATTCAAGTTCTCTGGTCCAATTACACAGGGTGATTTTCTGACAATCACATTTGTAACATTTAATAATAATGATAGTTACACATCTTAGTACAATAATTTACCTTGATCATTTAATGTCCCATTCCCACTGATGCCCTCTGATTGTGAGTAGTTGTCAGCTGGCTGCTTCGGTTCGGAGCTCTCGGCTGTCTGCGTCAGATCCGGGCTCTCAGCTGTCTATTGGAGATGCAATAGCCTCTTTACAGTCCGACCGTCTTTGTTTGTGTTCCTTAAACTTCGTCATCTATGATTTGAGTTTAGTTTTTGGTAAGTTAACCGAGGTTGAATGTCGGAGCTCATTCCGACTTAGCGTCACACAAAGCAGTAGGGCAGCCTAAAAAGTAGAACTGAGGTCCTTTAGACTACTGGTTACTTAATAATTATTACTACGTAAACGAGCATTTAACCGCAACCTAATGTTATATAAACACAGCCACAAAAACCAAGTTATATATCAACATACCTCCGACGAAGTGATCGCTGCGGGCATTAGCAGAGTTTGCTCCTCCTGACTTAAAATCCACTTTTTCCGTCGTTGTTTTGTGAGATTTTTACATTTTTCACCTTTATGAATGACAATCTTTGGAACTCTATAAACCCCCTTCCATTTTTCTCGGTTAGACCGATTGGAACACAGCCGTAAATTACACAAAACATAGGCATTTTAACATACGGCAGATCCAGCTACTTCACTTCCTGCCCTCCATCTGAGTTTCGCGCTTTCGCGAAGCAGCAATGTGACTTCACGTGAAACCAACCTATTCACCTTATTCCACCACGCCCCTTTTTAATTATTCGCTCTTCCGCATTTTGTCAACCGACTTCCGCTGCTAATATGGCACAGTGCATTCGGTGGTTAGTTCGGTGGTTAGAAGATTGTTTGTAGTTCACTATAACTTTAGCTAAATGACAAATATCGCAACTGCTGTAAATGTTTTAAATTAGGAGCACGGTTAAAACTTCATATGACGCTCGGATAGTCTTATATTGTCCCATTAATCGTCTCGTGGTTAGAAGATATGAAGCGGCCACGGCAAGTGGGACATATTACCTCGTCCTGTCAGGAGTTGATGGAGCAGCATTGAAAATTATTAAAGTACTTATGCCTACCAATATTTACACAGTGATTTCGTCTTTTTTAAAGCAAATGTGCACCTTAGCCAGTCCAATATTTCGTTTTTATGTGGTAATGTACCATGATAGAATTCATTTGCAAACTTGACAACACTTATTCCTTCAAATCAGGAGTAACTAACGTTACTGATCTTAAGTTTATTCGTAGAACGGACATCACAAATCTAACGTTAGGCGAAAGAGCACATTTAGCTACAGATGTGGCCTTTAAAAATGCGCGTTTTCTCCCGCGGCATTCGCCAATTCGTCTCGCAGAGTCTCGCAGCATTCTGCAAGTGCTTTCGGGGGGGCTACTTTCCATTTTCCCTTAATGTGTTTCGCTTCACAGAATATCCACCAGGTGGCGCATAAAAACATTGCATTGCGTTGTTTCCAGAAGTTAATAAGGGCATTGCTGAATATTTTACATTGCTACTGTATTAAAACAGCAAAGTGATATGTCAACCCATTCTTGCCAGCATAACAGCGCATACAACTATTAAGATACGTGCAATGCGAACTTATAGGAAGTGCAACAGAGAATTTAGTGTGAGCCTAATAAACGCGACTCTATTTACAATGAATATCTTAATTATTTGTGTTGTCGAATTTTGACACCGTTTCATTGTTTGTTCATAATATTTATAATTGTCAGTTTTTCTAAAAGTATCAATATTTTTAAGAGATTAATGTGGTATAAAAAAAGACATGTTTTAAAGTTAAAAATGTTGTAAAAAATATAGTAGTATTCTTATATTTTAAGAATAACAATATGATACATTTATACTGCGCTAAAATGCTTCACATATGGAAAGAGGAATTCTTCTCAACCACCACCAATAAAGTTTACAAATTATTCTTTAGAAAAAAGGCGTTTAAACCCGGGCTGTACAGTTGGCATATGATATCTTTTTTATTTCGTTTTTACATATTTATATTTATAAAATCTTTAATAATAGGCTACCTTTCTTGCGCATATGCAGTCAGTGTTTCTACGTAATTCATAATTGTAAAAAATATTATTGTAAAATAGAATATCACTAAAATAATTTATTAAAGTAACTTAATAAAATGTCTTAATGTCACTTCTGTGTTTTTTTAGTTGGTCAAACCAAAATAATTGACGCGAACAGAGAAACTGTGCCTTTTGCGGACGAAAAACACCTCCGAAATGTTGAGTTTATGAATATTTACAATATGTACTTTGTGAAATGTGTGTGTAAAATAATCAATTTTATAACATGTGGCTGTAGAGACAAACACGCCGCATCGCCTTCCAGATATCTTACACGTTCGCATTCAACACTTTTCAAAACTTATTTATATTAAATCTAATTAATAATTATAAATTATGACATGAGAAAATTAGAAGTGTGCAAAGAGCCAATTCAGATATTGTTAATTAAAGCTGTTTTATACACCTTTCTGCCTTGTTTAAATTAACAAGCATTTTATTTGCCACTGTCAACACGTTTTGTGATTGATTTAAAGATTTATTACAGAAACTTATATGAAGCAAAGCTATTGTACTAAGCATCTTTATATATATATATATATATATATATATATATATATATATATATATATATATATATATATATATATATATATATATATATATATATATATATATGTTTATATATATATATATATATATATATATATATATAAATGTTTTAAAAAACATATTAGTATTCTTATATATTAAGAATAACAATATGATACATTTATATTGCGCTAAAATGCGTTACATATGGAAAGAGGAATTATTCTCAACCACCACCAATAAAGTTTAAACATTATTCTTTAGAAAAACGCCTCCGAAGTGTTGAGTTTATGAATATTTACACTTACAATATAAACTTTGTGAAATGTGTGTTTAAAATAATAAATTTCATAACTGTAAAGACAAACATGCCGCATTGCATGATTTTATAAATACCGAGGTCCATATAAGTATTTTCCAGGGCATGCACCCCAGGAAAAAAAGCTTCTTATTTCCCTGCTCTACATATATGAATTTTAATACATCAGAAAACCAAAGAATCAAATATCTATAGATTTCAAACCATGTCAGTATGCAGAAGACTTGTGTTGGTCATTAGGAATACATTGTAATAATTATTTTACCATCCTGGGCACACTGCTGCACACTTTCTCTTCTTTTGTTATTTATTTAACTTTAATGACTTCAACAGGTACTGTTTATTAGGCTTTAAGACTGAATGCAATAAAATGTTCAAGCCAAAATATGAACATTTAAACTCCGTGCACGCGCGCTACGGGTGGATGAAGCGTTGTACCGCGCACGTGATGCATCGCGTTTTCAAGTTCAAGCTTAGCAGAAGTCCAGTGCAACACAGGGAATCTAATCATTATACAGTTAAAAACATATCTTCAAGAATTAAAGGGTGGCGTGGAATGTTGTTAATAAACATGCTGAATAACGGAAAGTGAATTACTGGAGGGAGAGAAAGCAGCGCATTAAATTTGGACACCCAAGTGCTCAGCGGCATTAATGTTTCTTGTCCTGTCACCTTGACAGTCACTACGGTTTCATATTTCTCGTCAATAAACTGCTGTATAATAGTCAGCGTTTTACATCTCTCTTGCACTTCCACTAACTGCGCATCTGACCTCGGTGTTGCACCTCTGTCTGCCTGGTTTGATTTTATTGGTCATCTCGGTTTCATTTTGACTTCATCTTACTTAATAGACCCTTTAACTGTTTGTACACCATGTTGACATGGCACCGTATGCGTGCGCATTAGGCAACGGAGGTATGGCAAGAATCAGCAGTGAAGCAACCTACCCATTACACAAAAAATGCACACGGCCGCGCCGGTCTCTGTGTGTCTGCATCTATGAAAAAAATGTGCACCACCTGCATGCAGAGAGCACGCGCGCTGCCTGCACGACATCCAATCACTGCAGTCCCACGTTGGTTTGGATGTTGGGACCGTACCAGTACAGCTCAGCAGTGGTGTAGTCTACTAGGAATTGTAAAGGATTTCCGTATACCCGCTAAAAATAGCGTGAGGATGCGTAACAGCATGGTTTTGTGACATTTCAAACTTTTAGTAATAGTGAAGCACTGACCATTAGCATGCTACACTTGCTACTTTAGCGGGTTGAAATGCATATACATATTAGGCTATATATTTGGTGTGTTTGACTTTCTGCCGAACTGCGCGATCCGATCGGCATATGAAATCCCTATAGCGGCGCGAAAGTGACTGGGGAGCAGAGTGGTGTGGCGCTACAAAACCCACAGGCGAGTGACAGCAAAGTACCGCGAGAGCGATTCAAAGCGGATTTAGCCACGTGATAACTGGAATCGCTCTTGCGGTACTTTGACATCACCAAGAGATCTATACCACTGCAGCTAAGTCACTACATTGACATGGCAGAAGGACAGAATGCCATTTTGTTCTGGGCACTCTTCCTTCACTCTTTCAAGTAGCCTTGGCAGTGCCTGCTTAGTGCTACAGTGGAGCGAGTTTTCAGCCATGGTGGCATCATGGCTAATTTGATCTTTTGAAAATGCAATGCAGTATAGGGGCCTCCCTCCACCTGTCCACAGCATGCATTTTATTTCTGTTGTAAGAGAACTTGACATGACTTGAAACTAAAATGGTAGGACTTTGGACTCGACTTGAGACTTGTTGGCTTTGACTTTTGACTCGACTTGGGACTTGCCTCATCTTTGACATGACTTGACTCGGGACTCGAGGGCAAAGACTTACTTGTGACTTGCATAACAATGACTTTGTCAATTTCAATTTCAATTTAAAGAACTTTATTGGCATGATTGTGTCACTTACAATATTGCCAAAGCATTATACATAAAACAAGAAACATACAATAACACAATATTAACAAACATTAAGGTGCAATTAAGCTAAGGTGCTGGGTGATGGATGAAGTACTACTGCAAAATAAAATAAAATAGAATCAGAGGATATTTACAATATAAAGTTGACTTTGAAATATAAAAATATGAAGTATACAAATGTACATTTATGGAGGCACATGAAAGGTAAAATAAAAGTACTGTACAAGATCAGGGCTGTGGATTATTTCTGATGGTGTGTAACTGATAAATGAATTTAGCAGCAGCTGATTGGTGTCTGTCTTCCCCCAGTAACATCTTCATTTGATCTGAGTCTGAAGATTTATGAAACTCTGGTATGAGCTTTGAGATTTTGTCAAAGTGTTTTTCTCTAAGCTCTTTATATTTACCACAGTAAAGGAGAAAGTGTGTCTCTGTCTCGATCTCGCCACTGTCACAATGGACACAGATTCGCTCTTCTTTTGGGAGCCATGTTTGTCTATGTCGGCCTTTCTCTATTGCCAGACTGTGATCACTGAGTCTGTATTTAGTGAGGATTCGTCTCTGCTTTACATCTCTAACTGTGGAGAGATATTCTGACAGACTGTATCTTCTGTTTAGTGCCCCACCTTCACTTTGTCCCACCTCTGCTTATAGACGTCACATGCCGATTGGTCTGCGCTGCGCAGCAAGAAGCCACACAAGCGCTGAGCGTTGAGTCAAATTATAAGACGAGCGTAAGAAAATGACAGAGGTCTGGTCAGGGAATTAACCCAACACAAAAGTGAAAATGATAGCAATGACTCTTTAGATAAGATCTATAGACATGCACATCAGTGTTTTATTTGTCTGGAGAAAAGGACAATTTGATATCCAAAATAGTGTCCAACATAATACTTACTCTATCAATATACTCAAATAAGTAGGGCCTACATGCACTGCTATCAAACGTGATGTGTTTTTGGTGTTGTAATCTGGAACTTGGTGTATATCAAATGTGTTTGTTAAATGTCTCCACATGGAAACGGAATGCCCTCCCCCCACACAGTCCTGCAATGAGAACCAGAAAAACCGGTTTCTAACCATTTTATTTACATGTGAATAGTGAGAGCACCCCCTCAGGAGCTGTAGCAGGGTTTTTGCGGGGTCTTTATAAGCTTAAGCCAGGACTTAGTTTAAATAGGAAATATAACTAGTTTTAACAAACATGCCTTACTAAAAACATTATTTGTCTGCATTTTGAGGCAAAAAAGGGCATGGCCGCCCGGACCTCTGTAATTTTCTGACGCGTGTCTTATTTGACTCAATGCTCAGCGCTCATTTGACGACTTGCGGCGCCACGCAGCCCGATCGGATGGCATGTGACGTCTTAGCACCGCGAGACAGTAGGCCTACAGTATGCTTTTGAATAGATCTCGCGGTAGTGTGATGTCACAGGCCAACGGGTTTGCGCTGCGCCCCATTAAGTAAGATAAAGTGAAAATTATTCCTAGATGACCAATAAAATCATACCAGGCAGACAGCAAAGGAGGAAGGATACCTCAGTTAGTGGAAGTAATAGGTTAAATTGGGCCGGAGCGCAGCTCCGCCTCCTCGGGTCCACAACACACCTTGCCGGAGCTCCGGTCCGTCTCCTTCAGCAACAGGGTTTGACGCAAAGCGAATAATAACGTTTTCATTCATAGGCTTCAAACTCGTGCTTGCGGGGCACCCTCGACAAAAATCATTTTGAGAAAATCATGCTTCTCAGAGGTCCACTGTGTTTTTAATCCCGTCTGAATCGGCCATGTCTGTGTTTTTCTCTGACGACCTCTGTAATCTGTAAATTTCAGAGCATTTTACCTACTGTTTCACGCCGAACTCAGAGGTCATCTGAGAAATGTAATCCCGTCCGGATGAAGACGTCTGTGTTTGCTCGCAATATGTTTTGAAAACGCGTTTCTTTTCATGTTTTGGCAAACGTGATCTGCCGACAGGTCTCACTAACGCACGTATAGACTATTGTACTTTATTCCTGAATCCCATTCATTCAGATAGCCTATGGATTTTTTTCCATTCGGCGGAATAAAATAATTAAATTAAGACAGCTGAATATCATACACTGTTAAGACTGGACAAAACGGTTAGTTTTGTAGGTGTTCAGCTTGGGAGTTATACTCGGTTTAACAAAAAATGGGAATAATAATACAACAGAATATTTGGAATTGGGGCAAGCAGAACATGAATTCACAAATCACAAAAAATGTAAAATTAGATAAATTAGTTAATGATATTGCGCAAATGCTCTCGGTCTCTTTAAGGTCTACGCGAATTAGAGTTTTGTTATAAGACTCCGTTATACATCACGTTTTTGAAACTGTAATAATTGCTTTCTTCAAATTAATATTATTTGCATTTAACATCAACTTAAAAAAATGTACGTTTTACGCCTAACTTGAACTATGATGTACTTACGATTTTTACATTGATATTATTTGAGTAAATGTAGGCAAAAAAATAAATTAATAATAAGTAGAACAAATGTTAATTTTAAAAAATCCCATATAGCCAACAGGTTTTAATCAGCAACAGAGAAACTGCGCCTTTTGCCGATGAAAAACACCTCAGAAACTCCTCCAATTTATGAATTATTACACTCACAATATGATTTAATTTACTTACTACAAAAATATAACTCATTATACAAATTTATTCAACACCATTGCACACTTTATATCGAGTTTCATACCATGTAAAGGAAAACATGATAATATAAAAAGTACAGTAATGCAGAAAAGCGCATTACAACCATGTCCAAGCTATTAAAAACGTTCAGATGCAAAAATGAACTAAATGTACAATTACATAAACTAGTTAATGATATTGCGCAAATGCTCTCGGTCTCTTCAAGGTCTACGCGAATAGAGGTTTGTTATAAGACTCAGTTATACATCACTCTTCTAATTGCACAGAAAAAATGAATCAAATGATCCGCATTTTAGTCGGATTTTTATGGAGAATAGGCTATGTGACCGTTTAACCCACGTGGACCGAACAAGAAAACGTATGCTTTCATGGAGTCCGTGTATGACATCTATTTTATTTAGTTTTACATATTTTTATTTATATGCATTTAATAATACCGTAAGATCACAATGTATACACTGTAAAAAATGATTCAGTGGCTTTGTAAATGTAGGCTATCTAAAATAAATGATTAAAGTAACTTAATAAAATCTTTTAATTTCAGTTATGTGGTTTTTTTTAGTTAGACAAACCAAAATTAATGACTAGAAATAGATATTTTGTTTAAAATGTACATATTTTATTTGATGTATACGCCTTAATAATATAAGTATTTAATTTACAGATTATTTTAATCAATATATTTGATAATGTCAGAATTATATATTTAAGTTTTTGAAACTGTAATAATTGCTTTCTTCAAATTAATTTTTTTTGTATTTAACAACAACTTAAAAAAAATGTACGTTTTACGCCTAACTTGAACTATGATTTACTTACTATTTTTACATTGATATTATTTGAGTAAATGTAGGCAAATAAATAAAATAATAAGTAGAACAAATGTTAATTTTAAAAAATCATATAGCCAACGGGTTTTAATCAGCAACAGAGAAACTGCGCCTTTTGCCGATGACAAACACCTCAGAAACTCCTCGAATTGAATATTTACACTTACAACATGATTTTATTTACTTACTACAAAATATAACACATTATAGAAATTTATTCAACATCATTGCACACTTTATATCGAGTTTCATACCATGTAAAGGAAAACATGATAATATAAAAAGTACAATAATGCAGAAAAGCGCATTACAATCAAGCTATTAAAAACGCTCAGATGCAAAGATAAACTAAATGTACAATTAGATAAACTAGTTAATGATATTGCGCAAATGCTCTCGGTTTCTTCAAAGGTCTTTGCGAATTATTTTGTTATAAGACTCCGTTATCATCACGTCTCTTCTACTGTAAGTGTACACAAAAAAAATAAGACGAATGATCCGCGTTTAAGTCAGATTTTTATGAAAAATATTTGACTGTTTATGTAACTGGCAAAAGAAAACTTCGCCAACCAAATGTTTGTCAAAAAGCTTGCATGTGACATCAAAGTACTGCCAATGCACCAAGAATCCCTGTCATGTTACTTCAATATCATATAGAATGCTTAAAGCATAAAGTCGAGCACACATTGTCGTAGTAGGCTATGCCCTACTTGAAACACGACTGCCCTCTACAGGTTTTTTATTTCCTGCGTCCCCCACCAATTCCCCCTTCTGCGGGATCTCGCAGAATTTCGGAAGTGCTCGCGGCATTCTGCTTTCAGAGACGCGCATTTTTAAAGGCCACATCTGTAAGATAGCTTACCTGAAACTGACCACCTTTTCAACACCCGGCGTGGTTTAAAGTTACCGGAACATCGTAGTCAAACCAATACTTGGGATTAGGGTGTTCCTCAGTCGGCTTCCCGTCCGTTAAAATTGGTAAAAAACAAACATTAAGGCGCTTGAGTGAGCTTTTTAAGTTTAACGCGTCGCCTTCAGCCACTGCCTCAGCTGCTCATCATGTGCAGCCGGAAGTACGTTGACAAAATGAGCGCAATGGCGCCGCCCTTGTTGTCGTGAAAAATAAGGTGAATTCAGGACCGCAGATCTAATCTCTGGTGACAGCGCCATCTATTGGACTGCTGAAGAACTTCAACCAATGCAGTATTTTACCAAATACAAACAACATTTTTTCAAAAGTACTACTTTTTGTTGTTTTATGCAACTTTGTTGCCAATAGCTTCATGTTGAACTATGTATAAACTTCTTAATCATTATAAATAAGCTCATTTAAAATAAAGATTAAATTATATTCTATGGCCATTTTAACAAGTTATTTCAAAGTGGGGAGAGAAGACACAGGAATGACTCTGGGCCAGATCCAAGATAATATATGTATTAAATACAAAAATATAAAACAACAGACAGACAACTATAAAATAACAAATATAGCTGCAAAGCAGCGATGCCGGGGTCAAGCCAAAAAGGGCACAGAATGAAGTATCAATAATGACTGTCTTGATTTTAAATCTAAGTTTTCAGTAGATTAAGGCAAAAATTGCAATTTTTCAAATCTTCTTTATCTTGGTGGCGCTGCACTGAAACAATAGATGGTGCCACGGGTCATGATTGTGATGACACCCACCAAATTTTATATACATATGATTAAGCAATGTTGAGATATAGCCTCAAATGACTTGACCACTGGGGGCACTGCACCAAAACAATAGATGGTGCCTCAGGTCATAATTGTGATGACACCCACCAAATATGGTGTACACACAATAAAGCGATCTGGAGATAAAGCCTCAAAACTCTTAACCACTAGGGGGCACTTAAAAGTTTACAAGGGCTTTCAAAAAAATGCTGATGAAATAGGTGGCTCTGTGACAAATTATTCCATGCACCCTCAGTTCATGACATTTACAAGTTGTGAAACATTCACCTATTCATACGCTGTCAGCCATGAGAGAGCCATCCAGCTCATCAGGAGCAGTTGGGGTTCTCAATGATACCTCAACACTTGGTCAGGTGGAGCTGGGGTTTGAACCACCAACCTTCCGATTTGCAGACAACCTACACTAACCACTGAACCACTGGAAATACGCACATTAATATGCAAAACTTTTGCAAAGATATAGCCTCAAATCCATTCCGGCGTGCTCGCCATAATATTTGTTGATGCGCTATACAATAACTGATTGGTCTATCAAAATTTTTTTATGACTTTTTGTCTAGAGTCTAGATTGTGTGTACCAAATCCAAGCCAATCAAATGAGCGCTGTAGGAGGAGTTTGAAAAAGTTGGTATGCTTTGTAATTGAAAATAGCCATCCGAAAACTTTTTGGTATCGTTTGACTCGGCATGCCTCAAGGAATCTAACAATAGCAATTTCATGATTTTAGACTCAATTTTGCAGCATAAAAACAAAAACAGTCACTTTTCAAATCTCGTGACCACTAGGTCACAAACCGCTCCATGCACCCTCTGTTCATGACTTTGATGACATATAATAGTTGGGGTTAGATGTTTCACTCATGGACACCTCAACACTTGGTCAGGTGGAGCTGGGGTTTGAACCACCAACCTTCCGATTTGTAGACAACCTTCACTAACCACTGAACCACTGACAATGCACACATTAATGTGCAAAACTTTTGCGAAGATATAGCCACAAATCCATAATTTTAATATCAAGCTAGCATTAGATATAAGCAAAAATAGCAATTTTTCAAATCTCGTGAACACTATGTGGCACTGTGACGAAACTGTGCACGCACCCTCATGTCATGACTGCCATCAAAACTACTTTGGCAAAGATACAGCCTCAAATCCGTTTGTTCGCGCTCTACGTAAAATGTTATGACGCGGTATACGGAAACGGATCGGCGAATAGACACGAATTCCATAACTTTTTGCCATGAGTGTCTCTAGATGCTAAACACCCATTCTTTACGCAAATTGGACAAAAGCTCTAGGACGAGTTCGAAAAAGTAGGTTTTACAAACAATTCAAAATATCAAAATAATTAGCATAACGGAAATGACGTCATATGGTGCAATCGAATTGGCATGAGCCAAGGAATCAGATGAAACAAGAATTGCGTTTCTATGACGTATGGGTCAGCAGTTATAACCAAAAATGCAAGTGAAAATTTGGACTGTTGGTGGCGCTATAGGGTTTGACAAAGACACTCCAAATTTGGTGTGGGGACTATTTGGAATGTCCTCTTTGAGTGTGCCAAATTTCATAACTTTCCGACAAAAAAAGTTAAAAATCAAAATGGCCAACCCCCAAAATGGCCGACTGAAAACCATTTGGTATCGTTTGACTCGGCATGCCTCAAGGAATCTAACAATAGCACTTGTATAATTTTAGACTCAAGTTTGCAGTAGTTATAAGCAAAAATAGCCATTTTTCAAATCTCGTGAACACTAGGTGGCGCTGTGATGAAACTAGGCACGAACCCTCAGGTCATGACTGCCATCAAAACTACCAAGTTTCGTGTGAATACGTTTAACTTTGGCGAAGATACAGCCTCAAATCCGTTTTTACGCACTCTACGTAAAATTCGTTGACGCGGTATACAGAAACAGATTGGCGAATAGACAAGAATTCCATAACTTTTTGCCATGAGTGTCTCTAGATGCTACACACCCATTTTTTACGCAAATTGGACAAAAGCTCTAGGACGAGTTCGAAAAAGTAGGTTTTACAAACAATTCAAAATATCAAAATAAATAGCATAACCGAAATGACATCATATGGTGCAATCGAATCGGCATGAGCCAAGGAATCAGAAGAAACAAGAATTGCGTTTCTATGACGTACGGGTCAGCAGTTATAACCAAAAATGTAAGTGAAAATTTGGACTGTTGGTGGCGCTATTGGGTTTGACATAGACACTCCAAATTTGGTGTGTTGACTATTTGGAATGTCCTCTTTGAGTGTGCCAAATTTCATAACTTTCCTAGGTACGGTTCTATGGGCTGCCATAGACGCAATGGCGGAAGAAGAAGAATAATAGATAATAATAATAATAAGAAAACTAACAATCCCAATAGGGGTCTCGCCCATTCTGGGCTTGACCCCTAATAAGAATCGTTGTATATCAAAAAGTTATCTTGTGATTTTGCCTCAGCCATTATCATGTCAAAGATTATCAATTTAGGAATTACGATCAGATTTTCTTTCGTGTTCCTCTTGCTAAAAAAACAATTGGCAAAAGAGCATTTACGATTAAAGCACCAGTTGATTGGAATAATTTGCCTGCAGACATTAGATCCATTACATCTTTTTGGCTGTTCAAACGATCTTTAGCATCTCATTTTAAGATGAGCTGCACATGTTACCATTGAAACTGTCTCTATTGTCATTATTGTTATTATTATTTAGTATTTGTTTGTGGATTACTTATTGTCCTGAAATTTGATCTGAATAGATGTTATTTTGATTATCTATTGACTATTTTATTTAAAACAGTGGGGTATAATTTGACATTTTTATTTTTGTAGTTGTTATTGTATGTGTGATTGTTGTATGTAATGTTAATTGTTATTTTGTTATGGTTTGTAAGATTGCATATCTATGTATGCTACATCTCAAGGGGTTTATCCTATTAATAAAATGTACATATAATCCTGCACGCTGCAGTTCACCCCACACACATCTGCAGTGTCTATGGCCTACACGGCCACCGGAGCTGATCGTGGTAACTTTAGTAGACAATGCTGTGTTTATACCTGCCACGCCTGCCGTTTCAGAAGCATCCCAGCTGTGTTTTAGTCATAACAAGCATCCTCAATTATCTTGTATTTATATTTTACATAAAGTGCCTGTGAACAGAACACTAGCATTATTGATGGCATTACTGATTAATGTAGTAAAACCATGGTATCCACAAAATAACAATGGTTTTGACAACCATTGTATTTAAAAATCATAGTAAAACCATGGTTAGTGTAGTAAAACCATGGTTTGGCTAATAGTACTGGTAACTACACTTTTACCACAAAAAAACAATAATTTTCATAATACATTTCTCAGAAGAAATATATGAATAAAAATTATTTTAATTTGTAGAATTAAAGTTTCTTTTCTTTCTTCTATTGTTGTTTTGTTTTTATTAAAAACAATAATGAACCACAAACTAAGCATTTATTTAATATAAGATAAAAATCCAAAGATCTTTTACTTATTTGTGTTATAACATGGGTAGCCTATGTCATCCATCCTATTCGTTTGAAAAAATTAGTAAAAAAGTGTTTACTTTTCATGCAATACACCTGTTTGCTCTAATGAACGCTACCTGGTGAAACAGAGAAAGCACTACGCAACATTTTTGTAAATAACTGAGTTGGAGACTCAAGAAGGATTCGTTTTAATTTTTAAATGTTAACTTACTGCAAGCTGACCTTTGTAAACCCAGTGTACAATACAGCATGCAAAGAAATACAAACATGCAGTATATAATATGTATGTCTAACATGTAAACATATATAAAATATGCTTTTTGCAGTATTATACTCACATTCCAAATATGGGTTATCATACTTGACAATAATGTCACTTATACTTTATTGTAATGCATCTGTTTAAAAGATAAACTATATAAGGCCTGTATGCGCCCTCTTGAGGAAGATGATATATTGCGTGTTAATCTCCGGTGTTTGTGAATTTCAATGTGTGAAGTCTTTCTGTGCATTTGTGAATTTCAGTGTGTGACTCTTTTGTGTGCATTTGTGGATTTCAGTGTGTGAATTCTTTGTGTGCATTCATGATTTATTGTGCGTGTGTGTGGATCTCCCGCACACATTTGTGAATTACTGTGTTGTACATCTGGCCTTATTGTGTGCATTTTTTAACTACGGTGCACATGTGTGTTCTTTTGTGTGGAATTGTGGGAGGTTTTGAAACAGTTTTCACTCCATATTCTACCCATTCCACAAACCAAACTTGCAAAAATGAAACATGTGCTGTGAGCTCACAATACATAAAGACAAACAGTTCAAACTGTTTTATTCATTGACATGTCAGAATAGTATATTCTGGATTGTTGGTGAATAGCCACTATGTTCAAACAAGATTGTAACATTAGGGAAAGGCGATGAGTCATGAGTAATGATTTGGGCTGGAATATTGGGAAGTAGGATAGTGGGTCCCTTTAGGGTCCCTGAGGGGGTCAAAAGGACATCTAGAAGATACTCTATGTAGAGTACCTAAAATATGTTTTTTTTACTATAGTATATAAAATGAATCATGTTTTCTGAAATAAATTTACTTTCATGCCGGATAATACACCATCCATGCTGCAAAAAGCATCACTGACTATTTTAATTCATATGAGCATAAAATAAGAAAGAAATCAATGTGTGACCACCATCATCCTCTGACCTTAGTCCTATTAAGAGCCTGTGGAGCATCATTATATGAAAGATCTGTGAGATGGACAGCACTATAATTCAAAACATCAACTGAGAGATGCAATACTAGCTTCAAGTGAAATAAAGACAAAACCTATACTTGTATACGTACAAGTTTAATGAATGGGAGAGTTAAAGTCATGTCAAAAAAATGCTCATATATTATTATGTTAATTAATAATATAAACAAAACAATTAAAAGCTTTAATTCTATTAACTAACATAAACAAAGATTAATAAATATTGTAACAAATGTATTGCTCATGGTTTGTTAATGTTAGGTAATACCTAACATTAAATAACTAATGTTAATTAACATGAACCTTATTGTAAAGTGTTACCGCAAAAATAAAGGTAAAGCATACAATATTTAAGTGAAATGAAGTTGAACACATGTGTAAATTATCCCTATTAGTGATGTACCAAAGATCGGATATGTTCTACTAAAAATATTTAAAATGATCTTTAATGAGCATCATTATAGCCTGTTGATTTCTGGTGTTTTGTCTGAATGTTAGGGTATGGCAACTGCACTGGGGACCCAATTACAGCACTTAAACATGGAAAAAGTCAGATTTTCACGCTATGACCCCTGTTAATTAAATATTACGTCATAATTTTTAAATCAATTACTTGAAAAGGATAAAGATGTAAACCAATATTTTTCAAAAACACAAAGACAATAAATAAAATGCATTTATTGAATTACATTTATTGAAGAGTGCATGTCTTCTATTGTTAAAAACTGTAGTAATACATTCAAATTAAAAGATAAAGAAATAAAACATCTTTTTGACCCACCTCATTTGACCTCATCACAGTCTACACAAGGACAAAAAGAATGGGGATCCAAATGCAAACTTTATAAAGGGGTAATTCACAATCATAAGTCCGAATAACATGCGGAGGTCAAAAACACTAGTAAGCCATCAAAAAACAAAGACAAGGAAACAACAGGGAAAACCACAGATGGGAACAGGAACGGGTTAGACTTCAGTATGAGCAATAATTAGAATATTTCAGATTTTTAGACCTCTTGATCACCATTTAAACAAAGGTATTTAATCCCATAATGCTGCTTTCGCTTTTCCATGACAGTATTGCGATGCCGTTTGAGTTTGTAATGGAGGCCAGCTTGTGTGTGAAAGCAGTGTGGTAAACCTGCATGCCGGACCGATTGCCGGTTCTAGTTACATATGAAAGTGATGAATTTTTGTAAAAAGGTAGCTTGTGATTACAGCTAATCAACGATCATTTTGAAAAAATTTAAACGGAACATGAATTGGTGTATTTTTGTAACAAAGAAATGCATAAAAATGAGGCTTTTATGAAAACAGTGAATTAAAAATTGCCTACCAACAGACAAAACATTCACAACTGGTAAATTGGGCTAAAATAGAAAGCTCTGAGTGATACTTAATGAAAAACCATTTAGGAGTCGACTCTTCTAAGGGAGCCGAGCCAAAAGAGTTCAATCTTTGAAAAGAGAAAAAGATGATGGATATATGTGTCTTGGATTGCTTGATGGTGAATAAATCATGGGATAATTTTGATATTTGGCTGGAGTATCCTTTCAACATATTTACAGTCATGTTATCTTTAAACTTCTCAGATCAAGACATAATGATAATAATCAATCCTGTTTTCTTTACTCTCCAGGTGATTGTAACTGACAAAATATCACAAGACACTTCAGTACATAAGCTGAGAACAAATGTTATAACTGTAACTAACTAGCTATCATATGAATATCACCTGTTAAACAATTAAACATCAAGTCAACATATAAAAAGATTATAAAAAGATAACTCTCTCATAACTCTCATATTTACATTCACTTTACAGTCTGTCCGAAATCATTACACTGCTGATAATGACACAAAATCATTTGCTATTAGAGAATCAAAGATTTGCAAGATTTGACTCTGAAGCACATGAAGGTTTGTATTTATAATATTAGGCATTAGTTAATGTATTGCCGTCTTTTTCTCCTCTTTCTCGTGTTTTAAGTCACATAAACAGATCCAGAAGCAATCTGAAAAAGTTAATGCAAATAACTAAAATGAGTTTAAATCATTCAATAGTTCATTTTATTCTTAGAATAATGCTCACAGATGCTGTTTTCAATTTTAGTTATTATTTTAGTTGATCTCACCTTTATCTCCTCTCTGATTCACTTGCATTGTCTACAATAAAAAAGAAATGATTAAGAGTTTTCTCCCCTCAGTATTTAGTTTTACTCTTCTTATTTTTACTAAACTGAACCTGTAATGTGAATAGGCATTACTCAGGCCGGCACTCCAACCGAATATCACGAAATTATGTATTATGTACCTATAGTCATGTAAATTTGTGAGTCTTAAGTGTGACACTGACAGGGTTTTCCGCCTTTTTGCGTGAACATGTCACGCACTTCTGTTTACGTGTCACTGTCACGTATTTGTTTCTCAACTGTTTTGTCCTATTATCTTGCCATTGTCGCTTCGGTTTAGGGTTGGATTCACATAAAATTACATCCTTACCCAAACCCAACTCTAACCCTAACGCCAGGCGACAATGGTTTAAAAATCATTATTTTTAAACCATTTTATCCATTTTAAGGGATAAAATGCTTAATTTTTGGAAATAACAAACAGGGCATGAACATTTAACAGATATACAAATATGAAAATCATTTCTTTCAGTAACCTGCACAACAGCTAAACATTAAAAATGTGACCTATTATCTTACCATTGTCGCTTCGGTTTAGGGTTAGATTCACATAAAATGACATCCTTACCCAAACCCAACTCTATAATGCCAGGCGACAATGGTTTTAAAAATCATAAAATATAAAAAATAAGTCATGAAGAAAGGTATAAACCAATACTTAAAGTGACATCCTAACGCAAACACCAAATCTAACCCTAACCAAAGCATCAATGGTTTGAAAATATGACAAAACAGTTGAGTAACAAATACGTGACAGTGACACGTAAACAGAAATGCGTGACATGTTCACGCAAAAAAGCAGAAAACCGTGTCAGTGTCACGCTTAAGAGTCACAAATTTACGTGACTATAGGTACATAATTTAGTGATTCTGCTGAATGAAAATCATTTAACCCTTAAGAAACCATGTACTTTCATATAAGTGTAACATTATTAAATGACATCACTTTGTTACCTGAGCTCTTGTCTTTATTATCTGTTGCACCAATAGAGTCATAAATATCAGCATGTACTGTAGTGAAAGAATACAATCATTGAAAAATTTCAACAGATCATCTATAATAGCTTAATATCTTATGAAGAAAGTCTTTATAGAAATATTGTTTAACATGTTTATGTTGACTGTAAAATAAAGTTAAATAGTTCATATGCTTATAAATACACGTGATAATGAATAAAGACTGACCAAACTGCAGTGGAGTGTAAACATCTTCACTTTTTTTCTGATCTGATGTCTGACTGATGTTCTGCTGTGGACTGACAGCTGAGGCAGACTGAGAGACTTTACCTACAGAAGTCAACACAGTCGTGCTTTAGGAATATTTACTGTTAAGTTTGACCAAAAAAAAGATAAAACATTAAACTGACGTTTGATTTAAGAGCATAAGTCTTTGACAACAGGATTCTTTATTTACATTACAAGAGACAGAACATTTTGCTTAATACTATGCTGTATTAAAGGTGAAGTATGTAAATTGCGCCTGTATGTAAATATAGCAACACCAAGCAGGATTAAGAAAACATAGTGATTGTTTTAAACAGGTCTTCCAAAACACTTTAACATGACACTGCCATTGACTTTACAAACAGTGAATGCTGCACATTGGTGGTGGTTAAGAAGAACCTCCGTTTCTGTAAAGTGCTTTGAGTGCTGCAGAAAATTTAAATATAAAAGGAACTAATTATTATTATTATTATTAAAAACAGCAATTTATTTTATAGATTATTTCATGGTTTCGTACACAATACTGGTTTAGAAGCACTTCCTGTTCCTGTTTATTCTTTTTTGTTTGTTTGTTTGTTTTTAATTTCACATATTTAAATCCTAAAGGTGTACATTTAACAATTTGATTTATTTCTAAATGTTCTGTTTGGTTGTATTTTGTTGTAATGTTGGTATATTGGGGAAAAAACAAAAACAGGAAGTGCTTCAGAGCACCTGACTTAATCTCATTTAAAGGTGGTTCTGGTTGAACTGGTTACAAAAACACCACAATGTGTTTACACAAAAGTACATTAAACTATGATAGGATACATCACAAACATTACACACTTCACCTTCAATGTTTGGACATGCTGTGCAAATGTGTGATTGATGTATCATAGATTTCTGTGAGGGCAGAAGATTCAAACCTTTTTTGGTTTTGTACCACCACAGCAAAACCAAGATGATCAAAAACAAGATGCTCAGTCCGACAACCACTCCAACTATCAGACCAGAATATCCTGAGAATGAAGCAGCAGAGATTCTTACACAACCAGAACATTTACAGACTGGACTAATGCAATATATTATCTATTATACTCAACATTGCTGTGCTATATTGTCACATATAAATATATTCATGACTGAATAAAGGTGGTGGCCACTCTGCTCTTAAAGTGTCTAACAACACCACATGCAGAAATGACTAAATTTACAATATACTGTAGCACAATGTGTCTCATCTTATTGTATAATTATAGCAGTTATTTAAGACAAAATTATTGTTGTCACTGCCCATTTTAAGGGATAAAATGCTTAATTTTTGGAAATAACAAACATGGCATGAACATTTAACAGATATATAAATATGAAAATCATTTCTTTCAGTAACCTGCACACCATGAACAAATCTGACACACTGGTATTTTGTCTCTCATTCAGGCCTGTAATTTATCTTTTATAATTTAACACGACAATGGATTTCTTTTTGTACTGGAAAAGTTAATAAACAGATTAGAAATATTCAAAACAATTCCACATTATTTGTCTTAAAATATCAGCATTTTTATATGGGTCAATGTGTTTGTGACCTGGTCTCTCTATGACCTGGTAAACTACAAGTTAAAACCTAAAAAATCTAATTAGGCATTGTGAGTTGAATATGACTTTATATTATGTATCAGGATGAAAACAGATAAACAGACTCACCTGATACTCTCAGTGTAACTGCATTTCTGATGTCTGAGTATTGTAATCCATTGGTCTCATTTCCTCTACAGGTGTATTTACCTGCGTGAGACTCATTAAAAGATCTGATTGTGTAAATCTGTTCATAATGCTGGATGATTGAATCATCTTTATACCAGCTGTACTGCCCGCCGCAGACTCCTCCTCTATTGATGACACATATGAGATTGACAGTTTCTCCTCTGTATACATGATCACCAGGCCAAACAAACACTTGAGGTGTTGGTCTTTCTATACAATGACAAACAATTCACACATAAATGTCTACTTGATTGTAAAACATGTATGTTGCATCACATTACAGGTTTTAACCTCTGTAATTGCAATTACCACATGTTCAGTGTTTAAGAAAATAAAGAGTTTGTTCCAAAATGCAATAAATCCGTTTTGACTAATTTGGGTAAAAATGTGATCTTTACCAAGAAAGTGACAAGATGAAAACCACTATTTTCTGTTACAAACTCTCACATAGCATCTTTAGGTTATAATAACATAAAAAAAAATCCATTAAAAATCCATTTAGTATAAAAACTAATTTAAAATTGCAATTGCAAAATGCAATAAATCTATTGAATCAATATATAAATGTGCATTCATCTTTGCCATGTTATATTCATCTTTTATTTCCTTCATCTTATTCATCTGTTGCACCAATAGAGTCATAAATATCAGCATTTACTGTAGTGAAGGAATACAATAATGAAAAGTTTCAACAGATCATCTATAAAAGCTTAGTATCTTATGAAGAAAGTATTTATAGTAATATTGTTTAACATGTTTATATTGACTGTAAAATAAAGTTAAATAGTTCAAATGCCTATAAATGCATGTGATCATAATGAATAAAGACTGACCAAACTGCAGAGGAGTGTTAACATCTTCACTTTGTTTCTGATCTGATGTCTGACTGATGTTCTGCTGTGGACTGACAGCTGAGGGAGACCGAGAAACTTTACCTACAGAAGTCAACACAGTCATGGTTTAGGAATATTTACTTTTAACTTTGACCAAAAAAAGATGAAACATTAAACTGATCTAAAAAGATCATAATCTTTGACAACAGGATTCTTTATTTACAATACAAGAGACAAAACTTTTTGCTTAATACTATGCTGTATTAAAGGTGTATCATTGCCAATCATCACTTGACTCTTGTAGTACATCCCTACTCCTCTTGTGTGTGTGCAGATACTGACGCTGACGCACTCGCTCGATGTTTAGTACAAACCAAACGTGCTAAATGCTATCAAACCTTTCATTATCTCCCATTACCTCAAATTGGTTCAATATCATTGTTTTTAATTCCAACAAACTTGATTAGATACAACTATACTAATGACATTATTTTACATAGACATTTGCCATGTAATTTCAATACATTCAAATACATAATGTGATAATTTAATGTGGAAATTTGGGAAATAGTTAAAATACGTTTAACTGATGAGAAATGTTTGAATCTGAAGAGGGATGATTAGGGTAACAGGTGAGGGTGACAAAACAAACAATAAACAAGGAAACAACATGGCACACAAAAACAAACAATGGCCATGTGTTTCAAACACAGAACATGAGGACTGCCACAATCCTCTCACACTAAACTAAAAAAACTGCTAATGAGATAACAGGATTATGACACATAACTCTGTTTTGTTTTACACTGCACACCTTTGGGGTTAATTCTGGATTACTTAAAATGATGTGACAACCCCGTTATTAAACAACAAGTGTAAAACAGTCCTCTTCCTGGGGTTAACAGCAGAGTTTAAAATGAAGATAACAGGGGATTAAGCAAGCTTAAATGTATCTCTGATATTTAACATAAGATGCTTCTGTCATTATTTTTCTATATTACAACAACAACATTAATGCTGATCTTACCTTTAACAGTGAGATGAACAGGTGAGCTTGATAGTGAAGTCTGTGGTCGTCCGTGTATCTCTGCTCTACAGCTGAACTCATTCTGATCAGATTCAGTAACTCTACTGATATTGAGAGAGTCTCTGTTTACAGTGTAATGCTTATAGTTTAACACTTCAGTTGTGTTTTTATTCCACTGATATGTCCAGTTTAATGATCTGTACTGATCCTCAATCTCACACTTCAGAGTGACTGTCTCTCCAGTGAACACAGATCTGTCTGGTGTTACTCTCACTGTAGCTGTCGGTAAAGCTGAGGAAAGAAGAACATTAAAATATAAATCTCCTCACAGATTTGTTGCATTAAATCAGAAAGCTAAATTTTCATAAAACGGTGCCATTTGTTGTTGACATTTCTGAAGGATATTATAAAAAAGTTTTACTTTAAATAAAAAAAAAGATTTTTTTCAGAAGTCAATGAACAAATATTCCAGCAAACTTGCATAGTCATAACAGGTGCGTAGGACCACAAATGTAAACTACGGTGGCCCTGAGGTGCCATTTTATTTACAAGATTTAAAACAAATTTACAAGTTTTTTAACAAATTTACAAGTTTTTTAACAAATTTACAAGTTTTTTTAAACAAATGTACAAGTTTTTTTTTTTAACAAATTTACAAGTTTTTTTAACACATTTACAATGAGTGAATAAATGTACAAGTTTTCTAAACAAATTTACAATGATTGAACAAATTTACAAGTTTTTTAAACAAATTTACATGTTTTTTAACATATTTACAATGAGTGAACAAATGTACATGTTTTTTAACAAATTTACAATGAGTGAACAAATTTACACGTTTTTTTAAAAAATTTACAAGTGTTCAAACAAATTTACAATGAGCGAACAAAATTACAAGTTTTAAAACAAATTTACGTTTATTACGGAAAGGGTAGGTACAATACGCTGACGTCACGCATCTGAGCCTCCGGTGGGAGGAAACCCGGAAGTATCGCCGTGAATCACATGAGAGTTGTGAATGCGATGTTGTGTATTAGGCTGTACATAATATTAACGGAAAGAGAGTGATAATATATAACCTTTCATCGCTTCCGAAGTGACTAAAAGGGATATTGGACCTTATTTTCAGGTAAGTGAAATAGTTTTAGTTAGCTAACGTTAGCTGTCCAAGTTGCACACGTTTTGGATGGCAGTTATCAAAATAATTCACTGACTTTCTCATTAGATTACAGACAACACGAGAGGGTGCTTCAAACTTTTTAATCAGGACTGCATTGTTTGTTCGCTCCCGGGGTTACATAGACTGAAACGAGGAAGTGTGACGAGTTTGTTTACATGGTGCTGTAAACTTCAACCCAGGAGGACACTTCAAAGGAATCAAGGGTGCGTTAACTTGTTCGATGATATAATCTGAATAATCTTTAAAAGATTAGGATTTTATGTAGTGACTAATGAGACGATTTGTTAAAATTACCTATATTTATACTATAAATTATATTTTCATTTAATCATTTAAACCTCTCTGAGTGTGACAGTATTGTAATGTTTTATCATATTACAAAAACTCTAATGTTGCCTAAGCAAACTGTCATTTATGTCAGATAGATAGATAGATAGATAGATAGATAGATAGATAGATAGATAGATAGATAGATAGATAGATAGATAGATAGATAGATAGATAGATAGATAGACTGCCAAGACTGAAATCATGATTATGTTAATTTCCAGTGTCTGTGATATTGAAACACTAAAGGAAGAAGAGGAGGACCACCATTCGTTTCCTGAGCAGAAAAAAAATTAAGCATGTAATTCATTGATGAAAATTAGAACAAATAAATCTCATGACTTCATTGATCTTTCTTTTTTTACATGTAATTTTCTCCTCTTTCTCAATACACAGATCTAACAGTGGTTCTGGGGCATTGCAAGACTATGGTTACCTGGAAACATCTCCTATTATGGAAGATTATCGCAACATTTGTGTCTTGGATCATTTTTTCTTGTTTCTCTGCCACAGATTTAGCTGTAAGGTTTAAAGGTCCCGTTTATCCTGATCCCATTTTTTAAACTTTAGTTGGTGTGTAATGTTGCTGTTAGAGCATAAATAATATCTGTAAAATTATAAAGCTCAAAATTCTATACCAAGCGATATATTTTCTTTAATAGAATTTCCCTTTCAAAGCCTATAGCAAACGGCCAGTTTGGACTACAGCCCTCTACTTCTCGATTGAATGACATCCAAAGAAGAGTTTTTTACTAACCTCTGCCCACTGGAATATGTCAGTCGCCAGCTAAACTCAAGTGGCTCTACCAAGCTGCTGTTGAATCACAGCACACTAAACAAACTACATAATCAGACCTCGATAGGTATTTCTGAAGGAGGGACTTTATAGAACAAGGAAGACATCAGCTCGTTTTTAGTAAAGTAAAAACAGCGCTAGAGAGTATGTGAAAAATATTGTCTTTTTTTACACACAAAACATGAACACACGCTATATTGCACACCATAAACACAATCATAGTTTGTGTTAAATACTCTCATTCTCACGGCACCCATTCACGGCAGAGGATCCCATTGTAAGCAATGTAATGCTTAATTTCTCCAAATCTGTTCCAGTGAAAAAACAAACCATCTATATCTTGGGTGAAAAATTACTTTAATCCCAAAAACAAACGTTTTTCATTAAAATGTTTTTACTTTGCTTTATTGTTACAATTTGTACAGTAGATAGAAAATATACATTGGAACAAATGTATATACAGTGGTGTGAAAAGGTGTTAGCCCCCATCCAGATTTCCCATGTTATTATTGCATATTTGTCACACTTTAATGTTTCAGATCATCAAACAAATTCAAATATTAGTCAAAAAATAAAACCCAAGTGAACACAACATGCATTTTTTAAATGAAGGTTTTTATTATTAAGGGAAAAAATCAAAACTACATGGCCCTGTGTAAAAAAGTGTGTTAGTACCCACTGGCTTTTAATGTAAATATGTTTGGTTCTAAAAATGTACATATATATTTTTTCATACTTGAGACAATATACATTGAAGTTCATTTATAAATAAAACTATATTTTGAACAATGAGTGAAATTAAGTTTCTTTAATGTAGAAATGAGTTGTTCTAAAACTGTACAGTTATTTACTTAACACGTATCTAATGTGTGCATTGCATGTCTGTTAGAAGTGTGTGTGCTATTCCTGGGTTTATAAGCATGTGTTAAGCAGCCAGTAGTTAAAAAACGAGTCCAACTTAATTTTTACTGACTCCCATTTCTCTAAATATACTATTTGGAGGGTTTAGCCTCCGCCCACATCTCCATCAAAGTAAATGCGTTCCAGGTGGATTCGGAAGTCAGTTCTGGTTTTGACAAAAAAAAATCACACCATGTTATCCCTGTGATTCCTCTGATAGTGTCCTCCTGGGTTGAAGTTTACAGCACCATGTAACGTTAAACAAACTCGTCACGCTTCCCCGTTTCAGTCTATGTAACCCCGGGAGCGAACGAACAATGCAGTCCAAAAAGTTTGAAGCACCCTCTCGTGTTGTCTGTAATCTAATGAGAAAGTCAGTGAATTATTTTGATAACTGCCATCCAAAACGTGTGCAACTTGGACAGCTAACGTTAGCTAACTAAAACTATTTCACTTACCTGAAAATAAGGTCCAATATCCCTTTTAGTCACTTCGGAAGCGATGAAAGGTTATATATTATCACTCTCTTTCCGTTAATATTATGTACAGCCTAATACACAACATCGCATTCACAACTCTCATGTGATTCACGGCGATACTTCCGGGTTTCCTCCCACCGGAGGCTCAGATGCGTGACGTCAGCGTATTGTACCTACCCTTTCCGTAATAAACGTAAATTTGTTTTAAAACTTGTAATTTTGTTCGCTCATTGTAAATTTGTTTGAACACTTGTAATTTTTTAAAAAAACGTGTACATTTGTTCACTCATTGTAAATTTGTTAAAAAACATGTACATTTGTTCACTCATTGTAAATATGTTAAAAAACATGTAAATTTGTTTAAAAAACTTGTAAATTTGTTCAATCATTGTAAATTTGTTTAGAAAACTTGTACATTTATTCACTCATTGTAAATGTGTTAAAAAAACTTGTAAATTTGTTAAAAAAAACTTGTAAATTTGTTAAAAAAACTTGTAAATTTGTTTTTAATATTGTAAATAAGTAATTTACCATTGTAATTTATTTTTGCCTTTCCAGGCCACGGTAGTAAACAGTTAACCTGTCACTAGCTACAATTGTAATTGGTTTTAATGTTCAAAACGAATAAAAATGCTCCATGTAAACACCACAATCAGAATAAAAAGGGCCAAACCGATTAAAAATCTAAACGGTTCGACCTTTTCCATTATCACATCAAAAAATGATACAGATACATTGACAATATATTCAGAATTTTTATTAGTGATTTGAATGTATTTTAAATGGATATGACAATTTAAAATTTCATGTGGAATTGGACCCATTGTCAAAGATCATTGCAACCCTTTGTGCACTCACTACCGCTTGTGAGTGATATCTGCCTGCCCTTGACCCATTGCCTGATTACGTTTGTGTATGCTTGGTGCCTGCCTTCTGAACTTGCCTGCCTTCTAAACGTATCCTCTGTCTCTTATTGTTAATAATACAGTAAATATACTGCATTTGATACAGCATCATGTATTTTTATTTTATTTTGAGGAATCTGTAACCAGAGGCCCGTTTCAGTAAGGAGCTTCAACCAACTCTGAGTTTTCAGTTTCAGAACAGCTGAAATTAGATAGTTAAGGTAACTCTGAGTTAAGTGCACGCACAGCCACTATGAAAAGCCATCATCAATGGAGCTCCGATAATACAATTCACCATGGCAACAGCACGTGATAAAGAGGTCCGGATATTTTTCATTACTAAAACTGAAAGTACTGCTGCAAGTGTACAGCAACTACGAGCATGTATTTTAAAGAAAAGAGTTTGCTACCCGAGTGCGTATATACATTTAATTTTTCATCAGTGTTAAAATATCAGATGTAAATAAACTGAGCAGCGTAAGTTATTGAACCTTATATTGATTTTCATGCAGATGCAATACCATGGATAAAAGAACATGACAGCAGCTAAAATGAAATAAGACATAAAGCCGCCTTTCCACTGCACACGACATACGGAAACGACAGTCGGAGTTCTCCCCCTAGTGGCAGTCGTAATGAAGTTTCAGTTTAATCGTATATGGGAGAGAAGCTCATTCCAGCGCAAGAGGCTTCATTCTAATATATTTACCATGGTTGTAGTGTTTCTATATATGCACGGAGCACTTTCAATAAACTGCAGACACAGAGTGTTGTCTATTAGCTTGCGTTTTAATACCGAACTGCCGCAGCCCCGAGAGACTGACTGCACGAGGAAGTCACAACAACATAACACATACACGGTCTTAGACTGCCCCCTAGTGGCATTAACATGTACTAGCAACATGAGTGTATGCAATACACTACAATGGTGGAATAAATAAATGAACGCAAATGATTGAAACAATAAACAGCTATGCATATATGACAAAGATTGCCAATATTTTCTGGAGAGAACATGAAGACAAGATTAAAATAATAACGTACACAAATTAAATTAATAATGTATTACTTATCAGTAATAAAATGTGTTTTTTTAAGGATTCAAGTGTTACTTATAAAGTTAAACCAAAAGGATTAATAATTTTCACCTCACACACAGTTTGTGACTGGAATACAATGAAATACATAACTTTCGGTCGGCATATCGCATGCGGTTTAGTCGCGCAAGTTTTTCAAACGGATCCAACGCTCAAAACGGATCCGATATTTACGCATCAGCAGATGGTCGGAACATCACACAACCCCTTTGCGACTCTCCATAGGAAATGAATGACTTCCGGCTTATCGGCCGTCGTTTGTCATGTGCAGTGGAAAGGCGGCTTAAGACTTTGGCATAAAAGGCTACGGACTTTACAAATGTTTGTCATTATTAAAACCAAAATACGCTAAGCCAGTATTCGAACAGAGATCTCCGAAAGTATGTTGAGGCTGCTCACTGTGCACACCACTACTAGACCAGTGGCTCTGATGAGTGAGTTCATAAGAAATGTAAAGGCAACTGTTCAGATGTAAGAGCACGGCCACAAAGGCTGATAGTCATGTAAGGATAAGTATTAATATAGTGGCCTATCTAAAGTGACAGCAAAGAAAAATTATACTGCTCAAATAAATGTACGTGGATATGACAAAAATCCATTCTGGTTCTCAAAATCCTCTTCCGACATAAATGTAACTCCCTACAAATGAATGCAATGCATCATCTACAGGATCCTTTATAAAAGGACATTTTAGTCACTTAGACGGTCTCTGCATAAGTAGCTATATCAAAGTGGCTTTTCAATTATCAAAAAGTCATTTCAATTTACTGAATTTTTGTTGAATGCTTTGTGTAATATATAAAATATTTAAAGTAGTAATACAATGGCAATTTGATTATAACTTAAAGACAGCTAAAAATGTTTTAAAGTCTATGTAATACAAATGTGCGCAATGAATGAATGTACTGAATGGACTAATGAGATTAAACACAGCTACTCATTCAAAAAAAGGGAGAAGACTGCAAGAAACTCTGAGTTTACAGGATAAAACCTGCTCCCGACTAGGTTAGGTTCACAGAGTAAGTTACCCCGGAAACAGACTCTAAGTATAAATTACCTGTCCTTCTGAAAAAGGCTTGAATTACCCCACTGTCTTGGGTTTAACCTACCTCCCATTTTGAAATGTAAAACTCAGAGATTCCCTCATTTCAGGGGTTAACAAACTCAGGGTTTGCACTTAACCAGCTTTCTGAAATGTGTTCCCGATCTTCATCTCCTTACAATGTTTTTTTGTTTGATTATTTCGTATTTGAATTGGATATGTAAATTGGCTTCTGAATTATATTTTTCCTACCGGGTTAATAAATTGTTAAGTTCCCTTTCAGTCGGTCACTACGACGTCACGTCGTGACCGACAAATTGGGAACTTAGAGAGACCAATCTGCAATCCAGGTGGAGGCTGCACATTGGTGGTGGTTGAGGAGATTACCCCATTTATATGTAAAGCGCTTTGAGTACTGAGAAAAGCGCTATATTATTAAGGTATTATTATTATTATAGATTGTTACAGTTAATATACAGTAACAGAAATATGATAATGCATATTAAAACGTGAAGTTATTCATTTGAAAGATTAATTGAAAACACGTGTAGTAGACGTAACACCACTATCTCACATTAAGTGCACTAAATTTTTTCAGTCATGCATCCCTCTTTACAGTGAATACATTACAGCATACTTGATTTATTGTTAGGACAGTGAAATTGTACACTTATTATCACTCTTATATCACTCTTATAATGTACTTAAGTTACTCAGGCAATCAGTACAGGACATCGCTGGTTTATTTAGGCTTATATAGTAAGTTATATCAAGTTATGTACCAGCTCAGGTTGTGCTTGCCTTTAAGTTGCGGGATGACCCTCCTGCAATCGCGCTTCACTTTTGTTTTGATTGTAGCATCACAAGTTTAACAAAGGGTCCATTGACAGAATCAAATGTGATATGCATCCATATGTTTGCTCTTTATCTCTTCTCTCAGACCAGACGCAAACTTTTCTCTACAGTTTATGACATACGCAGCACGCAGATGTCCCGCTATGGTGGCTCAATGGAAGCCATTCAGCGTTTGACATCAAAGTACCGCGAGACCAGACTTCTCCATATGCATTTAATTCGCTCTCGCAGTACTTTGATTTCATACGATTGCCCTTCGTAGCAGTTGTGTGTGTGCGTGTAACCTCGTGACCACAGATTCTATCCATCACCCTCTGACACTTTCGTCTCGTTTTTATTCGTTGACGAATAAACAATGTAGCGAGTAACGGTAAGTGTCATATCAAATGTAGTGGAGTAAAGAGTACAAATACCCAATCAAAAATGTAATTGAGTAGAGAGTAAAAGTTGCTTATATTTTTGATACTCAGTACAAGTACAAAGTAGCCCAAAAAATACTTAAGTACAGTAACGAAGTATATTTACTCAAGTACTTTACACCTCTGTCTAACCACGTGACGATTGATGGGACAATATGAGACTATCCGAGCGTTGTATGAAGTTTTCTCCTTATTCCTAATTTAAAACATTTACAGATAGTGATAATTATCACTATACATTTTATTAAGCTTTAAAAAAAATGACAAGTAGAAAACAGTTTTAACAAACTTCATTACACACTTCATTAAGGCAAACAATAAACAATTTTTATTTAGCAGTACAAATTTTTTTATATCTTACATAAAGATGAAATTGGGGAAAACTCTACAAATGCTCTCTCTGTAGCATTTTCGTCGTCATAATGTTTGATTCCTGTTCTTTGTTTCTTGTTGTTTGTTCTAAACTTTGTTTGCAATAGTGGGTCGGCTACTTTTGTTCACCTACATTTTGTATTTTACTGTATATTCGCCAAATCAGTAGAGTAATAATTTGAATAAGAAGTAATTTGTATTGCGTATGTGTCGAACATCCATGCAAGCTGTGCTGACACGTGTGTGTGCAAGACGGACACGGAAAAGCAGTATACCCGGCCCACAAGTATGTACAGCTTACACACAACATTGTTTCAGTTGCTGGTCAGACGCAAAAAAATAACTGCCACACAGGCGAGCTAACATTTCCTTTTATTATTCACAATCTCCTTGACCACAGCACTCATTTTACACGTTTTCGCGCTTTTCCTGTTACAGGGCAATGGCGAAACCGAACCCCACAGCAACACTTGTTATTGGCTGTTTGCTTGTCACTCGTGGCAAGCTCCTTTATCAGGACATATAATAGGCTGTTTAAGATCTAGGATCTTATTTGTTTGTTTATTTGACAGGGACCATACAAGCAAACATAGTTACAATACAAAGCCTGTAACTGATGCGCAGCTTATAGAGTTTATAGCTAGAGCTAATTTTCAACTCCTGTCCCTGGTTGGGCATTTCTAAGAACATTTTAAAACAGATAACATTTCTTCAACATACATACACAAACACACACAAAAAAAACATAATACATTAAAAATGGGTACAAATTTGGTTTGCCTTTAGCCACAACTTAACCCTTGAAGTAAACTTTTTCAAGTCAGAAAACTTGTTCCTATTGTTTTTGATAAAGTTGTATCAACGATACATATCAATATCCTTTTATCACCCAGCCCTACTTTAGAATACTGGGCTGCGTTCTCCGAAACTACCTTAACGCTACGTCGTTCTTAAGTTGTACCTTAAGCTGTACCTTATCGTTAATACATGTTTCCCGAAACGTTCTTAGTTACGTATACCTTCTGTAAGTCATACGTTCGTAAGGTTGGTCTGGAGCACTCTTAGCTATACCTTATCCCACATGACTCCACTAGGGGCCATCACTTTCATAAAAGCTTACATTGCAGTCTATATAACTAAATATTTGTAAAAAAAAAAAGTTGCAATACACTCCGTGTTTAATTAGGTAAATATTTTTATATTTAAAGAATAAAACATTCACATAATTAGACATCATTGCATTGATGGTTGTTAGATTTTTTATTATGTTTTCCAAAGGGACATCAGCTGCGAACTATTAAATGCTACAGGCTTAAGAAAAAATATATATTGGGTTTTGGAGATGGGGAAACTATGGCAGCTATACAGCGAATCCTACTATTGCATTTGTTCATTTAATATCCGTTAAATCTTAGTATTTTAGCTGCATAAATAAATCGGGTAAATAAAAAAAAAAACTAATTATGATTATTAATCTTAATTCGACTTTGCATCGAAGTTTTTTGACGTTTTATAACTTTGAGGCAACTGCATGCCATATTCTTTATAAACATTCAAAATAAACTGCTCCACTTGATTACGGCTTGTTTAGTCTCCTAAGGTCAACAAAATTTCCACATTAAAACTAATCAAGCTAAAATCTAAAGCAATCATACTATATATTTATAAAGGCTATTATATAATATTTTATATGTTATATTTAGACAGACAGGCTCCAGAAATGCGTCCATTAATGCGTTCATTACGCTGCTGTAAGACAATTTCCTAAATAAGATAGCACCTCCCCAAAGGACACTGCATGGGGGCAAAGTGAGTGCGCGAGAAAAGCCTCTCTCCACGATTCACAGTGGACTTCCCACTGAGACACATTTGGGTTTCAAAGACACACCTTAGGGTGTCATACATTTGTATTCTTTTCTCTAAAAGCAAACTGTATATGAAATGCTACATGCACAAAGAATCTAAAATCTGTATCTTATTTGTTTTCTATTGAAATGTCTCATCGCAAGTGGTTACGATGGTCTCATATAACAACAGAATTCAATGTTAAAGTATATGTGAAAATTCATTCAATGTTGATAGACACCTCCCATTCTAAGCATAAACCAATCACCCACTGTATACAGATTAAGGACAGCCCTTAGTTTTTACAACAACCAATCAGTACAAAATTCCTATATGCTTTGTTCTCTGGCTATTTAAGGAGATGTGTAGAAGATTTAGGCGGGACTTTCAATATCGAGAAATGCACCCCCATGATGCTGTCCTGGCACAGCATCATGTATTTTTATTTTACTTTGAGGAATCTGTAACCAGATCTTCATCTCCTTACCAGGTATGCAACGGTTTTTGTTTATTTCGTATTTAAATTGGAATGTGAATTGGCTTCTGAATTATGTTTTACCTACCTGGTTAATAAATTGTTACGTTTTGCATTCATTCTGCCTTACTCTGAATTATTGACTACAAGTAAATTGATGTATCCTTTGTTACCGCAAATCTACGGCCAGGATTAAGTAGGCGTATCGTCTGCCTTTTACTATTTTGGTCTGACGAACCACTTACTCTTAATAGGGTTAAGTTTGGCGTATCGTCTGCCTTTTACTATTTTGGTCTGACGAACCACTTACTCTTAATAGGGTAAGTTTGGCGTATCGTCTGCCTTTTACTATTTTGGTCTGACGAACCACTTACTCTTAATAGGGTAAGTTTGGCGTATCGTCTGCCTGTTACTATTTTGGTCTGACGAACCACTTACTCTTAATAGGGTAAGTTTGGCGTATCGTCTGCCTGTTACTATTTTGGTCTGACGAACCACTTACTCTTAATAGGGTAAGTTTGGCGTATCGTCTGCCTGTTACTATTTTGGTCTGACGAACCACTTACTCTTAATAGGGTAAGTTTGGCGTATCGTCTGCCTTTTACTATTTTGGTCTGACGAACCACTTACTCTTAATAGGGTAAGTTTGGCGTATCGTCTGCCTTTTACTGTTTTGGTCTGACGAACCACTTACTCTTAATAGGGTAAGTTTGGCGTATCGTCTGCCTTTTACTATTTTGGTCTGACGAACCACTTACTCTTAATAGGGTAAGTTTGGCGTATCGTCTGCCTTTTACTATTTTGGTCTGACGAACCACTTACTCTTAATAGGGTAAGTTTGGCGTATCGTCTGCCTTTTCGTTATATTATTTTGGTTTGACGAACCACTTAATTTTAACTACAGGGTTAAGCATCGACGTATTGACTGCCATTAATTATAAGGTCTGACGAACTTCTTAACTCTTGATTAGTTGTATGGTCGAGTTTGCGTTCAGTACCCACACAACGGCCGGTGTGGACTGATATGACATTGATAATCGAATGAATGAGTTCAATGTAAACATGAGTGAATAGAATGATCAAACGTTTATCCAAATTCTATATTTATATCAATTTGATTCATATTACAATACGTTTCATATCTTTGGAGTCAGATATTAAGTTGCGTAATGTTAAAACCGGAAGCACCGGAAAAGACCGAATGCGCTATAAATCGGCCAGGCCGTTTGGATTCCGTCGTTGGGCCAAATGGATGGATGGGGTCATATTTGGACCTCCTTACACTGCTTGCGCATCCAGTGTCCAAGCACAATAAACGCGTGAACTAATGAACAACAACAGTTTCCCAGATAGCAAGGAGTCGGCGGACCACCGGCGGTGCTCTGGAGGCAGTAAGCGTCATAAGGGCGTAATCGCAAACAGGTCTGACGGCGGACCGCCGGCGGTAGCCGCTTTTGCATAAATTAAGCAGTCGGTCCGCCGGCGGCAAATCGCAAGAAAGGGGAGTGACGTATTCAGCGGCAAACATTTCATCCCCGCCAGCGGGACGCACCTATAGCCGACAGCTTAGGGCTGGGGGCAAAAAGAAGTCCTGCAGATATTTTTTGCTATCTGGGTTGTTTTTATATATTTTAAGTGTAATGCACAACCAAGTACCTGCACGACCCACTTTATTCCCCTGTGCAACGAACTTATTGGGAACCCCTAATATAAATGATCATTTCAAGTGAAGGCATGGCGGATGCAATGGAGCAGTTTATGCATGATACGTTTGGAAATAAAGTTGCGGGTTTTGCACGGGTTTGATATAAAATTTAGAAGGTTGAATTTAGTTGTTTGCAATTTGAAATATTTTTACCAGATATTCCTAATAAATTTAACTTTAACTATTTCTAAAATGTTTCTTTAATAAAGAACACCACTATCTCATAACGCAGCGAACCCTATTACATGAAGTGAATAATTGATTGTCGAGCAATCGATATCAACCTATTCAGCACCTCCACCATGGACAGCACCCGCTAAGGTTGAACTTAAGAAGGTTTACCTTAAGCAACATCCTAAGGTATAGTTCGGAGAACACACGTAAGAAAGGTATACCTGTAGTTAAGGTGTACCTTTTGAGTCTTCGTAGTGCGCTAAGAGACAACGTTATCAGAGAACACAGCCCTGATCCAAATCATTAAAAGCCCTACATTTCTGGCCTCTGTTAAATAGGGCTGTAATGAGTTTAACTAAGATGTGTCACACCTGCCAAGTTGTTAAAACTAATGAGGTCCTATGCTATTCTGGCTGTGAAAAATCCCTCCAAATATTTAACCATTAATTTTGTTGGTTCACCAAGTCTGTCTTAAACTAGTGATGTATACTAACTGTGTCAGGTGAACCGGTTATCCTAACTCTATAGTAAAGACTATATCTTAGTTTATTTCAATCTTTGGTATTCCAATAATTATTCAAACTGACAGGGGAACCAATTTCACATCTCAAATGTTTGCAAAAGTATTGCAACCACTGTGTGTAAACCATTAAAAAAGTAGTGCATATCATCCTATCAGACTTTTTCAGACTAGGAGAAAGTGGAGAAAGTGCACAGATAATAAAGTCAAGATTTTTACAGTGGCAAAGTAAATTTTTAGCAGAGTAAATTAATTTCTGCAACATTTATTGTTCTCATATTAAATGCAGACATATTTTGCCTATTTTAGATGGCAGGAGTGAAAATGCCATTTTCAAAACTTGTTGTGTTATGGTTTAGTTCATTTAACTGCCGTTAATTCTGGAAAACATCTCAATAGGGGACCCCCAGACCATCTTTATTTAGACTAAGCCCAAGATGTTTACAAGATGGAGAAAAGACGGAGCGTTGCGTTGTTTTCATGTAAGATTTAAAGAAGAACTAAAGCGAATACACACTTCAAAAAATGATGTGTTAATTTTTAACACATTGTTTGTGCCATGCCATTTAAAGCGTTATTTCATGTTAAAATAAATGAAAGGGACAACACAAGTTGTGTTAAAAACAGTGACGGGAGTAATGGTTACAAAGTAATTCCGTTACTGTAATTACACTATTTTTAGCGGTAATAAACCTGTAACTAAGTATATTTTTTAAATCAAGTAACGCAGTTACAATTACTAAAATTTAAATGAGTTGGTTACTAGATTTACTATTTTGTGATAAAAATAACTGCGTTACATCTATATAAATTTAACCTTAAAGTAGTCAGAGCTAAAAAGCATAAAATATTACAACATGCACAGACTCAGCAGACAGAATAAAAATAACAAGTTTAAAGCATCTATATAAAAGTTTAACGCCAGAGTAGTCAGAAAGCTGACTACAAAAAAGCTGAGAAAGTTGAAAGGAAAACAAATGGGTTTTTAGCAGGGACTTAAAACTAGACAGGGAGGGTGCCATCAACAGTCGTGGTCCGGCCACTGAAAATGCACGCTCTTCTCTACACTTAAGCCTTACGCGGGGGACCACCAACAAAGCCTGGTCACAGGAACGTAGGCTTCTAATAGGAGTGTAGGGACGGAGAAGTTCAGTTAAATATACGGGTGCGTTATTATGGAGAGACTTATGAACAAAGAGGATAATCCTAAAATCTATTCTCTGACAGATCGGCAGCAGCATTTTGGACAAGTTGAAGACCGCAATTTGAGTTTTTGATTTACAGCAATTTCAAGAGTTACACTAAATTAATCTAGACGAGATGTAACAAATGCATGAATAGCCATTTCTAGAGTCTTAGGGGTAAGAAAGTGGTTAATTTTAGAGAGTAGCCGCAGTTGATAAAAGCTAGACCCAATAACAGAAGAAATCTGTTTGTCAAATGTTAAATGTGGGTCAACAGAGATGCCAAGGTTCTGCACCCGTGAGGATCTAAAAATTGATAAACTCTCTAGGTCGGTGCTTGAGCACAGAGATTTAATTTGGGCTAAACTTAATAACCTCTGTCTTCATTTAAAAAGAGGACATTTTGGGCTAGACATAACTTAACCTCTTCTAAACAATGGAGAAAAGATGAGAAAGCAGTGGGATTGTTTTTTTTTAATTGGTAAGTAAATTTGGGTGTCATCTGCCTATGTTTAGCAAATGTAGCACAATTTCTCCAAAATTTTAGATGACATCTTTCGAGATGTTATCTGATGTGTGTAAATTACAGTATTTACATTTAACTCATTCCCCGCCAGCATTTTTTTTTTTTTTTTGTAAAAGTTGCCCGCCAGCATTTTTGTGTGATTTTCACAAAAGTTTAAAAATAAACTCCCAGGAAAATTTACTTCTAAAAAATATAAACATACAAATATATCAAATAAGAGAACATACCTTCTGCTTTCAAAGTTTCATCTTTATATATATATATATATATATATATATATATATATATATATATATATATATATATATATATATATATATATATATATATATATATATATATATATATATATATATATATATATATATATATATATATATATATATATATATATATATATATAACCCTAAAATCTCATCAGGAACACTTTTTTCATGCAAATGTTTTCTCTTAACTGACGAGATAACTCGTCAATGACAGGGAAAGAGTTAAATAGACAAAATGAAATTATGTTTTCTTGCTGACATTAAAAGTGAGGAACTAAATCAGTATAAAATGGAATATCATCTTCTTTATTTGTGTATTAAAATTGATTTATCCTCAAACTATTGAGGGATTTATTTACAGATCTGCACTATTTAAAACATGAGAAACTAAACAAGATAAATGTTTGTGTGCATTTTCATAATCATTTTAATACAAATTGCCCCATTTAATTTAATACATTACAACTTGTATCCTCTATAATTCTAATTACCTCTAATTCAGTGATTTAGAAAATTCACTGTCTTCTCAGAACAAAGTGTATTATGTGAGTATAAATACTTACTCTGTACTGTCACTGTTATTGGTTCACTGTATTGTGTGTAAACCTGAGGGTTTTCTCTTCTTCTGGCTCTGCACTTGTACTCTCCTCCATCAGAGACTCCCACAGATCTGATTGTTTTAGTTCCTGTAGTTTCAGTGGATTCAGTCTTTGATGGTGTGGTAAAGACAAACTCCCATCCAGTAGACTGATGAACCTCACAGATCAGAGTAATGGAGTCTCCAATGAACACAGACGTCTTTGGCTCCACAGTGAGAGTTGGTGTTATATCTGTCAATATAAAATCAATAACAGTTGTGAACATTTTTTAACAAGATCTCCAACTGGTAAATCATTAGTGCATTTTTAGTTCACAGATAAACCTGAATACTTAAGCAATAGATGAGATCTTTCAAGATGTTATCTGATGTGTGTACAGTACAGTGTGTACATTTAAATAGACAAAATTCAATGGTGTTTTCTTGCTGACATTAAAATTAAGGAACTAAAACAGTATAAAATGAAATATAATCTTCTTTATTTGTATATATATATATATATATATATATATATATATATATATATATATATATATATATATACACATTACAATGTATTTTTAATCAAAATATTAAGGGATTTATAACTACCGTTAAAATTTTAAATTGAATCTAAAACATGAAAAACTGAACATTGTTAGCCTCATTGCATTAAAGTCATATTTTAATGTTTTTGGAAAACACAAAAAAACACAATATTTAAAATTAGAAAACACACTGTTATGGTAAGGCAGATAGTGTTTTTGGATTCTAAAAAGTGTTGTGCTTGGCTAAGTACATAGGCAGAAAGGCAGGATGATGCAGCAGTGGAAGGACAGTAAAAGTAGGCAGATATCACAATTTGGCAAAAAAAAAAAATGACTTAGGCAGTTATGCTATGAGCCTAACGACATGATAAATGTTTGACTGCATTTTCATAATCATTTTAATACAAATTACCCCATTTAATCCAATACATTAAAATTATATCCTCTATAACTGTAATCACTTATTCAATGATTTATTAAATAATGTTCATTTTTTTTCTCAGAACAAAGTGTATTATATGTATTATGGAAGCAGGGCTTGACATTAACTTTTTTTGTTCACCAGCCACAGTGGCCAGTGGTTTTCCAGCCACTCAACACTTTCGCTGGCCATAATTTTGTTGTTGGAAAATTATATTTTATATGAGTAAAATTGACTTGGGCATGCTAAAATTACTTTTTTAAGATTGACACTCAAATTAAGACATATATTATATACCGTATTTTCTGGACTGTAAGAAGTCGCTCCAGAGTATAAGTGGCATCAATTAAAAATGCGAGTTCCTCACAACATGTATGTAGCCCATCAGGTGTGTGGTTCTTTATTTCAAAATATGTGTTCAGCGCGTCGACTCCGTTGAGTGATCCTATGTGCATCACTTGTCTTGTCAAAATAAGTGCCTGCTGCAGATGCGTCTAAAGTGTTTATGATAAAAGACACGCTCGCATTTTCCAGATTCTCACATAATCTCATGAGTAATCAGAGATTACTGTTAAGGTAGTGTCTTGCATGTATTTTGTAAACATGAGCGTCTCTTTTATCATAAACAGTTTAGACACATCTGCAGCAGGCACTTATTTTGACAAAACACGTGATTCACATGGCTCACATGACGCAATTAAACATATTTTGAAAATGCAAACAACACATGACACTCCGAACACTTATTTTGAATTTGCGCCCCTCGGATGAGCAGTCATGAGCCACCACTGTATTCAACTAAACAGTAGCACACAGAACAGCAGGCTAAATAGATGTACGTACGTTAACATAACATTATCAGTTATTTACAAGATACACAATAGCATACAGAACATACCTGGAAGGCTGAATAGGCTAAATGAACAGAACAAGCCAACAAGCATCAAGTTTGCAGGCTTGTCATTTCACATCACTGAATCCACTGAATTACATAAATAGGCTGTAGACGGTAATGTGTCTCTTGGTTCATATATGTCAAAATTAATTCATACTGACTTACAAGTAGCGCCTGACTAGAAGTCTCAGGACCAGAAAAAAACTATGAAAAAAGTGTGACTTTTACAGTATATAGTCTGGAAAATACGGTAAAAATACGGTAAAGAAAATACCTAGTTTTATTACAGATCATATCATATATTAAGCTGCATAAAAAACAATCTGCCACTGGGGTAAGAAAAAAAACTTTTTTCTTAAACACTTAATTCAAGAATTTTTTGCAAGTTAGTTTTATTACAGATCATATCATATATTAAGCTGCATAAAAAACAATCTGCCACTGGGGTAAGAAAAAAAACTTTTTTCTTAAACACTTAATTCAAGAATTTTTTGCAAGTTAACTTAAATTGTATATTTTTAACTTAAATTGTATAACTTAAATTGCATATTTTTTTCTAAAACTAGACTTACTTTCTTAGGTCATTTTGCTCTTCAAGAAAATACATCTTTATTTAATAATGTTTTGATATTTCTACTAAAAAAAGGCAAAAATACTAAGTAAGACAGTCATTTTTTTTTCAGTAAGGCATAAATAGAGTAGCTTCTAGTGAATATAATGAAAGCGGTTGCAGGGGTGTGAAGGATTAACTGAAAAGATAAACACACAACAACAACCAAAAAAAAACTAGACAAACACTTTTAATGTATTAACTACAGCGGTAAACACTGCTCAGTCAGAACATGTACATGAATTTTACTGTCAACTTGTTTATGCAGATTACATGGGGGTAGATTTAGGGTGGGACGCTAGGGACATGTCCCTACAAATGGGAACACTGAATTGTCCCAAGCAATAATTTCAACCAAACAACTGATCTTTATTTATATATAACAACTGATGTCCCCAGTTTCCCGGTTTTTAATTATTACTTATTTTATTTAAATTTAATTTATTCAGGAATCATTTAAATGAGATCAAAGCTCCTTTACAATCATGTTCTGTAAAATAGCGCTATTTGTGGAACACGCGGTTAACAGATCTCTTTCTCTGCAATGAGTCCCACCTCCGTAACTCACATCACTAATATGATTGGCTTTGCCTTTCTTTTCACACCTTTCACATCGCTAATATGAATCCCACCTCTCAAACCTACGTCGCTTTATGATTGGTTTGTCTTTACTTGCTAAACATGTGATGATGACGTCAGCTACATTCGCTTGTAAGCGCCAAAGCTCAGCCTAAACAAGACACGATGTGCATGATTATGTAAAGCGAGCGGGTGTGTCAACAACAACGGTAAGTTACCAGGGCTGCGTTCAGCGCCGACAAAACGTTGCACAACGTTTGTTAAACAGAAACAGTGATGCGTTGAACATCTTGTTGTGATAACGCAAGAGTTGCAACCACGGTAGCTGAGAGGCCATTACTTGTGTTCTTTTTTTTCAATGTTTCTGGCGCCTAATGAAATCGTTATAAATATGTGTTTAATACTGTAAAATACACTCAATGTTACAGTCACTGCCCATGCCGTCCAGAATGAAAGACAACATTCCAACTTAAACCCATTGTGCGAGCTGTCTCTTTAGTACCACTTGGTTTATTTACATATTGCTGCTGATTGGACTGCAGTTCTGACACACCCACCAAACAAGAGACATCGGTGCACACCGTTTACAGGAAACATGTTGTTCAACCCGGAAACCGTAGCGAAACGTGGGGCACCGTTTCGATCTTGAACGGGCCCCAGGACGGTCTGCCAATACATACACGTACCCAATAAAAGCCCAGAGTAAAACATTTTGATATTCCCTTTGCCCTTCAGCATGCACATGTTTTCCCCTTTTTGTGGTTTCTAGATCAGCTATGCCACCCAAGAAGAAGAAAGGGGGCGTACAAAGCTTTTTCATAAAGCAGAGTGTAAGTAGGCAAAATAACTAGCCACACAAGCTTAGCAGTGGTAGTGTAGCCTACACAATGCAGAGAAATAAAAGGGAGACCCGAATTCACAGTTTGAAAGACTGTCATTGCATTATTAGACACTTGCTGTAAAAACGTGTTGGCAATGTGAATAAGTTAACACTGTTGGTTATTCAAAATTAATGAATCATTATTTGATGAATAATAATATTTAAATAACACTATCATTATACATTGTGGTAGGAGGGTTAAACTGGCTATCCAAAACATAGGCTACAAAATAAATGAACCACTTTGTATACAAAAAAGACAGCATCAAACCACTACAGATGATAGGCAGGTTGAGTAAACAGCATCAGGGCTTCTGGTAAGGTTCTAATTATTAGCCTATGTCGAATTGTCAATTCATTTAGAGTCATCAGCATTGCGGTTTGGTTTTAGGATGCTCAACCAATCATTATATTTATTCAAACATGGATAGTTTTATTATTTATAGGAAACTCAGAAACCCAGTTAAGATGCTGTAGGGCAGGCTGAGGGAAAAGCAGCAGGACCTTCAGGGCTTCAGGTGAGAACTATGAATGATCAAAGCTTCAAGAGTTTTAGGATGTTTAGAAAATTATGACCTTAATTTAACCTCTTAAAAAACACCCCCATTTAGGCCCCAAACCATGAAAATACCTACTTTCACTAAAAGGGCTGTTTTTACTAAACCATTTATAGTATAAGCATAACTGTGGTATCATTAGATAGAAGACACTTTGAGCTTTTCCATGTTTCAAAATTATTTTAAGATAAAAATGTAAAAAGTTAGAGAGGCTGAAGTACATTGTAATAAACACATTTTTGCATAAACACCTTTTTTAACACTAAAAATCTTAATGATAAATATATGTGTGAAACCTAGAAATGCAATGAGGCCAAAGCCACAAGTCTAAAGAAGTTATATTTCACGTTTGAAGTCAATAGACCCAAAAATGAGGTTCTTGCAAGAGTTTTTGTAAGACTAGTGCCTTTTCTAAGTGCCAGTCAGCCACAAAATAAAAGTCTTTTGTTTACATGCATACACGTTCGTTTTTTTTATTGTTTATCCTTATATAAGCGTATAAAATGCCGTATCCACACCAGGAAATAAAGCTTCACACAAAGATCGTTGAATTCGTTATCTAATTGGCTACACGTTCTGTCTATCAATATTTTCCATGAAGTCATTGGAGGAATGCGCGAGTCAGATGACGTCACGATATTTGACAGCGCTGTTTGGATATTATGTATTATACTCCCGCCTACTTTAACAAACAAGTTTGACCGCTGGTTTTGAACGCTAGTGTAATCTCATATACAAGTGTTATGATGTAAATAGTCCTCAGATTGTATATTATAATCTATTACAAGACGTGCATCTGAAATCTGATGTAAACAATGGAAAATATATCCATATTTCACGGATTATACGCATTTGTGGACAAAAATGGTCATTGGATGTACTTTGTTGGAGAGTTTTTATGGGTTATTCACACATCTGAAACAGACTGGATTCGATTCGTGTTCCTTATACCAGCACAAAGGTAAGGAGTCAGTTAATATTATGCATGTTGTTATCTGGACTTCTGTAACAAAATACCATATTTATGATGCTAGAGCATCTGTATCTCAAAACGGACACCATGCTAAACCCTTAGACCTTTTAAACGATGTATAGTAGTGTTATTATTATTGTTGTTTGTACACAGTAGGCTATATATATATTGTTAGCAGCAAAAAAACTGACGTCTTTCCGTCCCCGAGCTAGTGCGCGTCGAGAGGTTAACTTATTTGGTCATGAATGACGGGGAAAAACTCATGCATGTTAAAAGGTGTGTTCCACAAAACCATTCACCCTTCATATTTTAATTGCTCTGAAATACGAACATAATGCGTTGAATGCATACTATGATACGTGTGCATTTGATTAATTAGTCCATTATTTATATAGGAAACTCTGACATCTTGGGAAGAGGTCATAGTTCAGGATGAGGAAGAAGTAGCTGGACCTTCAGGGCTTCAGGTGAGGTCTTAAAGGTATTCTGTGATGAGATGTACTACTATTGTTTAGTAGCAAATTATACACTACTGTTCAAAAGTTTAGGGTCACTTGACTAAACTATGATCTTAAAACCAAAGTGTATGGTTAAATGCTTGAAATTACTTTTGTAGACAAAAATATACCTGTGCCAAAAATATTAATTTCTGATATTAGAAAACTAAAATTTTATTTTTAAATATTATTTTTTTTAAATAGATGACTTACACAGAATATTGAAGAAAAAAGAGCCAATCAGAGCTTGGATTAAATATGAACTCCTTCTATAATATACTCTATAACATTCATCCCAAATTGAAAATTTAAGAAGCTTCTTGAAAAAATGACATGCGTAGTATGGTTTTGCAATTTCTAGGCAAATGTGACTGCACTTCAGATGATAAAATATTTTTTTTGATTTTTGGTCACCAACATAATTCTCACAGTTACATTTGTCTTATGCCATAGTTTGGACGAGTTTATTATTAATCTGTTATATGTAAAAAATATAGAGTGAGTGACCCCAAACTTTTGACCGGTAGTGTAAATATAGTTTACCGGTTTCATTATGTGAAAGTGAAGTGGTACTTAGTATAAAAGAAAGCTCTTTGTTTTGAGTGTGTCAAAGCATACACAAGTTTACATTCAAAGGTCCAAATCTGAATTCTCATCATTTTCATAGGTCTGGAAAAACTTTATTTAAATCATTTGTTTATATAAAAAATCAACACTAATAGAATGCTTTGCTGTTTCTGAACAGCAACATGTGAACATGACAATGAAAGCTCCCTACTACTACACCTCTAAGCACCATGTTTTTACATGAGAGAGCTAACGTTTTTTCTTTCTTTCTACTTTTCCTACCCATTAGTTCAATTTTCATAAGCATCTACCTAGGGAAAGACTTCAAAAACCAAAAGAAGGGCAATTGAATGTTTACTAGCTAAAAAGATCTGGGTTGCTAAGGTTTTTTTGCAGGCAAGGTTTTATAGCCTATATTATACCGAAGCGCAGCACGCTGTTTACTTAAAGATGGTATTTTGTGTTTGTTTGTTTAATTAAGTTAAGATAGCCATCATTAAATGCTGCTTTGTTGACAAGAATGGTTTTGTGTACAGCAGGGAATCAGATAATTAGTATCTATATATGGTATTTCTATATTTTATTTTCATTTATCTTGGACTTTGTTCTTTGCAGTAATTGATTTATGCAAGTATAATTTTGAGTTCGTGTTCTTACTGTGTGCAACAATAAATGCAAACAAACTTTAAATCTCAAAAACTGCTTGCAGACTTGCACATTTACATTTAAATAAAATATTACAATAACAGCATCAAAACTTTTGATGAACTGTCGCATACATTTTTTCTATGACGGTCAAATTGCGTTAAAAAGTTTATATTTGGTTGCTCCAGCCCAGGCAGCTAATGCGCATGTGCTCTTGTAATGTTTCTCTGGCTACCAGTCACAGTAGTTTCTGCAGTGACGCAATGACTTTATCTTTTACATTTGGCTCTTTTCTTTAGAAGGCGGGACTTATTCCGCCATACCGCGCATTTTGCACTGTTCTTGCACTTTCTCCAATTTTTATAATAATATTATAAATTAACAGTCTTGTTGTTATATTTAAAGTTTTCGTGCAGACTCTGCTCAAAGAGCACAGAGATGACAGCAAAGAAGTACATCAAACGCCAGCAGCCATGGCACTGAACGAGCAGTCGAGCAATCGTCAGTATTATCTAAATGGGCAAACAGTATAAATTATCATGCAAGTTGACTCGAGAAGCAAAAAATGCAAAACTGCGTCATCCATTACCGTGACTGTAAGTGGACTTTTTACGCTGGACTAATGAGTTGATTAAGCATTTCAATCGGCAAGAGAGGAATAACATGGATGGAACTTTCTTGGCAATAGGATTGTGCAATGTGCATCACAGTCAGGTACAAGGAGGGAGAAGGCTGACTTCAATTGGTAAGACAAAAAGTTTAATTTTCGCTACTTGTTAATTGACTTATTAATAGCATTTAGCTGAAGAATATTTGCCTGTCGGGTCTGTGTCTTCCCGTACGGGTTCGGGTCTAGCTTTTGAATACTAGACGGGTCCGCATCGGTTCCGGGCCCAACTTTCAAAATAAAAGACTGGTCCGGGTCCAACTTTCAAAATAATAGACGGGTCCGGGTCGGTTCAGTGTAGCACGTTTACGGGTCTCTTCGGGTTCGGGTACGAATTTTTGGACCCGTGTAGACCTCTAATCTAGAGCTTCTTCTCTCATATACAGCTATTTATACTGACTGTAGGTTTTTGCATATATTTATACCTGTTCATTTTACATATTGCATAAGTTTAATGTAATGTATGCATAAATACAAAATACAATGAAGCCATACTATAGCTTCAATAGTCTATAAAATTAATAACTCAATTAAAAACAAGATTCTGTCTAATCAAGACTTAGCTGTTGTTATCTTCTGGGCATTTTCACTGTAACATTATTAACTTTAAATTGCTCATATTTTAAAACTGTGGTGAGCATTTAGTTAAAAGCTATAGTGAGTGGTGTATTTCTGTACATTTTTATCATCAAAAAACAATATAAACTGAAAAACGTGTATACCGTCAAATATTCCGTTCCGTGAAATAAAATGACTTATTCCGTGAAATAGATTTTTGGTCATTCTGCCCACCCCTACTTCCGGTAGCGCCGCCATCTTAGTCGCGTCCGCATTCAGGCTACTCTGCTGCTGCTCTGTGCCCCACCCTCCGAATTTGTCATACGTCACTAAGAAAAGTGCGTACACTACGCTAATACTCTCTCCTGAATGCGGACGCGACTGAGATGGCGGCGCTACCGGAAGGTATTTATTTTCGTTAATAAAGTTTTAAATATGGATATTTCTACAACAACACCATGCAGAAAACCCTCAGAAGACCTTTGTTTATGAGGGGTGGCACGTTTCACAAAACCCTCGGTTCGGTTCGTATCACAGTTCTATGGTCACGGTTCTCGGTTCAGTACGGTTCTTGTTGTTATTTTTTCTTTTAATTTTTAACACTCCAGAAATTTATTATCTTATTAATGTAATAATTATCCATAATTTAGGATACAGTATTAAAAAAAAGTTATATAATGTAATCATGCACGAACTGAATTTGACTTTAAGCACATTATTGGGACCATCCCTGAGGAAAGCCAGATGAGATTTTGATACAGCAAGAGGGAAGACATTGATGATTTCAACATGCCTTTCATTTATTTGGCAAAAAAGAGAATGTGTATTGCCATCTACATGAACTTTGTGTGCATTTTTAGCACACAAAGATAACTTGCATCTATTAAAATGCCAACTTTAGTGTAGCTCTTAGATTTATCACTGAGGCTGCTTAAATACTGCAGAGAGAAACATAACGTTTACACCTGTAATATTTACATCTCTTTTGTCCACTTTTGACTACTTCTGTCGTGATTCACAATTTATGAAATAAGATCGCGCAACTTTCACACGCTAGGAAAATTAAACTACGTGGAAATCAGCCGCTTTCGTTTTATCAATGGAAGGCTAAAAATAGCGCTGAATACAAAAAGACGTAAAATGTGTTTAATACCTCAGATTAGATAAATGGTTGGATAGAAGGCGATCTCCTGGGGCTGTTTGAACACATTCAACCCATAGACTGCAGTTCTATCTATTGTTTTATTTCCGCTGTCATCATAGGTAACATGAAATAAAAATGTTTTCACACACCAAACTTATACGACGCTGGCAGACTTCCTTTTCTCTCCCACTTGCCATTTCTACACGTTACATAACCTGCAGTTACTTATACTACAAACCAGTCACCTCTTCTTTCGCGCGAAAGGGAAACACGCTATCTGAGCTCACATACAGGGCATAAGGCTACATTGCGCATGCCATGAACCGTTGAACCGTGCGACACACACGCGCTCCGAACCGAGACAAGCGAACCGAACGGTTCGGATTTTTTTCATGAACCGTGCCACCCCTATTGTTTATCATCCTGGAGCCGTTTGGATTTAATTTGTGAAGGATGGACGCACTTTTTTTGGACTTGAAGGTCGTGGACTATGGGTGGACCCCGTTACATTACATTTTATCAACTGAAAGATCTAAAACATTTTATAAAATATCCGAAAATGTGTTTGTCTGAAAAACGATGGTTATATGCAACTCGGACAGCTTGGGGGTGAGTAAATCATGGGTTTAATAGCATTTTTGGCCGAACTATCCCTTTAAGAAAATATCCACTAATAATAAAAATGTAAAACAGGCAATCATATTATCTAAGGCTGCATTTAAACTGTCACAAAAAAATCGGATTTATTGCTCACATCTGACTCAGATCGGATATTGCTGCACGTGTGTAAATAAAAAAACTAACCAAGATCCGATGTCTTCCTAGCCAATCTGAGCAACTTCCAAATGTCGATTTTTATCGGATACATATCCGATATCCAGAAATCTGAACTGTCTAAACACACATATCCGATTCAGCTTGATTATGACGTCAGTGTTACATGATGGATTGCGCTGACTGTCATCATTTCACACCTGAAATGAGGAGTTACACACAGCTGCACCTGGCTGCAATGCCAGCACAATATAAAGAGCATTAAAGCCAAGTATAAGAAAGTTAAGGACCACCGCAACAACCGCAGTATTCAGGACAGAACGACTTGCCCATTCTATGAGCAACTGCAGACTCCGAAGTTCTGTACAGTTTTTCAGAGGAAGACGTGATGACAGAGAGACATCATCCAGTGTGAATGATGATGATGCCAAAGGTAATCATTAACAATGGCCTTTACTCTAAATAAATGATAATGATATAAACATTAGATAGCTAACACTATACCCAGTTAAGCTAGCATTCTGTCTGGGGGGGGGGGGTTAATGTAAACACGGACATCGAATATGAGGCATGTCTGAAGTATGTGTAAACGGACAGGACAAAAAAAATCGGATATGGTCAAAAGAGCTGAGTAAAGAAAAATATCCTTAGGGGACCATGCCTTGGAACCCCTAGATTTGGGCTAAGCCTCCAATGTCAATGTCTGCCTCAGGCCCTGTTCAAAATCATTCTTGTATAAATTGCCCAATGTAATTCAAAGCATTAAAAGTTTCATCCTCTATAATTCTTTCATTGTCATATTAAAAAATGTTTATTGTTTTCTCAGAACAAAGTGTATGATGTGAGTATAAATACTTACCCATTACAGTCAGAGTTATTGGTTTACTGTATTCTGTGTAAACCTGAGGGTTTCCTCTTCTTTTGGCTCTGCACCAGTACTCTCCTCCATCAGAGACTTGCACAGCTGTGATTGTTTTAGTTTTAGCTCCTGTAGGTTCATAGTATTCAGGGTATGGATTGTATGGAGGTCTGGTAAAGACAAACTCCCATCCAGTGGGCTGATCAATCTCACAGGTCAGAGTAACTGAGTCTCCAATGAACACAAACGTCTGTGGCTGCACAGTCAGAGTTGGTGTTATATCTGTCAATATAAAATCAATAGGAGTTGTGAAAGTTTTTTAACAAGATCTCCAACTGGTAAATCATTAGTGCATTTTTAGTTCAAAAATAAATCTGAGTTCTCGACTGATAGATGTTAGTTCAAGTTCAAGTTACTTTATTTGTATAGCACATTTACAACAGCCACACGGCTGACCAAAGTTCTTCACAGGGCATAAAATATAACAACATACACAGACTCAGCAAACAGAACAAAAATAAACAGTTTTAAAGCATTTATATAAATTTAACCTCAAAGTAGTCAAAGCTAAAAAGCATAAAATATTACAACATGCACAGACTCAGCAGACAGAATAAAAATAACAAGTTTAAAGCATCTATAGAAATTTAACCCCAGAGTAGTCAGAAAGCTAAAGAAAACAAATGGGTTTTTAGCAGGGACTTAAAACTAGACAGGGAGGGTGCCATCCTAATCTCTAATGACAGGGTATTCCACAGTCGTGGTCCGGCCACTGAAAATGCACGCTCTCCTCTACGCTTAAGCCTTATGCGGGGGACCACCAACAAAGCCTGGTCACATAAACGTAGGCTTCTAATAGGAGTGTAGGGACGGAGAAGTTCAGATAAATATACAGGTGCGTTATTATGGAGAGACTTATGAACAAAGATGAGAATCCTAAAATCTATTCTCTGACAGATCGGCAGCAGCATTTTGGACAAGCTGAAGACCGCATTTTCAGTTTTTGATTTACAGAAATTTCAAGAGTTAATGTAATCTAGACGAGATGTAACAAATGCATGAACAGCTATTTCTAGAGTCTTAGGGGTAAGAAAGTGGTTAATTTTAGAGAGTAGCTGCAGTTGATAAAAGCTGGACCCAATAACAGAAGAAATCTGTTTGTCAAATGTTAAATGTGGGTCAGTAGAGATGCCAAGGTTCTGTACCCATGATGAGGATCTAAAAATTGATAAACTCTCTAGGTCGGTGCTTGAGCACAGAGGTTTCATTTGGGCTAAACTCAATAACCTCTGTCTTCATTTAAAAAGAGGACATTTTGGGCTAGACATAATTTCAACTCTTCTAAACAATGGAGAAGAGATGAGAAAGCAGTGGGATTGTTTTTTTTTTAATTGGTAAGTAAATTTGCGTGTCATCTGCCTATGTTTAGCAAATGTAGCACAATTTCTCCAAAATTTTAGATGAGATCTTTCGAGATGTTATCTGATGTGTGTAAATTACAGTATTTACATTGAACTCATTCCCCGCCAGCAATTTTTTTCTTGTAAAAGTTGCCCGTCAGCATTTTTGTGTGATTTTCACAAAAGTTTATAAATAAACTCCCAGGAAAATTTACTTCTAAAAAATATAAACATACAAATATATCAAATAAAAGAACATACCTTCTGCTTTCAAAGTTTCATCTTTATATATATATATATATAACCCTAAAATCTCATCAGGAACACTTTTTTCATGCAAATGTTTTCTCTTAACTGACGAAATAACTCGTCAATGGCAGGGAAAGAGTTAAATAGACAAAATTAAATGATGTTTTCTTGCTTACATTAAAAGTGAGGAACTAAATCAGTATAAAATGGAATATGATCTTCTTTATTTGTGTATTAAAATTGATTTATCCTCAGACTGTTGAGGGATTTATTTACAGATCTGCACTATTTAAAACATGAAAAACTAAACAAGATAAATGTTTGTGTGCATTTTCATAATCATTTTAATACAAATTGCCCCATTTAATTTAATGCATTACAACCTGTATCCTCTATAATTCTAATCACCACTAATTCAGTGATTTAGAAAATTCATTGTCTTCTCAGAACAAAGTGTATTATGTGAGTATAAATACTTACTCTGTACTGTCACTGTTATTGGTTTACTGTATTTTGTGTAAACCTGAGGGTTTTTTCTTCTTCTGGCTCTGCACTTGTACTCTCCTCCATCAGAGACTCCCACAGATCTGATTGTTTTAGTTCCTGTAGTTTCAGTGGATTCAGTCTTTGATGGTGTGGTAAAGACAAACTCCCATCCAGTAGACTGATGAACCTCACAGATCAGAGTAATGGAGTCTCCAATGAACACAGACGTCTTTGGCTCCACAGTGAGAGTTGGTGTTATATCTGTCAATATAAAATCAATAAGAGTTGTGAACATTTTTTAACAAGATCTCCAACTGGTAAATCATTAGTGCATTTTTAGTTCACAGATAAATCTAAATACTCCACTGATATATGAGATCTTTCCAGATGTTATTTGAAGTGTGTACAGTACAGTGTGTACATTTAAATAGACAAAATTCAATGGTGTTTTCTTGCTGACATTAAAATTAAGGAACTAAAACAGTATAAAATGGAATATAATCTTCTTTATTTGTGTATATATACACATTAAAATTTATTTGTAATCCAAATATTAAGGGATTTATTACTACCGTTAAAATTTTAAATTGAATCTAAAACATGAAAAACTGAACATTGTTAGCCTCATAGCATACAGTAATTTCCTAAGTCATATTACAATGTTTTTGGAAAACACGAAAAAACACAATATTTAAAATTAGAAATCACATTGTTATGGTAAGGCAGATAGTGTTTTTGGATTCTAAAAAGTGTTGTGCTTGGCTAAGTACATAGGCAGAAAGGCAGGATGATGCAGCAGTGGAAGGACAGTAAAAGTAGGCAGATATCACAATTTGGCAAAAAAAAATGACTTAGGCAATTATGCTATGAGCCTAACGACATGATAAATGTTTGACTGCATTTTCATAATCATTTTAATACAAATTACCCCATTTAATCCAATACATTAAGAATGATATCATCTATAACTGTAATCACTTATTCAATGATTTATAAAATAATGTTCTTTTTTTTCTCAGAACAAAGTGTATTATATGAATTATGTGAGCAGGGCTTGACATTAACTTTTTTTGTTCACCAGCCACAGTGGCCAGTGGTTCCCTTTCAGTCGGTCACTACGACGTCACGTCGTGACCGACGAATTGGGAACTCGCTTAGAGAGACCAATCTGCTTCGTATACTACTAAAACGCCAATGAACTTGGCATTGAGATATTTGCATAATGCTGGCGCCGCCCCGCCAGGTGCGTATATAAGCAGCAGGTGCAAATAGGGAAATTAGCTTTTTCGCTTCGAAAGCCGGCTTTATCTGCTACTGAGAAGCTACTTTACTCTGTTGGGATTTGATTGCTGAAGTTGGTTGAACTAGCAGTATCACAGCGGACGCTTCGCTTATTCCACGGCTCTACATCTGTTTATTGTTTTGAGTTTAGTGTGTGCGTTGCCTTCCTGTGCGCTCATCAACTAAGCATCTGAGTGAATTTCCCTAAAAGAGTGATACGAGAGAGCTTTGTGCCTTGTTAAAGGCAGCCACTCTCTCGTATATGCGGGGATCAGCGTCCTTTTCAGGATAGCTTTTCGCCCGTGCGATCTTGGATGCGAGAAGTATAAGGGTTCCAGTGACGGTCACGAGCGCTGTCTTCGTGCTCAGGCATCGAGCACTCCGGGGCTGCGTTCGTGGAGAGTTTCTGTTCTCTCTGTGAGAGCATAACCCTCTTGGATTGCGGAGACGACTGTCGTTTCTACGGGAACGCTGTCCGCGCCTTTGCAGTGCTGACGCCGCCATGGTGCGGCTGTCAAGCGCTCGCAAGGCGCCCTTCGCGTCACTACGCTGAGTAGGACGGAGGATGCGTCCTCCACCTACCGGCCTTCTCATCCTCAGCCGGTTGAGGCTCCGGTGGAGACTGCAGAGTCGTGTTCTACGATGTCTGCCGAATCCATTGGACCTCCTGCTGGTCCCGTCACTTCTGCAGCATCAGAGGGGTGTCCATTTTTCCTCCGAGGCAGAGTCGTTCCGGAGATGGCGGCCGTGCCCGCGAGCGGCGGAGACGGTAGAGTTGGAAAGGTTAACCCCTCTCCGCCCGAACCGTCCCGCCCACATGATTGGTACTTCGGAGCTGCTCGTGCCTCTCGGTCCTCTCCTCCTGTGCCTTTCTTCCCCGACGGCACGAAGAGCTGACGTGATTTGCGGCCGTCCGGCCGTTCAGCTTTCACCCCTCACCTCCCTCACCAACGGAGCCGCTAAGGGTGGGGACCCCTTCAGTGGAGCGGGATGCGTTCCTGGAGGGACCACCCAACCCTTCCCTCCCGTGTTTGTAGACAGTCGTCCGGTTACGGACGCTGCCCATCAGGCATGCCGGAGAGGCGGCTTCAGCCCTGCAGTAATAACGTTGCTGCAGGCTCACAAAGAATTTACCAGGGAGGCCGCGACCTTCAGTCGTGCGATGTCCACCTCAGTGGTTCAAGATCGCCACCTTTGGCTGTGTCTGGCTGACATGACGGACGCAGACGAGAACAACTTGAATGCTCCTGTCTCACAGACCGGCCTCTTCGGCGAGCCAGGGGAGTCGTACAGCTCCGCTGCACAGACTGAGGCGATCTCCTAGGTCATGCCCCGGCGGAACAGAGCTGCCCTTGGTCCACCACGCCGGCTCCTCAGTCTGCCTCTCGCCGTCGGCGTCCTGCGGCGACCACCTCCGTTCCCCTCCTCGGACCCCATCTCGGCAGCGCAGGGGAACCGGTCGTCAGCAGCTCGCCCCGCCCGCTTAGCCGCTTCCCGTGAAAATCGGGAGTTTAAGTGGCCAGTGAAGGGCGACCCGGATTGGCAGAGGATCACTCTTCAGGAGATGGAGCTCCTTCCCCCGATAGAGGGTCGGGTGGAAAATCCTTGGTTTGCATATGTTCCACCGGCTGTTTAGCCGGTACCCACTAACCACACATAGAGTGCATTCCTCTTCCCTCTCCAGGTCTCCAGAGGATCGAGAGAGCCGTGAGCGGGCACACACCAGCTCACCCTACCTCTCCTCTATCGCCAGCGGGTGACCTGAGGAGTCCGAGCTCTCCGCTGAGGAGACCGGACCACCAGCACCCTTATCGGAGTCTGCGCTCTCCGCAGAGGAGACCAGACGACCGTCACCCTCAGCGGGCTCAGGTCAGTGTCACACACACATACTGTAGATGTTTATGCTGTCACAGCAGACGCACCGGCAGTCCCACCTGTCTCGCTTCGCTGCCCCACCGCGGGTACTTCGGTAGTGTCGTTATTTCTCCTCGTACGGTGCCTGGGTGCTTGGCTTCAGTTCCCAGCCCGTTTCGTTGGGTTTTACGCACGATCCGCCTCGGTTACGAATCCGGCACACCCCAAAATTCGGGCTTTCGTTTCACTGTAGTGAAAGCGTCCGATGCACATGTACTGCGTGCAAAAGTCGATATCCTGTTGGCGAAGGATGTTCGAGCCGGTCCCTCTTACCGAGATGATGATGATAGGGTTTTTCCAGCCTTTATCTCATAGTACCCAAAATACGCGGCGGGTTACGATCGATTTGATTTACGCACCGGCTCTACGAAGGTGTTCTTTTTGGATGATAACGCCGAGGCTCGTATTTCAATATTCAGATCGGTTTGCAGCCTTAGACCTGTAGACGTGTACTTTATGTGTCCATCTCCCCTCGCTTTAGACCGTTTTTCGCTCTGCGTCGTGGGGTGGGCATATTAATACGAAGTACACCATTCGAGCTGTCTCTCTCTCTCTCCGTGTCTCCATGTGCTAGTCACGGCATTAAAATGTCAGAGAGAGAGCGTTGTTCGCATTCTGCTTTTTTCTACGTCGACTTATAATAGCCCGTTCTTGGCAGACGTGCGCGAACACTGAGAGTTAATGCTTTGGCATCTCGCTCGTTTAAGTCTTCAGGTCGACTGGGAAAGAGCAACTTTGCCCCGTGCAGAGGATCCTTTTTCTCAGTATGGAAATAAGACTCGATCGACTAATTGGCGTGTTTAACAAGAGCGCGCAACCAGTCAGTTCTGACTTGCCTCGGTTTAATTCGAGGGAAGTACGCGGTCCCTCTGAAACAATTTCAGAAGCTCCTGGACATATGACAGCATGCTGCGGCTGTGACGCCGCCCGAGCTGCTTCATATGAGACCGCTTCAGCGTTGGCTTACGATCGAGTCTCGAGGAGAGCGTGGCACACCGACATACACCGTGTAAACATTGCACCTGCGTGTCATTTAAATTTTTCCCCGTGGTAGACCCGGCATTTCGATAGAAGATATGCCCCTGAGGGGTCTCCTGGCATTCTGTATATTGCAATGCCCTCAGCACGGGATGATCAGCCACGTATGACGGGCTTGCAGTCTCAGGGGTGTGCATAGCACCCCAACTGCCGCGAGCGGTGCGCTGTATATCTGGGACTTGTACGCTCCGCTATGGAGATGCGAGGGAAGGATGTATTAGCCGACACCAATAACATTGCGACTGTTGCGTTATTTACCGTTAAGGCGGTTTTGCGCTCTCGTCACCTGTCGCATCTCGCTCGTCATCTCCTCCTTTGGAGTCAGAAGCATCTGAGGTCCCTTCGTGCCATTTACATCCCGGGTTCGCTCAATACAGCGGCAGACGCGCTTCCCGAGCTGCGCCCCCGGCGAATGGCGACTCCACCTCCAGACGGTCCAGCTAATTTGGAAGAAGTTCGGTTGTGCGTAGATAGATCTGTTTGCGTCGCCGGACGATACCCACTGTCGCCTATTTTATTCACTAACCGAGGGCAGCCTCGGCGTGGATGCGTTGGCACACAGCTGGCCGCGGGGGGTGCGTAAATACGCATTCCTTCCAGTGAGCTTTATTGCGCAGACACTGTGCAAAGTCAGGCAGGACGAGGAGAGCCTTTTATTAGTCGCCCCGTACTGGATTGGTTTTCAGAGTTAATGCTCCTCGCGACAGCCCCTCCCTGACGATTTCCCCTGAGGAAAGACTTTCTTTCTTTAGGAAGGGGCACATTATGGCACCCGCGCCCCAACCTGTGGGATTTCCATGTATGGTCGTTGAGCGCGCGCAAGGTTTAGGTGATTTATCGCAAGCGGTATCTAACACCATCGACGCGGTTCGAGCACCGTCCACAAGACGGGCTTACGCGCTTAAAGAAACCTTTTTCGTCACCCGGTGCTCTTCGCAACGCGAGGACCCCAGAGAATGCCCATTAACATTGTGCTTTTATATCTTTAACATAGGTTAGATGGTAGGCTGTCCCTCCGCCATTAAAGTTGATATCGCCGCTATTTCTGCTCATCACTCTCTTATCAACGGCAGATCAGTTGGCCAGCATGATTTAATTATTACATTTTAAGAGGCGCTCGCAGGCTAAACCCCTCGCGCCCTCCCTCTTTCCTCCTGAGACCTGTCCATGGTGCTGAAGCCTTCAGGTCTCCCTTTTGAGCCTTTGCAGTCTACGAGTCTGATGTTTTTATCAATGAAAACTCTGACCCTGATAGCATTGGCCTCCATGAAGAGAGTAGGGGATTTACATGCATTCTCTGTTGACGATTCGTGCTTTTAGTTTGGTCCTGCTGTCTCACTGAGACCCAGACCAGGCTACGTGCCCAAAGTTCCCACCACTCCCTTCAGAGATAAGGTGGTGAGCTTGCAAGCGCTGCCCCCGGAGGACGCAGACCCAACCATGGCTTTGTTGTGCCCCGTACGCGCACTGCGACTCTACGTGGATCGCACGCAAAGCCTCAGGACCTCAGACCAGCTCTTTGTTTGTTATGGTGGCCAGCAGAAAGGGAAAGCTGTCACTAAGCAGAGGATGTCTCATTGGATAGTTGATACTATCACCCTGGCTTATAATCTTCAGGGTATTCCTTGCCCCTTTAATTTGAGAGCGCACTCCACACAGAGCGTTGCCTCATCTTGGGCTCTAGCTCGTGGTTCCTCGCTAACAGACATCTGTAGAGCTGCTGGTTGGGCGACACCTAATACGTTCACTAGATTTTACAGTGTTCGTATCGAGCCTGTATCCTCTCGTGTTCTTTCCTCATCAGGGGGGGCACGGAGAGCAGTCTCGCACGTCGGCTTGCAGCCTCCAACTGATGCTTCATAACTGTGTCAGTATGGAAGGCCTTCAGAACAAAAATGCGTAATGGTTTGAATTGTTCTTCCTCCGCTGCCTTGGCAGCCTTTGTTGCGGAGCATTGGCTGTCAGCCTTTCACTAGCTGTATCCTCGCGAACCTACGTGTCTGGCTCGGGCTCCACATTGTGTCCCACCGGGTTCCTTTGTGAGTATTTTTCCGTGGGGTTAATCCTACCAGCCCACGTTTCCCTTAGCAGAGCACTGCTTTGCTTACACAGCCACGGCTGTCTTTATTCCTCAACTACGGTTGACTTTCGCCCACCATTAGCCCTTAAGAGGGGCGGTGGCTTCCGCAGCGTTCCTATCCCGCTCAGGTAGGGCGCTTCCCAGTCGCTGGCACTACTGTGGGGTTATGGAACATCTAGTGCCCGGCCTTCTGCCTTAAAACCTATCTCCTCCTCCTTAAGTGGAACCGGAGGGCTTTACGCAGACACTGGAAGAGGTCAGCCCCTAGTGGCGTTTTGGTAGGGATTCCCAATTCGTCGGCCACGACGTGACGTCGTAGTGACCGACTGAAAGGGAACGTCTCGGTTACGGATGTAACCCTCGTTCCCTGAAGGAGGGAACGGAGACGTCACGTCCCGTCGCCACAGGTGCTGCCACCTGCTGTTTATCGGCCGGTCTCATTTTCCCGGCTTTCTCAGCGAAAAGAAGCTAATTTCCCTATTTGCACCTGCTGCTTATATACGCACCTGGCGGGGCGGCGCCAGCATTATGCAAATATCTCAATGCCAAGTTCATTGGCGTTTTAGTAGTATACGAAGCAGATTGGTCTCTCTAAGCGAGTTCCCAATTCGTCGGTCACGACGTGACGTCTCCGTTCCCTCCTTCAGGGAACGAGGGTTACATCCGTAACCGAGACGTTTTCCAGCCACTCAACACTTTCGCTGGCCATAATTTTGTTGTTGGAAAAATATATTTTATATGAGTAAAATTGACTTTGGCATGCTAAAATTACTTTTTAAAGATTGACACCCAAATTAAGACATATATTATATACCGTATTTTCTGGACTATAAGAAGTCGCTCCAGAGTATAAATCGCATCAATTAAAAATGGAATTTGAAGATGAAAAAACATATGTAAGTCGCAATGAACTACATGTCGCGTTTATTTTGAAAATGATTTCACAAAATCCAAGCCGAAGAACAGACATTTAATCAGGAAAGGCAAGTTATTCAACCACTGGCGGCCGGTGACTTCTTTTTTCGATGCGGAGTTCGTCACAACATGTATGTAGCCCGTCATGTGTGTGGTTCTTTATTTCAAAATATGTGTTCAGCGCGTCAAAACCGTTGAGTGATCCTGTGTGCATCACGTGTCTTCTCAAAATAAGTGGCTGCTGCAGACACGTCTAAAGAGTTTATGATAAAAGACACGCTCACATTTTCCAGATACTCACATAATCTCATGCGTAATCAGAGTTTACTGTTGAGGGAGTGTCTTGCATGTATTTTGTAAACATGAGCATCTCTTTTATCATAAACAGTTTAGACACATCTGCAGCAGGCACTTATTTTGACAAAACACGTGATTCACATGGCTCACATGACGCAATTAAACATATTTTGAAAATGCAAACAACACACATGACACTCCGAACACTTATTTTGAATTTGCGCCCCTCGATGAGCAGTCATGAGCCGCCACTGTATTCAACTAAACAGTAGCACACAGAACAGCAGGCTGAATAGATGTCCGTATGTTAACGTAACATTATCAGTTATTTACAAGATACACAATAGCATACAGAACATACCTGGAAGGCTGAATAGGCTAAATGAACAGAACAAGCCAACAAGCATCAAGTTCGCAGGCTTGTCATTTCACATCACTGAATCCACTGAATTACATAAATAGGCTGTAGACGATAATGTTGTCTCTTGGTTCATATATGTCAAAATTTATTCATACTGACTTACAAGTCGCGCCTGATTAGAAGTCTCAGGACCAGAAAAAAAACTATGAAAAAAGTGTGACTTTTATATAGTCCGGAAAATACGGTACCTAGTTTTATTACAGATCATATCATATATTAAGCTGCATAAAAAACAATCTGCCACAAGGGTAAGAAAAAAAACTTTTTTCTTAAACACTTAATTCAAGAATTCTTTGCAATTTAACTTAAATTGTATATTTTTTACTTAAATTGTATAACTTAAATTGTATATTTTTTGTCTAAAAACTAGACGTACTTTCTTACTTCATTTTGCTCTTCAAGAAAATACATCTTTATTTAAGAATTTTTAGATATTTCTACTGAAAACAAGACAAAAATACTAAGTAAGACAGTAATTTTTTACTAGCTTCTAGTGAATATAATAAAAGCGGTTGCAGGGGTGTGAAGGATTAACTGAAAAGATAAACACACAACAACAACAAAAAAAACTAGACAAACACTTTTAATGTATTAACTACAGTGGCCATTCCCAAACTGTCAAACTAGTGGTCCGTGAGGGTACTCCAGGTGGTCCATGTAAAGGCAAAATAAGAAAATGTATATTTTAATATACAAACTCGTTCATATTTTGGGCGAACGTGAACTGAACGTACTGTATTACTGCCTAATGAATGTTACTGTGAACTCATTAATTCTGGTGCCTGTGAACGGCACGCTCTCTCAGTTTAACGTGGTTCAATAGGGTGCCAGATTTTTATATTCTTCCAGGCGAAAACCCGATTAAAACACACTGTAAACAGGCCTTAATGTGTAGCGGAAAAAACACCCAATCTGGCAACACCGCCACCAGTCAGTGTTCACCAGTCACGCTGCATACGTCATCAAAACAACACAGACGCTGCTGAAATCCCTGCCGCGCCACTCAAATAGTTTCACATTAAATGACATCATATTTGTCCTAAACCGTTAACCATTAACATAGGCTGCTAACGCATATTCCGGATCTTGAAATAGACTTTGACTAAGCTCACGCTATTTAACGTGCACGTGCAGTGTGCAATTCCTGCGAGTTGTCATACACGCAACGCCTCGCAGCGCTTCTCGCCCGGGGTGCGAACCCCACCCGACTAGCCTTTCAAGGTATGTGCAAGCTAATACAAAAATTAAAAGACAGTCAATGCTAATGTAAACCCTGGTTGGATAAGGATTTAAAGTTGGATATGAAGATGAAATCTAACGCATTTAGCTTCAGTGTTAAAACTGATCAAATAATAGCTGTCTGTGGTGGTTCAATATGGGCTATAATCACTGTAAAAAGTATTACCTAGATCTAACTTATAAAAAGTAGAACACAAAAGTTAACAGATCCCATTCTCTGCAATGAGTCCCACCTCCGTAACTCACATCACTAATATGATCGGCTTTGCCTTTCTTTTCACACCTTTCACATCGCTAATATGAGTCCCGCCTCTCAAACCTACGTCTCTTTATGATTGGTTTGTCTTTACTCGCTAAACGTGTGATGATGACGTCAGCTACATTCGCTTGTAAGCGCCAAAGCTCAGCCTAAACAAGACGCGATGTGCATGATTATGTGAAGTGAGCGGGTGTGTCAACAACAACGGTAAGTTACCAGGGCTGCGTTCAGCGCCAACAAAACGTTGCACAACGTTTATTAAACAGAAACAGTGATGCGTTGAACACCCTGTTGTGATGACGCAAGAGTTACAACTACGGTAGCTGAGAGGCCATTCTTTGTGTTCTTTTTTTAAAATGTTTCCGGAGGTTAATGAAATCGTTATAAATATGTGTTTAATACTGTAAAATACACTCGATGTTACAGTCACTGCCCATGCCGTCCAGAATGAAAGAGAACATTCCAACTTAAACCCATTGTGCGAGCTGTCTCTTTAGTACCGCATGGTTTATTTACATATTGCTGCTGATTGGACTGCAGTTCTGACACACCCACCAAACAAGAGACATCGGTGCACACCGTTTACAGGAAACATGTTGTTCAACCCGGAAACCGTAGCGAAACGTGGGGCACCGTTTCGATCTTGAATGGGCCCCATGACTGTCTGCCAATACATACACATACCCAATAAGGCCAGAGTAAAACATTTTGATATTCCCTTTGCCCTTCAGCATGCACATGTTTGCCCCTTTTTGTGGTTTGTAGATCAGCTATGCCACCCAAGAAGAAGAAATTTTTTTCATAAAGCAGAGTGTAAGTAGGCAAAATAACTGGCCACACAAGCTTAGCAGTGGTAGTGACCACTTCTGAGTGTAGCCTACACAATGCAGAGAAATAAAAGGGAGACCCGATTTCACAGTTTGAAAGACTCATTGCATTGTTAGACACCTGCTGTAAAAACGTGTTTGCAATGTGAATAAGTTAACACTGTTGGTTATTCAAATAGAATGAATCATTATTTGATGAATAATAACATTTAAATAACACTATCATTATACAATATGAGGGTTAAACTTGCTATCCAAAAGATAGGCTACAAAATAAATGAACCACTTCGTATAAAAAAAGACAGCATTAAACCACTACAGATGGTAGGCAGGTTGAGGAAACAGCATCAGGGCTTCTGGTAAGGTTCTAATTATTAGCCTATGTCAAATTGTCAATTCATTTAGAGTCATCAGCATTGCGGTTTGGTTTTAGGATGCTCAACCAATCATTATATTTATTCAAACATGGATTGTTTTATTATTTATAGGAAACTCAGAAACCCAGTTAAGATGCTGTAGGCAGGCTGAGGGAAAAGCAGCAGGACCTTCAGGGCTTCAGGTGAGGTCTTTATGAACTATGAATGATCAAAGCATCAAGAAAGTAAGTTTTAGGATGTTTAGAAAATTATGACCTTAAGTTAACTTATTTGGTTATGAATGAGGGGGGGGGGGATTCTGCATGTTAAAAGGTGTGTCCCACAAAACCATGTCCCCTTCATATTTAAATTGCTCTGGAATATAAACACAATGCGTTGAATGCATACTATGATAAGTGTGCATTTGATTAATTAGTCCATTATTTATATTGGAAACTCTGACATCTTGGGAAGAGGTACTAGAGCAGGATGAGGAAGAAGTAGCTGGACCTTCAGGGCTTCAGGTGATGTCTTAAAGGTATTCTGTGATGAGATGTACTACTATTGATTAGTAGCAAATTATACAAAAGTTTAGGGTCACTTGACTAAACTATGATCTTAAAACCAAGGTGTATGGTTAAATGCTTGAAATTTCTTTTGTAGACAAAAATATACCTGTGCCAAAAAGATTCATTTCTGATATTGGAAAACTAAAATTTTATTTTTAAATATTATATTTTGAAATAGATGACTTACGCAGAATATTGAAGAAAAAGCAGCCAATAAGAGCTTGGATTAAATATGAACTCCTTCTATACTCTATATACTCTATAAAATTCATCCCAAATTGAAAATTTAAGAAGCTTCTTAAAAAAATGACACGCGTAGTATGGTTTTGCAATTTCTAGGCAAATGTGACTGCACTTCAGATGATAAAATATTTTTTTTTGATTTTTGATTTATTTTGGATGCTTTTAGTCACCAACATAATTCTCACAGTTACATTTGTCTTATGCCATAGTTTGGACGAGTTTTATTAATCTGTTATATGTAAAAAATATAGAGTGAGTGACCCCAAACTTTTGACCGGTAGTGTAAATAGTTTACCGGTTTCATTATGTGAAAGTGAAGTGGTACTTAGTATAAAAGAAAGTTCTTTGTTTTGAGTGTGTCAAAGCATACACCAGGGGTTCTCAAAGTTTACATTCAAAGGTCCAAATCTGAATTCTCATCATTTTCATAGGTCCGGAAAAACTTTATGTAAATCATTTGTTTATATAAAAAAATCAACACAAATAGTTTGGGAAAAACATAAGTGTATTTTGCATTTAAAGTAAAAAAAAGTAAAACATAAACACAAGAAATATGCCAAAAGAGAAATGGCACAGTTTGTTCTTCATCAGATGAATACACCATGGCAAAAAAAATGTGGTTGGTAGGCAGAGACACTGACCAAAATTAGGGGTGCACCTATAAATTGGCTGATGATGCATGCTATGCTTCTCAATGAATTACGGTGTAATGCCGCTACATCCAAAAGCCAGGGGGCGCTCTCGTGCAGAAACTCAATATGCGCTGCAGACGAAGAACCAGACACACGCAGCTCCAGGAAATGTCTTAAGGATATAGGCTATTTATATTATATTGCTGTTCTTCAAACCTTTTCAGGTATTTTCATGATAATAAAGAATATGTATAAAGATTATGTTTGACGAGTGTTGCTTTTTCAAATGCATGTTTTAAACCAATCAAACCGACAGTGATTTCAGATTGATAAGGACTTACTGATCAAAAAACGTAGTACATGAAGTAGCTGTGCATAATATCTGGGTGTGATGGCTACAGCGTCACATAGAAAATTTTTAAATAACTCGTTTTATTTTCGGACCAGGAATACTCTTCAATCTAAAAAGAAAAACAAAAGTTTAATATGCATTTGTAAAGTAGCAAATGCACACATTTAATCAATCACATAGAAATTAATGCACTTGTAATATGAAGTGGACGCGGGTCCAGATCAAGTTCCCATCGGGTCCGGATCCGGACCGGAGTCCGGACTTTGAGAACCCCTGGCATACACCATCAAAAAGACCACTCTAGAGAGAAGAACTGACCCTGTCTTTTGCTCTAAAGGGTTTAAAAATGGGAAAGATGCCCTAGAATGCTTTAATCGCCACAAGAGAAGCAAAGCCCACCATGCCACTACTACTATACAAACTCCAGTGCACACACAAATATCCAGTTCAATGGCTAGATTACAGGAGAAGGCGAGGTATTGTCTCGAGCAAATCATGAGATTCATTGAGATTTCTAGCAAGCCAAAATGTCAGGGAAATTCTCAGGGGCACAGGCAGTGATGAAGAGAGAACAGCCACTGGCTTTGTATGTGCATTGTGGTGCACATTGTGTGAATCTTATTACACAGAGTGCTTGCAGTGTCTCTACCTTACTACGTGACACATTGTAGTGGGTCCATGACCTTGGAACTTTGAGCAACCAATCAGGGAAATTCAAAGGGGTATTGGCTAGCCATCTAACATCTGAGGGGCCTACGAAAACAGTTAAACCTCTGTGTCCAACTAGGTGGACAGTGCGTGGCCAAGCTGTTGATACAGTTCTTAGCAAGTATGAGGCTGTGTTGTGTAGTTTGGAGGAAATGGCCTCAATTGGTTTTGAAACTGCCACTTGGGCCAATGGTCTCCTAGATCATTTCCAGAAGGGTTCTTGGACTGCTGGTAGCATCAGAGGTGTTAGGGGAGCTTAAGTGCTAAAACAAATCATTGCAAAAGCAGCCCCGAACAATTAAATTCCCAGGGAGTCTACCATTATCACTGCCTTCTCAAACACTTCTGCAAACTTTTCCTTACTCCTTTTTCCTTGAAGAATTGTACTAACATAGTCAACAGCTGCTTGCATGCCTTTAACTCTTAAGCGTCGTCCTATCCTTTAGAGTGCGGGGTGAAAAATTGAAGTGAATGTTCAAATGAATATAACTCTGGCATTTTTTGGTCTAGAAGCCTAATCTTTATCTTGTTTTAAAGAAGACAATTCAAGGTTTTTGACTGAAGTGTAACAGAAAAATTGTTATAGCAGTTTAAATTTATTTTAATAAATACAAATAATCCAATAAAATATTAATTTTATTCAAAAAATTATAAAAAGGTAAATCTTTCAAAAAAGTAATAATGTAAACATGAAGCCATATGTCTCAAGCAGTTGTGATCCAAATTTCAAGTTAAAATCACAAAAAATGAAGTTTGTATCACAGTTTTAGTGGTTTTACCAACAACGGCCAGTAGGTGTCAACGGTTTGCTGCATACTCTTGTCATAAATGAATCAATTGCTGTCACTGCATTATTATTACTGCTAAAACATTTTGAAATATGAAAACTACATTCTAAGAGCTTTCCAATGATATATAGTTTGTCAACATTTTTGTATATTTATACTAGTATATAGTGTTATGAATATAGAAAATTAATATGCATTCCTATGGGGGGGGGGGTGGCATGTAACAAAAAACTGTCACTAAATTATTTCTATCATCAGATGACTTTGACATATGAAAACTACATTCTGAAAGCTTTCCAGTGATATATAGTTTATCAAGATTGATAAATGCATTCCTATGGGGGGGGGGGTGGCATGTAACAAAAAACTGTCACTAAATTATTTCTATCATCAGATGACTTTGACATATGAAAACTACATTCTGAAAGCTTTCCAGTGATATATAGTTTATCAATATTTTTGGTGTTTAGGGTGGGGGGTTTAGTGTTAGAAAAATGTAAAAACAAATTGGGCCTACATGTGGGCCCGTGACCTTTTTGAAACTGACTCTCACTACATCATTTTTTTTCTCAAAATGGTGAAGATATATGATAACTACACTCTTAGAGCTTTCCAATGATATATAGTTTGTCAAAATTGTTTAGGTTTGGAATAGGGTATTATTGCTATACATATGTAAAAACAAACTGGGTTCACCTGTGGCCCGATGACATTTTAGAAACTGACTCTGACTCTCTCATAATTTCTCCAAAATGGTGAGAAAATATGAAAACTACACTCTCAGAGCTTTCCAATGATATATTGTTTGTCAAGAAATTTTAGGTTTAGATAGGGTATTCGTGTTAACAATATATAATAACAACATGGGCCCACCTGTGGACCTGTGGCATTTTAGAAAATGGCTCTCACTATGTCATTTCTTTCCCAAAATTCTGATGATAAATCGAAACTACACCCTTAGAGCTTTCAAATGATATATAGTTTGTCATGATTGGATAAGAATTCACATGGAAAACACTGAAGTAAACGTAGGCGCCCCACTGGCGAAACAATGACATTTAGCAGGATAAAAATGTTTTGAGGCGCACTCTCTTCATAAATGAATCAATTACTCTCCCTACATAATTTATTTTATAAAACACTGTTAAAATGTCTATTCTAGAGGCTTAGACCTTTCCAACAATATATAGTTTGTAGTGATAGATTAACATTTACCTGAACAATATTGACGTAAAGTTAGGTGTCCCGTATACGGGACGGTGACGCTTAACAGTATTCAACTCCCTCATCAAAGAAATCCCCCCAAAAGATTCACTGGCGGTTCAGCTACCAATGTTTCTTTTAAAGCATACAATCACGTCAAGTGATGAAGCTGCATGCATTCTGAAAGCAATGCCAAGTGAGGTGAGAGGCTTATTTGATGAGGTTGAGAAGCTTTTTAGGTTGTTGTTGTTCTTTGGCCTCAGCTGAAGCTGAACGAAGCTTTAGTGCACTGAAAGAAAACTAGAAAACTTGGCTACTATCTACTATGTCTCAGCAGCGCCTTAATAATGTAAATGTATGCCATGTGCATCAAGAGGCCCTTAATAACAATGTAGGCCAACAGTTTGTATCTGTAAATGACAAACACAGGCATCTGTTTGAAAAGTTTAGATAAAAAGAAGGAATCAAGAAAATGCTGTAAAATGTGGAAAGTAGCCATAATGGAGTTATAATTTTGGGTGCCAAAGAGTAGAATAAAGATGATTTTTGCTTTGTTTTTGCTTTGTTTTTGTTTTTTGGTTTATTATTTTGATCCACAAGTTCTCAAAGTCTACCTCCTTGCAACAGTATTTTTGTAAGTATTAATAGGCTACTAACGTACATACTAAATGATTTTTGTTAATAAACCGTATGGTTGTTCAACATTTCACATTCCTTGGTATTAACATTAGTGTGAGTATATTTTCGAGGTACTAGAGGGCAAATAGTGGTTATAGAAAAGGGTTATATTATTTGTATTTTTTTATTGTTTTGTTCCACAAGTTCTGAAAGTACTTCCTTGTGACAGTATTTTTTGTAAGTGTAAATACTAATGTACATAATAATTTATGTTAATAAAACATTTTGTTGTTCAGCATTACACAGTCTCAGGCATTTTTTCGTGTTTTTTTTTTTTTTTTTGTTTTTGAGAGTGCATAGAGTCGCATAATTTCATAGACGTATTCAATCCTAAACTATGGTGCATTTCCATACTCAGTAACATAAATAATAGAATATATAATCTGGTCAAATTTAATGCTTAGCTTCTGTTATCTGAGGAGCCATCTAGTGGTCAAACAGCCAGTACTAATTAATTATTTTCGTCTGCAAATAAGGTTTGTATCGTCATAACGTGCACTGTTTATTATTTCACATGGCTTTAAAGAAAACGACATTTAAAAAATTATATTCAACACGCCAAAGTGGCTAGTGAGAGTGGCTGTCTTACCTGAGATCTCCAACTGATAAATCATAAGTGCGTTTTTAGTTCACAGATAAATCTGAATACTTGACTGATAGATGAGATCTTTCGAGATGTTATCTGATGTGTGTACAGTACAGTATGTCAGTTTAAATAGACAAAATTCAATGGTGTTTTCTTGCTGACATTAAAATTAAGGAACTAAATCAGTATAAAATTTAATATGATCTTTTTTATTTGCTTATACATACACATTAAAATGTATTTCTAATCAAAATATTGAGGGATTTATAACTACCATTAAAATTTTGCACTATTTAAACCATGAAAAACTGAACAAGATAAATGTTTGTGTGCATTTCACAATATTTTTATGCAAATTGACCCATTTGTTTCAATACATTAAAACTTGTATCCTCTATAATTCTAATCACCACTTATTCAATGATTTATAAAATGCATTGTTTTCTCGGAACAAAGTGTATTATGTGAGTATAAATACTTACCCTGTACTCTCACTGTTATTGGTTCACTGTATTGTGTGTAAACCTGATGGTTTTCTCTTCTTCTGGCTTTGCACTTGTACTCTCCTCCATCAGAGACTCCCACAGATCTGATTGTTTTAGTTCCTGTAGTTTCAGTGGTTTCAGTGTTTGATGGTGTGATAAAGATAAACTTCCATCCAGTGGACTGATAAACCTCACAGATAAGAGTAATGGAGTCTCCAATGAACACAGACGTCCGTGGCTGCACAGTCAGAGTTGGTGTTACATCTGTCAATATAAAATCAATAGGAGTTGTGAAAGTTTTTTAACAAGATCTCCAACTGGTAAATCATTAGTGCGTTTTTAGTTCACAGATAAATCTGAATACTCGACTGATAGATGAGATCTTTCGAGATGTTATCTGATGTGTGTACAGTACAGTATGTCAGTTTAAGTAGACACAATTCAATGGTGTTTTCTTGCTGACATTACAATTAAGGAACTAAATCAGTATAAAATTTAATATGATCTTTTTTATTTGCTTATACATGCACATTAAAATGTATTTCTTATCAAAATATTGAGGGATTTATAACTACCATTAAAATTTTGCACTATTTAAACCATGAAAAACTGAACAAGATAAATGTTTGTGTGCATTTCACAATATTTTTATGCAAATTGACCCATTTGTTTCAATACATTAAAACTTGTATCCTCTATAATTCTAATCACCACTTATTCAATGATTTATAAAATGCATTGTTTTCTCGGAACAAAGTGTATTATGTTAGTATAAATACTTACCCTGTACTCTCACTGTTATTGGTTCACTGTATTGTGTGTAAACCTGAGGGTTTTCTCTTCTTCTGGCTTTGCACTTGTACTCTCCTCCATCAGAGACTCCCACAGATCTGATTGTTTTAGTTCCTGTAGTTTCAGTGGTTTCAGTGTTTGATGGTGTGATAAAGATAAACTTCCATCCAGTGGACTGATAAACCTCACAGATAAGAGTAATGGAGTCTCCAATGAACACAGACGTCCGTGGCTGCACAGTCAGAGTTGGTGTTATTTCTGTCAATATAAAATCAATAGGAGTTGTGAAAGTTTTTTAACAAGATCTCCAACTGGTAAATCATTAGTGCGTTTTTAGTTCACAGATAAATCTGAATACTCGACTGATAGATGAGATCTTTAGAGATGTTATCTGATGTGTGTACAGTAGTATGTCAGTTTAAGTAGACAAAATTCAATGGTGTTTTCTTGCTGACATTAAAATTAAGGAACTAAATCAGTATAAAATTTTATATGATCTTTTTTATTTGCTTATATATACACACACATTAAAATGTATTTCTAATCAAAATATTGAGGGATTTATAACTACCATTAAAATTTTGCACTATTTAAACCATGAAAAACTGAACAAGATAAATGTTTGTGTGCATTTCACAATATTTTTATGCAAATTGACCCATTTGTTTCAATACATTAAAACTTGTATCCTCTATAATTCTAATCACCACTTATTCAATGATTTATAAAATGCATTGTCTTCTCGGAACAAAGTGTATTATGTGAGTATAAATACTTACCCTGTACTGTCACTGTTATTGGTTCACTGTATTGTGTGTAAACCTGAGGGTTTTCTTTTCTTCTGGCTCTGCACTTGTACTCTCCTCCATCAGAGACTTGCACAGATCTGATTGTTTTAGTTCCTGTAGTTTCAGTGGATTCAGTGTTTGATGGTGTGATGAAGATAAACTCCCATCCAGTGGACTGATAAACCTCACAGATCAGAGTAACTGAGTCTCCAATGAACACAGACGTCTGTGGCTGTACAGTCAAAGTTGGTTTTACATCTGTCAATATAAAATCATTGTAAATTGTGAAAGTGTATCAACAAGATATTCTTGAGCATGTTATAGCAATGAATACACCATAATGAACACAATATATCAACTTTTATATCAATATAGCAGTTTTGTGTGGATACAGAGGTGCTGTTATCTGAAATCCTCAGAGGGATTGGACGTCATCTCTTTATCCTTATCATTTCTGTCTGCTCTGAGAAACTGACTCTTTTTTGAGAAACTGATTATTCTGCTTAAAATGCAACTACAGGCAACAACAACAAGACAACACCACACACAGGGCCGTCTCAGATAAAGAAAAATGGGAATGTTTTTATGACTCCAAATGTGATCAAACATCTATACAGTATTATGGGATATAACTGCCTATATCCACCCAGAGTTTCTCACTTCAAGGACTTTGCCAGTAGGTCAGTAAGTCAGTAGGACACACAGATGAGACTGAAATTCACCTGAAGTTATGGACATTTGGCAGACACTGAAGATTACTGGTAATAATGTTAATGTTCAGTTCAGTTTCTTTCACAGACCGATTGATTTACTTGATAAGACCTCAAGGTATCATCAGGAGCTGCTAGGATTACTTTTGTGTTGTTTGTATCTGTATTTTGAACTTTGAGAAAACTGTGACCTGAGGATTTTAAGAGACAGCATGGACCACAGTTTCAGCAAAAAATCTTTCTTACCATTCTTACAAAAGAATGTCACCGACATATTGGATCTTTAGGGTAAATAACAGCAAATTTGTATTATTATTATTATATGAACTAACTTTTCAAGAGAACTAAAACATATTCATTACATTGGCAACTTACAAATCCTTTCAGCACAGATATCACATTTCACACTGACACTGTTTACATTATTAAAACTCAATAAATTTAAACCTCAATAAAAGGCTAATAAATCGTTTTTCTCAACTCATCTTTTGCCCTAAACTACTCCTCATTTGCCTTTGTCAGAACTTTAGGTGCTTGTTTCTAACACAAAATATTTTATAGTTCAAGAGATTGTATGTACAAAATTGATTATTATTATTATTATTAATAATATTTTTACTTAGTGAATCAATTTCACACACCAGCAGCCCAAAAAAGAAACACACAAATGACCTAAAACACACAATTGAGCACTGAATAGTATAAACAAAATCAAAAGCACAGCTGCGTTGCTGTAAACCCTGCCCTCGATAGACATCTCTGTAGCCAACGTAACACATTGCTACCAATTTAGCACAAGAATTAATGTTTAATCCTGTTTTAGGTGACAGAAGCAATTATCACACAACAAACAGGATGGAGAGCCGAGGCCGCTGTTTACATGGTGAAAGCCACGGTGAAAAGATGAAGGAGTTTACGCGATCAGCAATGTTAACTTTAAATGCTTATGTTGGCTGCAATCATGTGCAAGCGAGCAATACAGCAACCAGACAATATCACATTAATAAGCAATATTTGTTAACTATACTGAGTGATTACCAGATAAAAAAATTTCACCTACATATTATGCCATCTACACTATATTCTTAAAGAACATTAAATAAAGCTTAATTTCTGCAGACGCTGTGCATTCCCATTAGTCCAAATGATTAAAAACAGCCCTGATATCTTCAAGTGAACAGTACTGAAGATTCTTCATTGGCTGCATTTATGTCCATAATTTTCTCTCACTGTCTTCCCTCCATCTCATCTACTCAAATCTCTGTCACTGCTTATGATTCATGAGTGAACACTACTGGCATAACCATTAAATTGGTTTATATTGAATGCCTAAGTCATTGATCCTGAGGTTAATTAAGTGCAAACACTGCAGGTGCGTTTGACTTCATGCGGTGCTGTGCAGACCAATCAGTGTATGACATCAAAGCACCCCAAAAGTGATTTGAAATAATTGTGAAACATGTCGAAGGATTTAGGGTCTGTCCAAATAAACTTACCTTGTTCACTTGATGAAGTTAAACATGTTGGGGATCCCCTAAGGGGGAGATTTATGAAAGTTTTACCACCTGGCATGCTTGCATTACGGCCGACTGTGGAAACACAGCTATTAAGAACTACAGTTTCAGCTAAAGATTCACTGAAGAACCAATGTTCTTCAGCTTAAATTATCATTTTTGAAAATACTAGCTGTCTTCTCCATTTTGCTTTCTCCTCTTTTTAATGTTTTTTGTTCTCTTTTGGTATCCTGATGTTGTCTGTGCCATCTTTTGCTATCTGCATGATCACCAACTGCAGTATTGTAGACACTACAACCATAACACCAACCAGAAACCTTCGTGAAGTCTTTTATGACCAGTTGACCTTCATTGGTGACATCACTAAGACAACATGGTCATGCTCATTATTAAAAGCCAATGGTGGCCAGTCTTTAATTTTTCTACAATTCTATGCATGTACGAGCACGGGGAATGCGATTGGTCCAGCCTGGTCGAGTTTGAAAAAATAAAATGGCAGTCATAAAGGTCTTAACTCTTTCCCCACCAATGACGAGATAACTCGTCAATTAAGAGAAAACGCTTCGCTGCCAATGACGATAATTTCCAGCTTTTCGGAATACTGCTATTATCCTCCATGTGGCAACTTATACAACCCAGAAGTAGCGCCTCACATGAAAGAGAAAGAACTCCATGTATGTTTTAATGATCGCTCTGAATCTGATCTCTATCAAAAGTCCTTCACAAAAATTTTATTATCTCAGCTTTTTCTCAAAATTTGGTGTTTTTAAAGAAACCTACCCATATTTGAGAGGTGATTACAAGAGAACTAATGAAGGTAGGATGAAACGTTTTTTGTTGTTGTTGTTGGTTGAAAGCAGAGGGTCTGTTCTTTCATTTGACATATTGGGCCCTATCTTGCACCCAGCGCAATTGACTTTGATACATGCGTCACTGACATTCGTATTTTGCACCGGCGCACAGCGGGTTTTTCCCTCCACAGATGCACGTCGGCAAACTAGGGAATGAACTTGCGCTCCCTGGGCGGTTCAGCGCAAAAAAAAGGCGTGTTCCGGCGCAAACCATCCCTGATGCTATTTTGCAGTTTCAAAAAACAATTGCGCCACTGACCAGAAAAAAAAAGTTTAAAGTCAGTGGCGCGTTGCTCATTATGCTATTTTAAGGGTGCATGCTTGACCATAATTTATAGCGTGCACAACGCGCATACACTTTGCTTATCTAATCTACACAGATGCAACAGTTATTTTTGCAAATCATAAATTGTTACACTAAAAAAATTAATACACGAGATAAGGGAAATCATAGTGGTGAGCATTGTGGTGATAGTTTTTATTTATTGTGTGGCTGCGTTAAAAAATTCTCATGAAAATAACGATTAAAATATTTTCATAAGTTTGTTGTGTGGCTGTATTACGTTTATTTTATGTAAATAATAATTAAAATGTTTTCATAAGAAACCTTAACTCTTTCCCCGCCATTGACGAGATATCTCGTCAATCAAGAGAAAACGCTTCCCCGCCAATGACGAGTTTTTCCGTCTTTCCGCAATACCGCTATTCCGCAACTTTTTAAACCCGGAAATATTGCCCTATAGCAAGCTGCTGCATGTCCGTGTCTGTTTTAAAGATCGCTCTGAATGGGATCTCTATGAAAAGTCCGTCACAAAAATGGAATTATCTCTGCTTTTTGCTCAAAATGTGGTGTTTTTGCACATACCTACCCATATTCAAAAGCTGATTACAAAAGAACCACTGAAGGTAGGATAAACGTTTTTTTTTTTGTTTGAAAGCAGAGGGTCTGTTCTTTCATTTGGTATATTGTATGTTAATATATTTAAAGAAGAACATTTTCTGGAAGACATTAAACTTTTGAGAAAATCATGAAAAACGTTGGCGAAGGCTGGCAACTTTTTTTAAAAAACGCTGGCGGTGAAAGAGTTAATGTATATGAACTTGATTTGTAAGAGTACTTTGGGGTTGGACCTTGCTTGCGTTTCTTGGGTCCGATTTCAAAGCCCCCAAACCATTTCAGCGGTGAGGGTGGACGCAGCGATGTCCTCTGCTGGCGTCTGTGTAGAGGCAGATCCACCTCCCGTTACACGGCGTGCCCGATTTATGCTGGCAAGCTTGGGATTCCCCCGTCTCCTGACATCATTGTAGTGCTTGGCGCAACGATGGGGATGCCAGCTGATGAGACTGTGGTTATTTCCTCTCACCCCTGTTTAACCTACGCTGATTTGGGCGGGTTTCTCCTATCCCCATACAAAACAACTTCTCTGTCTTTGACTGCTCTTACAAGAACGTCGGTCTCCTCGGCTGTGAACCGCTCTTGGCGTGCGCCTGGTAAATCCGTCATAATAATAGCAACCCGCCATGGAACTTGCGCCCTTGCGTTTAAAGGGAATGTAGGATAGTGTCTGATTGGTTTATTTGACGTTACGCCCAAACCACACCTATGAATAATGAACCTACTTCAGACAAACCCCTTATTGATTTGTGCCCGGCGCAAGAGTTATTTCTCACGCCGGGAAAATAGCAACAGCGCCCAAGATCCGCCCACAAACTCACTTGCGATTTGCGCTTCGTACTTGCGTTTCAGATTTAAATAGGGTTAAAATAGGGCCAATTGTTTATTTATATATTTAAAGAAGAATATTTTCTGGAAGGCATTAAACTTTTGTGAAAATCATGAAAAATGCTTGTGCTGGTTGGCAACTTTTTTTTAAACGCTGGTGGAGAAAGAGTTTAGAACAAATGTGACCCGTCACGGAAACCAGGGGCACAAGTCGGCAGCACAAGTTTCGAGAAAATGAGAATCAAAGTTTTTTTTTTCAAAATTTGTGATTTTCGTTTTATTGCAGAATCTGTTAGTTGAGATCACGAAGAAGCCTCTCACATTTTGCGATTGAAATAGGCTTGTTTTTCCAGAGATTCTAGTGTGCAGCGGGGGGCGTCATTGTCTGTGTGTATATTTACATACTGGATAAGCTTGTGTTTTTGCCTCCCCCCCACAGGGAACAGCGTGACTACTGAATAAGGATAGTTCGCCCAAAACTGAAAATAATGTCATTAATGACTTACCCGTATGTCGTTCTAAACTCGGAAAACCTCCGTTCATCTTCGGAACACAGTTTAAGATGTTTTAACTTTAGATTTAGTCCGAGAGCTTTCTGTTTCCTCCATTGAAAATCTATGTACGGTTTCCATGTCCAGAAAGGTAATAAAAACATCATCAAAGTAGTCCATGTGACATCAGTGGGTCAGTGAGATTGTGGTGAAGCATCGACAATACAGTTTGGTCCAAAAATAGCAAGAATTACGACTTTATTCAGCATTGTCTTCTCTTCCGGCTCGAGCGTGAAGTCACGTGACTTGTAGTGACGCGCTGCCCTGTTCCTCAGACATGTTTGCTTAGTTTTATTTTTTTTTTTCAAACTTATAGCGTGCGTCTCCCCAGACTGTAAATGAAGCTCGGGCGCACAAAACAAAAGAAAGATAAAAGAAGCTGGGGCTGAACAAATAACAGTCAGCCGCATCGTACGTCAGCCGCGTCACTGACTTTTTTGGGGCGCCGCAGTCGGATGACATCAAAGTACCGCGAGAGCTCTTCAAGAAATCTTACGGAGTAGTTTAATTTCGACTCGCTCTCGCGGTACTTTGACGTCTTGCAGCGCAGCATGAAGTCAAACTCATAAGTTACACAGAGACCCTATTTTAAATACAAAATTTGAAGGCGGGTTCATGTGTTTAACGGAACGCAAATACCGGACTGTAATCTGATATACCCTTACATGTTACGATGTAAATAGTCCTCAAATTTTATATTATATTGTATTACCAGAAGTTCATGCGAAATCTGATACTAATAGACTATATATTTCATGGATTATACGCATTTGTGGACAAAAATCATTGGATGATTCACACATCTGAAACAGACTGGCTTCGACTTGTGATCCCCACAAAGGTAAAAGTCCTGTTTATTTTTGCATGTTGTTCATTCGGACTTCTGTAATAAAATACTACATATGATGCTAGAACATCTGTAGCCTATCTCAAAACGGCTTTACAGGGGGTATGGCTTAGCTAAATGAGATGTAAATGAGCCCTATTGTCTCTCCAGCCAGGGAAAAGGGAAAGTGTTAACTTTTTTCTTTCTCAAATTTCTCAGCATTCTCCTTCTTGAGTGTGTTACATTAAAATGGCCACAACTTCTCCAAATCTTATCAGATTTCCATGTGTTACACATCGTTAGAAAGCTTAGAAACTGCACTTTCAGAATCTATGAATAACTCAAAATGCCCCAGATCCGACTTGTGTCCCTACTTTCCGTGACTGGTCACAAATTTATTGCAAATAAGGTTATTTTTCACTTTTTACACCCTTTGATTGCATTTCTAGCGGGAAATTTGAATTGTAGATTTCAAATATGGGATTAGTTATCACAAAGGCGCTCTGTTTTTATTTTTTAAACAGATACATTACACTGCCTATATGAAAGCTGTCGAAATGCATTTCCCAGGATTGCCTGTCGCTGAAGTCATTGCCTCATGACTTAGTTTCCGGATGCAGCCTTTTCTCAGCATGTTTGTATCAGAATATGTGAATATGTGATGAAATAAGTGAATTAATATTTACAGAATCCTCACCTTCAGTTTGTCCAGAGTGGCTGTTAAAAATCAACACTGTAAACAACAAAGAGAAAAACTTATTACAGTTTCAACCGGATAACCAAAAAAGCTGATAAACCATCTGTATGTAAAAAATAAATACATTTATAGATCTTCTTGTTTCTGTAAATACAAATATTATCAGTGTTGAGCAGAAGGCTTAACAAACTAAACACCGTTTCTATTTTAAAGCTACAAACTTTCTTTCTTATGACTTATCCTCATGATATAACAAGCTCATAGTGTACACAATTTGCGCAATAAAATTGTAGAGATACCTCTTAGGATTTTTAAGACATTGTGCAGTGATTGTAATGTACACAACCCCAAACAAGGATTACTGAATACTCACCTATGGCAATTTAACATGTTTACATTTAATTATTGCAAATATTACAAAAATGTATTTTATTAGAATATGTTTAAATAAAATATGAAAATATGAAGAACAACTGCTGTTTTCACACATTGGTTTATACCACAGAACAGGCTTTATGCCCAGGTGCACTACTTCCTGAACTTCAGCCAGCTCCTTTTTTTTAATAAATATTTAGTTATATAGACTGCAGTGTAAGCTTTTATGAAAGTGATGGCCCCTAGGGGAGTCATGTGGGATAACCCTGCTGAAAAAACCAGCATACCAGCAAGGCCAGCATATGTTGTGTTTTGGTGCTGGTTTGCTAGTGAACACCAGCTAAACCAGCATCAAACCAGCATCAGCACCAGCATTAGCACCAGCTAAACCAGCACCAAACCAGCATTAGCACCAGCTAAACCAGCATTAACACCAGCATCCCATGCTGGTCACACCATCATATGTTGTGTTTTGGTGCTGGTATGCTGGTGACCACCAGCTAAACCAGCATAGACCAGCATAATTCCCATGCTGGTCCATGCTGGTTTGATGCTGTTTTTTTCAGCAGGGAAGGTATAGCTAAGAGTGCTCCAGACCAACCTTCCGAACAAATGACAGAAGGTATACGTAACTAAGAACGTTTCGGGAACCATGTATAAGCGATAAGGTACAGCTTAAGGTACAACCTAAGAACGGCGTAGCGTTAAGGTAGTTTCTGAGAATGCAGCCCTGGCCCTTAGCATAAGTGGTTTTGACACAACTTCAGGCTTCTAGTGATCTTTTAACTGTCAGTCAGTGAAACACTCAGAAAGCACCTAAACAGATCTTGTTAGTTCCATCCATCTCATGTTTAATAATATAACTTCTAATTTCTAATAGTTAGAGGTCTTGTTAACAGAATCATGTGAATCATTTAGATTATAGTCAATGTTTAACTGTAAGAGAAATTAAGCTGAATGAGGAAGTATTCAGAAAACACACAGATGTGTATGAATGTGGTGAGAGTGATAATACAAGAAATTTGGTTTCCAAAAAGAAAAAGAAATAAAATCGTGATTCACATTTTAGCAAGAATCGTGCAGCCCTAATGAGAGTATAAAGATCTTGTTGCTGATGCTGTGAAGAGATGCTCACACTAGAGCTTAACAGATCTGTACATCAGCTGTGTAATTTAATTATTGCAAATATTACAAATAATGTATTTATTATAATATGTTTAAATAAAATATGCTCTGTGCAGCCAGTTACAATAGAAAATTAATGATAACAAACCTTTGAACTTCATTGATATGCTGTAGTATTGGGATGTGGATATATTTTTGTGGAAGATGTTGTCCTGATGGTGACAGAATAACCAGGCTAACAATAGGAGACATTTAATAAAACAACTAAAAGCAATAATTTTATTATTTTGCAAAAGAAACAAAAACATCTCTAGAAACTCTCTTCTTCCTCTTTAGTTGATGTGTGATGTTTAACAGCTCGTTGTGCTGAATCTGAATTTTAAAGCTCCACTGTGTACTTTTTTGAGTTAATTCTTAGCAAAACCCCATGTTTTCTTTCAAAAGTATGTGCTCATTCATGTGTAATTACTTCCACCCACTAATCAAGATATTCTCGTAAGTGTAGAATCTGCTATTTAAAATACATACGGTCGAGTCGCTCGAATGGCTGAATCCATGTTGTGCCTCCATCTTTGAAATACATTCGCCGACGAGGGACATTCCTGAAATTCAAGGTCGGCCTTTCGCGCTTTTAGACTACACTGACGCTGACCGCTAGCTGAAGCCTCCCGAGGTTGCATGTGTAGGCGGTATACAGGGTTCCCGCAGGGTCTTCAAAAGTCTTAAAAAGTCTAAAATTCAGAATGTTAAATTTAAGGCCTTAAAAAGTCTTAAAAACACCCAGATTTTTATCCCAGGTCTTAAATTTAATTTACCCAAGTCTTAAATTTCTTACCTCTGTTCATTCCCGAAAAGTGTGGTCCGCAGAAAACAAAATAGTAATTTAAAACGCTGAAGAACTAACTTAATCAGTGGCGGAGGCAGAAAGTGTATGATGGTGGGTCTCTAAAAAGAAACGTTTCGCACTTAATCCACGCTAGGGCTGTCACTTTTTATTCGATATTCGAATATGCATTCGAACATGACGTGAAATATCCGTATTCGAACTTTAAATAAACCATCCGGTTTTTAAAATGACATGTTTAGTGCATTTTTCACAGTAACACCTCGTAATGGGAAGGAGGCTGAGAGTGAGACCGACGACGGCAACTGTGCGCAAGAGAGGGAATCAAATTGGACCGAAATGAACCTAATGTGCATGTCAAGATAGAATTATAGTTTGTATATAAAGTGACATATTGTTTATAGTGTTAAATATTATAGCAGAATAAAAAGCTTGTGTTAATACGTTCGCATTATGAAATTAGCATGTATGAAAATAAGCTGTCATTTTTACAACGCAATGTAAACTTTATATTAAACAACAACACGGATTTGTCTTGTAAACGGATTTGAAATGATAATGTGCTGACTGTCGCGCGTCACATAGACGACAGAGTCAAGTGAGAGCTGCTTTACTCAGCGGTAAGTTTAATTTAATCTCAAGTAGGGTTTGTGTGCTCTCTATCATTAAGAACGGGCAAGCAAACAGCACGCGCAGGGTTAATGTACTTGTCAATGACGGCTCACAAACCCGCGGGATACTGTAGGCTATGTATGTGTTCTTCTTGTCAATGAGATTTCTTCTCACAAACACGCTCAAGCGCGTGATATGTATGCTTGTCAATGACGGGCATTAAATCCGCGGAATTCCGCTGAGTTTTCTGCCGAAATCTGCGGGCGCGAATTCCGTTTGGGCTTGGCTGTATGCCTTACTCATGCTGCTGTTTAAGTTGTCACGCTATTGTTTGTAACTGTTCTGAATCGTTTATATATATATAAGTTTTTTATTCATAAGTTGATAACCTGCTGTTTCAAACCTAAAGGAAAAAAGTAATCCAGACAGCCCTGTTTATGACTGTCACTGTTAATAATTTTGTGATTGAATCTCCATTACGGTTTTTTTATGTGCGTGGGGGGGCTAGATATTCGAATATATTCGGATACATTGCATGATATTCGAAATCCGTTCGAATTTGATTTTTCTCAAAAGTGACAGCCCTAATCCACGCAAATCGTGCCATAAGTTATATTTCAGGTGTTGTGATCTGACTGTAAACTGTGGGTTTGGCGAGAAACCTTGTAAAAATAATAAATCATTTTATAAATTTGTGGATTTGCTTGAGCTAGAAATAGCTACTGAACATAAATAAAATGTGCAAAAGGTAGATATGTGAGTACAATTTTCAGCATGGTTAAATGCTAAAACTAGTTGTTCAGATAGAAAGAGCTTGAAAAAAAAAACTTTAAAATGACACCAAGTCCATGTCTATGGGGTCAAGAATAACAAAATACTGGCCATTTGAAACTCTAAAGTCATTTATTTTGTCCCATTGTTTTCCATTTTGCGGGTGGTAAAACTACTGTGCACGTCGTTCATATTCATTGAAATTTTGTTTACTTGTAGTTTAGCAATTAAACTAAATGTATATTACAATTTCAAGAATGTTTTCTGCACATCGCCTGAGGAAATCCGAAGTTGCTTCGAGGGGAACCAAACTGACAGCCGCGACAGCGGAGATTATCACGTACCTACAAGGCTTGCATCTGACCTGCAGCTATCATTCTGGCTTGGTGGGATGTCAGCGAGTCCTCTGATTCTGACGGTGTTCTTTTACTACTCAGAGTCTTAAACAAGGAGGGCATATTAAGTGTTCATTGTATTTTCATTTTAACCGAGCAGCTATGGTTGCGCGTTTCACACACAACCACACACCTCTCCAGAGCACGTTGACACTGACTGACGGACGCATGCGCTTTTAACTTGTAAATGCAAGGGTGTATGGGTAATGTAGTCTCTGCTCGCGGTGGGACGAATTAGGGAGCGTACATTAAGGGCGCTCTGAAAAGCGGCAGCGCAGCCAAATGATTAAATTAAACCTCTGATTTTTAAACAGATGTGCAAATGAGCGTTCCGGTACGCTAAAAGCACGTTCTGGGCGCACGGAGAGGTGGTGGTACGCTCAAGAGCTATTTTTAGAAGTGGCGGTACTGAGTACCGGGGCGTTCCGGCCCACTTAAAGCACTGAATAAACCATATATTTTAAAAAAAAAATTCCTTTTAGGAACAATTCAAACTTTTTGATGGTGCAAATGCTTTAGGAGTTACGGTTAAATGAACAGCGGTAGAATCAGAGCCCTTTCGCATAGGCAGGCTGCTGCATATGGCATCGCCTGGTTTATTTAAGTTAACTGAGCATTACATTCGCAAGTCATAAGCATATTACAACAATTAACGATTAACTAAGAATATTAATTAATATTTTAAAGTTAATTTCAAAGTTAATATTCTGAAATAAGTCTTTATGACGTATCCATCTTAGAAATGCGACCCTTCTGAGGCTACAGCCTTCGGATTGAGAAACGGTTTTAGTGTATAACGTTAGCAACACATATCAAACAGCCTTTTAATGGTAAATTTTGTTTTCTTAATGCAGATTAATCCGTTATTGTGTAATTAGAGAGGCTATTAAACCTGATGGCAATATATAGTGCATATTTATGCATAAAACGTATGGGTGGAGTGTTTTTTTTTTTGGCTCTGTGATTCTGTATTCAATTAAATGCAATACATTAATTTATTAATAACTTGGGGTATTAATAAAATGCATATATTAATGCTTTTAGAGATTAATGATAATTGAAAGTGATCTTTTGTTCTTTGTATATTTATAAACAGGCACAAGATAGGCCTACACAGCACACAGTCAGTTGTACTGTACATTATAAACATGCATAAACATTATGGGGTGGTTTCCCGGGCAGGGATTAGCTTAAACCAGGACTAGGCTTTAGTTTAAATATGACATATAACTAGTTTTAATAAACATGCCTTACTACAACCATTACTTGTGTGCATTTTGATGTATTTTAAGATATGACAGTGCAAATTGTTTTCAAGTTTGGAAAGCTTTTAAAACTAGTCTAATCCCTGTCTGGGAAACTTTAAAGTTGTATGAGACAGTTTAAAACTAGGCACAAACCAGCTGTTGACCATGCTAACTGATCTAATATTAGTGGATTTTATTTGTCAAAATACATTGTTGATAGAATTTTATAAAAATACTACTTACACATATTAGTGTGATGTATAAATATTGTAAATCAATGCATTTCTTGACTATTAATTAAGAAAAATCACAGCTCTTTGCCTCTACTCAATGTATTTCAATGGCTCACTATGAACCATTTTTGGGCTTCCATTGTCAGAAGTCTCTTCCTAAAGGGCTATGGGTAGAATTTGTCGGCGCCAACACTCACGGTCTAATAGAGTTAAGCATAATGTATTTCCATGTATTTTGATTATCTGTTTTAAAACTGCGTTCATTTTATATTTTTCTATAACTGAATCAATAAAAATAGAACGTTTTGAGTATTTCTGAGATCATTTGAATGCCTCTAGTAATGTGTCGTATTGGTCTTAAATTTTACTCATAATGGTCTTAAAAGGTCTTAAAAAGGTCTTAAATTTAACTTGCTGAAACCTGCAAGAACCCTGGGTATACGTCATCAAGACGGTCTTATTTCAGAATATTAACAATTATAAAGCTGACAATTATTCTTAGTTAACTGTAAATTGATGTAATATGCTTATGACTTGCGAATGTAATGCTCAGTTAATAAACCAGTTAACTTAGTTAAACTTAGTTTAAATAAACCAGGCTTGATGACGTATGCAGCCCGCATATGCGACCTGTGTAGACTGAATCCTTCAGATTCAACAACAGCTGCACACCGTGATGATCCCGCGATCTAATGCTTTGATTTGATGCATATTTGAAAGCCTGTTGAAGACCTATTTTCGAGGACATTAAAACACGTCGCCAAGGAAGCGAAAAGGGGATTTAAAACGACAACGCAACAGGAAAAACAACAAGACCAAAGTCAATATTGGAGTAATGTTAGTTTTCAAGATGGGGCTCAAGGGACAGCAAAGTTGCCTACTTTCTATCTTATCCACAGGTAATTCAGCATATTCGTTTACATCTATACAGTCTATGTTGTAAACTTGAAGTTTTATAGTTCCTTGGCTAACTATAGCATGGTTATGCATAACACTTGTTAGTGTAAACACGCATGTGGTTTAATGTGTTCGAACAGCCACACGCCGTCTCTCCGCCCATTTATGTAATCTGAGGTACTGAGATCAATGTTTTCATCTTTTCTGACCTCTAGCACAAACACACGGTGACAGCCCTATTTTAGCCTTTCATTGATAAAACTTTGTCCAGTTAAAAGTTGTTCTATCACTGAAATAATTTTAGAGACATTATAAAGGTAAAAAACTACATAGTGTTGCTTTAAACATGCAAATGAGTTGATATCTGCACTAAATGGCAGTGCCGTGGTTGGATAGTGCAGATTATGGGGCAGTATTATCCCCTTCTGACATCACCAGGGCAGCCACATTTCAATTACCTATTTTTTCACATGCTTGTGGAGAATGGTTTACCAAAACTAAGTTACTGGGTTGATCTTATTCACATTTTCTATGTTGATAAAAGCACTGGGGAACCAATTATAGCACTTAATCCAATTTTCATGGTATGTCCCCTTTAAAATAATGTCTCTAAAATGATTTCAGTGGTTCCTCTTAATTGGATGAATTCTACTGCTGCTGCAACCTGAGGAGTCTCACAGCGGCTATAACACAGTGTTCATGAGCCCCATTCACTTCCATAGTAGGATAAAAGAATGGGGCTCATGAACAGTTTGGTTACAAACATTCCTCAAAATATCTTCCTTCATGTTAATAAGTGGTATTTATATAATTTAGGATGAAATGTGTTATTGTTTATTACTATGAAATTGGTATGAGGTCTTTAAGTAAAAAGTATGCAATAAAAATTGTTCAATAGCATCTAAGAATACAAATACAGTAACGAATAACTTTAATAACTGTTTTCACTATAACAGGTGTTTAGATATTTTTCTGCACTGTGTTAGGGGTCTTGGCCCCAAAACCTTTGAGAACCCCTGGTTTAAACACAACTTGCATAAAGGTCTGACAAGCAAGTTGTCATGTTTACAGTTTCCACAAACGTCTTTACTAACTAAAGTAAAATGATCCTGATCTCAGCTACATAATCATCTTTAATGCTGTTGTTACTCTCGAATGTACAGTACACATATTCTCATGCTGCTGCAGTTTGTGTTGTTTACAGATTTAACAATCACACCAGACAAAAGTCTTTGTTCAACTGTTCTAAGAACAGCATACTGACATCAAACCATCCTGAACTTCACATCACAAACACAGGATTATACTGTATATACACACTTACTGTATATCTACTTATGGCCAAAGTAGTGATAGCTGTGCAAAAAAAAAACTGAACAAACACACTAATGTCCCTCATTCATCTACAACAGAACACATTTCTGTTCAACAAACACACAACACTATCTGCACACAAGCTGTCAACACAAACATTATTCACTCATATATCATGAGATAAAGATTTAAACTCTGAGAGGAACATGAAAAGATTTAGTAAACATACAGGAGCAGTAAATGATTTCTTCCTGTAAACAATGTGACAGTAATTGATGTGTAGTCAAATCCATAGAGAGAAGATAATACTCACAGAGAACTAGAGGAAGAGAAATCAACTCCATACTGATCTACTGATGACTGACACTTAAACATTAAACACTCGGTGATAAACACTCAACACTTCCTCTATAACACCTTATTTTTGAACGCGGAAGTAAGTGATGTGATGTATTCCCTTCTTTGTGTGAGACGTCCGTTTCAATAGCCAACCGGTAGAAAACAGTGTGGTGGGAGCACGCATAAAACATGTTTTAAACAGTTATTGTAAATATTTACTACACCTGTTATCTATGAACCAGTGTGAGGATGAAATTAAGAAGTGTTGATATATCATATTAAGATATTCAATCATTTTGATATTCAATCAAGTCTTAATAGGCTTTATGCCCAGCTGCACTACTTCCTGAACTTCAGCCAGCTCCTTGTTTCCTGTCTGCCATTATTGGACAAACTGATTAATCCAGGTGTGCCTGACCTCAGTAGTCACAACAACAATAATCAGACGCACCTGGATTCATCAGTTTGTCCAATAATGGCAGACAGGAAACAAGAGCTGCGTTCGAAACCGCTCCCTCGTTCACTCATTTACTATTCCCTATATAGCAAATGACAATTGAGTCCACTATATGGGCAAGAAGGGAACAAAAATGATAGAGCAAATTCAGATACGGACATAAATACCATGCGTCAGAGAGGTGTCACGGAGATTCGTCATAAACCCTTACACCTGTGTGGCATTATTGATTGTACTGTGAAATGGTAAAGTTTACTTTCTTACTGTTTGTCACATTTGTCTTGTTTATTTTATTAGTTAATAATAAAGAGAACAAAACAACTGCTTGTCATATTTATTTAATGTTGTTTATTTATTGTTTAATAGAAATGTGTATTATATTTTAAATAAAATATATTGCAATTATGTTTAATTTGCTTATTTTATAAAAGTATAAAATACTGACAACAGGAACTAAATAAAATTGTGTATAAAGTTAATCTTTGGTGTTTACTGTCACTATCCTATAGCTCAGGGCTCGCAAAATCGCTAGCCCAACGTCCCGGGGCTATTGTGAATTCCTGTCAGGCTACCAAAATGTATCTTTGGCCTGCCCGTCGGGCTATCTTGGGTAGGATATTGGATAGGATATAATATTTTAATGTTTTTGCTTTGTCTCAGATTTAGTTAGGTAATTATATTGTATGTATTTCGGCGTCCTCTTTTCAGTCATTATCTTCACGTAACAAGTGAAACTGTCAGGAAATGAAGTGAAAGCATAAATATACTCATCCTTTAATGTGCACGTCTGAAATGCGCGCGACCCCATGCACGTGACCCTCTGCACGCGCTTCTCCAGGCTTCGCTCTTCACAAGCACCTGCCTGCTCTTGTGCTTAGCGCGAACTCAAGTCATTTAAAAAAAAATTACCTCATAGACTTACATTGTTTTAGCGTTTCTTTTTTCTTTCTTCAGGTAGTAACTAAAATATATGAGAAGGAAAATATATTTGAGTGATTTCCGATCGCTTTGACACGTCTAGGCTATTAAGAGAATATGATGTTAGAAGCTTTTGATAGGTGAATAAACAGCAGTGGTAAGATATTACGTTTACCTAAAGCGAATAGAATGTGTATTTGTCATTTCGTTTTACCTCAGAGTCTAACATTATTCTAGCGAAAATAAACGGCTATGGTAAGATCTGTTAACCTAAAGGGAATTAAATGTTTATTCCTTTTTAATAAATATCTGTTTTAAGTCTTCTATATTGTGTTAAAGTCACTGGTTGTTTATATATTTGATAAAATACCATGTTATCTAAATATTTGTTGAGGTATTTTATTATATCAAATTAAATTAAAAATAACCTGTGTTATAATACATTCATATAATATTTCAGTAATATAAAATTCAATTATTCTAACGTTAGGGGAACGTTAAAATAACCTAAAAATAACATTAGGGGAATGTTTATTTTCTTTAAGAAAACATTCCTTGCTATTAAACAAAAACCTTGGAAAATAACATTCTAGAAACCAAAAACTAATGTTAGGGGAACGTTTTGGGTACCAAATTGTTAGCTGGGGATGGGCAGAAATAGTTGGCTTACATGGAAATCCAGGATTTATCAATATTCTACATTAAACAGTGTATTTTTTATTCGGACTACTTGTATTCATTTCGGGCTACCAAAAATGAAAGAGTGCCTGCCCGAAGGGCTATCAGGGATTAAAAAATTTTGCGAGCCCTGTAGCTGATTCCAGTTACGCGTTCGTCTTCCGTTGTATCATGGGAAATAGTGAGTGAGCGAGTGTACATCCAATGTACCCTCAAAATCAGAGTGCATTGTGGGTAGAAAGTAGTGAACGAATGTAGGTAATGAAGTTGTTCACTCAGGTTTCGGACACCACTACAAAATTGCTGACACCCCGATATAATGCACTATACAATGGATAGGGAGCGGTTTCAGACACAGCTACGGAGCTGGCTGAAGTTCAGGAAGTAGTGCAGCTGGACATAAAGCCTATTGACTTATTTGAGTTTTTAAGCAGCAATATATTTCTCATTCAAAACACTGTAAGTTATTTGAACTGGATGGATGTGTAAATACAGATAATGGGTGCACATGCACCACATCCTCATTCGGCCATTATGTCGGTCTTCCTGGATTTACTAAAACATTAAAAAGCCAGTCAAAATGGCACACTCATCCCTCGCAATACGACTACCATTAGTTGTAGTGCATCAATATATCGGCTGATGATGCTTGCTATGCTTCTCAATGAATTACGGTGTAAAAAACTCAATATGCATGTGCTGTAGGCGAAGAACCATACACACGCAGCTATGACACGCAACTCCAGGAAATGGCTTAAGCATATATTTATATTGCTGTTCTTCAAATCTTTTCAGGTATGCCTAGAATTAGTGAAGGGGGTTGTATGAATCTTTGTTTCATAACTGCCTATTCTAAAAGTTTCATCAATTGTTCATAATGACATGTGCAGCAACTGCATTTAAGTCTATTAAGTATTTTTCAGTAATGCAGATATTTTGGAAAAAAATAGAATAATTGCATTGCAGGCTGATTTAAGGTGTGCCCTAAATTTTCTGCTAGCACTCCTAAAATTTTCAGTCAGAGGCTACAGTGCTCCTAATAACTAAAATGTTAGTCTGGAGCCCTTCAATATAATATAATATAATATAATATAATATATATATATATATATATATATATATATATATATATATATATATATATATATATATATATATATATATATATAATATAATGTATAATTTTTTTGGGGGGGGCACTTGAAATTTGGTCACCCTGTTAAACAATAAACATGAAGCTGTTAACCCTACGTAGCCCACGTAAAATACATCAATTTATAGATCCTGTTGATTCTGTACATATAAATATGATTAGTGTTGGGCAGTAGCCTAACAAAATAAACACAACACTTTAATCTTTAAGATGCACTCAACTATTTTGAAAAACATTGTACACAAAGAAATGACTTTACAGTTTTTCTCAAATGCTAAAACACAAAAGCCAATCCTCTAAACCAAATGAGCAGTTGTCTAAACACATTTATCAAATCTAGCCATCATTTTCCAATATCATAAACACATTTTACATGAAGACACAATTCACAAAACACAATCCTCCTTTCTCATAAATCTTAACACATTTTTCTTTGCTAAAACACAAGTTGCAAAAGAACTCTGCTCATATTCTCAAATGAAAGCTCATGTGATGCAAAATGCTTGCCACAGTCAGCAATATTTGAACACAATGAACACACCTGGCGTCATTCATTACACACAACGACTCAAAATTGAAGACACTTGTTGCTAATGCTGTGACCACATGTATAAAAGCAAGTTCAGAGTGCGCAGTTTGCTGAAGATTCAAAAAAACACAATGGATGAAGGCAGACTCAGGGGAAGAGGAATAAGAGTCAGAGGAGGGAGAATGGGTCATGGAAGAAGAGGAGCAGGCCAACGAGGAAGAGGAGAAGGTCCAGGAGGGAGAGCAAGACAACCTCACACCATCATTATGGACGAGATGTGAGCAACAGTCATTGACCATGTCATGGTCCATGGCATGACAATGGCAGAAGCAGGACTAAGAGTCCGTTCAAACCGGAGTAGGTTCACCGTGGCCACCATTATCAGGGCTTTCAGAAAACACAACAGGTATTGTACTCCATTGCTTACTTTTTCACAATACAATTTTACAAGCCTGCGCGAAAGTAGTCTATTGATTTCAAATCAGTTGTCAATTGACAACACATATTTTTTTCCTTAGAGTTGAAAGAATGCCACATAGAGGTGGGAGGGTTGCAATATTTACAGCGGCACAAGAAACCCTCATTTGTGGATATGGTTCGTAAGAACAACCTCATCAGACTCTGGGAGATTAGAGACAAAGTCATTGCCGATAATGTCAACAAGAGCATTGATGATGTCAGCTTGGCCACATTAGACCGAATTTTCCGGCCCCAAAGGAGGCGGATGAAAAAGGTCTATAGGGTTCCCTTTGAGTGCAACTCTGCAAGACACAAAGACCTACGTTACGATTATTTGCAAGTAAGTATACATCCATGTTCACAGTACAGTTAGTGGACAAACTGTGTTGCTCAGTGTTTACATTTTTGAAAGCTTCGAGCTGCTCTTTTGGTTTGAAAGTTTGAGTTTTAAAGTGAGAAGGTGTGGTTGTGTTCATGTAGCTTTAGAAAAGGTTGTTGTGTTTAGACATTGGGGAACATGGAGGAAAGGTTTGTGAAATGTGTTTTAGCATTTGAGAAAAACTGTAATGGTATTTCTGAAAATAAATCTGCAGTCATATCAGTTTATTACAGAAATCTGTTTTATTCTACACAGATCTGAAGATCCTCACTGATGTCTTAACTGAATAATATTCATCTCTGTAATCTTCATGTTATCAGAAACTTTCATCTGAGGAATAAATTAATGTATGAATGTTTATGAATGTGGAGAGTTTATTTCTACAGTAAAATGACATAAATAATCAACATCATCTGCTGTTGTGTGATGCTTCATTTACACAGATATCAGTATAAAGTCAAAGACCTTTATCATATCAGCCTGCAAAACTGAAACACTAACATTTTAAAATACAACATGAAATATACTGTATTTAATTATCATATTTTATGATTGCTCATTTCTGCTGCAGTTTTGAGACTAACATCTGAACCTAAATGCCCTCTGACTAAAAATGTACATGATGATGATGTCATGACAGCTCTGATTGGCCATTTCTGTGAGGCTGTTGCAGAGATGAGACTAAGGGAGCATTTAAGTGCAATGTGTGTTGAATTTGAGAAACAAGGAACCACAGAACACAAAAACATCCCAAATGTGGCCATTTTTTTAAGTTGATAAAAAACTATTAAAAAACTATATTGTATGACATGCTGTGCAAAGATGAAGTGCACGCATTGAAAAAAGATAGGGATGTATTAATTTGTCTTAGTTGAGGTACATAGTAAAATATTGAAAACAGTGTTGTTTTTCTTTAAGGTAATCAGAACAGTACAGTTCATTATGTAAGGTCTTTATACACCACTGATAATATAGTTATGTATATTGATATCACATTTCTTTCAAAAGATCCTTTTAAAAGTTACGCAATGCACCTTTAAGTGACCATGCATAAACAGTGTTTATAAGAATATTGAAACACTGCGGTCTTAAAGCTGTTTTAGGTCTTAAAGTGACAGTAACCTAATGCTTTCTGTATCAAAAATGTTCATTACACACAAAAAATGAAAATCACTCAGTACTTTTAACTGAACAATTTTTGCACCGGCACATTTAATTCATACAGTGAGTACTGTGCAGTGTTTCATTTGTATTTATAACTAATGTTAAATCATAGATTGTTGACAGAAAACGTCATAACTAATATATTTACATTTAATACAGATGATTATTAACAAGATGAGTATAGTCAAATTATTAAAAGAAAAACATTTGGTTGATTGTCAGTTGCATGGTTACATTATGGTGACTGTGAAAGCCAAAATACATCGGCTTATATGTAATTTTAAATAAAACTTACATAAATAGTTGTAAAATTGAATTTGTTTAATGTTTTCAGTTCAGATATGTTTTTTGATTACTGATTTAATTTAACCATTAAAACCTAAACCAAAAAAATAAAATAAAAATAAAAACGGTTGCACTATCCAACCACAGCACTGCCATTTAGTGCAGATATAAAGAGAGAAAAAATAATTCACAGCACAATTGAGTTTGAATTGCATCAAACCACCATCATTGTGATCAGTGTTTGCACTTCATCAGCTCATTTCCATTTTAAAGGACACACCCAAAACGACACATTTTTGCTCACACCAACAAAGTGGCAATGCTAACATTTTCATGCCATGGGCCCTTTAATAAAACTGAATTTGGGAAAAAAATAAATGGATTTCATAGAGCCCTATTTAATGGCCAATCGCTGTTTTCTTTCACTTACACCTGCATATTACTGAACACTTTATGTCAGGAATTGCCAGGAGAACCCAAGCGCAGACAGAATGAGGGAACAAGGATAACTATTAAATAAAAACTGGAAAACAAAACCCACGATGGGGGATAACAAGATATGACAAATGACAGACTAAACACTAACTAGATAATAAACTTGACTGTACTAGACTGAAAACAAACAGTGAACAAGACAATAAACGTAAAATAATCTCTACAATAAACAAGACTTGACTAAGCACTAGACTAGACTAGACTAGACTAGACTAGACTAGACTAGACTAGACTAGACTAGACTAGACTAGACTAGACTAGACTAGACTAGACTAGACTAGACTAGACTAGACTAGACTAGACTAGACTATGTGACAGGAAACCACAAACTCCATCTAAACAGACGAGAGCACAGGACAGCAAACACAAGGGCAATAAATAGGGGAGCAAATCAAGAGGTGAACAGGTGACATGAATCAAACAATAATGGGATAATTAACAAGGAAACAAGGGGGCAGGGTCAGGAGACGAGACAGAAAGCACATGACTAGGAAAAACAAAGCCAGTGCTCTCACACAAAACATGAGGCTGTCATGATCCTGTCACTATGACTAGAAAACTGTGACCTGAAGACAGGATCATGACACTTTATAACATGAATGTAACATACAGTTCTCTAACAATCTGTCCTAGTTTAATCCTAAATTATCTGACTTGAATTGGATTGTTCAAAAGCACTTTCTATAAAAACAAGTTCATACTGTATGTTCACTGTTTCCACAAATGTTTTACCTACAGTAAAATGATCTTCATCTCACATCTTTAAAGTTGTTGTTGCTCTTACACATTAAACATAATCTCAGGCTGTTTGTGCTGTTTACAGATCACACCAGACAAATGTTTCCTAACAGCACGAGCCAACAGTTTGAGTTTCACATCATAAATACAGGATCATATACAGTACACACTTATTATCTGATATATCAACTTATAGCCAAATGAACAATAGCTGTGCAAAACAAAACTGAACACCACATTGATGTCCCTCAGTCACAAATAACATTCACATTCATTTCAATATCACACACACAAAACAATATCTGCAAATATTTAGTAAAAATACAGGAGCAATAAATAACTTGATTCTGTAGACAATGTGACAGTAATTGATGTGTAGTTAAATCCATAGAGAGAAGATAATACTCACAGAGAACTAGAGGAAGAAAAATCAACTCCATACTGATCTACTGATGACTGACAGACACTTAAACAATAAACACTCTGTGATAAACACTCAATACTTCCTCTATAACACCTCGTACCTCCCCTGCATCACAAGTTACTTACTCTCTGTCTTAAATAGTATTCAAAACTAAAATTAGTGTCCCAAATCGTAGTTTGTTGCTATGACACTACTTTAAGTGCACAGTACTGATGATCTGGTGAAAAATTGAGGCGTAGATATAAACAAACAATTTATCGGCTGATACAACTCACTGTGAGAGGAAGGAGTTTAGTGATGTTGCACCAAATAAAAAAACATTGAATACAGTAAATATTATATAAATTATGAAATAATGAGTAAATAAAATATAAGTTGTATTTTGATGTGTGTGACTGTTTAACATCGTTTATAAAACTCACTTTAGTTATGCGCTAGTCTTTTTCATACAGTATCAAATGGATTAAAACAACATTAGTTTTTCATTAACTGCACATAATAATGGTGGCAGTGACTTTATTTGTAAATGAATGGACTAAATAGTGTTTCCCACAGATCTGAAATGTACTTGTGGTGGTAGTGAAAAGGGCAATCATTACCCACCGACAAAAAATTAGTCTACTATACAGGTCACAAAGAACTAATAATGTGTGACACAACAGAATACTTTGATTTATTGAACATTAATATTAATTTCACATTATAGTTCATTAATCCAACCTTCTTTGCCATGAACAAAGCTGATACTGTTTGTCAAAGCACCATAAAAACACTTTACTGTTTTTGCACTGATACATGAAGCAATTAGATGACCCATTTTTATCAAACTCTATTGAATACAATAATATGTGTAGTATATTAATGCTAGACAGTGCAGGTCTATAGATTATAAATGTGACTGGAGTTATAATGGTTATAATTTCTAACAGATAGAAAAATAAGTACTTTTACTGCTTCTGCTCTATTTCTCTGTTGCAGATTAAAAAAGCTTAAACCACTCATTATTTCAAAAAAGACAAAATTTGATGCCAGATAAACTTGGGCGCTTTAAAAAACCTGTGCGCCTCCCCCCCAAGTAAAGTCAATGTGTGGGAAACACTGCAAAATATATTTGAAGCTGATGAACAACTGACGTCTTTCACACATTGGTTTATACGACAGAACTCAAACTAAAACCACAATGAGCTCAACTCCATTAAAGCACTAACACTGATGTGTGCTGCTATACCGGTGAATATAGACAACTATAGACATCAGTGATGCTTGAGAAGACAATAATAAATGTATCCAGCATTTGTGCTACAGATACAAAAAGATACCAGAGATCAAGCTTGTTAAGGAGTTTGAGGCTATGTTTAAGCATTTAGACTTCCTTACTGGATTATACGGCGAGTTAAAAACCTCACAGACTTACTGAACATTGAAAAAGGAACCGGAGCTTCTGTGTATCTGGACACCAGAATAACTTTGAGGCTTCTAAGTGTGATCTCTCCACTGCCAGCAAACAACCATAACAATCACTTAAACAGTTCTAGTTAGTTTCATCCATCTCATGTTTAACAATATCATGCACCCAGGGTTGATGTAATGCTTATTAAATATTGCTAATACTTACTAATACTTTATCATTATAAATCAATTTATCGTACAAGATAAAACAGATGTAAACAAATATTTCCAAGATATATAAGTGCCAAAAAGAATAGAAATTAAATGCATTTATTAAATTTTATACCACGGGGCTGCTGAATGCTTTATTCTGATTGGTTGAGAAATGTTTCAGGGGTCCTCACTATTTCTTGATAAACGCACACCTAACCAGTCAAATGTCTTAAAATAACCACCAAAGAAATGTCTTAACAATGTCTGTGGTAACCGTGCAGAATAATTGACTCTGGTCCTTGGATTTATTAGAAAATAATGCAAAAACATGCTGTATTGGCACGATGCAAAGCATTACCACCTTTGGTGTGCATTATTTTCAAATAATTCACTGGCCCGTCATCAATTTTTCCTTACACATTTATTGAACAATTCACGTCTTCCATTGGTAAAAACTGCAGTAACACATTCAAATTAAAAGGTAAAGAAATAAAACATTGTTTTTGACCCACCTCTTATGTAAGGAATAACTGACGACGGGCCATTGAATTATAAGAAAATAATGCACACCAAGGTGGTAATGCGGCACGACGCAAAGGACCAGAGTCAATTATTCCACTATACCACGGTTACCACAAACATTGCTCTGATGCCTATTTTTAAGACATTTGACAAGTTAGGTGTGCGGTTTACAGAAAAATAATCAACACCCATAGAACATTTCTCAGCCAATCAGAATGCAGCATTCAACAGACCAGTGGTATAAAAAAAAGGTAATCCACAATCATAAGTCCATAAAACAGACAGAGGTCAAAAACACTTGTAAACCATCCTAAACTAAGACAAGGAAACAACAGGGGAAAACCACAGACAGGAACAGGTTAAAGGGCAAGTATGGTCTGAAAGTGTTTATTAGTGCATGTTAACGATATGCAAAAGGTATAAACCCCAAAGTAAACGGTGACACAAGTTATTGTTTCCAACTTAAATCTCTTTTCTTGGACTACAACAAACATACTGATTTTAGGCAACAGTTTACTTCCTGGGCCTGTTGACAAAGAATTATTATCATAATTCGTCCTGCTTCTGAAATACAGCCTGTAAATTAACTCCTGTCAGCATTACATTGTAAGCTAATCTTACAAACATGGTAAGGAGCGTCACATTTCCGGCTGAGGTATTTAGGCCATTTACAACGTACTGGTAAACTGGCCAATCACGGACACAACGCTTTCAGATCGATGAGTTTAAAAAAAAAAGTTTGAGGAAGGCAGGAAATCTGGAGCTACCAAAATTTATGGTATGTAGAAAATAATGTGTTTTTTGAACCATAAACCATGCAAACACATTGTATTATACCAAATACACAAAATAACATAGTTTTTTTAGTTTTTGAGTTACATATTTAGCCTCTTATAAAGTTGGGAACCCTATTAAACACGATTAATATAAATGACAATTAAGATGAAAGTTTACCTTTTAAATTCTCTCAGGTTTATGAGTGACGCATAATGACAGTCCATCCATCCATGACGGGCTGGAGCCTAATAATGGGTCTCACATTTTAAAACATCAAAATCTTTAGTCAGTTGCTTGGTGAGCTCAACAAAATACTTTATTGAAGAAAATTCAAAAACGGGCACAGTCTTTCACACATTGGTTTATACCACAGAACTGAAACTAAAACCACAATGAGCTCAACTCCATTAGAGTGCTAACACTGATGTGTGCTGCTATACCTGTCAACATATAAACTGTGGTGCTTGAGAAGACACTTATAACTATATCTATTTGTGCCACATTATGATACCAGAGATCAAGCTTGTTGATGAGTGTGATGTTATGTTTCTAGGCATTTAGACTTGCTTACTAGATTACACAGCGAGTTAAAAACCTCACAGACTTACTGACATTTAAAGAGGAACCTGAGCTTCTGTGTATCTGGACACCAGAATAACTTTGACCAGGGGTGTCAAACTCAAGGCCCGCAAGCCAAATCCGGTCCACAGCCTCATTTAATGTGGCCCGTGAGAGCTTACAATTTTTTTATTGTTATTATAAATTAGATTTTTTGCGTTGAAAAACTTTTGTGGGCGCCGTAACAAATGCCTTTTTTATGAGTTATTGTGATCAATGAGTGATAATGTTGATGATTACACACTGTAAAAAATTAGTTTTAGTAACTAGTTCCACAGAAATTTTACATTCACTCAATTTCTGACTCTAAAGTGTTTCCTGGATTGATGTTTTTTAGTTGGCCCAAACTTGACTCAAATATAAAAAAAGTATGTTTGCTCAACTAGCTTTATAGCTCATTCAACTAAAATGTTTTAATCAGTTGAATCTTTAAAAACTTACAGTAAAGACTCTGTCAATTAAAATTTAAGTATTTACTCAATGTTTTATGTGTTACTTCAATTAATATTTATTATTTGGGAATTTTTTTATAAACTTTTTTAAATTATTTATCAAATAATTTATGCTGGTGTTGTTAACAAATAACTAACTTCAGTCACATAAAAACAAAAGCTTGATTCACTTATCATACAGACTGAACATACAGAATTATGTCTTCTCTAAATAGAAGGCATAAAACAGTCCAAAAGCACTCCAAAGTCAGTCAGAACATCTGCAGGGCCATTTAGAAGAATTTCTTTCGCCATGTAACCCTCTGGTCTGCCTCTCTCCACATCATCACCGCTCTGGTTTGATAAACAGAGGAATATAAATACACACACACATACATAAATACATGTTTAATATAATAAAGCTTGACGGTGAAAGACTTTATACCCTGAAATTGCCAAATTTCCCTAAGACATCACACGTAATTGAATTAAACAATAGTGGGCGGATTTCTCGGACAGGGCTTATCACTGACTTAAATACTGACATCTCTTAACATATGAGTGCTATGGTTTTGTCTCAAAATGCACGCCAGTATTGTATTTTATAAGGTTTGTTTGTAAAAATGTCCCAATTATAATTAAGACGGAGTAATAAACCCTGTCCGGTAATCTTAACTAAAATAGCTCCACTTTAACTCGGACACATAACATAACACACCTTTATATAACTTATATCTTTACAAAAACGTCGAGTATTTGCGTCTTTGCCAATTATAGTCTAAAATTAACAGTTATTTAAAAAAACTTACCTGACGTGAACTTGAGGAAACGGCTGATGACTTGTGTCATGTGAATCAGTAAGTGATGCTGCCTGCTGTTAGGTGCGGATTGATCTCAGAGGAAATGACCTGTGATCCAGATCCTTCCGAGTTAAGACATTTTAAATTTAAAACTCACGCACATACTGTACATACACATACGCGCGCGAGCGGGTCGCGCGCACACACGGGTATATTTAGAAGTTTTATTTAAGATTGTGATGATATTGGGACTATTCCTCCATCCGCTCCTTCAGCTCTGAAGTTCAAATTCGCATGCAGTCCGGTTATAACAAATGTAAAAGATATGAAACATCACTCAACAGCGATATCAATTAAGTGCAATCCTAAAATATGATTTAAAACATAACCCTTTCATTGTTAAGTATGAGAAATTTAAATGAATTAAATCACGTTTAAACGCCACAGAGATATCAGAGCCAGCAGTCGATTTCTGATGCGCTTGCCGAGGCGAGGCTGGATGATTTTCTGGAGCTCATATGGAGCTAATCTTTGTCCGAAAGTGTCCAAGCACATTTTTAAATAGACGCTATCTTTATTAACCAACCGCATATTTAAACTTAAAGCACATACATTTTCGCCTGAACAACTCTTACAATTACATTTTGTGACCAAATAACAGTAATATTTTGAGCATTTTGTTGTCAGGAAACATAGCTGTCATAAGACCACATATTTACCAGATTTGTCTTAATTAGTTCAGTCAACACTAGCCATTCTGAATGTTGACTGGATTTGAAAATAACCATTCATTTAATGTTTTAAATACAGATTTATCTAGACTTAAAATAATATGTCTTCTCAACTAGCTCAAACAAAATAATTGGTTTAACTTATATATTTTTGCCCGTCCAACATTTCATTAATTGGATTTTTTACAGTGCAGGAGAGAAAATGAATAGTCGCACACGCGAGCACTCTCTGTCTCCAAACGAAGCACAGTCTCTCTCTCTCTCTCTCTCTCTCTCTCTCTCTCTCTCTCTCTCTCTCTCTCTCTCTCTCTCTCTCTCTCTCTCTCTCTCTCTCTCTCTCTCTCTCTCTCTCTCTCTCTCTCTCTCTCTCTCTCTCTCTCTCTCTCTCTCTCTCTCTCATTCATCAAAACAAAACAGATAAAATGGTGAAAGGTCAGAAGATCAAATTTTGCGATTAACACACAACACATCTATTTCCAATAATGTCTGATTCACAAACTATGGCTCATTTGAGCCGATTAATTTAAATGAATGATTGAAACTACTGATCTGTCCAACATTGAACTCATGGGAAGTCTGTCAAGCAGTAACTCAAAGAAAAACAGCTTTTTGACAAAAAGGGCAAGAAATGATGACAGCGACTGATAAATGCATGGCCTGTATATAATGTGGAGGAGGTTGTAAAACTCTTCAGTAAGACCATAGTTTTTCTAACCATACTTTGGCTTTAATAGTGACATTTGTAAATATAATAGTTTTAAGCACTAGTTTTGGGCTCTCTGTTCACATGTTCATTGATCCAGGAAAGAATTTTCATTATATTACCTGTGCAATGAAGGATCACAGAGAAATCTGAGCGTGTACATGTGTTTTTGTTAACACTTTTTAAAAATAATTTGTGCAATACTTGTACACTTGAATACATTTTGACATTATTTGTCCTTGGCTTCTGCTTTTAAAGCTACTGTATGTATTAATTGAGTTATTTCCAAAACCAGTAGTAATCAAATGCAGAGGTAATTAAAGAGCTGATACATTTATATAGTCTTCATCAATACGAACAGCCATTTGAGAGCAACAGTAATGCGGATATGGCCCAGGATGAAATTGAGTTTGACACCCCTGATGTCTAGGTGTGATCTTTTCAAACTGCCAGTCAACAAACAGAAACCACCTAAACATTTCTAGTTAGTTTTATTCATCTCATGTTTAACAACATAACTGTAATTTCTAATAGTTAGAGAATTTGTAAAGAGATGACGTCATTCATAATACTCCTGTGAAATAAAATATGGGCAACAAATTTAAGAGGTCAGTATTATTAAAAATATAAAGAACTAGGCTTTAGTCATATAGTCCAATGTTTAACTATAAGACTACAGCTGAAAGAGGAAGTAGAAAGAAAACACACAGATGTGTATGAGGATAAAGCTCTTGCCACAGTGTGAAGAAACACTCACACTAGATCCGGGCTGTCAAACTCATTTTAGGCTGAAAGCCGGATGGTAAAAAAACGTCACCATGTGAAGGCCTGATATTTTTTAACGTTAGTGTGCTGAAACTGTTAAAATGAACTAAACAAACCACAAATTAGTTAGAAAGAAAACTAGAAAAACACACAGCTCTGTGAAAACTACATTTCATAAGTCACACTCATGCTGCACATACTATACACACACATTTACATCTGTAAAAACCCACTGGCCATAGGTTGAAAAGCCTTCATTTAACTTGCTTTGCATGAAACCTTAACAATATTAAACCTTTTTAATGCCAAAATCATTTATAAACCATTCACTTTTCCCTAAAAAATATATTTGTAATGAGAAAAGAAAATGAAAATGGGGCAGTGGCCCAAACCAAAAAAATGGCACTAAGAGTACTATTAATATGGTTTATGATGCGTTATAGATTACTACCATAAACTAAGACAAGTGATTATAATGGGAAATAAAATAATGAATAAAGTGTGATAATCTGCTAAATATTTCATATGATTTACCCGCTGTCTTGATGGAGCTTTGAATCCATGTTTGCAATGTTGAACTGCATTTAGCAGCCTCCATCTCCTACCTGTCTTTATTTTGTGAAGGCTTGGTTATTTTTTGTCTACAACAACAGCAAATTTGACTATTTATATTAGATCTGATCAGAAACATGTGTGGCATGAACCTGATAATGTAGTGTACCGTGAGTTTATAAAAAATAGCTTAATGCGTGAAATGAATAAAAAATGCCAAGAAATGTCAAGTCTGAAATTAACGGAGGCTTGGACCCAGAAATGGCATTCCTTACGTCATAACTTCACAAGTGGATTATATTTTGATAAATGCAAAAATCCCTGATATTCCATGACTTGGACAAAATATAATTCCCTGACTTTCAATGTCTGGAATAGACAATGTCGCTGATGAGGGGGCGTCTAAAAAACTGAGAGGGCCCAGCTAGAAAATACATATACAGTAGCTTTGGTACGTTCAGTCAGCAAGATTTGTTTTGATCAGATTCACTGAAACCGACACTATGTTCCGATAGAACAACATAAATTAGACTGTTTAAGAAAAAATCCTGCGCTTCTACCTCCACGTAGAGCCTGTTATTTGGTTGGCAAAAATCCAACGCTCCCGGTCATCTGGTCCAATCAGCGCAAGGCTGTGTAAAATCTGCCTGTCAATAACAGTTTCTGCACACGCCACAGATCCACCCTCACGCGCAGGTGTGGGCATGAAAATTGTAAACATTCAAAATCATCTCAATCCTCCAGAGTTGCCGACTATAGCTTTAAGTTTTAACGCGTTATAAACAAACATCCCGGTAATACAACCACAAAAACTGCCGCTATAAAATAAGCAACGTACAGAGCTCTGAACAATCTTACTACATACAACAACAACCTGCATATTAGCACAACACTGTTCATTTGAAGCCCAGACCCAAAGGTAGTGGCAGTTGCTGTAGTTTCTTTCTTTTAATCCATTTTCGAATGTCCATGATGAAATTAGTTAATGCAATATACAACCTTGAAATTATGGAAAGTTCGTAGCCTTCGTGTTTGCTTTCAGTCATGCAATAATTTTTACATATTGTTATTAGGGTGGGGGAACATGCTTAGTCAAGTGACCAATCAAAATTGGATCTTGCCTCACAGACCGTTCTTAGCTAAACTATTGCTATTTTAGTTTATTATTCACTTTAGGAAGACAATACACAAGACAAATGTGATTTTTAAATAGCGCATTTTATCATAAAAATCCCATTCAACATTAATGGTAATCTGAGGTGGTGGAATCTGTTCCATTACTTTGAGCGAGGTTGGCAGTTGGTAAGAAGGGCATCTCAGTTGATAAGAGGGCAGAGGGGCAGTGGCAACATAACCAGTTTAGGGGCAGCTGCTACTCTCATTTCTAAAAGTCTGTGTGTAAGTCCAGATCAGCAACGACATTTAATAGAAACCGTCTCTAAACTAGAACCCAATGCTGTTTGTTGTGTGTCACTGTTGTTAACGCAGAAACTGATTCATGGGCATTTCACAGATTAAACACTGTCATCTAGATGACACGTTTAAACACTGAACAACTGTTTTCTTAAGCTACACTGTATACACTCCCATCCGGAACGTGACGGCATCACCCAAAGATGAATGACTTTTCAAATACCTCTCACTTGGGGCTGGTTGCTATTTGATCATATCATCAAATACCTCATTGTTCAGTAAGGTTTATTTGGTCTATTTACTTGTTCGGCAGATATTGTATTGTGGTATTGTGATGTGGTCCTCCTGTTGGTTCTTGTGGTACCACATGAACTCGAAAAAGTCTACTACATCAGAGGTCACATGATAACGTCAACATGGGGGATGCTGTCCATACTAACGCAAACTAATGCTGTCTTAGCGCGCGTAAAGTATGTACTCAGCGAAATTCAGTACCTACTCAGTAAGTAAGAATGCGATTTCGGATTCAGCCAGTGGTCAATATCTGCTATGTGCTTACCATCATTTCTCAAAATATCTTCTTTTGTGTTCATCAGAAAAAAAGAAATTCATACAGGTTTAGAACAACATGAGGATGAGTAAATGATGACAGAATTTTCATTTTAAGGTGAACTATCCCTTTAACGCTGAATTAACATATTACAGTTTTTTTTTACAGACGCTAGGACACATTTCTCAATACTTAGGTCACTTTTGCAAAACTCTTCACACAGTTTTCCTAACCAAGTTTCAGCTTGGCAAACCAGTATATTTCACAATCAAAATGCACTACAACTACGAAAACACTTTATTCAGGTCTCAAATCAACTCATTCTTCCAGAACACTAGCAAAAGTTGACAGCGGACAAACACACTTTGTCACCCACAAAACAATGACTTAAAAACACTAACACCATGTAGCATTATACAATGTTTGTAACGTGTAAAACAAGGACAAATCTCTGTTTATAATTCACAGCAATATATGTTACTGGATAAATCAGACATGATGCAGATAATTGATCCTCAGTTTAGCCCACATAGACTTCTGTTGTGCTCACTGTGTGAAGAGTTTTGCAAAAGTGTCCTAAGTATTGAGGAATGTATCCTAGCTTCTGTAAAAAACTGTAAACACACATTTGAATTTAAATGAGTGGTGCTTGATGATTGACAATCGAAATCCTGGGGTCAGTTAAGGAGATATAAGTGGTTACTTTATTAAACGATCTGACTCACAATTCTGACAATGAAACAAATACATCTCAGAGAGAAACAAGAACCATAGAAAAAACACCCACAATAGCATGGCAACCATCTTACAACAGCCTAGAAAGCACATAGCAGAATAGCAGAACATGAATCGTGAGAAAAGCAAACTTCTTACCTTCTTAAAGGGAAATAAATGTGAAAATTTCATCAGATTAATGAAGGACTCAGTGAAACAACAGAACAAGATGGAACCACAGCGACCCCTCGTGTATGGAAGTCAAATAACATCTTCACCATACAATCATCCAATATATTGCTGCAGGCCTAAATTCAGGACCGCAGATGCCTAAATGGTGACAGCGCCATCTATTGGACTGCTGAAGAACTTCAACCAATGCAGTATTTTACCAAATACAAACAAATTTTTTTTTTTCAAAAGTACTATTTTTTGTTGTTTTATGCAACTTTGTTGCCAATAGCTTCATGTTGAACTATGTATAAACTTCTTAATCATTATGAATAAGCTCATTTAAAATAAAGATTAAATTATGGTCATTTTAACAAGTTATTTCAAAGGGGGGAGAGAAGACACACGAATGACTCTGGGCCAGATCCAAGATAATATATGTATTAAATACAAAATATAAAACAACAGACAGACAACTATAAAATAACAATAAGAATACTACAACATTAAAACATAATTCAAATGTACCAAAAATCAAACAAACCCTTTTTGTCCAGCTTTAATCCAATACTTTATGGGGTCCTAAGATAGAGACAGTCAGAAATAAGGTATTCAAATCAAATTTTTATTTATACAGCGCTTTTCACACTTGTTTAATTGTTTCAAAGCAGCTTTACATTAAAAAAAAATCAAGAAAAAACACAGAAAAATCAGAGGACAACAAAAGTAGGATAGTACAGCGGCTAAAATTAAGCTGTACTAGTGAGCATAGTAATAATATAATGTATAGAAGAGTTCTAAGTTAAGCCAATGTCAGCTGACTACCTAGAGGTTGAAAAAACTAGGAGAAAAAAACAGAGAGAGAGAGAGAGACAAACATAGCTCATTCTGTAGAGGATATATATTAGATAATATATTATAACATTTTATGGGAATTCAAAAGCATCATGTTGAAGGAAGGCCAGTAGATTTGTAGTGTGATGAGCTTCATGGCAGCAGGAACTGGATCTGTTACTCTCAGTGTCCTCGGGTTTAAGGACGGGACAGGGAAAGAAACAACATCCTATTAGCGTAGGGGCCATTCGCATGTAATGCAAGTGTTAAAGTATAATTGCGTCTTCTCTGTATGTGCACATTATAAGTACTGATCACAGCAGTTAGTTTTCATGTGTTAGGACAGAGATCATGAAGATGGGTCATGACGAAGTCTTAAATGACCCCAGGGACATACCCAGAGCTTTAGGATTTTAAACACACTTTTTCAGGATCTGACACTGAGGTCATGGTCTCTTTTTGCTCAGTGGAAATTTCTAAACTGTGCATTTACTGGATAATTATGTGGTTACTGAGTAGCTGTAAAATGATGATCTGTTCTGAACAGTAAAGCTGCAATAAAGCTGACGAATGCTGGCCATGTTTCTAGCTCATAACAGGTTTTATAAATGTGTAACATAACAAATATCAGATATAAGACTTTTAGAATTTAGAAACACAAAAATGACCCTGTTTTTTTTTTATGTTGTTGTTGTAAAATGCTTAAATGCCCTTAAATGCTCAGTTTAAAATCTACTATTAATATAAAATAACTAAACTTAAAAAGTGTTTAATACATCAGAAATAAAAAAAATAGGGTAACTTTAATTTAAAAGATTTCATGTAAAGTAACAAAAACTATACACAGAAGTTTGAGATCACATATACAAGTCATAAACAGACATAAAAAGACATAAAAAGTTTTAGTGAGAAACAAACTCAGAGGGTTATTTTATTTTAAGTAGTAGACACCAAATTTTAAGAAAACATAATTGGTTAAGAAACCGAGTACATCTGAATGTCAAATGAGCGTTTTTCACAGTTCGGTGAAAATATCACAAAGTGTTTTGTGTTTTTTTTTTTTTTTTTGCCACGTTGACTTCACACAAATGTGTTGCTTTAGTTTGCAAGATGTCAAAAAGTAAAATTGTCAAACAGAGACAATCTCTGATTGTTAAAACATTTTCAGTTTACGATTTCAGATTTGAAATATGTCATATGTAAATGTGCAAACAAAAAAGGCAATAATAGCTTAAATGCTGAACTTTTTATAAGTGAATAGTTTGTGGGTTTGTATTAGATATAGCTTTAACGGTATTCACTGTAAAAACCTAACAAGTTTACCTGAGGATACAGATTGTCTTCATTTAAGTTTGTAAACGTACATGTCAACCTTTAATCATTTAAAAAGAGTTGTTGTTACTAAATGTATTTCTTACATCCACTTGTGCAGTTAGTAAGTCTAATTTACTTAATCTACACATCTAACAAAGCTCCAACTGCTGTTATTAGTCTCTATATAATTTTTTCTTTGATACACACAAGTAAAACATTTGTGACTTATATGAAACTTAAAATAGAATAAGTCAGAAGAGACTGATTTCAGTACAGGCACACGCACAGTTATCACTCATTGTGTGAGGAAACACCCAGTAAGGCCATCTTGTAACCATAACACATCCTGAGCACAAGCAACACTCTTCTGCACAATGACAACAACAAGACTCAAAATATATCAAAATCTTTTTCATCTTTGCTGATAAACATAAGAAACATGGAATTTCAAATTGTACCCCTTACGAAAAAGAAGTATACTTCAAGTTAATTTTATTAAGTATACTTAAGTAATGTTGGAGTATAGTTTTAAGTATACTTTATGTAGTAAGTCTACTAACATTTATGTTCTAGTAGTATACTTGTAAGTGTACTGCATGAATACCGCTTGGGACTAAATTAGCCCACTTTTAGTATATAGAAGTATACATCAAATTGTACTATAAGTGTAAGAGTAGTCAACTTTAAGTGTACAACTAGTGCACAATTAGTTCTTCATTTGTACTGCAAGCGAACTCATGAGTATAGTTTTCTAGACTTGTGTGCATGCAAATGTTCTGTTAGTGTACTCTTAGTAAACTAGTAGGTTACTTATTGTGTGCTGCAGGTATACTTCCAAGTGTTCTTTTAATATACTTTCAGTTAACTAGTAGTTTACTAGTCATATACTGAAAGTGTAAATGAAAATGTTCTGTTAGTGTACTCTTAGTAAACTAGTAGGATACTTATTGTGTGCTGCAGGTATACTTCCAAGTGTTCTTTTAATATACTTTTAGTTAACTAGTAGTTTACTTGTCATATACTGAAAGTGTACATGCAAGTGTTCTGTTAGTGTACTCTTAGTAAACTAGTAGGTTACTTATTGTATACTGCTTGTGTAACAAAGCACTTTGACACTGAGGATCCATCTGCAGGTTTTTATTAAACACACTCATATTCCAACAGGCCAGGTCAAACAACAGCAAACACAGCAATGTAAGGCAGGCAAATCTCGTAGTCATGAAACAGGCAAAAGGGTCAGGGCAGTCAACAAACATACTCATAAACCGGGTAAAACAGATAAAGATCAATAAATACAGATAGATATGCAGGCAGGCAAACCGCTCAGCAATGACAGCCGGTACAAATCAAGACTTTGCACTGACTGAATGTTTCCATAAAGTTTATATAGGCTGTCCAATGAGTTTCAGGTGGCAGACTAATCAGTCCAGGCATGCGGGATTATGGGAAATGGAGTCCAGAACGAAAGTTAATATTCAGGGGGTTCAGCCATATATATATATATATATATATATATACAACCTCAAATCAGAAAAAGTTGGGACACTGTAGAAATTGTGAGTAAAAAAGGAATGGAATAATTTACAAATCTCATAAACTTATATTTTATTCACAATAGAATATAGATAACATATCAAATGTTGAAAGTGAGACATTTTGAAATGTCATGCCATATATTGGCTCAATTTGGATTTTAAGAGAGCTACACATTCCCCAAAAGTTGGGACATGTAGCAATAAGAGTATAAAAGTTAAATGTACATATAAGGAACAACTAAAGGACCAATTTGCAACTTAATTGGCAACATGATTGGGAATAAAAAGTGTGGCAGTGTCTCTCAGAAGTCAAGATGGGCAGAGATAGTCTATATTCTATTGTGAATAAAATATAAGTTTATGAGATTTGTAAATTATTCCATTATTTTTTACTCACAATTTCTACAGTGTCCCACTGTAGTGTCCCATTACATATATATAATTTTTGTATTTATTATTTTTGTTTGATTACCTCACTGATAGCATACGAAAGATTTAGCTTCAAATTGAAAGTACAATTAAAATGTACAAGTAAAAAAATTAATACACAGGAACATTGTATTGTGCTTTAAGTGCAATATATTTATATTTATAGTATGATGTTAAGTTCACTTAAAGTAAAGTTGAGTAGTAAACTACTAGTTACCTAAAAGTATAGTAAAAGAAAACTTGCAAGTATACCTGCAGCACACAATTAGTAACTTACTAGTTTACTAACACTAAAGATTCTCCATAAAGATAATATACATTTGTACACTACATATACTTTCAAAATTTACTTAAAATATACTGTTTCTAAAGGATGCTAAATAATGTATTTTATAAATATGCTGTCAGTGCATTATTATAATGATAACTTTAACAGATAAAGTATACCTAAAATAAACTTTAAAATAAGTTCAAATTCGTATACTTTAAAAATTGCATAGAACTTTAACTCCAAGTATATTTTATATATATTAAAGTATACTTTTAGAAAATATACTAAATTATAATTATTTTGAAATATGTTAAAAGTTTAATTGTAAGCAATTATGTTGTAAGCATACTTTCAATATATTCAAATATGGTACATTTCTCTCTAAGTATATTTGTAATGTACTATTGCAAAGTTAAATATACTTGAAATACAATAAAGTGTATTTATTTTTCACCAGGGCTATTCATATGGCTTTTTGCAGCTTTCTTGATGTAGCTTTCGTTGTTGCATTTTTACTTTATACTTTTAAGTATATGTCAGTAAACAAGTATAGGCCAAATATACTTAGACATTTCGGTCAGTATAGGTCAAGTATACTTTAGTACAATTTAAGTATATTTCTGAGAAGTACCTAAAGTACATTTTAGAGAAGTACATAAAAAGTAAACTGAAAGTATACTTTCTTATTTTAAGTTTAAAAGAAGAATACTTATAGCACACTTCAATAAACTTCTTTTTCATAAGGGACTCTCAGCCACATGCATGTGTCACAACCAACCTGATCTCACGAATATCCGTGGCATATTCACAAATTTTTTTGCTTATTTTTCTGTGGCATTCTCACGGATCTCCGCATTTGGGATTCTCACGGATTGGTTACTCAATTGTTTTGTCCTATTTTCTTACCATTGTTGCTTCAGTTTAGGGTTAGATTTACATAAAATGACATCCAAACCCCAACTCTAACCCCAACGCCAGGCGACAATTGTTTAAAATTTAGAAAATATAAAAGAATGCATCAGAAAAAATTGTATAAACCAATACTTAAAGTGACATACTAACGCAAACACCAAATCTAACCCTAAACCGAAAACAACAATGGTTTGAAAATAGGAAAAAGCAGTTGAGTAACCAATCCGTGAGAATACCAGGGAAAATAAATTCCACGGCAAATTCTGTGACTATCCCACGGAACTTTGTGAGATCATGTTGGTCACAACTTAGGTAAATATGATAAAATGAATAATCCTGAATTTAGTTAAGTTAATTAGAGTGTTAGAATAAATTGATCTATTATCTTTATCTACTAAATTATTAATCATTTGTGTTTAGGGTGTGTTAGTAACTTCTTAAAATAAAGCATTAAAACTGTGTACACAATGTAGAAGCTCATAAGTTACCAGTAACTACAGATGGTGTTAAATTTCACATTTATTCTCAGAAACTGAAGTGAGAATGACGATGAGCATGAGAACTTTAATATGAATATATACTTTTAATACAGCAAAGATCTAATAAAAACAGACATTGTGAATTAAAAATGTAAAAATCTATTCTTGAGTAGAAAGATGCACATGAATTAGTACAATAAAAAAAAAACTTAAACAGGAAGAAACATGTCAAACTAGGTATGATAATCATAGTACACTCCCAGAAAAAAAGGTACGATCTTGTCACTGTGGTAGCCTTCATTTTCAAAAAGTACACTTGTGTACCTAAAAGAGGCATACTGGTTCCTCAAATGTAAATATCTGTACCAAAATGGTACATATAAGGACTTTAAAATGGTTTCTGGAAAGACTAGGATTGCTGCTGGTTGAGGTGTAAGTGAGACCAGCATTTTCACCCTCTGGTGCGTGTAGGTCCTAACACCCAAGTATAGTGATGGGGACACTATACCATCAAAAAAGCACTGTCCTTTAAAGGAAAACACCATTGTTTTTCAATATTTTACTATGTTTTACCTCGATTTAGACGTATTAATACATACCTATCTTTTTTTCATACGTGCCCTTCATCTTTGCACAGCGCGTCATAAATGTGTTAGCATTTAGCCTAGCCCCATTCATTCCTTAGGATCCAAACAGGGATGAATTTTGAAGCCACCAAACACTTCCATGTTTTCCCTTTTTAAAGACTGTTACATAAGTAGTTACACCAGTAAGTATGGTGGCACAAAACAAAACGTGGCAATTTTTTAAGCGGATAAACAATGAGAACTATATTGTATGGTGGAAGAGCACTTACTTTGCAACACTTTTACTTCGGCGCGCAGGTGCAGTAACATCATCACTCCTGACTACTCCCCCTCTAGTTTGAGCGAGAAGGGGAGTGATGATGTTACTGCACCTGCGCGCTGAGGTCAAAGTGCTGCAAACTAAGTGCTCTTCCGCCATACAATATAGTTCTTATTTTTTTTTATTTGTGCCACCATATTTACTCATGTAACTACTCATGTAACAGTCTTTAAATATGGAAAACATGGAAGTGTTTGGTGGCTTCTAAAATCATCCCTGTTTGAATCCCAAGGAATTACTGGTGCTAGGATAAATGCTAACATTCACGACACGCTGTACAAAGATTAAGTGCACGTATTGAAAAAAGAGAGTTATGTATTCATTTGTCTAAGTTAAGAGGGAATAACACAGTAAAACATTGAAAAACTGTGGTATTTTCCTTTAACCATTAGTTAATGTACTGCCATCTTTTTCTCCTCTGGGCTTTTATGTAATCTGAGCATAAGTCACATCAACAGATCCAGAAGCCACATCTAAAAAAATAAATAAATAAATGCAAAAGACCAAAATGAGTTTGAATCATTCAATATTTAACTTTATCTTTAAATAATGAATGATACTGTTTTCGCTTCACTTTAGTTTATTATTTTAGTTGATCTTACCTTTATCTCCTATCTTCACTTTAGAGTAAACAGTGTCACCACCTTCACTGGTATTCCCTAAAAATGAAGTTAGAAAATTTCATTAAAACCACCTGACATTTCCAATCTTTTCTCTGTAGTAAGTTTCAGTTCTTGGTAACTTTGTATGACACGTCAGTTAGTCAATATAAAGTTAATTTTTATGTTACTCAATAACAGCACCTCATAATTATGCTGTTGTACTGAATATCACCACAAGTGTGATTTAAAATGTTACGAAAGCATGATGATATTACAAAGATAACAGGACTACAACATTAGGCATCTAAAGCGGTGCACTGTAAAAGTCAGCTATCAAAGACAATAATGAATAATGAAAAATAAAAAGTCATTTTAAATCTCTCTGATTGCAGAAGCAGACATCTCAGAAGAGATCTTGTGTTTCTTTACCTTTCTTCTCTTTCTTTTTCTTCATTTCTTTCTTAGGTTTCAGTTCAATATCAGCATAGGTGAGATCAGCTGATTCACTTTCATTGTCTACAATGAAGAATAAAGAAATGATTAAGAGTTTTCTCCTCTAAATGTTTATTTTTACTCTACTAGTTGTTTCTACCTTTGCTCTTGAGATTATTTTTCTTGAAGTTGACCTTATAATACATGGCATCACTGGAGCCGGCCTGAGTCACTGCTTAAGGAAAATTATTTGACCCAAAACTTTCCAACTGATTCATTTTTGTGAGATAAACTACATTAGATGAGATTAATACCTTACCTGAGCTTCCGACTTTATTGTCCGTTGCATCAACAGAGTCATAAATATGAGCGTCTCCTGTAATGAAGGAATAAAATAATGAACAAAGTTTCAAGTGATCATAATAGGTGGTTGATGTGGTGTTGCTGTTTTTAGCCTGTTGCTATGCAGTTACTATGGTGTTCTGGGTATATGTTGGGATGTCACTGCATCAGCTCTTATAAAAGCGGATTTCATACTGTATGAATGTGCTGTAGACTGACCAGACTGCAGTGGAGTGTATCCATCTTCAGTCTGTTTTTGATCTGATATCTGACTGATGTTCTGCTGTGGACTGCCAGCTGAGGGAGACTGAGAGACTTTACCTACAGTAATCAAACACAGTATGTAATTTTTTTGCTTTTATAGCAACACCAAGCAGGATCAAGTAAAATAGTGATTGTTTTAAACAGGTCTTCCAAAACACTTCAACATGAAACTGCAATCTGCCATTGAGTGCGTTTACATGCACAGAATAAGCAGATAAAATCTGCTTATTATAGAAAACTGTTTTCATGCGTTTACATGCAAATTGATAAACCGGCTATGCAGACAAATGCGTTTACATGGGACTTGAAGAATTATTAGTTTTCTCGCAGGCAGTGACGTCACCACCTATAGTACACAATAGTCGTTCAAAAAGCCAACGGCATATCTGTTTTAAACTGTTCTGTTGTATCTCTTCCCGGGTCTGCAGAACCTGAAAATGTAACATGAGCGTATATTTTAACAGTTTCTCTGCCACCTGCTTTAGTTGAGCAGAGACTTTTATGCGTTACTTTGTACTTACTTCCGCGTGTGACGTTTATTTTTCATACGCAGAGACATGCGCACATGGACTAAACCGTGAGAAAGCCGGTCAAGGTGTTTACATGCCACCCAAAATCGGCGTAATGAGCAAAAAACTACCTGTGCCAATAGGTGTTTGCTTACTCCGTTTATCCCGATAAAAAAACAAAAACCTTTTACGTGTTTACATGACCCCACGTGTTATCAGTTTATTAAGCATAATCGGCGTAAGACTGTGCATGTAAACGCACTCATTGTCTGGACAAACAAAACAGCAACATATTTTAAAGCCAATTTCATGATTTCGTAGATGACACTGGTTTAGAAGCACTTCCTGTTTCAGTTTATTTGTTTTGTTGTTTGTTTGTTTGTTTTAATTTTACATATTTAAATACTAAAAAAGTACATTTAACATTTTGATTTATTTAGGGTGACCATACGTGCCATTCTTCCCAGACGCGTCCTGGCCAGGATTTCTGTGCGTCTTTCGGAAGTCGTATTTGTTGACCGCATACGCCATTCAGTTAAAAACATAAGACATACAATCGTAGTTTCATTCTTACCTTAAAATGTAACGGTTGCTTTTCTGTAATAATAATAATAATCCTCTATGACGTATGTGGTCAACAAATATGACTTCTGGAAGACGCACCCGAAATCCTGGCCAGGACGCGTCTGGGAAGAATGGCACACGTATGGTCACCCTAATTTATTTCTAAATGATCTGTTTGGATGTATTCAGTTCAAATGTTGGTATAGTGGTGAAAAAAACTAAAACAGGAAGTGTTGTTAACAGCTTCTGAAATGGTCTTTACAAACACTTAACTGTTTATTCCAGTAATGCACTGTCTGTTAGATGTATAAAGGCTAAGCACCACACAGTTTCTGAACTGCCCAATTTTCCTTGCGAGAGCCTGAATGCATTCTGACTGATTTTTTGTATGTGCATAAATGAACTTCTTACTGTTAAATATCATTAAACTGCAAACTGTAGCATTATCAATAGGAAACAAATAAGTTTGGTCATGTGGACTAAAAGTGGAGGACCACCACAAACACGGTAAATGGCAGTTCTTTACTGTAACTCAAACAAAAGGAGTTTTGAAAGTTATAATAAAGGATAGCTGGTGTGTAAAAGCTGTGGCTTGTAGCAAACATCTTAGAGTGCCTGACTTAATCCCATTTAAAGGTGCTTCAGGTTCAACTGAAACAAAAGCACCACAAATGCCGAGTCCCAATTCGCATACTATCCGTCCTAAATAGTATTCGAAACTAGAATTAGTACGTCCCAAATCATAGTATGTTGAAATGAGTATCCCAAAGATACCCGGATGGTCTACTATTTCCGGTTGGAATTCGAAGTGTAGATCAATGCACACTCTAAGGGCTAATATTGCCCACAACCTATTGCGTGCGGGAGGGAGGAGCAACCACACTGACCCTCTTGCGTATTTGTAGTAATACTGTGGCTGTAGAAATGTTAACTTTATTAGTCCAACGAAAGAAACATGGTTACTACACTTTTACTATAGTAAAAGCATGGTTCATTTTCATCTGGGTATTTTTGAGTTATATACATAAGTATAAAATTAAGTATAAAATATGTTAAACAATAGTTATACTATAAACTTTAAGGGCCCTATCTTGCACCCAGCGCAATTGACTTTTTCAGTGACGCATGTATCATTCGTATTTTGCGCCGGCGCACAGCGGGGTTTTTCCCTCCACAGATGCACGTCAGCAAACTAGGGAATGAACTTGCGCTCCCTGGGCGGTTCAGCGCAAAAAGGAGGCGTGTTGCGGCGCAAACCATCTCTTATGCTATTTTGCAGTTTCAAAAAACAATTGCGCTACTAACCAAAAAAAACTAGTCTAAAGTCAGTGGCGCGTTGCGCGTGGTTCATTATGCTATTTTAAGGGCGCATGCTTGACCATAATGTATAGCGTGCACAACGCGCATACACTTTGCTTATCTAATCTACACAGATGCAACAGTTATTTTTGCAAATCATAAATTGTTACACTTAAAAATATTAATACACGAGATAAGGGGAATCATAGTGGTGAGCATTGTGGTGATAGTTTTTATTTATTCTCATGCAAATAACGATTAAAATATTTTCATAACTTTGTTGTGTGGCTGTATTACGTTTATTTTATGTAAATAATAATTAAAATGTTTTCATAAGAAACCTTAATGTATATGAACTTGATTTGTAAGAGTACTTTGGGGTTGGACCTTGCTTGCGTTTCTTGGGTCCGATTTCAAAGCCCCCAAACCCTTTCAGCGGTGAGGGTGGACGCAGCGATGTCCTCTGCTGGCGTCAAGTCCTGAGGCAGATCCACCTCCCGTTACACGGCGTGCCCGATTTCTGCTGGCAAGCGTGGGATTCCCCCGTACAAGGACGTCGGTCTCCTCGGCTGTGAACCGCTCCTGGCGTGCGCCTGGTAAATCCGTCATAATAATAGCAACCCGCCATGGAACTTGCGCCCTTGCGTTTAAAGGGAATGTTGGCTAGCGTTCTGATTGGTTTATTTGACGTTACGCCCAAACCACACCTATGAATAATGAACCTACTTCAGACCAACCCCTTATTGATTTGCGCCCGGCGCAAGAGTTATTTCTCACGCCGGGAAAATAGCAACAGCGCCCAAGATCCGCCCACAAACTCACTTGCGCGTTGCGCTTTGCACTTGCGTTTCAGATCGTTAAAATAGAGCCCTAAATATTCATGCTTAACTCCTCAACTTGATAGAACACATTGTAAAATGTATTGTGAAAAAAACCGATGAGAAAAAAAGATGGGAATAGTAAATAATATATATTGGACATAAGTTATAAGAATGAATGAAATATTGTAAACAGTCGTGCATGACGTCATCGAAGTATGTCCCACACTGTAAAAAATACTTTGCTGCCTTAAATTTTTTTGTTGAATCAACTCGGATTTACAAGTCATTTCAACTTACTATTATTTATCTTGACTAGAGATGAGTTGTTATAACTACAGGTGAGTTGTTATAACTGATAAATTTAAGTTGACTTTTCTCAACTATATTTTATAAGTTGTGACAACTAATTTCTGTTGACATGACTTGTAAATCTGAGTTGATTCAACAAAAAATTTTAAGGCAGCAAAGTTCTTTTTACAGTGCAGAACGTGCATACTCTTTTGCTACACACTCAAAAGTATGTAAGTTTTCCTCACAAAAACAGTACATACTTTTAGGTCGTAGTATAAGTAGGTGAATTGGGACTCAGCAAAACTTTATCCTTTGTTTACAAAAATTTAACATTAAACACTTCACCTTCAAGGTTTTGACATGTGCAAATGTGTCATTGATGTATGATATATTTCTTTGAGGGCAGAAGATTCAAACCTTTTTTGTTTTTGTACCACCACAGCAAAACCAAGAAAATTATCAAAAGCGAGACGCTTAGTCCAACAATCACTCCAACTATCAGACCAGAAGATCCTAAGAATAAAGGATCAGAGATTTTTACACAACCAGAACATTTACAGACTGGATTAATGTAATATATTATCCTTTACTATATTGTCATATATATATCCTATTGCTATATTGTCATATATAAATATATTTATGCCTGATAAAGGTGGCAGGAACTCTGCTCTTAAAGTGTCAAACAACACCACATGCAGCAGTGATTTAATTTACAATATACTGTCTCATCTTATTGTGTAATTATATCAGTAATTAAGAAATTATAAAAAATTATAATTGTTAACTGCCCCGTTTTAAGAGACAAAATGCTTTATTTTGGGAAATAACAAAAAAGCCATGAACATTTAACAAATATATAAATATGAAAATAATTTTTTCAGTAACCAACAGAACAGCTAAACATCAATAAGACATTTTTCACCATGAGCGACTATTAAAGTGCTTCAACAAAAGTTCAGTTCCCCTCGTGCTCATTACCAGGGACAAAACTGACACACTGATATTTTGTCTCTCATTCAGGCCTGTATTTCATCTTTCTTAATTTAACACGACAATGCATTTTGTTTGTAGTGGAAGTTATAAATATTATAAATATAAGAAACAATCCAACAACATTTGTCTTAAAAAAAAATATGAGTTTTATTTTATCATTAAAATGTATTGTGTATTTAACTCTTTCACCGCCAGCGTTTAAAAAAAAAAGTTGCCAGCGAGCGCCAGCGTTTTTCATGATTTTCACCAAAGTTTAATGCCTTCCAGAAAATGTTCTCCTTTAAATATATAAACATACAATATACCAAATGAAAGAACAGACCCTCTGCTTTCAAAAAAAAAAAAAAAAACTTTCATCCTACCTTCAGTGGTTCTTTTGTAATCAGCTTTTGAATATGGGTAGGTTTCTGCAAAAACACCACATTTTGAGCAAAAAGCAGAGACAATTCATTTTTTGTGACGGACTTTTCATAGAGATCCCATTCAGAGCGATCTTTAAAACAGACACGGACATGCAGTCGCTTGCCATAGGGCAATACTTCCGGGTTTAAAAAGTTGCAGAATAGCAGTATTGCGGAAAGACGGAAAATCTCGTTATTGGCGGGGAAGCGTTTTCTCTTAATTGACGAGATATCTCGTCAATGGCGGTGAAAGAGTTAATGAGTTTATGATCTGGTCTCTCTATGGCATGGTAAACTACAGGTTAAAAACTAAAAAATCTAATTAATCATTTTGTGTTGAATATGACTTTATATTGTGGATGATGATGAATACAGATAACCAGACTCACCTGATACTGTCAGTGTAACTGCATTACTGATGTCTGCGTATCGTGATCCACTGGTCTCATTTCCTCTACAGGTATAGTTACCTGTGTCAGACTCATTAAAAAATATGATTGTGTAAATCTCTTCATAATGCTGGATGATTGAATCATCTTTATACCAGCTGTACTGCCAGCTGCTGACTCCTCCTCCATTGATGACACATGTGAGAGTGACAGCTTCTCCTCTGAATACATGATCAGCAGGCCAAACAGACACTTGAGGTGTTGGTCTTTCTGTACAATCACAAACAATTCACACATATAAATGCTTACTTGATGGCAAAACATATATGCTGTATCACATTTCAGGTTTTAATCTCTGAAATTCTACTTACCACTTCAGTGTTCTAGGAAATAATGTTTATAATGCAATTCATTACTACAGTATGTACTGTAAATTAATTTCACAAACTGAAGAAATGGTGAGCCACTTCTGATGTCAACATCCAATCACAGCACAGCACAGTTTACTGAAACCACTGTCTGTGTTTGGTATAATAACACCTGCTAAATCTGTTACTAGTATGATGAAACTAGAAGAAGTTAGTCCAACCATCGACAAAGTCAGTCAGTCCATCATCAAAGCCAACTGAGCATTGAAGCAACTATGATTATTCAATAAAATCGTTATTATATTTACATCACTTTGTCTCCTGCCTGCTGTTTTCCTTTCAGCTCTGTATCTGTCTCATGGTTAATTTGAAGTATTAGCTCACAGTTGAATTAATATTTGAGTACAGATGGGGTGGCAGTGGCTCAGTGGTTCATGTAGGTTGTCTACAAACCGGAAGGTTGGTGGTTCGATCCCCGGCTCCACTGGACCAAGTGTCGAGGTGTCCTTGAGCAAGGCACCTAACCCCAGCTGCTCCCGACGAGCTGGATGGCGCCTTGCATGGCTGACACCGCCGTCGGTGTATGAATGTGTGAGTGAATGGGTGAATGTGAGGCAACATGTACAGCGCTTTGGATGGCCATAGGTCTGTTAAAAGCGCTATATAAATGCAGTCCATTTACCATTTAATAATATCCTGACAGGTAGAGAGATTTGAAACTAGACTTTAATGTTTAAAGAACCATTTCAAGGAGGGCGTTAAATTTGGCTTAATGGGCTACTATTTGAAATAATGAAATGAGTGTGTAACAGAAGAGAGGGTTTAGGTACCTCTACAGACTCTAATTATACTGTTAAAAACTTAATGAATACTGCAAGTAGTAAATCTCAAACATTAAGACTTTTGGATCTTTGGGATCCAACATTTTAACATTCAGCCATAGTTGAATTTATTACCTCTCCAGCGTAACTGTAAATTCCACTCATTAAATGTCATAAACTTACCCTGTACTGTCACTGTTATTGATTTACTGTCTTGTGTGTAAACCTGAGGGTTTCCTCTTCCAGCTCTGCACTTGTACTCTCCTCCATCAGAGACTTGCACAGATCTGATTGTTTTAGTTCCTGTAGTTTCAGTGGATTCAGTGTTTGATGGTGTGATAAAGATAAACTCCCATCCAGTGGACTGATGAACCTCACAGGTCAGAGTAACTGTGTCTCCAATGAACACAGACATCTGTGGCTGCACAGTCAGAATTGGTGTTGCATCTGTCAATATAAAATCACTGTCAGTTGTAAATCTTTTTTAACAAGATATTAATACAGTACATAGCAAAATCATTAGTGTATTCTTATTTCCAGATAAATCTGAAAAGTTTTTGACTAATATATAGTCTAAAGATTTCTAAGTTGTTGTCATGATGTATGTGTGTGGACCTTATTTAAATATATACTGTATACAGTAACATACATTTATAATAAAAATATTGAAGGATTTTTTTGCTTCCTTCAACAATCTGCAATTTGTTTAAAATATGGAAAACAGTTCAGGATGATTTTGTATACATTTTTTCATAACCAGTACTACAAAATCTGCCCCAGTTAAACCAAAGCACTTAATAAACTAACCTCTTTACCTGTCAACTAAACTCTTTTCTTCATATGAAATATATTTATTGTGTATAAATACTTACTCTGTACTTTCACTGTTTTTGGTTCACTGTATGTGTAAACCTGAGGGTTTCCTCTTCTTCTGGCTATGCACCTGTACTCTCCTCCATCAGAGAGTCGCACAGATCTGATTGTTTTAGTTCCTGTAGTTTCAGGGTATGCAGTGTTTGGTGTGATAAAGATAAACTCCCATCCAGTGGACTGAGATATCTTACAGGTCAGAGTAACTGTGTCTCCAATGAACACAGACCTCTGTGGCTGCACAGTCAGAGTTGGTTTATCTGTCAATATAAAATCACTGAGAGTTGCGGAAGTTTTCAACAAGATCTTACAGCTGTATCAATCTTTAGTGCATTTTTATTTCACAAACAAATCTGAAATGGAAATGTGATAGATAGATGAAACCGGTTGTTATCGTGTGTTAAGATAATTTTGATCTATTGCTGACATTAAATTAACTTAATTAATAAAATAAAATAAAAATGAATTCTGATAAAAAAGTCTGCACTACTTAATAAATAAAAAGCTATCAAAATGTATGTATATAGCGCTCTATAACATTTTTGCATGAATATGGTAATAAATGCATTTGTATGGATTGTTTGGATTTCAATTTGGTTTCATTTCAAACATGGAAAACTCAGAAGGAATCTCTGTGCACATTTTTATAACCATTCTTATAAAAAATAGCTTTTTCAGATTCTCTAAATAGTCTGTGCTGTAGATGATGATATTCAAAGTTGTCGCAATTACCTCGATGAATGTAGTTTTTGGCAGATTGGTGAAACATCTTCTAAGACAGTCTCTAAGCAATAGTCAAACTATAAAATGGTCCTTTCATGCACATTTATGTTATTGACATGTTGCCAATAACCTTAAGTAGTTGAAAAATGCTCCTCCAGCAGTTTTATTTGAGTAAAACTTATGTCACTTTTCCATTGCTTGGTACGACTTGGGTAGATTTGGCTCAGTTTGCTTTTCCTTTGCATCTTACCCCTTAAGAGTGGTTGGGATTAGTAAACTTATTATTATAGTTACACCACCTCTACTGCCAGAGCCGGCCCAGCCACTAAACAACACTTGCAATTGCAAAGGGCCCCGTGGCCAGCAGAGGGCCCCCTAGAGTCACTGCTAGCTAGGGGTTGAAAAAATCATACATCAAAAGTAACATAAAATAAATAAAAAGAAATGGACCTACAGCGCTCTTTATCAGGCATCATGATAAGCACAGTTGTTATTTATTTAGTTCTTTATTATGGCGAGTTTCCCGCTATTCTTGACCCTGACTGACACTATGATGTCACTCATCACCTGATCATTGTCTCTCAGACACGCTTGTTTGAGATGCAGCTTGCCTTGCCTGGAATTTAGACGAGAGCAGACGGCTGCAGTAAGGGAAGGAGTGAAAAAACTGTAGGCAAGCCGAACACTTCCTGAATCTCACTGTGTTGTGGACTGCAAACATCAGCAATGGAAGAAATCGCGTTTGCGTATTTTATCACAGATTAAATAGATGAAACTGAAATACCAACAAATGCATTTACTTTAAGATGTTTATAAGGAAAGTCAACAAAGGTGAAACCCTGCCCCCCTGGTTGCTGCTTATAGTGCCGCAAGGACTGACAGTGGATGACATCAAAGTACTGCGAAAGCATTTTGATAGTGGCTTCTGTATGATTTCTCGAATTCGCGGAATTTTGATGTTATCTGCCTCTCGGTTGTGGCGCCACATGAAGTCGAAGCCTGTTGTATCAGTCACTGGTTAGATCAAGCGTACCAGTCAAAAAAAACGGGACACCAGACGTCCCCCACGGGACGTTTGACTTCACCTGGTTCTGCAGAAACCATCCGCGAATCCAAACACACATGTTTGTGGATCAGAGTATTACTCATGGACTGAGCAGACAATGCTATCTTGTATCACTTTACAAATGAACTAGAAGGAGATTGGGAAAATTTAAGCGACAAGACCGTCACCTCATGTGACTTCCCTCAACAACACAAGCTTGCGTTGTTTGCGTCACACGGCATTACACCAATTCTACATCATTGCGCACACACTCCAGTCCAGTAGGTGGCGGAAATGCACCTTTAAGTGGGTCTGCCAACCGCCATTAAAAATAAATGAAGAAGAAGATTGCACACGCGCAGAGCCATAGATATGTATAAAGGCTAGATGTCTTACCGCCGATTCCCTAACGGCATCACCTGGCGGCCATCTTACCACAGGGCGCTCGCTCACTCGTAGCATTGAGTTTAATGGTTCAGGTACTTTTAAATGACCATAACTTGCTCAATTTTCTACCGATTTTCAAACGGTTTGTTTTTTTTACAAACGTTATTAACGTGGCTATAATTCTGGATGCTTTATCATGAATTTTTATTTATTTTTAGTATAGGTATGCAGTGTCATAGGTACATCTTTGACGTTTATAACAAAACAAACCGTTTGAAAATCGGTAAAAATGAAGCAAGTTATGGTCATTTAAAAGTACCTGTATCATTAAAACTCAATGAGTGAGCGAGCGCCCTGTGGTAAGATGGCCGCCAAAATGCGGACGTTTCACTCAATTGGCCAGCAGCGCGGACGAGACATCTAGCCTTTATACATATCTATGCGCAGAGCGTCCCAGTTTCTTTTATCAATCTAGTGTTCAAATGTGCTTTTAAAGGGATAGTTCACCCAAAAATTAAAAATCTGTCATCATTCACTCACTCTCATGTTGTTACAAACCCACATAAATTTCTTTGTTCTGATGAATACAAAGGAAGATATTTTGAAGGAGAGAAACTGAGTACCGTACCTGTGAAGTACCTACCGCATGTTGTCACAAGTCAATGAGGTGAGAGTGAAAGTCCCAGTGTCTGCTAATTAATCCTCTGTGTCACAGCTAAAAGCCTGCAGAAGGAGAGAACCTGAGTACCGTACCTGTGAAGTACTTACCGCATGTTGTCACGAGTCAATGAGTGAAAAGCCTGAGGACGAAGAGGGTGCGAACCTGGCCGCTAGAGAAAGACCTACCTGATACCGTCGCCAGGAAGTGTTAAGGGACGAATCCCCCCAGGCATCTGCGACCCCGAGCCACCACTTACTGTTCTTGTCTTTTTAGGACGGTTTCACATTTGGTGCGATTGCCTGGTCCGAACCCGAGTTCGATTGCTTCCCCCTCCCCATGCCCCCCATGGACTGTATTCACATATTATTTTTGCATCCGAACCGCGGTACGCTTGCATCATCAAGCTGCAGCCGGCGCGTTCTCATGTTGCTTGGCAACCGCTGTAAACGAGAAGACGACAAGCGTGATTGACGAACTCCAAGCAGAGAGATGATTTCTGAATGCCTCCGCAAAAATTGACGTCGGCGGACAGACCGTTGTCATCGAAACGACTTTAGTATGTTTGGACCAGATAGACGCAAATGCGTTTCTGTATTATTTCTTTGAAAACAAAACCAAACGTTTAAAAAAATAAGAACAAAAGTCAAGCAAGCATTCTATGCATTTTGTTGTCAAGGTAAGTGCACGCACACAAACACACACGTCTGTTTTGGTGGGACATTCCATATAATACGTAATTAACAGTGGTTCACTTCCGCGATTTGGTGCGATTGCGCTCACATTAGCAGCGAACCGAACTGGAGTTCACATGAACCGGACCCCAGACCACCCTTTTCAAGCGGACTCGAGTAAGTTTCGCGGGTGCGCACCCGAGTTCGGAAGACAGCGTTCACATCATCCAAATGTACGAACTCTGATGTCAATCAAACCCGGGTGCGCACCAAAAGTGCTAATGTGAAAACCCCCTTAATCTGCCTCCAGGAGAAAAGGAGGGCGCCACGGGATCAAGAAAGAAAGGCATAGGAGCCTCCCCCCGTTGCCTTCCCCCCTGTCCTCAGTGGTGCCATTGGACCCCCGGCACCTGGCCTCCTTTTTCCCTCCCCCCTTTCTGGCACGGTCCACCTGGAGAGCAGACAGAGACCCTTTCTTTTAACCACCCTTTCCCCCCTCCCTACTACATAGGCATAGGAGCCTCCCCCCGTTGCCTTCCCCCCTGTCCTCAGTGGTGCCATTGGACCCCCGGCACCTGGCCTCCTTTTTCCCTCCCCCCTTTCTGGCACGGTCCACCTGGAGAGCAGACAGAGACCCTTTCTTTTAACTACCCTTTCCCCCCTCCCTACTACATTTTAAATAAATTAAATAAAGTTCTTTTAAATTAATATCTACGCTTGTGTTGTCTGGTCATTGGGTTGACTTTGGGACCTCCTCGAGGTGGAAACTAGGAAGGGGCGCGGCTTGTTTACATCTGTTGTCCGCCCCGAGCTGTGACATTTGTAACAACATGAGAGTGAGTGAATGAAGATAGAATTTTTGGGTGAACTATCCCTTTAAGCAGTTTACAAAAGTTATAAACCACCCCTCTCAAACAGTTTAGATTTTTAATCGGTTTGGCCCTTTTTATTCCGATTGTGGTGTTAACATGGGACATTTTTATTCGTTTTGAACATTTAAACCGATTACAATTGTCCATGTAAATGCAGCTACTGAGTAGATGTGCATGACAATCCCAAGCAATATAGTTTTTGAGACGTGTCTCAAGTACTACAACACTACTTCTCTAACTGTTAAGAATTAAGAAAAAAGTTCAAGTGTTGTGTAACTGAAATATTGTGCATACAAATTTTATTTCATTAAAATAAAGTATGTCCACAGTGGTCTCAAAGTCCCAAGTCTTGCAGTTATTTTTCAAATTTGAGTATGATATCACAAAAATAGGTGCCTACTGTATCATGGCATGTTCAAAATTGCCACTAGTGTGCTCTAAAACACCAATTAGTATTTTATTTAGAATTTAAAATATATACATGAATATCTTTACATTGAATATCATTTGTTTGGCATTTGAAGGTCACATCCTCTGACAGCTGCCCCCACCCCCACACTTTTAAAATGACTGCTACACCCCTGCAAGTGGGTTTATGCATTCATTCTTTATTAACTAATCAAGGGTCTAACTAAAGATGATGAGAACAACTCTGTCCATTTTGGCACCTTCTCATTCATAGCCACTGCCTAGAAACATTGCTACACAGCTGCAGCTTGATGAAACAAGCATACCATGGTTTAGACCCAAATAATACAATGTGAACATATACCAGCGGGTGAAGAGGAGGTAAGTGTACTCGGGTTTAGACTAGGCAATCAAACCAAAATGAAAGAACCATAAGTCATATATGAGAAATAAAAAAAATCTATAACTTACAGAAATGTTTTTATGTAACATTAAAAAGACACAAGTCAATCTGAGTAAAACTGAGTTCCCTTTCAATACGGTTCACTTCGCATTGCGTCAGTTTGTTGACGCTATGGGGGGGAAACTCCTGTTTACTCCGTGATTGAAGCCTATTGGTTAACGTCTGTAGAAAATACAGACCAATGACGTTTGAGCCCGCGCGGGGCGTGGCACACGTCCCTATATAAGCCGGGGAAATACGTCAAGAGCTCATTACTTTTCTCCTTCAGTGCGAACCTTCTCGCTGCTCCGAAGAAGAAGCCCTTACTCGCCGTCGATCTAAGCACTGCAGCGGACTACTACACACCAGCGTGTTCCCCTGCCGCTTTCCGGTGAGCCTAAAAAGAGAGAATTCATCTAAAAGAGCAGAAGCGCGTTGAGATAATGTCGCTTCGGCATTGCGGCTCCTGCCGAGCCCCTTTGCCTGTGGAGGATTTCCACAAAGAGTGCGTCATCTGTCTGGGTCCTGCCCACGCCGAGGCCGTACTCACCGAGGCGGGCTGCGCCCACTGCGAGCTCCTTCCCATCGCGGTGCTGCGCTCCCGCCTCGAGATCTTTAAAAGGAAGGCTTCCCGTGCTCTCCTGCCTAAACAGCAGCGGAGCCGTGAAGCTGGAAGACGCCCCGAGACCGAGTCCACGCCGGCTCATCCCCCGCGTGCTCTGTCTCCCCGCCGTCATCCTGTCACCTTCGCCCATGAGGACCTACGCCCCCTGCCGAGTGCTAGCGGCATGGTTTCCTTTGGGTCCGGTGACAACTTGGAGATGATGTCATCCTCTGAGGAGTTAGAGGATTGGGCGGCTTCGGATGACGACGCCCACGCAGCCGCCGCTGAAGAACCAACCAAGTCGCGTCCTCACGACTCTGAGCTCATCCGCATCTTGACGCAAGCTACAGAGGAGCTCAACATCAAGTGGTCACCGCCGTCAGAGCCTCAACTCAGCCGGTTGGACGAGTGGTTTCTGCAGCCCGGGCGCCGTCAATCATCCCGCCAACGGCAGGCGCCGTTTTTTCCTGAGGTTCACCAAGAGCTCACCAAATCTTGGCGTGCTCCCCACTCCACCCGAGCTCAGAGCGCCGTCTCCCACGTCCTCTCTGTAGTGGACGGTGCCGACGAACACGGCTACTCCAAAATGCCGCCGCTCGAGGAAACTGTCGCCGCCCATCTCTGCCCGTCTTCAGCCGGCGGATGGAGAGCGAAGATGAACCATCCATCAAAGCCCTGTCGTCTGACATCAACCCTGGCGTCGAAATCTTACGCCGCCGACGGCCACGCCGCATCCGCTCTCCATACGATGGCGGTGCTGCAGGTATACCAGGCAAAACTCCTCCGTGACATGGACGAGGCAGGCCCGGACCCGTCGACCTTTAAAGACCTGCGCAGCACGACTGATCTGGCCCTTCGCGCCACTAAAGTGGCCACTCAGGCTGTAGGAAGAGCCATGGCCAGCCTGGTTGTTCTGGAGAGACATCTGTGGCTGAACTTGACGGAGATCAAGGATACGGATCGGGTTGCCCTTCTTGACTCGCCCGTGTCACCGTCGGGGCTCTTCGGCTCTGCTGTGGAGGGGTTCACCCAGCGCTTCACTGAGGCACAGAAATCGTCGCAGGCTATGCGGCATTTTCTACCAAAACGATCTGCCTCAGCGTCTGAGACCGGCCGCCCAAAACCGCCGCCAGCTCAACGCCCTAAGCCAGCACCAGCTCTGCCCCAGCAGAGAGCTGAACCGGAGGTCAAGCGCCAGCGTCCTGCACGACCGGCTGGCCCGCCTCGACGCCGCGGTCCCCGTCCTCGGATCACGCTGGACCCGACGCCGACGCCGCCTCCCTGAAGAGAGTCTGAGGAGGAAAAGAGGCTCTGGTCCCGCTTCGGCCGGCCCGCCCTCGAAAGTTCTGCGTGTTTCAGTCCCCTCGGGCGCTGGACACACCCTCGCTGTAACAGCGAAACACAAATTTTTACCTTTTCACAAAAAGAGCAAATTTCCTCCTCTGTACACACACACACACACACACGGCTTAACGTCCATAAGCATATCGACGCTCGCCGTCAAACTTCACGTTTGGCAATCCACCCCCGGTATGCCGGGCTGGATTCTAAACGTAATCCAACACGGTTATTCACTTCAATTCGCTCGGAGACCACCCCGGTTTCGCTGCGTTCTCTACACCACTGTCCCAGACGATCGTATGCAGATCCTCAGGGAAGAGGTGCGTTCTTTATTGCTAAAAGACGCGATAGAGACGGTCCCGGCGGATCAAAGCGAATCAGGCTTTTACATTCGTTATTTTCTCATTCCAAAGAAAGACGGCGGCCTCAAACCAATATTGGATCTACGCGTTTTGAATCGCGCTCTTGCCAAACGGCCGTTCAAAATGCTTACAGCCAGACGAATCATGGCGTTAATTCGACCGGGCGATTGGTTCATATCAGTGGATCTGAAAGACGCTTACTTTCACATTCCGATAGCGCCACGTCACAGGCCGTTTCTAAGATTCGCGTTCGACGGGACAGCATACCAGTACAAAGTTTTGCCCTTCGGATTATCTCTGGCACCACGCACATTTACCAAATGTGCGGATGCGGCTCTCGCCCCTCTCAGACAGAGCGGCATCCGCATATTGAATTACCTCGACGATTGGCTTATTCTAGCACAGTCAGAGAGGGAAATTATTGCGCACAAGACCGTTGTACTCCAGCATTTGGAGAATTTACGGTTCAAAATCAACCTCCAGAAGAGTTTGCTCACCCCCACGCAGCGAATCGCGTTCTTAGGCATGACGCTCGACTCGTTAAAGATGCGGGCATGGCTTACACAGGAACGCGCGCTCACGGTCAGACGCGAGGCGGTATCGTTCAAAGCGGGTTCACATCTCCCTCTCAAACGATTCCAAAAAATGCTGGGTCTGATGGCAGCAGCATCCCCACTAATACCGTTGGGAATGCTGTTCATGAGACCCGCTTCAGTTTTGGTTGAAAGCGAAAGTTCCGCCCCGTGCTTGATTGTCGGGCCGCTTATTAATCAAAATCACGTACAGCTGCGTGAAAGCGCTTTCGATATGGACATCCCCTCATATTTTCCTCTCGGGCACGGAGCTCGGCTCCGTGAGCAGGAGGAAAGTGGTGACTACGGATGCGTCTGCGACGGGTTGGGGCGCTCACTGCGACGGCGAGATCGCCTTCGGTGCGTGGAACAACCAGTTGTCTCAGCTACATATCAACCACCTCGAGATGTGGGCGGTTATCTTAGCGCTACGACACTTTCGACCGAAACTCCAACATCAACACGTTCTAGTGCGGTCGGACAGTATGACGGTGGTTTCGTTCATAAACCACCAAGGAGGGCTGAGATCTCGCTCCCTATCCAAGCTGGCGAAACGGCTTTTATTATGGGCTCACGCGAACGTACGTTCGTTAAAAGCGACTCACGTACCGGGTGTAGCCAATACGGGTGCAGACATTCTCTCGCGCAACGATCCGCCGCCGGGAGAATGGAGACTGCATCCTCAGACGGTCGAGAGAATATGGACCGTCTTCGGCCGGGCGGAGATCGATCTGTTTGCATCCGACGAGAATGCGCATTGCCCGATCTTCTTCTCGAGACATCACGATGCCCTGTCGCAAACATGGCCGGCGTGTCTTCTATATGCTTTTCCTCCGGTGGCTCTGTTACCACAGGTCCTTCAGAGGATAAGAGAGACGAAATGCGTGATAATTCTGGTCGCCCCGTTTTGGCACAATCAACCGTGGCTCCCCGACCTATGGCAGCTGAAAACATCAGCACCATGGCCAGTACCGCTGAGGAAAGACCTCCTATCTCAGGCGAGAGGGACGATATGGCATCCACAGCCGGAGCTATGGAATCTACACGTTTGGTCTCTGAACGGCAACCATCACGCCTTTCAGGACGAGTGTTAAATACTCTAATTGAAGCTAGGGCCCCATCTACCAGGCGCCTTTACGCTCAAAAGTGGTCTATTTTTTCTGACTGGTGCACGACGAAAAACTTAAACCCAAACACCTGTGAAGTGGAGCATATTCTCTCCTTTCTGCAGGAAATGCTGGACAGCGGTCGCGCGCCCTCGACGCTGAAAGTATATGTGGCGGCGATAACGGCGAATCACGCCCTTATCGCCGGTCGCACCGTGGGAAAACATGATCTCATCATTAAATTCCTCAGAGGCGCTCGCAGACTACACCCACCGCGACCTAACACGGTCCCGTCTTGGGATCTGTCCATGGTTCTGAAAGCGCTGCGCGGTCCCCCTTTCGAGCCCCTCGAGCAGGCTGACCTGCGCGCTCTCTCGTTTAAAACCGCTCTCCTCCTGGCGTTGGCATCGGTTAAACGAGTGGGCGATTTACACGCGTTTTCAATTGACCCGTCGTGTCTGGAATTCGGTCCTAACGAGTGATCCTTAGACCGAGAGCGGGATACATTCCTAAAGTTTTGACCACGCCATTTAGAGTTCAGGTGGTTTCACTTCTTGCCCTTCCGCCGGCGGACGGCGGACAAACCCCGAACACGCTCTGCCCCGTCAGAGCGTTAAGAATATACAGGGACCGTTCTGCCTCATACCGCAAGTCAGATCAGCTGTTCGTAAGCTTCGCACAACATTCCTTAGGTATGCCGCTCACTAAACAGAGGCTATCTAAATGGATCGTCGAAGCCATTGCTTTGGCTTACGCCTCCCTGAATGAACATTGTCCAGTTGGTTTAAAAGCTCACTCCACGAGGGGTATGGCTTCATCTTGGGCTTGGTCTACGGGGATTTCTATCTTTGACATTTGTAACGCGGCCGGCTGGTCCTCGCCGTCTACGTTTGTCAGATTTTATAGCCTGGATGTCCCTGCCTTACAAGCACAGGTCTTATCGGCTTAATGATTCACGCGACTGCGTTTCTGTATGCCTTCACGGTGCGTTGCGAGCTCACCGTCATGGCTACCTATTAATAAATCATGCACAGCTCGCGGCGCGCTCAGGGAACCCGCCGTCTCGTGCTCTATTGTATATGCATCATGGTGCGTTTAGAAACTTCACTGTATGCGTATTACTGTCTCATATATGGTGCTTACACTTGCGCTCGCTAGAGCTATGTATACGCTGGGTTAGGGCCACATGCAGTGTCTCTCCGGTAAGGGCACCTCAGTCCGTTGTGTATGCACGGCGGGATGGGATTACGTTCCCCCATAGCGTCAGCAAACTGACGCAATGCGATGTGAACCGTATTGAAAGGGAACGCTTAGGTTACTCACGTAACCCCGGTTCCCTGAAATAACGGGAACGAAGCATTGCGTCGCTGGCCGTGCTACCAACGTCTACGCAGCGAGTGTTATTCGGCTGCGCGCTTCAGTCGAATAATAATGAGCTCTTGACGTATTTCCCCGGCTTATATACGGACGTGTGCCACGCCCCGCGCGGGCTCAAACGTCATTGGTCTGTATTTTCTACAGACGTTAACCAATAGGCTTCAATCACGGAGTAAACAGGAGTTTCCCCCCCCCCATAGCGTCAACAAACTGACGCAATGCTTCGTTCCCATTATTTCAGGGAACCGGGGTTACGTGAGTAACCTAAGCGTTTTGTCATCATCCTCTCTAAATTTACAACAATCTAGTTGATGACTGATTGTGACTCATAGCGCTTCTTTCTTTCTCTCGTATGTATTACAGCTTACAGCTTCTCTGTCTGATAAAAATCTTAAATATTAAAAACTCTTAAACTCTGCCACCTTACGTATTGCATCATTACGTTTATTTAAAAAAGTTGTGAGGTACAAAACTTTTGAATTTATGTTACATAAAAAAACTTTAACTCATGCAGATGACAAAGCCAAGCACCAGATGTAAGAGATCATGTTAAGTGCTTCACTCACATCATTTCTATAAACTCTCACCTCTGACTGAGATCCAACTCTTTGGAGACGCTCCTCTCCTTGGGTGTTTACAGTAGTAGAAACCCTCATGTGACTTTGAGACTGTAGGGATGATCATCATGTCTCCTGTAGTCTGACTCTGCACCACTGATTCATCTTTATAAAATTCAGCTCTCAGGTTAGAGGGTTTTTCATATCGATCTAAACAGCGTAGAGTCAGAGGATCTCCTTCAGTCACAGGATGAACAGGACTGTCCAGAATCACATCATCATCTACACAAAAGAAGAAAATACTGATGATTACAAGTAAAATATATAATAGTTTGATTTTAACATTGTTTTATTAGATTGTTTTATCTGGCAGAAAATAAATACACTTGTAACACCCTAGTAACTACTGTATGTAGTAACAACACTACTGAACACAATCACCTAGCAATGTACTGGCAAACCCCTACAATAACCTTGCATTGTGATGTCAAGTACCAACACAATCATTTTAGTATGATAAATAACTTTAGTGAAGTTTTCTTTCAAGCTTCACTGAATACACTGTAGAAATTATACAGTCTAGTTCAAAATAATATCAGTACAATGTGACTAACCAGAATAATCAAGGTTTTTAGTATATTTTTTATTGCTACGTGGCAAACAAGTTACCAGTAGGTTCAGTAGATTCTCAGAAAACAAATGAGACCCAGCATTCATGATATGCACGCTCTTAAGGCTGTGCAATTGGGCAAGTAGTTGAATTAGTTGAAAGGGGTGTGTTCAAAAAAATAGCAGTGTGGCATTCAATCACTGAGGTCATCAATTTTGTGAAGAAACAGGTGTGAATCAGGTGGCCCTTATTTAAGGATGAAGCCAACACTTGTTGAACATGCATTTGAAAGCTGAGGAAAATGGGTCGTTCAAGACATTGTTCAGAAGAACAGCGTACTTTGATTAAAAAGTTGATTGGAGAGGGGAAAACCTATAAAGAGGTGCAAAAAATGATAGGCTGTTCAGCTAAAATGATCTCCAATGCCTTAAAATGGAGAGCAAAACCAGAGAGACGTGGAAGAAAACGGAAGACAACCATCAAAATGGATAGAAGAATAACCAGAATGGCAAAGGCTCAGCCAATGATCACCTCCAGGATGATCAAAGACAGTCTGGAGTTACCTGTAAGTACTGTGACAGTTAGAAGACGTCTGTGTGAAGCTAATCTATTTTCAAGAATCCCCCGCAAAGTCACTTTGTTAAAAAAAGGCATGTGCAGAAGAGGTTACAATTTGCCAAAGAACACATCAACTGGCCTAAAGAGAAATGGAGGAACATTTTGTGGACTGATGAGAGTAAAAATGTTATTTTTGGGTCCAAGGGCCACAGGCAGTTTGTGAGACGACCCCCAAACTCTGAATTCAAGCCACACTACACAGTGAAGCATGGAGGTGCAAGCATCATGATATGGGCATGTTTCTCCTACTATGGTGTTGGGCCTATTTATCGCATACCAGGGATCATGGATCAGTTTGCATATGTTAAAATACTTGAAGAGGTCATGTTGCCCTATGCTGAAGAGGACATGCCCTTGAAATGGTTGTTTCAACAAGACAATGACCCAAAACACACTAGTAAACGGGCAAAGTCTTGGTTCCAAACCAACAAAATTAATGTTATGGAGTGGCCAGCCCAATCTCAAGACCTTAATCCAATTGAGAACTTGTGGGGGGATATCAAAAATGCTGTTTCTGAAGCAAAACCAAGAAATGTGAATGAATTGTGGAATGTTGTTAAATAATCATGGAGTGGAATAACAGCTGAGAGGTGCCACAAGTTGGTTGACTCCATGCCACACAGATGTCAAGCAGTTTTAAAAAACTGTGGTCATACAACTAAATATTAGTTTAGTGATTCACAGGATTGCTAAATTCCAGAAAAAAAAATGTTTGTACAAAATAGTTTTGAGTTTGTTCAGTCAAAGGTAGACACTGCTATTATTTTGAACACACCCCTTTCAACTAATTGCCCAATTTCACAGCCTTAAGAGCGTGCATATCATGAATGCTGGGTCTTGTTTGTTTTCTGAGAATCTACTGAACCTACTGGTAACTTGTTTGCCACGTAGCAATAAAAAATATACTAAAAACCCTGATTATTCTGGTTAGTCACATTGTACTGCTATTATTTTGAACAAGACTGTATGTTGTTATATTGATATAGTGTGTTGTAACTTGTAAACAATTTGTTTCTGATAATTTTTAGCTTATGCAAACTTATGCATAGGAATTGTAATTACACTCCAGGTAACTTTACTGTATGCCACAGAATATGAACATCTTACTATCCTTGATAATTAACATGGAAGGTCATATAAATGCGTAAAATGCTTTATTTTTATTGCGTAATGACCATAAACGGCTTTAGCAAAATACAACCAAATCAGGTCAAATATTGACCACTATCCCAATATCTCATTGCATGTTAACTTTTTTACCTGCTTTCTTGCAGTTATGATCATGTGCGTATGTGTGTGATGTGTAAAACTAACACAGTCTCACCCCATGTCGTCAATATTTGACGACACTTGACCATTCGTCATATGTTGACGCGAAGGGTATACCTTTCACGTCATTTTTTGACGAACTGGGGACTTCAATACTATTACGTCCGTTGCATTCTCTTTCCTATTTTCTTACCATTTTCGCGTCGGTTTAGGGTTAGATTGCGCAAAATTAAACAGTGTACGCGAAATTAAACAGTTGTCACCTGGCGTTGGGGTTAGAGTTAGGTACGCGAAATGAAACAGTTGTCACCTGGCGTTGGGGTTAGAGTTAGGTTTGGGTAGGGATGTCATTATGTAAATCTAACCCTAAACCGACGCGAAAATGGTAAGAAAATAGGAAAGAGAATGCAACGGACGTAATAGTATTGAAGTCCCCAGTTCGTCAAAAAATGACGCGAAAGGTATACCCTTCGCGTCAACATATGACGAATGGTCAAGTGTCGTCAAATATTGACGACATGGGGTGAGACTGGGTTGGTAAAACATAAACATCACAAGTGGAAGTAAAAGGTAACATGGCTACCAAACCTAGCAATACAAACAGTGCGTTCGCAACTCGTGCAGATTTTGTAAAAACGTCAAAATCAAAAACTCTTCGGACATTCTGGATAAATACAGTGGATGTTTAGGTACTGACATCACTGCCTGCGTTTAACCTGACATATCTCAAAAGTCTATGTAACTGCAGTTTTATCGATTTGCATGTAAACCCAAGAAAACATGTGTCAGTAATAAGCTGCTTTTTGTTATATATCAACTTTTGTGCATGTAATCACACACACACCCTACATAAAGATAAAAGGGTCTGCAGGTGAATGTGAAGAGGGTGTGTTGTAAGATCGGCACCAAATGGTTAAACCCAGAGAAAACTATTTTATCAAAGACATTGCATTCTGGCGAAAAACAACATCGATGAAGTTGTCACCAAGCTTGTATCTACCTCAAAGACAACCACCCTCTGTGAGGACACAAAGAAGAGACACCTCACCAAGACTGATCACATCTGTCTCTCTGCTTGCAATTCCTCTCTCTGAGGCTGTTTACACTTGGCATTAACATGCGTTTTCGTCGATCGGATCACAAGTGGACGACGTTAATGCCATGTGTAAACGGTGTTCAAAACGTTTTGAACGCGTCCACTTTCGACCACTTTCAACCACATCCAGAGGTAGTCGAAACCACTTTCGATCGGATCGCTTTGGAGTTGCGGAACGCAATGTGGTTGAATGTGTTCGAACAGCCACACACGACCGCCTTCTCTCCACCCATTTATCTAATCTGAGGTATTAAACACAAATGTTACGTGTTTTTTTGACTTCTGGCGTAAACATACGGTGAACAGCGCTATTTTTAGCCTTTCATTGATAAAATTCATTGAGTCTAAATTAATTTTATCTAGTAAAGCTTTGATGCCTGACACAAGTTTTACCTATGTGAGTGAAGCATGGCACACAACATCTTGGCTAGACCATATTGTGACTACAACTGATGCTCATGCCTCCTTAGTAAATGTGGAGATATGCTATGAACTTGCCACCTCTGATCATATACCTATTGTTGCACTCTTAAATATTGAGATTGTTTCCCTGCTGTCTAGAAATAATATTAAGGATGCTGCTCCCTCTCGTAAATTAGACTGGTCAAAACTGAGCAGAGATGATCTGGCTGGATATTTACTGCGAACGGACAATCTTTTAAATAACATTGCACTGCCCCGAGCTGCCCTTACGTGTTCGGATATGAACTGTAAGGACATGCAACATGCTGAAAACCTTTGTAATATGTATGATGATATTGTGAAATGTCTCAATGTTTCTAGTGAATCTTTTTGTAACAGTAAATGTAAGGTACCCAATATTAGACCTGGGTGGAATGAGTTAGTAGCTGAGCAGTATGCTGAGGCAAGAGAGGCTTTCAGACTTTGGTCTGAGGCAGGTAGGCCTAGACATGGGGTATTATTGGATATGAAAAAACGCACAAATGCTAAATTTAAGTATGCACTCCGTTTTATTAAGAAAAACGAAATCACAATGAGAGCAGACTCGCTTGCCAGAAAGTTAGCAAAGGATAACCCTACTGACTTCTGGAAAGAGGTTAAAGTAATGAACAATTATAAAACACCCTTACCGTCTGACATTGAAGGTGTTAGTAGTCCAGAAAAAATAGCTGAGCTTTGGCGTGAGCATTACTATAATCTTTTTAACTGTGTTAAAAGTAAATCAGTTACAACTGTTAATGAATATAGTGATGTCTCAGCAGATATGGCAGTTAGGGCAGTAGATATACATGATGCCATTAATAAGTTAGACTGCAATAAAGCCGGTGGTATGGACTGCATTACTGCAGAACACTTAAAATATGCAAGCCAAAAGCTTTGTCCTTTGCTTTCTATGTGTTTTAATGGTTGCCTGGTTCATGGTGTCCTGCCTAATGCTATTATGTCTGTATTATTAGTACCTGTGTTGAAAGATAAGGCCGGTAAACTTAACAGTGTTGATAATTATCGACCTATTGCATTAGCCAGTATTTTGTCTAAAGTACTGGAGAGAATACTTCTGAAAAAATTAGAAATGTATGTTCTCACTAATGACAATCAGTTTGGGTTCAAAAGGCAGCATGGAACTGATATGTGTATCTATGCTCTAAAAGAGATTGTGTTTAGGTACACTAGCATGAATTCATCTGTATTTCTCTGTTTTATTGATGCGTCAAAAGCATTTGATCGAATTAATCATGAGAAATTGTTTATAAAATTGATGGCAAGAGGTGTTCCTAGCTACTTTGTGAGAATTTTAGTGTTTTGGTATGCACATCAAACTTTCCAGGTTAAATGGGACTGTGCTGTATCTGCTCCATTCTGTGTTAGTAATGGAGTGCGGCAAGGAGGAATTTTGTCACCTGTTCTATTTAATGTATACATGGATGATTTATCAAATCAGTTAAATAGGTTAAAAACAGGCTGTCTTGTGGGCAAAACTATTGTTAACCACCTCATGTATGCAGATGACCTGGTCTTGATCTGTCCTTATAGTGTTGGGCTGCAGCAAATGTTGAAGGTGTGCTCTCAGTATGGCCTTGATTATGACATAAAGTATAATGCTAAGAAAAGCCATGTAATGATTGTTAGAAGTATTGAGGACAGGAAATCAATCTTTCCAATTTTTTATTTGTCTGATAGCCCTCTTGATGTGTGTAAGGAGGTTAAATCCTTACACACATCAAACATCGGCATCCAAGATGGCAGCATGTCTCTTGTCTCTACTCGTTCAAACTTTTGTTTGTCTATGTGACGGTCATTTATACCATTAATGTCATTGTCTTTTGATGGTGCTGTCGTTGAAACATTGCACTTGCATCGAGAAATTTAGGTTACTGTTTTGATCTGGCGGGCGAATGTTGCAGGTGGTTTATAGACATTGTCGTTTTGGGTATCCTACACTGGCTGTTTTTCATATTCATCGCTTATTTATAATAACGGTCTTTAAAGGAAACAGCCAATTACTCATCTAGCTTGTACCAAACTGAAGTGTAACTTACTTCTTGCCGATTTGGATGACCTGGACTGCTCTGTCTATCCGGAACTTGGATCTCATTCAACGGACCCAAATCGCCGACACGCCGTTTTGAGTCTTATGAGTCCAAACTTCTCATGAGCAAGGGAAGTGCTTTTTTCTTGCCTTTGTGATTGGAGTTTGAAATTGTGTCTTTGATGTTTTAAAACCCGGCCGGCTCTGATTTCGATCACTTCTTTCACAGCACTGCTTCACTGGGTTGTTTTCCTGTTTACATGTGACGCGACGTAACGTCATCGGGTTCAGGAGGTCGGAAAATCTGGACTGGATTACCAAGGCATCTGTTCGAAATGGATCGTGCAATGGCGCTGCCTTTTTTTGTAATGTGCTTACTGTCCCTAAGCGGATTGTGTGGAAGCCTTCACAGGACCAATTACTCCCGTGCAGGTATTTTAAATTCAGTCAAACCACTTTGGGGGACGTGCGCATCTGTTTGTGCGTTGCACACTAAAGCAATGCCCCTGCCTCTGTTCTTTTCTCCTGATGCTGCAAACCTGGTCCATCTGATCAGTGTCATGGCCTTACAAGACAATTTTATTATTACTGAAAGCTGCCTTCGTAGCTTTGTACTATCAATAAGTTCCAAGAATGAATCCTCTTATAACTCATTTAAATCACGTAAGTTGAGGTGTTTAATTGTTTTGCTGCTGTTGATTTCAGGAAATGTGCAACCCAATCCAGGCCCAGACTCTGTTGTAAGTTTTAATACTCCTGCTGATTTTAAATCTAGGGCTGGTCTTGGTTTTATTCACTTGAATGTTCGTAGTTTGATAGCTAAAATGGATATGATTCGTATTTGGGCACATTCAACTGATGCTGATGTAATTGTTCTATCGGAAACTTGGTTAAGCAAAACTGTTCTAAATAAGAATATTGTTATTGATGGTTACAATGTATATAGGACTGATCGCCCCAGAAGGGGTGGGGGTGTTGCAGTTTATGTCAAAAATAAGTTTTGTGTAAATGTGCTTCTCTCTAATTCAGTAACTAAGCAATTTGAATTTTTAGCACTTGATCTTGAGGTCTCTAAGACTCTTCACTTTACGGTAGTTGGTTGCTATAGGACACCTTCAGCCGATAAGGATGCTCTGCCTTCGTTAATGCAGCTTATAGCAGGTCTGAATTCGAATGAAATTGTAATTATTGGAGATCTAAATTGGAACTGGTTACATCCAGTATCTGATGATCTTAAAGCTTACTGTGATTCGCTAAATCTCTTTCAGCTTGTTGATAGTCCTACTAGACCTAATTTGAAACATCCAGATAAATCATCTTTAATTGATCTTATCCTAACCAATGTTCCTTATAAATATTCAGCAACTTCCATTTTTGCAAACGACATTGGTGATCACTGTGTTGTTGCCACGGTTGTCAGAAGCCACGCATCATTATTAAGCGTGACATGAAACATTTCACGGAACAAGGGTTTATGTATGACCTGTTTTATTTTGATTGGGACAAAATGTATCTTTTTGCTGATGTTGAAAATGCATGGAAATTCTTTTATGACGGTTTTAAGGAAATTGTTGACAAGCATGCTCCCTTCAGAAAGTACAGAGTAAAAGGACGAAATAATGCATGGTTCACAGCAGATCTAGCCAACTCCCTGCATGAGCGTAATAAGGCATGGGCAAAAGCCAGGAAAACGGGTCTGGACTCTGATTGGCTGCTCTTCAGGAGACTGCGCAATTTGTGCACATTGGCTATTAAGAAATCCAAAGCAGTTCACTTCCTAACTGAAACATCAAATAATTTAAACAACCCTTTAAAATTTTGGAAGACGATAAAGTCACTGGCTGAAAATAAATCTGGCATCGAGCTGCCACCATGTATTCTTAAAGATTCACGTAAATTATCTGATAAGGCTGAAATGCTTGACTGTTTTAATGAGCATTTTATTGCATCTGGTTTTTTATTCGATTCCCTCAATATTTCGCATCATAATCCCCCTAAAGGTCATACTGTTGGTCATGTTGGAGTCAGTAATTCTTTCAGTTTTAAGCCATTTCTAGTTTCAGAAGTACATAAAACCCTTTCATCTTTAGATATTAGAAAATCGGCTGGTCCCGATAATTTGGAGCCTTATTTTCTACAGTTGGCATCTGATTTTATTGCATCACCATTAACATATCTTTTTAATCTTTCTCTGGCTACAAATGAAATTCCACTTATATGGAAATCTGTATTTGTTCTTCCTCTGTTAAAAGGGGGAGACCAGACTAATTTAAATAATTACAGACCCATCTCAAAGTTGTCTGTCCTTGCAAAGGTTATGGAAACTCTAGTGAATGAACAATTGAAAGAGTTTCTAAATGCCAACAATATTCTGTCTAATTTTCAGTCAGGTTTTCGCAAAAAACACAGTACAACTACAGCAGCCCTAAAAGTAGTAAATGATTTTATTGATTCTTTAGATAAGAGACAACATTGTGCAGCTCTTTTCATTGATCTATCGAAGGCTTTTGATACTGTGGATCATGCAATATTGAAAGAAAGACTTCTCAATTGTGGGTTGTCAGAACAAACAGTTTGCTGGTTTAATAATTATTTATCAGGTAGATCTCAGTGCGTAAAGGCAGATGGCTTAATTTCCAGCCCTCTTAGTATATCCAAGGGTGTGCCCCAGGGATCAGTGCTGGGACCACTTTTATTTATATTATATATCAACAGTCTTGATCAAAATGTTTCAAATGTAAATTTCCATTTCTATGCCGATGATACTGTGATTTACTGCCCTGCACCAACTCCTAATCAAGCTCTTTGTCAGTTACAACTTGCTTTTGATACTGTAAGTCTTTATCTTTACAGAGTAAAACTAAAAAAACAGCATCAAGCCAAACATTCTGGGAAACAAAATCTGAAGCAAAAAACAGAAAAAGGTTGATGATGATTTCTGGTTCCCAGAATGCTTTGCATGAGACTGTTATTGTATAGTTTTATTCTGTAAAGATAAAGACTTGTTAATATTTAAAATTTATTTAACTTTGAACAAACTCTTGCCAGTAAATAACATAAATTTAAATCTACGGTAAATTACCGGCAACCCAGCTGCAATAACATTGTAATTTCTACGGATTTTTTTTACAGTGTGTGATATGGACCTGTGTCTGCAATAAAGTTTATATATATATATATATAAAACTACTGCGGTTTTGAAAGCGTGAAAGTTGCGCGATCCTATTTCATCAATTTCGCTGAAAATTCAGAGAAAGCTCTAACATATACACGTACAAAACACTGTGCAGCATGTTTAACTGCTAAACAAGCAGTGGACTCCGACATAATATTAGTTTGCGTCCATATAAACTCATAATTACTCTAGCTCGCGTTTGAATGACATCAGAGAGTCTCGCCCACCATTTCACGGACCGTCCCCTCACAGTATTCAGGACAGAAGTGGTCGAAAGTGGACAAAAGAGACGGATTTAAATACCAGGTGTAAACGTAATGTGTCTCTCTCGTCCACTTGTGATCCGATGGACGAAAACACATCTTAATACCAAGTGTAAACAGCCCCTCTGTTATGGAGGACCACAAGAGTCATGCAAAATGTAATAAAGAACTTCAATATTTAATAACTACCTGGACAATAAAAATAGCAATTAATAGATTTGTTTAAAAATTCATTAATCAATCTATAAATAAATAGACAAAGTTATAAAAAAAATCATTATGTAAGATTTTATTAGGCAATAAAAAGTGAGATTATAAAAATAACGTAGAAATGAAATATTAATCCTTTAATAAATAGTTCAAATTAATATAACAATTTATAAAAACAACATAAAATACTCAATAAGTTCATCATTTTAAATTGCATTTATAAATTCTTAATTAAATAATGGAATTTCAAAATGTATTTCAAAAAGCGATTTAAAAAGAGAAATAAATAACTGGATTTATAAATTGAATTACAAATACAGGTTTAACCCTTATGTGTTGTTGGGGCCATTTTTGGCCATTTTTGCATTTTTTTTGTCTTAATTTGGCCACAACTTTCTCTGTGTTTCAGCAAATGGAATGATTTTTGGTGACAAATCTTATATTTACACATATTTTAAGAAAATGCTTTGAAATTTTTCAAAAACTTAACAATATACCGTGGGCAAATTTACTACCCTTACGTGTTGTTAGCGGCCAAAAAAGGCCACTAAATTAAACTGCTGTAAAAATTTATCCGATGAAATTTTTTCACATTTTTTTTGCATAAATCTGTTAATCAACCTCAGTACTGATCAAAACTACCAAATGTTTGCAAAAATTCCATGATTTTAACTCTTTCATTGCCAAGTTTATAAGTAGTGTCACTGATTTGGGGAAAAAAAACACACAAAATGACAGATTTTCAATATAAAACGTGACTGTGGACTGGATTTTCTTTTACCTTTTTTACAGTCTTGGGCATGCCAAAGATTGGTAAAAACATTGGCTTTGATGCATTTTTAGTTTTTGTGCAGCATCAGATTAAATTTTTTTCTCCCTCATTTATTGTTTGTGGCCATTTTTTCCCCATTGACTTCCATTATAACAACATTTTTTGATTGCTGAGCCATGACACCTTATTACCATGCATTCTTGATTCTTTGTGCCTTTTCCTTTTGCAAAGAGGTAAAATTTGTCATTTTTACTGTTGATCACCATGTGGCACCATTAACCCTTTAGTAGCCTGTGCAAAAAAACAGAGCATAAATTCTGGTCTGTACATTGAGTTATATGGACTATAAAACCATTGTGTGTGTACGAGTGTGTGTGTACGAGTGTGTGTGTGTGTACGAGTGTGTGTGTGTGTGTAGGGTTAGTGTTAGTATTGAGGAGAGAGCACCTCCCTCGCGCACCAGTTAGTGCTGCACTGGTGAGAGGGATTTAGTCTCCTGTAGCTGTCCCTCTAGACACAAATCCACAGACACCAGCAGGCACCAGCAACTCAGGAGTGAAGAGGGGAACATGCAAGTGGTGTACAGAACCAAAAAAAGAACAGTCAGCATTTGTATCCGTTGTGGTAGACACACTTGCAGAGAGCACCAAGTAATATGCTGCAAGTCCTGCTAAAAAGACTGAACACACACACGTACACATATACACACCAAAAAATTAGTTTGATTGTTTAGTTCTCCATCCATCCTCTACTCTTGCTTCATTGTTCAGTTTATTTGAAGTTGTTTTTGCATTTTGGTTCATAATAAATGTTGTTCATAAATCTGATGAAGAGAAGATTTTTTACAGATTTTTCCACACAGACGCACACACATGCAAGCACGCACGCACGCACGCACGCACGCACACACACACACACACACACACACACACACACACACACACACACACACACACACACACACACACACACACACACACACACTCTCTCTCTCTCTCTCTCTCTCTCTCTCTCTCTCTCTCTCTCTCTCTCTCTAATATGCTGTTATAGTCCATATAACTCAATGTACAATCCAGAATTCAAGCTCTTTTTTTTGCACAGGCTACTAAAGGGTTAATTGTGCCACATGGTGATCAACAGTAAAAATGACAAATTTTACCTCTTTGCAAAAACTAAAACCACAAAGAATCAAAAATGCATGGTAATAAGGTGTCATGGCTCTGCAATCAAAAAATGTTGTTATAATGGAAGTCAATGGGGGAAAAATGGCCACAAACAATAAATGAGGGAGAAAAAAATTTAATCTGATGCTGCACAAAAACTAAAAATGCATCAAAGCCAATGTTTTTACCAATTTTTGGCATGCCCAAGACTGTGAAAAGGGTGAAAAAAAATTCAGTCCACAATCACTTTTTATATTGAAAATCAGTGATTTTGTGTTTTTTTTTTCTCAAATCAGTGGCATCACTTATGAGCTTGGCAATTAAAGAGTTAAAATCATGAAATTTTTGGAAACATTTGGTTGTTTTGATCAGTTCTGAGGTTGATTAACAGATTTATGCAAAAAAATTTGAAAAAAATATTAATCTGATACATTTATTCAGCCGTTTAATTTAGTGGCCTTTTTTGGCCGCTAACAACACGAAAGGGTAGTGAATTGGAACAAGGCACAAGGGTTAAATTAGGCATTTAAAAGGGCATTTCCGTTTAACTTTTCTGTTTTCATTTTCCCAATGATTCTCCTTATTCTTTTCGCTATTGGATTTGCTTTTCGTTTTAGCCTCTCTATTTAGCTTTTCCGTGACTCTTTGGGTCCTTGCAAATGGTCAAATGAGAAATGCAAATTAGCTATGGCCAGGAGGATGTAACAAGCTCGCTGATTGGCTCTGATTGTACGTCATGCGCAGATTTATAGATCTCAGATGAGGACCCAAAGAGTCACGGAAAAGCTAAATAGAGAGGCTAAAACGAAAAGCAAATCCAATAGCGAAAAGAATAAGGAGAACCAACGAGGAAATGAAAACAGAAAAGTCAAACGGAAATGCCCTTTTAAATGCCTAATTTAAACCTGTATTTGTAATTCAATTTATAAATCCAGTTATTTATTTCTCTTTTTAAATCGCTTTTTGAAATACAATTTGAAATTCCATTATTTAATTAAGAATTTATAAATGCAATTTAAAATGATGAACTTATTGAGTATTTTATGTTGTTTTTATAAATTGTTATATTAATTTGAATTATTTATTAATGGATTAATATTTCATTTCTATGTTATTTTTATAATCTCATTTTTTATTGCCTAATAAAATGTTACATAATGATTTTTTTTTGTAACTTTGTCTATTTATTTATAGATTAATTAATGAATTTTTAAACAAATCTATTAATTGCTATTTTTATTGTCCAGGTAGTTATTAAAAATTGAAGTTCTTTATTACATTTTGCATGACTCTTGTGGTCCTCCATACTCTGTATCCCCTTCCTCACATGCTGGTCTAGAGTTGCTCAAACCCACAAAAGTAAACCTCTTCAATCAAGTGCTCTGTATTATTGACTCTTCTAAAGTTACTATAACGAATTAGTAATCCTCCCATGCTAATATTTGTTATCCTCTGTTATAACAGGGAAGAATTTGTGTACGCGACTGTAGGAGCTACACATTGGTAATTGAATGAACGAGTTCAATGTAAACACGAGTAAATAGAATGATCAAATGTTTATCCAAATTCCACCATTATATCTAAATTTAACAATTAACACCAAATTCTTAAACGTTTTAAACGTCAGAAAAAACAACAAGGTAATGTATATTCATTTAAATCTGTTTGTAAACAAATGTCTTTAAACCAATTCTGCTATGTTGTGTAAAGGAAAGACAGTAACGTGCAAGTATCCTTCTGCCGCGCCATTGGACCTGTGGGCAGACTCTACAAATGGACCTTACAGGTGTAGGGAGTAAGTGAACAGTTAGTTTATTAGTTAAAAACTTAGATTAAGAATGACATGTTTGGATTATAATATACTTTTGCTATTAGATTGGTGTATTCATGGCTTATTTGGATTATCCAATTTATAAAGTTTTTGGACTGTGTTTGAAACTACTCCCAGAATAAAATAACACAGAAAATGGAATTACTGTGCATTGAAAAGAGACGTCCTATACAAGTGGTTCTCAATACTCTTTCTGGGGACCCATTGCTCTGCACATTTTGTATTTCAGTTATATACACATTCTAATACATGTTCTGGATACATCTAATTTACTGTAAATACATTTGTCTTATATCGGCTTTATATTTGCCAGCTATCAACATTCATACATTCAGCTTTCATGCATCTGCAATTAAAACTACAGTCATGTAGACTCACAGTGTACTGAGATATTAACAGGATGAAGTTTCTCTCCAGATTTAGACTGACACCAGTACACTCCAGTATCAGATGTGTCAAGATATCTGATTGTACATGTAGATGTTGTTCCTGTAGATCTCCAGTCTGATGATGAACAAGGGTTCAGTTTATCTGTGTATCTTCTCACTGTCCATCCAGTAGAGTTACTGTGATCCTCACAGCTCAGAGAGAGAGATTCAGATGAGAAGTGTTGAGATCTGTTGGGTCTGATGATCAGAGAGACTGAAGGAGAAACACCTGAGAAGAAAATGACAGAAAATCATCTTTATAAGAGATAAATGAATAAATGAATGATAGAGTGACACAGAGTGTAAGAGATTGTTGTTGTTTAGTTGTGTGTGATGAACTCACCAGTGATCCACAGTGTTTGTGTGTTACTGTACTCTGTGTGATAGACTGGATCTCCTCTCTCTGCAATGCACAAATAAACTCCTGTGTGCTTCACAGTCACTGAACTCACTGTGTAGATGCCTTTAGATCCTCCACTGCTGACTGACGTCAGCTTATAACCTGTAAAAAAGTAAAAATATTTTAAAGATTATTGAAAATTGTATCGAAGAGTACTGAAAACAGACAAGACAAACTCTGAAAATATTTAGAAATGTTGCCATTAACTATGATGTCTTATTTTGAAGTTTAGAGACAAATATCATAATACCTGCATGAATACACTTACTGTATATTCCTACCAGCAATCTCAAATGAGTAACTACAATAACTGACTACATTGTGTATGTATATGTGCTGTATATTTACACATTAACACTTTACACAATAAATTAATAAAGTATTAGTAAACATTAGTAAATGCATTAACTAGCATGAACAAACAATGAACAACAGTTTTTCAACATGTATTAATTCTTGTTATTGTTATAGTCTGGTAGGAAGGGGGGTTCACCTGCACCCGAAAGGTATATTTTTTTAACCTAGTTTTTTGTAATCCTTAAGGTGTCTAGTAAAGGAATTTTGATGTTCCCCATGCAAATTATTGTCCCATATGTGATTTTTTGTACCATCTTTTGTGACCGTGCTTGATATTCGGCTGTGAAAAATGTAAACTCAAAATCTACATAGAATCTGAACAATACATCCTACAGACACAATCCACCCCATTTCCTCTTCGTCTTTGAACGAAGAATTGATAGATATGAGGATTGTCATGATTAGATGATGTATAATGCATAAAAACTCAAATAAACACAAAAAATTAAATAAAATTGTGACATTGGATCACTGGAACTCCTCCCTTATGGACCCTATTGATATATGTCTTCTAACTTTTGTATTTTTACAGTCTTTAGGATGTCTAAGAAGCAAATGTTGATGATCCCTACTTAAAATATTGTCACATGTTGGTCCAACTGAACATCTTCCATACTAAGGAGTTACTATTCAAACCGTTATTTTGGTATTATATTTATAGAAACAAAAGAGAAAACCACTCATATAGTCAAATATGTGTATATATAGGGTATAACAAATCCCCATTAGAATAAACTGAAATAGAAAAAAGTGATTCTAATCAAAGGTCAAAAGGTCAAGGGCAATGAAATCTATTCATCATACAGCAGGGCTGTTTCTCAATATGCATTCTTCAGCGATCTTGTGTTCTCGTGTCCTCGCTCTACGTCATCATTAACAGTCGAAGTTCATTCCAATTCTCAAAAACGCAAGTACAGAGGACGCATGAAAATACCCGGATGTGTTCTTGATATCGAGGATGCAACGAGTGCAGACTTGCGTGCTGAAATCGCTTTACGCCCCAGAAGTCATTGAGGCAAAACAATGGCCGAAGTCAGGTGACCAACAGGAAGATCGCACACATCTCAATTCTCATAAGTGCGTTCTGTGTTCTCTTCTGAGTTCGTTCTTCCGAGGTCGCCTGGCAAGTTCAATCTCCACAAGGACGCAAGTCCGTTCTTTGCGTTCTTGGAATTGAGAAACAGCCCAGGTCTTCATAATCGATATCTTGCTCCTCGTCGTCTTCACCATCTCCATCCATCTCCTCGACTGTTTCCTCCAGCAAGCCAGTGAGTGAAGTGGGGAGGATAGGTCCACAAGACCACACTGGTTCCAGAGTACCCTCTTCAGTCTTTTCCCAGCCTTGGCCAGGATCATGGGGCTTGGGACACCAGAATATCGGCGTGGCTGCTCTCTTGTAGATGGCCAGACGGTGGTTGACACAGTTGATGTGTGGGACCAGGTTGTCTCTGCAGGGCGGGAGCCCGGACAGATCCACCTTGGATCTGGTGGTAAGCGTCTCATCCTCTCCAATCATTCTTTTCAGCATGATGCTGCGCACGTTGTTCACAGATTTTTCACGAGCCTGGCCATACATCACACATATAAAGTCTCGATGTCCTCCACCACATCTGGCTCCACAGACCATTGATCACAAAGTTTTCTGAGGACATAAATAATTATAGTATTACAAAGTCACAATGTATCAATACCTATGTTCAGCATTACAGTTTTTTACAGACGCTAGGACACATTTCTCAATACTTAGGTCACTTTTGCAAAACTCTTCACACAATGAGCACAACATAATTCTATGTGGGATAAACTGAGAATCAATTATCATTGCTTTGGCACAAAATGCATTCAATAACTACATCTCTCAAATTTCATGAATTCTTTTCTCACTCAGACACAACAACTGACAAAACTCTTTTACATACAGGCCAATTTGCACATGCTTACATACTGTTAAACTTATGTTCAGAACAATAACATAATACAAAACTGAATAAGACATTTCTACAGTAATATTTTAATGATATATATTTTAAATCTTAAAATTAAATGCTATAAAAACAATTGGCCAAATATGGAAGACAGAGTAGATTAGCATTACTATTGTATCTGTATCAGTGGATGGTGTGTATACAAATTCTTGTATTCTGAAATTACTCAGTGCAAAAAAAATAAAAAAGAAACTACATAAAATATTGAAGAATTCTGTATCATGTCTGATTCATTCCAGTAACATATATTGCAGTGAATTATAAACAGAGATGTGTCCGTGTTTTACACAAGAAAACAATGTATAATGCTACATGTTGTTAGTGTTTTTTAGATCATTGTTTTGTGGGTGACAAAGTGTGTTTGTTGGCTGTCAACATTTGCTAGTGTTCTGGAAGAATGAGTTGATTTGAGACCTGAATAAAGGGTTTTGGTAGTTGTAGTGCATTTAGAATGTGAAATGAACTGCTTTGCCAAGCTGAAAGTTGGATAGGAGAACTGTGTGAAGAGTTTTGCAAAAGTGACCTATGTATTGAGAAATGTGTCCTAGCATCTGTAAAAAACTGTAATTGCCATTACATGCTACAGAATATCTAAAAACTCACTTGAAGGCTGCATGGTACTTGGATTACTCTGCAGCTTTTTCAGAGACCCAACCTTCCCTTTCCCTCTTAAGGTACTTGTAAAGCTTTCCCTGTGAAGATGTAGAGGCCGAGTATTGTGCAGTAGTCTGCCCCCTTACATTCTGCCAGTTCGCTGACATTTAGGATCTGCCTGTGCTTTCCGATCCCAATGTCGACATAGATGGTCAGCGGGACGGATTGGGCGTGGTGTAGGAGGATGAAGAAAATGTCTGTGTCTGAAGTCCTCATCACAGCCACCTTGTGCCCCAGTTGAGCGACATACAGCAAGTACAGAACAACCCGGTTGTCAGTCTCTTCCTGGGTTGAATCCAACTGAGGTATCTCACATAGTCCTTCCACATGGCCACCAGTGTGGTCCTTCGGATGAGATGTTAAACCAAGGTCCTGACTCTCTGTGGTCATTGAAAATCCCAGGATGTCTTTCGTAAAAAGAGTAGGGGTGTGCCCCGGCATCCTGGCCAAACTTGCCCGTTGGCCTACTAATCATCCCTCATACTAATTGGCTGTATCACTCTGTCTCCTCTCCAATAATAAGCTGGTGTGTGATGGGTGTTCTGGCGCAATATGGCTGCCGTCGCATCATCCAGGTGGATGCTGCACATTGGTGGTCGTTGAGGAGAATCCCCCTTTCATATGTAAATCGCTTTGAGTGCTGCCGGAAAGCGCAATATAACTGTAACAAATTATTATTATTATTATTATTATTATTACACCATCATCTCTCTTGGATTTCTTTGTAGCAGGATTAAACTCTTCAGACTCACTATCATTTTCTTCCTTGTGTTTCTTTGACTTGGGCATGATTAGCAATGATCACCAACTAGCCAATTAGCTATTATAGTATAACAGTGTTGACTTTATTTTTCCTTAATGTCTTCAAGGCAGCTTCAAACTTGGTAGAGGAGTATATTTTTCAGACTCACCATCGATATCACTCTTCTCTTTTTTGAGGATGATTAGCATGCATCAATTGCAAAAAAAGAGAAGCTGGGAAGATGGGCCGGCACTGATACAGTGTGGCACTGGATTACTCCAAACAGCTTTTTTTGTATTTTGGGCTTGCTAAGTCTGGACTTTCTGAAGGCCTTTAGAGGTATTAACTTTCGACCACACTTATTGCTCTAAATTTCAAATTGATTCCAATCTAAATAAAAAAACTTGGCACAATATTTTAATGTGGAATATGTTTATCAGACACTTGAAGCATTACAAATATTTACCAGTTTGAAAAAGACATTTGTCATTACATAATGTACAGTTAAGACATTATGTAAATGTTCTTTTTTGCTTTTTTTGGAAATCCAGGGAAGCAACCAATATAGCCAGAAAAGACATACACGAAACACAATATTTCAGGTGTGGATCATCAACATTTGTTTATTAGACATCTTACAGACTGTAAAAATACAAAAGTTAGAAGACATATATCAATAGGCCTCTGTGACATCGAATGCATTGGTTCCCAAAAAAGGGGCCGGGGGGAGGGCAGTTTTGTGAGATTTTATAAAATACATACATTTATCATAAATTCTGTGTAATCAAACCTTATATTGCTACAAAACACCTGAACTACATCTAAACAAGAGAGGGTGCACGCCAAAAAGTTTGAGAACCATTGATCTAATGGATGTTCAATCGAACTGATATCTGGAAAACTTGGAGGGCTTAAGGACACAAGAACTCCCAGCAGATCTTTGCAAGTGGAAAACATTCCCTTCGCTGAGCTGTCTTTTCTTATAGTGTTCCTGCTGCCATCTCTTCCTTAGGTAAACAATGTACAACCCCAAATCAGAAAAAGTTGGGACACTGTAGAAATTGTGAGTAAAAAAGTAATGGAATAATTTACAAATCTCATAAACTTATATATTTTATTCACAGTAGATTATAGATAACATATTAAATGTTGAAAGTAAGATATTTTGAAATGTCATGCCAAATATTGGCTTATTTTGGATTTCTTGAGAGCTACACATTCCAAAAAAGTTGGGACAGGTAGCAATAAGAGGCCAGAAAATGTAAATTTACATATAAGGAACAGATGAAGGACCAATCTGCAATTTATTAGGTCAATTGCCAACATGATTTGGTATAAAAAGAGCCTCTCAGAATGGCAGTGTCTCGTAGAGGTCAAGATGGGCAGAGAATCACCAATTCCCCCAATGCTGCAGCGAAAAATAGTTTTCTGAGTTTCTCCGAGAAAAATTGCAAAGAGATTGAATTAATCATCATCTACAGTGCATAATTTCATCCAAAGATGCAGAGAATCTGGAACAATCTCTGTGCGTAAGGGTCAAGTCTGGAAAACCATACTGGATGCCCGTGATCTTCGGGCTCTTAGACGGCACTGCATCACATACAGGAATGCTACTGTAATGGAAATCACAACATGGGGTCAGGAATACTTCCAGAAAACATTGTCAGTAAACACAATCCACCGTGTCATTCGCTGTTGCCAGCTAAAACTCTATAGGTCAAAAAAGAAGCCATATCTAAACGTGACCCAGAAGCGCATACGTTTTCCCTGGGCAAGGCTCATTTAAAATGGACTGTGGCAAAGTGAAAAACTGTTCTGTGGTCCAATGAATCAAAATTTGAAGTTCTTTTTGGAAAACTGGGACGGCATTTCATCCGGACTAAACAGGACAATGATAACCCAAGTTGTTATTAGCGCTCATTTCAGAAGGCTGCATCTCTGATGGTTTGGGGTTGCATGAGTGCGAGTGGGATGGGCAGCTTACACATCTGGAAAGGCACCATCAATGCTGAAAGGTTTATCCAAGTTCTAGATGCATACAATCCCATTCAGACGTCGTCTCTTTCAGGGAAGACCTTGCATTTTCCAACATGACAATGCCAGACCATATACTGCATCAATTACAACGTCAAGACCGCGTAGAAGAAGGATCTGAGTACTGACATGGCCAGCCTGCAGTCCAGATCTGCCACCCACAGAAAACATTCGGCGCATCATAAAGAGGAAGATGCGACACAGAAGACCCTAAGACAGTTGAGCAACTAGAAGTCTGTATTAGACAAGAATAGGACAACACTCCTAAACATTGGTCCTCCTCCCACTGTTCCTTATATGTGTCACAGGGTGACTTAGGGCGGAACCAAAAATGGAGAGGAGAGGTTCCGCCCGGAGCGAATTTTTTTTACACAAGTGTACTTCCTGGTTCTCCATGGAGATGAAATCAGGCTCGATTTGCAACAGTTGTGTGAATGAGGCCGCGATTATTGACTGGGCGGGTCTTATGATCACTGCAGACATAAAAGATGGGCTGATGAAGCAGAAGGGGGTCGATTTCGGGCGAGCTACCTTCCGCCTTGGGCACCATGAAAAACACCAGCCTCTGAAGAGTCCGCAGGCCCCGCTTATCCAGCGACCGCCAGGAAGCGGGCGGAAAGAGTGCGGGGCTGGTCCGGGCGAAAGGACGGCGTGGATATTTTTAAGAAGGAGTTCAGCAAAACGTTGTTGGGGTTGTTGTCATTGTGTGTTCTGCTTTGCAGTCCGGTCAGCACGAGAGTCTGCTGAGGAAGTCGAAGACGGCTGGGATTTGTGGATGATTTGCTCTGGTGATATCGATGGAGAAGCACTGGTTTGACTCACACTGGTAACTGGAAGACTTTACAGCTGTTGAAAGTAAGAGCGGGAGAACAGGAAGAGAGAGACACAGGCTGAGTACATTTTACATTGAAGGCTCTATGAGAAGTAAGCCGTTTGTGTGTGCAGTATTGTTGTGTGCTTGCTGTTGTTAACAGCCGACTGACCGTGAGTAGACCAAGGAAAAAGGTGGAAGTGGATTTAAAGCGTGGTGAAGAGTACAGCATCTGCCTACGGAAACAAACAAAGGAAACAGATCGTCAGTGTTGTGAGTACTCTGTGTATAATCTCTTGCACTCTTGTGAACTGCTGTTCCAACGTGTATTTTGAGCCTTAGTGGCGAGGTTGGCCCCACCACGGAGCAAGGCGGTGGGCGAGCCGGAGTCTAGTGTTTCGGAGACGATTAAAGGACCACTGCAGCGACGCTTGTATTGCCAGCCACCCATTTACTATTCATCGGCCAACAGGCAGCCCGACGGAGAGGGGCTGCGAACCTATTTTTATTCACGTAGAAGAGTGAAGAGTGCCGTGGGTGAGTTTGAGGCTTTGCTGTGAGATTTACACTTAAATGATTGCTGTGATGCTGTGTGGTGTTTCTAGCAGCCCTTTCCATTGAGCTGGCCGTGAGACAACAAGAGGCCGTGAGGCTGGCAGCCCATTCATTGTTTATGCTGTGTGTGTGGCCCTTGCATTGGAGATTCGGTGGAGTGCTGGTTCTGTCTTCTTTGTATGCGGCCGCTCGTGAGTAGTGTGAGCCCCAGTATTGAGACTAACCCCTGTGTTACAGCTATAAGCCTACAGTGGGAGAGAGAAAGAGCCAGAGCCGGTGACCGTGAGAAACTTCCCTGTGTGCGGCCGCTCGTGAGTAGTGTGAGCCCCAGTATTGAGATTAACCCCTGTGTTACAGCTATGAGCCTACAGTGGGAGAGAGAAAGAGCCAGAGCCGGTGACCGTGAGAAACTTCCCTGTGTGCGGCCGCTCGTGAGTAGTGTGAGCCCCAGTATTGAGATTAACCCCTGTGTTACAGCTATGAGCCTACAGTGGGAGAGAGAAAGAGCCAGAGCCTGTGACCGTGAGAAACTTACCTGTGTGCGGCCGCTCGTGAGTAGTGTGAGCCCCAGTATTGAGATTAACCCCTGTGTTACAGCTACGAGCCTACAGTGGGAGAGAGAAAGAACCAGAGCCTGTGACCGTGAAAAACTTAACCTGTGTGCGGCGCTCGTGAGTAGTGTGAGCCACAACATATTGAACGAATTGACTGTTTTAGTGTCCTTTCTGCCTCCAGGAGGAAAAGGAGGGCGCCACGGGACCAACAAAACAAGGTGGAAGAGCCTTACCTGTTTGCCTTTCCCCCGCTAGTGTTTTGGGTCTCAGACACTTGGCCCCCTGGGTCCCCTCCCCCCTTCTCTACGTGTCACCGCCCACCTGGAGGGCAGAACAGAGACCTTTTAGTTTTAGACTTCCCCTTTTCCCATCCCCCTATCTTTTTTAACTAATTTAAATAAAGATTATATTTTTATACTTACCTGTTCTTGTGTTGTTTGGTCATTGGGTTGGCTTTGGGACCTCCTCGAGGTGGAAACTAGGAAGGGGCGTGGCTTAATTACAGTAGCGGCCAGCCCCGACCTGTGACATATGTACATTTAACTTTTCCGGCCTCTTATTGCAACCTGTCCCAACTTTTTTTTGAATGTGTAGCTCTCATGACATCCAAAATGAGCTAATATTTGGCATAAAATTTCAAAATGTATCACTTTCAACATTTGAAATGTTATCTATATTCTATTGTGAATAAAATATAAGTTTATGAGATTTGTAAATTATTCCATTCCTTTTTTACTCTCAATTTCTACAGTGTCCCAACTTTTTCTGATTTGGGGTTGTATAAGAATCCAGTCATTCATCTGACCTAAAAAAAAAAAAAACTGAGAACCTTCTTCATTTGCTTCATGGTTAAGTTCTGATGTTTATGTGCTTTTAGAGGTGGACACTGGACAAGTGTAATTATAGCCACAGGGTTCCCACTCTATCATAACATCAGAGTTTTTAAGCACATTTTAGGCAAACTCCAAATGAAATTAGAGATGATCCAAACAACAGTGAACACTTCAATCTTTTTATAAAGGGTCACTCCAGATATCTCTTTCCGGTTTCCTTCGGATTTGTAGCACAGGATATTTGTAATAGCACTATGCTAAACTCTACTTTTCAAATCTAAGTCAACAAATGTTGTTGTTGTTTTTTTACAAACTTTTCAGTCATTAAATATGTCTGAAATCCAAGTACTTTCAAGAAGGCCCTCTTACTAGTCTGCAATGTACTTTATGTCCTGACACCTTTCTATCACAGACAGCATTATTTTGCTCAACAATTAGCTCTTGTGTGATCAGACCAGACATGTTATCTTTTCTCCTAGCATGTATTAATGAGCCATGATGTCAATTTCCCAGTAACTGCATTACACCACTTTTAGTACCACATAATCATACTGGCAGCCCCCAACAAAAAGGTTAACAAAAAAAGTAAAAATTGTAAACTGTTTTTTCTCATCTAAACTTTTAAAACAATGTTTTAAATAAAACCAGTTGATGTAGATGTAATGAAATGAATTATATTTTACCTGAGGAATGTTTCTGTACAGTGAACCAGCTGAATGTCCAGCCTGTAGATGAACTTCTAACCTCACACATCAGAGTCACTGAATCTCCTTTAGTCAACCGCTGCTGTGGAGAAACACTTAAAACTGGCTTTGGTTTATCTGAAAGTGATCAATCTCTCATGAATAACATGTCACACTTCATCTCTTCACACTAATAATGATGAACAAACATATAAACTCACCTGATGATACAGTCAGTGTAACAGCATCACTCATCTCAGTGTATTGTTCACGTATCTTTCCTCTACAGGTGTATTTACCACTGTTATATGGTTGAATGTTGTTGCTTTTACACTCTTGTGTGTTGCATTGTGTGATTATATTTCTGTTATTTCTCTTCTCTACAGTCCAGCTGTATGTCCACTCAGTGTCTCCTGTATCCTGTATGTCACATCTCAGAGTAACAGTTTCTCCACTGAACAGCTGTGTGTCAGGCTTAACACTCACTACAGGTTTAAGATTCTCTGTACAAACACAATTCTATTAGTGAAATTTTCAAAATAAACAAGATACAAAATTCTGCATATTTGAACACTTGATCTGATTAACAAACAATTACCATGTAAATAGACCTTATTCTATTATAAATCAAAACCTTTCCAGTTGAGTAAATACTAGGTTGTAAAATTGAAACATGACTTTCATTACAAAAATTTATTTTCTCTGTAGGAAGAATTGTTGAAAAATGTACTTGCCAATTTTACCATAATTAAAGTTATAAAGTATTTGGATGCTTTGAAGCTCCAACCTACACAAAAACTAACATGTAAGCATTAAAATTAGTCCATACGGTAAATAAAAAAATTCTCAAGTCATTCTTCAAAATGTCTTTGTTTTGATAATTGGAAGAAAGTTATAGGTTTGAAATAACAAACAGAAAATGATGATGTTATATTTGCCCTAAATCAAAAAGCTAAGAGAAACATATGGTGGAGAAAAACATGTTCCCTTTCAGTCGGTCACTACGACGTCACGTCGTGACCGACGAATTGGGAACTCGCTTAGAGAGACCAATCTGCTTCGAATACTACTAAAACGCCAATGAACTTGGCATTGAGATATTTGCATAATGCTGGCGCCGCCCCGCCAGGTGCCTATATAAGCAGCAGGTGCAAATATGGAAATTAGCTTTTTATTGCTTCGAAAGCTGGCAGTATCTGCTACTGAGAAGCTACTTTACTCTGTTGGGATCGATTGCTGAAGTTGGTTGGACTGGCAGTACCACAGCGGACGCGTCGCAGTATTCCACGGCTCTGCATCTGTTTGTTGTTTTGAGTTTAGTGTGTGCGTTGCCTTTCCCTGTGCGCATCATCAACTGAGCATTACAGTGAATTTCCCTAAAAGAGTAAATACGAGAGAGCTTTGTGCCTTGTTAAAGGCAGCCACTCTCTCGTATATCCGGACATCAACGTCCTTTTCAGGATGGCTTTTCGTCCGTGCGATCTTGGGTGCGGCAAATACATGGGTCCGAAGGACGGTCACGAGCATTGTCTTTTGTGTTTGGGCATCGAGCACGCAAAGGCAGCGTTCGCTGGGGGTAAGTGTTCTCACTGCGAGAAAATGTCCCTTGTGGATTTGCGGAGACGGTTGTCTTTCCTCCGGGAAAAGCACAACCCTCGTCATGCGAGTGCTGAGCGCCGCCACCGTGCGGCTGTTAAGCTCTCAAAGGACGACCTCCGCATCACTGTGCTGAGCCGGTCGGGGGATTCGTCCTCATGCTCTCAGCCTCCTCATCCACAGCCAGTTGATGTGCCAATGGAGACTTCAGCGTCGTGTTCTACGATGTCTCTAGAATCCATTGTGCCTCCCTCCGGGTCCACCGACGCCGCAGCATCCGAGGGTGGGCCTCCTCCCCCTGACATGGACCCCGACGCCCTTCCTCCCTCTGGTCGGGTTGGGACGCCGGAGTTCGATCCAGAGATGGTGGCCGTGCTCGCTCGAGCGGCGGAGACCGTAGGGTTAGAGTGGGTTCACCCCCCTCAGCCCGAGCCGTCCCGCCTGGATGATTGGTTCTTTGGAGCTGCCCGGGTTTCACAACCCTCTCCACCGGTGCCTTTCTTCCCCGAGGTGCACGAGGAGCTGACTAAAACCTGGAAGTCGCCGTTTTCTACCAGATTACGGCCATTTCAGCCCTCCCCCTCACCTCCCTCACCAGCGGAGCCGCTAAGGGTTATACGGGGATCCCTCCCGTGGAGCGCGCGGTCGCGATGCAGCTGTGTCCGGCCAACGCTCCCTCTTGGAAGGACCGCCCAACCCTCCCCTCTCGTGCCTGCAGACAGTCCTCCGGTTTAACGGGCGCTGCCCACCAGACATGTGGAGAGGCGGCTTCAGCCCTGCACGCAATGGCGTTGCTGCAGGTTCACCAAGCGAAGGCCTCGAGGGATCTGCACTAGGGAGGACACGACTCGCCTGTCCTTTCGGAGCTCCGGGCTGCCACTGATCTGGCTCTTCGCGCTACGAAGGTGACAGCGCAGGCGATTGGTCGTGCCATGTCCACGATGGTGGTCCAGGAACGCCACTTATGGCTATGTCTGGTGGACATGTCGGATGCGGAGAAGAACAAGTTCTTGGACGCTCCAGTGTCCCAGGCTGGCCTCTTCGGTGAGTCGGTGGAGTCTTTTGCCCAGCAGTTCTCCGCCGCCCTGAAGCAGACGGAGGCGATCGCTCAGATCATGCCCCGGCGCAAGCGACCTGCATCTCGCCCTCCAGCGCCGGCTGCCCCGTCTGCTCCTTGCCGAGGGCGCCCTGCGGCGGCTGCCTCCACCCCCCGCTAGAACATCTTCCAGGCCACGGAGGGGGACCAGCCGTCGGCAGCCGGCAGTACCACCTGTCTCGCTCCGCCGCCCCACCGCGGGTACCCCAGTAGTGCCGTTAATTCCCCTCGTACGGTCCCTGGGGGCTTGGCTTCAGCTTTCCAGCCCATCTCGTTGGGTTTTACGCACTGTCCGCCTTGGTTACGAAATACAATTCAACCGGCACACACCCAAATTCTCGGGCATTCGTTTCACCACGGTGAAAGCGTCCGATGCACATGTACTGCGTGCAGAGGTCGAAGTCCTGCTGGCGAAGGACGCGATCGAGCCGGTCCCTCCAACCGAGATGAGGTCAGGTTTCTACAGCCCGTATTTCATAGTACCCAAAAAAAGGCGGTGGGTTACGACCGATCTTGGATTTGCGCATTCTGAACAGATCTCTGCAGAGGAGGTCTTTCAGGATGATAACACCGAAGCAAATATTCAATTCAATTCGCCCCCAAGATTGGTTTGCGGCAATAGACCTGAAAGACGCGTACTTTCATGTGTCCATTCTCCCTCGTCACAGACCGTTTCTCCGGTTTGCATTCGAGGGACGGGCATACCAGTACAAAGTTTTACCGTTCGGGCTGTCTCTCTCTCCCCGTGTGTTCACGAAAGTAGTGGAGGCGGCGTTAAAACCCCTCAGAGAGAGCGGTGTTCGCATTTTGGCTTACCTCGACGATTGGCTTATAATAGCGCATTCTCGGCGGACGCTTTGCGAACACAGAGATTTAACGCTTCGGCATCTCGCCCGTTTGGGTCTTCGGGTCAACTGGGAGAAGAGCAAACTCTGCCCCACGCAGAGGATCTCTTTTCTCGGGATGGAACTGGACTCGATCGATTTATCGGCGCGTTTGACAGAAGAGCGCGTCCAGTCAATTCTGACTTGCCTCGGTTCATTTCGAGGGAAGAATGCGGTCCCGCTGAAACAATTTCAGAAGCTCCTGGGGCATATGGCAGCAGCAGCGGCTGTGACACCGCTCGGGCTGCTCCATATGAGACCGCTTCAGCGTTGGCTTCACGATCGAGTCCCGAGGAGAGCGTGGCGCGCCGGCATCCATCGTGTAACTGTTACACCTGCGTGTCGCCTAACATTCCCCCCGTGGTCAGACCCCGCATTTCTCAGGGCCGGTGTGTCCATGAGACAGGTCTCTCGGCATGCTGTTGTCCACACAGATGCGTCCGACACGGGCTGGGGAGCCACGTACGACGAGCATACAGCTTCAGGGGTGTGGACAGCACCCCAGTTGCACTGGCATATCAATTGCCGCGAGTTGTGGGCAGTATATCTGGGACTGACGCAAATACGCATTCCCCCCAGTGAGCTTAATCGCACAGACACTGTGCAAAGTCAGGCAGGACGAGGAGAGCCTTTTACTGATCGCCCCTTATTGGACGACCAGGAATTGGTTTCCAGAACTAATGCTCCTCGCGACAGCCCCTCCCTGGCGGATTCCCCTGAGGAAGGACCTTCTTTCTCAAGGAGGGGGCACATTATGGCACCCGCGCCCCGACCTGTGGGATCTCCATGTGTGGTCGTTGAGCGCGCGCAAGGTTTAAGTGATTTACCACAAGCGGTATCTAACACAATCGACGCGGCATGAGCTCCGTCCACAAGACAGGCTTACGCATTTAAATGGAACCTTTTCGTCACCTGGTGCTCTTCGCAACGCGACGACCCCAGAGAATGCCCTATTAACATTGTGCTTTTATATCTTCAACATAGGTTAGATGGTAGGCTGTCACCCTCCACCATTAGAGTTGATATCGCCGCTATTTCTGCTCATCACTCACTTATCAACGGCAGATCAGTTGGCCAGCATGATTTGGTTGTTAGATTTCTAAGAGGCGCTCGCAGGTTAAACCCCTCGCGCCCCCCCTCTATTCCTCCCTGGGACCTGTCCATGGTACTGAAAGCCCTTCAGGGACCTCCGTTCGAGCCTTTGCAGTCTGCGAGTCTGAAGCTTTTATCAATGAAAGCTCTGACCCTGCTAGCATTGGCCTCCGTGAAGAGAGTAGGGGATTTACATGCATTCTCTGTTGACGATTCGTGCCTTCAGTTTGGTCCTGCTGTCTCGAGCGTGACTTTGAGACCCAGACCAGGCTACGTGCCCAAAGTTCCCACCACTCCCTTCAGAGATCAGGTGGTGAGCTTGCAAGCGCTGCCCCCGGAGGAGGCAGACCCAACCATGGCTTTGTTGTGCCCCGTACGCGCACTGCGATTCTACGTGGACCACACGCAAAGCCTCAGGACCTCAGACCAGCTCTTTGTTTGCTACGGTGGCCAGCAGAAAGGGAACGCTGTCACCAAGCAGAGGATGTCTCATTGGATAGTTGATACTATCGCCCTGGCTTATAATCTTCAGGGTATTCCTTGCCCCTTTAATTTGAGAGCGCACTCCACACGGAGTGTTGCCTCATCTTGGGCTCTCGCTCGTGGTTCCTCGCTAACAGACATCTGCAGAGCTGCTGGTTGGGCGACACCTAATACGTTCATTAGATTCTACAATGTTAGTATCGAGCCTGTATCCTCTCGTGTTATTTCCTCATCAGGGGGAGCACGGAGAGCAGTCTCGCAGGTCGGCTTGCAGCCTCCAACTGATGCTTCATAACTGTGTCGGTATGGAAGGCCTTCAGAACAAAAATGCGTAATGGTTTGAATTGTTCTTCCTCCGCTGCCTTGGCAGCCTTTGTTGCGGAGCATTGGCTGTCAGGCTTTCACTAGCTGTATCCTCGCAAACCTACGTGTCTGGCTCGGGCTCCACATTGTGTCCCACCGGGTTCCTTTGTGAGTATTTTTCCGTGGGGTTAATCCTACCAGCCCACGTTTCCCTTAGCAGAGCACTGCTTTGCTTTCACAGCCACGGCTGTCTTTATTCTTTCATTGTCCACCATTAGCCCTTAAGAGGGGCGGTGGCTTCCGCAGTGTTCCTATCCCGCTCAGGTAGGGCGCTTCCCAGTCGCTGGCACTTCTGTGGGGTTAAAGGAACATCTAGTGCCCAGCCTTCTGCCTTATCCTTTCTCCATTCCCCGAGGGGATTTGGAGGGTTTTTCTGCAGACACTGGAAGAGGTCAGCCCCTAGTGGCATTTTGGTAGGGATTCCCAATTCGTCGGTCACGACGTGATGTCGTAGTGACCGACTGAAAAAGAACGTCTCGGTTACGGATGTAACCAGGGTGCGATTTGCCGGGGGGGATGCGTGGGATTTCCCCCTTTCTGGTCAATGTATCCCTGCCTCTGCTTAATTATTTTTATCCCCGGTGGGGATAAATTTATCCCCCCCTCAAAGTGATCAGTGCTACTACACTTGTGGCGAGACGGATCACAAAACTTATCACGGATCCGTGGTTTGATTAAAGTCAATTTTGTTTTAAAATGCGCTGCTTTGGCTGGCTCTGATACAGCTGCCGCGCGCAGCCTCTCTGTATTCACCACTCTGCAGACTTGCTCAATGTCCCGCCCACGGCGCTATCTGATTGGTTACAGACCCGGTTACACCTCACGAGTAGCCTATCAACACATGCGAGATGGTTATGGAGCTGTGTGTCGAAACGGTGGAAGGCAGCATATTCATCCGCATATTAATAAAGCGGGAATAAACATCACAATCTGATTATCTGTTTATGATGACAAGCAGAGTTAGTGTCCCAGTCACACCACTGAGAATGGCCGAAGTTACATGCAGATGAGGCGTTTAGCGAGGCGAGGGCGCGTCCAGTTTGCGCAAATGAGGCTAAGTGACTAACACATAATGCATCTGTCTTTTCTATCATTTCACTGTAGCTCCGCATTGCGGTGTAAAGTTAATATTATTACTTTAAAAGCAGCAGTAAAACTGTTTCTACTGTAATGGTTTAACTTTGCAATCAAGACATTGTTCATATTTATGTTTAAGTTGACACTACATTGTGCCATACAGTTTTGCCATTCAAGATTTAATTCTTACGTGTTTTTTCGTTGTGCATGATCACAGTTCATATGTGTGAGGAAAGATAAGCTATTAGAATAAAAATATTGCGTTAGGCTGCTTCATGAGTTAATAAGAAAAAAGATTTTACAATTCCTGCAAATGCAGTGATGAGTTCATGTTCTCATTATTTATTTTTATGAATTAAAATGTTTTGAAATGTGCTGTGGACAGAGACGCATTATGTCAAGAATTATAAAAAATCGTCAATAAGCTCATAATTTGCGCTAAAATAGTCTAAATGTTAAGTTTTAAAAACATTTTAAAAAGCTGGTTATATTTTGATGTTTCTGCGCAAGTTCAGCAGACAGTGAGGTTCGGGTTTGTTCCGATCAGAGCTCGTGAGCGGAGAGCGCATTTCTGAATATTAGAAATATTTTAATTAGAAATATATAAAAAAATAATAATAATATTATAATGGATTTTTGTTAGGTCAGACAATGATTACCAAATTTCTCTCTCATATTGCTCTTCATAACCACTGAAAACAGTCAAAAAAGTAAAAACTAGTGGTGGGTACAAAATAACTCATGACGAAATATGGTGGGTGCCCACCGTCGCCGAAATCGACGCCTATGAAAACATCCCCCCTCTGTTTTTTTCACAAATCGCACCCTGGATGTAACCCTCGTTCCCTGAAGGAGGGAACGAAGACGTCACGTCCCGTCGCCACAGGTGCTGCCACCTGCTGTTACGGCCGGTCACACTTTACGGCTTTCTCAGCAAAAAAGAAGCTAATTTCCATATTTGCACCTGCTGCTTATATAGGCACCTGGCGGGGCGGCGCCAGCATTATGCAAATATCTCAATGCCAAGTTCATTGGCGTTTTAGTAGTATTCGAAGCAGATTGGTCTCTCTAAGCGAGTTCCCAATTCGTCGGTCACGTTCCTTCAGGGAACGAGGGTTACATCCTTAACCGAGACGTTTCTAAATGGTCTATAATAGGGTATACAGAAAATTTTGTAATTTTATGTACAGTATTTATTTATTCAAGACATAATCATTTGTAAATCCATTATTATTTTTTAACCATTCTCAGCTGGTTTATATCATTGTAAATATGTGTTACTGTATTATGTACTATATAAATTAATCAAAAGTGAATTACTTGCAGTTTGTTTAGAGTAGATGTTTGAAATCAACACTGTAAAGAACAAAGAGAAAGAGAACAGAATATTATTATCACATTAATCCTTCAAATATCAAAAACTTTCATTAAATCAATCCTATGCTCATGTCTATGACTGTGAGGATTGGAGAATGTTTCTGGATGTCAGTGTTGAAAGATGCTCTGTGTACAGTCAGATTATGTATATTGTGTGTATATATATATATATATTTAGTATTAATGGTGTATGTATACTATAAAGACCTTACAAAACAAAACTCTAATTTTTATTACCTTAGATTGAGCAGTTTTTATCTGGGTCCCCTTACATGAAAGTTGCCGTCATGTTTCTACATAGCCCTAAATGGACAAACTGATCTATAGAGTGCGTTTCATACCTACATTGTCTCAGAAGACATGTTTCTACTGTGCATATTGAAATAGAGGGGTGAGTTGTTGGTTGCAATTTGAAATCTCGCCACAAGATGCTGCTTAAATTTACACACACCACCTTTAAAGCTGCAATCTGTACCTTTCGCCTCTCTATCACCACCTCTGTTTAAAAATTCAACAAAATCCAACCCAACAGTTCAACCTTATAGATTTACAAGTTAACCACTGTTTATCATGTAAGATAAGGAAAGACCTTTAAACACAGATTAGCCTGTTTATGCTTAGTAACAGATTTTTGATTATTTTTAACTACAAAGTTATAGACAACATAAATGAAAGAGAATTACAGGACTGAATCAATGCACGCACGCGCACACACACACACATACATGCGCACGCGCACGCACGCACACACACACACACACTGATATTCATCATTACAACACAACAGATGTATTACTGTTTCATGACAAACATGACACACAACACCTTGTGTACAATTAATTTCTCACATGAACATCTTGTAACCTTACTCATATATCATGAGATAAAAAATGTTAACTCTGAGAGCACCATGAAGATTTATAAAAAATACAGGGGCAGTAAATGACTTGATCCTGTAGACCAGTGGCTCGTGAGATAATTTTCAGGTAAACTGAATTTTTTAGTTTTTAACAATTAGAAATAGCATGTTTTTATCCATAATTGCAACAAAAGATATAAAAATAATAGTTTAATTAAAAATAATACCATCAGCCTTTCGATTTACATTACCCTCAATCGTGACCCCTGGGGTGATTACGGCATCATTTGCAGTTTAGTCTTGCATCAGTTTACAGCACCACGTTAAATATTCTGATGTGGGCATAGGTAATTTTATTTTTATATAAGTTTATGCTATTATTTTTGTTAGAATTAAACGTTGGTTAATATCGACCAAAGACAACGCAGGAAGGCCAGTAGAGAGGCCAGTGGAGGAGAAGCAGCAGCAGCAGCGCCTTCAGAAAGGCAAGCTTTAAATAAAATAAAAATGAATGAAGAAAAGCTGAAAAGTAGCATAGTTTTTTGATGTGTGTGAATGTGTTTAGACAATAACACTCATTTTTGTTCAATTTTAGTATGTTGTAGTAATTGCATACTGTTTGCTGAGCATTTTAAATAATACAGAATACTTTCACATAACAAAAATACTTTATTGCATAGTATAAGTAGGTGAACTTTTTCATAATATTGGAATAAAACAACATTCATTTGTAATTAACTGCACATAGTAATGGTGGTAGTGATAATGTTGCAAATGAGTTTTAAACAATCTTTTTTGCGCCACATATCTCTGAGATATTGTACCTGCAGGTGGTACAATAGGTGGCGCGTAGTGATGGATTTAGCAAATTGGGGGCCCAAGGCGAAGGTATGTGTGGGCCCCCATATCCGATCTTTAAAAAAGAATGAATTTTTTTACTCCAAACTGAAAATGGAAAGCAGAGAACACACAACGTGTAGCACTACACAAACTCACGATGAACCCAATAGAGAATAAGCAGGCCCGGATTAACACAGTAAAGTGCCCCAGGGTGACCAAATTGTGACCAGTCACGGAAAGTAGGGACACAAGTCGGATCTGGGCATTTTGAGTTAATCACAGATTCTGAAAGTGCAGTTTCTAAGCTTTCCAACGATGTGTAACACATGGAAATCTGATAAGATTTGGAGAAGTTGTGGCCATTTGAATATAGGAACTCAGAAATACTCAAACCGAGAAAATCGAGACGAAAGGGACTCTTCTTTTCAGCTGGGGGAGACAATAGGGCTCATTTACATCTCATTTAGCTAAGCCATGCCCCCTGTAAAACCCTTTTTGATATGTTCTAGCATCATATGTAGTATTTTATGACCAAATGACAACCCGCAAAAATAAACATGACTCTTTTACCTTTGTGGGGATCACAAGTCGAATCCAGTCTGTTTCAGATTATCCAATGACCATATTTGTCCACAAATGCGTATAATCCGTGAAATATAGATTGTTTACATCAGATTTCGCATGAATGTCTGGTAATACAATATAATATATAATCTGAAGACTATTTAAATCGTAACATGTAAGGGTATATGAGCTTACACTCCGTTAAACACATGAACCCGCCTTCAAAGTTTGTATTTAAAATAGGGAAGTAGTATAATAGATCATCCAAACAGCGCCGTCGAAAACGTGACATCCTTCAGAGAGGTTACCAATGGCTCGCTCGTTCCTCCATCAGCCAATGACTTCATGGAAAATATTGATAGACAAAACATGTAGCCAATTATATGAAGAATACAACGATATCTGTGTAACTTCTGTGTGTTTGGACTCATGCTGCGCTGCAAGAACTGACATACAGATGACGTCAAAGTACCGCGAGAGCGAGTCGAAATTAAACTACTCCGTAAGATTTCTTGAAGAGCTCTCGCGGTACTTTGACGTCTTGACTGCGGCGCCGCATAAAGTCAGTGACGCGGCTGACGTACGATGCGGCTGACTGTTATTTGTTCCGCCCCAGCTTCTTTTATTTTTCTTTTGTTTTGTGCGCCCGAGCTTTACAGTCTGGGGAGACGCAGGCTATAAGTTTGAAAAAAAAACAAAACTTGGCAAACATATCTGAGGAACAGGGCAGCGCGTCACTACAGTCACGTGACTTCACGCTCGAGCCGGAAGAGAAGACAATGCTGAATAAAGTCGTAATTCTGCTATTTTTGGACCAAACTGTATTTTCGATGCATCAACACAATCTTACTGACCCACTGATGTTACATGGACTATTTTGATGATGTTTTTATTAACTTTCTGGACATGGAAACCATACATAGATTTTCAATGAAGGGGAAAGCTCTCGGACTAAATCTAACGATAAAACATCTTAAACTGTGTTCCGAAGATGAACGGAGGTCTTCCGAGTTTAGAACGACATAAGGGTGAGTCATTACTTACATTATTTTAATTTTTGGGCGAACTATCCTTATTTAGTAGTCACGCTGTTCCCTTTGGGGGCGGAGGCGAAAACACAAGCTGATACAGTATGTAAATATACACACAGACAATGACGCCCCCCGCTGCACGCTAGAATCTCCGGAAAAACAAGCCTATTTTAACCGCAAAATGTACGCTTTTAAATATACAAAAACTGCTATCTCAAACATGGAGAGGCTTCTTCGTGATCTCAACTAACAGATTCTGCAATAAAATGAAAATCACAAATTTCGAAAAAAAAACTTTGTTTCTCATTTTCTCGAAACTTGTGCTGCCGACTTGAGTCCCTGGTTTCCGTGACGGGTCACAATTTCACACGCCCCCCAAACAAAAATTATACATTATATTATATGTAATATTAACTCTAGTCTTTCAGGGCTCCAGACTAACTTTTTTTTATTAGGAGCACTGTAGCCCCTGACTGAAAATTTTAGGAGTGCCAGCAGAAAATTTAGGGCACACCTTAAATCAGCCTGCAATGCAATTATTCAAATTTTTTCCAAAATAACTGCATTACTGAAAAATACTAAATAGACTTAACTCTATGCAGTTGCTGCACATGTCATTATGCACAATTGTTGAAACTTTTAGAATAGGCAGTTATGAAACAAAGAACCATACAACCCCCTTCACTAATTCTAGGCATAAGATGCATACATATACAATAAGTTATTTCCAGATAGCATACTGTAATGAGATGAGTGGCAGGGCAATATACATACTTGTATCCTTTATACGTTTCTCATCTTTTATCCGGTTTTCCTTAACTCTTTCACCGCCAGCGTTTTTTAAAAAAGTTGCCAGACAGCACCAGCGTTTTTCATGATTTTCACCAAAGTTTAATGCCTTCCAGAAAATGTTCTTCTTTAAATATATAAACATACAATATACCAAATGAAAGAACAGACCCTCTGCTTTCAAACAAAAAAAAAACGTTTCTTCCTACCTTCCGTGGTTCTTTTGTAATCAGCTTTTGAATATGGGTAGGTTTCTGCAAAAACACCACATTTTGAGCAAAAAGCAGAGATAATTCCATTTTTGTGACGGACTTTTCATAGAGATCCCATTCAGAGCGATCTTTAAAACAGACACGGACATGCAGCCGCTTGCCATAGGGCAATACTTCCGGTTTTAAAAAGTTGCGGAAGGGCGCCACCTGGTGGATAATAGCGGTTTTGCGGAAAGACGGAAAATCTCATCATTGGCGGGGAAGTGTTTTCTCTTAATTGACGAGATATCTCGTCAATGGCGGGGAAAGAGTTAACTTGGCACTGATGTCTGAAACCTTTATTCTCATCTATAATGTTTTTGGTGTTAATGTAGGCTAAAAGTTCTCCCGCTCTCGCGTCTCCTCGCGCTTCTGAGTGAGATGTGTTGACTTTACCCGGGCTGCGTAGACCCATCAGTAAAATCAACTGAGCGCATGGTGACATAAAACGCGTCATGCAAATGAGCGTTTAAAACCCGATTGCGTATTCCGTAGTTTTGTCACAGTGTCGCACATGCGTGAGTACTTGTAAAAAAAATTGGCCACAGTCTGGAGCCCTTGGTGCCCCAGGGCACTCGCCCAATCCCGCCAATGGATAATCCGGCTCTGAGAATAAGTCAATGAGGCAAAAACAGTCACGGACAGTAAATGAGGGAGAAAAAAAATTATCTGATGCTGCACATCAGTTTTGAGTGAGTTTTTGAAAAATCATTGGCAATTAAAGAGTAAAAATCCTGGATTTTTCCTAAACATTTAGCAGTTTTGATCAGGACTGAGGTTGATTAACAGATTTATGCAAAAAAAAAATGTAATGTCTGTATGTTTTGTCATTAAAATGCTTTAAAATGGCATCTTGTAAATTCTTTACTAGCTGATATTCAAGTTAATAAACAGTGCTTCAGCTTATATGGCTAATAATATTTGCTGCAATATAACTGAGGTAATATATAATTTAATGTATAACATTTTTTCTGCGTTATCATTTTAGCTTTTCTTGTGCTCCCCCTTGTGGTCATTTAAGCGCAAGCAGTGAAGCGTGGTCGACTGTGAGTGACGTCGCATCCAAATACAAACACGCCCTATACTATACCCCCAACACCGTGATTGACAAGTTTAAGTACAGGCATTGGAAACGCAAATGCAAAGGGGATTGCGATTTCATTTGAGTTTTGGCAAGATCCATACGCGATGCTAGAGGAAGTGAAATAGCAAATGATAACTTGCAATTGAGATTGAAATATGGCAGGGTCATAACTTGAAAGACATAGGAAATTCTAAATTGCAAATGGACTTTGATTTTATTGAAATTTGGCATAATGTACGTTCACGTAAATAGAAACGCAAACAGTTAGCATTTGCGTTTTAATTTAAGTCACAGTTTTATACCCACAAGTAGGAAATGCATTTGCAAATACAATTTGCAATTCCTTTTTAATATTGTCCGCAAAAATGCTACATAGATAAGGACTTCCTACTGATCAGAGAGTCGTAGTGCATGAAAGAACTGTGCATAGTATCGCCCTTGCGATTAAGTATTGATAACAGACAGACATAATTTGTATGAATTGCGATTAATCGTCCGAGCCCTTTTAAATACACCAACGTTTCAGAAAGGTAAATCGCATTTGTCAAGGTATTATTTTCACCAAATGGAGGACAAGTATGCAGATGACACCACAGACCACATGTACAGTACTGGAGTTATGATCTCTATTCTCTATCAGCAGGTTAACAGAGCCATGATAACCAGATAACTATGTCCCTTGGAGTAAACTGACACTGAAAACATTCATACCCCATTGATAAAGTATTTGGACACCTAAAAAAATGCAATGCTGACATATGGTTTACAGCTGAAGATTTGAAAACAGTTTTTTTGTGTAAAGGAAAGCACACTATACAAACTTTTCGTTCCTCTTTAGTTTATGTGTGATGTTTAACATATCACTTCACTGAATTCTACTGAATCAGCTATTTAAAAGATTTCACAAGTTTTAACAGACACAGTTTTTTCTCACTTACATATACAGATGTGCATTACTGAATACTAGGGCTGCACGATATATCGAAAATGTATCGTTAAAGCGATGGCCGTATATTAAGGTGACCAGATTTTTTAAATGAAAACCGGGGACAATTTCTTGTTAAATGGTCAAAATATCATTAAAATCTAATTTGTTGTTATCTATGAATTACAAAATGGGGACAAAATGTTTTTTGAAAGTTTTCTTCTTTTTATTGTTGTGGGTTCACTGCAAAAAATTACTTACTTCTTATTTGATAGTATTTTTGTCGTATTTTCAGTTAAAATATCTAAAAAATCTTAAATCAAGATGCATTTTCTTGATAAGCAAAATCCCCTAAGAAAAATCTAGCCTTAAGGAAAAAAAAATTAAGTGAATTTGATATTTTGGATCTTAAAATTAGACTAATATTCGTAGGTCATTTTGCCTAACAACAAAATGCATCTCGACTTAAGAATTATTTTATATTTGTACTGAAAACACGAGAAAAATACTAAAAAGAAAGTCTTTTTTTTGCAGTGTTTCTAAATCAATTAATTGAACAATTTCTGTATCCTAAAAAATCTATTTTTCCCGTTTTTTACAAGAGACATACCCCATCATCAAAAATGACTTGTACTGTAAGGTACTACTTCAGCTGATTTCATAACGTTGTAAACGTGAAGAACAGAAGGAATAATGCAAAATGTAAACATGTTTAGCCTACACAAAACAAATGCTCCGTAACATACTGTGATCAGTTCACTTCATTGGTTTATTATTTTAATTTAACATGAGTAGTTAGTACCTTAAGCCCCAATAACTTTAACTGTTTTCATATCTAATGATAACTTGATTGATGATAATGACGCTTGCTTTCTCATGTGTCTCGTAGTAAATTCTTCATCGCGAAATCAGTGGCGTGCGCAAGTAATAAGTAGCTCGCGGCTCCCTCTGCTGGTGAAAATAATCAGTCTGTTTTTAAGTGTATTTGCTGGTTGTTTTGGACATGTTGTAAAACGGGGACATTTCCGGGGACACTTTCAGTCGGGGACAGAACACCAAAAAACGGGACTGTCCCCGGAAAACGGGGACGTCTGGTCACCTTACCGTATATGCAATATCCATATAACTGAGAGTTGCGGTAACATACATTTATTTAACGTGTCTATCATTTCAGTGTTGCATGCTTAGATTATCCAAATAAGACCAATCAGAAAGTGTTTCCCACACATTTATTTTACTTGGACAGGCCTTTTGCGTGCGAGCACGTCGTGTCTTTTTCAATGACTTGTGTGCGTTCACGTGCTCTCTGATTTTTGATAAATTGGGTGCGATGCAAAGCAAGCTCAGTGTCACATTTTATACTTCCATGTTGCTAAACTTGAGCAGAGTTTTATGCATTAGAAGTCTTTACAGAGGACCAGGGCCGTGCACAGGGGGGTGGCCCAGTGGCCAGAGCAACTGCCCCTCTGCCCTCATCGACTGAGGTGCCCCTCTTTCCCACCGCTCCGCTCAAAGCATTCCGAATCCGCTGATTCCGCCAATCCGCTCCACGTTTTCCCGTTCGCTCAGCACTCCGCACTCGCACGCGCAGCATCACTCACAGTGTCTGAGGCGCGAGAGTGAACACGACACGACAGTTCACGAGTTCACCAAAACTGTCGCAACAGGTAGGCTATGCAAGACAGTGGTTGAATCTGCAATTTTTTTGTATTTATGTCGGTAATGTTTTGCTCTTGGTCTTCTACTAGTGCTAACAGCTTGAACAACATATTCACGTTTTGCTTGTCTAATCAAATTGTACTCGCGATCAGATTTAATACAAATAACTACATTTTCTGCACACTTTCAACCTCCCCAAAAACTAACAAAAAAACAATGCCTTCACAAAAAAGAAGACAGAGACAGAGAGAGAAAGAGCGAAGAGAGGCTGCTAAAGGCAGCTTAACACTGCAAACATGTATTCAAAGCTCCAGCAAGCCAGCAGGTAAATCATCATATAGAACAGTTAGCAGACAGTTTGACAGTTTAATTTTTGTAACTATATTTCCCACTATAATCATCATAGGCTCTAAATGAGTTGTATATTACTATAGCATAGTATAGTATATAGATTTATGCTGTATGCTAATATGAAATTAAATGTTTATTACTTATTAATCCATTGAAGATGAGGCAGAGGCAGGCTCAGAGAGTGAGGGAGAGCCCATTGAGCATCAGCCAAATCAGACACTTACAGGTAAGTGTTGTTAAACTGGCTGACAGTAAAGGAAAGTTTGAATATGCTAGAGTTTGATAACAAGAAATATAGAAATAAAATAATTTGAATGTAAGAGTAATATTACAAGAACATAAGTGTAATTAGCACTAAAGGCTTACAATTGTATTTAAAATATGATTATAATAGGTTTGTTATTCATTCTCTATATTAAGATGAAACTGCCTCAGAATCAACTCAACAGAGTAAAAGTGTAGATCTTGAAACTGAGCCAGAGACAGAAAAAGTTCAGAATGAGAAAGAAAGGCAATACAGTGAGACAGAGAGGGAAGAGACAGACGCAGAACAGGAAGAAATGGAAATGGAGAGTGAGGCAGCCACAGTCATGTACACAAGGGAGAAAAAGCCAGAAGACTTTGAGTTTTTGCTTCAGTTACAAAATCCATCAGATCCTGCTCATGTAAAGAAATACCATTTAACATACAATGTGGCCTTCACAAAATTTTCAAATTCAGTAGGACCCTGTTGTCCAATTTTGCCATTCCCAAAAAATGAACAAGGACGTTCGTTTCAGGGACAGTGGTATGAAGAGCACCCCTGGTTAGAGTATTCTCCTGAGAATGATGCAATGTACTGTTTCAGCTGCAGGCTTTTTATGAATGATGAAAAGTATAAGAGCAGAACAGGTTGGAAGTCAGTGGGGTTAAGTCTGTGGAAGCAAGCTAAAGGAAAAATGAAGGAGCATAGCAGAACAGAGTCACACATGCTAGGCATGATTCGGTGGAATGCCTTTAAAAGAAAAGCATTGGATACAGCATTGGAGAAGGCAGACTTTGAGATGCAAGCAGCCAAGGAAAGAGAAAGGCAAAAAAACAGGGAGATTATCTACCGACTGATTGATATTATATTGTACTTAGCGAAACAAGGCATGGCATTCAGAGGTGACCATGAAAGCCTCTCAAGTTCAAACAAAGGAAATTTCTTAGAGCTTGTAGAGTTGGTTGGCCAGTATGACAGTGTCCTTAAGCTTCATCTTGACAACATCAAAGAAAAACAAGCATCATGTCAAAAACCTCAGGTGTCTCTCCTCTCAAACCGAATACAAAATGACCTAATTAGAGCAATGGCTATTAATGTCAAACAGGAAATACTGAAGGAAGTAAGGGAAGCGTCAATATTTTCAATTTTACTTGATGAGACTACTGATGTATCACACATCGAACAGGTGTGCTTTGTTGTGCGTTATGTACATGACATGACCATTAAGGAGCGCTTCATTCAGCTCTGTGATGTTCAGTCAACAACAGGAGAACAGCTTGAAAACCTAGTAATGAACTTGCTGAAGGAGAACCAGCTGAAAGTTGAAGACATATATGGTCAGGGTTATGATGGAGCAGCCAACATGAGTGGGCCTTACAAAGGACTACAGTCCAGAATACAAAATCAAAATGAAAAGGCATTATATGTTCATTGCCATGCTCATTGTTTGAATCTTGTATTAGTGGAGAGTTCAAAGTCAAGCATTCACTTTGTCAGTTTTTTTACAGTGGTTGAAAAACTTTACACCTTCATTGCAAACTCCACAAAACGACATGCAGCTTTTGTTCAAACACAGCAAGCCATGAATCCTGGCCAGCGTGCTCTTGAGCTACAGAAGCTCTCAGACACCAGATGGACCTGCAGGGAAACAGCCCTCAGGACACTCAGAAAATGCCTCCCTGCAGTTGTGCAATTTCTGGAAGATCTGACCAAGTCTGAGCCACCTGATCTAGCTGCAGAAATAACAACTCCAATTTTCATGGAAACAGCAGTTGCTTCAAATGCTCTTCAGCAGCAAGACTTGGACTTGGCAGCAGCATACACTGTTGTAAATGGTGTCATTAGCAGAATGAACACACTGAGGACTGAAGAGCAATTCAAAGAAATATTTCACAATGCTACCATTCAAGCAGAGACAAGCGGGATCAATGTGCCTGAAGAGATTCCAGGACAAGCAAGGCGGCAAAAAGTACCAACAAAGTTCAAGTATTGCCCCACATCAGCAACAGAGGACCACCAGCCACAGACTTTAGAGGAATACTACAGAGGAAGGATGTACTTCACTTTTTTGGATTCCCTGATTCAGGAACTCCACAGGCGATTTAAATGGAAGGGGAACACTGACAAAATTGTGATGTCACTGCAATGTTTGATTGAGCCATCAAAGTGGAAAGACACTGCATATGCTGAAGCACTTAATGCTGTCCATACTCTCTGTGAGTTTTACGGATTTCAAGAGGAGGAGGAACAGCTGCGAACTGAGCTTAGAGTTTTCCACTCTTCATTCACATGCTCACAAAAGAGTGCCCATGCAATTTTGGAAACATTTAAGGATTTTGATGCTCATGTTGTGTTTCCAACACTTTTTAAGCTGCTAAAAATCTTTGCAACACTACCTGTCTCAACAGCCACTGTTGAACGCTCATTCTCGAAATTGAAGCTGGTGAAAACTAAACTTCGTAATGCATGTGGACAAGAACGACTCTCTGATCTTCTGCTTCTGGCCATTGAAAAAGACATCCCAATCATAAAAGATGAGGTTATTAAGATCTTTCAGGACATGGTACCAAATAGAAAGGTTTTGCTGTAAGGTTAATATAAAAATGTAAAACTATAAATAGTTTCTGTTATTATCAGCAATGTGTAATTGTGAAGCATAAAAAAATTTGGTTATCAAGATCTTTCAGGACAGGGTACCAAATAAAAAAGTGTTGCTGTAAGGTTAATATAAAAATGTAAAACAGCAAATAGTTTCTGTTATTATCAGCAATTTGTAATTGTTGTGATGTCCTATCAAACATCTACAATAAAGTCTAAAATGTATTTGAGTGTGTGCTATCTTCTCTTTTAATTGTACATTTTGTAATAACTGGATTTGTGTTAACAAGCAAACACCCCCTTAGAGTGCCCCCTTTTTGGTTTAGGCCACTGCCCCTCAAAATGTCTGTGCACGGCCCTGCAGAGGACCCGTACAATCCCAGTTTAATAACTTCGGGTCACGGTTCTGATTAAACCCAAGTTGATCAGAGAACGACCATAATGAGAGTCAGTCAGTGCTAATGCGCTTCTGCATGTGTGCAGCCTCAAGCATGCCTACGGTTTCTATAAAAAACTGACTCTTGTTTTTATAAAGTCACAACTACGCGCTGCACTTTCTTTCTCCCATATGTATAATATAATTATTAATGAAGTGTCTTTTCATGTCCAGAATGTTTGCTCAGAGAGCAAGAGGTTGTGGCAAATAAGCAATGCTAATGTCAAGCCCATTGCATTGAACAAGCAATTATAGCTCAAACGGTCAAACAGTTTTTATGTAGGCTGACTCTACATTACATCTTATATTGTTATACTATTGGTTAGACCAGTGGTTCCTAAAGTGGGGATCACGAGTTAATTTTCAAAAGTCAAATAATATTTTTAACAATTAGAAATATAATATTTTTATCCATAATTGTAACAACAGATACAAATCTTCGGTTTGACCATAGCACAAAGGTGAACCTAGCGGCTTAAAACAGAGAGCGGAAAATAAATATGGCAGGAGTAGAGACGAGCGAGGAAAACAACAGCGACAAACTTGTGCCGAAAAAGAACAGTACATCTAAAATAGTTTTTTTAAGCTTGAACTGGATTACATCAGAAGAATATGTATTACCTGTTCATATCTACATGCTTTAAAAAAAATAGCAAATAAAAATAAAATTTCTCTAGGGAAGAATATCGCAAGACATATCGTTTCCCAGAGGTGGAAAGTAACGAATTACATTTACTCACGTTACTGTAATTGAGTAGTTTTGTGTGTACTTGTGTGTAGTTTTTAAAATCTGTACTTTTACTTAAATATGTTTTGTTTAAAGTATTGTACTTCGCTACATTTTAAATCATTTAAATCATATCCGAGTAAAAAAAAAAAAAACCCAAGGTAATAAAGAGGCCCCACAGATGATTTATTGATGGGCGGGGGAATGCGCAAAAAGAACCATGGAGACGGATGAGACAGGCGCGCGCTAATGCAGACCCTCAATTTCATACTGTATTTGTACCTTTTACATTTTCCACAAACGTCTTTGCAACAGTAAAACAATCTTCATCTCAGCTACAGAATCCTCTTTAATGTTGTTGTTGCCAGGGGCGTAGCACAAGGTCCTGGGCCCTATGCATACAGTAGGCAGTCCTGATGGGCCCCCCATTTTTCCATTTTAGCTTTCTAATCACTACATGAACAAACAGTATTGCTTTTCAATGGGTTGTCTCAGTTCATTTTAGCACTAACAATTGCGGGGATATTCAAACAGTTTAGCACTACAGATTTCGTGTTCTAGTTTGTGCTCACCTTTCTTTGAAAAGAAGTCACAAATCGTTTTCCCTCGTTTTTTTCCTTCTCCTGCTTTTCCTTTCTTTTTGGTGGCTTGATTTAGCTTTCTTTGAGAAAGACATTTCAACCGCACCCCAGAAGTTTGCGCTCCACCAGACGCTCAACTAACATAAACAAAATGCGTGTGCAGATGGACTTAATCATTTGGCGCATTAGCAAGCGGTGGGACTGTGACACTTTTTTATACAAAATGTAATCAGTCAAACAGTTATTGGGGCACTGGTAATCAGTACTGGTTTAACCCCCAGTGCGACGCCCCTGGTTGTTGCTCTTACACATTGCACTTAATCTCATGCTGCTGTTTGTGCTGTTTACAGGTTATACCAGACAAAAGTTTCAGTTAAACTGTTCTGAGAACAGCAATAGCCAACAGTTTAAGTAAAACATTACTATTTAGTTATGCAGTATAGTACACAAGTCAAATGAACAATAGCTGTGCAAAACAAAACTGAACAAACACACTGATATCCCTCATTCACAAACAACACATTCATTTCTGATTCACACACACAACACTGCACAGATAGTAAAAAAAATGGAGCAGTAAAAGACTTGATCCTGTAGTCAATGTGACAGTAATTGTAAGTGTTGTCAAATCCATAGAGAGAAGATAATACTCACAGAGAACTAGAGGAAGAGAAATCAACTCCATACTGATCTACTGATGACTGACACGCCAACATTAAACACTCTGTAATAACACTCAACACTTCCTCTATAACACCATGTTCCTCCCCCTGCGTCACAATTTTCGTCTTCAAAACTAGAATAAGTGCGTCTCCAATCATAATATTGTTATAAGTGAAATAAGTGATGAAAGTGAAAGTGATGTATTTGCCAATGAATGGTAACCCATACTTGAAATGTGGTCTCTGCATTTAAACCATTTGCGGGTGGTTTCCCGAACAGGGATTAGACTAGTCCTAGACTAAATTAAATGCAAGAGGGTTTAAACTGAAAGCAACTTGCACTGACATATCTTAAAATACAGTAGTTCTCTTGGTTTTGCAGCAAAATGCACACAAGTATTGTTTTTAGTAAGGTATGTTTGTTAAAACTAGTTATATTTCATAATTAAACTAAGCTCTAGTCCTAACTTAAGGTAATCCCTGTTTTTTATGAACCTATTTTGGAAGGAACATGTCAAAATAAGCTAATTAATTGTAACCAGCTGTCTTTAGGCACTACAGTCGCAACTAGGATGGGACAATACATACCAATATTGTGATACAGTAATCGGTATGCTGACATCAAATTTTGATAATACATTGATAAACAAGATGCTTTGAACAGTTTTCCCAGCCTTGTTATTTTATGGCTCATTTGAGTGGCACTAAACACATGAATGATTGTAATGATGGATGCCCACCTCAGACACGTTTAAGTTCAAATGCTTTTATACCATTGATGGGCTGGTTAATTTAGAAATGTTTATACAAAACACATTTTTGTGTTGTTAAATGTGTCAGTTTACAAAGAAAAGCTATTAGCATAAAATGTTTGCGACCATGTGCGACCTGCAATTTTTTTCTAGTTTTGGTTTGAAAGACAAGTACATTGCGAGTATGGTGTACCTTTAACCCTCTGGGGTCCGACCATTTTGGGACACTGTCAGAGGTTCTGACATGCTCTTACATTTGGTCTTTTTTCAGTTGCTTTAAAACATAATAATGGCAAGTGTCTCATACCACTGTGTTCAGCACAAACTGGGCTAAAATATATGAGCTACATGTATGTACATGTTTGTATTTTTGAGAGAAAAAGGTTTATGCGTGGTTTTTAAAAAAGCTAAAATTTTAAGTCACTGATATAAGTCCACAAAACCCATACTAAACATGTTTTAACAAGACTTTTCTAAACAGAATCTATTAGTCTAGAGTTTTTTCTTCAAAATTATGTGAAAATCATCCTGCCTACTGATTCACATAAACCAATATATTGATTTAGAAATTGTAAGACACTTTTTGTTTAGAGAGGCCGTATGCGAGAAGGATTGATTGACAGCTAGCAAACAAAGGCTCGCATAATGAGCTGCATAATGAGGCAGGAGGGAACTACAGTAAAGAATGTGAGGACAAATGTATACATGTTTGTTTGAGGTTTATTAAGAAGTTCACAATATAATAAAAATAGAAATGAAGGTCAGTAGGACATTTTCAGTTTATTTGGGAACACACCCTATTCAAACACTTAACTTGTATAAGAAACTGATAAACAACAGAGCTGTAAACTTCATGTGGCTCATGTTACCATATAACTTTATGTCCAAAAAGTGTGAATATGTTTTTCCACTTCATAGTTTTGTACTGATGAGAGAGATGCAGACCTGTATAAGAGTTATGAACAGCTGTCAGCATAAATTGTCCACAGAAATACCCTTACATACATAACTGATGGATAAATGATAGCACTACATTCAGATAAACTATCATGCACATAAACTAAATTAGTATCTCAGATAAACATCTGCAATGATTAGTTATATAAAAGCTGTTTTCAGATGCCCTTCCCCTTATCGTCTAGATTCTGTTTTAAACGCGTTTCTGTAAGCGAGTATGAACTTTAAAAACAAATCGCATATGGCGTCAATGTGCGCGAGCTCGCGTCTCCGTGGAAACAACGCGGTGCTCATAATAAAACGGTGTCGCATGTAAAGCGCAATGTATGGAATGCGTTGCATGTAAACAATGTCATATTACAGCAGATCCCGCAGTGCAGCATTACTCAAAGTTGCCATGAAGGATACGAAAGTGAATAACTGTGTCTAACACTGTACAGCATCTAACAATGAAATCCCAATTACGTGATCATGCGCGAAGTCGTTTGTAAATAAGAATGCAAACATGGAATCATATTACAGCACACACTTAAAAGATACAGCAGTGAAGCATTACTCAAAGTTGCCATGAAGGATACGAAAGTGAATAACTGTGTCTAACACTGTATAGCATGTAACAGTGAAATCCGCCATTACGTGAAATCACGCGTACTCATTTGTAAACAATGTGAAAGTTTTTCAATCCGAAGCGTGCAGTCTGTTGAGGTTGCCTATGTAGGCTGAACTGCACAAGCCATAACATATTACATGATAGCAAATATAAATGAAGACAAATGACTTACAGTTTCTTCAGGAATATATCCTTCTCCATTGCGTCTTCCATTTTTCTTCTTCTTAGGTAACGTTAAAGATAAACGCTTCTCTTCCTCAATGTCCAGACATAAATGAAGATATTCCTCACGAGTGTGTATAAAGTTTATAATCCAAACATGCGGTAAAGTCTTTAAATCTGATAAAACTTTACGATTTGTTTATTATTGTTGGAACTGCTCGTCTCTTCATTACAATGCCAACAGCCTGTGGGCGTGACCGAATTAAAGATAATGAGCTCAGCCAGAAAAAAGGTACTCTCTTTACTTCAATGCAGATTATATAAACAGGAAATATTTGTTTTTGATTATAATTAGCTTGTTTAAAAGTAGACATTTCAGGCTTTCTTTGGATATGTGTATCATGTTTGTGTGACGAGTTTTCGCGGAGTTTCAACTGATTTTTGTAACGTGATTTGAGATACAGCTGGCGGAGACAGAAATGTCTGAACGAGCACCCTGTTTATTTTCTTTATTTGACAAAAACACAAAGATCTCTTGTTATTGTGAATGTACACTAATTAAAGAGGACCCTTCAGAGTTTCAAATGATGTCAAACACGTAAGTATTTTAAGTTGATTCTGCTATGATAAGGAGAAGACACGACGTCAAAACGCGTCCCCGCGTTTTTGGACCCCTGGGGGTTAAGGACATCCTCAGACCTCAGCTTCAGTAAGCAGTCATCAGATAAAACGGCATTGCGCCTCAGACTTAAAAGCATCGGATAAAATGACCTTGGTCCTGCCCTTTCTATCTGTATAGCGCTGTTTTCACTGTCCTAAAAACAGGCTGATGTCTTCCTTGTTCTATGAGAAATATGTATCGAGTTCTGATTGTGTAGCTTGTTTAGTGTGTTGTGATTCGATAGCAGCTTAGCTTGCCGTTAGCTTAGCTGCCACTGACGTTTTCCTGTGGGTGGAGTTACGTCAAAAATCTGTTCTAATGACGTCATTAAAGCAGGAGATAGAGGGCTGTAGTCCAAACCAGCCGTTCGAATATATCACCTGGCAGTGAACTTTGAGCTTTATCATTTTGCAGGTATTATTTATGCTATTATAGCAACATTTTGTCACAGGTCGGAGCGGACCAACACTATCGTGCGTCGGCGCTTCTCCATCAGTTACCACCCCGAGGAGCTCCCAAAACACCCCATGACCAGACGGACAAGAGAAATAAAATGTAACAAGATTTATTTATTTAAAAAGAGGGAAAAAGGGGAGGGGAAAGGGTTCTTAAAATGGGCGGCTTCTGAAACTTAGGGAAATAAGGGGATGGTCGAGTCGCTTCTGACTCTCACGTGGACTGCAGGTAAGTATTCCGTAGCTTCGATATTCTCGTCTCACACGTGAACTACAAGTAAGTATTCCCAGCTTCGATCTTCTCGTCTCACACGTGAACTACAGGTAAGTATCCCAGACTCTTTTCCTGGACTCAGAAGGGAAGGTACAGGTAAGTACACTGGTAGGTATACAGGTGAGTACACTGGGCTTGTGGCTCTGGGCATACAGGAGGTATACAGGTGAGTACACTGGGCTTGTAGCTTTGGGCGTACAGGAGGTATACAGGTGAGTACAGATGTGGCCTTTAAAAATGCGCGTCTCTGAAAGCAGAATGCCGCGATATAATAATAAAAAACCTGTAGAGGGCAGTCGTGTTTCAAGTAGGGCATACTGACGACAATGTGTGCTCGACTTTATGCTTTAAGCATACTATATGATATTGAAGTAACATGACAGGGATTCTCGGTGCTTTGGCAGTACTTTGATGTCACATGCAAGCTTTTTGACACGAAGTTTTCTTTTGCCAGTTACATAAACAGTCAAATATTCTTCATAAAAATCTGACTTAAACGCGGATCATTCGTCTTTTTTTTTGTGTACACTTACAGTAGAAGAGACGTGATGATAACGGAGTCTTATAACAAAATAATTCGCGAAGACCTTTGAAGAAACCGAGAGCATTTGCGCAATATCATTAACTAGTTTATCTAATTGTACATTTAGTTCATTTTTGCATCTGAACGTTTTTAATAGCCTGAACATGGTTGTAATGCGCTTTTCTGCATTACTGTACTTTTTATATTATCATGTTTTCCTTTACATGGTATGAAACTCGATATAAAGTGTGCAATGATGTTGAATAAATTTGTATAATGTGTTATATTTTGTAGTAAGTAAATAAAATCATGTTGTAAGTGCAAATATTCAATTTGAGGAGTTTCTGAGGTGTTTGTCATCGGCAAAAGGCGCAGTTTCTCTGTTGCTGATTAAAACCTGTTGGCTATATGGGATTTTTTAAAATTAACATTTGTTCTACTATTATTAAATTTTTTTGCCTACATTTACTCAAATAATATCAATGTAAAAATAGTAAGTAAATCATAGTTCAAGTTAGGCGTAAAACGTACATTTTTTTAAGTTGATGTTAAATACAAATAATATTAATTTGAAGAAAGCAATTATTACAGTTTCAAAAACTTAAATATATAATTCGGACATTATCAAATATATTGATTAAAATAATCTGTAAATTAAATACTTATATTATTAAGGCGTATACATCAAATAAAATATGTACATTTTAAACCAAATATCTATTTCTAGTCATTAATTTTGGTTTGTCTAACTAAAAAAAATCACATAACTGACATTAAAAGATTTTATTAAGTTACTTTAATCATTTATTTTAGATAGCCTACATTTACAAAGCCACTGAATCATTTTTACAGTGTATACATTGTGATCTTACGGTATTATTAAATGCATATAAATAAAAATATGTAAAACTAAATAAAAGAGATGTCATACACGGACATGAAAGGATACGTTTTCTTGTTCGGTCCACGTGGGTTAAACGGTCACATAGCCTATTCTCCATTAAAATTCGACTTAAATACGCATCATTTGATTCATTTTTTCTGTGCAATTAGAAGAGACGTGATGTATAACTGAGTCTTATAACAAACCTCTATTCGCGTAGACCTTGAAGAGACCGAGAGCATTTGCGCAATATCATCAACTAGTTTATCTAATTGTACATTTAGTTCATTTTTGCATCTGAACGTTTTTAATAGCCTGAACATGGTTGTAATGCGCTTTTCTGCATTACTGTACTTTTTATATTATCATGTTTTCCTTTACATGGTATGAAACTCGATATAAAGTGTGCAATGGTGTTGAATAAATTTGTATAATGAGTTATATTTTTGTAGTAAGTAAATAAAATCATATTGTGAGTGTAAAAATTCATAAATTCGAGGAGTTTCTGAGGTGTTTGTCATCGGCAAAAGGCGCAGTTTCTCTGTTGCTGATTAAAACCTGTTGGCTATATGGGATTTTTTAAAATTAACATTTGTTCTACTTATTATTAATTTATTTTTTTGCCTACATTTACTCAAATAATATCAATGTAAAAATAGTAAGTACATCATAGTTCAAGTTAGGCGTAAAACGTACATTTTTTTTTAAGTTGATTTTAAATGCAAATAATATTAATTAGAAGAAAGCAATTATTACAGTTTCAAAAACTTAAATATATAATTCTGACCTTATCAAATATATTGATTAAAATAATCTGTAAATTAAATACTTATATTATTAAGGCGTATACATCAAATAAAATATGTACATTTTAAACAAAATATATATTTCTAGTCATTTATTTGGGTTTGTCTAACTAAAAAAAAAACACATAACTGACATTAAGTTAATTTAATCATTTATTTTAGATAGCCTACATTTACAAAGCCACTGAATCATTTTTACAGTGTATACATTATGATCTTACGGTATTATTAAATGCATATAAATAAAAATATGTAAAACTAAATAAAGGAGATGTCATACACGGACTCCATGAAAGCATACGTTTCTTGTTCGGTTCACGTAGGGTTAAACGGTCACAAAGCCTATTCTCCATAAAAATCCGACTTAAATGCGCATCATTTGATTCATTTTTTTCTGTGCAATTAGAAGAGACGTGATGTATAACGGAGTCTTATAACAAACCTCTAATTCGCGTAGATCTTGAAGAGACCGAGAGCATTTGCACAATATCATTAACTAATTTATCTAATTTTACATTTTTTTTGTGATTTGTGAATTCATGTTCTGCTTGCCCCAATTCCAAATATTCTGTTGTATTATTATTCCCATTTTTTGTTAAACCGAGTATAACTCCCAAGCTAAACACCTACAAAACCGTTTTGTCCAGTCAACAGTGTATGATATTCAGCTCGTCTTGATTTAATTATTTTATTCCGCCGAATGGAAAAAAATCCATAGGCTATCTGAATGAATGGGATTCATAAATTAAGTACAATAGTCTATACGTGCGTTAGTGAGACCTGTCGGCAGATCACGTTTGCCAAAACATGAAAAGAAACGCGCTTTCAAAACATATTGCGAGCAAACACAGACGTCTTCATCCGGACGGGATTACATTTCTCAGATGACCTCTGAGTTCGGCGAAAAACAGTAGGTAAAATGCTCTGAAATTTACAGATTACAGAGGTCGTCATAGAAAAACACAGACATGATCGATTCAGATGGGATTAAAAACACAGTGGACCTCTGAGAAGCATGATTTTCTCAAAATGATTTTTGTCGAGGGTGCCCCGCAAGCACGAGTTTGAAGCCTATGAATGAAAACGTTATTATTCGCTTTGCGCCAAACCCTGTTGCTGAAGGAGACGGACCGGAGCTCCGGCAAGGTGTGTTGTGGACCCGAGGAGGCGGAGCTGCGCTCCGGTGCGCTCCGGCCCAATTTAACCTATTACTTCCACTAACTGAGGTATCCTTCCTCCTTTGCTATCTGCCTGGTATGATTTTATTGGTCTTCTAGGAATAATTTTCATATTATCTTACTTAATGGGGCGCAGCGCAAACCCGTTGGCCTGTGACATCACACTACCGCGAGATCTATTCAAAAGCATACTGTAGGCCTCCTGTCTCGCGGTGCTAAGATGTCACATGCCGTCCGATCGGGCTGCGTGGCGCCGCAAGTCGTCAAACGAGCGCTGAGCATTGAGTCAAATACTGTAAGACACGCGTCAGAAAATTACCGAGGTCCGGACGGCCATGCCCTTTTTTTGCCTCAAAATGCAGACAAATAATGTTTTTAGTAAGGCATGTTTGTTAAAACTAGTTATATTTCCTATTTAAACTAAGTCCTGGCTTATAAAGACCCCGCAAAAACCCTGCTACAGCTCCTGAGGGGGTGCTCTCACTATTCACATGTAAATAAAATGGTTAGAAACCGGTTTTTCTGGTTCTCATTGCAGGACTGTGCGGGGGGAGGGCATTCCGTTTCCATGTGGAGACATTTAACAAACACATTTGATATACAAGTTCCAGATTACAACAAAAACCAAAAACACATCACGTTTGATAGCAGTGCATGTAGGCCCTACTTATTTGAGTATAATGATAGAGTAAGTATTATGTTGGACACTATTTTGGATATCAAATTGTCCTTTTCTCCAGACAAATAAAACACTGATGTGCATGTCTATAGATCTTATCTAAAGAGTCATTGCTATCATTTTCACTTTTGTGTTGGGTTAATTCCCTGACCAGACCTCTGTCATTTTCTTATGCTCGTCTTATAATTTGACTCAACGCTCAGCGCTTGTGTGGCTTCTTGCTGCGCCACGCAGACCAATCGGCATGTGATGTCTATAAGCAGAGGTGGGACAAAGTCATTGTTATGCAAGTCACAAGTAAGTCTTTGCCCTCGAATCCCGAGTCAAGTCGAGTCAAAGATGAGGCAAGTCCCAAGTCGAGTCAAAAGTCAAAGCCAACAAGTCTCAAGTCGAGTCCAAAGTCCTACCATTTTAGTTTCGAGTCATGTCAAGTCCTCTTACCACAGAAATAAAATGCATGCTGTGGACAGGTGGAGGGAGGCCCCTATACTGCATTGCATTTTCAAAAGATCAAATATGCCATGATGCCACCATGGCTGAAAACTCGCTCCACTGTAGCACTAGAAGCAGGCACTGCCAAGGCTACTTGAAAGAGTGAAGGAAGAGTGCCCAGAACAAAATGGCATTCTGTCCTTCTGCCATGTCAATGTAGTGACTTAGCTGCAGTGGTATAGATCAGTGGTGTAGTCTAGATTTTTGTAGTGAGTATACTGTGATTTTTCCCTCTCATCCTTATGCTCACTCGTCCCAGCGCGACACCTCATAAGCACCACAACACTCACAGATGCATACAGTATGGATCTTCATGTAACTAAGAGCATTCTGAAAGTGTACTCATGAACACATAAACTGAATGTGTTAACAACATGTCAGTTTATTACAAGAGAAAAAAGACTTTAACAGCCAATGGGTTTACAGCTGGGGAAACTGGATTGATTTTTAGACTGGTTTAGTGTTAATCAACATCTAACTCAGGGACAAAAGTTACTTAACTGTTAATTAAAATTAAATAAACTGTTTACAATCTTCAATTCGTGGCAAACACATGCATTGAAGGTGAAAAAAATATATACTCCTTCAATAGCTATTATCTGACAACTATTGATAACATTACCATGTGTTGTTTAATGGTGTAAATGTTTTTAATTAATACACATTTAAGATGACCATGAATTAACTCTTATTTGCATAGTCATTGATATAAAAGCTTATTTTTGCATATAATATAAGCATTGTCTAAAACTGAAAATAGGCTTATACTTAATTATTATTACAAGACCGTCTAGCCTAATATTTGCAAGTCTGAACTGAACATCAACGCAGACATGAATTTCCTCACAGAAGTTTAAGATCATATACATCTTGAACGTAGATATATAAATGAACACATAGAAGGGAAGTTTAACACTGTGAAGCACAAACAAACATGCAGAGCAACTGAAGGCAGCTAAAAACCATCAGGATATAATCACAGGCAGGGCATGAAATTAACACCCGACCACGCGCCAAATGCGGGTGGATTTTGCAATTGGCGGGTAACACTGTCAATCTACCAGCCACATTGGCGGGTAGCCAATGCGAATCAGTGATGCGCGGGTCATTGTATAAACAACCCACTCCCGACAGACATTTTCAACTAACCCAACTCGACCGACTGACCGCGTCCTGAATATCATTAAAATATTTTTGGATGACTCGTAACCGGCACCCGCTCATTTCTTATCAACCTGCGCATATCACCGATGCAAATTGAGTGATTCATTGAGAGGATGCGACTGCTGTTTCGCAACGTTCATGCGATTGGAAAGAAGATGAGGCACTACACGTTTGGATGTGCGAGTAAGTATTAAATTGTTGGTGAGATGGGATGAGAATGCAATGCTGACATATACTGCTGTACATTCACAGTTGCACAGATGTGTAGTGCTGCTGTGACGGATCAGAACTTTTGATGTGTAAACTTTAGAGAGAGTTGCGCTTACTATGCCTTATACTGTAGTACATTAACATACATTTTGCGAATATAGTAATGAAAAACAACGTATGTGCGGCGTTTATGTGCGCAGTTTGTGCCCCCTCTGTCTCTGTGTGCGTGCGCGGGTTTAAGGGGACTCAATAGGGCACATCGGAGAGACGCATTCCTAAAAGCATGCGTACATAAAATCGTTCTGCTCTTGACAGGGCACATATAAACAAAATGATCTCAACAGTATTCATTTTCTAATAAAACATTTCTTTATGTCTTAAGTGTATGTATAGAGAGTCAAAAACCAGTCTGTGCTGGTCTTAAAGAGACAGTAACCTCAATTAACCTACTTAAGTCTGTGTCATTAATGTTAATCAAACAACCTAAGACAAAGAGAAATTCACTTTTGTAGCTCTGAAAAAAGTATATTTAATTCATACAATAAAGACAGTGTTATAATTTACTATTCGGGCAAAAAAAAACAACTGGCTGGTAAAAACTCTCTGTGGCAGGTGGATTTCTAAATCCACCTGCCACAGTGGCTGGTGATCAAAAAAGTTAACTTCAGGCCCTGATCACAGGCTTATTTTATTGCATTTTGAGCCTTACCTCCAGAAAAAGTAATAAACTGGACTGATGATTTAAATGTTGTTTACTCACATGTGCGTTGTAAACTCTATGGATTTTATGTTGCAGCACTGCTTCACTTGTTCACTTCTTCACATGGACTGTTTGTTTACAGTGTCGCGTGAGCAGCTACACTCCAGGTTCGACTTCATTTGGCGTAAAGCAGACCTCTTGGTGATGTCAAAGTTATTTTTAGTGGGTATACGGAAATCCTTGACAATTTCTAGTGGGTATACAGCGTAGTCCTGCATATCACGTAGACTACACCACTGATATAGATCTCTTGGTGATGTCAAAGTACCGCGAGAGCGATTCCAGTTATCACGTGGATAAATCCGCTTTGAATCGCTCTCGCGGTACTTTGCTGTCACTCGCCTGTGAGTTTTTGTAGCGCCACACCACTCTGCTCCCCAGTCACTTTCGCGCCGCTATAGTGATTTCATATGCCGATCGGATCGCGCAGTTCGGCAGAAAGTCAAACACACCAAATATATAGCCTAATATGTATATGCATTTCAACCCGCTAAAGTAGCAAGTGTTGTCGTGATTTCGGTCTTATTGGCCGCTTTGTCTTTGTTTCACCATGTGTTGTGTTGTGTTTATGTTTTGACAGCTCCACACGTGCGCGCCTTCCACCTGGTTACCTCATTATCTCCGACTCTTCTCACCGGCGTCCCACACCTGATCCATATTTATTGCCCATCCGGTTTGATTTAAATTCCCCTCGTTTCCTCTGTTCCTTGCAAGTTCGTCTTTGTATGTTCATGCCCGCTAGCCTGGCTAGTTCTAGTCCTGTCGTGTCGAGTACCTGTGTGTAATTTTGTCTGGATTGTTTACCGTGCTCTCTGCTGCCTTATCTCTTCAGATTCCCCGCCCCGCTGTCAGTCTCTCCCGAGTGGTGTGTCCCCGCCAAGCCTCTGTTAACACTCTGTCCGTGGATTCTCTGAGCGCCCGTCTACATCTAGCGCTGTCCAGCTGCAGTGCGCTCTGCGCGTAATCCTGCATAAGACTCGGACTCCTGCTGTGCGCTGTCCAGCACATTCTCTGCTGAAGACTCGGACCGCCTCTCTCTCTCTCTCTCGCTGTGCCCCGCCTGGAACTCTCTCTCTGCCCTGTGTCGGGTTGTTTCGAGTGTGGACGGAGGGTGGATGTCCTACAGCCCTGCTGGGTTTCTCTCTTCGAGTGCTTGCCTGTACCTGACGACACAGAGTGTTTTGCCACACACATTCACATTTTTCATGAAGACATAGAGTGTTTTTCTCCTATACATACCTGCCATTGTGTAACTCATTAAAAAACCTCTGCATTGGGATTCCTGACTTTTGTGGTTCCTGACAGGACGAACTTGCCAAGATGGATCCCGCGGAGGTTGATGCTCTCCGGTCAGCGCTCGCCCAGCAGGGTTCATGGTTAGGACAACACTCTGCTCGCCTCACCACCACTTCTCAAGAGGTTGAGGGTTTGTCAACCCGTTTGAATGACCTTTCCTCTCGGCTTGACCAGGTCAGTCATGATGCCATCCCACCCAGTCAGTCGTCGCAGACGGAACCTCACGTCACAGCTCCTCCTCCATATAATGGCGATCCCGCCTCCTGCCGGGCTTTCCTTTCACAATGCTCTCTGGTTTTCGCCCTCCAGCCCCGCCGCTATGCCTCTGAACGCACCCGGGTTGCGTATGTGATTACCCTTCTGGTTGGCAAGGCGCGCGAGTGGGCTACGGCCGTATGGGATGCCAGCGATCCTTGCTGTCGGTCTTTCGACGAGTTTAGGGAGGAGATGGAGAAACTTTTCGACCGGTCGGTGCGCGGGGACGCCGCTGCAGCTCGCTTGGCACATCTTGTCCAGGGCAGACTCACAGTTACTGAATATGCTATTGAGTTTAAGACCTTAGCGGCTGCCTGCCACTGGAATGAAGCGGCTCTCCGAGCCCAGTTTGTAGAGGGGTTGTCCGATGATCTTCAGGACGAGATCGCTCTTCATGACCTCCCTCCGTCGCTAGATGCCATCATTGATCTCGCTCTCCGGATCGAGGCCCGGAGACTGCTTCGCAATCAGCGACGCTCCATTCGTCAGCGAGTGTTTTCGGAGGAAACCACCACTTCCCCTTCTTCACCTTTGCCATCAGCCGAGCCTGAACCCATGCAGCTGGGGCGGTTGCGCCTGTCACAGAGAGAGAGAGAGAGAGGCGTATACAGAAGGCCCTGTGCTTGTATTGCGGGAAGCCCGGGCATTTTGCAAGGGTCTGCCCGTTAAAAGCCGCTGCCCATCAGTGAGTACGGGAGTCCTGGTGGGCACTTCTTCAAAACTCTCCCCTGTTTCCAGTACCCAACTCCCCGTCATTTTGTCCTTCGCTGGGCGTGATCATCCGTCCACTGCCCTTCTCGATTCTGGTGCGGAGGGCAACTTCATTGATGAAGTGCTGGTGCGCGCCTGGGGTGTCCCGGTTGTCCCTCTCCAATCCCCTTTGGATGTCTGGTCCCTCAAGGGGCAGCAGATGGCGCGGATTACACATTGCACTTCTCCTGTGAGTCTCTCTGTGTCTGGTAATCATCGTGAGGAGATTGTGTTGCACGTCCTTCATGCGTCTCTATCCCCTATTATTTTAGGGCATGGATGGTTAGCGCAACACAATCCTCACGTTGATTGGCAGCATAGTATTATCTTGTCTTGGTCCCAGTCTTGTCATGTGTCATGTCTTGGTTCTGCTGTGTCTGGTTCTGTTCTTTCTCTTCCTCAGGTTCCGGCGGTCGATTTGACCGGGGTCCCGGCGGAGTATGCGGATATCGCTCAGGTGTTTAGTAAAGCCCGGGCCACCTCCCTGCCTCCTCACCGGCCATATGATTGCGCTATTGATCTCCTCCCCGGCACTTCTCCGCCTAAGGGTAGACTTTATTCGTTATCGGGTCCTGAGAGAGAGGCTATGGACCAGTATATTAATGATGCCCTGCGTGCCGGTCTCATTCGTCCCTCCACCTCGCCCGCAGGGGCGGGGTTTTTCTTTGTTGGCAAGAAGGACGGCTCCCTGCGCCCTTGTATTGATTATAGGGGATTAAATGACATTACTGTTAAGAATAGGTACCCCCTTCCCTTAATGTCTACTGCGTTTGAGCTCCTGCAGGGGGCGCAGTTCTTTACTAAGCTAGATTTACGCAACGCCTATCATCTGGTGCGAATTAGAGAGGGAGATGAATGGAAGACAGCCTTTAACACCCCTACCGGACACTTTGAGTACTGCGTTCTGCCGTTCGGCCTTTGTAACGCCCCCTCTGTCTTCCAGACTCTGGTTAATGATGTGCTGAGAGACATGGTTAACAAGTTTGTCTTTGTGTACATAGATGATATTCTCATCTTTTCTCCCTCTATGCAGGAACACACTCAGCATGTTCGCCGAGTCTTACGCCGGCTGTTAGAAAATAAGTTGTATGTCAAGGCGGAGAAGTGCGAATTCCATCGTAAGTCAGTTTCGTTCCTGGGTTTTGTTGTTGCCCCCGGTGAGATCCGTCCCGATCCTGCCAAGATCAAAGCGGTGGCCGAATGGCCAGTCCCCGACTCCCGTAAGGATTTATTAAGATTTCTGGGTTTCGCCAATTTTTACCGGCGATTTATCAGAAATTATGGTCAGATTGCTCAACCTCTTACTGCTCTCACTTCCACTAAGGAGAGGTTTGTCTGGAATTCCAGTGCTCAGGAGGCCTTTGATATTTTAAAGTCCCGGTTTATCTCTGCTCCTGTTCTCTCTATTCCAGATCCGGCTGCTCAATTTATTGTGGAGGTGGATGCTTCGGATGTCGGGGTAGGCGCCGTTTTGTCTCAGCGGTCTGCTAAGGATGGCAAGGTGCATCCCTGTGCCTTTTTCTCCCATCGGTTAAACCCAGCAGAGCGAAATTATGACATAGGCAATCGGGAGCTGCTGGCAGTCAAACTGGCTTTGGGTGAGTGGCGTCACTGGTTAGAGGGGACCTCGGAGCCCTTCCTGGTCTGGACGGATCATAAGAACCTCGAATACATCCGTTCAGCCAGGAGGTTATCTTCTCGTCAGGCTCGTTGGGCGCTCTTCTTTGACAGATTTAACTTCACCCTCTCGTACCGGCCCGGTTCCAAGAATACTAAGCCCGATGCTCTCTCTCGTTTGTTCGAAAGCCCCGGTTCCGCTGGGGACGAAACCATCCTCCCGGAGGGGCGGGTGGTGGGTGCCTTGCGCTGGGGAATAGAACAACGGGTGAGACGGGCCGGCCGGGAAGGGGAAGTGCCAGAAGGGTGCCCAGCGGGTCGATTGTGGGTTCCGAATGCGCTTCGCTCCGAGGTCATCCGGTGGGGTCACGAGTCCAAGTTTGTTTGCCATCCGGGGGTTCGGAGAACGTTGGCTACCGTACGTCAGCGTTTTTGGTGGCCCTCTATGGGTCCCGATGTCAGACAGTTTGTGTTAGCCTGTCAGGTTTGTGCCCGTAATAAGGCCTCTCATCAAGCCCCTATTGGTCTGCTTAAACCACTACCCATTCCCTCTCGTCCTTGGTCACATATCGCCATCGATTTTGTAACCAATTTGCCTAGTTCTAAGGGAAACACTGTAGTTTTGACCATTGTCGACCGCTTCTCCAAGGCTGCTCACTTTGTCCCTTTGCCCAAGTTGCCCACTGCCAAGGAAACTGCCCAGGTTATGATCGAACACGTCTTTCGCTTACATGGTCTGCCCACAGACGTTGTTTCAGATAGGGGTCCTCAGTTTATTTCTCGTTTCTGGCAAGAATTTTGTAGACAAATAGGCTCCACAGCTAGCTTGTCTTCAGGGTATCATCCTCAGACCAACGGGCAATGTGAACGGGCTAACCAAGATTTAGGTAGAGCTCTCCGCTGTCTGACATCGCAATATCCGAGCTCCTGGTGCCAACAGTTACCCTGGGTTGAATACGCCCATAATTCTCTCCCTGTTTCTTCCCTTAACATGTCCCCTTTTGAGGCGTCCATGGGGTTTCAGCCCCCTTTATTCCCATCTCAAGAACCCGATGCGGTGGTTCCGTCTGCGCTGGCTTTTGTCCGTCGTTGCAAACGCACCTGGAGGAAAGCTAGATTTACATTACGTCAGATTTCCAGACGAACCAAGGCCGCGGCCGACCGTCACCGTAGAACTGCGCCCCGTTTTATCTGTGGGCAGAAAGTATGGCTTTCGTCCAAGGATTTACCTCTCCGTGAGCCTTCTCGCAAGTTGGCTCCACGATTCCTTGGGCCATACAGCATTGTTAAGGTCATTAATCCCGTGACGGTCAGGCTCAGATTGCCCCCAGCACTCGGTCGGGTTCATCCAGTTTTTCACGTGTCTAAACTGAAGCCTCTGTATTTTTCCCACCTTAACCCTGTTCCCTCTGCCCCCACCCCTCCCACCCCTCAGCTTATAGATGGTGCCCCTGTGTATTCGGTTAAGTCGTTACTGGATATGCGTCGCCGGGGTAGGGGATTTCAATATCTCGTTGACTGGGAAGGATATGGTCCGGAGGAGAGGTGTTGGGTACCGGCCCGGGACATCCTGGACCCTGGGCTGATAGAGGATCTCCGCCGGCGACGGGGTGAGCCCCCTCATGGACCGCCCGGTGGCGGTCGTGGGGGGGGGAGTCCTGTCGTGATTTCGGTCTTATTGGCCGCTTTGTCTTTGTTTCACCATGTGTTGTGTTGTGTTTATGTTTTGAAAGCTCCACACGTGCGCGCCTTCCACCTGGTTACCTCATTATCTCCGACTCTTCTCACCGGCGTCCCACACCTGATCCATATTTATTGCCCATCCGGTTTGATTTAAATTCCCCTCGTTTCCTCTGTTCCTTGCAAGTTCGTCTTTGTATGTTCATGCCCGCTAGCCTGGCTAGTTCTAGTCCTGTCGTGTCGAGTACCTGTGTGTAATTTTGTCTGGATTGTTTACCGTGCTCTCTGCTGCCTTATCTCTTCAGATTCCCCGCCCCGCTGTCAGTCTCTCCCGAGTGGTGTGTCCCCGCCAAGCCTCTGTTAACACTCTGTCCGTGGATTCTCTGAGCGCCCGTCTACATCTAGCGCTGTCCAGCTGCAGTGCGCTCTGCGCGTAATCCTGCATAAGACTCGGACTCCTGCTGTGCGCTGTCCAGCACATTCTCTGCTGAAGACTCGGACCGCCTCTCTCTCTCTCTCTCGCTGTGCCCCGCCTGGAACTCTCTCTCTGCCCTGTGTCGGGTTGTTTCGAGTGTGGACGGAGGGTGGATGTCCTACAGCCCTGCTGGGTTTCTCTCTTCGAGTGCTTGCCTGTACCTGACGACACAGAGTGTTTTGCCACACACATTCACATTTTTCATGAAGACATAGAGTGTTTTTCTCCTATACATACCTGCCATTGTGTAACTCATTAAAAAACCTCTGCATTGGGATTCCTGACTTTTGTGGTTCCTGACAAGTGTAGCATGCTAATGGTCAGTGCTTCACTATTACTAAAAGTTTGAAATGTCACAAAACCATGCTGTTACGCATCCTCACGCTATTTTTAGCGGGTATATGGAAATCCTTTACAATTCCTAGTAGACTACACCACTGCTGAGCTGTACTGGTACGGTCCCATAATCCAAACCAACGTGGGACTGCAGTGATTGGATGTCGTGCAGGCAGCGCGCGTGCTCTCTGCATGCAGGTGGTGCACATTTTTTTCATAGATGCAGACACACTGAGAGCGGCGCGGCCGTGTGCATTTTTTGTGTAATGGGTAGGTTGCTTCACTGCTGATTCTTGCCATACCTCCGTTGCCTAAATGCGCACGCATACGGTGACATGTCATCATGGTGTACAAACAGTTAAAGGGTCTTTTAAGTAAGATAAAGTCAAAATGAAACAGAGATGACCAATAAAATCAAACCAGGCAGACAGAGGTGCAGCACAGAGGTCAGATGCGCAGTTAGTGGAAGTGCAAGAGAGATGTAAGTAATCAAACGCTGACTATTATACAGCAGTTTATTGACGAGAAATATGAAACCGTAGTGACTGTCAAGATGACAGGACAAGAAACATTAATGCCGCTGAGCACTTGGGTGTCCAAATTTAATGCGCTGCTTTCTCTCCCTCCAGTAATTCACTTTCCGTTATTCAGCATGTTTATTAACAACATTCAACGCCACCCTTTAATTCTTGAAGATATGTTTTTAACTGTATAATGATCCCTGTGTTGCACTGGACTTCTGCTAAGCTTGAACTTGAAAACGCGATGCATCACGTGCGCGGTACAACGCTTCATCCACCCGTAGCGCGCGTGCACGGAGTTTAAATGTTCATATTTTGGCTTGAACATTTTATTGCATTCAGTCTTAAAGCCTAATAAACAGTACCTGTTGAAGTCATTAAAGTTAAATAAATAACAAAAGAAGAGAAAGTGTGCAGCAGTGTGCCCAGGATGGTAAAATAATTATTACAATGTATTCCTAATGACCAACACAAGTCTTCTGCATACTGACATGGTTTGAAATCTATAGGTATTTGATTCTTTGGTTTTCTGATGTATTAAAATTCATATATGTAGAGCTGGGAAATAAGAAGCTTTTTTTCCTGGGGTGCATGCCCTGGAAAATACTTATATGGACCTCGGTATTTATAAAATCATGCAATGCGGCGTGTTTGTCTTTACAGTTATGAAATTTATTATTTTAAACACACATTTAACAAAGTATATATTGTAAGTGTAAATATTCATAAACTCAACACTTCGGAGGCGTTTTTCTAAAGAATAATGTTTAAACTTTATTGGTGGTGGTTGAGAATAATTCCTCTTTCCATATGTAACGCATTTTAGCGCAATATAAATGTATCATATTGTTATTCTTAATATATAAGAATACTTATATATTTTTTACAACATTTATAACATATTTATATATTTATATATATATAAAGATGCTTAGTACAATAGCTTTGCTTCATATAAGTTTCTGTAATAAATCATTAAATCAATCACAAAACGTGTTGACAGTGGCAAATAAAATGCTTGTTAATTTAAACAAGGCAGAAAGGTGTATAAAACAGCTTTAATTAACAATATCTGAATTGGCTCTTTTGCACACTTCTAATTTTCTCATGTCATAATTTATAATTATTAATTAGATTGAATATAAATAAATTTTGAAAAGTGTTGAATGCGAACGTGTAAGATATCTGGAAGGCGATGCGGTGTGTTTGTCTCTACAGCCACATGTTATAAAATTGATTATTTTACACACACATTTCACAAAGTACATATTGTAAATATTCATAAACTCAACATTTCGGAGGTGTTTTTCGTCCGCAAAAGGCACAGTTTCTCTGTTCGCGTCAATTATTTTGGTTTGACCAACTAAAAAAACACATAAGTGACATTAAGACATTTTATTAAGTTACTTTAATAAATTATTTTAGTGATATTCTATTTTACAATAATATTTTTTTACAATTATGAATTACGTAGAAACACTGACTGCATATGCGCAAGAAAGGTAGCCTATTATTAAAGATTTTATAAATATAAATATGTAAAAACGAAATAAAAAAGATATCATATGCCAACTGTACAGCCCGCATGGGTTTAAAAGCCTTTTTTCTAAAGAATAATTTGTCAACTTTATTGGTGGTGGTTGAGAAGAATTCCTCTTTCCATATGTAAAGCATTTTAGCGCAGTATAAATGTATCATATTGTTATTCTTAAAATATAAGAATACTACTATATTTTTTACAACATTTTTAACTTTAAAACATGTCTTTTTTATACCACATTAATCTCTTTAAAATATTGATACTTTTAGAAAAACTGACAATTATAAATATTATGAACAAACAATGAAACGGTGTCAAAATTCGACAACACAAATAATTAAGATATTCATTGAAATAGAGTCGCGTTTATTAGGCTAACACTAAATTCTCTGTTGCACTTCCTATAAATTCGCATTGCACGTATCTTAATAGTTGTATGCGCTGTTATGCTGGCAAGAAGGGGTTGACATATCACTTTGCTGTTTTAATACAGTAGCAATGTAAAATATTCAGCAATGCCCTTATTAACTTCTGGAAACAACGGCAATCCAATGTTTTTATGCGCCACCTGGTGGATATTCTGTGAAGCGAAACACATTAAGGGAAAATGGAAAGTAGCCCCCCCGAAAGCACTTGCAGAATGCTGCGAGACTCTGCGAGACGAATTGGCGAATGCCGCGGGAGAAAACGCGAATTTTTAAAGGCCACATCTGTACACTGGGCTTGTATCTTTGGGCGTACAGAAAGTATACAGGTGAATACACTGGCTTCTGGGCTTTAGGGGGTACAGGAAGTATACAGGTGAGTACACTGGGTTTTTGGGCTTTAGGGCGTACAGGAAGTATACAGGTGAGTACACTGGGCTTTTGGCATTGGGCATACAGGGAGGTATACAGGTGAGTGCTTAGGTGGGTTCGACTTACAGGCAAGCGAATGGGCGAATGTACAGGGCTTTAGCCCTTCGAGACTCAGGTGGTTGGAGAAGACGTATGGGCACACAGCAGACTTCTAGTTTTCCTCTCTCAGACAGCCCTACGAAGAACACATTAGCGTTGACTTCCCAACATATAGTGGAACAGTCCCGCCACAGAGCCCTTGGCTCACACCTGCAGCAGAGAACACACAAATTTCCTTCAGTATTATGAATACCTCTATGAACATACAAGGAGAGCTACGACACCTCTTTACTCAAGCAAAAAGGGGGCAGATGGAGACACAGGGCGATGCTGCTTCGGTATTTGGACAAGCACACCCACCCAACAGATGGTATCACACCTGTGGGTAGGTCGTGGTAGGGGGTCGTACAATGCAGCGTACTGCTAGAGCGGGGCCAACCGCTTTCGAATCTCCTTTTCTTCAGACAGCGGGGCGAGAGGTTTGGACATAGACTGACATCTGGAAACACTCAACAGGTGTATAGTCATACACAAAGACAGCGATTACACTTCCCCCACATTACAGGCAATTACAAGCTCTCCCTCTTTCGTTATTAAGCACAATATTCACAGCCAATCCTTACTTTACACAGCCGAAGCGCCACCACCAGGCGGGGAAGGAGATCGACAGGTCCCAGTCGTGTACATAGAGGGGACAGCCGCCCAATGCCACCACTCAGCTCTTCTGAAACAGGGCTCTTTCTTCGGCCTAGGAGGTGATCACTGACAACACTGACAACAGCACAGCACTACAATTGTCCAGTTGCACACACTTCAAAAGAATCACCCACCGCACTCCACACACTCACAGTGATATAAGGTCAGTGCCACAGCTTTGGGCCGGGCTTGGAGTCCTGAATAGTCAAATGACTGGGGCAGAGGGCAAACACAAGCAAGCATCAAGGCCACGATCCTTGAGCTCCTCCTTCCTTTCTTTGGCTGGTTCCAGCCCGCCAACAGATCCTCAAAACGAACTGGGTGGTTAACACACTTAATCGGGTAGACAGAGATGAACTGGGGCAACAGTATTAGCAACCATGCAAATGGCAATACAACAGCAAGAAGAGTTCCAAACGTGACACACTGTTCCTTTAACTGCTTAGTACCTCACTCTTCATTACAGATGTCCCAGGCATCCAGAGCCTTGTTTACACAGAATACTCCATTCTCTTCCGTCACTAATTTCTTCCCTTAGATCCGCTTCCTGTGTCCTTCCGACACACACAGTCCCTTCAAGATACACAGTCGAATCCATAACAAACACTGCATAAATGAATGATTGAACACTTATCTCCGTCTCCGTTTTCAGCCCAATTCTCCGTCTTGATTCCGCCCAGCCTGTAAATCCACACAGGCATGTCTCTCCAAACACACCAACAGCTTCCACCTCACCCACAGCGCACGCCGGAATAAACTTCACGCTTCCGGTTTCCTTAACACCTTATTAAGGGGCCTCCTCTTCCCTACAATGTCCAATCACCGATCGCCACATTCGCTTAACACACCTGATCCCTATGATCCTTGATTTCTTTGCCCGGAGTTGGCCGGAACCGACCCGGTGTTACAGTGAAGTTGGTCCAGGTGGAACTATTTCTGCAATTTTGGTTCCGCCGGCATAAAGTCACTCCGTGACAATTACACACCAACTAAAGTTTGAAAAATGGGATCAGGAAGAACGTGAGCTTTCAGCATATAAAGTATAGTTTTACTTAACAAAATGAGTACCTAATTTTAAGGCATAGTATAAGTAGGTGAACTGAGATGCGGCATACATGACTGTTTGACAGTTAATCTACAAATAAAGCGTCACGTAAACTAACACAGCATTTCAAATGTTTGGTTGGGACTTTTTCATACAGCATCAGATGGAGCAAATAAACAACACTTATTTGTCATTAATTGCACATAATAATAATGATAGTGTTATTAAAAATTTATACATAATTAATGGACTAAATCTTTAAAGCTGGTGAACAACTGCTGTTTTTCACACATTGGTAATACCACAGAACTGAAACTAAAACCACACTAAACTTGATCTCCATTAGACCCCTGATGTGTGCTGCTATATATGTACCTGTGACCACAGACATCAGTGATGCTTGAGAAGACAATAATAACGTCTCGGTTACGGATGTAACCCTCGTTCCCTGAAGGAGGGAACGGAGACGTCACGTCGTGACCGACGAATTGGGAACTCGCTTAGAGAGACCAATCTGCTTCGTATACTACTAAAACGCCAATGAACTTGGCATTGAGATATTTGCATAATGCTGGCGCCGCCCCGCCAGGTGCCTTTATAAGCAGCAGGTGCAAATAGGGAAATTAGCTTCTTTTCGCTGAGAAAGCCGGGAAAATGAGACCGGCCGATAAACAGCAGGTGGCAGCACCTGTGGCGACGGGACGTGACGTCTCCGTTCCCTCCTTCAGGGAACGAGGGTTACATCCGTAACCGAGACGTTCCCTTTCAGTCGGTCACTACGACGTCACGTCGTGACCGACGAATTGGGAATCCCTACCAAAACGCCACTAGGGGCTGACCTCTTCCAGTGACTGCGTAAAAGCCCTCCGGTTCCACTTAAGGAGGAGGAGGTAGGTTTTAAGGCAGAAGGCCGGGCACTAGATGTTCCTTTAACCCCACAGAAGTGCCAGCGACTGGGAAGCGCCCTACCTGAGCGGGATAGGAACGCTGCGGAAGCCACCACCCGTCTTAAGGGCTAATGGTGGGCGAAAGTCAACCGTAGTTGAGGAATAAAGACAGCCGTGGCTGTGTAAGCAAAGCAGTGCTCTGCTAAGGGAAACGTGGGCTGGTAGGATTAACCCCACGGAAAAATACTCACAAAGGAACCCGGTGGGACACAATGTGGAGCCCGAGCCAGACACGTAGGTTCGCGAGGATACAGCTAGTGAAAGGCTGACAGCCAATGCTCCGCAACAAAGGCTGCCAAGGCAGCGGAGGAAGAACAATTCAAACCATTACGCATTTTTGTTCTGAAGGCCTTCCATACTGACACAGTTATGAAGCATCAGTTGGAGGCTGCAAGCCGACCTGCGAGACTGCTCTCCGTGCTCCCCCTGATGAGGAAAGAACACGAGAGGATACAGGCTCGATACGAACACTGTAAAATCTAGTGAACGTATTAGGTGTCGCCCAACCAGCAGCTCTACAGATGTCTGTTAGCGAGGAACTACGAGCTAAAGCCCAAGATGAGGCAACACTCCGTGTGGAGTGCGCTCTCAAATTAAAGGGGCAAGGAATACCCTGAAGATTATAAGCCAGGGCGATAGTATCAACTATCCAATGAGACATCCTCTGCTTAGTGACAGCTTTCCCTTTCTGCTGGCCACCATAACAAACAAAGAGCTGGTCTGAGGTCCTGAGGCTTTGCGTGCGATCCACGTAGAGTCGCAGTGCGCGTACGGGGCACAACAAAGCCATGGTTGGGTCTGCGTCCTCCGGGGGCAGCGCTTGCAAGCTCACCACCTTATCTCTGAAGGGAGTGGTGGGAACTTTGGGCACGTAGCCTGGTCTGGGTCTCAGTGAGACAGCAGGACCAAACTAAAAGCACGAATCGTCAACAGAGAATGCATGTAAATCCCCTACTCTCTTCATGGAGGCCAATGCTATCAGGGTCAGAGTTTTCATTGATAAAAACATCAGACTCGTAGACTGCAAAGGCTCAAAAGGGAGACCTGAAGGCTTCAGCACCATGGACAGGTCTCAGGAGGAAAGAGGGAGGGCGCGAGGGGTTTAGCCTGCGAGCGCCTCTTAAAATGTAATAATTAAATCATGCTGGCCAACTGATCTGTCGTTGATAAGAGAGTGATGAGCAGAAATAGCGGCGATATCAACTTTAATGGCGGAGGGACAGCCTACCATCTAACCTATGTTAAAGATATAAAAGCACAATGTTAATGGGCATTCTCTGGGGTCCTCGCGTTGCGAAGAGCACCGGGTGACGAAAAAGGTTTCTTTAAGCGCGTAAGCCCGTCTTGTGGACGGTGCTCGAACCGCGTCGATGGTGTTAGATACCGCTTGCGATAAATCACCTAAACCTTGCGCGCGCTCAACGACCATACATGGAAATCCCACAGGTCGGGGCGCGGGTGCCATAATGTGCCCCTTCCTAAAGAAAGAAAGTCTTCCCTCAGGGGAAATCGTCAGGGAGGGGCTGTCGCGAGGAGCATTAACTCTGAAAACCAATCCAGTACGGGGCGACTAATAAAAGGCTCTCCTCGTCCTGCCTGACTTTGCACAGTGTCTGCGCAATAAAGCTCACTGGAAGGAATGCGTATTTACGCACCCCCCGCGGCCAGCTGTGTGCCAACGCATCCACGCCGAGGCTGCCCTCGGTTAGTGAATAAAATAGGCGACAGTGGGTATCGTCCGGCGACGCAAACAGATCTATCTACGCACAACCGAACTTCTTCCAAATTAGCTGGACCGTCTAGAGGTGGAGTCGCCATTCGCCGGGGGCGCAGCTCGGAAGCGCGTCTGCCGCTGTATTGAGCGAACCCGGGATGTAAATGGCACGAAGGGACCTCAGATGCTTCTGACTCCAAAGGAGGAGATGACGAGCGAGATGCGACAGGTGACGAGAGCGCAAAACCGCCTTAACGGTAAATAACGCAACAGTCGCAATGTTATTGGTGTCGGCTAATACATCCTTCCCTCGCATCTCCATAGCGGAGCGTACAAGTCCCAGATATACAGCGCACCGCTCGCGGCAGTTGGGGTGCTATGCACACCCCTGAGACTGCAAGCCCGTCATACGTGGCTGATCATCCCGTGCTGAGGGCATTGCAATATACAGAATGCCAGGAGACCCCTCAGGGGCATATCTTCTATCGGAAATGCCGGGTCTACCACAGGGAAAAATTTAAATGACACGCAGGTGCAATGTTTACACGGTGTATGTCGGTGTGCCACGCTCTCCTCGAGACTCGATCGTAAGCCAATGCTGAAGCGGTCTCATATGAAGCAGCTCGGGCGGCGTCACAACCGCAGCATGCTGTCATATGTCCAGGAGCTTCTGAAATTGTTTCAGAGGGACCGCGTACTTCCCTCGAATTAAACCGAGGCAAGTCAGAACTGACTGGTTGCGCGCTCTTGTTAAACACGTCAATTAGTCGACCGAGTCTTATTTCCATACTGAGAAAAAGGATCCTCTGCACGGGGCAAAGTTGCTCTTTCCCAGTCGACCTGAAGACTTAAACGAGCGAGATGCCAAAGCATTAACTCTCTGTGTTCGCGCACGTCTGCCAAGAACGGGCTATTATAAGTCGACGTAGAAAAAAGCAGAATGCGAACAACGCTCTCTCTCTGATATTTTAATGCCGTGACTAGCACATGGAGACACGGAGAGAGAGAGACAGCTCGAATGGTGTACTTCGTATTAATATGCCCACCCCACGACGCAGAGCGAAAAAACGGTCTAAAGCGAGGGGAGATGGACACATAAAGTACACGTCTACAGGTCTAAGGCTGCAAACCGATCTGAATATTGAAATACGAGCCTCGGCGTTATCATCCAAAAAGAACACCTTCGTAGAGCCGGTGCGTAAATCAAATCGATCGTAACCCACCGCGTATTTTGGGTACTATGAGATAAAGGCTGGAAAAACCCTATCATCATCATCATCTCGGTAAGAGGGACCGGCTCGAACATCCTTCGCCAACAGGATCTCGACTTTTGCACGCAGTACATGTGCATCGGACGCTTTCACTACAGTGAAACGAAAGCCCGAAATTTTGGGGTGTGCCGGATTCGTAACCGAGGCGGATCGTGCGTAAAACCCAACGAAACGGGCTGGGAACTGAAGCCAAGCACCCAGGCACCGTACGAGGAGAAATAACGACACTACCGAAGTACCCGCGGTGGGGCAGCGAAGCGAGACAGGTGGGACTGCCGGTGCGTCTGCTGTGACAGCATAAACATCTACAGTATGTGTGTGTGACACTGACCTGAGCCCGCTGAGGGTGACGGTCGTCTGGTCTCCTCTGCGGAGAGCGCAGACTCCGATAAGGGTGCTGGTGGTCCGTTCTCCTCAGCGGAGAGCTCGGACTCCTCAGGTCACCCGCTGGCGATAGAGGAGAGGTAGGGTGAGCTGGTGTGTGCCCGCTCACGGCTCTCTCGATCCTCTGGAGACCTGGAGAGGGAAGAGGAATGCACTCTATGTGTGGTTAGTGGGTACCGGCTAAACAGCCGGTGGAACATATGCAAACCAAGGATTTTCCACCCGACCCTCTATCGGGGGAAGGAGCTCCATCTCCTGAAGAGTGATCCTCTGCCAATCCGGGTCGCCCTTCACTGGCCACTTAAACTCCCGATTTTCACGGGAAGCGGCTAAGCGGGCGGGGCGAGCTGCTGACGACCGGTTCCCCTGCGCTGCCGAGATGGGGTCCGAGGAGGGGAACGGAGGTGGTCGCCGCAGGACGCCGACGGCGAGAGGCAGACTGAGGAGCCGGCGTGGTGGACCAAGGGCAGCTCTGTTCCGCCGGGGCATGACCCAGGAGATCGCCTCAGTCTGTGCAGCGGAGCTGTACGACTCCCCTGGCTCGCCGAAGAGGCCGGTCTGTGAGACAGGAGCATTCAAGTTGTTCTCGTCTGCGTCCGTCATGTCAGCCAGACACAGCCAAAGGTGGCGATCTTGAACCACTGAGGTGGACATCGCACGACTGAAGGTCGCGGCCTCCCTGGTAAATCCTTTGTGAGCCTGCAGCAACGTTATTACGTGCAGGGCTGAAGCCGCCTCTCCGGCATGCCTGATGGGCAGCGTCCGTAACCGGACGACTGTCTACAAACACGGGAGGGAAGGGTTGGGTGGTCCCTCCAGGTACGCATCCCGCTCCACTGAAGGAGGGAGGTGAGGGGTGAAAGCTGAACGGCCGGACGGCCGCAAATCACGTCAGCTCTTCGTGCCGTCGGGGAAGAAAGGCACAGGAGGAGAGGACCGAGAGGCCCGAGCAGCTCCGAAGTACCAATCATGTGGGCGGGACGGTTCGGGCGGAGAGGGGTTAACCTTTCCAACTCTACCGTCTCCGCCGCTCGCGGGCACGGCCGCCATCTCCGGAACGACTCTGCCTCGGAGGAAAAATGGACACCCCTCTGATGCTGCAGAAGTGACGGGACCAGAAGGAGGTCCAATGGATTCGGCAGACATCGTAGAACACGACTCTGCAGTCTCCACCGGAGCCTCAACCGGCTGAGGATGAGAAGGCCGGTAGGTGGAGGACGCATCCTCCGTCCTACTCAGCGTAGTGACGCGAAGGGCGCCCTGCGAGCGCTTGACAGCCGCACCATGGCGGCGTCAGCACTGCAAAGGCGCGGACAGCGTTCCCGTAGAAACGACAGTCGTCTCCGCAATCCAAGAGGGTTATGCTCTCACAGAGAGAACAGAAACTCTCCACGAACGCAGCCCCGGAGTGCTCGATGCCTGAGCACGAAGACAGCGCTCGTGACCGTCACTGGAACCCTTATACTTCTCGCATCCAAGATCGCACGGGCGAAAAGCTATCCTGAAAAGGACGCTGATCCCCGCATATACGAGAGAGTGGCTGCCTTTAACAAGGCACAAAGCTCTCTCGTATCACTCTTTTAGGGAAATTCACTCAGATGCTTAGTTGATGAGCGCACAGGAAGGCAACGCACACACTAAACTCAAAACAATAAACAGATGTAGAGCCGTGGAATAAGCGAAGCGTCCGCTGTGATACTGCTAGTTCAACCAACTTCAGCAATCAAATCCCAACAGAGTAAAGTAGCTTCTCAGTAGCAGATAAAGCCGGCTTTCGAAGCGAAAAAGCTAATTTCCCTATTTGCACCTGCTGCTTATAAAGGCACCTGGCGGGGCGGCGCCAGCATTATGCAAATATCTCAATGCCAAGTTCATTGGCGTTTTAGTAGTATACGAAGCAGATTGGTCTCTCTAAGCGAGTTCCCAATTCGTCGGTCACGACGTGACGTCGTAGTGACCGACTGAAAGGGAACTATAGCATTTGTGCTACAGTTATGAATGATACCAGATATCAAAGAGCTTGTTAGAGTGTGATGTTATATTTTTCTAAGCATTAAGACTTGATTACTGGATTATATAGCAAGTTAAACAAAACTCACAGACTTACTGAACATTGAAAGAGGAACCCGAGCTTCTGTGTATCTGGACACCACAATAACTTAAGAGGCTTCTAGGTGTGATCTTTCAACTGCCAGTCAGCAAACACCCAGAACACCACCTAAACATTCTAGTTAGTTTCATCCATCTCACAATTAACAATATAACTGTAATTTCTAATAGTTAGAGGGTTTGTAAAGAGATTACATCATTCATAATATTTTTGTAAAATACTTGGTACAGACATATTTTGGCAGCAAATTTGAGAAGTCAATAATATAAGAAATATAAAGAGGCTTAGTCATCTAGATTATAGTCAATGTTTATAAGAGAAATAAAGCTGCAAGAGGAAGTAGAAAGAAAACACATGTGTATGAGTATGAAGATCTTATCCCAATGTGAGAGACGCTTACACTAGAGCAGGGGTTCAAACTCACGCTCAAACTCAATTTAGACTTAGGGCCGGATGGTAAATAACGTCACCATGTGAGGGCCGGATAATTTTGATAACATTTGTGTTAAAAAAAAATGAAATAATAAGCAATTAAAGTAAAAAAAAGAATACTATCTGTAACTCTGGCCTCTCTGATTGAATATAAAATTGCAGTTTTTAGGTTGTGCTTTGCCCCGCTACCCTGCATAGATGAATCTGAGGTCTGTGATCTCCACATTAGAGCGGATCTGTCATTATACAGTACTGTGCAAAAGTCTTAGGCCACCATGCCAGAATTAGATTTGTTGTTTATGCAATGTTATAGTTATAATGTTATTGTTTCTCAGTCTCTTTAATAGAATACATCCAGAAAATATAGGAAATGTGTTTATAGTATTAAAAACTGTTTAAATTTGTAAACTGATGTGTCAAGTTTTTAGAGTAAACTCTCCTTCGACTTGAGAAATAGCAGGAAACTGCTGGATCTCTTAAACCTAAATAAAATTAAATCCTAATTTCTAATTTGAAAGAAAGTCTTTTTACTTATTTCTGCTCAAAAAAGCTCAAGATGTGTTACGTGCCAAGAGAGGTCACACTAAACACGGGTAGAAAGAAGACATTTAAGTCCTGAAAATTTATTTATTTTATAAATAAAAATATTTCCTGTATTTTCTGGTTGTATCTTAATAAAATAGATTGGAAAATAAATATGCATGGACCTTAAAACTTCTAAAACAACAAGTCTGGTGGTGGTGGTGGTGGTGGCCTAAGACTTTTGCATAGTACTGTACATGACAGAAGTACATCCTAACATACGCATCCGAAAAAGACCAACCGTGTTTCTTCTGAATTAATGATGACATAAGTGTTTCAACAGATGCGTTCCTGATTCAGAGGAAGTCTCTGCTCTGCTCCAGTATTTAATCTCTTCAGAGGTTGAAAAGCCCTCCTGATGTTTACTCTTGTTAGCTTTCACTGTTTTAACAGATTATTTCCCCATATGTAATAATGTAATAAACTTACATATTTACACAACGTTCCTTTATCATTTTCGTTTGAAATTTTACAGATTAAACACCACCATCTAGATGACACACTCCCATCCAGAGCACATGCGAATAAGTAGCCATCTTGTCTTGTTTAGGAACGTACGTCATCACGCAAAGATGAATTACTTTTTTAAACTTTTTTCAGAGAAAAAGACACCACAACTTAAATTAACAATCAGTATTATATGCTTACCATTGTGAATTGGGGCAAGGTAAAGAGATAGTTTTAAACGCTGTTCTCCCTACATATTCAATAACAATTTTTTTGTTTATTGTAACTGAGAAAATGTTACAGATTGCATCTTTAAATGTCCTTATATATCTAAGTCCTAGTCCTGGATTTATCTAAACCCTCTCCGGGAAACCATGTCCCCATGTATTTGTCTTTAGGCTTTAGAAAGACAAGAGCAATTGTGGCAAGGAACAGCAAACTCAATTTTAACACTGATGAACATATTAAACATATACTTGTGGTACTTGATGATTGACCTCTGAAAGTCTGGGGTCTGTTAAGAAGATATAAGCTGTTACTTTACTAAATTATCTGACTTACAATTCTGACAATGAAACAAACACATCTCACAGAGTAACAAGAACCACAGAGATGAGAAAACCACATCCACAATATCATAGCAACCATTTTACAACAGCCTAGAAAACACATAGCAGCTCACTAAAAGTCGCATAGCAACACAACAGCGTGACAAAAAGTTTCCCACACAAAAGTTTCATTCACATCTGAACAGTAGAATATAATGAAGAAATGACAGAAAAATGTCCAGGCCTAATTAAAAATAAACATGTTGATCCTGAATCATACTGTGTGTTGTGAGGAGAAACTGGAGATGAAGAAACTGCTGGAGTTCTAAATGATGACTGTTTGTTGTTAGCTGATACAAAGAAATAAATGAGGAAAAACAAAATTCTTACCTTCTTAAAGGGAAATTAATGTGTTGACAAGTAACAGTTTTATCATAGATATTTACACTAGCTGTCGCCTTGGCTAGGGCAGTTCATTGGACCGAATGAGTCAAATAGAGCCGCTATCTTGAAACAGGGGAACCCCTTAGTGTCAAAGTCAAAAAAGTTTTAACAGTCAGACATGTATTTACCATTGAGTCCAGAAAACAAATGTAAGTTTTGATATTATGAAAATCTACTTTTTCTAACTATAATGCATAGTGCTAGTAGGCATAACATCCATACACACGCAAAAGTCTGGCATTGTCCATGAATTCGAAGTACAGGCGGATATAGCAGCTTTACCTAGGTATTCCTATGACAAGACCCCTGTTCCAAGATGGCGGCGGTCTCCCCAAGGCTACATATCTATGCAGTTTTATCAAATTAATGAAGGACTCTGTGAAACAATACACAAGAACACAAGAAAAACCACAGCGACCCCTTGTGTGTGGAAGTCAAATAACATCTTCACTACACAATCATCCAATAATATATTACTGCAGTTTCAAGAATGCAGTTTAATCTAAGACCCGGATGACATCGCCATAATTGGAGAGCTGAAAAACTTTGCAACCAATGGAGTGTTTCCACCAAATACTAACAACTCATTAAAGGTTTATTCAAAAAGTAGTAGGCTTAAAAAGTAGTTAGTTTTGTTGTTTTATGCAACTTACACAAGAGCTCCATGTTGAGCTATGCATTAACTTATGAATCATTATAAATAAGCTCATTATCACGTAAAAATAAAGATTAAATAATATGCTTTGGCAATCTTAAAAGTTATTTCAAAAGGTGGAGAGAAGACACAAGAATGACTCTAATTCAAGATAAGATATGCATTTAATAGGAAAATCTAAAACAATAGACAGACAACTATGCAAAAACAATAAGAATTTTACAACACTAAAACAAAATTAATATACACACACATAAAAAAAATCAAACAACCCTCTTTTGCCCATTTTCTCTTGTATCAAAGTCACACTCATATCAATAATAAAAGGATTAACTCCAGAATTAATTTGTGATTGTCACTGTGATTGTTATTGACTGCAGTTATTCAGTTTGTGAATGTGTTATTGAGAGATCACAGACTGATGCTTCACTGCACTCACAACACATTCATATCAGATTGATGTTTCATCTTCTCTTACTGCATACTGCAACTGATCTTCAACAGATGAGCGAGTAACTGTTAAACCCAGACAAACACAATTATTGACATTAACTGGACGTTAGATGTTGCTTTAGACACAAAAGTAAATATAACAACCTAAAAAAATCAGTCAGAATTTTCACCTCTCAGTCTACAGCAGTTGAAAACTGTCGCTAACAGATATGGACAAACATGCTGCCAGCAGAAAAGTGATCATGTTGAAGCCAATCATCTTTACATGAGAAGCAACTGAAAGATAAACAGATGTTATTATGCAGTAAATCACTTCACATCATTTCAATGCAGCGCAATGCACGACGCAAGTGTCTTTTGCTAGTTTTTACCCGGCGCAATTATCATTTTCATGTTTAGCGCAACGTTGTTTGAATAGCAAATGCATTTGCACCCAATTTTAGACCCCATTCTGGTCTAAAAAATGAGGTGTGTTCAGGCGCATTGTTGGCACGCTGCTATTTTGAGGCAACTAAAATAGACTACCCCATTGACAACTAAAACCTGGTCTAAAGTCTATGGCGCAATTTTTTTTGTTATTTAATGAACGTGTTAGAAATATGCGCCTGTAAACGGGAGGACAACGCGGGTTTGCATATCACACACATGGATGCGCAGCAGCACAAAAAACGATTTTAAATATAAAAAATTTAATGAATAAAATTTAAAACTTTATTATTGATTCTCTTGGACATAAATGAGCACCGATGATGAGACTTTAGAAGACGTAAAGAGCTGCTTCACCTGTAGCCTGGAAAGTAAATAAATGCTTTGCTTTAAACAACATTAACATGAGAAACAGTGTGTGTTATGAGAGCTTTAATTTCACACGAAAACGCATTTCTGAAAAATCTAATCAGTCATTGTGTGTTGAATATGACTTTATTGTGGATGATGATGAAAAGAGATAAACAGACTCACCTGATATTGTCAGTGTAACTGCATCACTGATGTGTGAGTATCGTAATCCATTGATATAATTTCCCCTACAGGTGTAGTTTCCAGTGTCAGACTCAGTAACAGGTCTGATTGTGTAATACTGAAGTTTATTCTGCTGGATGATTGAATCTTTATACCAGCTGTACTGCCAGCTGCTGACTCCTCCTCCATTGATGACACATGTGAGAGTGACAGCTTTTCCTCTGAATACATGATCAGCAGGCCAAACAGACACTTGAGGTGTTGGTCTTTCTGTACAATCACAAACAATTCACACATATAAATGTAATTACTTAATTGCAAAAATATTTGCTTCTTTGTATAAATATAAAACATAAATAGTATTAACAAAAAAGTAAAGACATTTTATTACATGAAAACAGTTCTGGCCTCTCGTAAATTCTTCTATTCTTATTTAATCCACAATACACACACATTCAAACTTTATCTTATACTGTTTGCTATAAACATCTGTTGTTTCTATTTGCTTGACTGACAGTCACTGAAGCAATAGCGTTACAACGCAAATAATCTAAATTTTCATTTTTAAATTAAAATGGCAAAATTCACCTACAGTTAAGTAGTTTACATTTCTGAGTTTGCTAATTATATGTATTTTTTTAATATAAGGACACATTTTCTGTAAAATAGCTTTGGAAAAATATGCCTTCATGTGAAAAGCACTAAACAAACGCTCAAACATAGTGAAGATAAACTCCCGTCTTCTTTCATTTAATTGGTTGGAATGCTTTTCAGCTCTGTAATGTGATTGGCTGGAATTCGCTCACTGAAGCTTCTGTCAACAGAAACTTTAATTTTGATTTGTCAACATTTTGACCCTGATGTGCGCTGTTAGATCACTGCACTAAGCGACTGTGTGTTTGAAAGAAGGCAGCAATGACAGCAGTGAGTTATAAGTGGGTCCAAATAAAAAACACAGTGTTGTAATTGTTATTGTCATTACTCTATAACTTACGTGCATTAAAGCAAACCGGCCTACATTGCCATGCTGCCCACTGAAACTCTGTGCTCCAGATAGCCAGTTCGCTACTGCATCCGCGTAACCTCTATATGTAGAAAAAAATCTCACTGGCCCACATAAAAAAAATGGCCCGTCCGCGCTATTCACCGAGATGCACTTGTAGTTAAGGCAGAAACTTAAAAAAATAGTTGTGATGTATGCTGGGTTTTATACTGTATCATATAATAAATAAATGAGTATGTTATTTGCCCTAAATGCCTGAATAGTCTAATGTGTATTATAAATATAATTAATCCTGGCAGTTTAGATTGAAAATCATATCCCAATGCAGGTCATCATCAGCAAAATTATACCCCAAAATCTAATTTTATACCCTAATATATTACGTTTCACCTGTTGCTGGTAGAGGCGCTAATTTAGTAAACATTTCTGTTGGTCATATTTGAGAAAAGGTGCAGACGACCACATTGGTCGTTTGAGTTGGATGACTTGATGGGTTTCACAGTCAAGGCAGAAGGCTAGTCCTAGTGTAGGACAGAATGTTAAACAATCAACAAGTTTGTTGATGGAGAGACCCTGTAAAGCAATAAAACTTCAATGGGTGCCATTAAATCACGTAAATTAAAATACATTCATCTGATGTTTGATTTTAGTGAAAATTACATTGGGTTAATGTAATAAAGTCAACACTCAAAAAATGTCTGGGTTATTTTTTAACCCAAAATGCTGGGTTGAGTCTGTTGGGTTGTTTTGCTGGGTTATTCACATTTTAACACGTTTCAGTTTTCTAGTTGTTGGGTTAAACCTGCTGGGTTATTATACTGGGTTGTTTGAAGAGGCTCACGTGCTTCGCACCCCATGTTTGAATGTGCTCAGCAACGTTCCTCGTGAAAGGACAGAGGAATGACGACTGTTTAGAGGAATGACAACTGTTACATCAGATCGCCTTTAAATTGACTCGAATAATCGTTCTAAGATGTGTAATATGGAATATTAATATAATTTTTTGATGTTACAAAATCCCCATCACACGATTGATTATGTTAACCCTTGACAATTTCTGTGAGCCTTTAGGCTTTAAAAAAGCGAGTCAAAACCGGTACCGAATCAGACCTCTGCCCCACACCACTTCGGCTTTTGTGTCACACACGCGCATAGTTTTCCCAGCTTTGCAATAGCAGCACTATTAAATTGAATTTAGTGACAAACGAGTGGTATCTTGTCATTTGATATGGAAAGACAGACCGCGAGCACAAGTTAACTTTCCCAGCGGCGGCGGATCGCAGAGCCGGGGTCTACTCTCTCAGTGAGCGGGAGGGACAATTTATTCAGTTCACCGTCGGTACGGCAGGTAACTCGTCGATAAATGAGTACAAAACAGCGTTTCCAAGAACCGGTGTCTTATATGTTTATTGTTTGGTCCTCTCTTTTAAAATGAAACAATAATTTAAGTGTTTGGACATGAACTTAAAAACATAAACGTATTTGTCACCAAGACCGAGGCTGTGTGGAAGTGACTATTGGTTAATTACCACTCGGATAAAAAAAACAGCTATATAGATGACAGGATTATGACACCATATCTCTGTATTGTTTTACACTGCACACCTTTGGCACTGAAATGTGGAGTTAATTTTGCATTAGGTAAAATGATGCGAGAATCCCGCTTTTAAACCACAAGTGTAAAACAGTCCTCTTCGTGTAGTTTAAAACAAACAAACCCTGGAGTTAAGCCTTAAGGTGTATCTGATATTTAACACGAGATGTTTCTGTCATTATTTTTCTATTTTACAACAACATTAATACTGAACTCACCTTTCACAGTGAGATGAACAGATGATCTTGATAGTGAAGTCTTTGGTCGTCCGTGTATCTCTGCACTACACCAGAACCGATCCTGATCAGATTGAGTAACTCCAGTGATAGTGAGAGAGTCTCTGTTTACAGTGTAATTCTCAAAGTTTAACACTTCAGTTGTGTCTTTATACCACAGATATGTCCAGTTTAATGATCTGTACTGATCCTCTATCTCACACTTCAGAGTGACTGTCTCTCCAATGATCACAGGATTGTCTGGTGTTACTCTCACTGTAGCTCTAGGTAAAGCTGAGGAAAGAAGAAAAATAAGTTATAGCTCATCACAGATCTGTTGTGTTAAATCAGATACCTGAATTTGCAAGAAATTTTAAATTAGCATAAAATGATGCCATTGGTTGTTGACATTTCTGAAGGATAATATAAAAAGAAATGTTTTAATTTAAATAAAAAAGGGATTTTTTCAGAAGTCAATTAAAAATAATCCAGCACACTTTACATATGTCATTTGGTATAATTGAAACTATTGGCTATGAGCAGTGGCGGCTGGTCACTAGGGGGCGCTGGGGCGCCGCCCCCTTAAAGTTGGCTAGAGAGGAAAGCTACTTTAATATGTTACCAAAAAGTTAAATATATAGTGCAAATTAATACAAAATAAAATCGTTTAGTTGTACAATTTCACAGTTAGTCATGTTATAAGTTATTTAAAACAATTAAAAATCAAAACTGACTTCATTGTGTGTGTGTCTATTTTGTGTGTCTGGGGCGCACCCCTAATGAGTGTCTATGTAGGTCAGTAAAAAGGGTAAAATGTGACCTGAGGCTGAACTCTAATTGGCTGGTTTTGGATCTGCCCTGGGGCGCAGGACTGTGCGCCCCAAATCCTCCCACTTATGTTAAGCGAATCAATATTGTTTTTAATGTTTTTTACCTCCTGTGATTGGACTGTTCTCAGAGTCTCATAACCGCGTTGGAGATTGCTGTGTTAACTGATAGCTACAGTACTGATCAGCGAAAGCAAGTGAAATATCTTGAGATGAAGGAAAATATGATTTTATCCTTACAAAATCACCCTATACAAGGTATTTAATTGATGAATAAATAAAGGATTAAGAAGCTTGGACCAGATCGACCAACGGAGTCAAATGATGGCAGTCTGTGTGCTCACCCCTTCTCATGGCAAACTGAGTTGGCTAGCTGGATATCATGTAAGTCTTGAGTTTTATTTTTTTCCGTTTGCCATTTTAAAATTTGAATGCGTGATAGACGTGCACGACATGAAATTTTGTGGCGAGTTTGAGCTTGTGTTGCGTGGACATAATGAGAGCGAGAGCTCATATATAATTCGGTATATTCCGTGACTTGGTCAACTTTGTTGTTGTTAGTTTTGTTGTTGTAGAGTTTAAAAAAGCACCCAGAAAACCACTGTTTTTAAGGGAACTTCAAGAACTGTGCAGATTGAGCTGATGGACTGTATGTACTTAGTCTGTTGTGAGGGAAAAATGTGCTTGTGCTATTGCTATAAAAGCAAAAAGAAACGTACGGGCCTGTGATAAGGCAACTTTAGTGTCTCTTTTTGTGTGTGTTCGGTCGCGGACTTTTAAACTAAAAGTCTTTGACGGAGAAAATTTTAAGCAGGATATATCTGAACGTCATTTTGGCAGATTACCCATACAACTTAACTTTGATAATGTAATTACTATGCATGTCCAGTTGGTGGCAGTGTGTTGCTCAAATGACGCCCTGGTTTTTAAACATTCTCGCGATATTTTGATGTCATACACCGATTGGTCTGCGCATCACTGCTGAAGTTAAACATTACAAGGTACGCTGCAACCAGACGCCTGTCTAAGGTAAAGATACCAAATATAATGACGAGTCTGCATTAATCTGCCTTCATGCGTTTATTACACAAGAAGGTTTCAGATGAGTTTAGTTCAATTCAGATTTTTACACGTGTATTGATATTTTAATCGCAGTAGTGTTTTGGATTTGTTCATATTTGCCTGTTCAGCATACAGCTCGTGTGTTTTATCGCCTCCGCTGTCACTGTGAGATAAAAAAACATTCATTCATCTGCTTCATGTGATGTTAAACATGTAAAGTGATGCACGGTCTCTGTTTATCTGTTCTCTAAACAAATAAATAAACACATTTGACTTGTATGCTCGTCTTGTAAGTTTATGATTAGAAATGGACATGTGAACGAAAATGAAATTAATTAAAACATGAAATGACAAATAATAACTGACTGTGATGGACTCTTTACATTTACAATGCTGTTTATCAAAAAAATTACGGAGATCGAAAAAGTCTATCGCAACCTCTGTGTGTGTGTCTGTGTTAGGGTGACCACCCGTCCCGCGTAGCGCGTGCGCGCACAGCATTTGAAGCACAATTCATGCGTCCCGCAAATTGAGACCGTGTCACGCATAATCAATGCTTGCTAAAAAAAAGTTGGTAGCTCTATATCAGGAATGGGGAACCTTGGGTCCTGGAGGGCCACTGTCCTGCAGAGTTTAGTTCCAACCCTAACCAAACACACCTGAATTTCATTTCCAAGTAATCCTGAAGACTTGAATTAGATTTTTCAGGTGTGTTTAATTAGGGTTGGAACTAAACTCTGCAGGCCAATGGCCCTCCAGGACCAGGGTTCCCCACCCCTGCTCTTTATCCTCGAGCCCCAGGCAGCTAAACGAACATTAATTGACGGTTCAGGCTCGCTCGCCACTCGCTACTCGCACGCTACTGTTGCCCCTCAGTTACACTGCTGACTAGGTTGTTTTCAACTTTTTTGTTGTTGTCATGACGGCGCAGTGCGCACACAGCCACGCACGTGCGTAACTTTTAGATGCACGCTTTCAAATTTGAAAAATGGAGAAACAGACTGAGTCTGACTCTGCACTGCCATCATCAATTATAAAGAGAAGGTGTGGGTACAAGAAAGACTGGGAAAATAAATATTTGTGCTTGAAAGTCCATAAGATGTCCCCAGAACAGTTTCTTTCCTGTGCCTGCCTTTACTAACATGCAAGTTCACCATCATTCCTCCCCCTTCTCGTTCGTGAACCTGGAGTTGTGAGTTAAGACTTTTTTTTAACTGTTCCAGTGTTGTTTAGGAACTACAATTCGTGTTAATCCTATAATTTTATATTATAATTTATTTAAAGTGAATAAATTGTAATGAAAATTAAAATTATAATAAATAGGCTAGCTAAAGTAAATCGTAAGTGGAAGTTCATCTGTCAATTCATTGAATGTTCAAAATATTATGAATCTTTAAAGAAAATTTACACATTGGTTGGCCTTATCATGAGCATACATCATGTTTAGGGGAATAGAGCATTATTAATATGCCATGTACACTGCAAATAAAGATTTTTAAGAAAAAAAATCTTAGTAGGCTATGTGTGTCTTGTTTTTAGTAAAAATATCTAAAAATTCTTAAATTAAGATTCTTTTTCTTGATGAGCAAAATGAGAAGAAAATAAGTCTAGTTTTTGGACCACAAATTTCGAATTTAAGTGATTTTGTGCATAAAACAAGCAAAAAAAAAAAATCTGCCAATGAATTTTTCTTGAATTTGGTGTTTAAGATAAATGTTCAAGATTTTTGTTTTGCTTACCCTATTGGCAGATGTTTTTTTTTTTTTTTGCTTTTTCATGCACAAAATCACTTAAATTTGATATTTTTGGTCTAAAAACTAGAGTTATATTCTTGGGTCGTTTTGCTCATCAAGAAAAAGCATTTTAATTTAAGAATTGTTTTATAGAATTTTTACTGAAATCAATACAAAAATACTAAGATTTTTTTTTTTGAAAATCATTTTTGTTTTGCAGTGTAAGGTGGTATGTGCTAGAAATGGGTTAACCACTATAAATAAATCTGCCCGTGGGTTGGATGCACTGCCGAGCCAGGGAGTATCCCACATTGTCCCTCAGAAACATACCCCTTGCCCCCCTTTGGGCTTATTAGCAGGTGGTCACCCTACTCCGTGTGTGAATGATTACCTTGATATTAGTTCATTACAGATTCATAGTACATTTATTTCGTGCATTTAATTTCAACTGTAACATTTTCAGCATTTTAGCTAAGCAGTAGCCTAATGATATTAATCACCTGATAAATGGCTATTAACAGTACTGCATTACTACAGTAAAAGTTTGATTTTGAGTGTGTTTGCGCCCCCCCTCCCAATTTTTTATCACCAGCCACCACTGGCTATGAGCTATGTACAGAGGCATTTGATAGACATTCATAGCACCCAATAAATGGCTCTGGGCATTCGTAAACCAGGCCTCAAATAAATGAGCATGTGGTTCCAGACCATATCGTATTCTCTATGAGACTGGTCTGGGGTTAGCCAAGCTAATATTACACAGTTATACAAAGTCAAACAATCTGTGCTTTTGATCTTTTTCTTTCACTGTCAGAAACCGATCACCTGTGAATTTGTGAAAAGTTTTTATTTTTTATAAACTGGACAAATAGTTTTTGGAAGCATGATAAATTTCAACCAAATCCATTTTGTTGTCACAGATAAAAAATATTGTGAATAAGCATGAATGAAAAAAAAACTACTAAAACATTTTAAAATTATATTGCAAAAAAACTGGAAGACGAATGCAAAGTTATCAAAGTCACATAGAAAATCATGTTTTTCTCCTTTATATTAATTTTAAAGTTTTTTTTCTCTGATATTTTCTGCTCATGTTTTCAGTTTTTGTATGCTTATGCTGTTTATCTCATGCTCTTATTTCCTCATTCTGCACTTGCTTTTCCAAAAACTGTTGTTAGAGTTTTATGTAAATCAGGATGGGCTTTAGAGTCATCATTGGTTCACTAGTTTTAGATTGACAGCTCCTACTCTAGCCAATCAGCCAAATGAAGACACTCCATGCGTCTAATGGCTGCTGATCCATTTTGATTTTGATTTTAGTCTGAAGTGATAATAAAAAGATTTCTGGAAGGGCTGTATCCGTCCACATGGATTGAAGAGGCATTTCAAAAACACATTCCAAATTGTTAAAAATTTGTTGTAATTATGCGGCTGGCTGCCGGTAACTTACTGTAGAACAGTGGTTCTCAATCCTGGTCCTGGAAGCTCACTGCTCTGCACATTTTGTATGTCTCCCTTATTTAACACAGCTGATTCATATCATCAGCTCATTAGCAGAGATCTCATTGAATTGAACAGAGTCTGTCAGATAAGAGAGAGAGATACAATATGTGCAGAGCAGTGGGCCTCCAGGACCAGGATTGAGAACCACTGCTGTAAAAAAGAAAAACTGAAAATGTTTCATGTTCATTTAACTTTGAACAAACTGTTGCCTGCTGCCAGTATACGCAACCATGACTAACCTTAATAAAAGGACAAATAAAGGACAAATGTTTCCTCCAAAAATAAATCAATCACATTCATTACTGACCTTTAATAGAGAGAGTCACATGATTACTGTCCTGTGAGGATGAGGGTCGTCCATCTCTCTCTCCTCTACACCAGAACTCATCCTGATCTGATGGTGAGCTGATGCTGTAGATGTTTCCCTCAAACACTGAAGTTCCAGTTCTGCCTTTATACCACTTATATCTCCAGTTACTGTACTGATCTATCTCACACTTCAGAGTGACTGTCTCTCCAGTGAACACAGGAGTTTCTGGTGTTACTCTCACTGTAGCTCTGGGTAAAGCTGAGGAAAGAAGAAAATTAGATTGAAACTAACACTAATACAACATGATTACATACTAAGGCTTTTCGCACTTGAAATAGTTAACTCCATGTCATTATAAACACTGGTAAATGTAACCCTGGATTATCTGTCTAACATATCACACTGCTCATGCTTTACAAGGGGTCAAAAAACCCTCCTGTTTCACAATGTACATTAAAGCCTGGTTTAATGTTTTAATCTGCATATTTGCTTCGTCAACAGAATGACTGAATAAATATAGCAGGTTTCATTTATTTAGATGAATACAGTGCACCTCTGCTTTATTTGTGTCATGCTCAGTGGCGGCTGGTCAATAGGGGGTGCCACCAGGGCCGCATTAAAGGAATAGTCTACTCATTTTCAATATTAAAATATGTTATTACCTTAACTAAGAACTGTTGAATCATCCCTCTATCATCTGTGTGTGTGCACGTAAGCGCTGGGGCGCGCTGCGACGCTACGATAGCATTTAGCTTAGCCCCATTCATTCAATGGTACCATTTAGAGATAAAGTTAGAAGTGACCAAACACATCAACGTTTTTCCTATTTAAGACGAGTAGTTATACGAGCAAGTTTGGTGGTACAAAATAAAACATAGCGCTTTTCTAAGCGGATTTAAAAGAGTAACTATATTTTATGGCGTAATAGCACTTTTGGGAGTACTTCGACTTGGCGCAGTAACACCCTCCCTCTCCCATTATGAGAGTGAGAAGGGGAAGTTCTTCCAAAAGTGCTATTACGCCATAAAATATAGTTCCTCTTTTAAATCCGCTTAGAAAAGCGCTACGTTTTATTTTGTACCACCAAACTTGCTCGTATAACTACTCGTCTTAAATAGGAAAAACGTTGATGTGTTTGGTCACTTCTAACTTTATCTCTAAATGGCAGCATTGAATGAATGGGGCTAAGCTAAATGCTATCGTAGCGTTGCAGCGCGCTCCAGCGCTTACGTGCACACACACAGATGATAGAGGGATGATTCAACAGTTCTTAGTTAAGGTAATAACATATTTTAATATTGAAAATGAGTAGACTATTCCTTTAACACTGTAAGGGGCCCCTGGGCTTTACCTTTTTGTGGGGCCCTTCATCCACCAGAATTGCAGCCCACATTCACACAATCTTTATAAATAAAGTGCAAGTTGTCAGGCTTTTTTTTGCTGGAATAAATGCAATAACAAAATATTAAAACCATATCACAATGCCCATATACACAAATATCACTGCATAACATATGCACATAGTCCTAGCTAGGGGTGACTCGAATAGTCTAAGATTCGATGCTTTGACAGGAGAAGCCTGATTCGACTACTGCACAGTCGAATCGTCGCAGATGTGTTATAAAATGAGGATCATTTAATTTCGGCTGTATAAGAGTGCACATTATCTGATTTCACTTATAACAGCTTTCTCCCAATATAAAAAAATATACAGCATATGATGATAATACTAAGTAGGCTAAATAATATGTGGAAAAACTAGCTTTCAATAAATATTTTTAAAGTCTGTGAATAGCCTAAATCATGTGAGAGGGCTACACGTCCATATCCAGAAACCATTGCAAAGTCTCTTTGTTTCTGCAATTAAAGAGACAAAACTGGCAATTCTTTACTTTCGTTCTTTTAATAATTTCTTTGTTTTTATTTAATTTATAGATTATTTAGTGTTATCTGATTAAACTATTTGTGGCTTGTGTTTTAATCCCCTGCGCATTTAGGCATTTTGCACCCAGCACCTTATTGATTCTGACTTCATTTTGTTTTTATTTTTTATTAATTATAAAGGTAAATTCTGATCTTATTTAAGTTCTGTAAGTTTCGGATTGCTTTCCGTTGTGTCTATGTTGCGCTGTTGCATGCTGTCACATTCAATTTAGCCAAACGCGCTAGGTGCTCTGCGTGATCATATTTAGGCGTTTATCAAACTAAACATCAAAAAACAGATTTTTTCGACATGTATTAAAAAAAGGTTGGTTAACTTGTCAAAAGTTGAGCTACAAAACAGGTAAGCCGTTTTTTTTTTTTTTTGTGATGACACCAAAAATATATCCACCGAATCTGACACAATTGTCTCTCTTGTGATTTAATAATATGGTTGGTGTTAACTTTCAAATGATAGAAAAGAGATTCCTGAAACAAATGTTAATAGAAACATCAGGTGTTTAAAGTGAATACAGAGATGATGAAAGTGAAAGTAAGCAATCAGATATTTCTGTGCAAAATAATAAAGCATATATAGTGTCTATAAAATCATTCATTTCAGTGTTTTCTGGTTATAAATGAAATTTTAAGGAATTGTATATAAAGCTTCTTTTTTATAATTTACAGTAACAAATTATATGTAATTTCTCGTCTTTTTTTCCTTGCCACGCTAAATCTCAAAATGAAATAAGATCGCTGAACTTAGCCGTGGCTTCCGAGGCAGATTCTAATTTGTTATTTATTAGATTTAGTTATCTAAAATGTTTTGTGTAATATCTTTGTGTGCTGTTCTGTACATCTTGGCTTTAAAATGTTATGAAGAATCATTTAATGAATGTTTATATACACATTGTCTTTCATATTAATTTAAGATAAAACGCGTCCTCAGTTTAGTCTTTGTTCATCACTTGAAAGGCACTTGTGGTCACTTTATCAGAAAGCTGTCTGTGTGTTGCCTTCAGAAATGCAATAATGGATATTTCAAACAGAAATTTAAAAATGCTCACTAATGATTGCAAGGTAGCCTACAGTAAGTGAGAGATTTTCTTGGGCAGGAACTGCATTCACGCACGGACATTCAAAGCATAATTTTAAAGGGAGTATCAACTTTTTATAAAATGCGGTTGTTGTTTTTTTTTCAGCATCTCTGGGCCCCTTCCAGCCTGAGGCCCTGGGCTTAAGCCCAGGTAAGCCCATGCATTAATGTGGCCCTGGGCGCCACCCCCTTAAAGTTGGATAGAGAGGAAACGTCTCGGTTACGTATGTAACCACGGTTTCCTGATGGAGGGAACTAGACTTGAGAGCCAATCTGGTCTGACTTGTGTGTAAACACCAATGAAATTGCGCAAATGGTATTTGCATTCCAGTCTCCACCCACACTTATGTATATAAAAGGAAAAGAGATGCATCCATTAATTCGCTTGTGAGGAGCTTGATGAGGCTCAGCGGAATGAGCAGTGGTGTGGCATGCAGGACACAATGTATCGTTCCCTCCATTAGGGAACCGTGGATACATATGTAACCGAGACGTTCCCTTTCTGTCGTTCACTCGACATTGTGTCGATGACGACAGTATAGGGTCCATAGGGGAAACGCCACAACTCTGTCTCATGTCTTGACCTCAAAAAGACTTAGCCGCAGGGTACTGAAGTATACCGGGAATGTGCCAAAAAAAGGATAGAAAAATGGGCACTACAGAGACCATACCTCACCCAGTGGAGGAGCCTGTATGGAATAGACCATGGTCTCAGCTGTTGGGAAGAATCACATGTCAAAAAATGTGTCAGGAACTCACAAAGCAGAGGAGACACTGAAGCAAGTTTATCACTGGGGAACACTATTTATGTGAGATAGTGGTGACAAAATGACTCGATATGAATCTCAGTACTGGCATAATTCAGAAATACTGAACCGATAAAGACTGCTCCACTCAGTCTATATCAGGAAAGCCGATGATGGAAAGGTACCAACCCATTCGATAGAAGGGTATGTTGGTATAGGGCCCTACTCACCTAAGAACGGAAGAGAGTGCTTGGGATGCGAGATGCCTAGTCAGTCACCGGGCTAGTCTTTGTTACCCTGGAGAACCCAGTGAATAAAAAAATATATACGTGCGAAACACTGACAAATATTTAAAATTATATTGCATAAAACTGGAAGACAAATGCAAAGTTATCCAAATCGCATACAAAATCATGTTTTCCTCCTTTATATTATTTTATAAAAAAATTTCTTCTCTCTTATATTTTCTGCTCATAATTTCAATTTGTTTTTGTATAATTATGCAGTTTTTCTCTTGCTCTTATTTCCAAAATTTAAAGAGTAACTAAACCCTAAACCAACTTTTTTTAGTTAATGATCTGTAAGAATGATGCTTTATTAGTGCTGTTCATTGATTTTAGTAGGTATTTTGACATTTGCATATAAAGTGTTTCAATAGTACAATATAGGGATGTGCATCGATGCATCGTGTTCCCATTGAAAAGACCTGTCTAAAAATCGATTCTGAATCGTAAGGCTCCGATTCAGTGTTTCATCCACAGCTTGTGAGTGTACTACGGCTCCGTGATCAGTAGGAAGTCCTTATCAATCTAAAATCACTATGAGTTTGACTCGTTTATAACGAGTATTTAAAAAAGCAACACTCGTCAAACACAATCATTCAAAATATTCTCTATTTTCATGAAAATACCTGAAACAATCTGAAGAACAGCGATATAAATATTCCTGTAGACATTTCCTGGAACAGCGTTTGCAATGCTAGCCTACTTCTTCTGTGGCACAAATGGAGTTTCTGCACGAAAGCGCCCCCTGGCTTTGGGATGTGGCGGCATTTCACCGTAATTCATTCAAATTCATTCATTGAGAAAATGCGCATTTGCCCGATTAATTGTCACAACCCTACTACAATATATGGTGTAAAAACGTTTGAGTGCTGCCCTCTTCAGGTTGAACGGTGGCTACTGCAGTTAAATTTTCCTATTGGATGTTGGGTCCAAAAAATGCCTCGTGACGTAAGCAGGTTCAAGTTCACCACGCCCTTGTTACGATTTCAGCACACACTTAGTTCGTCCCCTCTATCTCCATTGGAATCTGCCCACTTTTCTTGCATTTTTCAAATATTGCCAGTGGGTGGAGTCAGGCTCTGACCAGGGGTTTAGTTATGCTTGAAGTTAAGATTTTTATGTAAATCAGGGTGGGATTTAGATTCACCATTGGTCCACTAGTTTTAGATTGACAGCTCCTACTCTAGCCAATCAGCCAAAGAGGGAGTTGACGACACTATGCGACTCATGGCTACTGATCCATTTCGGATCGCATTTTAGTCTGAAGTGATAATAAAAAGATTTCTGGAAGGGCGGTAACCGTCCACATGGATTGAAAAAGCATTTAAAAAAAAACATGTTTCAAATTTTCTTAGACACAAACCAAACATTTTACAAATATTGTTTACTTTCATCACAACATATTCACCCATGTCTAACCTTAGTCAATCTATAAATAAAAGGCTGATTTAAATTCTTTTTTCAACCCATTAAAAATGGCACATAAAGTAAACCAATGGTTGCATTATACATTATTTTTATCAAATAAAGTGACTAAAACTGGCAATACATTTTTTGACAGATAAATGAAAAATGTTTCCTCAAAAAATAAATCAAACACATTCACTACTGACCTTTAACAGAGAGAGTCACATGATCACTGTACTGTGAGGATGAGGGTCGTCCATCTCTCTCTCCTCTACACCAGAACTCATCCTGATCTGATGGTGATCTGATGGTGTAGATGTTTCCCTCAAACACTGAAGTTCCAAATCTGCCTTTATACCACACATATCTCCAGTTACTGTATTGATCCTCTATCTCACACTTCAGAGTGACTGTCTCTCCAGTAAACACAGATCTGTCTGATGTTACTCTCACTGTAGCTCTGGGTAAAGCTGAAGAAAGAAGAAAATGAGATTAACACTAACTCTCATACAGACAATGCTGAAAAGGCTTTCACACTTAAAATTGAAAAACTCAATGTCATTATAAACACTGGTAAATGTAACCTTTCAAGTGTATGTGTTTATTTACACGTGGAACATGAACACAAACACGAACATGATGTTACATTGCGCACTGTAAACACAATAAAAATAGCAGTGTTCATTTAGTTAGATAAATACAGTGCACGTCTGCTTTATTTGTGACCCTCTTTACTAACCAATGGGGCTGCTTTAAAGGATTTGGCACTAGATGCCGTGAGACTCCTGCTGGAGAGGCACAGAGAGAAGAACAAAGCTGTGCACATGTCGTTCCCCAACCTTGAAAAGGCATTTGTCAGGGTCCCCCATGACCACATCTGGCACTCACTTCGATCCCATGGAGTCCCTAAAACCACGTGCATTGGGTCCAACTCTTATAGAACATCACCAGTGCAGTCAGATGCGCAGTGGGTGTATCACTGCCATTTCCCATCAGCGTTGGAGTGAATCAAGGATCGGCCCTGTCACCACTCCTGTTCATCATGTGCATGGACACGATCACTACAGACCTGCACACGTTCCTGCCATGGTCAATTCTTTATACGGAAGTTGTCTTCCTCTCAGATGAAAAAGAGGAGAAGTGGAAAGACAAACTTCCCTGTGAAAGGAACGTTTGGACGAAAACAGGATTAGGCTCAACATCAAAAAGACGGAGTACATGGAGTGTGGCCCCCGAACCATTGACAGAGAAAATCTGAAGAAATTGACGGACTTCAAGTACCTGGGCTCCACCATCAGCTCAGATGGAAGCATCATGACTGATGTGAGGTCATGAGTCAATGCGGCATGGATGAATTGGAGGCAAGTCATCGGAGTCCTCTGTGATCAGAAAATGCGGGATAGACAGAAGGGCAAAATCTAAAAGACCATCTTCGGTAGCCGGTGACTGGTGGCACTCTATGGATCGGAGTGTTGGCCAGCCACATCTGCACACGAACAAGCCCTCCGCACTATGGAGATGAGGATGCTCAGATGGAGCCTCGGACTCACTCGATAGGACCGTGTCATGAACAAAGATGTCCAGAAGCAAATTGGTGTGGCCCCCATTTTGGACAAGATGCTTGAAGCAAGGCTGGGGTGGTACGGCAAAGTGAAGAGTTATCATTGACCAAGACTGCAATGCGTATTAAGCCAGAAGAAGCGGTGGATGGATCGAATAAATGAAGACATGAAGATGGTCAACGCATCCCATGAAGATGCCCTGGACCGAACCAAATGGAGAAGAAAATGCCAAAAAGCGGACCCTGCCCACAGCGGGAACAATGTTAGGAAGAAGAGATAAAGACCTACTGAAGGGCAATGAATGAAGATATGGCTTCATGACAAGTGCGTCTACACATCTTGTTCATTATATCATCACAATATTGGATCTTCGCGATATTTCCTACCAAACTTCTCCGTTAATCAATACAATAGGCTTTATGCCCAGCTGCACTACTTCCTGAACTTCAGCCAGCTCCTTGTTTCCTGTCTGCCAAACTGATTAATCCAGGTGTACCTGACCCCAGTAGTCACAAACAAACTGATTAATCCAGGTGTGTCTGACCTCAGTAGTCACAACAACAATAATCAGACACACCTGGATTAATCAGTTTGTCCAATAATGGAAGACAGGAAACAAGGAGCTGGCTGAAGTTCAGGAAGTAGTGTAGCTGGGCATAAAGCTTATTGATTGTTTTAATAGATCTTTAAATGTTTTTTTTTTATTATTAGCCCTTTAGATTACCGATGTATGCAGGTAGTAATTTAATATAAAAACTACATTTCATTTGCTTGTATAAACTGTTCATTTCCTTTTTAAATGACAACGTCAACATTGTTGCTGTTTTATTACAGTACACCGGCAAATTTCTTTATGGCGCACAAAATATATTGCAGATAAAGATTTTAATACAGGTTAAAGTTTTAATCTAAGATGTCTTAATCAGTGTTTCAATTTAACTCGAATTAAAATTAAACTGGGATCAACAAACCTCAGATTAGCTCTAAACTCTGCTTAATTTAATCCTTGTTGGTGCAACCCATCTTAATGTATCTGATAATTAACACATGAGATGCTTCTGTCTTTATTTCCTCATTATACAGCAACATTAAACTCACCATTCACATTGAGATAAACAGCAGAGCTTGATAGTGAAGTTTGTGGTCGTCCGTGTATCTCTGCACTACAGCTGAACTCATCCTGATCAGATTCATTAACTCCAGTGATAGTAAGAGAGTCTCTGTTTACAGTGTAATGCTTAGTGTTAAACACTGAGGTATGACTGTTATTCCACAGATATGTCCAGTTTCTGAACTGATCCTTTATCTCACACTTCAGAGTGACTGTCTCTCCAGTGAACACAGATCTGTCTGGTGTTACTCTCACTGTAATGCTGGGTAAAGCTGTAAAGATAATAAAATATTTTATCATGGCTTTAGTACACACACATTGCACAATTTATAAGCAGCAGACTCATTGTTTGGTATTTTGTTATTTATATAAAATGTAAAGTTTCAGTTTTGGATGCTAGTTGGACTACAGTTGTGATGAGATAAGCAGATACAGTGTGTGTTATGAGAGCTTTAATTTCCCACGACAACGCATTTATGTTTGTACAGGAAAGGTTATAAATATATTAGAAATTTTCAAAACAATCCCACATATTTGTCTTAAAATATCTGCTGTTTTTTTATGTGTCTTATTTTATAATTAAAATGTATTCAATGTGTTTGTGACCTGGTCTCTCTATGAAAAAACCTGGTAAACTACAGGTTTAAACCTAAAAAAAATCTAATTTGTCATTATGTTTTGAATATGACTTTATATTGTGTATGATGATGAAAACAGATAATCAGACTCACCTGATACTGTCAGTGTAACTGCATCACTGATGTCTGAGTATTGTGGTCCATTGGTCTCATTTCCTCTACAGGTGTATTTACCTGCGTCAGACTCCGTAACAGATCTGATTGTGTAATTCTGAAGGTCACTCATGTTGTCAAATGATGAATCTTTATGCCAGCTGTACTGCCAGCTGCTGACGACTCCTCTATTGATGACACATGTGAGATTGACAGTTTCTCCTTTGTATACATCTTCACCAGGCCAAACAGACACTTCAGGTGTTGGTCTTTCTGTACAATGACAAACAATTCACACATATTAATGTAATTACTTAATTGCGAAACATATTTGCTGTTTTACATTACAAGTTTACCTCTGTAATTGTAATTACCACTTGTTCAGTGTTTTAGAAAATTATGTTCATGACGCAATTTATTACTACAGTATGTTCTGTAATTGAATTTCACAAAGTGAAGAAATGGTGAACCACCTCTGATGTCAACATCCAATCACAGCACAGTTTACTGAAACTCTACAGACTCTAATTATTATACTGTTAAAGACTTGATGATTACTGCAAGTAATATCTAACATTAAGAAAAGGTTGATGAGGATTTCTGGTTCCCAGAATGCGTTGCATGAGGCGGTTATTTTATAGTTTTATTGTGTAAAGATTAAGACTTGTTCCTGATCAATGTTCATTTTGAACAAACTATAGCTGGTAACACTATATTTTTTTACAGTGTAGTCTTATTTCTGTAATATTAATAAACATATCTATCATTGTAATTTAAAATGTATTTGTTAAAACCATTTTATTGTACTTATACTCAAATAAACAATATATTTTTGAAAAAGTATTTTATTTATTTAAATAATTACATATTCAAGAAAATATGTTTCATTAATGATAAAGTTTTGGATTGGGTCAATTTGATATATTTTTTCATGTTTTCAGACTGTCCTCCAAAAATTACAACCTAATAGTTTGTTTGTGCCATGATACGCACCATGATACAACGTCAAGGTACGTATAAGGGAATAGTGCCCTCTAGCGACCAAAGCTTAAACGGCCTGTGGTTTAATGTTTTTTATCTTATACATCAGAATGGACTCATTTTATATTCTGCATTTGTAAATGTAGACATAGTTTCATAAACATTTATGATTTTAAAGATATTCTGGAGCATCTAACCCCGCCCTTAACTTACCCTAAACCCAACTGGTTCACAATCATAAAACACAACACTCAAGTAAAAGTATAGTAACTGGTATTTATAGCATAAATTGACAAAAAAAAAACAACAGTATAAAAGTATTACAAACAATTTGTGTTGCAAGCCGAAGCCATACGATCACTTTACGATCCGATGTGGTTCCAACTGACTGTACATTTCTTTATTCACCCCATGTTTCAGGGCGCAGAGGTGGTTTGATGGTCATTTAAAAAAAAATAATATTAGTCATTGCTGTTGCTCTATTTCCTCTGCGACATACAGCAGTTTTGAAGTTTTGCTGATACAGCTTGACTGCAATGGCATGGTTTTATTAGCAGTGATCTACCGCCCTCCTCACTCAAATAAGAATTTTAGTCATGAATTCACTGAGAGTTCCTGAGTGAAATCTCCACTAAATATAACAATTTTTTTCCTGGTTGGTGACTTCAATATACATGTTTGCTGCAACTCTAAGCCTTTAGTGCGGGACTCTTTTAATCTAGTGCAATGGGTGAAAACTCCCACACATATTCATGGCCACCAGTGTTGGGTGTAACTAGTTACAAAGTAACTAGTTACTGTAATAATATTACTTTTCTCAGTAACTAGTAGTGTAAGGCATTACCCGTCTGAAAATGGTAATATTATTACAGTTTCCCGAGCTAGTTACTTAAGTTACATTCGCCAGTAGCACCTTCATCACACAAGGCACAAAACACAGAGAACAAAAGGGAAGGGGAGGAGGGCGTGAATGGAACAGTGATTGGTCTAAGTTTGGCACAAGGTATCATTTACCATCACCGATTGGTCGACACCCGGCAGCCAGCAGCACAGAGCGGCAGCGGCACACTCAAAGACAGATCGGGTAAATGGAAGCGTCAACAACGGCAAGCTCTTTTTCAGAGGAAGGTTCCCAGCAACAGAAAGCATGTTTCGACGGGTGGAGATTCAGTCATATTTTATTATGTTCAACGGAAGGAAAATAACTTGACGGTGAAGTGCACACTCTTTAATGTTTTTCCAAACGCTGTGCCCCACGTCCAGAAGCGGGTAAGGAAGCCAGCATTTTCTTGGCCGTGGCTTGCCCAAATAAACATTCTTGTCCAAAAAAAAAATGTAACTAGTAATATAACTAGTAATATAACTAGTTACTTTCTCCAGGGAGTAATAAAGTAAAGTAAGGCATTACTATTTTTGAGAGTAATATGTAATACATAATATATTACTTTTTTGAGTAACTAGCCCCAACACTGATGGCCACATACTAGACTTGGTAATCTCATATGGTTTTGCCATCTCTGATGTTAACGTATCTGACACCCTGCTCTTGGACCATAGTCTAGGGCTGCAGCTATCGATTCTTGTTTTAATTGATTAACCTCGGTGCTCAGGCCCTAAATAAACAAGGAAACAACATGGCATGCAGAAACAAACATGGCCACAGAACATGCATGGGACTGCCACAAGGATAAAAAAACACTGCACACTTTCGACATTGAAATATGAGGTTAATTCTGCATTAGGTAAATTAATGTATTTAACATGAGATGTTTCTGTCATTATTTCTCTATTTTACAACAACATTAACACTAAAATTACCTTTAACAGTGATATTAACAGCAGAGCTTGATAGTGAAGTCTTTGGTCGTCCGTGTATCTCTGCACTACAGCTGAACTCATTCTTATCAGATTCAGTAACTCCATTGATAGTGAGAGAGTCTCTGTTTACAGTGTAATGACCAGAGTTAAACACTTCAGTTGTGCCTTTACTCCACTGATATCTCCAGTTTAATGATCTGTATTGATCCTCTATCTCACACTTCAGAGTGACTGTCTCTCCAGTGATCAAAGGACTTTTTGGTGTAACACTCACTGTCGCTCTGGGTAAAGCTGAGGAAGAAGAATATTAAGATAAAAATTTTAAGAAGTCAATGAACAAATAATCCAGCACACTTGAATCACACTTGTAACACTGCTATTTTATACAGCCAAACAATCTGTGCTTTTGATCTTTTTCTTTCACTGTCAGAAAACGATCACATGTGAATTTGTGAAAAGTTTTGATGTGTTTTCATAAAAATACTGGACAAAGAGTGTTTTGGAATCGTGATAAATTTCAACCAAATCCAACCATATAATATTTTAAATCACTGTCTTGTAACCTAAAGCCATGTCAACTCCCAGTACAGTAACTGTTAGCTTGACAACATTTTTACAGGGGGTTTTACAGCAGGGTTTGGTAACACAGTGTTATACAATGATAATGCATTGAATGCAACGAAAACAATGTAAATCAAAATGATAACGCTTAGGTTACTCACGTAACCCCGGTTCCCTGAAATAACGGGAACGAAGCATTGCGTCAGTTAGCTGACGCTATGGGGGAAACTCCTGTTTACTCCGTGACTGAAGCCTATTGGTTAACGTCTGTACAAAGTACAGACCAATGACGTTTGAACCCGCGCGCGGGAGGAACGCGTCCCTATATAAGCGCGGTTCAATCGTCAGGAGCTCATTATTATTCGACTGAAGCGCGCAGCCGAATAAAGCCGAAAGTATACTAGGGACGTCCGCGTATGCGCGCCGTCCGCATGACGTCATTTTCGTCATCAAGAGGGTCCGCGGCCGGCCGCGCGGACCGTCCGCGTGCAGCCCAAAATTTGAGACCGCGCGGACAGTCCGCGTACAGTCCGCGTACAACAGCGCATGCGCGTGAAAATATTTAGACAGTGCACTCCACTATAAACAATTATACAAAGGAAATAGACAGCATTTGCACACACACTATGGTTTTTCTTCTTTAACTTTTACTTCTTCCAAGAACAGAAAGCTCTGGAGCATGTTTGTTTGATTCCTGTTCTTTGTTGTCTTGTTATTTGTTCTAAACTGTGTTTGCAATGGTTGATCAGTTACTTTTCTTCTCCTAACCTAATGTTTTAATGTACTGTAAATGTCCCCAAATCAGTGCTGCCCTGACAGCCTGTTAGACTAATACATTGAATTAGAAATCATTTGTATTGCGTATAGTGTCGAACGCGGCCATCCGCGTGTAGCCGCGGGGAGTATACTCGAAAAGCTGCGCGGACGCGTGCGCGCGCGAGCCGGACGCGGACGCGGAAAAAAAGTATACCGCGGCCTTAACACTCGCTGCGTAGACGTTTGTAGCACGGCAAGAGACGCAATGCTTCGTTCCCGTTATTTCAGGGAACCGGGGTTACGTGAGTAACCTAAGCGTTCCCTTTCAATACGGTTCACTTCGCATTGCGTCAGTTAGCTGACGCTATGGGGGAACGTAATCCCATCACGCCGTGCATACACAACGTACTGAAGTGCCTTACCGGAGAGACACTGCGTGTGGCCCTATACCCGGCATATTCACAGCTTTAAAAGCAAATGTGTAAGCACCATATAAATTGTTGACGCGCACACGGTGGGGTTTTAAACGCACCGGGGGCACATAACAAAGCACAAGACGGCGAGGTACGCGCCGCGGCTGTGCGAGATAAGTAAATTCAGAGTCACGTTGGTGAGCTCGCTGAGCGCACCGTGGTGTACACATAAAACGCATGAGCGTGCATGATTGAGCCGAGAGAACCTGCGCTCGTAGGGCAGGGACGTCTAAGCTGTACAATCTGACAACGTAGACGGCGAAGACCAGCCGGCCGCGTAGCAGATATTAAATATAGATATAGATACCCCTGTAGACCAAGTTCATGAAGAAGCCAAACTCGCACAGAGTGGGCTCTATATAGGACATAGCTCATAGAGGGGCGTGAGCCAGTGCGATGGTTTCAACGATCCATCTAAATAACCACTGTTAGCAACAGACATACGTAGTGAGTGATCTGCGAAGCTCACGAACGGCCGATCTGACTATAATATGCGGCAGAACGGTTCGTAGCGTGGGATTATACAGATACCACAATAGTGTGAACCCCGGTGCACCCTCGAGCGCATCGGGATGCATATAGGTAGTATTATAGTGCACAGATCGGTGAGCTTCCAAGCGCGCCGTAAATGTGTATTGACTATAAATTGCACGGGCACAGGTGAACACTTGAATACATCGTGAATGCATATAGATGAATCAGAGTGTTATAATGCACAGGCCGGCAAGATTCTCGAGCGCGCCGTCATGTGTTCTGATAATAAATTGTGCGCACACGGGTGAACTCTTCAGTGCACCGTGAATGCGTATAGATAAATCAGTGCACACAACGCGCCGTGAATGTGTACAGATATGATTGATGAACGTAACGGTGGGCACCCAACGCACCGTGAACGTACACAGATGAACAACAATGTATGTGTCACAAAGCATAACACAGCTGTGTATACAGGTGAGCTTTCCCAAGCGCATCTTATTGTATACCAAAATGTTATAGCGTGTACATGTGAGCTTCTCTAAGCGCACGGTGGACGCATATAATTAAAACCCATATCGTGCATACAGGTGAGCTAATGGGCGCACCTTTAATGCAACAAACCTCAGTAGTGCGCGAAGCAGGGATGTCGAAGCTGTAAACTGACAACGTGGACGGCGGGGACCAGCCGGCCGTGTCACAATTGCCAAATGAGAAACCTCTAAGACCATGCCCATGCTCTAAGACAAGTGAGCATAATTGTCACGGGAGGTGATAACGTCAACGATCCATAAATAGCCTGTATTGACAGGTGCTCTAGTGAGTGATCTGTGACGCAGATAAACAGCTGATCGTCTGATGTACGTCAGACGTATGTGTCATACAGGACCTTGGACAGTTCCAGAGCGCTGTGCCTCGGGCACCGTCCGCATCTGAGAAATGACAGGCTTATGAATAAAGTGAATGGCCAGCCGTAAAAGCATGGTTCGCTGTTACCGCCGCCGTCCGCATCTGAGAGATGACAGGCTTGTGAATTAAATGAATGGTCGGTCGTAAAAGCGTGGTTCGCTGTTATCACGGCCACATAGATATAGGTAGGGGAGAGAGCCGCCGTGCCTCTGTAGTGAGGAGAAAAGTGTTCCACCGGCGATTCGCGGGGGGTTTTGACTTTCAAATGTCACTAGACAGAATGGATCAGACTTTGCATAAGGACGCCTCGTGAAAGGGGTCCTAGCAGCTTGTGTCAATGTGTCATAAGGCACGTAATGTAGGTCGTGTCCCACGGATGCCATCTCCGCACGCCCATCGTAATGGGTTAATATTGGTAGTTTAAGCATGAGATGCGTATCACTCTGATTGAACATAGCTTATAAAGCGATGCAATGAGTTTATAAAGGAGATGACTCGTCAGCTTGTTCAGGGGGCGAGATCTCAGTCTGGTTCGGTAAATAATGAAACCACCGTAGATTGCCCGACCGCATTATCACAATAACACGGTCGAGAGTGCTGCAGTGCTAAATCATCCTCATAATGTACCGTATTCACAGTACAAGGTGATTTATATGAGACAAACGGCGTTCCACGCGCCGAAGGCTGATTGCCGTCGTAAAGCGTGTTCAACCCACAGCAAATGCTGGGCTAGCTCGTAATGACAGCACTTCATGCAGCCGTGTGTAACTTAAGCAAGCTTCCCGGCCGTCAGCTCGGGGCGGGACCTTTGCTTAGTCAAACTGAAGTGGACTTATGAACAGAATGCCACGATATTCAGCTTTCTGAGGCTCGTTAGAGGGGTACGTGTGCCCGTCTTAAACGAGATGCCGCGCGCGTCTGCGCGCTTTAAGCTTTGAAACTTATTGTGGCGGGTAGCAAGCTCACTTGAGGTTGATATTACCCTTAATATCTCCGAGTATTGGAGCGGAGGTGTGAGCGTCTTCGGATCCGCTAATATAAATCAGCTATATGGCCGAAAAACGTCATAAACCGCTTGGCTGTAAGCCTTTGAGTGGCCGTCCGGAGAGGGCGCGATTCAAACGCTTGGAGCCATGCAGAAGTCTGAGGCTGTCCTTCCTCTAGGAAGAGAGAATAACAGCCGTAAGACCGTGCTCGTTTGCGCCATCAGCATCGTAGCGGAGAAACTGAGGTGGGCTGCGAGCGAATTTGGCAGAAAGGTGTTAGAGACACCGTACAGTCGTGGGGTGTCAATACACAGTATATGGCCAAACCGGGGTCTTTTCGGCTAGCGTCAATAGAATTATGGACAGCGGGCCGTGTGTGCGTATTACTGATTGCTTGTCAGTAAGGCGATAAAGTGTTTAGAGACACCGTACAACCGTGGGTGTCAATACACAGTATAGTAAGCACGGAATTTACTCTTTTTAGAGGAATTAAATACCGTTCGCCACTATAGTGAGGTCGCATAGCCGACAGTATTACACAGTATGTTTGGATAAACAGCACACAGAAAACATTACAGGGCAGTCCAGCCGAGGCGCGACATAACCCCTTTTCTCCCAGACAGTTTCGTTCTCTGTTGATGCAGCTGTGCTGCGGAGACCAGAGCTCAGCCGTTCAGGTGCACAAGCCTCAGTAGTGACGGTGACCGAACGGCTCACGGAGCAGAGCAGTATGTCTAGGTGGTTTAATGTCAGACTGAACCCATCGCAGAGAGGAAGTCTGCCGTGAGGCCCGCGGTTTTGCCGTTTATTAAAAGGGCAGAAAAACCGGGTATATATATAAGAATGTACCAATATTCAGCGCACTGATATAGGACGGGACTGAATAAAGGGAGGTATTCGGGCCTCAGTATATTATAAACAAATTCGTTCTGCCTCTGATTCCGTCTAAACCAGAGAGAAATTACCAGGCAGACGAAAAATGAGCTATCTGAAGTGAGATCGGCTCAGGCCAGTAAAGCTCTATAATAAGTGTTTTAGCGCTCCAATAGAGGCGTGTCCGCCTTATCGAGCAGACGAATGAGATCGTGCCGCTCCAGGAGGGGAGGGGCATGAAGCTCTCTTATAATGAGTGTTCTTGGTGCTCCAATAGCGGCGAATCGGCCCTATCGAGCAGACGAATGAGATCGCGCCGCTCCAGAGGGGAGGGGCATGAAGCTCTGTAATCGTTGAACACTGGACAGCTGCATTTAGAGGCAGCGAGCCGTAATACCGCGTGCTAGCTAAGCCGTTAAAAGACCTCACCACTGTGGGGAAAGGAGCGAGGGACTCCGCGAGCGTGGAGCACGAGTGGCTGTGCTATGACAGAGACAGGGGCAGACCGCCCGTGTTTGCTTGTCGTATGCATCTATCCAGGTCTACGGTTCCCCGCTTGTTCATCTCAACAAGAGAGGAACGGCAGAGGGGAGCAGCAACACAGACAGAACAGCCATGCGTCGTGACGGTATCACCCGATGCACTCGGGGGATTAATATATGTGCCAGAGATCTCGCCACTGAATTTGAGAGGAGCGAAGGGACTCTGTAAGCATGAACGGTTGCGGTGTGACAGAACACAGGGGGGGTTAGTCCGTGTGTGCTTGTCTATGCATCCATCTAGTCTCATGGCTCGCCGTGTGTTCATCCCGGCGAGAGAGGAACAGCAGGGGGAGCACGAAACATGGATAAGACAACCAAAGCATAAGCGCGGTCCCGGCGTGGGAGGTGCCAGACCGGTAATGCGCTCGGAGGAAATTCATAGCAGAGAGGCTCACCGAGCCGCTGTGCTGGACGCTATTACAACAGCGCCTGCTCTTTTAGCTTATAGCTTTATATTAAAAATATTGATCTTACCGGGCGGCCGCAGGGGAGACCTCGTCAGGCGTGTCCGCTGCACAGGGCTCGTACCACGGCAAGCGAAGGCTATCTTCGGTTCTCGGCCGGAAAGCGGCAGGGGAAGACGCTAGACCTGGACTCTGCTATCTTCGGTTCTCAGCCGGAAAACGGCAGGGGAAGACGCTAGGCCTGGACTCCGCTGCAGGGCTTTTGTCAACGGCGAGGTAAGGCTTCTTCTTTTCTTCGGAGCAGCGAGAGGTTCGCGCTGAAGGAGAAAATAATGAGCTCCTGACGATTGAACCGCGCTTATATAGGGACGCGTTCCTCCCGCGCGCGGGTTCAAACGTCATTGGTCTGTACTTTGTACAGACGTTAACCAATAGGCTTCAGTCACGGAGTAAACAGGAGTTTCCCCCATAGCGTCAGCTAACTGACGCAATGCGAAGTGAACCGTATTGAAAGGGAACTGTAAATACAATATTAGCAGAAATAACTGACATTTCTTAATTTTGCGGCCCTTTTAAAAAATATCTATTCATGTGTTGATGTACAATACAAGGATGTTAGATGAAGAATAATGGATGAATGGATGTGTGTAAATCTATCTATTATAGACAGATCTAGAAACAGGAACAACTCCTAGTATTTAGATAGAATTGCAGTGAATTATTTGTGTTCAAATATATTTTTTTTTACGATGAACCCTACTTGGGGTAAGTTATAACATTTGTACTTCAGTCACTGTTATTGTATAAGAACGGTGGGTTCAATAAACAAACTTTAAGTGTTCATTTGTAGGAGAGATGTGTGTGAGGCTTGTGTTCAAGTATAATTAATTTAAATCAAATGTTTTCTTGAAAGATTGAGCCAAAATGAGTTATAATAAGTTGTGCTCCGCTCTATGGGCTAAATAATCCATCTAATATATTGTGGTCACAGATCAAAAAATAAGTGTGAATGAAAACAATTATTAAAGCACGAATAACTAAAATATTTTAAAATTATATTGCACAAAACAGGAAGACGAATGCAAAGTTATCCAAATCACATAGAAAATCAAATAAAGTGACTAAAACTGGCAATACATTTTTGACAAATAAATGACAAATATTTCCTCAAAAAAATAAATCAAACACATTAATTACTGACCTTTAACAGAGAGAGTCACATGATCACTGTCCTGTGAGGATGAGGGTCGTCCATCTCTCTCTCCTATACACCAGAACTCATCCTGATCTGATGGTGAGCTGATGGTGTAGATGTTTCCCTCAGACACTGAAGTCCCAGTTGTGTCTTTATACCACAGATATCTCCAGTTTCTGTACTGATCCTCTATCTCACACTTCAGAGTGACTGTCTCTCCAGTGAACACAGGACTGTCTGGTGTTACTCTCACTGTAGCTCTGGGTAAAGCTGAGGAAAGAAGAAAATGAGATTGAAACTAACACTAATACAACATGACTACTGGCAAAAGGCTTTTCTTACTTGAAATAGTTAACTCCATGTCATTATAAACACTGGTAAATGTAACCCTGGTTATCTGTTTAAAGGCAGAGTGCACAATGTTTAAAAGCCAATGTTGATATTTGAAATCACCTTAAAAAACACGCCCCTACCCCAATAGAATCTGGAACTTCTTTTGATAGACCCATCCCACACATACGCAACCCTGGCAAGGATGTCGATTAGTAGAAACGTCCCTTACTGCTGATTGGCTACAAGTATTTTGGTAATTGGCCCGACTCCCTTTTCCAAAGCGTTTTTCAAACATTGTGCACTCCGCCTTTAACATTTCACACTGCTCATACTTTACAAGGGGTCAAAAACCTTTGCTGTTTCACAATGTACATTAAAGGCTCTCTAAGCGAATCTGCGAGACGTTAGTTATTGTTGACGTTTGAACTGTTTTCAAACAGACGGAGCGTAGCTAACTCCTCCCCCTCCCTTCCGTGCTTTCATGAACGCGCCCAACCCCCACCCCCAAATCCTTTTTGTCGTTTATTGGCTGGAATACTTTGTTTTGTTTTGTGCTGCTAGGATTTGTTGATATTGCCGTTTGTGAAGCCTGGGCTGTCTACAGAGATCGCGTTTTTTTACAGTTTGATCAGCGGACAGGCAGCAAGCAGATAGTGAGGAGATGTTTCCGGTATGTAACAAAAAATGTGTTATGGTCTAAAACGCGTCAATTCGCTTAGAGAACCTTTAAAGTCTGGGTTAATATTTTAAAGGTTCTGTTTTTCCTGATCCCATTTTTCACGCTATTGTCAGTCTTTAACAGCAGGACCAGTGTTCAAATTGAGGGGGGCTGGGATGGTCCTGGACCTCCTATAAGCATTGAGGGACCCCCTATTAAGCCCAAAAAATATAAATTAGGGGGGTCCCCTGGTTTTTATTAAAATTAAAATACTACATGAATTTAAAATTCTTGTGCTGGGCTGTCACAAAGCAATACGGTCCATTATTTTTCCTGATTTTGCAAAAAACGAATCCAAAAGATTTCTGTCTGAAATAAATGTCAACTCTCAAGTGCGCCTCACACCATTTTCTGGAGGAATTGACAGAATCATCTGAGGAATTGACAGAATTGACAATTATCATCAATTGAGAGTTGATGTAAGAATCTTTAGTTTTTATCTTTAGTAATATTTATTTTTAGGGGCTTTTAAAAAATAATCTAAAAATACTATTTCACACTAATTTGAGGGGTAAAAATGGTTAGGGTTTGAGTAAAGGGTAATTTGGGGTTCCCCTTTAGTCGGTCACTATTACATCACGTCGTGACCGACGAATTGTGAAACCGCTCCGCGGGGACCTAATCTCTTTGAGAAACGAACAAAATGCCAATGAACTTGGCATGCAGGTATCTGCATAATGCTCCCCTGTAAGTTTCATCAACTCAGCACTAAAAGAGTGATTTCCTAAAAGAGTGCACGTTCGAGCTTTGTGTCTTGTTAAAGACAGCCACTTGTTTGTGTCACGGTTGGGTGCGTCTTTTTCAAGATGTCATTCCAGTAGTGCTGCGTTTTTGGATGTGGTGCATACATGGCTCCCCGGGATGGTCATGATCGCTGCGTGTCGTGTCTGGGGCTCCAGCATGCTGAAGCAGCGTTTTGTGATGGCTTATGCTCCATCTGTGAGGGCATGGCCATGAAGGATTTGCGGAGGCAGTTGTCATTTCTCCGGGGACGGCAGCCAGCTTCCAAGCCTAGTACTCCCAAGGGTGCAGTTAACTAAGCTTGCGAAGGGAGACCTCCATATAACTGTGCTGAATCGGTCCGCTGGTTCGTCTCTCAGCGCCCTGATCAGTTGTCAGCGGATGTTCTGATGGAGACGAGCGGCCCGTGTTCTACGGTGTCCTCGCCCTCTGTCACGCCTTCCTCGGATGTCATGTCTACCATAACATTTGGAAGGGGGGGTTGTCACCATCGGAGGCCGATCCAGATCCGCTCCCTACTTCAGGTAGGGTTGGGTATGCTGTGTTCGACTCCGAGATGGCAGCCCTGCTCGCTTGGGCATTGGTGGCGGTTGGCTTGGAGTCGACTGAACCTCCCCCACCCAAACCATCACGCCTCGATGATTGGTACTTCAGGGGTGCTCAGACTGCCAGTCTTCAAACCCCATGCTCTTCTTCCCCGAGGTGCATGAGAAGTTGACGCGGCCGTGGAAAACCTTGTTTTCCACCCGGAATCGGCCATATCAGTCCTCACCCTTCACCTCTCTCAAGGGTGGAGTTGCCAAGGGGTATGTCGGTATCCCATCAGTGAAGCGCCCGATCGCGATGCTGCTGTGTCCACCTGGTGTCGCTTCCTCCTGCCGGGACTGGCCTACTCTGCCCTCATGGCCTTTAAGCATTCCTCTGGCCAGGAACACCACCTCTGGCTGTGCCTGGTGGACATGAGGGATGCCGACTAATGCCGGCTCATTATTGCTCCAGTTTTCCAGGCCGGCCTGTTCGGCGATGGTCGTTTGCACAGCAATTCTCCGCAGCCCAGAAGCAGATCCGCAGCCCAGATGCAGCATCCTGCAGCCGCCGGCTCCGTTCCTCACACGGGCTCATAACCCAGCATCCTTCTCTTTCTCCCTCGTCACCGGGTGCATCATGGGGCTTGGGACATCCTCAACACAGTCTCACCCCTTCTCCCATCCATCAGCGAGCTCAGGTGATTGTTACATCACACAACACAGTCTGTGCGGCCGAAACGCACACACCAGTGATCACCTCTGCCCCTCCCGCCACGGGTACAGCAGTCATGCCTTTAGTTCTTCTCGCACGCTATCTGGGGGCGTGGAAAAAGCTTCCCAGCCCGTTGCATTGTTTTTTACGCATGATCGGTCTCGGCTATGCGATTCAATTCTTCCGGCACCCCCCAAAATTCTCAGGCATTCGTTTCACTACTGTGAAAACTTCTGAAGTGCACATACTTTGTGCAGAAATCGATGTCCTATTGGTGAAGGACCCGATCTCCGCTTTGCGTTCGAACGGCGAGCATACCAGTACAAATTCTCTCTAAGGCTCTCACTCTCTCCCCGTGTATTCACCGAAATAGTGGAGGGGGCATTAAAACCCCTGAGAAAGAAGGGTGTGCGCATTCTTGTGTATCTAGATGTTTGGCTCATAATAGCAGATTTTAACACTCTGGGGTCGACGGCGGCGCGGGCGCCGCAAACTCTTTATTTTTCAATCACTCCACAAAGAGACTTAGATAACTCTGCTGATTTTGGACATACAGATATGATTTATACATCATTTCAAATGTTAAAGTGTCTAGTATTTTTCTGTCCACTCCCAATAAAAACAGAATGTTGTGCTTTTCGCAAAATTAATAAAATAAACATTATGCGTGTTTTGTTCTCTCTCCCTCAGTGAAGTCCTTTCAGAAACACGTCAGAAAAATGAACTGTAACTTAACGAATACTTGTCATAGAAACAAAAGTTACATGTCTACATAATGCTTGGAATGTCTGCTTTTGGAAGATGTAAGTGAAATCGAAAACAAATATTGTAATTCATTGTTAACTATGTTAGAAGAGGGAGATGTACCGTGTTTCTCCTGTTACCGCATTATCTATAATGAGCCACACCCCGCTCCATTGAAGATAAGAGCAGAGATCATCCATATTCATTAGTCAACCCCAGTCAATGGAGACTCCGCCTCTGCAGCCATTCAGTGCTGTGTTGAGTTTTAATCCAAGTGCTGGTAACATGACATCTACTTGTTTACTCACGACTGTAACTAAAGTTATCTCCAGACGCGAGTGTGTGTGCTTCATCAAACAGACGCTATCGACGTCCAAACGCACACACAAACACACAATGCTCATATTTGACACGCTTTGTGGTATCATTATAAAATATGCGATTGCAAACATCACATCTACTTGTTTACTCGCGCCTAAAGTTATCTCCAAACAGACGCAAGTGTGTGCTTTGTCAGTGTGACAGGATCGATGTCCAAACGCACACAAAACCACACGATGCCTCATATTTGACGTGCTTTGTGGTATCATTATAAAAGATGCTCTCTCGCCTGTAAATAAAAGTTATCTCCAGGCGCTTATGTTTTCTTTGTGCTTCCGTCAGACGCAATCGACGGCCAAACGCACACACAAACACACAATGCCTCATATTTGACGCACTTTGTATTAAGACGCATCTAAACACATCTAAAACCCTGTTTGTTTGCGTATCTCTGCACAGTAAGTTTATTTAACGCAGGATCACGCATGGGAAGGCATTTCTTTTGTGTTGCTTTCACAAACAAACACGTACCAATAATGGCGTCGTCTCACTGCCTAAAGGCTTATTATGCAGCTCATTATGCAAGTGTTTTGTTCTTCAGCTGCCAATCACAGATTATTCAAGAGCTTCCAGCCTCCTTACATATCGCCTTCCTAACCAAAAAGTGACTTTAAAATTGTAAATCAATATATTGTTTTATGTGAATGAGTAAGCAGACTGATTTTCACATCATTTTTAAGAAAAAACTCTAGACTACTAGATCCTGTTTTGAAAAGTCTTGGGAAAACATGTTTAGTATGGGTTTTTTGGACTTATATCAGCCACCTAAATTTTTTTATTTTTCAAAAACCACGCATAAACATTTTTCTCAAAAAAATACAAACATGTACATACATGTTGATCATATAATATAGTAGCCCAGTTTGTTCTGAACACAGTGTTATAAGACTTTTGCCATTATTATGTTTGTAAGCAACTGAAAAAAAGCACAAATGTCAGTGCATGTCAAAACTTCTCCAGGGCCCTAAAAACCCCTTAGACCCCAGAGGGTTAAAGACTTTACAGCTTTTTTATGAGTGCCGTCTCTCCAGTGGAGTCGGAAGGCTCATGCAGGCACTCGAAGGGTCCAGCTGCAATGGCGTTTTGGTAGGGATTCACAATTCATTGATCACGACATGAGGTCGTAGTGACCGACCGAAAGGGAACTTCTTGGTTACGGATGGGAAGGGAAGGAGACTTCACATCCCATCGCCACAGTTTGCTGTTCCATTGCTAATACCAGTGCGGGCACTGGTGCTCGGGTTTCTCAGCAAATAATATAGCTATTTTGGTATTGTGCACCTGCTGCTTATATATGCACCTGGTGGGGCAGCGCCAGCATTATACAAATACCTGCATGCCAAGTTTATTGGCGTTTTGTTAGTTTCTCGAAGTGGATAGGTGCCCGCGGACCTGTTCCCCAATTTGTCGTGACGTCTCCATTCCCTTCCTTCAGGGTAGAGGGTTACATCCGTAACAGAGACGTTTCTTTGATTAAAACATTGATCCAGGACCAACAAAAAAAAAAAATGTTGATCTAGTGAATTCACGGCGTCCCTATAATGATAGCTAGGGGACCCCCATAATCTCTGAGATAATTCGAACATTGAGCTGGACACCGTGACACAGAATGGAGTGCATATTAAAAAATGCATCATGACATCAAAACATACTGCAAAGACAACAAAACATTTATTAACAACAAACAATCTGCATGTGTGAATACACTTAAGACAGCATATTTAAGTGTCATGATATACAGTATATTTAGTGAAACCACACCAGCTAAAAGTTTATTGTGTTTTTACTACAGTAACCAGAGAGGCAAATATATTTGTAGTAAAAGCATATTAAACACAATTACCACATTTTGATAGTAAAACAATTCGTTCACCTTTAACGATTCATTAAGGTAATGAAGAGTTTGTAAAGCAAACTCTTCAGAGGATTTCTCGACTCGGTACTTTAATGTCATCAGCCTGTCGTTCTTGCAGCGCAGCTTGAAGTCGAACACAATCTATAATAGTGGGGTTCCCCCATGATGACCGCTGCTTTTATAATCCTTATTTTCGCAAGTATAAAATCCTTTTTCGTTTTAACATTTAAACAGACTCACGGTTCTCCCCCACACTCGTGCTATGCATATAGCATACATTATCGAAGTGAATTGTATTAATTATTTGCGCACATTTTTATATATGGCCACTGCACGACGACAAAAGGTAAGACTTGTTTTTGCATTTAGCCCTTTTTTACTAAGAGTTTTATTTAGTGTTTTAGTAGTTGGTTAACTACGTGTGCTCTATCACATCATTTAAAAGTCTTTATTGTGTGTTTATAAGTGTTTATTGGTGGTTGTCATCATGACAAGATTTGTGAAGGGAGGTCACAGTATGTTTTGTTTTGATATTATATTGTTTTAGTTTATCCGTTGCTGGAGTTGCACTTAGTTAAGAACTACAAACATTTTAAAAGCATTTTTAAACAACCATGATTTTCAGTTTCTATTCTTGTTTTTCATTTGTATTGCTTCCGTATTGTTGTCTGTAAGTGTACATCCATGCATTCTTAGTATGATTTTGCACAGGTTCGTGGAGTATGTACTAGGGCTGGGCGATTTGTCCCCCTAAAAAAATCTGTTTTTTGTAAATAAAAAACTCGATTTACGATTCGATTCAATTTTTCCCCCGCCCCCATTTAAAATAAAATAATTGCAAACTGTACATACATTTTAAAAATATATATTTATTATATTTCATTAAAATGCATTAACATACATTTTCCGTAAATCCAAACCAACTCCACATGACTGAAGTCGAAGAGCATTTTTTTGGAAGGAACTGCTCTCTTTCGCCGGCTGTTTTTGCCATGTTGTTTGTGTATGCATGCGCTGCCCTCGGGAGAGGGGAGGGTCAGAGGGCTGCGCCGCAGGGAGCATGCTACGGAAACCCTGAAGGAAGATTTGGCGAATACAAAATTTATGTACTGTGCTATACTGCAGAGGGGGAGAAAAAGTAAAAAATAAAAATCTATTTTTTTTAAATATGAAGAATCGATTTGACCTACCAACTCGATTTTAAAATCAAATTGATTTTTTTCCCAGCCCTAGTATGTACACATATAGATTTGTTATTTGAGAATGGCCTTCTTGTACGATGAAATTTTGCCATATTTCGTGAAACGCCGCCATTGGGTCGAAATCTGACTATAATGAAGATAACCTGGGGTTAAGCACATTGTTAAAAGCCCTAAGGTATCTGGTAATTAATACATTGGATTATTTTGTGTTAACTTCGTCATTTTACAGCAAAACTGAACTCACCATTCACAGTGAGATGAACAGCAGAGCTTGATAGTGAAGTCTTTGGTCGTCCGTGTATCTCTGCTCTACAGTTGATCTCATCCTGATCAGATTCAGTAACCCCATTGATAGTGAGAGAGTCTCTGTTTACAGTGTAATGCTGAAACTTAGAGATTTTTGTTGTGTTTTTATACCAGTGATATCTCCAGTTTAATGATCTGTACTGATCCTCTATCTCACACTTCATAGTGACTGTCTCTCCAGTGAACACAGATCTGTCTGGGGTTACTCTCACTGTAATTTTGGGTAAAGCTGAGGAAAGAAGAAAAAATTAGGTTTAAAAACACACACCACAGACGTTTTAAATATCACAGGTCTGAATGATCAATTAAATAAAACAATATTTCTGGTCTTTTTAAAACATTTACATAATGTTTCTGACAATTAACACACACGTGAGATGTCTTTATTTCTCTATTTAAAGACATTGATATTGAACTCACCCTTCACAGTGAGATAAACAGAAGAGCTTGATAGCGAAGTTTTTGGTCGTCCGTGTATCTCTGCACTACAGCTGAACTCACCCTGATCAGATTCAGGAACTCTATTGATAGTGAGAGAGTCTCTGCTTACAGTGTAATGCTGAAACTTAGAGGCTTTTGTTGTGCCTTTATACCACTGATATCTCCAGGTTAATAATCTGTGCTGATTCTCTATCTCACACTTCAGAGTGACTGTCTCTCCAGTGAACACAGATCTGTCTGGTGTTACACTCACTGTAGCTCTGGGTAAAGCTAAGGAAACAAGAAAATTAAGTTAAAATCTCATCACAGATCTGTAAATCAAAAACCTGAATTTTCAAGAAAATTTTTATTGTCATAAAATGATGCCATTTGTTGTTGACATTTCTGAAGGATAATATAAAAATATATTTATTAATTTAAATGAAAAAAAGGATTTTTTTCAGAAGTCAATGATCAAATAATCCAGCGCACTTGCATCGGCATAAATGGGTGCATAGGATAATGGCAAAACCCAACATCAAAAATAACAATGAAACATGAAAAATTCCTGCACGTGATTTAAACTTGCAAGTAAAAAATATTATTTAAATAGACATTGTTACAGTCCAATAAATTTCTTCAGATATTCAAACATATGCAAGAAACAAATGTAAAATAAAGTTAACCCTTTCCATTCACACATGAAATGGTACAGATATATTAACAATATATTCTGTATTTTTATTGGTGATTTAACCTATTTTAAATAAATATGTGGACAATTTTAAATTTAATTGGCAACTGGACCTATCACGTGCAGGTGTGAGCAGGTCACAAACTCATGCGGGGTTAATTGTAACACAGCTATTTTACACAGATATACAAAGCCAAACAATCTGTGCTTTTGATCTTTTTTTTCCCTGTCAAAAAACGATCACCTGTGAATTTGTGTAAAGTTTTGATATGTTTTCCTAAAAATACTGGACAAAGAGGCATGATCAATATCTTTATCCTATTGTTATTGATTTCTGGGTTTCTAAGTCACCAAATCCAACCTTATAATATTTTAATCACCTAAAATCATTTTGAAACATGCCAACAACTAGCAACTGTTAGCTTAATTTTGTTAGCTGTTAGCTGTTAGCTTAAGGGGGTTTGTTACAGTAACACACTGGTATACAATGATAATGCAATGAAAACAATGTAAATCTATATAAATCAGCAGAAATAATTGACACTTATGATTTTCCTCAATTTTGCGGCCCTTACAAAAAAAATTCTTCACGTGTTGATGTATAATATGAGGATGTTAGATGAAGAATAATGGATGTGTGTAAATCTATCTATTGTAGACAGATTTAGAAACAGTAACAACCTCTAGTATATAGATAGAATAGTAGTGAATTATTTGTGTTCAAATATATTTTTTACGATAAACCCTACTTGGGGTAAGTTATAACATTTGTACTTCAGTCACTGTCATTGAGAACGGTGGGTTCAACAAACATCATCATCATCATCATATTCTTTATTCAGGACAGCATTAAAATAAATGGTCCATAGCACTATATAAACACACCAAAATACAAGATACAGCACATACAATAAAGAATAGTGACTACAGCAGTCAAAATTCCAAAATACACAAAGAACAACAACAAACAAACAAACAAACAAACATGAAAAAAAGTGTTCAAATATTCACATAAACTAAAACGCCAATGGTTCCACAATCTCGAAGTGAACCTAACTGCACTCAATGCAGGTTTCACTAGTGTTGCAATGATGCTGTTATCTGACTCCGCTAATCTACACATACACCTGTACATGAGATTCCTAAGTACAGCAGGACATGTAAAAACATTAACACTTACACACATATGACTCGCACTGCCCCATCGTGGCATCTTAAGGAGCAGTCTCAAACCATCATTGTATGCCACATTGAGTTTCTGCATGCTGCTTTTTTATAACGCTGCCACAAGTGGGCTGTGTACATCGGAGTACAAAAAGCTTTAAAAAGTGTGGTCTTCACAGCTAGTGAACACATACTGAACTTACGATTCAGCATATTAGCTTGGGCATACAACATACAATACTGTCTATGAATGTCCCTATCATCAGACAGGTCATCAGTTATGTAATGTCCCAAGTATTTAACTTCCTCACACACTTTAAGTAAAATACCAGACAAATAAAAAGCAGGAAATGAGAGTTTATTGTCCTCCCTGCTTCTAACAATCATTATATTATTCTTCTTAGAGTTAAAAGTAATATCAAAGTCTAAACCATATTGAGAACATACCCTTAGTAGCTGTTGAAGGCCAGAACTATATGGACACAGAATGACCAAGTCATCTGCGTACATGAGATGGTTGATAATGATGCCCCCTACCATACAGCCTGTTCCACAGTTGTTTAACAATTTTGATAAATCATCCATATAAATATTAAAAAGAAAGGGAGATAAGATACTCCCCTGCCTAACTCCATTACTTACATTGAATGAGGCAGACATAGAGTTACCCCATTTCACATACATTGACTGATGGGCATACCAAAAGGCCAAGATTCTCACTAAATATTTGGGAGCCCCTCTGTTGTACAATTTATAAAATAACTTCTTATGATTTACCCGATCAAAGGCTTTAGAGGCATCAATGAAACACAAAGATTGTGGAATTATGCCTGTTATAAAAATCTAGAACCTCCTTTAGGGCAAAAATACACATATCTGTTCCATGTTTAGGTTTAAAGCCAAACTGATTGTCAGATGTCAAAACAAGATGCTCTAGCCTATTCAGTATAATACTCTCCAAGACCTTAGATAAAGTGCTGACTAGGGCTATAGGCCTGTAATTATCCAGGCTGTTAATCTTACCAGCTTTGTCTTTAATGATAGGCACTAATATAACCGATAACATAGAATCAGGTAAAATACCATGGACTAACAACCCAGTAAAACAAATAGCAATTAAGGGACAGAGTTTTCTACTTGCAAATTTTAAATGCTCCGCAGATATCTCATCCATACCGCATGTCTTATTATCCTTTAACTTCAGAATAGCATCATATATTTCTTGAGGTAAAACAGTTGCATCTTCACCACTATAAATGTCACCCATTGTAAAAGACTTACTTTTAACACAGTTAAACAGCTCATGGTAATGTTTCTGCCACAACTGAACAATTTCTTCAGGGCCATTTACACCAGGGATGGGCAACTTCGGTCCTGGAGGGCCGGTGTCCTGCAAAGTTTAGCTCCAACCATAATTAAACACACTTGAAGCACCCAATTAAGGTCTTACTAGGCATACTAGAAACATTTAGGCAGGTTTGCTGAGGCAAGTTGCCCATCCCTGATTTACACCATCAATATTCGTTGGTAATGATGTTTTACAGTTATTCATTCTTTTGATTTCTTTCCAGAAAACAGTAGGACTATTATATTGCAACTTCCTTGCCAGGGAGTCCGACCTCATTGTATTTTCCTTTCTCTTAATATAACGCAATGCGTATTTAAACTTTGCATTCGCCTGTTTCTTGTATTCGAATAAGGGACCCTGTTTATGTCTGCCTGACTCATCCCATGCTTTAAATGCCCTTCTTGCCTCAGCATGCATCTCTTCCACATGGCCATTCCAACCAGGCTTGACTTTATACAATCTGTGTGTCTTGTACAGGGGCCTGCTCGAAACAAGGAGGGACTTTACAATATTCTCATACAGGGTGCACAGCTCAATCCCATGTTGAGGGTTCTTACAATTAATATCATAACATACCATAGAATCTCTAGAAACTTCAATATTATTCAACAGGATATCAGACTGGATATAATATTCTTTAAGGTCCTCCTCATTTATATTAGACCAATCTAATAAACTGTAAGTGTTCATTTGTAGCAGAGATGTGTGTGCGGCTGGTGTTTAAGTATAATTAATCCAACTTGAATAATTTTTGAAGGATCGAGGCAAAACCAAAAGGTGTTACAGTAGGTTTTGGTCCGCTTGTTGGGCTAAGTATTCTGCCTCATGCTCACAGATCAAAAAATAATAAGTGTGAATAAAAAAATGTGCCAAACACAGATTTTTTTTATTATTATATTGCACAAAACTGAAAGACAAATGCAAAGTTATCCAAATCGCATACAAAATCATATTTTTCTCCATTATATTACTTCGTAAAGTTTCTTCTCTCTGATATTTTCTGCTCATATTTTCATTTTTTGTATGCTTATGCTGTTTTTCTCTTGCTCCTATTTCCAAAAATTGCAATTGAGAGCTTTATGTAAATCAGGATGGGAATTAGATTCACCATAGACCCCTTCAAGGTTTGTAAACATTGAATGACTAGGGTGCACGCGCAGGATGGGGTCAAACTGTTCATTCCATTTAGGCTTTCTAGTTTAACCTAACAGGGCTGAAAAATGATGACTTACCTGAATTGAAGTGAGCACTACAAACACAAGCCTCTTTGATTTTTGCATTATCCGCATTTGCACATTTAATTGATTGCAGCCAGATGTTGTATTTTTTACCTTACCTTAACGGCAGACCTGGTGCGATTTTCAAAGCCCACGACGCAAGTAGGCATTTTTGACGATACCGAATAATACGCAACTCAATCTGCTGTAATGACTTTTCTGACCCCAACATGCGCAGTGGGAACCGCCTGTGACGTGAACTGTGAAGGGGTCTATTGGTCCACTAGTTTTAGATTGACAGCTCCTACTCTAGCCAATCAGCCAAAGAGGGAGTTGACGACACTCCATGCGATTCAAGGCTGCTGATCAATTTCAGATAGGATTTTAGTCTGAAGTGATAATAAAAAGAGTTATGGAAGGGCGGTTTTCGTCAACATGAATTGAAAAAGCATTTAAAAAAAAACATGTTTCAAATTTACTTAGACACAAACCAAAAATGTCACAAATATTGTTTACTTTCATTACAACATATTTACCCATGTCTAACCTAATGTCAATCTATTAAAAAAAACATTGGCAATTGTTAACTACTGATCCTGATTTAAATTCTTTCTTTCAACCCATTTAAAAAATGAGGAAAGGAAACCAATGGTTCTTTGCATTAAAAATTATTTTTGTCAAATAAAGTGACTAAACTGGTAGTAGATTTTGAACAAATAAACGAAAAATGTTTTCTCCAAAAATTATCCAATCACAGTCATTACTGACCTTTAACAGTGAGAGTCACATGATTACTGTCCAGTGAGGACGAGGGTCGTCCATCTCTCTCTCCTCTACACCAGAACTCATCCTGATCTGATGGTGAGCTGATGGTGTAGATGTTTCCCTTAAACACTGCAGTCCCAGTTCTACCTTTATACCACAGATATCTCCAGTTTAATGATCTGTACTGATCTATCTCACACTTCAGAGTGACTGTCTCTCCAATGAACACAGGGCTGTCTGGTACTTTTACTGTAGCCTTGGGTAAAGCTGAGGAAAGAAGAAAATGAGATTGACATGAACACTAATACAATAGGACTTCAGACATACTGCTTTTTGCACTTGAAAAAGTTAACTACATGTCATTATAAACACTGATAAATGTAACCCTGGGTTATCTGTTTAAAATGTCATACTGCTCATACTTTACAAGAGGTTAAAGCATGATTAATATTTATAAGATTGTTTGCATTGCTTTCATTCCATTCAGAAGACTGATTCACTCATTTATTACAAACTAGATGTACTGTACCAGTCAATCCAGTTTGTTTACGAATGTGATCTCTCTCTCGTTCAGAATCAAAACAGCAACTGGTTCGGTGAAGGCCGTATTCGTTCAGCATGTTAAGCCACAATCATATGCTCTGTCACAACTCATACTGGAACGCCATTGACTGGTGCTTTTATCACTTTTTGAAGGCAAAAAGCCTGCACCTCATAGTACATGCTTTTCAAGAAGGGAGGGAGATTTCAGTGAACGAGAAATATGAATCATTAGATTGCTTAAGGACGATTTGTTCACCTTAAACAATTCATTCATGAACGTAACATTACTGATCACAGACATCAGATTCATCAGCACAGAGTAGCGGGGCAAAGCACAACGCACGCACACAACATTATTCCGCAAATAACTAAAGTTTTATATTTCAATTAGAGATGGTAATAGAGAGCCCAGAGTTACACACTGCAGCTTTAAAATATGAATAGGCATTTGTTATGCAGTTTTTAAAACCATTTTTAGGAGATGCCTTGAATGCAAACACTGACTGCCTGACAGAGCAACAAATCAAATGTCTAAGCTTTCAAACACGGCTATAGTCCATCTGAAGGAGTGAATTAATTTAGACATGGAGTGAGCTGGATGTGCAGTGGGCACCAGAAGTGTAAAGCTTTGTTCTCTATCCCGGGGTTAAAATCTGACTTTAAAGAAGATAACCTGGGGTTAAGTACATTGTTAAAAGCCTTAAGGTATCTGGTAATTAATACATTGGATTATCTTGTGTTAATTTTTTTTTTTTTCATTTTACAGCAAGACTGAACTCACTCTTCACATTGAGATCAACAGCAGAGCTTGATAGTGAAGTCTTTGGTCGTCCGTGTATCTCTGCACTACAGCTGAACCGGCCCTGATCAGATTCAGTAACTCCAGTGATAGTGAGAGAGTCTCTGTTTACAGTGTAACGCTCAGAATTAAACACTTCAGTTGTGTTTTTATACCACAGATATCTCCAGTTTAATGATCTGTACTGATCCTCTATCTCACACTTCAGAGTGACTGTCTCTCCAGTGAACACAGATCTTTCTGGGGTTACTCTCACTGTAGCTCTGGGTAAAGCTGAGGAAACAAGAAAATAAGATCATCACAATTAATAATAAAACACAATCACTGACATAATAGGGTCATAACTGCTAATTCTGCAGTGCCAAATGTGTGCAGTGTAAAATAAAGCAATGTGGGGTTAATCCTGCTTCAGGTAAAATGATGTGATAACCCTGCATCTAAACTACAAATGTGAAACGATCTTTTACCCTAGGATTGGTTGCACCAACAAGGATTAGGCTTAAATCTGATTAAATCAAGGTTTATTTAAACCTTAAACCTTGTTTAAAAAGAATCAAAGTTTCATTTAAACCATCATGTTGGTCAAGGTTTAGTAAACCTAGACTATCTACATATGTGACCAGTCACGGAAAGAAGGGACAGAAGTCGGATCCGGGCATTTTGAGTTAGTGCAGTTTCTAAGCTTTCCAACGATGTGTAACACCTGGAAATCTGATAAGATTTGGAGAAGGTGTGCCATTTGAATGTAACATTCAAGAAACAAAAAAGCCGAGAAAATTGAGATGGAAATTTACACTTTTCTCCTGCCAGGAGAGATAATAGAGCTCATTTACATCTCATTTAGCTAAGCCATATCCCCTGTAAAGCTGTTTTGAGATACAGATGTTCTAGAATCGTATTTTGTGACAGAAGTCCTGATGACAACATGAAAAATAATCAGGACTTTTTACCTTTGTGTTGATCACAAGTCGAAGTCTGTTTCAGATGTGTGCAGGGCCGTGCACAGAGCTTTTGAGGGGCATGTGCTGAAACTGAAAAAGGGCACCCCCTCCAAATAATCATCTTAAAAGCTTTATATTTATTGACTATTAATGTTTGAAAAATCACTGTTAATGAATGAAAAATGACATTTTATGATAGCTTGGCATTATACAGTGCAAATGATATCTGGCCTTGTAAGTTGGCTTTAACAATTTACATCCTGGGTGTTTGTCTGTATTAGACCTATTTGTAGTCATGTGTTTGTGGAGTGCTCTTGTGTACTCGCTCTTATTTAAATGTAGAATATATTAATTTTAATTTTTTCCTCTGCTTACATACATAAAGTTAAATAAAAATATGTTTCAAGAAAAAAAGCTATTCTGTTTGTTTTTATGAGCTAATTTTTTTTATTTGGTTAACATGTTTATGTATGTGATTGAGAAGAGGGGGAAATAGGAGATTAAAGATAAAAATAGGAGATTATACTATACTATAGCTATACCATTAGCATATTTAACATGTATCTGCCTACCTGGCAAAAACTGTGCTGAGGACCAGGAACCTTGGTCTTTTGAAAGTGCAAATAACTGCATTACTAAAAAATATACTAAACACTAAATAGACTTAACTCTATGCAGTTGATTTCAGAATAAAATGTTATGAACCAAATAATCATACAACTCCCTTGACTAATTCAAGGCATAAGATACATACATGTACAATAAGTTATATCCAGATAGCATATTGTAATGAGTGACAGGGCAATATACTGTACATACTTGTATCCTTTACACGTTTCTCATCTTTTATCCAGTTTTTTTCTTAACTGGGCATCTGATGTAATCTGTAATGTTTTTGGTGTTAATGTAGGCTAGACATTTACCCGCGCAGGCTCGTGTTCTCGCGGGTCTGAGTGAGATGTGTTGACTAACCCGGGCTGTGTAGTTAAACGATTGTGACGCGTCATGCAAAAAGCGGTAAAAACCCGACCCTGCATTCCGTATTGTTGTCACGGGTGCCCTTAACATGCGTGAACACTCGTTTAAAAACTGCTCGCGCTTTGTCAAAACTATATTTGGTCGCAGTTTGGAGCCCTTTGTGCCCCCTGATTGCCCACTCGCCCAATCCCGTCTATGGATAATTCTGCTCTGCTCAAATTTATAAAACATGCGCCGACATACTAGTGATTTTGTTTTTTAATAATTTTAGTTGATAAATATATATGTAAAACACACAGACAAACGTAAATGGTTAACAATAGCATTAATTTATATATATATATAAAAAAAAACACCTCCAGAAAAGGGCACTTCGGAGTGTAAGGACAAAAAGGGCATGTGTTCTGCACAGGTTGAGCCCTATCTGTGCACGTGCCTGGATGTGTGAATCATCCAATTACCTTTTTTGTTAACAAATGCGTATAATCCGTGAAATATAGATATATATAGTCTATTGTTTACATCAGATTTCACATGAAAGTCTGGTAATAGAATATAATATACAATCTGAGGACTTTTTACATCGTAACATGTAAGGGTATATGAGATTACACTTTACGTTCCGGTAAACACATGAACCCGCCTTCAAAGTTTGTATTTAAAATAGGGAGGTAGTTTAATAGATAATCCAAACAGCGCTGTCGAAAACATGAGGTCCTTTAGGGATGTAACCAATCGCTCACTCATTCCTCCATCAGCCAGTGACTTCATGGAAAATATTGATACACAAAACATGTAGCCAATTATATAACGAATTCAACAATCTCTGTGTGACACTGTGTGTGTTTGACTTCATGCTGCGCTGCAAAAACTCACAGGCAGATGACGTCAAAGTACCACGAGAGCGAGTCGAAAATAAACTACTCCGTAAGATTTCTTGAAGAGCTCTGGCGGTACTATGACGTCATCCAACTGCGCCGCCGCATAAAGTCGAACATGCCAGTGATGCGGCTGACGTACAACGTGGCTGACTGTTATCTGTTGCACCCCAGCTTTTTTATTATTTTCTTGTGCACACAAGCTTTGTTTATAGTCTGGCGAGACGCACGCTGTAAGTTTGAAAAAAAGAAAACTTAGCAAACATGTCTGAGGAACAAGTTAGCCGCGTCACTCCAGTCAAGTAATTCTTGCTATTTTTGGACCAAAATGTATTTTCGATGCTTCAACACATTCAAGCTGACCCACTGATGTCACATGGACTACTCTGATGATGTTTTTATTACCTTTCTAGACATTGGAACCGTACAAAGATTTTCAATGGAGGGACAGCAAGCTTTCAGACTAGTTCTAACGTCAAAACATCTTAAACTGTGTTCCGAAGATGAACGGAGGCCTTCTGAGTTTAGAACGACATATGGATAAGTCATTAATTACATTATTTTCATTTTGGGCGAACTATCCTTATTCAGTAGTCACACTGTTCCCTGTGGGTGCGGAGGCGAAAACACAAGCTTATCCAGTATGTAAATATACACACAGACAATGATGCCCCCGCTGCACGCAAGAATCTCCCGAAAAACAAGCTGATTTCAACCACAAAATGTACACTTTTAAATATACATAAACTGCCATCTCAAACATAGCCTTCTTTGTGATCTCAACTAACAGATTCTGCAAAAAACCGAAAATCACAAATTTTGAAAAACAAATTGTGCTGCCGACTTGTGTCACTGGTTTCCGTGACGAGTCACATATAATCCTGTTGCACCATTACCTTAAACTTGGTTTTAAATCTGAGTTAGGGATTAACTTTAAGATTGCAATTGAGGAGGATAATATAAAAGTTTCTACAATTAAATGTGTGGCTAAATGATCAGAAACAGACTTCAAAGATATGTTTATTATAGCAAGTGAGTTTGGCTCAACATGTCTTGTCGGCTTTGAAGCATCTGAGATACCCTCTTTACCCTACAGCAGACACAAAGACATCAAATACATGTGACAGGACAGAGGCTGATCGCTCCAAAAATATATTGACAGCTGTTCACAGCTACCGGTGTTCGTATACTGCGATTGTCCTCTGTCGTGTGCGCTCCAGTCAGGAACTGAAGGTAGCAATGCTGACATTGCCGAGTCATAAATTTTCTTTCAGCTTGCGTGGTACTGTTACAATGTGTGTCATGTTGTAATATCCACTCCTCGCCACATGGTTGTAGTATGTTTTTACTAAATACGACAATAAATATATGTCAATACCAACCACCGGAAGGGTTTGATATTTTGAGCTTTCAACCCGGACGTGTTTTTAGTTCACAGCAACTGTTTGAAAATGTGTGTCACTTTCAACTGGTCGTTGTGCTTGCACTTCACTTTAGACACTAATGAAAGTTAGATGGGCCAAAATCTTTAGTCTTGGTACTTACAAATTTTCATTAAACCTATAGTGGGGAAGGTATTTAAAAAAAAATCACAGAAATTTGGTAGTCACATTTTTGGTGGTAGATTACAGAACTGCAGGCATTGTTTTAAAAACCATGGGTACCGTGGGTCTGATGCCCATTCCAACTAAAAAAGTAATTGTTCATGGTTAAATTTGAAACAACTAAGAAAATTCTACCTTCTATTCAAATTTCATGTAATAAATTTTGATCTTAGGGGTGTTTGACAATTTTGTCATCATACCTACTGAAGGGCAATGAAGGAAGACACGGCGGTGCTTCATGACAAATGTGTTGACACATATCAATATCGTAGCTTCTCAATATTTCCTACCACACTTCTCTGTTAATCTATACAATTGATTGTTTTAATAGATCTTTTAATGTTTTTTATTCTGAATCATTCTTTCAGATTACCAATGTATGCAGGTTGAATTTAATATAAGAACGTCTCGGTTACATATGTAACCCTCGTTCCCTGAAGGAAGGGAACGGAGACGTCACGTCGTGACCGACGAATTGGGAACCGCTTCGCGGGTGACCTATCTGCTTCGAGAAACCTTTAAAACGCCAATGAACTTGGCATGCAGATAATTGCATCTGCTGGCGCCGCCCCGCCGCACAGGTATTTAATGAGCGGCAGGTGCAGTTATCAAATCAGCTATTTTTTGCTGAGAAAGCTGGACAGAAGGAAAGGGTCCGGCCGATATCAGCAGTGGAACAGTAAACTGTGGCGACGGGACGTGACGTCTCCGTTCCCTTCCTTCAGGGAACGAGGGTTACATATGTAACCGAGACGTTCCCTTTCAGTCGGTCACTACGACGTCACGTCGTGACCGACGAATTGGGAATCCCTACCAAAGCGCCACTGAAGCTGACCCTTCCAGTGCCTGCATAAACCCTCCGACTCTCCTCTTTAAGGGAACGGAAATGGGGTTGAAGCAGAGGCCGGTCACTACTTGTTCCTTAACCCACGATAGTGACTAGGCGAACTGGGAAGCGAACTCGTCAGGCGGGACTAAGATCGCTGCGGAAAGAAAACCCTCTAGGGGTCTACCACTAAGGTGATGGATAAAAAGACACGAGGTCTATAAAAAATACACTCTCTTAGCAACACTAGAGAGGCGCGGAACGAACTCCGCTAAGGGAAACATGGTAAATCAGAAACTTTCCACGGAAATACTCACAAAGAAACCACTAGAGGGCGCAATGTGGGCGCTAGCCTCACCCAGATAGTCAAGGATACATCTAGTGAGAGGCTGGCAGCCGATGCTCCGCAACATCGGCCACCAAGCGGTGGAGGAGACAAAAAACAGCTTTTTGTAACGTTTTTGCCTTAACTGCCTTCCATAATGGTGCGGTCGTGCAGCACCGAAAAGAAAGGCACCAAGCCGACACAGGAGCCGTTCCTCGATGTTCTCACTGATCTGACGAGAGAACTCGAGAGGATACCGGCTCAACACGAACACTATAGAATCTAGTGAACGTATTAGGTGTCGCCCAGCCAACAGCTCTACAAATATCTGAAAGTGAGGAACCACGAGCCAAAGCCCAAGATGAAGCCACGCTTCTGGTTGAATGGGCTCTCAACCCAAAAGGGCAAGGAATGCCCTGTTTTTCATAAGCCAGGGCGATTGTGTCTACAATCCAATGAGACATCCTCTGTTTAGTGACAGCTTTCCCTTTCTGCTGACCACCGTAACAGACAGAGAGCTGTTCTGAGGTCCGAAAGCTTTGAATGCAATCCACATACACACGTAATGCACGCACAGGACATAACAAAGCCATGGCTGGGTCTGCCTGCTCCAAAGGCAGCGCTTGTAAATTCACCACGTGATCTCTAAAGGGAGTGGTGGGAACTTTAGGCACGTAGCCCGGCCGGGGTCTTAGTGTAACGCTGGATTCAACCGGTCCGAACTGAAGGCACGAATCGTTGACCGAAAATGCATGAAGATCCCCTATCCTTTTAATAGAAGCCAATGCGAGGAGCGTCAAAGTTTTCATAGTGAGAAACCTGATGCTCACAGTCCGCAGAGGCTCGAAAGGGCAGTCCTGAAGGGCTTTCAGCACCATGGACAAGTCCCAAGGAGGAATAGAGGGAGGGCGCGAAGGATTCAGCCTCCGTGCACCTCTTAAAAACCTAATGACCAGATCGTGCTGACCCACAGATCTACCGTCTATGGGTACGTGATGCGCGGATATTGCCGCGATATCTACTTTAATGATAAGTGTCTTCTCCAAGCGGTGCTGGAGATATAAAAGCACAATACTGATCGAGCATTCCCGGGGGTCCTCTCGTTGAGAAGTACACCATACAACAAACAGGTTCCCTTTCAGCGTATACGCCTGCCTCGTAGATGGCGCTCGCGCTACAGTGATGGTGTTAGATACCGCCTGGGGTAAATCACCTAAAACCTCCGCGCCCCGTCCAGAGACCACACATGGAGGTTCCACAGATCGGGGCGAGGGTGCCATAATGTGCCAGGGAATCAGCCAGGGAGGGACTGTCGCGAGGAGAGTGAATTCTGTTAAACCAATTCCTAGTTGTCCGGTACGGCGCAACTAATAGAATGCGCTCCTCGTCCTCCCTGACTTGCACAGTGTCTGCGCAATAAAGCTTACTGGGGGGAAACCCCGCGGCCAGCTGTGTGCCAGTGCATTCACGCCGAGTGTTCCCTCGGATAATGAATAAAACAGGCGACAATGGGTTGTCTCTGAAGAAGCAAACAGATCTAACTGCTCTGCCGAAACATTTCCAAAACAGCTGAACCGACCGGGGGTGGAGCCGCCACTCGCCGGGGCGCGCTGCTCGTGAGAGCGCGTCTGCCGCTGTGTTCAGCGACCCCGATATGTGAATGGCACGAAGAGACCTCAGATACTTCTGACTCCAGAAGAGGAGAGACGGGCGAGATGCGACAGGTGACGAGAGCGCAGACCGCCTTGGCGATAGATATACGCTACAGCCGCAGTTTTGTCGGTGCGCACTAATACATCTTAAGCATCGAATCGCGTTGATGAAACGGACGAGCGCAAGATATACAGTGCACAGCTCGAGGCAATTTATGCCAATGTCGCTGGAATGTCGACCAGACCCCCGAAGCGACGAGCCCGCCGTACGTAGCTCCCCACCCCGTTGTAGAGACATTTTTGCCAACAATAGCATGCCTGGAGACCTATCTCAGTGGCATCCACACCCTGAGAACCGCTGGGTCTGACCACGGGGTGAAAGTGTGACGGCATCTCGATGTAATTATAATACTGTGAAAGCCGGTGAGCCACGCTCTCCTCGGGACTCGGTCATAAAGCCAACACTGAAGCGGTCTCATATGGTGCAGCCCGAGCGGTGTCACAGCCGCAGCTACTGCCATATGCCCCAGAAGTTTTTTTAAATTATTTTAGTGGAACCGCAACCCTGCCTTTAAATGTTTAGGCAAGTCAGAATTGACTGAACACGCGCTTCTATGAGACGTGTTGTTAAATCGACCAAATCCCGTTATATTCCGAGAAAAGAGATCCTCTGCACGGGGCAAAGTTTACTCTTTTCCCAGTTTACCTGAAGACCGAGACGAGCGAGGTGTTTAAGTACACGATTTATGTGTGTGCACAGCATCTGACGAAACTGAGCTATTATGAGCCAATACGCCAAAAGGCAAACACCGCTCTCTCTCTCTCAGGGGCTGCAGTGCGCCCTCCGCAACTTTCGTGAAGACACAGGGAGAGAGAGAGAAGCCCGAACGGTGAGACTTTGTACTGATATGCCCACCCCTCGAACACAAAGCGGAGAAACGGCCTGTGTCGGGGAAGTATGGAGACATGAAAGTACGCGTCCTTCAGGTTGAAGGCTGCAACCCAATCCTGGGGGCGGATGCATTAAAATATGCTCCTCTGCGTAAACATTTTGAACAGCATTCTGTGAATGTGAATTCTGTGAATTCTCGACTCAGTACGCAGATCTAGGATCGGACGCAACCCGCCACTCTTCTTGGGTACAATGAAGTAAGGGCTGTAAAGCCCCGACTTTATCTCGGCTGGAGGGACCGGCTCGCTCGCGTCCTTCGCCAATAGGACAGCAATCTTCCGCACGCAGTACGTGCGCATCGGCAGCCTTCACCGTGGTGAAGCCTGAATATTTGAGAGGTAGCCGGGCACATTGAATGTATAACCGAGACGGATCGTGCGTAAAAGCCAACGCGACGGGCTGGGAAGCTCTTTCCAGGCCCCCAGATACCGAGCGAGAGGAAATTAACGGCGCGATGTGTACCCGTGGCGAGCGGAGACGGGGAACTCAACGACGCGTGCTCTTTGGCCGCATTGTGAGATGTTGTGTGTAATGAAACACTCACCCGAAACCGCTGATGGATGCTGAGCAAAGGGGCTCCCTTGTAGATGTCCCGCTCGATACATCCGCTGGCGAATGAGGAAGAGGAGAACGTAGGGTTTTGAGCCCGTCCGAAGCTCCTATATGCCTCCGGGGACCTGGAGAAAGAAGAGGAATTCGCTCTTTGAGGTTAGTGGGTGCCGATTGAAGTCGGCGGAACACAAAACGAAACCAAGGATTCCCCACCCGGCCCTCCTACGGGGTGGGGGGGGAGAGTGATGTTTTCACCATCTCCTGACGAGCGATCCTCTCCATCTTCAGGTCGCCCGACTCAGAGCCGCTAAGTTTCATTTTCCACCTTTGTAGCGGGCTGAGTGGGCGGGTGAGCAGCTTACGACAGGTTCCTCAGAGCTGCCGGGATGAAGGAACGAAAAAAGCCGTAGCAGGACACCCTCGGCGGAAAGCAGACCAATATACTGACGTAACGGAGGGGGCAGCTAGGCTCCGACGTGGCATGAAGCCTCAGTCTGCTCTAAAGCGGCCGATCATTGTTGGACACTCTCAGCCGCGTCGCCGAAATGGCTGGTCTAAAAAGGAACATTGGGGCGATTATTAATGACCTACTTAATGCCCGCAAGACACAACCAGAGATGGCGTCCCTGGACCACCGGGGGGTGGGCATAGCACGTCCGGCGGCCTGTGGGGTGAACCCAGTCGCTCGTAGCGCCAGGTCAGAGCCACACAGGATTCTTTAGTTGCCGGACCGTGACCTCGCCTGTGCAGATCCTTCAGTGCCGTAGCCTGGCGGACCTGCATCGCGCCATGGCGCGCACGGCAGAGGCCGCCTCTCACAAGCCCGTGGGTCTGTGAGGGGAGGGAGGCTGGTCTCTTGGAGCAGCATAACCCTTAGCGGCCCCGCCGTCAGGAGAGGTGAGAGGTGATGGCTGAACGGTCGGTTCCGGGAGGAAAACGAGTTTTCCACGACCGTGTCAACCAACATGCACCCCGGGAAGAAAGGCACAGAAGGTTGGGGCTGTTCTTGCAGTCCTGAAGTGCCAATCATCTAGGCGGGACGGTGCGGGTGGGGGAGGAGCTCTCCGCTCCACACAGACCGTCTCCGCGCTCCCGAGCGTACATGGCCGCCACTCGGGGTCGAGCACGGGAGCCCCTACCCAACCCGAAGGCGGGAGTGGGTCCGAGTCGGCGACCGAATAGACGACCCCCTCTCCGATGCTGTGACAGACATAGAATCCTCGTGAGGACTGAAAGAGGACGAGAGCACGTAGAACACGCGCCACCCGTCTCTTACGGCACCTCTGGCTGTGGATGGGGGTGCTGAGAGTCACTGGACGAACCAGCTAACCGATTCAGCACCGTTTATACGGAGATAAGATTTCCGGAGTTTTGCCACCGCACCTTTAACGGGGCTCCGCAACGGAAAAAAGGGGGTGACGTTCCCGGAGGTACGAAACCCGTCTCCGCCATCCAAGAGGTTCACGCTCTCTTAGGAGTATGAACCCTCCACGAACGCCGCCTCAGCATGCACTCTTGCGCACGAGAGAGGACGATCGTGGCCACCCGGGGACCCATACATTTGCCGCATCCAGAAACACGGACAGAAAGACATCTTTAAAAAGACGCTCCTGCCTCAGTGCAAGTGAAATGCTGTCTTTAAAAAGACGCAGAACACCGCAATACTCTTTTAGAGGAAACACTCTTTTAATGTGCTGATGTTGATGAAGCACACAGGGGAACGGCTATGCACACACTCAACTAAGAGTGAGAAAAAAAATTAAAAAGAGAGGTGGAACACCCGCGAGCCTCCGCTGAAATGCCTTTGCCCAACCAAATCAAACACGCAGAGTTCTCCAAAGAGCAGAGAGTAGCTTCTCGTGAGCAGTCAGTCTGCCAGCTTTCGAAGCTAAAAAGCTGATTTGATAACTGCACCTGCCGCTCATTAAATACCTGTGCGGCGGGGCGGCGCCAGCAGATGCAATTATCTGCATGCCAAGTTCATTGGCGTTTTAAAGGTTTCTCGAAGCAGATAGGTCACCCGCGAAGCGGTTCCCAATTCGTCGGTCACGACGTGACGTCGTAGTGACCGACTGAAAGGGAACTACATTTCCTTTGCCTGCATAAACTGTTTTTTTTTTTTTTTTTTTTTTTTTGAAATGACAATGTCAACTTGTTGCTGTTTAATTACAGTACACCAGCAAATTCATCATGGCGGACAAAATAAATACAGGTTAAAGTTTTAATCTAAGATTTGTTAATTTGTGTTTAAATTTAAGTGATGTACTGTAACACAACTCAAATTAAAACCCCAGGTTAGCTCTAAACTCTTCTTAACTTAATCTCTGTTTGTGCAACCCACCCTTAATGTATTTGATAATTAATACATGAGATGCTTCTGTCTTTATTTCCTCATTATACAGCAACATTAAACTCACCTTTTACATTGAGATTAACAGCAGAGCTTGATATTGAAGGCTGTGTTCGTCCATCTCTCTCTGCTCTACACCTGAACCCCTGATCAGATTGAGTAACTCCATTGATAGTGAGAGAGTCTCTGTTTACAGTGTAACGCCTATAGTTTTTTACTTCAGCTGCGTCTTTAATCCACAGATATCTCCAGTCACTGTACTGATTTATCTCACACTTCAGATCAACTGTCTCTCCAATGAACACAGGACCTTCTGGTGTTACACTTACTGTAATTTTGGGTAAAGCTGTAAAGAAGATAATATAATATTTAATCAGGGCTTTAGTACACATTACACAATGTATAAGCAGCAGACTCATTGTTTGGTATTTTGTTATTTACAATAAAATATAAAGTTTTAGTCTTGGATGTTAGTTGGTCTACAGCTGTGGTAAAGTGTGTTTACAATCATGACTGAAACAGGTAGCAGGGAGCCTGTTCTTCGTATGCTGCTTATAATGGCCAAAGAACACGCGCAATTTTTTAACCCCTGCAGTGCGCGAGCTATTGACAGAAGGTTATTTAACTGCTGCTTATAAAGATGACTGATTTAATAAAATTAAAATAAACTTAAAATGAATGTTGGCATGTTTGTCTTGTCATTCATTCAAGAATAATAATCAAAACACCTGCTCCACAAAATAAGTTGTATAAGTTCAGAAAAATTATATTATATTATATTTTTAAAAGCACATCGCTAAAGGATTTTATGCCAGAAGCAGCTTTTTGAAAATGTACTTAAGTGACAGGATTATAATGACTTGACAAACAATTGCCACTGGTATGTTATTCATTAAGCATGCATATGCACAAATTTGTGCGTGAGATGGGCAATACGGATGTTTTCACTAACAAATCAACAAGTCTAAAATGTACGGAAAAAAAAACTAAAACCACTTGCACACAATAATCACATAACAATCAAATACTAGTAGGCTATACTGCCCTACAAAGCCAAAGCGCAGTAACTACGCATTTGGTCAAAACTGAGTTAAGGGTTGAAATGGGCTTTGTGTTATCTGTTGTGTCTTGTGACAAAGTCTCCTGGTTCAATTTTGTCGCACTTCAGAGAAAAGCGTGTGCCAAAATTGCAGGAACATGTTTGACTGGCTGGTGTAAACAACTTTAAGGCATTTTTTTTCGGTTTCAGTGTTTGCGTAGTTAAAGCACTTAGGGCAGTATAATTATAATAATGTTGATATATAAAATGTACACAATATTTTATATTATAATATTTTCTGTATTATATTAAACTGTATGTATATATATATATATTATATAAAATATTAATTAATAATAACCTTTTTGCCTCCAAAACATGATTTCATTTCATAATGATGGTTGATCTGAATATAAACAAATGTGAGTCTAGCTGTTTGTTATCAAAAATATATTACTACACAACAAATCTTGATTATTTTTACTTCAGTAACGTAAGTTTATATGAAAATGTGACGTAATAAATAAATTAAAGTGAATCACCTTCAGAACTTGAGTGGATGTTCGAAATCAACACTGTAAAGAACAAAGAGAAAAACTCATTACAGTTTAAACATGAAGCTGTTAACCCTTTGTAACCTACTGTATGTAAATACATCAATTTATAGATCATGTTGATTCTTTAAATATAAATGATCAGTGTTGGGCGTAGACTAACAAACAAACAAACAAACAAACAAACAAACAAACAAACACACACACACACACACACACACACACACACACACACACACGCACGCACGCACGCACACACACACGCACGCACACACACACACACACACACACACACACGTTGGTGTATGTGGTTTACGGGGACATCTCCATAGACGCAATGTATTTTATACTGTCCAAACTGTTATATTCTATTCCCCTAACCTACCCCAATCCCTAACCCCTATGTCACAAAAACCTGTTGCCAGTCTTTAATCTATGAAAAACTACCATTTAGTATGTTTTTTTTAGCTTTTCCGTTTATGAGGACACTCTCTACTCAACAATTACTCAAATACTCAACAATTTACGGCAAAAATGGAAAAAGTTGTACATAAAGAAATTACTTTACTGTATTTTTGAAAAATATGTCTGCATTCATATCAGAATTATTACAGAAATCTGTTTTATTCTACACAGATCTAGTGCTGGGCGATAATTCGATAACGGATATTTTCCTGATATAAATTTTACCGCTAAAATGATAATGACAGTTAGGTAAGTGATCGATAAAGTTTATGCACTGTGCGTAACGCTGCGCAAGCACTTCCGTATGCCCAATGCGGTCTTGGTTTACATTGTAAACTTTACAATCAAAGTGTTAGTTAGACTTTAAGGAGTGGAGTAAGATGAGCCAAGGTATTTATTTATTAGTAGGGCCCTATGATTTCCGCGATGCATTTATCAGTATATAGAAACTTAAAGCAGTTTGTCTTGGGTCTTAAAGTGACAGTAGCCTCCTGCTTTCTGTGTCAGAAATGTTCATTTTATAACAAATATATTTACATTTAATACAGATGCCTGAAAAGTAAAACAAGATTTTAGTATTTGTATTTGTCATGTTCTGAATAAAAGTAGTTTAAAAACATAATTACTGTCTGTTTTTTTTTTTCAAATTTCAGAAGCAAAAATCTGCCTTTAAATTTGAGGAATAAAGATTTGTCATTTATTATAATAATTATTGATATCGACTGATATAGAAAACATTTCTATGATATTTTTGGCCATATTGCCCAGCCCTACACAGATCTGAAGATCCTCACTGATGTCTCAATGTTAAGATCACATGAACTGAATAATATTCATTTCTGTAATATTCATGTTATTAGAAACTTTCATCTGAGGAATAAGCAAATCCTGTACGAATGTTTATGAATGTGAAGACAGAGGCGCAAACAATAAGGGCTGGGTCATGAGGATAAGACTTCAACTGTACTACAAAACAAGATGGTGGCCAAGACACAAAGACATAATGAAGGACAAACAAGCAGATATGATGACACCTTAGACCACATACAGTACTGAAATTATGATCTTTATTCTCCACCAGCAGCTTAACAAAGCCATGACCCTTGCAGTGACACTGAAAACATTTAAAATTCATTGATAGAGTATCTGGACACCTGTGAAAAAGTGTAATGCTGACATTGAGGAGACAATGTGAAAAATGGCGAAGTGCAAAAATGTTTTTTTTTTTTTTTTTTTTGCAAAAGAAAGTACAACAGCTTTACAAACTTTTTTCTTCCTCTTTAGTTAATGTGTAGTGTTTAACAGAAGTACTAAGAGTAAAAATTACCCATCCTTAAATTTACACTTAAAGTACTGGTGTAGTGATTTTGACACAAGCACAAATTAATTTAGTTATTTTACACAACAACCATTGGTTAGTATGCCATACACAGGACACTAGAGGTTTCACCTCAAGTGTGTGTGCGTGTGTGTGTGTCAGATGACCCCTCCCCCTTCTACTTCGGGGCACCAGCTAAAGAATTTCACTTTAACAATAAGAATGATCTAAATAGATAATTTAACAAATAAGAAAATTAGAGGGAGTTGGTTATCTAATTTTAAGATTCGGACCAGCTTGTAGAACCCTTTAACTGTATTAGCAACACAAGGAAGACACAGTGATAATAAAATAGAATTTATTAACAAAATATAAACAAGAATATATAAAGACACTACTAAATAATACTAAAACACTAAATAATAAAAAAAGATAGAAACGAAAATGCAAAGAATAGAAAATTCAAGTGACTGAGCTGAATTTATGGCAGAATGTTTTCTGTGTCTGGTAAGATGGCAACCTTATGTTCATTAAAGAATTATCTGCTAAACATTAAAGAAATCAGTTATGCAATATTGAAAATCATATATGGTAACAGTTACTGATAGAATACACGAATGCCATGGTTTCAGGAAAGATTTGGTTGTGTTATATTTACGTTCTGTGCGGTCGAATGAGCTGTCCGGTGATGGCCCGTTGGCCACGTGTTAGGCTTTCCGTGCTGCAATGGGGAAAGAGTCAGGTTCAGTTCAACAGCCTTGAACACGAAGTGCTGTGAAAATGCTGATCTCCGGGAAGCACCGAGAGGATTCTAGCGATCTGGAACACGCAGATGCGATCCTGTAGTCAGTGCAGAAGGTCTAATCTGGAACACACAGATAAAGGCCTCTTGAAGTGTAGGTTTGCTCTTCTGAGCTTCACCTTGTTGCAGACGTAGGTTCTTGCCTTTGTGGATGTGAGGCTCAAAACGTGGTGTGATCCGCTCAGTCTCTGGATGCACGGGCCAGAGACTCAGAACTTGTGGTCTATCTCGTTCAGTCTCTGTTGTCGAACTTAGAACGAGGAGCAACAAGATCTCAAAGAGAGATTCACAAGCTTGGTTGGTTTTTCGATGATCTGTTAATGTCTCTCTTTTCAGCGGTGAGACTCAGAGTTTTGAGGTGTTTGTTGTGTCCTGTTTCGGTCTCTAGCACGCAGCCGGGAGACTCAGAACCAGGAATGTCTGGATAAAATGTACTTTTTAGATAAGGAGGAGTTTGCATTTTGGCGCTTTCCTGATGCAGAGCCGTGATTGGCTGTTGATGTCAGAGGAAGGCCACAGAAGGTGGTCCACCTCTCTTGACTGTAAGGAACTCATTTGCATTGCATAAAGTACAGAGTTTATCTTTGTCTTTAGAATTTCATTTATGCATTTTCCAGTTACCAAACCATTTCCAAAATACCATTGGCATTGTCCTGATTGTAAAAAGTATAAACATGACAGCAAAATGTTACTATATCAAGCACGCATTCATTCATATGTTAAAAATTGTGATTATTTGAAGTTTCATAACAAAGAGATTTAATTCAGAATGCAGTGTCTTTAAACGAGTATGAAGTCAATAGGTGATGGTTTTAAGTCCATTTTTGGTAGTGGAAGGATGTACAGAATTGTCCTTTGGTTTAGCCAATACTTTGAAAAATGCTTTTCCTTAAGGAATTTTTATGACCACCCTGCCTTCATGAGATGGCATGGGGGGGGGGGGGTTGAAAGGATGATAAGCAGAGATGGTGTGGGCCCATCAAAATGTCCTCTCCTTCTCCACTTTGGCATGGAGGTCGGCCATAAAAGATGTTAGTCAGTTGTCTTATCTGATCGAACTGGACACTTTATGTTAACCCACCAAAATCCGGTCCAAATGTAGCAATTTGGGAGGGGTCTGGAATGCTTTGTTGTACGCTGTTCACTACACTGGTTACTCAAAATGTAAATGTTATTTGTTACTACCCACCTCTGCTTACATGGTAAGTGTATAGTACTTACAGGCAAGCGTGGATTATTGACAGGTACCTATAGTCTACCTATATGATAACTAACAACAAAAAGTACTGTACTTACAAATTCTTTGTACATGGTAAGTGTATAGTACTTACAGGCCTCTGTAATTAATGGCAAGTACATATAAGATAACTGATAACAAACATTAGTGATGTGCCATTTTGTACTCGTTATCTTTGTCCTTTATTAAACCCTTTAAACCCACTAATGCATCTTATTTTATGGTCTGACTAGTTAATATAACTCTGTTAACTATATCTTAGATGGTAGGTCCTATGTAATAACTGTGTAAAATGCAACACTTTATTTTACAGTCCTGTTTCCAAGCAGTAGCTATGGACATGCTAGTATATTTACCCAGGGTTTAAAGTGTACAATAAAGGACAAGGATACGGAGTACAAAAATGGCACATCAGTATAATGTTTGTTCATATTTATCATATACGTACAATGTACAGTATATACAATTTATAAGTACAGTAGTGTTTCTTGCTAGTTACAGAATACATACACTATATGTGCTGGTCACTAACGTACACTAGCCAGTATATATGATACACCTACCATGTACTTATAGTGTACCTATATAATAGCTACAAATTGTAAGTACCTGTCATTAACCCAGAGTTGCCTGTAAGTACTTAATACTTATATTGTACATTTCTAAGTACAGTAGTGTTTCTTGTTAGTTACAATATACATACAGCATAAGTATGTATCTGGTATTACCTAGTACTTACCGAATTACATAATAACTACCAAGTATGTACCACTGGTAAGTACAGTAATGATACACTTTAATTACCATGTAGATACTCAAAAGTTGTCTGTAAGTACAACATATTTACATTATATGTACAAGGTAAGTACACGTACTGTAAAATAAAGTACAACCAAAAAGGGTATTGCCTATTTGTACTGTGACTGAGAAGAGTGTTTGCGGGTGAATTGTGTTCATCAGTTGTCATTTGCTATCTACTGTTATCATCTATTATCATCAGTCTACATCATATCATCTGCCATATCTGCCGTTTTCTAATTCATGTTTTAATAAATCACCTTTTATCATACGTGGTTGTTTTCATCTTCTGAATATCATAACATGTTGTTGTGACAGCCAAAATGCATCGGCCTATATGTCATTTTTAGGGATGCACCGAATCCAGGATTCGGATTCGGCCGAATACTGGGCTTTTTGACGGGGTTAGGGCGAATCTTAGATTTTTTTTCCACCGAACCGAACCCTAAGCTTGCGCTACGCTGGTCGACGTCACGTGGCGGTTGATTACACACATCAGGTGCTGATGACGTGGAGATAAGCTTTTTTTTCCCGGACATTTCAGATTTCGTGGACGCACCTGGATAAACTAGTGTATCCACTGCATCGGTTTCATTGTGCTTTGCAGTCGGGCTATCAAAATGCATCCCGCCCTGCCCGTCGGGCTATCTTGACTTATAGGGAGGAAAAAATATATTTAAATGCTATATATTCTCTCAAAGATTAGGATGGGTAATTGTGGTGTATGAAATTCAGGCATTGGGTATTTAAATTGCATTTGAGCGTGCGCTCGAGTTTTACTTTCAATTTCGCGATCAGGCGAAGCCGCAGTACAGGAAGCAATCCGTACTGATTTGTCATGGATTTGTTGTGCAAATCCTCCAACTTCGTCCTGTCAGTCATTACTATTCTCACGTAAGAAAATTAAATCTCTCGCAGCAAGCTTTAAAGTGATATAGATTGTACGGGCAGTGAAGAGAGTGACTCTGAGCAGAATCGCTCTTAAAGCGATAGTAGCCCCTGTTTTTCTGATAGAAAAAATTATCCAATCTCTAACTGAATTATCCAAAGTGTGAGTTTTGTGATCCACTGAACCACTTTTAAATGGTGAGTATATCTGGTGTGGGGATGAGCAGGAACAGTTGGTTTACATGGAAATCCAGTATTTTTTGTTTGTTAAAAAAACAACAGCATCAAAACAACAACAAGAATAGCAGATTAAACATTGTGGTTAGAGGCCCTATTGGCTTTGTATTGGCAAAATTTGATTTAGAAATTTTGCGAGCCCTGTAATGGAATAAGGATGCGAGTAGGATTCGGTATTTGGTTTCGGCCAAATCTTAAACAGTGGATTCGGTATTCGTCCGAACCCAAAAAATCTGGATTCGGTGCATCCCTAGTAATTTTAAAGGTGACATATCATGAAAAACTGACTTTTTCCATGTTTAAGTGCTATAATTGGGTCAACCCAGTAACTTAGTTTTGGTAAACCATTCGCTGTAAGCATGTACGGTTTGTTTGTAAAAACTACTTAAATGATCTAAGGCCTAGTTCTGGATTACTCTAAGCCCTGTCCAGGAAACAGCCCATAAGAGGGCAATTTATGTTATGATATGCAACATTAAATCAGATCCAATGGTCATATGGCTTCAGCCAGGCATTAGACTAGTTTAATACTAAATTCTTTGAATTGATTTGGATTGTTCAAAAACACTTTCTATAAAGCAAGTTCATACTGTATGTCTACCTTTTTCACAAGATTTTCATCTCAGTTACAAAATCAACTTTTATGCTGTTGTTGCTCTTACTCATTGCACACAATCTCATGCTGCTGTTTGTGCCATTTACAGAGCTCATATTCAACTGTTCTGAGAACAGCAACAGCACTAGAGAACATCTGAGTTTCACATCATAAATAGTGGATATACATTACACACTTACCATCGGTTATATGTACTTATTACACGGCTCTCTGGAATGCTTGATTCTGATTGGTCAGTTGAGACATTTGCAGGTTTGTTCTTTCAAATATTAACCGCTCCAAAGTAATAACGCATAGCCGATACTACTTGTACGAGTAAAATCGCTCCGCGCCAATAAAGATTACTGTTTGGCGCCATCTTGTGACAAACACTGGACAACCACAATTAAGAATGGAACATTTTGACATTAACTTTAACATGTACGGGAAAAAACAAAACATTTAAACAGTGGATAGAAGAACGAACAACGACAAGACACAGAGAGCTTACGGAGACTGAACTTGACAAAATAGAGCATGACAGCTACGAAGCCAACACACAAAAAAAAACAGAATGGGAATTAAAACTTTTCAAAGTCTGGCTAAAAGAGAAAAAAATGGAGACAGACAAGTATGAAGCAGAGGATCTTAATAAGGTATTACGATCATTTTATGCATCTGTGCAAAGTTTCGCGGAAGGATAAAAATGTTAATTTAAAACAAATATGCCAATAAAATGTTTCAAATTCATATTCATGTCCAGTTTTTTTTCTTATGTGGCAAGTAGCCATGTAATAAGCGGGATAATGTAGAGGCAGCCGGTAGTTATCGGGAAATAAGCCCCTTCAGTGTGATACAAGACCTGAACAATAGCTGTGCAAAACTAAAATGAACACACTAATGTCCCTCATTCGCATATAACATAATGACATATTCATTCTGTTTCACACAAACACTACTATATGCACACAAGCTATCTTACACAAACATTATTCATTCATATATCATGAGATAAAGATTCAAACTCTGAGAGGAGCATGAAAAGATTTAGTAAAAATACAGGACGAGCAAATGACTTGATCATGTAGACAATGTGAGAGTAATTGATGTGTAGTCAAATTCATAGAGAGAAGATAATACTCACAGAGAACTAGAGGAAGAGAAATCAACTCCATTCTGATCTACTGATGACTGACACTAAAACAATAAACACACTGTGATAAAACCTCAAGACTTCCTCTGTGTAACAATGTACCTCCACTCAGGGGCGTGGCATAAGGTCCCAGGCCCTATGCATAGGCAGTCCTGATGGCTTGGCAACGCTTCCAGGGCTTAAAGTGAAAAAAAAATCCTGAGCCTGAACTTTCTGTGGCTCAACCAGGACTTTTACCAAGCCTTCTTTTTCTATTAACCAATTCTATGAGCAACAGCACAGTCATATTTTCAACGCATTAACAACTTATTGTGCCAAAAAACTATGCAAAAACAAGCTGCAGGTTTCGGAAGTTTACTGCACCAAGTGCCTAAAGCAAGGGTCTCAAACTGGCTTTGGGCCATTTCTGAGATGGACATCTTGTCGGTGGGCCGTAGAGCTATTTTAACATAAAAACAGGTTATTTCTGTATATGTACTGCATTTAAATTCTATTATTAAACACATAATAATACATAAAAATATAAACAGTGCTTTCAATCGATTTTATACTTTATTTATAAGAGTAAGTAAATCTTTTCTAAGCCTTATCTTAAATTAATAAATATAATAATAATAATAATAATAATAATAATAATAATAATAAATACAAACTTTTTCGATTAAAACCTTGCACTAAACTCACAAATTAAATTCCTGAATACATTTATAAACTATTATAGCCTATACAGGGTTCATCATAATGGACTGCCCGGTGGCCCGGGGCAAGCGTGAGAGACGTTCGGGCCAGTACAAAGTATTGTCACTTGCCCGATCGGGCCAGTGCTTTACCCTTATTAACTAAAATATATTTTCATCAATGTATATTATTTAACATCTTGGAAGCAGACGTTTTTTAATTGGGTAAAACACGTCAAAGAAAAGTTTGCTGTCAGTTTACAGGTAAAGCAGAAATGTTGGGAACCTTTTTTTTGTTGGAATGTGTCTGTTGTATATGTATACAATATTTGACTTTTGAATTATTATTGTGACACTGACATTTTTTTATTGGGGCCAGTGAAAATTTTGGCAGAGCAAGTGAAAACCTGAACCACTGGCCCGACCGGGCCAGTATAAAAAAAATATTTGCGTTGAGCCTATGGTAGAGAAATTTTGAGTGTTTTATCTTAAGCTTAGTATAAATGGTTTATATAAAGTATACTTTTAATGTGTTTTATGGTTGAGGTCTAAATGAATTAAGTTGTCTCTCTGATGCTTGCACATGACAGTGTTTTTCCACAGCTAGGCCTGGATGGGGGACGTGTGACCTTGGTAAGAATAGCAAGATAGCTTTATGATGCATTAGAAAACAAAGGCAATGTGTTTTACCAGCAATGGCTGTCTTTTTGTGTAGCAACTTAAAGGTTGCAAAGATACAGCCACAGTACAAAGGTGTATACACCCTATGACCAGTATTGTGTTTCAAGCTGTCTGACACAATTCTTTAATAAAATACTATGAAGAGAATTTTACATCTCAACCGTCTCTGATTCTCCTGAAAAAATCCACAACATTATTGGCGCTGCAGAGCATTGGACAACCGAGTGGGATCGTTCAGAGTCTGTTCACGGTCGGGGGGAGATGTTCTCCATCCTGAGTCGATTGTTTCTTCTTTGTGGGTGTTAAACTGCTAAGGCTGGCCAGCCACTTGCTTCTTAAATTAGGGTAAGCAAAGCGTTATAGCATTTTTTCACCTGCATTGATGGGATTTTTGACTCTGTTTGGAAAACACAGACAGCTCTGCGTTTTCATTTGAATTCCTGAATTCTCTCTGTAACTCATAAACTAACTAGTATTGTGATTAATGAGAAGGGACTTGTGGATGATATTACAAGATAAATTATCTCTAATAGGGAAACCTGGTCTTCCGAGTAAAGTGTACGCTTATCTGAGGGTCAAGAAGACCCAGCTGTGAAACAGTTGATGGAAAATAATATTAACATGGCCAAGAGGGCGTTGGCTGTTAATAGCCAAGAGGGCATTTAATTATACTAAATTTTGCTGTTTTTATGGACTCACACTAAAACATTAATTTTGAAACTAAATTTTGTAAAGCCAGTGGGATGATTTAAATAGATTCTCTGAGAGGAGTACGGATATATCTTTTTAAAGGAAAGAAAACCAGTGGGTTTGATTGTTAGTTGTTTTTGATGTAACTGGTTAAGTTACGAAACAAAAATGAGATAAGAAAGAGATTTTTGTTGAGGGAGAACCAGTGGGTTGCTTAAATGAGTATTTGAGAGTAATTTATCGATGAACTATGATACTATAAATTGCTCTATGAAACAAATATGAAGAGTTTGCATAGTTTGTGTACCAAGGTGCTTAGAACGTGCAAACGAGGGTGAGCGAGAGAGTCTGGAGTGAGGGAAAAACCAGTGGGTTACTTGAGTGAGTGTTTATGACTGCCTCTATCAATGAACTATGATACAATAGAGAGCTTACTGATAAGGACACGGTTTTCAAGGGTGCTTTATCGATGAACTTTGATACTATAAAGTATTCTTTGAGTATTCTTTTTAATCATCAACGAACACCACGAACCACTCGGTGAGTAGTACAGTTTTGAAAATGAACGTTAAGTGTTGTTTTAATGACATGTTTGTGCATGGTCATTGACTTCCATTCTGAAGCAGTCAAGGGACACTTCTAAACGAGTCAAAAAGTCAAGACACGACCCATTGTCAAAATTTCTGTGTCCATCACTGTAGTTCATCAAAAACAAACCAGAAATGAGACTCAAAGTTTTAAATACCGGAATTATCCTTTAATGTGTCAAAGACAATTGTGGGATATAAAGAACTGAGCATTGTAAGTAGAATGGTGTAACTTACAAGACAAAGGCTTTGATGGTAAAGCATTGGCTAAGTGGTGTAATGATCTAAAATTGTATACCAGAAGTAACAAATATAAGAAAGGAGAGGAGCCTCCCTTTCACTGGCCAGAACAGGGAACGTGGAATAAAGAAAAAATAAAGAGTATGAACATTTGGATGACTAATTATATAGCTAATCAGGATTTGAAAACCAAGAAAGATGGAAAGAAAAAGAGAAAAGCTTTGTTAGATAGAATGGAATTGTGGGAAAAAGCTAGAGGTTGCTGGTGTAAGGAAGCTGAAAGAGTGATGGCTGATAGAGAAGAGGTCAGAGCTCAAGAGCTGGCAAAGCACAAGGAAAGAACAGAAAAGACAAGATTGCTAGAACAGCCAGTAGACACTGCAAACCCATTACCTGTGGTAACTAAAACAGTTAAGCCACCGCCCTATGCACTGCCTCCCTCAATCCATGCCCCCCCCCCTTTACTACACACACCAACAGCCCTCCCTTCACAGCTCTTTTTGAGAGTCGCCCTCCCTTTACCACTCTCTCTCTCTGAGGCAAGGAAGGATCATTCAGTGAACAAAGTCAGGCAGCAGGAGGAGCTAGTCAGTATACCAGGACTCAGTTAGAACATCTGGACCGACTAATTGAACAGAGAGCAAAGGAAATAACAGAATTATCTAAAGAGGTGAAGTCTTTGGGTTTAGCAGGGCTATCGCAGGACAGAGAGCTTGGTAAAAGATTACAAGAGGAAGAAAGGATGATTTTGGAGCAAGAAAGGCAGGATAGAGAATTAGCAAAAGAAAGGGTGCTTAAGCAACAAAAGGTTAGGGCAGTGCAGGCTATGGAACTGAGAAAGCGAGACACTGATTACTGGCTAAATATGAAAATGACACAAGAGTACCCAGCCTCTAAAGGTGGTATAGATATGACAAAAATGTCAGGACCTGATGGATTAAGAACTTAGAGCTAAGATGTTGATAGAGGAGAGAAACAGAGATTTGGAGTATAGGGACACATTAGCTTTAGACTTTGACCCAATAGACGACAGATCCCCATTATTGAAAAGCACCCCTAGAGGTGGAATGAATGAGCCAGGTGTGAGTGTATTTCCGTTGCGTATTGAAGGGAAAACAGCTGTGTATGTCCCATGGGGACATAGGGATTTAAAGACTATAATAAATCTGTTGCCAAGTTTAAGAGACGTGCTGGTCCCTGGATCGGTGCGTTGGAGAAAGAGACGCAAGGTACAAGATTGGCGGTGGGTGACATAAAAGCCAAAAATCACTAGTTTGAGGGAAATGGAGGATGTGTTGTGGTCAGCAGGTATGGGACAGAGTGTGGTTTCGTCTGATTTTGACGGCCAGGCTCTTGACTATTACAGAGGCAGACTTTGGGCTGCCTTGAGAACTGAGTTCCCTGTCAAGTTTGACAGCACCAAACTGACCCCCGCTGACTGGGTCAGAAGGACTGTGCACTGTGGATTGCTAAAAACATAAGACCTTTTCACACAGAGATTCCGTAAAATACACGGGACAGGCATCCTGGATTTTTCCGGAATAGTTTGAGTTTTTGTTCATTCACACTGCCAAGATTACACGGCATCCGATGGTCCCGGAAAGACACGTGACCTGTTGAAAGTCCCGCCCTCTCTTCTACGCAGCGTCTGAAGTTTGCAAAGTATTTATTATTCCTCTTTCCAGAAACAACTCGTGTGCATTTTTGTTTATGATAAGACTACAAAGGAGCGCGTGAACGCACAGTTCTATGCTGGTGAATGATCTCAGCTTCTGAGTGGATATTTGACAAGCTCCCTGATCTCTGCTTTAATACAGTTTTCAGACATTTCTCATCGTGATTGCATTTAAAACCCGCATTTTGAGGAGCTGAACGATATATCTTGGTGGGATGACGCGCAGGTATTTTTGTTTATTATAAATGAGCACGTGACGCGATATTCTTTTATGCTGCTGAATGATCTCCGTTTCAACGCAATAAATGACAACTTGATTCTGCTTTAGTCCAGTTTGCTTACATTTCTCGTTGTGAATGTTGTTAATTCCTTATTTTAAAGAGTTGAACCAACTTCGTGTTGCCATGACACGCGCGTCCTCACTACGGCACGTGCGTCATTGTTTATACGTCTCATTTATCATTTCCTGAAAACTGCTTCAATCTAGTTAGCAACATTTCTCGTGGTGAATGTTTATATGCAGGTTATCTCTCGTTGTAAGGAGATGAACCATAACTTGTGTACTATGACATGCCCATTATGGCATTCATTTGGCTTCTTGTTCACACAGAGGGTTAACCGTGTATCTGACTAGGTTCTCTTTCCGGCAACGATCCCAGAAGATTAACGGGACGAGTTTTTGTTCACACAGACGCTTGTCTGGCAATTTTACGGGTATTTTCTGAGACCAAAGGTCTGTGTGAATGGGGTTATGCAAACTTGGAGAAGGCAGGGGCTGAGAAAAGATCCCACTGACCCAAGAGACTTTGAAACCAGGCTGTTCAGAAAGGAACTGCTGGACTCACTGCCAGTGTCTGTGCAAAACAAACTGAGTGATACCCCAGGGCTAGATGCAATGCCACACAGCCAGTGGGTGGAGACCCTGAAACACCATGCCTCCAAACACCAGAAACACGAAAACATCAAACCCAAAATCAGAACCCATGGCAGCACCCGCAGGGCGCAGCCCCATCTCACCCATACGGAAATGTAATATATGACATATATGTCCCTATATCAAAACCGATCTTGGCATATATGCTACATATATATGCAATATATTAATATCACATATATAGATCCTCTGGATATATGAATATATAGGTTTAAAACATATATGAAATACTCATATTAAAATGTATATAAATACATATATTAATATCATATATATAGATACTCTTGATATATGAATATATATGTTTTAAACCTATATGAAAAACTCATATTAAAATGTATATAAATACATATATGAATATAACATATATAGATACTCTTGATATATGAGATATATGTTTTAAACCTATATGAAATACTCATATTAAAATGTATATAAATACATATATGAATGTCACATATATAGATACTCTTGATATATGAAGATATATGTTTTAAACCTATATGGAATACTCATATTAAAATGTATTTAAATGCATATATTTAAAATATGCATATGTATGAATTCTTATATGGGTTTGTATTTTACAACCATATAAGATGGATTTTTACATCTGTATGCCCCAACCATATGATATCAATATGTTTTATGTCTAGATGTCTAAAACAACATAGCCTATAGGTCTTTAAATATATTGTTAACCATTATTAGGGTCATAACATTATAACCCTGCCTAGTTTCACACTGCATGCATTTGGCACTGCAATGCAGGGTTAATCCCACAAAAACAGGGCTAACCATGCTTCTGAGCAGTGTTTCATAACCCTGTGTTAATTTCAGGGATAACCCTGCTTCTAAATTACAAGTGTGAAATGCTCCTTAACCTAGGGTTAAAAGTGGGGTTTAGAGAGAACCATGGTTTTTGGTTTTAACTGTAGTAAAACCATGGTTAGTGATCGTAAGGGTAGGGTTTAGGAATGCACAGTGTGAAATGTCAGATTATGAATACCCAGGGTTATCTCTTAACCCCTGGCTAAGTATTAATAGTGTGAAGCGAAGATAACCCAGGAATCCGTTAACCCGGTGTTTAGAATAACACGGCGTTAACTATTTCCAGAGTGAAAAGCTCTTCTGTGTCATTCATTTTTCTATTGCAAGCTTAACCTCACCAACATTATCTAGCTTTCATAACAATTAACTATGGTTTTGTAGTTAAACCATATTAACCACAAATGTATCATTGTCTCACTATAATCATAATATAATAAACCATGTGAAAAAATACTAGTTATTTTAGTAAACTGCAGTCTCAGAAGAAAAGCTGTCACTAGGTACAGATATGAATACATGTTGGACCATGTACCTCTGTGGTAGAGTTCTAATAAGTACATTTAATTATACTAATACCATGCACAAATATGTTTTATGTCTAGATGTCTAAAACAACATAGCCTATAGGTTTTTAAATATATTGTTAACCATTATTAGGGTCATAACATTATAACCCTGCCTAGTTATTTTTTTAAAAACCACCTCGGTGGCAGCATTTGTACTTTTTTTCTGAGTGTGTACATTCCACTGACAATCCCCACTATAGGCTATGTATGTACTATAGTATGCTACACTTTTCAAAATTATTTTTAATCATACTATACTACATTGGCCTACTATTGTGCACTATAGTTTTAGTTTTAATATTTAGGCTAAATCAACCTGCAGAAAAAAATGGTTATTATTACTATGGTTAAATTCATTAGGGATGAAAGCAGTCTCTTTTCTCTCTCAATATGCGATAAACACTGCAAAAATTCATGTGATCTTGTCAATCTACCAGATCATAAAGTCATAGGGCCCTATTTTAACGATCTGAAACGCAAGTGCGAAGCGCAACGCGCAAGTGAGTTTGTGGGCGGATCTTGGGCGCTGTTGCTATTTTCCCGGCGTGAGAAATAACTCTTGCGCCGGGCGCAAATCAATAAGGGGTTGGTCTGAAGTAGGTTCATTATTCATAGGTGTGGTTTGGGCGTAACGTCAAATAAACCAATCAGAACGTTAGCCAACATTCCCTTTAAACGCAAGGGCGCAAGTTCCATGGCGGGTTGCTATTATTATGACGGATTTACCAGGCGCACGCCAGGAGCGGTTCACAGCCGAGGAGACCGACGTCCTTGTACGGGGGAATCCCACGCTTGCCAGCATAAATCGGGCACGCCGTGTCACGGGAGGTGGATCTGCCTCAGGACTTGACGCCAGCAGAGGACATCGCTGCGTCCACCCTCACCGCTGAAAGGGTTTGGGGGCTTTGAAATCGGACCCAAGAAACGCAAGCAAGGTCCAACCCCAAAGTACTCTTACAAATCAAGTTCATATACATTAAGGTTTCTTATGAAAACATTTTAATTATTATTTACATAAAATAAACGTAATACAGCCACACAACAAAGTTATGAAAATATTTTAATCGTTATTTGCATGAGAATAAATAAAAACTATCACCACAATGCTCACCACTATGATTCCCCTTATCTCGTGTATTAATATTTTTAAGTGTAACAATTTATGATTTGCAAAAATAACTGTTGCATCTGTGTAGATTAGATAAGCAAAGTGTATGCGCGTTGTGCACCCTATACATTATGGTCAATCATGCGCCCTTAAAATAGCATAATGAACAATGCGCAACGCGCCACTGACTTTAAACTTTTTTTTTCTGGTCAGTGGCGCAATTGTTTTTTGAAACTGCAAAATAGCATCAGGGATGGTTTGCGCCGGAACACGCCTCTTTTTTTGCGCTGAACCACCCAGGGAGCGCAAGTTCATTCCCTAGTTTGCCGGCGTGCTTCTGTGACGGGAAAAACCCGCTGTGCGCCGGGGCAAAATACGAATGATACATGCGTCACGGACAAAGTCAATTGCGCTGGGTGCAAGATAGGGCCCATAAAGTAGCCTATTACTGGATCAGGATGATTTTAACTTGATGATTTTAACACACTTGCATGCACGTATGCGCACACGTACACACACAATACTATACTTTTATTATGGAGTTATGCTCCATATTACTCAATGTACAAGCTAGAAATTAAGTTCTGCACAGGTCTACTAAAGGGTTAATGGTGCCACATGGTGATCAACAGTAAAAATGACAAATTTGACCTCTTTGCAAAAGGAAAAACCACCAACATTCAAAAATGCATGATGACAAGGTGTCATTGCTCTGCAATCAAAAAATGTTGTTATAATGGAAGTCAATGGGGCAAAAACAGCCACTAACAATAAATGAGGGAGAAAACAATAATCAAAAGCCAATGTTTTTACTTTATCTTTGACATGCCCAAAACAGCGAAAAAGGTAAATTTAATATTGAAAATTTGTCATTTAGTTTTTTCCCCAAATCCACTTGTGAACTTGGCAATTAAAGAGTTAAAATCATGGAATTTTTGTAAAGATTTGGTAGTTTTGATCAGTACTGACTGTGATTAACAGATTTATGCAAAAAAAGTGAAAAAAAAATCTGATACATTTTTACAGATGTTTAATTTAGTGGATGTATTAAAATTGAACAATGCACAAGGGTTAAATTTGCACTGTGTACCCCTGCATAAAATGAAAACAGGAGTAATAATAAATCGAACACCGTAAACACAAGCTAAACAGCGCCTACTTCAGTAACACACAAATAGGTTAAGTTGTTAGCTCCGCCTATCCAACTGCTGGGTGGATCAGTGGATAGTGCAGACGACTTTCAACACGAGGACCCGGGTTCGAGGCCCGACTGGACTCATCAGGTACATTACAAATAATAAGTTGTGTTTGTGTGTTAAGTTGTGTGAATGGGTTGTATGTCCTACCTGTGCTCTGAAACATGCAAAAAGTAGATAAAAACTATCGTTCAAATTTAATTATTTTATGATATATGATAAGTATATGTATGCAACATATATTACACATATATGTGAAGTCATGTATGTCACATATATAAATAATTATATAGATGACATATATGTCTATGTATGTTTTTTTCACACATAGACATACATTTGTATGGGATAGACATATTATGTCAATATATGAAATTGTTCCATTTTCGAATAGGTGTCATATATAGTTGTAAATATATGCACATATATGTTTCTACTTTATATTACCATATATTTCATATAGGGATATTTCATATATTCACATATATTACATTTCCGTATGGGCAACCAGTAGTTGTGAATGTAATGGCAGCTAGTGGACAGAGTAGAGGAATTAATTTTTGAAGATGGATAAGGGGCAGAGGAAGAGGAAATTTTCAGAGCAGGGCATCCGCTGATCTGGGTCCATATTTCGGGCAAAACAAGGTTTGCTGGGGATGTGGGGAAAATACTCATGCTAGGCGTGACTGTCCAAAAACCCATGGAAGCAATAGGGGTGTTCGAGGGTCCCATTAACCACAGGTAGCATTATCCAAAAATAATTGTGAAGAATCTAAATTAACATGCATAATTAATGGAGTGAAATTTGAATGTTTAATTGACACCGGGGCTACATGCAGCTCAATTGATCCACAATTGGTACCTGGGGTTGTTGCATCACAATCATCTGTTAGAACAATGGGAAATTTTCTGGAAAACCTATGGAAATGTGTCTGTCAGAACCAGTAGCGGAGTGGCCATCGGGAGAGTCGGGACATTTCGCGGTGGGCCGGTAGTGTTTTGAGGCTGCGAGGGCCGGTCTGATAATGGATAATAGTTAGGTAAATAGCTATACATTGCAAGTTATATAGCAACCCCGTCTGGCGGCCTGATGTGCGGCCGCTTCCCGCTGGTCAAACTGTGCAGCCTCTTTGCCCAACACAGCAGGCTATATAAAAGTGCTCAACCTGTTCGCCAGGTCAAACCATGTTTAGGATTTTTTTTAAATATAGGGGGATTATTGAACGGCCCCTCTCCAAATTGCATAGCTTGTCGTCCTTTGATGTGAAAGGCCGCGTCGCCGAATACCTGTTTATTTCAGTACATATGCGGTCGGATTGATCCATCAAGCGGAGACTATTTGATAGAAAGTGTGGATTAAGGATGTTTAAAATCTCTAGCCTGGTGGTCAGTACTTCAATGGATAAAATCAGCACATTTGCAAAGGTTTATCTCCATATGGCTATATATAACAAATAAAATTTAGAAGGGTAACTTTGCAGTATCACATTTTATATTTCCTACTATTAGATTTCTATTAGATTTCCATATTAATAGACGAGAGTATTCAACTGAAATATATAAATATCCTCAAAACATTATTATTTCTCAAAACTTTGACAAAAATTATTTTCAAATGAACTGTATTCTTACAGTTATTCAAAGATGCACACATTATTCCGGATATGATTTGAATATTAGAAGAGATAATATAACGGCAATGAACGTCTCATATGCCATTTAATATCCACATAGCTTAACTCTTTCCCCGCCATTGACGAGATATCTCGTCAATTAAGAGAAAACCCTTCCCCGCCAATGACGAGATTTTCTGTCTTTCCGCAATACTGTATTATCCACCAGGTGGCGCCCTTCCGCAACTTTTTAAAACCGGAAGTATTGCCCTATGGCAAGCGGCTGCATGTCCGTGTCTGTTTTAAAGATCGCTCTGAATGGGATCTCTATGAAAAGTCCGTCACAAAAATGGAATTATCTCTGCTTTTTGCTCAAAATGTGGTGTTTTTGCAGAAACCTACACATATTCAAAAGCTGATTACAAAAGAACCACTGAAGGTAGGAAGAAACGGGTTTTTTTGTTTGAAAGCAGAGGGTCTGTTTTTTCATTTGTTATATTGTATGTTTATATATTTAAAGAACATTTTCTGGAAGGCATTAAACTTTGGTGAAAATCATGAAAAACGCTGGCGCTGGCTGGCAACTTTTTTTTAAAACGCTGGCGGTGAAAGAGTTAATATAACAGCATAATGAAATGAATAAAAAGACAAGGAAGCAGGATTGGCATGTAAATTGTATTATTATTAGCGGGAAAAAAGCAATATTACAGAAATAAACTCTGAGGTAATGCGCCAAACACGTTAAAATAAATAAGCAATAACCGTGGAAAAAACATTATTATCTCTCAAAACTTTATATGACAAAAATTATATTTAAAGGAAATATTCTTACAGTTATTCAAAGATGCACAAATTATTCCATATTACTCCCGTTTATGAGCACATTCATCTCTCGTCTCGCTCTGTTATGTAATAGCTGATTGAGGTGCGCATCTCCGTCTTTCAACCAGGTATAATTTTCTATAGTTACTCATTTAGGAAAATTAGCCATGATTTAATGATTTTATTAATATTATGAATTTTTTTTTTTTTTTGGGAAAATTGATTACGATTTGTATTACCCTAGTTTTACTACAAATAGGCTACGAGACATTTTTTTTACCACGGAGGGCCGGTGGTATACGAAATTTCCCGGTAGATTTTTTGGTCCCACTCCGCCCCTGGTCAGAACCAATTATGGTTCAGATAAAAGGAAAAACTGTTGTAAATCAATTTCTGATGGCACCTCAGGTTCCGATCACATTAATTGGAAGGGACAGTTTGTGTAAATTAGATGCTACTATCAAAACCACACCATAGGGATTAACCGGGTGTGCCTCATAAGTCTTGAAAAGTGAAGCCTCTGGCTCTTTGATTGCCCCCTGGTGGCTGGCTGCAGTACAAGTCATAACCCCGCCCTCTCCATTCAAACAAATGGGACTCTGCTCTAAATAAAAAAATTATTTACACTTCCAATAAAAGTTTCCGAAAGATAGTTTTAGTCCTTTTAAGTAGTTGTTATCACATTGATATATGTTCAAGTGTTCATTTTTGTGATAACTTTCATTTTAGCTAGTTATTTGATGCTATAGAAACGGGGCGTGTCGTTAAGATTGGCGTGGTTTAATTGGTCGCGCGAGCGTTTGGGCGGAAGTTTGATACCGCGGCTCTGCCTCTGGCTCCACAGATGATTCCTTCTGCACATGCCCTGGCTCCAAACTGACGTTTTTACGTAACATGGCGGCGACCGTGGACGGACATTTTTGGCTTCAATTCATTTCAATGGAGGGAGGCGACGTCGCGTCGTCCATCTTTTTTTACAGTCTATGGGATAAACATTGCAGTGTCTAACCAAAATAACTAGAAGATATTGAGTTGAGAAGTGAAGGAGTGCTGGTTTGAAAGACTGGAGTAGCAGTGAGAATCAGCAGTTGTAAGCTAGAGAATTTTGCTGTGGAAGGAAGCCACCCCCATGTGAAAGTGTGGGGAAATCATAGGGCTAGGGACCCGGAACATTATGTGAAAAAGTAATATTCCATTGAATGGGAAGAAGGAGAGGAAGGCTGGATGGAGAACAGGGAGCTAGGTTGGTATCTAATTCCATTAGAAATTACTGAGACAGGTATACAGCAGAAGCAAATAATTTTACAGGACAGCAACACAAAGAAGCAGGTAATTGCATCGTTTAACCAATTGCTAAAAGATAAGCTAGTTATCCCCAGAGATGAGAGGGAGTATGCTTGCAGAACAAAACACTCTCATGTAAGAATCATTATGTTACTGGTCATGTTAAACTGGACATAGGGTGTCACCTATACGAATGCATTTATTATTTTTTATTAAAGGGGCGGTGAATTTATCGATTTTATTGTTTCATACTGTTGTTGATGTCTACTTATGATGTTTGTGTGATTTTTACATTCAGAAACATCAAAAGCAATAAGTAATAGGCTATTTTGTAACATGGATTAGTGGCTGTCTGGAGAAATGGTTCGTTTGAAGGGGCGGGCCGCACTGAAGACCTGGACGTAAACACCCACTGCTATGATTGGACAGCTTCATTACCCGTCATTACATGTGGGCAAATGTTTTAAAAACATTAATGTGTAAAAATAGCAGCCGAACAGAAATATGTTTGAGCCACAAAAGATTCTGGGTGCTAAAGATGATACACATAAATGACAATACGTATAGTAAAGTAGAAACAAAAATTTAAACTCGACGTGACTAAATTACCGTATACAACACAGTAAGCGCGAATCAGAATCTAAACTGCGGCTGATAAATCCTTATCAATAACTTTGTATATTTCTATTGTGCTTGTGAGGTTGCTCTTAGATACACGTAATGTTACATACCACAGTTATATGATAAAAAAAGCTTTGTTGAGTATTGGACCTTTCAAACGCAACTCCCCTAAATTACCGTATACAACACAGTAAACGGGCATCAGAATCTAAACTGCGGCTGATAAATCCTTCTTTATCAATAACACTGTATATTTCTACCGTTAAATTACAGTCGTGGTGTATCTTTATTAATCGTTTAATGTTTTTAGTACATTAAAACAGTCAAACATACGTGTTTAGACACGGATGTTACAACAGACATATCAAGCGATCTCTTCTAACAAAGCAATAGTGAAACGCAGTAACTTAAATAAACTTCCTGTGTACTGCTGTGTCATTTTTGTCATTCAATAGTGGTGTTTTTAATCACAGTCTCTCTGCAAATCCAGCATCGACTTCTTTACAAATGAATCCGTGTACACAAAGTAAACACTCCCCACTCGAGCTGGAACTTCTTCAAAAGCAAACTTTATCCATGAATTCCTAATGTTGAGATTCCGTTATCCAACGTCTGTGTTCTTCCCATAGACCGTTCTTCCACAACCGAAAATGCGTTTCCATGGTTACTTCAGATCACCGCGTCAAAATACAAGTCTCTCAGAAAAAAATTAATTAAAAGTCATTTTGGTTACATTTGGCAATCTTTAAAGACATGTTTACTGATTGAGACACACGTGTGTCACGCGAAGCTGTGGGCGGGGCTACAAAAGTGGTCCTTGCATTTGGCTATGGAGAGGTGCTTCAATTCTACTTTGACGTCATACTTTTCCGAATTCCACACTGGTTTGTTTTACAGGCTTGGTGCCAAAAAATTATATATTTCAGTTGCATGGACGTTTTCAGTTCTGAAACTTGCAGGATGTTCATTTAAGTATGATGACCTCTTATGTAACAAATATCAAGTTAAAATTTAGTATTTGATTCACCGCTCCTTTAACGTTTATAATTTTTTGCATTTGTTATCATTAATTAACAAGGTATTATCTTTTGCATTTATTATTTTTATTACAAGTTATAATCTTTTATTAGTAATGTAAGTTGCAAACCTGAAGTGTGTGTAAAATAGGGAAAGGGATGGTTTTAAGCATCACTGTCTACTGTGTGATGACAGTGTAACAAGCCTGGTAAGTGACTGATGGTCCAGGAATCTCCTGGGGGTGGAGGTAAAACATCCACCTAGCACAGCTTACCAGAAAGTGAAAATATTTTTTTGAGAAGATGATATGCTTGCTTTTGACTTTAGTATAAATGTTTTATATAAAGTAAACTTTTAATGAGTTTTATGGTTGAGGTCTAAATGAATTAAATTGTCTCTCTGATGCTTGCACATGACAGTGTTTTTCCACAGCTAGTCCTGGATTGGGGACGTGTGACCTTGGTAAGAATAGCAAGATAGCTTTATGATGCATTAGAAAACAAAGGCACTTTGTTTTACCAGCAATGGCTGCCTTTTTGTGTAGCAACTTAAAGGTTGCAAAGATACAGCCACAGTACAAACAGATTGTTCGAATGGGAGGGCTACTAAAACTGGGGCACTATTTAAATCATTGAAATACTCAGAACGGGGTCATTGTCATAGTCATCATCATTTTACCATTGCAGGTGTATACACCTTATGACCAGTATTGTGTTTCAAGCTGTCTGACACAATTCTTTAATAAAATACTTTGAAGAGAATTTTACATCTCAACCGTCTGTGATTCTCCTGAAAAAATCCACGACAAGCCCTGCTATACATTTATTTTGGACTTGAATATGTTCGATGTCTGTAATAATGAATATCACTGCTCCATGTGTAACTGCATAGCAAGCAACATAATGATATATTTGAGTTGCGTGTGCTGCATGCATAGACTATTGTAGGCTACATTTATCTTTTGCACGTTTCTCCTTATCTTTCCTCTTTTCATAACCTGGGCACTTAGCTTTTTCCTCATCCGTAGTTATGTGTTGCATTACATCTCCGGCTCGCACTGCTTATGAGGTGTCGCCTATAAAAGCTGTGACTTAAACTAACAAACCCCGCGCAGCTTTTCTCTGAGTAACAGTTGACAAGACCCGCCCTCCTCTCTAGCAATTGGCTAAGACAACCTAATATCATGCTCCCATTGGCTGTGACCGCTGACTCGTGAATCAAGGTGGTAGGTTAAAAGGGGACCGGTTATTATTACCAGTTCGTTAATTCAAATGTAGCCGTGCGGTATGCACACTCATAATGGAAGTGCCTCAGAGTATAATTTGCAAGTTTTGTCTGAACCGAAGTCCGGACCTTCCCGCAAGCCGGAAATCCGGCCCCCGGCCGGAGTACTTTAGGCCCTGCGCCTCTTTGCGGACCGCGTCTCTCGTCGAGTTCATGCTTTATCGCTGGATTAAAGTCAAAACTGGGTTGGAAAAAGTTGTTCTTGAGAAGTTTTTCAGATATAGGTGATGAAAACACTTTTCAAAAGTCACAACGCTATTTTAATGCTTTAAGTAGCCTAATGTTTAAAAAGTACACATAAACGCGGCAGAATGTACATCGCATGACCCCAAGAACCTTCATAATGCGTGATGCCTTGCCTTACTATTGAGTGTTTCTGTGACGAGAATCATGTGATAAGAGTTTAATATAAGACGTGAACTTGAGCACAATTTTCTGCGCATGTGCATCCGATTGAGAAAATACTATGATTCACACGTTTACATGCAAATTTTACATGAAATTTCATAATAAGCACTAGTGAGGCGCAGGTCTCGCTCTCTTTCGCGCGCGCATGCTCGCTATCTCTGTGCTCGTGCAGCTGAGTCTCTGGCATGCAGAAATGCAAGAAACTGCTAAATAAAGAAAGAAAGGAGTTCCCGCATATAATGCTGTTAGTTGTTATAAAGTTTTAAGTATTCTCGCGTTTATATCAGTGACGCGTGCACAGCTGGAGCGATGTAGTTTGACGCGACGTTAGCTCACAGTACACTCATCTGTTGGTTTAGAAAGACGATGCAACGTTAAGGTGCAAGTCTAAGAGTAAAGAGCGACAAGACCATCTCAAATGATCATCCCCTGATCGCACCATTTATATTTATAATCTCCTCATCTAAAGATCTTATATACAGGTATGTTCCCTGTCTGTTTTGTTCATATTCATACTTGTTCATTTTACATGCTTATGTATGCATAAATACTAAAAGCAATGCATACTATATCTTCAATAGCCTACAAAATAAATAACTGATTAAAAAACAAGATTCTGTCTATAAAGACTTATCTTTTGTTATCATTAATGCATTTTCACTTTAAAACTAACTTTAACTTATTATATTTTTAAAACTATGGTGAGCATTTAGTGAGTGGCAATTTTCTGCAAATTTGTATATTCCAAAAACTATATAAACATAAAGCTTATAAACGTATATACTTTCACACATTTTGGTTTTATCATCACCACAAGTGGCTATGTGTGGTTGTTAAATAGTGTCTTGTGTTTATTCTCGAAATAAACTAATGCATTTTGTGATGTAGATTACCTAGATATTACACTTGTTTTTTTTATGAGATTATAAATCGAGGGTATGGGGGGGGGCCTACAAAACCTCTCAGCCCCAGGGCCTCACATTATGTTAAAGCGGCCCTGACACCACCCCCTTCAATACGATCCAAATTTGCATCCGATCATCCTCAATCGTATTGATTAAGGTGTTTACAGGAAGACTTTTCAATACGGTTGAGGACGATCGGATGAAAATTTGGATCGTATTGAAGGGGGTGGTGTAGAATACTTCGATCTGTGATCCGATCAGCAGGAGAAGAGAAACGCAGTAGCATCACTCACATTATTAAGGTAACATTAATCACACGCTGTATTAAATTCTGCAGCGTTTATGTATACATTTAAAACATTAGGGTACTTAGAGTAATAAAATAGCATTGTGCTTTTTGAAAAGTGTGTTTTCATTACCTATATCTGAAAACTTCTTAACTTTCTCCAACTCAGTTTTGACCTTAGATAAAGCGTGAACTCGACGAGAGTCCTCTGCTTTTTTAGGTTTAGACTTGGGCTACTGTTTAATCTGTTTCCACCAGTTGTTTTTTCTGCGGGTTAAAGATTAAATGGTTTCGTTGCTTAGTTATTGGTATTTATGCTGTGAATAGTCATTGGGCTAGTTTTGAACATCCATTCGGATGGTTTTGATACGCGAATCTGGCAACCCTGGCTGTGCGCTTGGGCAGACTTTGGTTTTGGATTATAGAGAATGTACATGTAATCCAACATTTAAAGCAGATTGCAATGTTTAGGGTACATGTAAACTGTTTCGTCGTAACCTTCAATCGTATTAAAATTTAATTCTGTTACCCGTTGGTATGACTTTTTCATACAGTATCAAATGGAGTAAAACATCAGTTTTTCATTAACTGCACATAATAATGGTGGTAGTGAAAGTATGGAAATTATTGAACAACTGACGTCTTTCACACATTGGTTTAAAAAACACAGAACTGAAACTAAAACCACATTGAGCTCAACTCCATTAGAGCGCTAACACTGTATGCTGCTTGGGGCTGTACGTGACGGTGGAAGCATTTTATCACCGCAGAAAACGTGTGTGTGTATGTGCATACGTGCACTGATGCACATAATGTGCTTGGCCATTTCGGTTGGTGTTCAAGCCCAGCCCCAGAGCACTCATGGGATCGGCGCCTATGTGCGTCTTGTAGCACTTCCATCTGTAAAACAACACCCGGTTTAAGTGAGAAATCTTTTTGGGGTTATACCAGCCGTGCAGAAACACATTCTGATGATGTACTGGTAGCGCAGATTGATACTTTTTGTAACCTTCAGTGACCAAGAGAGAATATCTTGCCATTGTTCTGCCCTGATATCAGTTGCCTACTCGGAGTATGCGGACCGTTTGCGTTCACACAAACTTGAAGACATCTCGCTGTGCAAGATTGTAATTTCTATTTTTCATTCTTTATGACGGGTCGCACTTCACCACCGCGGTTGTGTGGTGATTATGACAACTGTCACAGCCCTAGTGCTGCTACAATACACCTGTGAATATAGACATTAGTGATGCTTAAGACAATAACAACTATATCTACAATTTGTGCGAATAATACCAGAGATCAAGCTTGTTGATGAGTGTGATCTTATGTTTCTAAGCATTTAGACTTGCTTACTGGATTATACACCTAAAATTCTCACAGATTTACTGAGCATTGAAAGAGGAAACTGAGCTTCTGTGTATCTGGACACCACAACGTAAGAGGCTAGCAAGAAAACTAGAGAAACACACAGCTCTGTGAAAACAAAATTTCCTATAGTACTGTACATGCTATATACACAAATTTACATCTGTAAAAACCCACCGTCACAGACCTTAGGTTAAAAAGCATTCATTTAACTTCATTTGCATGAAACCCTGACAGTATTATACTCTATTAATGCCAAAATCATTCATTAACCATTAACTTTTCTTTATGGTTTCAAACATTTCCCAAAATCGTCTTTTGTGGTCATCAGAACAAAGAAATTAATACAGGTAAATGGCAGCAGAATTTTCATTTTTGGGTGGACTATCCTTTTAATTTAAGAAAAAATCTTGCACTGACATATCTTAACATGTATCAGTGGCCTTGTTCTGCCTCAAGATGCCCACCAAGATGTTTTGTTTATGCAAGGTATGTTTGTAAAAACTAAAATTGCAGTCTGTATCTCTGGCCTCTCTATCGCCATCTCTGATAGAAATATAAAAAATGAGTTATTTTCGTTGTGCTTTCCACGCTACCCTGCATGGATGAATTTGATGTCTGTGATCCAGGGTTCCCACACCTTAGTTAACTTCAAATTCAAGGACCTTTCAATGACTTTCCAGGTCCAGTAGCCTCAAATTTAAGGACTAAATGTGGGAACACATTTCAAGTAAGAGCAAGGTTACATCGTGTTACCTTTTAAGATACAATGTTACAGTTACCTTTTGAGGGAACTCACGCTGCATCACTGCGGTGATACTTTGGGGACACCTCCAGGGGTAAGTGCGTCTGAATGTGTATATCAAATTCAACCAATGGTGAGGCTTAATGACAAAGACAGGGTGTCGCGGGAGCCAAGAAGTATATTGCTATCTGAAATATTGCCAAAGACGGCGTTACAGGAACACAGGAGGTATGGCAAGGGAGACGCAGCGTCTCGTTCCCTTCTCAGGGAACAACAGTTACATACGTAACCAGAGACATTTTCATGTGTCAAACACAACTATGCAAAAAAGCATTTTGGTATCAACATTAGCATACAGAAGATATAAGCATTTAAAGGGAATAGTTTAGCATGTGTGCTTAAAAAGTCTAGAAATGTTATGATATTATCCTACACTACACAGGGAATAATATGGATTTTTTCCAGATTCAAGCACTTTCAATGTCCTGTATCTATGTATGTATATTTTCAAAAACTTCCCAGGGCCCTGAATTATTCTCCCCAGATTCACAAACTTTCAAGGACCCGTGGGAACCCTGGTGATCACCACATCAGAGCAGATCTGTCATTATACATCTACATGACAGAAATACATCCTAAAGCACGGATTACACTGCAGGATTTTTGCCCTCCAATAAGATCATTACTTTATCACACTGTGCGACATGGATCGCTTAAACTCGGGTACGACAGGCATGTAGACTGTACGATGATGACACGGAAGCATCGGGGGCTGCGTTTAAGTCCCATTGAATAACATGGGGAGCCAGGGTTTATGACCTATACTGGGACCAGTCACTGGGGGGCGATCGAGACATTTTGGCTTCACTTTTCAGGGCTTGTGCTGGACGCTTGGTTGCTTCACTGCTGATTCTTACCATACTTCCGTTGCCAATATGCGTGTGCATACGTTGCCACGTCATCATTGTGTACAAACAGTAAAAGTTTCTATAAGCTACACACTCCCATCCAAAGCACATACGATAAAAGTAGCCGCTGTCTGCTCTTCTTTGTTTATGGATGTGATGTCATCACACAAAGATGAATAAATTTTGGTCTCTCTAATTAAATATCATAATTTCTTTCAACATTTTAAGCTTACCTGTAATGGTGAGTGTAGGAAGGCAGAGGCAGCGGATCCAGATGCATCATTTATTAATAAACAGAAAACATATGAACAAAACAGGGACCAAAATATTCCATGACAGGTAATCCAGAAGGCAAAAATCAAGGGACAAGAAACAACATCTACATTCAACAAGCAAGACACTGGGGCTATATACACATGGGTTAACAAGATAACAAGACACACCTGGGAAACAATCTACACGAGGACCAATGAACAAAAGAACTACAAAAGACTACAGACATGGCAGACAATGACAAGACTTCAAAATAAAAGACATGAATAAGGAAGACACAGAGAGAGAGAGAGAGAGAGAGAGAGAGAGAGAGAGAGAGAGAGAGAGAGAGAGAGAGAGAGAGAGAGAGAGAGAGAGAGAGAGAGAGAGAGCAAGTTGCCAAAAGCCATAAAACCTGAAAGAAGACGACGACGACGACAAAGAGAGAGTTCATTACATTACCATTCTGAATTGGGGCAAGCTTGTTTTAAACCCTACTATATATATTCAATAACTGATGTTTGTTCATTTTAATTGAAAAATAAACCTTAATTGGGTGGTTTCCCGGACAGGGATTATCTTAAACCAGGACTTGGCCTTAGTTTAATTAGGACATATAACTAGTTTTAACAAACATGCCTTACTAAAAACATTACTTTATCTAAACCCTCTCCAGGAAACTGTCCCAATGTCTTAATGTTTTTGTCTTTAGGCTCCAGCAAGACAAGAGCAATTGTGGCAAAAAACAATTCACTCAATTATAACACCGATGAACATATTAAACATACATTTAAAACAAATTAGTGGTGCTTAATGATTGACAGCTAAAATCCTGGGGTCTATTAAAGAGATATAAGCGGTTACTTTATTAAATGATCTGACTTACAATTCTGACAATGAAACAGACAAACACATCTCACAGAGTAGGCTAAACAAGAAGCACAGAGATGAGAAAAGCACACCCACAATATCATTGCAATTATCTTACAACAGCCTGAAACCACATAGCAGCTCAATAAAAGTCACATAGCAACCACAACAGGAAGTTTCCCACACAAAAGTTTTAGTCACATCTGGGGCCCGTTTCAGTAAGGAGGTTCAACCAACTCTGAGTTTAAACTTGAACTCTGAGTTGAGTTACTGAGAACGGAACAAAAACTGAGTTTTCAGGGAACAGCAGTATTTCCCAATCCTGGTCCTCGAGGCCCCCCTCCCAAAGTTTTAGATGTCTACTTATTTAATACACATGATTTAACTCATCAGCTTGTTAGGGAGACATGTTTACCATTTTGGAAAGAGACTGATAAGTTGAATCAGGTGCATGGGCGTAGATTTAGGGTGGGACGCTAGGGACATGTCCCTAGCAATATTCAGGGAAGACTGAATTGTCACTAGCAATAATTTCGACCAAACAATTAATCTGTATTTATATATAACCACTAATGTCCTTCTTATTCTTGTGTTTTCTATTTTTTACTTATTATATTTTTTTCAGGAATCATTTAAATGAGATTAGAAATCTTTTGCAATCCCGTTCTGTAAAAATGACGCTCTATGTGGTACACAAACGGTTAACAGCTTTCGTTCTCTGCAATGCCCGCCTCCGTAACTCACATCGCTAATATGATTGGCTTTGCATTTCTTTAGTCCCGCCTCTCTAATCACATTGCTAATCTGATTGGATTAGCATTTCTTGAGTCCCGCTTCTCTAAATCACATCACTTTATGGGCTTGTCTTTACTCGCTACGTGTGATAGGATGGTTTCACTTTGTACAACGCGCCAAAGTTCACTCAACAAGACGCGCGTGATTATTCGGGCTACAGGTAAGTGAGGAAGAAAGTATTATTAAACTGTTTCATTCCCAAAATACGGAACAAGTTGTGTCACATAATGATTCAAGGACAGTGTTTTCACCAATACACGACAATCCCATGTTAACCTGAGGAGTTGCAAACTTTTGTCAACCTATAAATGGGGTAGCAAGGTTATTTAGGGGGTCCCTAATCCATGAAAGAAAATAACCCCAACATGGTAAAAACATGAATTCATGTCATGATTGCTGAATACTTTCATTACTGCACTGTGGTCATTACTTGCACAGATGTACAATGCAAGGTTGCATTTTAAACTTAAAATTATTTTTTTTCAAACTGATTAACTGTCTGTTAATGAAAAGAAGATTTAATGTGAACTACAGAAACGTTAATAAACGTTGTTCAGGAAACAGCATGATATACGTACCAACTTCAACACTGGGATTTTTTTGGCAAAATTAAATTAAGAATTAAATATTAATTGCATATTCTTCATTGTTATAAAGTAAATATGGTTATATCTTACAATGTGATTTTCTTTTTTTTTTTGACAAAGACTTAAACAGTTACTGTTTATTAGGCTCTAGGTCATAACGAATTGTTTATTATAAATTTGGGATGGCCGGGGGTGGCGAGTCAGATGTTACTGAGTAAAGTGCATACTGAGTTGTCTGTTGTTTGTGTCAAGTAAACGGTGTTAACAGTTTTTGCAATGCAACCATTTTATTTATGTCCCCACCAATGCCAGAATCAAACCTACGCCCTTGATCAGGTGTTTTAAATAAGGAGACATCTAAAACTTTCTGGCAGGGGGGTCTCGACGACCAGGATTGGGAAGCACTGGGTTACAGAACAGCTGATCTGAGATAGTTCAATCGACTCTGGTTAACTCTGAGTTAAGCGTGTGCACAACCACTATGAAAAGCCATCATCAATGGAGCTCCGATATTATGATTCACCATGACAACAGCACGTAAAAAAGAGGTCTAAATCCTTTTTACTACTAAAACTGAAAGTGTTGAAGCAAGGGTACAGCAACTACGAGCATATATTTTAGAGAAAAGATTTGCTGTTGGAAATTGCTACGCTAGTAAATGCATACGTTAAATTTTTCATCACAGTTAAGTTATCAGAAGTAATTAAACTAAGGAGGACTATACATTATTAAATTCATTTTCATGCAGATGCAATCCCATGGACAAAAAAAAAGATGAAAGCAGCTCAGCAAAAAATGAAATTAGGCATAAGACCTAAGCCGGTATTCAAACTAAGGTCGTCGACAGCACGTCTGCCCTGCCCGCTATATACACAGCACTACCCACTAGACCAGCGGTTCTGATGAGTGGATTCTTAATGTAAAAACAACTATTCGGATATAAGAGCCCATCCACAAAGGCTGATAGTAGTCACGTAAGGATAATTATATATCTAAAATGACTGCAAAGAAAAATAATACCAATCACATAAATGCAAGTGGATGACAAAAATCCACTTGGGGTCTCAAAATCCTCTTGCGACATAAATCTAACTTCCTAAAAAAATGCAAAACAGATCCTCTATAAAAGCACATGACATTTTAGTCACTTGGACGGTCTCTGCACTTAAATATATCATATTAGCTTTACAAGTCATTTTAATTTTAGTGTAATATAATGAAGTAGTACGTTAAAATTAATTGCACTGGGAATTTGATTATAAACTTAAAGACAGCAAAAAAATATTTTACAGTGTACATAATAAAAAACTATGCAATGAATGTACTAAGGTAGGTTTCACATTTGGTGCGATTGCCTGGTCCGAACCCGAGTTCGATTGCTCCCCCCTCCCCATGCCCCCCATGGACTGTGTTCACATATTATTTTTGCATCCGAACCGCGGTACGTTTTCATCATCAAGCTGCAGGCGCGTTCTCATGTTGCTTGGCAACCGCTGTAAACGAGAAGACGACAAGCGTGATTGATGAACTGCAAGCAGAGAGATGATTTCTGAATGCCTCCACAAAAATTGACGTCGGGGGACAGACCATTGTCATCGAAACGACTTTAGTATGTTTGCGGCAGACAGACGCAAGTGCGTTTCTGTATTATTTCTTTGAAAACAAAACCAAAGGTTTAAAAAAATAAGAACAAAAGTCAAGCAAGCATTCTATGCATTTTGTTGTCAAGGTAAGTGCACGCACACAAACACACACGTCTGTTTTGGTGGGACATTCCATATAATACGTAATTAACAGCGGTTCACTTCCGCGATTTGGTACGATTGCGCTCACATTAGCAGCGAACCGATCTGGAGTTCACATGAACCGGAACCCAGACCACCCCTTTTAAGCGGACTCGAGTACGTTTCACGGGTGCGCACCCGAGTTCGGAAGACAGCGTTCACATCATCCAAATGTACCGAACTCTGATATCAATCGAACCCGGGTGCGCACCAAAAGTGCTAATGTGAAAACGCCCTAAATGAACTAACAAAGTTCATTTAGTACATTCAGAGTAAGTTACCCCGGAAACAGACTCTGAGTATAAGTTACCTCTCCTTCTGAAACAGGATTGACTTACCCTGCTGTCTCGGGTATAACCTAACTCCCATTCTGAAACGGAAAACCCAGACTTTCCCCTCATTTCAGGGTTAACATACTCAGAGTTTTCACTTAACCACCTTTCTGAAATGGGTCCCTGATCAGCAGAATATAATGAAGAAATGACAGAAAAGTTTTCAGGTATCATTTAAAATATACACAAATGTTGATCGCGAGTTAAACTGAGTGTTGTAAGGAAAAACTGAAAGATAAAGAAGCTGCTGGAGTTCATCATCCTCTATAAATGTACAATAATCTAGTAGATGACTGTGTGTTGTTTACACACTTGTGTTGAACTCTCATAATGATTCATCTTTACTCTCATCTGTGTCACCGTTTACACTTTCTCTCTGTTTGATAAACTTTATTAAACTCACAGACCACAAAACCAAGCAGCAGATGTAAGAGATCATGAACAGTGCTTTACTTTCATCTACAGCTGATACAGAGAAATAAATGAATGAGGAAAAGCAAACTTCTTAAAGGGAAATAAATGTGTTGCCTAGCAACAGTTTTAACAGATTAATGAAGGACTCAATGAAACAATAACGAACAAAGAGGAACCACAGCGTCCCCTGGTGTCCGGAAGTCCAATAACATTTTCAATACACAATCATCCAGTAATATATTGTTGCAGTAGAGGAGGCTGCAGTTTCAAGAATGAAAGTTTAATCTAAGACCCGGATGACATCGCCATAATTTGAGAGCTGATAAACTTTGCAACCAGTGGAGTGTTTCCACCAAATACTAACAACTCATTAAAGGTTTATTCAAAAATTCGCCTACTAGTTTTATGTAGCTTATGCAAGAGCTTCATGTTGAGATATGTATTTACTTAATCATTATAAATAAGCTCATTATCAGGTAAAAATAAAGATTGAATAATATGCTATGTCAATCTTAACAGTTATGTCAAAGGATGGAGAGAAGACACAAGACTGACTCTTATTCAAGATAAGATATGCATTTAATAGGAAAATGTAAAAACATAAAATAGACAGACAACTATACAACAACAGTAAGAATATTACAACACTAAAACAAAATTAAAATATACACAATTTTTTTTTAAATTCAGTACAGCTTTATGGAGTCCTGAGATGGAGACTGTCAAAAAATAAGGTATTTAAAATGTTCAACTCTGTAATTACAAATTTCACATTTATTGATCTTTAGTAGCAGTGGAAAGAGACTGGCCATATATTGCTGCCCATGTATCAACATCACAACCTGAGGGAGACTGAATGATCACATTACATTAAGGAGCAAAAAAAGATTGTCACTCATTGTTATTGACTGCAGTTATCGAGTTTGTGAATGTGTTATTGAGAGATCACAGACTGATGCTTCACTCCACTCACAACACATTAATATCAGATTGATGTTTCATCTTCTCTTACTGCATACTGCAACTGATCTTTAACAGATGAGTGAGGAACTGTTAAACACAGACAAAAACAATTATTGACATTAACTGGACATTAGATGTTGCTTTAGATGCAATAGTAAATATAACAACCTAAAAAATCAGCCAGACGTTTCACCTCTCAGTCTACAGCATTTGAAAACCAGCACGACTGTCACTATCAGATATGGACAAACTGCCAGCAGAAAAGTGATCATGTTGAAGCCAAACATATTCACGTGAGAAGCACCTGAAAGATAAACAGATTTTATTATGCAGTAAATCACTTCACATCATTTCTGTATAAAGTTTCTGTATGACAGCAACGATAAGTAGCCTTAATTTGTTACTTTATCATCAGCAACATCATGTAACTATTTTAACTTAGTGTTTACCTACCAAACTTAATCTCAAGTTGAAATGTAATTTCTTCTTTTAATGCAATCTCCCAGTTAAATTTTTCTGGGGGGAACCACCCACATTTTATTTGCTTCCGACTCGGAAGTTCCGAGGCCCATGGATTTACAGTATTACTTCCACTCAAAAATGGCTATTGCTATTATTTAACATCTATGAGGTAAACGTAAGTTTCTTTTACCACCTCATAATATTAATCCATTTATTACTGTTCTGGTGATGTCTAGTTGGTGAGATCGCTACTGAGGTAGCCACGCCCCTGAGCTGAGGGATTGTTACTGTAGCTGTATCCCAATTCGAAGGCCGTAGCCTCCGAAGTCCCCTAACTAGGCGTTCACACCAGGCGCGGTAGAGGCGGCAAGCGCGGGTGATTTACATGTCAATGCAAAGACGCGATTAGGCATCCTGCGGCGCGGATGGCGCGTTCCGCGCGAATTGAGCGTTGCCGTGGGAAACGCGCGAGTTGAAAAATTTGAACTTAGGTGGATTTCCGTGCTGTGTTAACCAATCAGGACCTTGCTGTAGTAGTGACGTGATTACAGGAAGCGAGCAGAGTCGCAGAAGCCCCTCCCATGACACGAATTTCCATGTAAATGTCTCAAATTACTAGAATTTCATGCACAAATGAAGCGAGTAAACTCAAAATGTTCAAGCGTCCCGGCTGGTGTGAATGTACCATTAGTGAACCGAAATTTGACAGTCTAGCTTTTGGAGAATTTATAAAGCTGTGATCACACTAAACTTTTTTAAAACCTTAAAAATCTAATTTGTAATTGCGTGTTAAATATGACTTAATATGACTATATTGTGTATGACGATGAAAAGAGATAACCAGACTCACCTGATACTGTCAGTGTAACTGCATTACTGATGTGTGAGTATCGTGATCCATCGGTCTCATTTCCTCTACAGGTGTATTTACCTGCGTCAGACTCAGTAACAGATCTGATTGTGTAATTCTGAAGGTCACTGATGTTGTAAAGTGATGCATTTTTATTCCAGCTGTACTGCCAGCTGCTGACTCCTCCTTCATTGATGACACATATAAGATTGACAGTTTCTCCACTGTATACATCTTCACCAGGCCAAACAGACACTTCAGGTGTTGGTCTTTCTGTACAATGACAAACAATTCACACATATAAATGTAATTACTTAATTGCAAAATATATTTGCTGTTTTACATTACAGGTTTTTACCACTTACCACTTGTTCAGTCTTTCAGAAAATAATGGTCATGACACAATTTATTACTACAGTTTGTACTGTAAATGAATTTTAACAAAGTGAATTAATGGTGAACCACCTCTGATGTAAATATCCAATCACAGCATAGTTTACTGAAACCGTAAACATCCACTGTTTGTGTTTGGTATAATAGCACCTGCTTAATTTGATACTAGTTAGATAAAGCTGGATGGAGTTAGTCCGACCATCAACAAAGCCAACCATGCACTGAGGCAACCAAGTTCATTCAATAAGCCATCTTTATTATATTTACATCATTTTGTCTCCTGCCTGCTGTATTCCCTTCATCTCTGTATCTGCCTCATGGTTAATCTGAAGTAGTAGCTCACACCAGAGTGATATTTGAGTAAAGATTTTGTAAAAATCCTGATGAATAGAGAGATCTACTGAAACTAGACTTTAATTTTTAAAAAACAATTTCAAGGATGATCTTATACATATCAATATGGCTTAATGGGTTATTAATTAAAATAATGAAATGAATGTGTAACAGAAGAGAGAGTTTAGGTGTCTCTACAGACTCTAATTATAATGTTAAAGACTTGATGATTACTGCAAGTAGTAAAACTCAAACATTAAGACTCTTGGGGATCTGTGAGAATCAACATGAATCCATCACCTCACTATCGTAACTGTAAATTTTGCTCATTTATTGTCATAATACTGATGTTCATTGTTTTCAGAAAAATTTATAATGTGCACTGTTACATTTCAGATATATCACATTATTTGACATATAGTACAGTAATATAAAGTTTAAAGTCTTTCAAGTTGTTATCTGATGTATGCACTGAAAACAAAATGCACATGGGCATTCATTGTATGACCATATTAGTCAGTTTAGCTCAATTAAATTATTATACATTTATAAACACGTATTTTAGATTTTTTCATTTAGATGAATAAGAAAAATTTGAGTTGGTCAGGCCCACAGGTGTGTTGTTACTGAGCCTGATATTAGAGAATTTAAAATGCCTCAGGGTGGACTCTTGGATTTATTTGGAGAAACAAAGTTTGTATTAATAATTTTTAGCTATAATATATTGGTGAACCAGTGGCAAAATAGGGTGGACCTTAATTCCTACTCTCAAATGACATAATTTTACAATGTAGTAGTGGTTAAACGAATTAAATTACATATTCAAATTTTCAGATCAGCAAAAAAAGGAAATAAGGAAAATAAATAAGAACAAATCAAGAAATTATATATAAAAAAAGAAAAGAAAAGAAAGAAGTTACAAATAAAGTATAACAGTAGTATTTAGGAACAGAAATATAATCAAATGAATAATAATAGTGTATTCATTCTATAAATTAAATATAATTAATCTTTTTAAAGCTACACCTGTGATTTTCTCTTTGTCTTCTGTTGTTTGACATAATGACACAAACATAAGCAGATTTCTTGAGGGTACTGCCACTTTAAGACCAAATAAGCACGGATCCGAAAACTGACGCATCTGATTTCTTTCTGAACTGTTTGCGTTTACTTTAAGACATAACTGACTGTTTTATGAGAATACTTGCCAAGACTGTGGTATTTCAAGATAATTTTGCATGTATGTGTCCTGTCAAGTGCATAAATATTCTGTGTTAGTGTGCTTTTTATACAAGGAAACAACATGGCACACAGAAACAAACAATGGCCATGTGTTTCCAACACAGAACATGGGGATGCCAGAATCCTCTCACACTTAACTAAAACAAATGAGGTGATAACTCTGCTTTCAAAGTGTAAAATAGTCCTCTTTCTGGGGTTAAAAGCAGAATTTAAAATGAAGATTTAATATATCACTTTTATTTAACATGAGATGCTTCTGTCATTGTTTCTCTATTTTACAACAACATTAATACTGAACTCACCTTTTACAGTGAGATCAACATAAGAGCTTGATAGTGAAGTCTGTGTTCGTCCGTGTATCTCTGCACTACAGCTGAACTCATCTTGATCAGATTCAGTAACTCCAGTGATAGTGAGAGAGTCTCTGTTTACAGTGTAACGCTCAGAATTAAACACTTCAGTTGTGTTTTTATACCACAGATATCTCCAGTTTAATGATCTGTAATGATCCTCTATCTCACACTTCAGAGTGACTGTCTCTCCAATGAACGCATGACTTTTTGGTGTTACTCTCACTGTAACTCTGGGTAAAGCTGAGGAAAGAAGAGAATGAAGTTAAAATCTAATCACAGATCTGTTGTGTAAAATCAGAAACCTGATTTTTTTTTTTCATTTAACAAAGAAAGTTTTGAACAAAGAGGTCAATGAACAAATAATGGCAAAGCCCAATATCAAAAATACCAATGAAAAGAGAAAAAATCCTGCATGTTTAAACTTGCATTTAATGCTACTTTTGAAAGGGGTAAAAATTATATGTCACCCATTAATCCATTGGCGGTAACCAACGGCATGGCGAAGGATTCAAGCGTGTTTGGTCTTTTCCGGCACTTAGATGACGTTTTGGCGTTACGTAATTTAAGTTCATTTATCTGACTCCAAAGATAATGATCTAATTTATATTATAATACAATTCGGATTGGTTATTACTTTTAACACTTACAGAATTTAGATTCTAGGATGTTTGTTTATTTTTTCTGATTTAGCTCTGGTACAGTGGTGTAGTGGTACCTGGAGAAGTGGGTATACTCTTACTTTATGCCCCCGTGTTTTTAAAGTAGAAGTGGGTATACCCCATGCCATCAAATAAAGAAGTGGGTATACTCTGTATTAGGCATGGGCCGGTATAAGATTCTGGCGGTATAATAACCTTTAGCAAAAATACCACGGTTTCACGGTGTTGCGGTATTGCCATTGCAACACTAAAATGTGTTATTTTCAAATGCCAGGTACAATAAAGCCTTTAAATTATAATATGCTTTCAACACATATATAATATTTTCATAATGTATATTAAATGTAAACATCAAATCAATCACATGACTTCATGATTTAATTAATTTTGTATAAGCACAGCTCATAACCTTGTAGACGGTATCACAGAACATTTTAGTGGTTTTGAAACCTTGACTGTTTTAAACCTCGGTATACCTTGAAACCGGTAACCGGCCCATGCCTACTCTGTATACCTGCGTATACCCTGCACTACAACACTGCTCTGGTATTACACTCGTTCATTCGTTTCTCATAGTCGCAGATGATCCTAGTATGGACCTTATAATTAATATAATGGTCAACGGTCATAAGCGAATCAGTATTGGTCGCTGCCAGAGGTTGGACTATATGCTTAAGCGGACGCTTTCTGCGTTCTTAAATTTAAACATACTTTATTTAGTCCCCTTAGAGGTGACACTTAATTATTACAATAATTATTGCTAACCAAAGTTAATGAATAGTATAATATTGAAATAATCAGAGGTTGAGGCTGACCCTATTTAGAGTAATCAGAAATGTTACTCTAAACGGAAACACATATTGTTAGCCTCCACGCTTCTAAGTATACTTAAACTTACGCAAAGTGCTATACTCTTAAGAAAAATGGTTCTTTAAAGGTTCTGAAACGATGGTAAAGGTTCTATATAGAACCATAATTTACTGCCCTGCTGAAAAAAACAGCATCCAACCAGCATGGACCAGCATGGGAATTATGCTGGTCTATGCTGGTTTGATGCAGGTTTAGCTGGTGGTCACCAGCATACCAGCACCAAAACACAACATATGCTGGTCTTGCTGGTATGACCAGCACAGGATGCTGGTTTTGTGCTGGTTTAGCTGGTGCTAATGCTGGTTTAGCTGGTGTTCACTAGCAAACCAGCACCAAAACACAACATATGCTGGTCTTGCTGGTATGACCAGCACAGTATGCTGGTTTTGTGCTGGTTTAGCTGGTGTTCACTAGCAAACCAGCACCAAAACACAACATATGCTGGTCTTGCTGGTATGCTGTTTTTACTGCAGGGTGAAGAACCCTTTTTTGCTGAAATGGTTCTTTGTCTTGGCAAAAGGGTTCTTCATTTCCCTCCTTTTTTTATTTAAAATGTAGTCAGTTATTATCAAGCTGCCTCCTGATTATTTTCACCTGTAAAAGCCCTGAATCATCAGTCCTGCTGAACCGCCTGCAGACTAACAACACAAACAGGTAAGAGAAGAAAATAATCATCATTTACTGTTTGTTATTTACTATTGTACTATTGTAAAAGGTAAACTTTAAACTGTAAGCTTCATTCCCTTTATAACAGGTAACCTTCATACTGTTTTAAATGATATATTTAGGGGACTCTGCTTTAACTGACTTAGGATAATGATTTGTTAAAGTGTTAAAAAGCATATACATGTATATTGTACATTAAGTTTATTAAAATAATTATTAAATGAATGTACAGTAGTACAACATGTGCTTGTTTTTTTATTGAGATGAGTTTTCGTATGTGAGGTAATCTTGCTTATGCTGGGAGTGAATGCTTGATATGAGAGACACATCCTGTTTTTAAAGGTGATGTATGCATGTTTCTTTCAATGCTGACATTAAAATAAAAGTTATTTACAAACATTTTGGAGATTGTGTGTGTGTTTTTGTGGCACATTTACAGGTAAAAGCAGAATTGCTTACTATTTGTTTCTATCTGTTTTAGGTGGATCGTGAGTGAAGCTCCAGAAAGTTGGATAGTTGCAGGTCGGCCATTGGCTTGATAACAGTGGTTTATGTGAATTCAATTTATGAATAAATCTTTCACCAACCATTCACCTATTTACTGACAAAACAGGTAACTTTACCAGAATCATTTTAAAACTTCTGTCAAGCTCCAGGCTAATATTAAATTGTCTTGTCTTTTTGTCTTATCCTTTCACCCATGACCGACAGACCAAAATCATGTTCGACCTCATGCTCAACCCTGTAACCACTGCAAAGTAATGGTGGTAATCGCAGCCTATGTCTCAAGATCAACATGACAATAGCCGACCATCTCTTACAGCAGTGGTTCCCAACCTTTTTAGCCCTAAATACCCCCACAGCCCTATCAGTAAGGCTCAAGAACCCCTTCATCGAAACTAAACCAAAGTTGTGTTTTAAAGACAAATAATTAGTAATATTAATTAATTAATTAATTAATTTAAACATTAAAGTAAAATTCACTGCCTGATGAAGCATGTTTATTTCAACAAACCACCATCATTGCGATCATTGTTTGCATTTTATCAGTTCATTTGCATTTTTAAAGGCACATTTTTGCTCAGGCCTATAAAATGTCAATTTTGACATGCTATAATTAATTATCTGTAGGGTGTTTTGAGATAAAACTTCACATACGGACTCTGGGAATGCCAAAGACTTATTTTACAAATTTTAAACATTTCATCATATGACCCCTTTAAGGGCCAGATTTACTAACAGCTTGCGCAATCATTTTAGCGTTAATAACGACTGATCTTACTAAAGACACGCAGTAGATATTTAGCTCTGAAAGGGTGTTACTTTTGCGACCTTATTGCATATGCATTTGAAGAAGTTTTCCTTTTAGAAGCAACATTAATGTGAGGAGAGTAAATTTTGCCAGAGGAACATACTTTTTTTTAAAATATATATAGTTTTGCCAAACCTATGCTATGTTTAATTTGCTGGAGAAAAGAGGAGGAGAAGTCACGAGGAGAAGTCAAATCAGGTTTTTCAAAACTTTTTTCACCCTTCATCTTTCGTCCTCCAGTTCTTAGTGTGCTTTTAGCTGGAATTTCACACTCCGCAGTCCGCATTTTCATTGCGATGTCCTGCCGAGGTCTCTGTACTTATTTGCGCTGCTCTTAGTAGACTGCAATGGTCATTATGGAAATGTGCCTATATGTCATTATTGTGCCTGTGTATTTTATTTGCGCTTTTGTAGTAAATCACACGCAAATCGTTCTTGAGTTGGACATCGCTAATGCGTTTTGGAGCATGCAGCGCATTTACTAACGACGGCTAATAATATTAATGATAAGATTAAAATTACATTTAAAGTTGTCCTTTTTACAAAGCTTTCCTCACAAAAATCAATCTTATGTCAATGACTGGACAAACGAAACACATTTTTATTAAAAGTAAATGAGATCAAAGCAAAATCTAAATCTTTTCGTGTACCCCCTGGAAACTCTTCACGTACCCCCTGGGATATGCGTACCCCCGGTTGGGAATCACTGTCTTACAGTATCTGACTAAATGTTCAACGTCACTGCCACAAAACAAAAACATTGGATGGAGCATGTACTGTACAATGATTCAGCAAACAAAATAATAAGGACTTTTTTGCTAGCTTCTGCAACCATTGACATAATAACGGTCTTGTTACCAAAATCCATTTTGAAACAGGTCAACAACTCCTAGTAACTGTTACATAGAAAAATATTTTTACATAGGGGGTTTTAAGCAGGGTTTGTTACAGTAACACACTGTTATACAATGATAATGCAATGAAAACAATGTAAAACAAAATAATAACTGTAAATACAATATCAGCAGAAATAATTGACATTTATGATTTTTTTCCCAATTGTGCAACCCTTTCAAAAATATCTCTCCATATGTGTTGATGTATAATACAGGATGTTAGATGAAGAATAATGGATGAATAGATGTGTGCAAATCTATCTTTTATAGACACATGTACAGTACAATTTTTTATGTTTTCTTTTTATTTGTAGCAGAGACATGTGCGCTGCTTGTGTAAAAGTATAATTAATCAAACTTGAATATTTTTTGAAAGATTGAGTCAAAACCAAAATGTGTTACAGTAGGTTGTGCTCCGCTCTACGGGCTATATTCTGCCAAATGTATTGTGGTCACAGATCAAAAAAAAAGAAAAAGCATAAATGAAAAATTAAGTGGGAACACTTAAAATATTTTAAAATCAAATTTCACAAAACTGGAAGACAAAATGTATACAAAATCACATTTTCTTTGTTTATATTACTCTATAAAGTTTTTTTCTTCTTTTGATAATTTCTGCTCATATTTTCAGTTTTTGTACGCTTATGCTTATTTTCACGTTCTGCGCTTGGTTTTCCAAAAATTGCAGTTAGAGTTTCATTTATGTCAGGGCTGGCTTTAGAGTCCACTAGTTTTAGATTGACAACTCCTCCTTTAGCCAATCAGCCAAAGAGGGAGTTGAAGACACTTTATGTGACTCATGGCTGCTGAATGCTAATTAATTTCGAAGATTTCTGATAAAGGCAGTATCTGTCCACATGGATTGAAGAGGCGTTTAAAAAACTACTGTGTTCAAATTAACTTCAGATTAGACACAAACGAAATTTTACATATTCTCCCATGTCTAACCTTATTCAATCTATTAAAAAAAACCTTGGCAATTGTTAACTTTCAACCCATTAAAAAATAGCGAGGAAAGGAAACCAATGGTTCTTTGCATTATAAATTATTTTTATCAAATAAAAAGTGACTAAATTTGGCAGTTCATTTTTGACAAATAAATGAAAAATGTTTTTAAAAAATGAACCAATCACATTCATTACTGACCTTTAACAGAGAGAGTCACATGATCACTGTCCTGTGAGGATGAGGGTCGTCCATCTCTCTCTCCTCTACACCAGAACTCATCCTGATCTGATGGTGATCTGATGGTGTAGATGTTTCCCTCAAACACTAAAGTCCCAGTTGTATCTTTATACCACACATATCTTCTCCAGCTTCTGTATTTATCCTCTATGTCACACTTCAGAGTGACTGTCTCTCCAGTGAACACAGATCTGTCTGGTGTTACTCTCACTGTAGCTCTGGGTAAAGCTGAGGAAAGAAGAAAATAAGATTATAAATCTCATCAAATTATGTTAAAATGAAATGAAAAACCTAAATCATAAAATGCTGCTCTTTGTTGTTGAAATTTCTGATGGATAATAAGAACAGAAATGATTTTATTTAAATAAAAATACTTACCAGTTAAGATAAGGTTTTTTTAGAAGTCAATAAACATAATCCTGTACACTACTGTATTTATAATTGCAAGTTAAAAATACTTAAATAAAAATCATTATGATCTAATAATCATTTAAGCATACAAATGCAAGAACCACAAATGTAAAATACAGTTAACCTGTAATAATCTCTGATGACTGTGGCATAAAATAATACAGATAATCATTAATCAACAGTCAACCATAATGTTATCTGTAACATGCACAAAAAAATACTCTCCTTTAAAAAATTTCCAGAATTTATAATAGAAATGTCATAACTTTAAATATAATAATTTTGCATCCAAATTATGCCACTTATCTTTTTTTAACATAGTTATGTGTATAGTGATGAAGATGACCAATCCAGACGACCAATTTCGATTCACCAATCATAAAAGGGTATAAATGATGACAGATTATGGGGCCTTTGGATTTGTGTTACTTAATATTTGAAGAGTTTGGTTCCAAAACGCAATAAACGCTATTTTTGAAAAAAATGAGTTACTGCCAGAATCAGTATTATATCCGGTCAGTATTAAAAAGTAAATTCTTAATTTTACGCAAAATCCAATATACGGCGTGTTATTCTGTCATCTTTTCTCCCCTTTTTCCCAAAGTGCAATAAACGCCACTCCTCCTTTTTTACAGAATGCCATAAATCCACTCCACAGATTGCAGCGCACCATTCACGCAATGTAAACAAACAATGGCGGCGCGCTGAGTAAACGGAAACCTAGTTTTCCTCATCTACTTTGTACTTCGTGATCAACAAACAAACAAAAACAAAATATTACTTTAATAGCATTGATAAACCTGTGATGGTTTTCTGTGACGGGAAATAATTTACGCAAGAGGCACTCGGAGACAGGTGCTTGTTTGCCCGGGCCGACAGCTTCAAGTTTCTGTCATGATAACACATTGATTGACCCCAGGGGATCTTATGAAAAACTTTCCATAATTTTACTCAAAGTCAACGAAAATCGAGCAGGACCAAAACATTTTACAGCTGATCGCTGTGAAAAACGTTAAGCGACGACGTCAAGTATAACCGCAACAATGACATCTTAATATGACAAAGTAAGTGTTTTGATTAATGACATTAATGTTTATATTTTTAATTAGTGTATAACACTAGTCAACTAAATGAATTTAACATGGCAAAGATGAATGCACATTTATATAGGCTATTGATTCAATAGATTTATAGCATTTTGAATAAAAACTTGTCATGGATTTATTGCATTTTGTGGAAAAAATAATCCGTTTTTATAATAAATCTTTGAAAATCAAGTTATGGATTTGAATTTTTTATGTTTTTATAACCTAAAGATGCTATGTGAAAGTTTGTAACAGAAAATAGTGGTTTTCATCTTGTCACTTTCTTGGTATAGAAAACACGTTTTTACCAAAATTTGTCAAAATGGATTTATTGCGTTTTGGAACCAAACTCTTCATTTATTCTCTCGTGAAGCCATGCCTGGACAACATCATGTTTCAGGTCACCATGGTTCACTAAAAAAATTTTAATATGAATGTTGATATCAGAGCTATTTTAATCATAAAAAATTTCAAGGGGTGACAATAATTTTGTCCAGTGTGTATTTGAGAAAAACATTTATTTCATAATTTAATTCCCCCCCACACTTTCAACTGTTTTACTTCAATGAAACATCATTTTTTGTGATTTTTTTTAAATGAAAGCCTTAAAGAAGAAACATTGTAGGTTCTTTTTAATAGTTTTCTTTGCTTATATTTACCAAGAAGAGTGCCAACACTTTTGGCCATGACTGAAAGTCTAGAGTTTTGGAAAAAAGATTTCTAAAATGGGGGGTATCCGTCCATTTGGATTGAACAGGCGTTTGGGACAGACTTTCAAATAACTTTTTCAGATTAACGTCTCAGATTAGACACAAACAGAAAGTTTGTAACCATGCTAACCCAAAAGTTGGGTTAAAATAACCCAGCATTGTGTCAAGTTTAACCCAGCGGTGTGTTCTGTCCAATATTTACCCATTATGGGTCAAAAGTGTATATTTCTCTATTTTACAGCAACATTGAACTCACCTTTCACAGTGAGATCCACAGTAGAGCTTGATAGTGAAGTCTGTGGTCGTCCGTCTCTCTCTACTCCACACGTGAACTTACTGTGATCAGATTCATTAACTCCAGTGATAGAGAGAGAGTCTCTGTTTATAGTGTAACGCTCAAACTTAGAGACTTTTGTTATTCCTTTAATCCACAGATATCTCCAGTTTAATGATTTGTACTGATCCTCTATCTCACACTTCAGAGTGACTGTCTCTCCAGTGAACACAGATCTGTCTGGTGTTACTCTCACTGTAACTGTGGGTGAAGCTGAGGAAAGAAGAAAATGAGACAAACATACTTAATGATGCAACATAACCACTGACACAATAGTGTTTATTTCACACTAACTCTGTTTCATTTACAATGCACACAGTTGGCACTGCAATGTGGGGTTAATCCTACTTCAAGTAAAATAATGTGATAAACCTTAAACTAAACTACAAATGTGAAGTGTTCTTTTACCCTAGGGTGGGTAGCACCAACAAGGATTAGGCTTAAATCTGGTTTAAATCAAGGCTTATTTAATAATTCTGTTGCACCAAACTTTAAGCCTTGTTTAAAAATAACCAGGTTTACATTTAAACAATCATTTTGATCCAGGATAAAATTTTACAGTAAACCTAGTTTATCTATAATCCCGTTGCTCCATTACTTTAAACTCGGTTTTAAATCTGAGTCAGGGATTAATTTTAAACTTGCGATGGAAAAGAGGAGCTGCGCACCGAGAGTTGAAAAATATTAAACTTTGGATGAAAAGCTCCGCTCATCAATGTAAGTTCCCACGCGGCCGTCCAATCACAGTGGAGGAGAAGCGGGACAAGTATCACAGCATCCAACCATCTCACAGCTGACATGTCAGAGCTACCAAAGCTTTGCTGAAAAACAGCTGGCATTCGACGTTGTCCAGGCATTTTCAGCCGCGTTTAAAAGTTTTGGTGTGCACAGCCCCTTGGTGTATACCCCTTATTGATAAATAACACATGAGATGATTCTGTTATTATTTCCCCATTATACAGCAATATTAAACTCACCCTTCACAGTGAGATAAACAGATGAGCTTGATAGTGAAGTTTGTGGTCGTCCTTGTATCTCTCCTCTACACCAGAACCAGGTCTGATCAGATTCAGTAACTCTATTGATAGTGAGAGAGTCTCTGTTTACAGTGTAATGCCCAGACTTTAACACTGAAGAATGACTGTTAGCCCACTGATATCTCCAGTTTAATGATCTGTACTGATTCTCTGTCTCACACTTCAGAGTGACTGTCTCTCCAATGAACACAGGACTGTCTGGTGTTACTCTCACCGTAGGTCTGGATAAAGCTGTAAAGATAACATAATATTTAATCAGGGCTTTAGTACACACACATTACACAATGTAAGCAGCAGACTCATGGTTTGGTATTTTGTTATTTATAATGTGACCGCAGTGTTTCCCACAGATCTGAAATTTAGGTGGTAAGATTTAGCGCGGTAGCTCTTACGGCCATTCTCCGATCGACTCAGGTTTTACACACAATATTAATCAGACTTGGGACACAAAGTAATAAAATTAGGACCAACAATACGGGTCCCGGGTCCTCCGTGAAGACCTCTAATGGTAAAACTCTGCTCATGTAAGTATACAATAGTCCCTTTCACACATGCAATCTTTGAAGGTAATTTACTGGTAAATTGCCGTTAACATGTCATGTCTGAACAGAACCTTTCCGGTAAATCAGTGCTGCCAATTTACCAGTAAGAGAGGTTGTAAGATTACCAGTAATTTACCTGTAAGCGCTATGTGTGAACAAAAAATATAGATTACCGGCATTTAGAGCGAACGACGTCAGACCGCGAAGACAGCTTTTAGGCCAATCATAATGTTTTGATAATAGCCTCTTTCACACAGTAATTCTGGTAAATTACCATGAATTTACCAGAATGAATTTACCAGTAAATACAAAAATGTGCTGTTCACACATGCAGAGTTGTTCCGTCTTTTTACCAGTAAGACATCATTCACACATCAGTATCAAAATACCGGTAAACTCGGAGAGAAAGCGGAAGTTACGTGGCGTGCGGCTGGCGAGCTCCGTGTCGTATTTGTATACAATGGCGGGTTATGACTTAACATCGTCAGTCCGTATTTTGTTGTTTTCACATCTGTGGCAAACGGTCGTGACCAAACAACATTGCGTTTGCACATTAGGCTTCACAAAGGGTGAGCTAAGGACGTCGGCAATTTAGCAAATAATGGTAAGCTGTTTTAAACAACTTTGAAGAAATGTGGATGTTAACTTCAGGTGTGCTCGACTTTTAAGCAGCATGTGTGTGGAAACGTCCGTAAACATGTGTGCTGGGGTAAACACGTCACCTGTATAAAAACGTTCTGATTGGCCCGATCTGTCTGACGTCGTCCGTTCTAAATGCACGTAATCCTATATATTTCGTTCACACAGAGCGCTTACCGGTAAATAACTGGTAATCTTACAACCTGTCTTAATGGTAAATTGGGAGCACTGATTTACCGGAAAGGTTCTGTTTACACATGACATGTTAACTGCAATTTACCAGTAAATTACCAGTAAAGACTGTATGTGTGAAAGGGACTAATGATGACGCGTTTACCCCCGCACTGTTTACGGACGTTTCCAGACACACGCTGCTTGAAAGTCAAGCACACCTGAAGTTTACGTCCACATTTCCACCAAAGTTGTTTAAAACTGCTTACCATCTACTTGCCGAATTGTCAACGTCCTTGTCAACGAGAAAATCATGGTCACATTTGTAAGAAAATCATGGTCACATTTGTGAAAAAATCATGGTCACATTTGTGGAAATCTGCATGGTCATATTTGTGAAAAAGCCATGATCACATTTGTGAGTAAATCATGGTCTCATTTGTAAGAAAATCATGGTCTCATTTGTGAAAAAATCATGGTCACATTTGTGAGAAAACCATGGTCTGAGAAAACGCTTACCTGCTAATGACGAGTTTTTACGGCAATCCATTTACTAGATGGCGCTCTAACCCAACTAATAAAATACTTACAAGCATCCAATGAGGCCAAAAACAGTTAAACTCAGTTAAACATAGTGTATGTTTTGATTATCGTTCTGAATCTGATCTCTGACAAAAGTAAATTTTCAGACAGTTCAATTTTTTATTTTTGAAGAAACCTACCCATATTTGAGATAACAATGTATTGTTTAATTTAATCTTAAAAAAAGTAACCTGGTAAACTACAGATTGAAATGAGTAAAATTAGTCCTTCTGGCGGGGCTTACGCCTTATATAAGTCCGGAGAGAACGCCATAGCTTACCATTACTCGACTGAAGCGCATAGTCAAATAACACTCACTGCGTGATGTTTTAAGCACGACAAGCTACACAATGCTTGTTCCAGTTATTTCAGGGAACCAGGGTTACTTGAGTAACCTTATCGATTTGCTTTACAAAACACGTGCACTGCACTTTCTGGAGCACTTTCTAAAATATCTGAAAATATTAACCCTTTTTGCCTCCAAAATATGTTTTTTTTTTTTACATTTTTACACTAGTAACTTTAGTTTATATATAAATTTGATGTAATAAACAAATTAAAGTGAATCACCTTCAGTTTGTTCAAAGTGGATGTTCAAAATCAACACTGAAAAAAAAAAGAGAAAAACGCATTACAGTTTAAACAATAAACATTAACCTGTTTACTGTGGAGTCATATCAGATAAATAGAGAAATCTGTTTTATTCTAAGAGATCTGAAGATCCTCACTGATGTCTCAATGTTAAATTTTAAGATCACATGAACTGAATAATATTCATCTCTCTAATCTTTATTTTATCAGAAACCTTAATCTAAGAAATAAATGAATCCTGTACAAATGTTTATGAATGTGAAGAGTTTATTTCTACAATAAGATAAATAATCAACAACTTCTGCTGTTGTGTGATGCTTCATTTACACAGATGTCAGTCCTTCATCATATCAGCCAGCAAAACTGAAACACTAAAACTTTAAAATTCAATATTCTGTCTTTGCTTATGATTGCTCATTTCTGCTGCAGATTGTTTTTCAGACAAACATCTGGATCTAAATGATGATGTCATGACAGCTCTCATAGGCCGATTAGGTGATGCTGTTGCAGAGATGAGACAGAGGGAGGCAGTATTTAATTGCAATGTGTGTTGAATTTAAGAAACAATGAAAAACATAGCACATCCCAACAACAAACAACACAGGGGTATAACCTACTGTATATAGACTGATTAATTATGGCTAACCAGATAGATGTGCAAACAATCAGGGCTGGGTCATGAGGACAAGACTACAAAGAACAACAAAACAAAATGGTGGTCGAGACACAAAGACATTATGGAGGACAACAAACTTTAAGTGTTCATTTGTAGCAGAGATTTGTCTATTGATTGTGTAAAAAATGATTTATCTAAATCTATTAAGCTCAATACAAAGTGGTGTTTTTGACCAATCAGAATCAAGGACTGGAATTAACTGTTTTATAAATAGAAACAAACCATATTGTTACACAGACATATAATATGTCAAGACAGTAAATTAGCACTTTTGTTGTTGTACATGCATCATTTTTAAGTAGATTTAGTTCATTATTTTAATGTATTTGCAGTGTAATACATTTTCATTTTACTGGGAGATGGTTACACTTTTACCTGAACATGGTTCTTCAGTTTATAAAGATGACTGATCATGGTGAAAGGCACAAAGACTGTCTGTCTTGTGGGGATAGAGGTTGTGCTACTTTATATTCTGAGATCTGGGCTGCGTTCCCCGAAACCTTCTTAGCTCTATGTGGTTCTTAAGTTGTACCTTAAGCTGTACCTTATCGTTAATACGTGTTTCCCGAAACGTTCTTAGTTACGTATACCTTATGTAAGTCACTCGTTCGGAAGGTTGGTCTGGAGCACTCTTAGCTATATCTTATCCCACTTGACTCCGCTAGGGGCCTTGACTGTGATAAAAGCTTGTGTATAATGCAGTCTATATAACTAAATATCTGTAAAAAAAAAAAGTTGAAGTACACTCCGTGTTAAATTAGGCATTTTTTTATTTAAAGAATAAAACATTCACATAATTAGACATTATTATACTGATGGTTGTTAGATTTTTTTTTTTCAAAGGATCAGCTTCTAACTATTATAACAGGCTAAAGAAACTATAAAAAAAAAAACATTTTGGGTGGAGGAGTTTGTGAAACTATGGCAGGCAGCTATACAGCGAATCTTACTATTTCATTTGTGCATTTCAAATCCGTTAAATCTAAAAGTTTACCGGCTATTTTAGCTGCAAATAAAACAAATCAAGTAAAAAATCGCATGCCACCAGAGCACATTCATCACGAAATCATAATTGTTGATTTTCCTAAATATTATTATTGATGTTAAATCGACTTTGCATCAAAGTTTTTTTAATGTTTTATAACTTTGAGGCAGCTGCATGCCATATTCTTTATAAACACTCAAAAGAAACTGCTCCACTTGATCACTGCTTGTATAGTCTCCTAAGGTCAACAAAATTTCCACATTAAAACTAATCAAAGCTAAAATTGAATTAAATCATAATATATATTTATATATTATATATTTTTATGTTATATTTAACAGGCACGGCTCCAGAAATGCGTCTTTTCCGCATTGTAACCACGCTGCTTGCCCATCCAGTGTCCAAACACAATAAACGAATGTGAACTAATGAACAACAGTTTGTTTTATATATATTTTAATTTTAATGCACATCCAAGCAGGTGACTTTCACGACCCACCTTATTCCCCTGTGCAACGCACTTTTTGGGAACCCCTAATTGTCACAACTGGGTTGGAGAGACAGGACGCAAACGCAAGGTTCCAAAATAAATAACATTTAATGATCAAACACGAGGGATAACACAGTGCACACAGGAACATCCAATACAGGGAACAGACGGGGTAGCAATGACAATCATCCGGCACAGGCTGACGGAACAAAGGCATATAAATACAAACACAATCAAACATACAACAGGTGTGGTGTGTTGGCGTAATTAGTCCATGAGTGTCCAGGTGAAACGGATGAGTGCAAAACACAAAACATGTCACGGACTAGCCGTGACACTAATATAAATTATCCTTTAAAGTGAAGGCATAGCAGATACATTGGAGCAGTTTATCCATGATATGTCGATACGTTTGGAAATGATTTTGATATAAAATAAAAGGTTGAATTTAGTTGTTTGCAATTTGAAATATTTTTACAAGATATTCCTAATAAATTTAACTTGAACTAATTCTGAAATGTTTCTTTAATAAAGAACTGCGCTCTCTCATAACGCAGCAAAACCTATTACATAAAGTGAACAATTGATTGTCGAGCAATCGATATCAACCTATTCAGCACCATCGCCATGGACAGCACCTGCAACGTCGTTCGTAAGAAAGTATACCTTAAGAAACCCGCTAAGGTACAGTTCGGGAAACACGCCTAGAAAAGGTATAACTGTAGTTAAGGTTTAACTTAAGAGTCTTCGTAGCGCGCTAAGAGACAACGTTATCGGGAAACGCAGCCCTGTTGCCTTTCTCGTGGATCATCATTGTCACGAGTTTGAGTTACTAGGGTTTATTTTCTGCAGAGCATCATATCAAACTCACATGCAACAGGCCCACAGCTTTTGGTTTCATAATTTTTTTTTGTGCGTTTTCATGATTTTAAAAGCAAGCGATTTTAAATGCAAGTTTGTTATGATGCATAATCCTTTGCATGTCGAATTAGCGCTTTAGCAGTAACAAATCTGAACAGCTTGAAACAGACATCCAAGTTCAGAAATATAGATGAGAACACAGTCGCTCTGATTCTAAAATAACATTCTGAAAGAAAGACACACATGCCTATATGATTCACCTGTTTTATGATGCTTTTTCTGTGGTCACTGCTGCTTCCTGAGTGGGCGCTAAGTCTTCAGATATTTTGTTTTTGTGCGGAGGCTACAATTGCACGGAACTCGGGACCTTCAATAAGCCTATGCGACCGTGCAGATGCACAACTAAGTCAAAGACCCATGTTTTAAGATAATAAGGAAAATTCCCTTCATCATATAAGGTCTTTATATGCCACTGATAATATAGTTGTGTATAGTACTGTGTAAAAGTCTTAGGGCACCACGCCACAGTTAGATTCGTTGCTTTTGCAATGTTATAGTGATCATATATAATTATGTCTCTTTAATAGAATACATCCAGAAAATACAGGAAATGTGTATATAGTATGAAAAACTGTATAAAAATGTAAACTGATTTGTCAAGTTTTTATGGTAAACTCCACTTCCACTTGAGCAATATCAGGAAACTGCAGGATCTCTTAAACCTATTTTGCAAAAACGCCTAAAAAAAACATACCCAAAGTAAATTGCATACTGTTCTTGAAGTATTTGGAGTATATGCATGATTTTGATGTCTTTTGAAAGGTAAGACTCTGAAGTTTGTTCCTATACAGTCAGATTCACTTTAAGTCTTACTGTTATAAAGTAATAGAATTTTAAACACACTGAAAGAGGGGAAAAAAATATTCCGCCTACTTTTTTTTTGTAAACAGTTGCCTGCAGATGACTAATAATGGGGAGCTTTTAGCTGGAAAACACATTCAGATCATAGCATGAAGCCTTACAAAGCTTTACCAAGCAAATTTGATTACAATATCTTAGAAAATGTGTCTTTTTCACATGTTTATCCAAGTTTATGTCTAGGCGGCCTTTTATAAAGGGCACTTGGAGACACCAAATGGCCCTTTGTAACCATTGACATAAAATGCTGTTTTTCTTGAATGCTTCAATGTACAATCATATTTTTGGGCTCTAATGAAAGGTTACACTTAGAGCTACTCTATTTCATGTCCAAATTTACTGTCAATAATTGCTGACACATAGTAAATGAAGCATAAACACTTTATAGTGTTGAAAAAACTAAATTCTTGAAACTATACTTGTAAAAATAAAGATACAAAACAAGTTCTATAGTAATAAAATACTTTTAATATTAGAAAAAACACAATCTAAATATATCAATGTATATAAAAAACTATTTAGAAATTTTACAATAATATTACAGGTTATTGGCAACATGCCACTCGTTATTACACTCACGGCTTTTCAAAAAGCACAAAGGCACATCACATGAAGAACATTTTACAGTTGTCTTTGCATGGCAGTGCCTGCACCTTAGACGACCTGTGGTGCTGTCTCCACTAATATGCCAAGGCTTGTGATGTGCTCTGTGTGAAGTGGGCGATGGAGCGGGCATGTCAGCAGCCGCTACCAGCAACTCACTAGTGTCTCACTAAATGCCTTCTGGTGCATTGGCACCTCCCCTTTACCTTTAGGTATATGCTTGTAAATCAGGAAGGCATTCACAATGGCAATGTCTAAGAAATGATAAAAAAGGCCTTTACCACTTCTGGGTTTTGTGGATCACTTTATAATAGCTGATTAGGGCATTGGAAAGGTCCACACCACCCATGCACCTGTATGGACAGATAAGACAACATTGAGGCACATATTTTTTTCATTTATAATCTATATTCTACTATTTTACTTGCATATGCTACTATTTTACTTGCATAAAGTAACGCAGAATCACACACAGACACACACGCAAATACGGGCACAAATACCTGTGCATGGGCGCATACAAACACACTCGTGCATGAGATCACAAAACACGCACAATATATCACAACACGCAGCAAAACATAGCTCTATTTTACTTGCATAAAGTAACGCAAAAGCACACACAGACACACACGCAAATACGGGCACAAATACCTGTGCATGGGCGCATACAAACACACTCGTGCATGAGATCACAAAACACGCACCCAAACAAAGCTCTATTTTACTTGCATAAAGTAACGCAAAAGCACACACAGACACACACGCAAATACGGGCACAAATACCTGTGCATGAGCGCAAACAAACACACTCGTGCATGAGATCCCCAAACACGCACCCAAACACAAACCTCAGTACCAACAGTAAAATATGTTTTATAATACAATAAAACACTTACTTGTCGAGAGTGAAGTCTCCCCCATCCAAAATATCTCTTCCTGCTACCGAGTCGACGGCGGAAACGCTCTCTTCGTCTGAAACGTCTTCCTCCAACAAATCACTTTCACGCCTGGTACACTGCTCGACAACTTCTTCAAGTGAAAAGTTTCTTTTACTTGCTCTTTTCGACATTGTAAAACTTTTTAGACGCTCAATGCTTTCCTAGCACAGCATTAGCAGCATTAGCGCACGGCCCCGAGTCACCACTGGGATTTACGCACAGCGCGCAACCCAACGAATGATTGTTTGTGCACGGCCAATCGGGTTACAGGTTGAATCTTTCTAGTCAAGCGGCATGTCATTCTTTTCAGAATCTTATTGGCTATCAGATACGCCTGTCATTTGCAAACTCTGACGCGACAGGATCGATCTATTGTCAATCAAATAGAGGACGGTCCCATCCTCGCTCAAGGGCGTTCCTTGTGTATTTCTCCCTGTTGTCACCTATGAGAAGCACCTATTCGCTCAAGTGAGGTGTCAATCAAAAGGGCAGAGTTCAGCGGCCATTTTGACATCAACACATCTGCAATGTTTACAAGTGAAGAGACGCTACACGACGGAATGCGTCGGAGATTTGGTGGCTTTGTTGGCTATTTATAAATGATACTACTATGTTCCTTGGATGTTTATTGACTTATACATGTGCTGTGGACTAAATATTTCACTGAATTGGATTTACTGGACCCTTCAGAGTGTATCTACACCGTTTTTGTTGGAATTTTATGGATCTTTGGACTACAAGAAGGCGTCATAGGTCATTAAACCTAAATAAAATAAATCTTTATTTCTAATTTTACAGAAATAAGTCTTTTTTACTTTATTCTACTCAAAAACGCTCAAGATGTGTTTAGTGCCAAGAGAGGTCACACTAAACACTGATGATGCCTAAAATGATCTTCATCTCAGCTACAGAGTCATCTTTAATGTTGTTGTAGCTCTTACACATTAAACATAATCTCATGTTGCTGTTTGACAAAATGTTCCTAACAGCATGAGCCAATAGTCTGAGTTTCACATCATAAATACAGGATCATATACTGTACAGTACACATTTATCTGTTATATCTACTTATGGCCTAATGAACAATAGCTGTGCAAAACTAAACTGAACAAACACACTGATGCCCTCACACATACTGTAACACTACACAATTAAGTCTGAGCAGATTTAGTAAAAATTTGATGTGTACTCAAATCCATAGAGAGAAGATAATACTCACAGAGAACTAGAGGAAGAGAAATCAACTCCATACTGATCTACTGACACTTAAACATTAAACACTCAACACTTCCTCTATAACACAATTTACCTCCCCTGCATCACAATGTACATAGCCTACTCTCTGTCCTAAATAGACAAAACTAAAATTAGTGTCCCAAATCAAAGTATGTTGCTATGATAGTACTGTAAGTTCACTAAAACGAATCTTTAAAGGACCTGGATGATCTGGTGAAAAATTGAGAGTAGATCTATAAACAAACAATTTCACGGCTGATAATGAACTCACTGAGTGAGGAGTTTAGTGATGTTGTACCAAATAAAAAATAATAATTAAATATAGTATTACATAAATTATGATATATTATGATATAATTATAAATAATTAATAAAGAAAAGCTCAAATGTAGCCAAGTTGTATTTTGATGCGCGTTTATATAACTTGTTACGCGTTAGTTATGTATGACTTTTTCATACAGTATCAAATGGAGTAAAACAACATTAATTTGTCATTGACTGCACATAATAGTGATAGTATTTGTAAATGAATGGATTACATCTATTTGAAACTGATGAACAACTGATGTCAGTCACACTTTGGTTTATACCAAAGAACGGACACTAAAACCACAATGAGCTCAATACCATTCGAGCTCTTACACTGATGTGTGCTGCTATATATGTACCTGTGAACACAGACATCAGTGATGCTTGAGAAGACAATAATAACTAGCATTTGTGTTACAGATATAAATATTACCAGAGATCAAGCTTGTTAAAGAGTTTGATGTTTTACTTCTAAACATTTAGGCTTGCTTACTGGATTATACAGCAAGTTAAAAACCTCACAGACTTACTGAACATTGAAAGAGAACCTGAGCTTCTGTGTATCTGAACACCAGAACAACTTAAGAGGCTTCTAGGTGTGAACTTTCCACTAAACACCTAAACAGTTCTAGTTAGTTTCATACATTTAGGGGTGGTTTCCCGGGCAAGGATTAGACTAGTCCTAGACTAAAATAAATGTAAGAGCTGTCCGAACTGAAAACAACTTGCGCTGACATATCTTAAAATACATCAGTGCCATTTGTTTTGCCTTAAAATGCACACAAGTAATGTTTTTAGTAAGTGACGTTTGTTAAAACTAGTTATATTTCATAATTAAACTAAGGCCTAGTCCTGGGTTAAGATAATCTCTGTCCCCTAAAACCACCCCCAATGTTTAACAATATCACACACCCAGGGTTGATTAAATGATTATTAAATATTTCTAATAATTTGGCATTTTAAATCAATTAATTGTACAAGAAAAAAAATATGAAAAAAATATTTTCAGAAAGACAAAAATAATAAAAATTAAATGCATTTATTGAATTTTATATCACAGGGCTTCTAAATGATTTATTCAGATCGGTTGAGAAATGTTTCAGGGGTTATTCATTATTTCTTGATAATCGCAACCAGTCAAATGTCTTTAAATAACCACCAGAGCAAGGTCTTATGTCTGTGGTAACCGTGCAGAATAACTGCCTTCGGTCCTGTGTATTATTTAAAAAATAATGCACACGCATGCTTTGTCTGCACAACACAAATCATTACCACCTTGGATGGTATTGGACAAAGTATAATAAGCACTGCTTCTATACAAGAATAGTATGCAAGAAAGGCAAGAGTGTTTGTGTAACATGCAACGTAAGAAAGAGTCTCTCCACGTCTGTAATTCTAATTTAATAAAGCAAATGAAAATGAAAAGGTTGTAACAGACTTAACTATCATTTGGAAAGCCAGCAAAAGATGAGCAGAGAAGAAGGGAAGATGAGAAAGTTAAAGGTTATGCAGCAAATAGCCTACAATATGGGATGCAATACGGCTACCAATGAGATTAAAACCTACACTGCTGCTCAAAAGTTTAAGGTCACTTAACTAAAATGTTAACTATGGTCTTAAAATCATTAAATCTGAAGGCGTATGGTTAATTGCTTGAAATTACTTTTGTAGACAAAATATAGCTGTGCCAAACAGATTAATTTTTGTTATTAGAAACCAAAAAATATATTTTTTGAAATAGATGACTTACACTGAATATTGAAGAAAAAGCAGCCACTAAGAGCCCATATTATATATAAACTCCTTCTATACTCTTAAAAATTCATCCTAAATTGAAAATTTAAGAAGCTTCTTGAAAAAAATGACACAGTTTTGCAGTTTCTAGGCAAAGGGTGACTTGCACTCCAGATGATGAAATGTAACCATTGATTTATTTTGGATGCTTTTAGTCACCAACAAAATTCTCACAGACACAGTTACATTTGTGCTATGTCGTAGTTTGGACATGTTTATTATTATTCTGTAATATGGAAAAAATGTAAATAATAAAAAAATGTCCTCGGTATTTGAAAAATCCTGGCTACGGCCTTGCTTGGATGTGCATTATTTTCGAATAATTCATGTCTGGTAGCCACTCGTAGAGGGAGGGTTTATGTCACGGTGATCCGTGTCATGTTTTGTGTCTGTTCTATATTGTCATCACCTGGACACTTGTTAATTATCACATCATTCATTCCACCTGTGTGTCATTAGTCTTTGTGTATTTATACCAGTGTTTGTGTCACACTCATTGCCGGATCATTGTCATTACTACCCTGTCTATTCCCCGTGTCACATTTTGGATGTTCCTGTGTTTGCTTACCTGTACTCCTCGTGTTTTGTTCCAGTTTTATTATTAAATGTTATTTATTTGTCCGAACTCTGCGTTTGTGTCCTCACTCCACTCCCGGGTCGTGACAGAAACAGAAAAAACACATCTCCAGGGTTGCCATCTTTGGTGATTTGTCTGGAGTGAGATTTCTCCCCAAAGATGCGCATACAGCGGCCTGCTGGAAATTTTGGCCGGTGGCCACTGCTGCCGCCACCACAAGCCTCTTACCATCTAAACCTACACTAACTACATTAATTTCCAAATGTTTGATGTTTTTGTTTGGATAAGTTTCTTTTTGTTTCTGGCAAGTTTCTTTTTGTTTCTGAGGTTAATACACAGATGAGGTTAATACATGGTTTTGTATTTTTGTTTGCATAAAATCACAGTGAAAAAAAATAATGTATGGTGCTTATATTCAGGAATTTACTATATATTGGGCCCTTAGAATGGTCCATTAGCCTCCTGTCTGTCATAAGAATTTTGCTTTGGCTAATATTCACATATTTATTATCTAGGTCAGGTGTAACAAATACTCATCTTTGAGATTACCTGCAGAAGATATAATGCAAGGCTGCATTTTAAACTTCTAGCATTTGATTTGATTTACACTTTTTAATTTTAGTAAAAGTCGTTCAGGAAATCTAAATTCAAATTTTTTTGTCAAAAAAAGAAATTTATTTAAAGGTAAATATGAATTAATCCTTCTTTACAAAGTTACAGAAGTTACGGATAAGACAACTGAGTGATTTTCTCTTCTTTTGTTTAACTTTAATGACTATAACAGGTATACTACCGTTTATTAAGCAGGCTTTAGACCGAATGCAATAAAATGTTTACATTCGGTTAGGGTTAAGACATAATCAGTTGTTTACCAAGAGATTTACTAAGACAGCTACATTTACTGTTAGGAATTTGGTCAGGTCAGCTCAGTCATGAACCATGGCTGTGTGTTTGTTGTTTGTGGAGCACATGGTCTTTGTTTGACATGTGTTTGGTGTCTCGTTTGTTACCCCGCCCCCTCGTTGACCTTAATTCATTCACTCATCACCACACCTGTTCCCAATAATTAAACACCATTTAAATTCTCCTCATGTTTCCCTTTGTCTCTGTCAGACCGTGTTGTTCTAGCATTGCTGATCTTTAAGTCTAGTCTTCCAGTCTTATTGTTTGTTCAGGTTTATCTTTTGTTGATACTTTGATTTGGTTTAAGTTTAGTTTTTGTCATTCGTTCTAGACTCCTTGCCTTTTTGTTTTTTTGCTGTTTTTTCTTTCTTTTGTTCTTTTAGTTTGCCCACCAGTCTCATCCTCTCTCCAGCCTCTTCAGTCCAGTCGAGCCTCCCTGCCTCTTCAGTCAAGCCAGGCTTCTCTACCTCTACTCTTCAGCCCAGCCTCTCTGCCTCTTCACCTCAACGATCGCCACCCGGGTCGGATATATGGTTCTCTGCTGACGCTGCCGTACACTGGGGTTCCAGTTGGCCTTGTAGTCAGCACTGACTTTGTCTCCCAGAGCCTATCAACTATCTACTCCATCTCTGCTGGCATTGTCGTACACTGGGCTTCCAGTTGGCCTTGTAGTCAGCGCTGAGGATCTGGGTTCTCCACCGGTCATCTGCCTGGTTGTTTCTGCCTATCCATCCAATCCTGGGCCGAGCTTTAAGAGACTTTTCATTGTTTTCCAACTTTATAATAAATTTGTGTTTTACCTGCAATTGAGTCTCTCTTGTTCCTGACATTTACAAATGTTATGTGAATTTGTATTATGTGAATTCATTTAAGCCAAAAGACAAACATGGGCTTATTTAAACTCTGTGCACTCGCGCTACCGGTGGATGAAGCGTTGTGCCGTGCACAATGTGTCGGGTTTTCAAGTTCAAGGCTGTAAATCTAATCATTATACAGCTGTATAATAGTCAGCATTTAATTACTTACATCTTTCTTGCACTTCCACTTTCTGAGGAATCGCACATGTCCTCCTTTGAGTTTCACCTCTGTCTGTGATTTGATTCGTCATGTGGGAAGCAATTTGACTTTCTTTCTTAATAGGGTGCAGCGCAGACCTGCTGGCTTGTGAAATCACACGACCGCGAGATCGATTTAAATGCATGCTGAGTCATTTACTGTTGAATCGGTCTCGCGGTGCTAAGACGTCACATAGAACGAGTGCTGAGCGTTGGGTTAAATAAGACGAAGACCTCAATGGTGGGTACGGCCATGCACATGAGTGAAAAAAATACAGCAGAGAAGAATGCCTATTTTAGCATGAGATTTCATGAGAGCGTGAGATTGAGGCTGAATTCGTGACTGTCACGCCAGATGCGTGAGAGTTGGCAACCCTGCATCTCAGAGAGCAACAAGAAGCATAGAGATGAGAAAACCACATCCACAATATCATAGCAACCATCTTACAACAGACTAGAAACCACATAGCAGCTCACTAAAAGTCACATGCAACCACAACAAAGAAAGTTTCCAATAGTTTCAGTAACATCTGATCAGCAGAATATCATGAAGAAATGACAGAAAAGTTTTCAGGTAACATTAAAAAGACAAAAATGACAAATGATTGTGCATAATTTATAAAGAAAAATTACTGGTGTGCATCTTCAAAAAACAACAATCACACTGCTATATTTTAAGATATGTCAGAGTCAGATATTTTTAATTAAGACAACAGTAACATTTAAGTAGCTTAAACCCTGTCTGGGAAACCGCCCAATAGTGACTCATAGCGCATCTTCTTTACTCTCATCTGTGTCATAGTTTACAGAATCTCTCTGTTTGATAAACTTTATTAAACTCACACAGACCACAAAACCAAACACCAGATATAAGAGATCATGAACAGCGCTTTACTTTCATCTACAGCTGATTCAGAGAAATTAATGAATGAGGAAAAGCAAAGTTCTTACCTTCTTAAAGGGAAATAAATGTGTTAATGAAGGACTCAGTGAAACAATAATGAACACAGTGACCCCTCGTGTGTGGAAGTCAAATGACATCTTCACTACACAATCATCCAATTATATATTGCTGCAGTAGAGGAGGCTCTACTGTTCTGTTCTAAGACCCTGGTGATAGCGCCATCTTTTGGAGAGCTGACAAACTTCAACCAATGCAGTATTTCACCAAATACTAACAACTCTATACTAACAAAGTCAAACTTTTTGACGTTTTAAGCAATTTTGTTGTCAAGATCTATGTATTAACTTAATCATTATAAAATAAATAAGCTCATTATCAGGTAAAATAAAAATTGTATAATATTCTACAGTATGGTCATCTTAACAGTTATTTCAAAGGGTTGAGAGAAGACACAAGAAGGAATCTGAGGGCAGATTCAAGATAATATATGTATTTAATACAAAAATATATAATAATAGACAAACAACTATATAATAACAATAAGAATATTACAACACTAAAACAAAAATCAAACAGCTCCTCTTTTGCCCATTTGTAATCCAGTACAGCTTTATAAAAACTTAAGATCGAGACAGACATCAGGTATTTAACTCTGTTATAACAAATTTCGTATTTATTGACCTCCAGTCCCAGTGGAAAGACACTAGGCATATATTGCTGCCCGGTGATATGTATCAACATCACAACCTGAGGGACATTGAATGATCACTTAACAGTTGAGCACACACACATGATAAACCATAAACATATAATATATCAATATTAATACTATTATTAATATAATACTAATATTAATCAGTCTTAATACTAGAAATGTTTATATTACAAATTGTATTGCGATGCTTAGGCAATAAGCATTGTTTTTTAAAACATATGTCAATAAAGCCTTTTTAAATTGACAAACGAAAACCAGAAATATGAATAGATGCATGTTTGACTCACAACATTTCCTGATCCCTAAAGATATTTAAGCTTGGACTGTGTACTGTATATAACACTACCTGCAGTACAGTAGCCACTAAGGGCCCTGTCATACACCTGGCACAATGCAGCACAATGCACAACGTCCAGCGCAGTTATCATTTTCACATCTAGCGTCACGTTCCTTATATAGCAAATGCATTTTCTCCAATTTGTGCAGCGTTGACCAACTAAAACCTGGTCTAAAGTCAATGGCGCAATATTGTTTGTGTTATTTAAAGAGCGCGTTAATAAAATGCACAGAACAAAGTACAAAAACAATTCCTTCTTTTAATAAGAGACTAGAAGAACATGCACAGAACACGTGAAAAACAAAGCAGTGTCCAATTTCTTTTTATTTTCACACATCACAGTAAATATAGTACACTGACTTTATAGTACAATGAGCATTAAACTATGCAGTTTCTCTTTGTGATTTGCACTTGTGGTGAGGCCACCTCACCATAACAAGAGTTTTTTTTTTTGCCACACGTCATCACACATCAAACCAAGGCTAACCACACTCGAATACATTTTAAGAGTTTGGTTCCAAAACGAGATAATGCTTTGTTTACATTTTTTTTAAAAAATTGTTAATTGTGCATTCAATTTAATATCAATCAAACTGCAGTTTTGTTTTTATTTAAGCCTTCATACCTAAAAAAATACAAATAATAAAACACAATAAAAACATGATAACACAATAAAAAAACATGTTTTGACCAAAAAAAAACTGAGTTATCTCGGAACCAAACTCTTCATTTCTAACTAGCATGCATCTCGCTCAGCATCTTACAAACAGCAACAAAACATGCTTATACTCAAATTAAGTGATATCTGAATTAATAAATTGAATCAATAACAACACGGATGGTTAAAAACTCATAATTACATTAAAGGGCACATGGCATGAAAATTTCACATTATGAGGTTTTTTTACATTAATATGAGTTCCCCCAGCCAAAATGGTGATAGTAAACTGAGCCCTGTGTATTCTGCTCTGCTTTTGAAAAAAGTCAACTCAGATGAGCCGTTCAGGAATGTGCCTCGTTATGTCATCAGAAGGAGCGAGGTTACCCCGCCTTTATCCGCTTAGAGCATTTGGGCCCCACCCCTTAGGGTAGAAAGTAGAGCCATCATAAGCGTGCCATTGTTTTTCATCGAGAGACATTGAGGGAAACGTAACATTTGCTCTGTGTTTGCTGGATAAAACTTTGAGGAACAAGCTACATGTCGACGCTGGATTTGCAGAGAGACTACGTTTATAAAAAGCAATGCGTTCCATCAATATTGGATCCGAGCAGAATGGCGCAGCAAACTTATGTGAGTAAAACACTTTAGTACTATTAGTGGCTGGCGGTGGCTTCTCTTCTGAGGGTCCAAATATGTTTTTGTTGTGTTATGTTTTACACGCCTGAAAAGGGTTTATGATGAAATACCAAAAAAACTAAATACTCGCAAGACACTCACTTAACAGTAAACTCTGATTGCATGAGTATTGAAAGCTAGTTTGACTACGAAAAACTGTTATCCAATCATAGCAGTATGGGTGTCTACTTCCAAGTCGTAAATGCGGCCCACCCATCAAAACCAAGAATTTCTCAAGTCAAAGTCTAAACCAGGGTACAAAATAGTCGATTACTTATGGCTTTTGATGTTTTTGGATATAAAAATCACGCGAATGTCATACAGTAAGTAGACCTCAGACAACACAACAATAAAAAACAATAAAAGTCATGTGCCCTTTAAAGAATAGAGATTTGGCAAAAAGGTAGAATGTTAAAAAAAAAAGGATAATTTATCATCAAAACACAATAAATTGTTCAGTCTATGAAATTAATTTTTAGCTGAAATAAACACTAAATATCTTGTTTCACTCATAAACGTCATATTATAGAACTTAAGAAAACAATTCCAAACGCGTTTTAACAAATTAATCACACTAAAACTACAACACTCTCACTCGATCATGTGAATATAGGAGTGACTCCTGTATTACATTCACAATTAAAGGGGATTCACTCCAAAATTCATTTGTGATTGTCACTCATTGTTATTGACTGCAGTTATTCAGTTTGTGAATGTGTTATTGAGAGATCACAGACTGATGCTTCACTACACTCACAACACATTCATTTCAGATTGATGTTTCATCTTCTGTTACTGCATACTGCAACTGATCTTCAACAGATGAGCGAGGAACTGAAAAATACATACAAAAACAATTATTAACTGGACGTTAGATGTTGTTTTTTGTTGTAATAAATAAAGCGACCTAATAAATCAGACAAATAATTCACCTCTCAATCTGTAGCATTTGAAAACCAGCACGACTGTCGCTAACAGATATGGACAAAATGCCAGCAGAAAAGTGATCACATTGAAGCTACGGGTCTTCATCTGAGAAGCTGCTGAAACTAAAAACACTAGTTATCATTCAGTATATCTAAACAACAACAAACAAAATCACTTGAGATCATTTCTACAGATTCTCACCTCTGACTGAGATCCAGCTCTTTGGAGACTCTCCTCTCTCTGGGTGTTTACAGGAGTAGAAACCCTCATGTGACTTTGAGACTGTAGGGATGATCATCATGTCTCCTGTAGTCTGATTCTGCACCACTGATCCATTTTTATAAAATTCAGCTGTCAGGTTAGATGGGTTTTTATCTCGATATAAACAGCGTAGAGTCAGATTATCTCCTTCAGTCACAGGATGAATAGGACTCTCCAGAATCACATCAGGATCTACACAACAGAATAAATGACTGATGATTATAAATTATAATATATATATTTATATATATATATATATATATATATTCTGAGATAATAAAACATAGAATAAATATTTAAAGAAATAAATAATTCTCTGTTCCCTTGCTTTATACATTATTTTCAAATGTCAAAAAATGCATAATATTTTTGATGACACATTACGTTTCAGGTCAAATTTATATGAATTTATAACCATACATGTTTTTTTTCTTCACAAATTTCACCAGTTTATTATAGGACAAAACATTATTTATATTGACCGGTTCATTCACGCTCTCCTCTCTCATTCAGTTTAAAGCGCGTTTAAAAAGTGTCCAATAGAAATTATTCTTACAAAGATTCAAGAACCAGAATAAACTGTTGAATAAAATGTATTATTTAGATTTCTTATTAAGTCGTGCCAGTTGCCAACTGTCTGGTAATTTTACTGGTATACAATTTTTGTTACATGGTAAGTTACAAAAGGACTGTGACACCCCCTTCTCATGAACAGGTTTGACTACTTCAGTCAATTTTGTGGGCACAAATCTTAAATTCAATTCAATTCAATTCAATTCAATTTTATTTATATAGCGCTTTTCACAAAAGTCAATTGTTTCAAAGCAGCTTTACATAAATAGAAGCAGAGAAAAGCACAGAAAACGACAGATAGCACAACAGAATACATGATAGCATGAGCAGTTAAATTTGCTGCGGCTATGACTCAATATTATAATTGCACGTATTACTAAAGCAACGTATAGAAGAGGAAGCTAGGTAAAGCCCAAAAAGGCTGCCTCCCCGGGGTGAAAAACCCCCTAGGAGAAAAAAAAACCCCGGGCTTTTATCCGAGGAAAAATAAGTCCTAGGAGGGAAAAACCCTTGGGAGAACGGAAATGGAGATTTAGCGGAGATTAAGCGGTTCTGCCGGTGATCGTTGGTCAGGTATCAGCTGGGCATAACGTTGAAGGACGGCCAGTAGATCAGAGGTGTGCCGACTTTCACATCTACCGGGACTGGGTCTGTTTGTCTCGTCCTCGGGTCGAGGACGAGACAGGGAGAGAAAAACAAAATCGTATTAGCGTAGCAGCCGTTCATATGTATTGAAGTGTCACACAGTGATGTGGTTTAACTCAGCTTAGTTCCAGACAGACTAAATATTGCGGCATAATTATGTTATCCACAGTTGAGGATTTAGCAAATTGGGGGCCCAATGCGAGGGTATATATGGTAAATAAGGGTCACCTTCCGATCTTTAAGAGAAAATGAAACCTGACGACCCGTTTGACTAAGGCCTAAAGCCCCACTGTCGTCGTTAATGCAGGTTCAGTGGCAAACGGGTCTATATTGTATACCATTTACAGGACCAGGAGAAGACGCCAAAAACATCGCAACCCGACCATACGTGTTAACCCGTTTGACTAAGGCCGGAAGCCCCACTGTCGTCGTTAATGCAGGTTCAGTGGCAAACGGGTCTGTATGGCATACTATTCACAAGACACACGAAAGCGCGAAAAACGCAACCCGACCATACATACCAACCCGTTTGACTAAGGCTGGAGGCCCCACTGTCGTCGTTAATGCAGGTTCAGTGGCAAACGGGTCTGTATGGCATATTATTCATTGCAACCCGACCATACGTGCCAACCCGTTTGACTAAGGCTGGAGGCCCCACTGTCGTCGTTAATGCAGGTTCAGTGGCAAACGGGTATGTATGGCATACTATTCACAAGACACACGAAAGCGCGAAAAACGCAACCCGATCGTACATACCAACCCGTTTGACTAAGGCTGGAGGCCCCACTGTCGTCGTTAATGCAGGTTCAGTGGCAAACGGGTCTGTATGGCATATTATTCATTGCAACCCGACCATACGTGCCAACCCGTTTGACTAAGGCTGGAGGCCCCACTGTCGTCGTTAATGCAGGTTCAGTGGCAAACGGGTCTGTATGGCATATTATTCATTGCAACCCGACCATACGTGCCAAACCGTTTGACTAAGGCCGAAAGCCCCACTGTCGTCGTTAATGCAGGTTCAGTGGCAAACGGTGGCAAACTATTTAATGCAATTCATTTTAAGTGTTCATGTAGAAAAGGTTTTTATTTATTTATTTGGTTGGTCTGTGTTATGACCGTGAGTGCTTTGTTCCGTGAAAATAACTATTGCGAGTTAAGAACCTTTACTAGACAAATTATGCGAATGCTTTGTTGAAGAGAAAAGTTTTAAGTCTAGATTTAAAATGATCGACTGTGTCTGATTCTCGGACATCGGTTGGTAAATCATTCCAGAGCTTAGGGGCTAAGTAGGAAAAGGATCTTCCACTTTTAGACACTTTTGATAGTCTAGGGATAATCAATAGGCCAGAATTTTGCGACCGTAGTGTGCGTGATGGATTGTATTCTGATAGTAATTCTCTAAGATATGAGGGTGCTAAGCCATTTAAAGCTTTGTAGGTGATTAGTGATATTTTAAATTGGATGCGATATTTAACTGGTAGCCAGTGTAAAGATGCCAGAATTGGGCTTATGTGGTCATACTTCTTAGATCGAGTAAGTACCCTTGCAGAAGCGTTTTGAACTAGCTGAAGCTTGTTGACCTGATTTGAATGGCATCCCCCGAGTAGCGAGTTACAATAGTCTATTCTAGAGGTCATAAAAGCATGAATAAGCTTCTCTGCGTCAGATGTAGACAGTATATGGCGTATTTTTGAGATATTTCTAAGATGGAAGAATGCTGTGCGGCAGACGTTGGAGATATGACTATCAAAGGATAAGTTGCTGTCGAACATCACACCTAAGTTCCTAACCGTGGAAGATGGCACCACAGTACAGCCATCTATGTGCAATTTGTAATCTGACATATTATGTTTGTAGCGATTTGGTTCAATAATAAGTACCTCTGTCTTATTGGAGTTGAGCTTAAGAAAGTTATGTGCCATCCAGTCACTAACATCGCTAATGCAGTCTTTTAGCTTAGAAAACGTGTGTGTTTCGCTGGGATGCGAGGAGATGTAAAGCTGGGTATCATCCGCATAGCAGTGAAAACTTATGTTGTGTTTCCTGATAATGTCTCCTAGGGGTAACATGTATAACGAGAACAGGATAGGACCTAAAACTGATCCCTGCGGTACACCGTATTTAACCAGGGAGTGATATGACTCTTCCTCATTTACATAAACAAAGTGATAGCGATTGGTTAGATATGACCTAAACCAGGCTAGCGCCTGACCACTGATACCAACATAGTTTTCTAGTCTATTGAGTAGGATTCTGTGGTCTATTGTGTCAAATGCTGCACTAAGGTCTAGTAATATAAGAATTGAGATTTCACCACGATCGGATGTTAATAGGAGGTCATTTGTAACTCTAAGCAACGCTGTCTCTGTGCTATGGTGGGGCCTGAATCCTGATTGGAACTTTTCATATGTACTATTATTTGTCAAGAATGTGCGTAACTGGCTTGCCACTACCTTTTCTAATATTTTCGAAAGAAAAGGGAGATTTGAGATTGGTCTAAAGTTATTAAGTTCTCCTTGGTCAAGCTGTGGTTTTTTAATCAGCGGTTTAATAACTGCTAGTTTGAAAGCTGTTGGAACGTATCCTATTTCTAGCGATGAGTTAAAGATATTTAGAACCGGGGTTGACACTACGGGGAATACTTCTTTAAGTAGTTTTGTGGGAACGGGGTCTAATATACAGGACGATGATTTGGATGATGTGACTAGTTTAGAGAGCTCATCTATTGTAGTAGGTTTAAATGAATCAAGATGTTCGTATGGTAGTCTAGTGTTAAGTGAACTAATGGGTAGAGTGGTGGCTGCCTGGGTAGCTACGATGTTTTCCCTAATAGCCGAAATTTTGTTAGAAAAGAAGTTCATGAAGTCGTTACTATTGTGTTGAAGTTTACTATTGGTTTCTGTTTGTTCTTTGTTTCTAGTCAGTTTCGCAACTGTGCTAAAGAGGAAACGAGGGTTATTATGATTCTCATTTATAAGCTTGCTAAGATATGTAGATCTGGCGGTTTTAATAGCCTGTCTGTAGTGTTTAACACTCTGTTTCCATGCTGCGCGCCATACTTCTAACTTTGTGCTTCTATAATTTCTTTCCATTTTTCTAGCTGCCTTTTTAAGGGCTGCTGTGTGATGGTCATACCATTAAAGCTACAGTATATAATGTAATTCTACTTATTGTGTGTTTCTAGTTTCATAGCAACAGTTTGGGCAGCACCCTTTTCTTAACAAACATGACAATGTCCCTGTGCATAAAGCAAGGTTTATAAAGAAATGATTAAGAACTTGGCTTGTCTGCAAATAAAGCTCAGAACTGAACCTATCTGATTAACTTTGCTATGACAAACATACCCAAACCCATCAATCACTTGATCATGAGTACAGTCATTTTGGATAAGATAGAGCTCCTTCTATAACAAAGATGAAAGCAAAATTCTTTAACATCTTCCTGCACCATTAATATTTGTTTTGATTGGATTTAGTGGGAAAGATAGTTTATTAGAAGAGGGCGTCCCAATACTTTTGTCCATATACTGTACTATATGTCAAGATAAGCAGTTCTAACTATACAGTGGATCAGCAACTCAAATCACATGCTTTGCTGCAAGTATAGTAAATTGTATGTAATATCTTTTGAATGACAATGCCATATGGCCAAAAAGTTCCTGGACACACCCCTGGTTTCAAATTTGTTTACATGATGATAGCGTAGTTTATGTCAAGCCCTCAAACTTTAAAACTTCGCTATGGTTTGGGGTTAAGGTTGGGGTATAATGTGTTTCTGGAAGACTGAACAATCCTGAAATCGTACGCTTAAGTATTTAAATATTTAAACTAAGTCATGAAAATCTCTCGTTTTTAAAAATGAGTCATCATTACCTCAAACTCATAAAAGTAGGCATATTGACTTCCCAAAACTCCTCATTGTTTCAATAACTTATTTCAAATAAAAAAAGATAAAAAAAAACTCATCTAACAGCGGCCAAAGCCTCATTGGCTGGTTTATACATTTATTTAAAAGATTTTGTTCTTAAATTGTAATATTTTGGTTAGCTTAAATCTAAAACTTGAAGGTCTGATTTCACAAACAAGGCTTAGCTAAAGCAAGGACTAGCCTTAGTTGAATAAAAATGTTTAAGCATCTTTCATAAGCATGCCTTAGAAAAAAAATATTACTGATGTGTATCTTGATACAAATCAATGGCACTAGCATGTTTTAAGATCTGTCAGTGCAAGTTATTTTCTGTTGAGAAGCTCAAACATGTGTTTTAGTCTAGGACTAGCCTCATGCCTTGTATATGAAACTATAGGATGGAAAATTGTAAAGGAGAAGAATGGTACAGAAAAAAATCTTCTAAATCTTCTTTACTGATTCAGTTAGTGATGTTTACATCATTACACCTGTAGGTGGCGATCAGTGATCATCAGTTAGAATCCTCTTTTGTAAAACTACACTATGGTATAACATTGCTTTCATTTTCCTTTCAGAATGCTATTCTTTCTTTATAAGCAATAATCACAGCAGGTAGCTTTTATGTGTTATGACAGAGATCATAAAGATGATTCATCATTACTGAATATTCAGTGTCCCAAGGGACAAACCCAGAGTTTTGCAGAGATGTATAAAGTACTAGCGACCCAGACTTGAGTAAAAGTACAAGTGCTCTATCAAAAAAGTGACTTGAGTAGAAGTTGAAGTGCTCTTTAAGCACAGCACTTAAGTGGAAGTACTAAAGTATTAAACATGCTTTGTACTTAAGTATTGCAAGTAGTTTATTTTAAAATATACTACTCAAGTACTGAAAGTAAAAGTACAAGTATTGTGTAATGTAGTTATTAAAGAAAACAGTCAAAAGTTTGAATATAATATTGTTTATATTATTTCAAATGTTTAAGCTAAAGGACACTTACAATTTCTTTGGCTGTAGCAGGAGTACAAGGACATGAATGTTCAGATAATTCAGATTAATTTAACTGATATGGCGATAGAGAATTCAGAATTAATGAAATATTAGTCGATAAAATGGTAATAGGTAAAGGTACAAGGTGTTTCATTGAATTTAGGTTTCCTTCTTTCGCGCACACTCGCCCTTTCTTGCGCATTCTCTCTCTCTCTGTCTTTCTCGCGCACTTTGGTTCTCTCTTCGCTTCACATTTGTCAACAACCCTGGCTCATATTTGTGAGTGAGAGGTTGGGAGGGGTCGCCCTTTACTATCTTCAATTGGTTCAGACCACCATGTGACCATGGTTCGTAACATTTGAGAGTAACGAGTAACTATGCAGCACATAAAAAATGTATTGGAGTAAAAGTATTAAACTCAAAGAAAAAATGTACTGAAGTAAAAGTGGAAGTAGGAGAAAAAAATAATACTTCAGTAGAGTACAGATACTGTCTTTTAGTACTTAAGTACAGTAGTGAAGTAGTTCTACTTCGTTACTATACATCTCTGGAGTTTTGGGATTTTAAGCACACATCTTGTCCCATCTTCAGGATATAACACTGAGGTCATGATCTTTCTTTCCTCAGTGGAAATTTCTAAACTGCACATTTACAGGAAAATAATGTTGAGTAGCTGTAAAATGATGAACTGGTCTGAACAGTAAAGAAAAAGCTTCTGCAATAAAGCTGACAAATGCTGGCCATGTTTCTAGCACACAACAGGTTTTATAAATATGTGAAATAAAGTCGTTCAGATAAGACTTTTGATACAGGAAAAAATGCTCGTGTTTAAATTTAAAATAATTTTTGTTAAAAAGCTTAAATTCTCTTAAATGCTCACTTTGAAATCTATATTTTTTCTTTAACATAAATATCAAGATTTAATTTAAAGTAACAATGGGAGCAGATGCACAGAAGTTTGAGATCACATATGTATGCCATGGACAAAGAGTTTTAGTGAGGAACAAACAAAGGTTTTTTTTGGTAGCCTAGTAGGGGTACAAAGGCACCAACTTCTAAGAAAACATGACTGGTTCTGAAGAAAGTCGAGTACATCTGAATGTTAAATGAGCGTTTTTCACAGTTTTGAAAATATCACACAGCGTTTCATTTGTCTGCGTTAAGATGTTTGCAAGGCACGGACAGACTTGATGTTTGCAGCATGTTCACTTCACACCATAAGAATGTGTTGCTTCAGTTTATAACAAGTTTAACTGAGGATTGTCACCTTAATTTGAGTTTTTAACTGTACTGTAAATGTATAGCTTTTATTATTTAAAATGAGTATTCCTTACATTTATGTGTACAACTTAAGTCAAATTTACTTAATCTACACATCTGGCAAAGCTTGAACTGCTTTTAACTCAGGTCAATATTTACTAGTCTCTTTATTTTTAATTTTTTTTGATACACACAAGTCAAACATTATGAAGCACAAAATAAGATTAGTAAATCAGCAGAGACTGATCTCAGTAGAGGCACCAGCACAGTTATTGGTCATTGAATGAGGAAACAACAATTATAAAACGGTTAGTTCCAATCCTTGATTCTGATTGATCAATAGGTGTGCTTTATTCCCGATAAAACACTGCTATGACGGTTCTGTTTATCACTGCGGCCTTAGCAACCACATGTATCGGTTTGTTGTTTTTATTTAAGCTTTCATGCATATTACACACTGGAACACATTTTTGTTCATGGCCAGGGACTATTTTTTCAAGCGGAAGGAATGTTTTTTTATTGTTTTAACTTCATGAAAGTTGCACTAATATTTTTTTTTACTTTAATATTGTGTGGTAACCGTTTTATAAACGGTAACCGTTTTATAAACGGTAACCGTTTTATAAACTCCGCTTCGCGTCATGCCTAACAACGCCCTTCAGCCGTTACTTATTCACGATACAGCACAGCCTCACGTACCTTATTGCTTACTTACGGCCATCTTATATTGTAACCATAACACAGCCTGAGCACAAGCAACACTCTTTTGCACATTGACAACCACAAAGCTAAAACATATTACAAACATGTAACAAGAAAGTATTTCTTTTTGCTGAAAAACATATAAAAACATTGAATTTCAAAATGTATTGTCCTAATGCAGCCAAATGCAAAGCATGCTGGAAACTGGAAATCCAGTTTCTTCAATGCTACTTAAATACAACAAGAATCATTCATGACACAACTAACTAACCGACTTTATCTATTTTTGGGGTTTGTGTTTTATTGTTTGTAGTTTTGTTATGTGTTTTATTGTTGCCTTATTCTGTACAATATATTCCATGCAGCACTTTGTTCAACTTCGATTGTTTTTTAAATGTGCTATATCAACAAACATTGTATTGTGTTTTATATTTATTTTATGTGTGACTTAAAGGAGAAAAGCTTTGTGACAGCTTATCACAGACAAACACATACTAAAGTTGAAACAAACAGAAATAATTATAGTGTGAGAGAAAGTAGGCCTACTGTATGATAAGTAAGAAATATTATTTACATACTTTACTTACTTTTATATGTATGAAAGTAAAGATAATAGGTGTAATTAACTCAAAATGAAAAATATTTCACAGGAACTACAAATATTTGAGTATATTTTTTAAATAAAAAATATGTGACTTTATCTACTGGATTACTTTAAGCATTCAGATTTAGCATGTGTTGGTACTTGTCAAAATACAGTACGAAACTCTGCACATTAACAAGATGTAGAAGCTGATAAATTGGCCCCTACACTAATAGGATTTTGTTTTCTTTCCTCATGTCTCGTCGTCCAGAAAATGTGAAAGTCGGCACACCTCTTGATCTACTGGCTGACCTTCAATGTGATGCCCAGCTGATGCCTGACCAACGACCACCGACAGAACCCGCTTAACCTCCACTTAATCTCCTTATCTGTTTCAATGTTATCTGTTTCATTTACCAGATAATCAAGATGGCTGCCGTGAGTTTTCTCTGAGACCCTGGACTCTTGGAATCTAACAAAAATCTACTGAATCCTTTCAGATATTCTCAAATTTAGTGGTTATTTGACTCAAGTTGGATTTTATTCTTAATTCAGTTGCATTATTGGGGACAATATTTCCATTATACGCCGAGCTTGTGCTGTAGCCCAAGTTGATGGGCTTTTGGGCCTACTAGGACCTTGAAAAATAGATCTGTCTCTATCAACTTTCATCAACTTCGGGAACATCCTGGTAAGATATATTATGCCTCCTAAAAAATGCTAAAACATCTCCTAGTGATGAGGATGCTGTTGTTACAATGAGTGTACTCTACCAGTAAAGGAGCAGCAGAGAGGGATCTATAAAGATATGTTATTGCAGCAGCAAGATAATTTTAAATGTTTCATTCAGTTGATTATTGACGGAACTAATAAAAGATTGGATGGTGTTATCAGAGATGTACAGGAATTAAAGACCAGCTTGGAATTTACCCAAACAAAGTTTGAAGAGGAAAAGATGGGATGCACTGAGATTGAGGCAAAGATAAGAGCATTTGAGACCAACATCACTACTTCCAAGCGGGAATTGGATGAAATGTTTAACAAGCTTGACTACATTGAAAACCAGAGCAGGAGAACAAATATTTTAATTGATGGCTTTGCTGATGAGAAAGGAGAGAACTGGTGTGAATCAGAGAAAAAGGTGCAAGAAATGTTTACAAAAAACTTGGGCTTAGATGGATTAAACATGGATATCGAGCGTGCCCAGAGACTTGGTCAGTTTCAGAACATTGGAAGGCCAAGGAAAATTGTTGTCAAGCTTCTTCGCATTAAAGATAGAGAGCTGATTCTTTCTTCTGCTAAGAAACTAAAGGGCACCATTAATGAAGATTTCTCTGAAGCTCTGCAACGGAGGAGGAAGGAGTTGTGGCTGAGGGTGAAAGCTGCCAGAGAGAGAGGTGATAAAGCGAGTTTAAAGTATGATAAACTGATTATCACCCCAAGGGCTGGACTAAGTCAGTTATTGGCCTAATGAGTTTTAAAGTATAATTTTATATACAGTGGCAAGAAAAGTATGTGAACCCCTAGGAATGAACTGGTTTTCTACAGTGATTTGCCATAAAATGTTATCAGGGGCCCGTTCTTCGTACGTCGCTTATTACATCCGAGATCAAATGACACATCGGGGATGTTTGAAAACATTGATCAGCAACGCTGCTATTGGCTGTTCAGCATGGCCAAAGAACGTGCCCAATTTTTTTCCAAAGCAGAACAAGAGCTTATAATGGAAGGTTATGCCGAATTTCAGTCGTTAATTAAAACGACAGGGAACACCTCAAACTCTGCAAAAGCCAGGAGACAGGGCTGGCAAAAAGTAGCAGACAAATTAAATGCGTAAGTGCTGTCCATAGAGGTTTCTATCATTTTCTACAGTATGTGTTTTGTCATTTTAATAATTTAATAATTACTTTCTTTAATGTCAGAGCCACCACTGGACCCACTAGAACATGGGAACAAGTAAAAGTGAAATACAAGAATATTCTACAAAATGGTAGCTTTTAATTCATACATTCGTTATTTAAAAAGCCACTTTTGCCTTCTTTTTAAAAGCCACTGTGAAATGATGTGTTTGTGCATTTATAACAGCCACCAAGAAAAAGGCTGAAAAAAAAACAGGTGGTGGTCCTGCACCACCCCAATATACCCCAGCAGAGGAGCTGGCCCTTGGATTGAATGAAAACCGAACCATTGTGGAGGGCATCCCTGGGGGCAGCTCTTCCTCAGACCCAAAGACAGGGACCAGTAGCAGCAACACCTTCATTACTGGTAGGCTAAATGAGCTTTCAATTGTCTTAGTACACTGTAAAATTATTTGTTGCTGCCATAAATGAAGTATCATCCAAATGGCTGGTACAGTCATTTCAACTCTTTGTGAAAGTGAAAACTTCTACACTTTTAGTTAATATAAAATATGTTGCCATGAGTTATTGATCACATTATATTTCTTTTACAGTGTAGTTATTTGTAATGACAATTCACCCCGCCCACACCCTTTTTTTCAGTTTTACATAATACACCAACACTTTTACCTGTTCCCATGCAAGTGGTAGCTGAAGCGTGTGCAGTAAGTTCTGTTCTTTTTCTAACTTGCATAAAGGAAGGGAAGAAAGTGCAACACTCTGTAATACTATTTTTTTTCCATTGCACAGGACAGTGAAGAAACCCTCTCAGAAGGCTGTCCTTTGGAGGAAGAACCTGTAAGTGCATAAGTACCTTTACACTAATTTGTATATAGCCTACTTGTGTACCTATTCTTTCTGTATGCAATTTGAGTTGCAGGAGTCCACACCTAGAGAAAGGCCTACAGAAAGCCTTGCAGAAGAGTCTGCACAAACAACTAATACAGAGGTGGACAGTTTTACTTTTTACTTTTGTTGCATGAGGCATGTTTTCACTCTTTTTGTATTTATTGTTTTTTTTCTTTCTTTTAAAAAATGACAGGGTGACATCCGTTCCCTCTATAAACGGCATCTTCAACAAAAAATTGAGTATTTTGAGTTAAAAAAACGCAAATTAAGAGGAGAAATTGAACTTGACAACTTGAATAAGACAAAAATTGCTCTAGAGATAGAGTTGCTTCAAAAGGACCTTCAGAGTAAGTGCTAATACACTATTTGACACATAGTTATTTAAAGTCACCAATACTACTATCTCTAATTGCAGGCAGAAGATGACGTGCTGGCTTTTGTTTATAAAAAAATCTTTAAATAAAACTCTGAGAACTAAGCATATTTGTCGACTTTTATTACACATTCAAAAATGGTGTTCCACAATTCTGTCCCGTGCAGCTCTGCCACTAGGTTGGTCCAAGTGCACTGGCTGGAGGTCATCATCAGGCTGCACCCCCACCACAGGGATCCTCTCCTTTCTGATAGTGGCGATGTTATGCAATATGGCACATGCAACAATTATGTCACAGGCCCTGTCAGGTGCAACCCTCAGACTTTTCAGACACTGAAATCTTTCCTTTAGTTGCCCAAAGGTCATTTCAATCCGTGCCCTTGTCCTGGCTAGAGCTGCATTGTAACGGGTTTGTGGTCCAGGGTTTGGGTCAGGGAAGGGTGTCATAAAATACTGCCTGCAGGCATAGCCCCTGTCTCCTAGCAGGATCCCATCAAAATCCCCTGTATAATGGAAAAATGCAGTTTTGTTAGGCTCAGCGTGTGTGTGTGTGTGTGTGTGTGTGTGTAATACTGTGAGCTTGACATTTATGTTCCCTTACCACGATCAAATAATGTGCATAAATGTGACTCTCTGAAAATTCTGGAGTCATGCACTGATCCTGGCCATTTTGCTTCCACATTTGTGATATGGAACATGGAGTCACACACCATCTGTGAGATTTTAGTTGGTCAACTGCATACTTTTTCCTTTCATTCCTTTTTTTTAATGTAATAAATTAATAATCTGGAATATTATAAATTGTAATAGCAACTTACCTGCACATTTACACTGTGAAACCCCTTTCGGTTCACAAAATCTCCTTCATTTGGGCCAGGTGGGGCCTTGATGGGGATGTGCGTGCAGTCTATGGCACCAATCACGTTAGGGAAGCCTGAATGACACATAATAGTCATACTTTTTGGCATGGTCATGATTGCGTGTCATTTACAATTATAAATGTACCTGCAATAGCGAAAAAATTCTGCTTTACAACCTGGGGTCTTAAGTGGCTTGGGAATACAACAAAAACCCCTAAAAACTGCTTGAGTGCCAGGTAAACTTTGCGAATGGCACGACAGACAGCACTTTTCATTAAGTTCTCTGCATCTCCAATAGTATAAAGGAAAGTGCCACTCGCAAAGAATCTCAGGGCAATGCACACAGTCTGTGCAGTTGTCAAAGCCCGGCTCCTCCGTGTTGAACACTTAATGTGTGGTTCCAACAAATTAATGATGTAAATGACACCCTCACGAGAAAAACGGTATCTCTCAACAATTACACTTTCGCGCTGGGCTAAAGGATCCTGTCTATCCCGCAATATCCGATTAATTTGTAAAGCTCTGCGAATTATTCTCGCACCTTCCGCAACAGGTTGCTCGCGTAAAAACGGACAAGACATGGCTGCGTCAGACTTCCCTATCTCCTCCGCTTAAAAAGCCTTAATCTAATCCTGTTTACATGAAATAAGCCTGCTCCCGAGCAGGTTTGAGCTTACGGACCTGTTGCTATGACAGCAAGTTTAGGATGAGCTTCGAAGAACCAAACGATCCAAGATCATGCCAAATCATCAACAATCAAATCCAGCTAACTGAGTTAGCGACGTACGAAGAACGGGCCCCAGATCCTCATCTAGGTCACAACAATAAACAAACACGATGTGTATAAGCTCACAAGACATAAATAATTCCAGTTTTTTGTGTCTTTTTTGGAAATGCCTATTAAACATTCACAGTGCTGGAGGAAAATGTAAGTGAGCCCATGGACTAATTACTTTATTGAAAGCTTTTTTGTCAGAAGCTGGCAAACTAGAGTCCAATTAATAAAATGAGTTTAAATGTGTGGTTTAGTGCAACTTTGATTGATATTAAGACACTCACACATTTTAAGATTGCTGTCCTTAAGATGCATCAGCTCTTCTGAACCATGCTCTTATAAAGATATCTGATCAAGAGATGTTGCACTCCATAAGGCTGAAAAGGGATACAAAACAATCTCAAAACGTTTAGACCTCCATCAGTCTACACTTAGACAAGTTGTCCATAAATGGAGAAAGTTAAATACTGTAGCTACCCTTCCTAGAAGTGGGCACACATTCAAAATGACTCCTAAGACACCATGCAGAGTACTCAATGAAGTAAAGAAGAACCTACGAGTAACAGCTAAAGGCTTGAAGACATCATTGGAACTGGCACACAGCTCTGTTCCTGAGTCTACCATACGCAAGTCTTTGGACAGGCACAGTGTCTATGACAATACACCATGGAGGAAGCCACTGCTCTCCCGAAAAACTTGCTGTGAGCCTGAAGTTTGCAAAAGAGCACCTTGGCAAACCCCAGTGCTACTGGGAAAATATTTTATGGATTGATGAAACAAAAGTTGCATTTTTTGGGAAAAATGTTATGGCGCAAAATGGGCACAGCTTACCAACATCAAAACATCATCCCAACAGTGAAGTACCGTATGGTGGAGGGAACATCATGATTTGGGCTTGCTTTGCTGCCTCATGGCCTGGACCACTTGCCATCATCGAGGGTAAAATGAATTAAGTTAAAAAAAATCCTACAGGATAATGTCAGGGTGGCTGTCCACCAGTTGAAGCTCAGTAGAAGTTAGTTGATGCAACAGGACAATGACCATAAGCATTGTAGTAAATCCACTACAGACTGGCTTAAGAAAAACAAAATGCGCCATTTGGAGTGGCCTAGTCAAAGCCCAGACCTTAACCTGTGGAATGACCTCAAGAGAGCGGTTCACACCAGACATCCTACAAATGTGTCTGAGTTAAAGCGGTTTTGTAAAGGGGAATTAGCAAAAATTGCTTCTGAACGATGTGCAGGTCTGATTCAGTCTACTGAAAACGCTTGCTTGAAGTATTTGCTACCAAATGAGTCTCAACAAGCTGTTAAATCCAAGGGTTCACTTACATTTTCCTCCAGCACTATGAATGTTTAATGGGGGTTCTCAAAAAAGAAACAAGAAACTAGAATTATTTGTGTGTTGTCACCTTATGCACATTGTGTTTGTCTATTGTTGTGACCTAGATGAGGATCAGATCACATTTATGGCAAATCACAGTAGAAAACCAGTTTGTTCCTAGGGGTTCACATACTTTTTCTTACTGTATGTTTGTTTATATGTATGTGTGGTTGTGTGTAGGTCTTATATGTATGTAGCTTACTTGATGATGATAAAATAACTATGTGTATAAGATATTTAACTAGATTATAATATATGATTTAATTAACTTTTATTATGATGACCAGTATAAACAAACTACCTAAAGGTTTAATACTTGCACATATTAACATATGTAGTATAAGAAACAAAATTCAAGACTTGTCTTCAGAGCCGGCCCAGCCACTAAACGACACTTGCAATTGCAAAGGGCCCCGTGGCCAGCAGAGGGCCCCATAGAGTCACTGCCAGCTAGTGGTTGAAAAAAAATTATACATCAAAAGTAACATAAAATAAATAAAAAGAAATGGATCTACAGCGCTCTTTATCGGGCATCATAATAAGCACAGTTGTTTTTATTTAGTTCTTTATTATGGCGCGTTCCTCGCTAATCTTGACCCTGACTGACCCTATGATGTCACTCATCACCTGATCATTGTCTGTCAGACTACGCTTGTTTGAGATGCAGCTTGCCTTGCCTGGAATTTAGACGAGCACAGACGGCTGCAGTAAGGGGAGGAGTGAAAAAACTGCAGGCAAACCGGATGCTTCATGAATCTCGCTTTGTTGTGGACTGCAAACATCAGCAATGGAAGATCGCGTTCGTGTATTTTATCGCGGATTAAACAGATGCAACTGAAATACCAACAAATGCATTTACATTAAGATGTTTATAAGGAGAATCAACAAAGGTGAACTGTTCATTACTGGAAGGCTACTTAGTAGTAAATATTGGGATGTAATCTAAGTCTAAATTCGTTTTTGTGTAAAATATAAACAGCTCAGTACAACTAATCCAACACCAATACAAACGTTTAAAGGAATTAATAAAAAATATGAATGTCATAAGTCAAGAACAAGTTGAAAAACGCATCTCGCGCTGATCACCGGTTATGCGCAGATTTAGCTCATATCAAACAAGCCTATTAACTATTGTTATGCTATTTCCGTAAGGGATCATATATAGTGAGGCGGTTGTTATAGCGAATGTTAGCTACTTTTAATCTTGTTTGTGGTGTTTTAGATATTATGGTTAATGTTGTTTATTTGAAAAATTTTAACATTTAAGTGTTCTATTCATTATTTTATATTATATTTTATTTAAATGTTATTCTATTTACTCAATTTCATTCAAATTATATATAGGCTGTTGTTTGTGCCTCTTAAACTCTGGTGTCAATTAAAAATGTTTCTTTGATGGTCAGTGAAAATCACTTTATCAGTATTTTTATTCAGCAAGTTCATCAGGGTGTGTTCATTGCACTGCACTGCCATTCAGTTTAGTGGTATCATATTTTTCCTGTTAGACATCAAACATGGAACTCAAACAAGAACTTAAGGGGGCAGTTTCCCTGACCGAAATTAAACTAGTCATGGACTAAAATAAAAGTAGGCTAAGAGCTGTCCAAATTGAAAAAAAACTTGCACTGACATATCTTAAAATACACCAGTGCCCTTTGTTTTGCCTCAAAATGCATGTTTGTAAAAATTGGTTATGTTTTCTAATTAAACTAAGGCAGAGTCCTGGCTTAAGATAATCCCTGTCCGGGACCACCCCAAGGTCTTTTATTGTCATTCTGTGGGCTACATGTTGCCACATAAGAACGAAATACGGACTCAGGACCAGCAGCGTAAAAAAGATCATTAACATACAGTATACATAGAATAATTAAAAAAAATAATTTATAAGACAAAATAAAAAATAACATAGTAGTTATAATATGTACAGTATAGTTATAAGGTAGTCATTTCTTTTCTTTAGGCCTTACTTAAAACGGTCAAATGGGCCCCCGACCAAATTGTGCTTAGGGCCCCCGAAGGTCTAGGGCCGGCTCTGCTTGTCTTTATTTGTGCATTTTAACAAAATAGACATACTTATGATTTCTGAAACTCATCTTGATCACTTCATAGACGATTCAGATGTTGAGATACAGGGGTTTTCAATTTAAAGAAATGATCGAAATAGGTTTGGAGGTGGTGTTGCCATATATGATCATTTCCCTGTTAGTTGGCTAGTATCAATTGATAAATCAATGCTAGTGGGTACACTACTACTAGACTTTAGTGCTGCCTTTGATGTGATCGACCATGACATTTTGATTTCCAAACTTATTAGTTATGGCTTTGCTTCCTCAGCAATTAAGTGGTTTAAGAGCTATTTGTCGGAGAGGTCGCAAAGAGTTTATTTTAATGGAGCATTATCTTGTAGCAAGTCCCTGGAGTGTGGTGTTCCTCAAGGTAGCTGCCTCGGACCTTTGCTATTTTCAATTTTTATAAATGATATGCCGTATGTACTCAGTAAGGCTAAATTGACTATGTTTGCTGATGATTCTACTCTTTATTATGCAGCCTCTACATGTTCAGAGCTTAATCAGGTTCTGTCTTGTGCGATTAGCAAACTGTATAATTGGATCAAAACAAATAAACTTGTTCTCTATATTTTTTTAAAAAACTGCGAGTATAATATTTGGTTCTAAGTATAGATTATCTGAGAATCCTAAAATTAATCTACAAGTAAATAGTCAATATGTACAGCAAGTAAAAAAGGGGAAGCTTCTTGGTCTTTGGCTTGATTCTACATTATCACGGTCTGATCACATCAATAAAGTTGTTGCTAAAATGGGTAAAGCTGTGGCAGTAATGCGTAAATGTGCACAGTTTTTAAATTCACAGTTGTTTAATCATGTTGTTTGGGCTTAATTTAGCACCCTCTTCTTTACGTTACATTAGTAATACGCACACTTATAATGTTGATTCATAGCCGCAGCAAATTTACCTGCTTGTGCTATCGTATAATATGTTGTGCTATCTGTCGATTTTCTGTGCTTTCCACTGCCTCTATTAATGTAAAGCTGCTTTGAAACAATCACCAATTGTGAAAAGCGCTATATAAATAATATTTAATTGAATTGAATAAATTAACAGAAACTACAGACACAGATGGTGTTAAGTTTCACATTTATTCTCAGAAACTGTGAAGTGAGAATGACCATGAGCATCAGAATATAGAGAACTGTAACATGAATACTTGAAATACAGCAAACATCAGATAACCTATAACTTGAATAAAAAGATTTGCATAGATTTCTACATAACACAACTGCAACCTCTAGCATAACACATCTTAACTTATAACAGTATATAAAAAACATTTGTTCATAATTAGGCAAGAAGACAGAACTAATAACATAATCATAGTGGTTTAATCTTCACAAAACACTTCACTTAACTATTGCATAAAGTAAAAAAACATCAGTAATATATAATATGTCAATATAATCACTATACAGAAGAAGATGACTAGAATAGACCCTCAGACTAACTCAAGGCCTCACTCTGTCTAAAGTATAACATTATTCCTACAACATTAACAAAATATAAATGAGCAACCTGACATACACTCACCTAAAGGATTATTAGGAACACCCTACTAATACTGTGTTTGACCCCCTTTCGCCTTCAGAACTGCCTTAATTCTACATGGCATTGATTCAACAAGGTGCTGAAAGCATTCTTTATAAAATGTTGGCCCATATTGATAGGATAGCATCTTGCAGTTGATGGAGATTTGTGGGATGCACATCCAGGGCACGAAGCTCCCGTTCCACCAAATCCCAAAGATGATCTATTGGGTTGAGATCTTGGCACTGTGGGGGCCATTTTAGTACAGTGAACTCATTGTCATGTTTAAAAAACCAATTTGAAATGATTCGAGCTTTGTGACATGGTGCATTATCCTGCTGGAAGTAGCCATCAGAGGATGGGTACTTCGTGGTCATAAAGGGATGGACATGGTCAGAAAGAATGCTCAGGTAGGCTGTGGCATTTAAACGATGCCCAATTGGGGGCCTAAAGTGTGTCAAGAAAACATCCCCCACACCATTACACCACCACCAGCAGCCTGCACAGTGGTAACAAGGCATGATGGATCCATGTTCTCATTCTGTTTACGCCAAATTCTGACTCTACCATCTGAATGTCTCATCAGAAATCGAGACTCATCAGACCAGGCAACATTTTTCCAGTCTTCAACTGTCCAATTTTGGTGAGCTCGTGCAAATTCTAGCCTCTTTTTCCTATTTGTAGTGAAGATGAGTGGTACCCAGTGGGGTCTTCTGCTGTTGTAGCCCATCCGCCAAAAGGTTGTGCGTGTTGTGGCTTCACAAATGCTTTGCTGCATACCTCGACAGTAATGAGTGGTTATTTCAGTCAAAGTTGCTATCTATCATATATCTATCTATAAAGTTGCTGATTCTATCAGCTTGAATCAGTCGGCCCATTCTCCTCTGACCTCTAGCATCAACAAGGCATTTTTGCTTCCATGTGATTGGTTGATTAGATAATTGCATTAATGAGAAATTGAACAGGTGTTCCTAATATCCTTTGGGTGAGTGTAGTATGTCAAATGTAATCACTATTCAAAAGAAGACCCTCAGGCCTCACTCCGTCTAAAGTATTACATTATTCATACAACATTAAGTATAATAATAAGCAACCTGACATATAAAGTAATGTTTTCTTTAAACTTTTCAAACCAAGACATAATAATTAAAAAATATGTTTTTTACTCTTCAGGTTTAGATACTGTAACTGGCAAAGCAAAAATTATCATATGACACTTCAGTAGATATGATGAGAAAGAATGTTATGGCTGTAACTAACTAGCTACCATACGAATATCACCCATCAAACAAATAAAGATCAAGTCGACCTATAAAAAGATAACTCTCATAACCCTTATATTTCCATTCATTGTGCAGTATATCCTGCTTTTTTACAGTTTTAAAGTTTGATGCTATTAGAGAATCAAAGATTTGCAAGCATTTGCTCTGAAGCACATGAAGGTTTGTACTGATGATATTAAATATTAGTAAATGTATTGCTTTCTTTTATTCACATGGGCTTCAATTTAATCTGAGCATAAGTCACATCATCAGATCCAGAAGCAACTGAAAAAAACCAACAACGAATTAATGCAAAAAAACTAAAATTAGTTTAAATTATTCAGTAGTTATTTTTTATTCTTAAACACTGAATGATGCTCATGCCGTTTTCATTATTGTTTATTATTTTAGTTGATCTTACCTTTACCATTTTTCTTGTTCACTTGAGCGTAGAGAGCATCACCACCTGCACTGGTACTCCCTAAAAAAGCCAAGCTGCTGAGTTGGGGAACTTCATTAAAAGCAACCTAACATTTCCAGTTTGTTTCAAAATTTTCTGTAAAAATGACAGTATTACTGTCTGCTATCTGCCAGTAACTTACTGAAGATTTTAATCTGTGTTATTTATTGGCAACAATTTGCTCAAAGTTAAATGAACATAACACATTAATAAGTCTTCTTTGTCTTCACAAAATAAACTTTAAAATAACAGCCTCATGCAAAGCATTTTGGAAAACAAACAAACAAAAAAAAAAACAGAAAAAGATTGATGAGGATTTCTGGTTCCCATATGCTTTGCCTGAGGCTGTTGTTTTATAGTTTTATTCTGTAAAGACAAAAACTTGTTAATGTTCAATGTTCATTTAACTTTGATCAAACTGTTGCCAGTAACATACATTAAAATCTACACTCATTTACTGGCAACCAGCTGCATAATTACAGCAAAAAAATGTACGGTGTATAAACAGCTCTGGAAAGTTTGTATAATAATGAATAATAAATAATTTAAAAACTTTATTTACCTTTCTTTTCTTTCTTTTTCTTCATTTCTTTCTTAGGTTTCAGTTCAATATCAGCATAAGTAACATCAGCGTCTTCACTTTCATTGTCTACGATGAAGAATAAAGAAATGATTAAGAGTTTTCTCCTTTCAGTCTTTAGTTTTACTCTTCTAGTTGTATTTACCTTTCTTCTTGAGATTTTTCTTGAAGCTGACCTGTGAATAAAGGACATCACTGGGTCCGGCCTGAGACACTGAGAAAGGAAAATAATTTGACCCTTAATAAAAAAACATTTTATGAGATGACAACATTAAATGACATTAATACTGTGCATTACCTGCGCTTGTGTCTTTATTATTTGTTGAATCAACAGAGTCATAAATATGAGCATCTCCTGTAATGAAGGAATAAAATAATAAATAGTTTCAAGAGATCATCTATAAATGCTTTATATCTTATGAAAGAAAGTCTTTATAGAAATATTGTTTAACATGTTGACATTAACTGAAAAATAAAGTTAAATGTTTCATATGACTATAAATGCATGTGATCATAATGAATGTAGACTGACCAGACTGCAGTGGATCGTCTTCACTTTGTTTCTGATCTGATGTTTGACTGATGTTCTGACTGACAGCTGAGGGAGACAGAGAGACTGTTTTAACAAAAATGAAAGGTAAAGTTTGTCATTTTTGTGGCTCTAAACAGGCTATCCTAACACTTCAACATGACCCTAACATCTTCCATTGGGAGGACAAACATAAAACAACTCATAAGTAGTGTCACACCTTGAGCAAAAAGTAGACATGAATGGTCAAGTCTAAAGAAAAAGCTGAATTACACCTGAAGAAAGCTTTTTAATATGCTTAGAAGCTAATAAACAATATATAGCTTACAGTGATCTGGCATTAAGATACAACATTTATTTTCATTACATACGTTTACATGACCTTTATTATCTTTACTTTTATTATTTACTAATTAGATATCTCTATATATTGAACTGTGGTGTGTGCTAGATAGTATTTGAACATGACAGATATCACACACTTTACCTTTAGGGTTTGTCTGTGCAAATGTGTCATTTAATTCTGAAAGAGCAGAAGATTCAAACCTTTTCTGTTTTTGTAGATCAGGATGACCAAAATTATCAAAAACATGACACCCAGTCCAGCACCCACTCCAATTATCAAACCAGGAGACAGAAAACTTGAGGCTGTAATGAGATGTGATTAGATACATTCTTATTTATTACAAAGCACTTTAAAATGCTTGATTCTGATTGGCCAGCATCATTCCAAGGTTTGTTCAGATAACTACCGGTCAAAACTAAAAACACACAGCTGCAAATAATTTTGACAGGCACAGTTTAATATAACACAAAAATAATAAACATATATGATAATTTATTTACAAATGATTAAACCAAAATGTGTGTTTGTGACATTTGAACATCTTGTCTTATCTCAAAAACGTTTATCTCAGTAAGCGTTTTTCCTCGTTAGAGGTCTGCATTCATTAAAAATGAGCAAATAAAATATTTAAAATCAATATTGAATGTTCCTTACATTACTCATGTAATAGCTGATGAATAAGTGGGATAATGTACAGTTACACAGTACCAACCTTATCTCTATCTTAATCTTTAGCGTACCTTTGATTTTTTTGGCGTTCCGGCACTTCTTAGATGTTGCCGGTACTGTGCCTTTCAGTCAAAGTGTTAATAGTGAATAGGTGATTAATAGTAATGACATCACAATACAGGGAGGTGGCACTAAGTGCATTATTTGACTTATCTTTCATCTTGAAATTCATCCAAATAAAAGCCTTTCTTATCTAATTTCAAAACCCAGCAGTAGTTACTATATATTAGCTTGGCTTCAGAAGGGAACCAAAAGGATGTGTGTGTCAGAACTTCACTTGGATAAACACTGTCTGTGAGCAAACATGCCCCCACAGTTTAGCAGTCTGCTGTAGCAGCAGCACAAGCACATGCTGCGGTTTTAACAATAACGAGACCATGAATGGACAGTACCATCTGAACCTAATACCTGTTTCATGAGGTAAACATCTTTTGAATAAATATATTTTGTTTTATCCTTTGTCTTTTGGAAATGTTAATGCTTTAGTGTAGTAGATTACAAGTTAAATAATGTACTATTTAATGCGATAAATGTATCCCCAAAGCCCTAATCTTCTACCTCTGAAGCACTCACTCACGCACGGACACACACACGCACACACACACGTTGTACCACCAATATCCAAGGTGCGGAAGAGAATACCAGAACTTTTTTCCCCCAACTTCAAGAACATATTGTATGACCACAATATTTGTAAATGATGCAAAAATATTTCTATTGCGTTAACACTTATAAAGTGCTCACCTCTGACTGAGATCCAGCTTTTTGGAGACTCTCGCTTCTCTGGGTATTTACAGTAGTAGAAACCCTCATGTGACTTTGAGACTGTAGGGATGATCATCATGTCTCCTGTAGTCTGACTCTGTACCACTGATCCATCTTTATAAAATTCAGCTGTGAGGTTAGAGGGGTTTTTATCTCGATATAAACAGCGTAGAGTCAGAGGATCTCCTTCAGTCACAGGATGAACAGGACTCTCCAGAATCACATCAACATCTACACAATAGAAGAAAATGACTGATGATTATAAATTATAATAACATATGTTCTGAGATAAAAATACAATAAATTAAAGTCATAAATCAAAAGACCTTCATTGGAGGAGGTACAAACAATTAATACTCTCTGAAAATCTCTATTTAGTGATAAAAAAACCGTGTTGGAACCGTACTTGCATTTATATTTGAGAAGAAATGTTAATAAAATTGATAATGTTACTGAACACAGTTACTGAATTACTTACAATTACTGAATTGTATTTAATGCTGCATTTGTCCTTTATGAACTGATTGTCAAGCTTTCATGCCTCTGAAATAAATGTAGACTCACTGTGTACTGAGATATTAACAGGATGAAGTTTCTCTCCAGATTCAGACTGACACCAGTACACTCCAGTATCAGATGTGTTGAGAGATCTGATTGTACATGTAGATGTTGTTCCTGTAGATCTCCAGTCTGATGATGAATAAGGTTTCAGTTTGTGTGTGTATCTTCTCACTGTCCATCCAGTAGAGTTACTGTGATCCTCACAGCTCAGAGAGAGAGATTCAGATGAGAAGTGTTGAGATCTGTTGGAGCTGATGATCAGAGAGACTGAAGGAGAAACACCTGAGAAGAAAATTACTGAAGGAGAAACACCTGAGAAGAGTATGACAGAAAATCATCTTTATTTATAATAAATTATTTTTTAATTAAATGTATTTATTAAATTATTTTTATTATAGTTGTGTGTGATGAACGCACCAGTGATCCACAGTATTTTTCTGTTACTGTACTTTGTGTGATAGACTGGATCTCCTCTCTCTGCTCTGCACATATAAACTCCTGTGTGCTTCACAGTCACTGAACTCACTGTGTAGATGCCTTTAGATCCTCCACTGCTGTTTGACACCAGCTCATAGTCATCTTCATTCATTGTAAAAAATGTCAAAATGTGCAAGCATTAGGTTTAAAAATGAAATACATAGAACATTTTTAAACGTTGCCATAACAAAACTCTGTACCACAGTTGAAAACACACAATGAAATTAAGGTTTTGTTCTGTTTTTTTGTGTTGTGAACCAAGCATCATACAAGCAAGAAGCAACCATGCCATTAATACAAGTCACTAAATGTAAACTTTTGCCAAATACAGCACACAGAGTGAAGCACAGATTCACATGATGATTTATTGATTAAATGTTGACCGGTTGATTCAAGCTCTCCTCTCTCATCCAGCTTAATGCACAAAATCAGAGCTGTGGATTGCTGCTATATGAAATGAAGTCCATGAAGTTTGAAACTATTCTTACAAACTGATGTATTTATCAGGAAAACACTTAATAACTCTTCAATAATGTCTCTTCACCTCTCTTTGTCCTGCAAGTTAACATAGAAATGAGAGATGCAGAATGATAAGATAAAGTATTTCAAATAAATATGACTTGTGCTGCTGCAACATGTTTTGAATGTGCGCATGCTTTACTTTGCGCATGCTTTACTAAAGAAAACACTGCATTTATAGGCACTGGATGCTGATTCCTTTTTATGATTTTTACCCCTTCAGACCTTGTATTTGTTATGAGATGAATGAGATATTACCTGAGGAGGGACTCTGTAGAGTAAACCAGCTGAATGTCCAGCCTGTAGATGAACTTCTAACCTCACACATCAGAGTCACTGAATCTCCTTCAGTCAACCACTGCTGTTGAGAAACACTTAAAACTGTCTGTGGTTTATCTGAAAGTGATCAATCTCTCATGAATAACATGTTACACTTCATCTCTTCACACTAATAATGATGAACAAACATATAAACTCACCTGATGATACAGTCAGTGTAACAGCATCACTCATCTCACTGTTTTGTTTATGTATCTTTCCTCTACAGGTGTATTTACCACTGTCAGTGTGTTGAATGTTGTTGATTTTACACTCTTGTGTGTTGCATTGTGTGATTATATTTCTGTTATTTGTCTTCTCTACAGTCCAGCTGTATGTCCACTCTACAGTCCAGCTGTATGTCCACTCAGTGTCTCCTGTATTCTGTATGTCACATCTCAGAGTAACAGTTTCTCCTCTGAACAGCTGTTTGTCAGGATCAACACTCACTACAGGTTTAAGATTCTCTGTATAAACACAATGTATAACAGTAAATTTTACAATGTGTTATATAACAACACATTCTCACCCCATGGCGTCAATATTTGACGACACTTGACCATGCGTCAATATGTTACGCGGAGGGTATACCTTTCGCGTCATTTTATGACGAACTGGGGACTTCAATACTATTACGTCCGTTGCATTCTCTTTCCTATTTTCTCACCATTTTCGCGTCGGTTTAGGGTTAGATTACGCAAAATTAAACAGTGTACGCAAAATTAAACAGTTGTCACCTGGCGTTGGGGTTAGAGTTAGGTACGACAGTTGTCACCTGGCGTTGGGGTTAGAGTTAGGTTTGGGTAGGGATGTCATTATGTAAATCTAACCCGTAATAGTATTGAAGTCCCCAGTTCGTCAAAAAATGACGCGAAAGGTATACCCTCCGCGTAACATATTGACGCATGGTCAAGTGTCGTCAAATATTGACGCCATGGGGTGAGAATGGGTTGTATATAATGAATGGAACAATTAATTAATTATTTTGAGCTGTACAATGGCCAAAAATAAAACGTCTCGGGTTATGTATGTAACCCTTGTTCCCTGAGACGCTGCTTCAGAGCTGACGCTATGGGGAAACGCCTACAGCGTGACGGCGTCTGAGTATGTATATCAAATTCGACCAATGGTTGGGAGTGACGTCATAGATGGAAGCCAGAGAGCATAAATACGGCAGAAAGGAACGCCCACTTTATCTCGCATAATCCGAAGTGGGTATTCAGTCACGCCGGAAGTATGGCCAGGAAGACGCAGCATCTCGTTCCCTTCTCAGGGAACAAGGCTTACATACGTAACCCGAGACGTTCCCTTTCGAGGGAACTTCGACGCTGCGTCAGAGCTGACGCTATGGGGAACGTTATACCCAATCCGCCAGACTACAAGTGCCTGTCTGTGTGTAGAAAGCACAACTGAGACCAAAGCACAACTGAGACCAAAGCACACGATCACCAGGAATAGAGTTAAGATCCAACTCAAAAGTGTACAAAAGTGAGCGGTGAGGACCTGCCTGCCGCATCACAGATATCCTGGATCGAGGCCCCTGCCCACAGGGCCCTATATGCTGCCATACCTTAAGTTGAATGCGCTCTGACGGTTAAAGTAAAGGGCCATCAAGAGGCTTCATAAGCATGTGGGATAGCCTCAACTATCCATCTACCTAAAAGCTGCTTGGTGGCCGGGAACTCAGTCCGGGCCGAACCGAAGCATTTAACCCTCTTGGGTCTAAGGGGTTTTTAGGGCCCTGGGGAAGTTTTGACATGCACTGACATTTGTGCTTTTTCAGTTCCTTAAAAACATATATATGGCAAAAGTCTCATAACACTGAGTTCAGCACAAACTGGGCTACAATATTATATGATCAACATGTATGTACATGTTTGTATTTTTGAGAGAAAAATGTTTATGCATGGTTTTTGAAAAAGCTAAATTTTTAAGTCACTGATACAAGTCTACAAAACTCATTCTAAACATGTTTTCCCAAGACTTTCCAAAACAGGATCTAGTAGTCTAGAGTGTGTATAGAAATATTTTCTATTAATTTTGTAAGCTACCACCCACAAGCTCAACGACAGATACAAGTGGAGTGGGTGAAGGGGTCTCCTATTCGTTCCTTGCTCAGCGCTTCTAGAAGAATAATTCCATATCATGATTAAATTAATTTCTTTGATCTCTGTGTTTAAATTATAATCTGACTCCAATTTAATATACTAAGAATTTTGTGCATTATTCCAATTATCTGTTGATCATAATTTAGATGTTTGATTATTTATAAATTCCCATAGTCTTAATTATTCGTTCATTAGGGACCCGATATCGCACAGAGTATACGTCGGCCGTTGCGTACATCTCACGGACACAAAATTGCCAGTCTGATCTTAGTCAGAGGTTGCCGGGTAAACTAATACAGTATATATATATATATATATATATATATATATATATATATATATATATATATATATATATATATATATATATATAAACCATAGTAATCATAGTAAAGGTACTGTTACCATGATAAGGTTTACTTGGGAATTTATAAAAAAATATATATATATATATATATATAAGTATTAGTAATCATTATAGTAGAAACACAGACAACAAGGGACAAGCGTGACAAACTTGTTTGTTTACATCCGCCGCCGCCATTAGTCCCTCACATGTTGATCATGAAAGCAGTAATGCGAGTGATCCTGTGTTTAATTAACTTGCTGTGCGGCGATATAACCTTAGACGCAAGTAAATAAGGATTGTACTGTTTGCAATCGTGTATTTTATACGAATACCAAAAACCGCGTCGATTTCCTGACTCATGTGTTTGTGTATGTGCGTTTCCCGCAACATGATCTCACAAAGTTCCGTGGGATAGTCACAGAATTTTTTGCTCATTTTTCCGTGGCATTCTCACGGATCTCCGCATATTTCCGTGGCCCTGCCACGGACTTTCTTTTCCGTGGCATTCTCACGGATTGGTTACTCAACTGCTTTTTCCTATTTTCAAACCATTGTCGCTTCGGTTTAGGGTTAGATTTGGTGTTTGCGTTAGTATTTCACTTTAAGTATTGGTTTATACTATTTTTTCTGATGTATTCTTTTATATTTTCTAAACTTTAATCAATTGTCACCTGGCGTTGGGGTTAGAGTTGGGTTTGGGTAGGGATGTCATTTTATGTAAATCTAACCCTAAACCGAAGCGACAATGGTAAGAAAATAGGACAAAACAGTTGAGTAACCAATCCGTGAGAATGCCACGGAAAAGAAAGTCCGTGGCAGGGCCACGGAAATATGCGGAGATCCGTGAGAATGCCACGGAAAAATGAGCCAAAAATTCTGTGACTATGCCACGGAAATTCGTGAGATCAGGTTGGTTTCCCCTCGCGTGAAATGTTTGACGGAAGAACAAAGAAACACTCGCGTCTGGAGATATTGACACACATACGCAAGTAAATAAGGATTTAGATGTCATGTTTTGGTGCATTCGGATGAAACAACAAGGAATGGAGAGACTTGATTGTGGATTGCGTATCCATTGACTGCAGGAGGCACGAGTTATGCATATGGTTGTTTCTGCTCGTTCACTTCAATGGCGCGGGGGTATGGCGAATTCTCATTATAGATAATCAGGTAACATTAGAGAGACGGTCTCTCTCCTACGTCTTATACAGTTTACAACGAATGACAATATATGTTTTCGATCTCACTTACATCATTTAAAAGCTGAAAAAATGCATTCCATGCATTATGTAGACATTTTTCTTTTGTTTCTATGACATGTATTCGTTAAGTTACATTTAATTTTTCTAACGAGTTTGAGAAAGGACTTCCCTGAGGGAGTGAGAACAAAACGCGCATCATGTTTATTTTCTTAATTTTGCGAAAAGCACAACATTCTGTTTTTATTGGGAGTGGACAGATAAAAACTAGACACTTTAACGTTTTAAATGATGTATAAATCATATCTGTATGTCAAAAATCATCAGAGTTATCTAAGTCTTTTTGCGGAGTGATTGAAAAATAAAGAGTTTGCGGCGCCCGCGCCGCAGCCGACCCCAGAGTGTTAAATAACTGCTCTGTTCACTGGCAGTACTATGCACATACATGTCCAGTGCATGCACTAATTATAGCAAATTAAGTGCCCTCTGGCTAAATCCTTAAAAGGTGGAGGGCTGAAAGCCCGCAATATTATGGGGCATGGAATATTATTCCGAACCTTAGACCCGTAATCCGACCTAGGGTAGAAAGCCTTCACCATGCCTGGAGCGAACCCGAGGCAAGTAAGTGAAGCAGAGAGAGCCAATAAAATTCCTACCCTCTAAAGGGAGTTAATAGCTAGGAGAAATATAGTTTCCAGAGTAAGAAACTTTCTGAAATCAATGGCTCAAATGGTGCCCCTGAAAAGTCCTCCAGGACCACAGACAGATCCCACGCAGGGATCCTAAAATGACTCGTAGGCCTCAGCCTCCGAGTGGCACACAGGAAACGCATGAATAGATGGTCTCTACTTAATGAGGGACCGACCACTACGGTATGAATGACAGATATAACTGCCACATAAGCCTTAATGGTCAAAGGAGGCAGCCCTGCTGCAAACTGCTCCTATGAAAACTCCAGAACTGTACTAAGGGGCAGTTAACTGGGTCATATAAGTGCTCTTGGCACCACGTAATTAAAGTCTTTCTTCAAATGCGTATAATTTCCTGGTGGAGGGTGCTCTGGAAGTAAAATAGTCTGCACAACCTCAGTTAAGAGACCCGTTTATATGAGTCTGTCCTCCTCAGAGGCCAGACCCAAAAACTCTAGGCAGGGGTAAAACACAGTGCCCCTTGCCTGAGACTACCGATCCCTCCAGATTGGCACCTGAAATGGGGAGCCGTCTAGGAGGGAGACACTCGGGTCAGCCAACACGGGGCTACGAGCAAAAGCTGTGCCTGTGCTGCCGGACCCTCTCCAGAACTCCCGGGAGCTGAGCAATTGGGAAAAAACACACCGGAGGCCCTCAGACCCTTCCTGTGTCATGGCAACTAGTCCGAGTGGGACTAGGTCAAAGAGAGAAAACCAAAGAGTACAATGTGAATTCTCCTGAATTGCAAACAGGTCAGCTTTCGCTTGGCCAAACCTGAGCCAAATTTGCTCCCCCACATGTGGGTGGAGTCTTCATTTCCAAAGCTCAACGCCTGCCTAAGCAGATCATCTGCTCCATATGTAGTGGTGAATTTCACTACAATGTAGGGTTAAGTTAAACTTCTGCTGCAGTATATTTTGGACGACTAGAGAAATGACAGAGCTATGTCTTCAAACCCTAGAACATTTATTTTCTGTACTTATTTATTTAAGTATGTTTTTATCTGCCTTACTATGTGTGCTTTTGTCTTTTAACAATAGCAACTGATGAGGATTTGAGGCTCTGAAGTTCAATAATGTACACGGCACCTACTCAGAGTATAATGACACTGATTAACTCCTCTTCCCCTCTACCAGCCCATAAGACAGAGAAAATGCCCCTACTCCAAAATAACAGAAGTTGAATTTATTTCTACAGTGTTTGGTAACACAAAAGAAATATATATGTATGTGTGTATAAAATAAAATTATGAAAGAAACACAATCTCTTCCTTTGTTAGAGACCAATAAAAGTGACAGTATTTAATAAGAAAACAAGTTTAAATGTTTTCCTTTCTATAAGTAGTTATAGCGGGCCACCATTCGTCAAACTAATGATTTATGACCCCCTTGACAGGTCGTGTTCTGACAGGTCGTGTTTGACAGGGGGAGGGACTATCAATCAAACAGTGTACAAGCTGTCTAGTGTTGACAGCGACTGTCCGGACTGTGCTTGTTTTACGACATGTCATTTAGCGGGGGTTGTTTTTCCTGTGTGTGTTTTATGTCAAGCGTATGCTGTCATGTTTATTGCTGTCAAAAAAAAGTTTTATTGTTTTAGACTGTTCTGGACTGACAGTTGCCGCCAGCGTCTCTCTCTCCCTCCCTCCCTCCTTTCTAGCCCGTGCGCGTCTCACCACTGAGTGATTTAGATAAATCATGAACAAGGCTCTGATTAAAACTTTTGGTTGTAACATCACAAGTTATTTAATTAAATATTCCGTATACGTGTATAGTTTAAGCATTGACCTAAGCCATAACCTTCGGTGCCGTCAATACTACAATCTTTAGACGAAAGTCTAAACTAAATACAATTTTAAACGGTTCATGAGGTCCGTGAATCTTTTCATGACCTGCTCTATAGTTTCACACGTATTAAATATCACTCTCCGGCGGTGCCTGACAACGCGCCGGGTGAGCGTACATATCTGCCGTTTTAAAATAAACTTAATAAATGTAATTCTGTCCACAATGGCAAAATAGGGGTTTATTTTAGATTTAGGGGATTCTTTAACCAAGTCTCTGATTGAGACATGCGCCGATGTAGTCCATGGGCCAAGCCAGAATGTGGTACCACCTAAGGTGGCAAAATATATTTGGTACCAGTTTGTTTGTAGAGTCCATATAAGTACTTTGAAACATGATAACCATTTTAAATGAGTAGCTTTACTAATCTTTTGGGACAATCATTATTTTTGCCAGTATAGTCCTACAGTATCTGCACAGCAGGTCTAATGTAAGAGGTAGCCATAAATGCTGTATGTTAATTTTTTCAGGACAGTCAGGGGTGTCCAGATCTGCCATCATTTGACATGATATAGGTTGTATAAGTTTTATATTAAGCTTCATATTAATGAAAGCATCTTTTAAATTGTTATATTTGTAAATCTTATCTCAAAAGATATTGGTGTGGGGGTATATTATTTCAGATATGGATAGACAAGACTGTCTGTAATCTGGTGATATCAGAACCATGAGGGTGGGACAATCCATGACCTAGCAATTTGAAAAAATATGTATGTAGTATGTACTGTATATGAAAATTTTATATTATCCAATAACAACGACTGGTGCTAATTTCAAAAGTTTCAGGTAACTCCACTATACTTCATTGTACATGTAACCCATATAATCACGAAAAGGCGAGTCCTACTGTTTATTTTGATGTGTGTTACTCCGTTTTTTAATTTTTCAGAAATCTCGTTTTTTGGTTTTGCATTCCAATTAATATCACTTCAACTGCAGTTGGTTTGTTTTGATTTAAACCTTCATGACTTAAAAAATACAGCTAAGTAGCACCATAAAACAAAATAATAACATGATAACATAATAATAAACATGTTTTGACAAAATTGTTAAAAATGGAGTTATCTTGTTTTGCAACGAACCTCTTGAATGAATGAATGAATTTTATTCTTTTCTTTTTTCTTCTTCGGAACATGATCATTAGTAACCAAACATATTATAACAGAAAATGAACAAATAAAAAGTCTCAACATGTTCAAAAGAAATGAAAAAAAAAACAAGAAAGAAGAAGGAAGAAGCATAGCTTATATTTACCTTCCCCTTATATTTACCTTCTTCATATGATGATGACGATGATGAATACACAGAAACAGTTTGCAATGACCAAATAAGTTCATGAACAATGTAAGATTATTTTGTTTTTCTTTGTATGACATGTTCTGTTCAAATAAAGTAAAATGACTTAATTTTTTGGCTCAACAGTTAGTGTCATTGAAGGCTGATTTCTGTGACAAAGCTACCACTTACAAAAGGTTATCATGTTGAAATATCATCTAGAGATATGGACTTAAAACAAAAATCAAACTAGAATATGCCACCTTGGGTGGTATCGATTAGTGAAAATTTTGGCCTGGGCCCATGGACTAATGGTGACAGAGAACTTTTATCTGACGTTAATAAACTTTTAAATGTTTTTAAGACGTGTTCATCCCATCTTAGGCGTTTATTTTTAATTAAAGGCTTCTTAAAACATGTGTGAATATGTGTATATTATACAAAGAGTCTTAAATTGTCTGCTCTGACAAAAATAAAGTATTATTTTAGATTTTAGGTGAATTGACTGCGTCTATCTTATAAATACAACTTGATATGACGTTTGTTTAGTCAAGAGACTTCTTTAAAGTCACGCAAGAAAAAAATATTTTAGTTGTAACTGGTTAAACTTAAATGTGCTATTATCTATTTAACTATAAGCTATATTTTTCTGATCAGCCTCAAACAGAAGCTGCTGAGTCTTAAAAATGTAGTGGTAAAATGTAATAACTCTGACAAAAAGTAAAAGGTTTATTTTAGATCACAACCTATTTTATGGCAAACAATGCAGTATCTAAAAGTTTGTAACATCACAATTTTATTTAAAGTGCCCGTATTATGAAAAACTCACTTTTTCTGGGTTTTGGGGTGTTATTTTGTGTCTCTGATGCTCCCACACGCATACAAACTTGGAAAAAAATCCATCCATGCTGTTTTGAGTGAGATACAGGTTTCTGAATGTCCTCTGCCTTGAGTCTCAGATTGCGCGAGTTAAAACTCAGCTCCGTTGTGACGTAACAAAAAGTTTCGTCACATTCAGTTTGAATTTTCCCGCCCACCACCCCACTCGCAGGTCTCCACCCACCAGGTAGCTAGAGAGCATAGAGCAGTCACTTGAATGAGACCCTCTGTGCTGTTATCATGTCTCACGGAAATAACAGCGCTATTTGGATATTATGGATTATACTTCCACCTACTTTTAAAAACAAAGTTTTAACGAGTGATTATTGGAACCCGGAGCAATCTTATATACAGTGTGTTACGACGCAAACAGTCCTCAGATTGTAGGCGATAAGACCTTCATGCGAAATCTGATGTAAACAACAGACTATGTATCTATATTTCACGGATTATACGCATTTGTGGAAAAAAATGGTAATTCGATGTATTTTATTGGACTTTCATGGATCATTCACACATCTGAAACAGACTGGATTCGATTCGCGATCGCGTTGTATCATCACAAAAGGTACATTAAGTCACGTTATATTTTGTATGTTGTCATCTTCTGTCACAAAATACTACATTTATGATGCTAGAGCTAAAAGCTTTTTGCCAAACTAACCGAGACCGTATGCCCCGGCTTTTCTGACGAGGCGAGCCTCTAATAACTTTACGGTCCGCATAGATATATACACGGTCCGGACCTCCCGCTAGCTTCTAGCAATTAGCACGCGGTCCACAAGCAGTATACATCCCCCGCCGGGTCTTAATTTCTGTAATTTGCGAAAATAATGCGTTTGAAAATGTTTATAACGGGAATATGTTAGTATTGTCCAGGGAAAACGAGTGTATTGTTCAGACTGCTACCTCACAATTTACGCTGGAATCTTTGTGTGTCATGATGAGTTTGACACACCGAGACCGGGCCTTACCGCCCCGGCTTTTCTGACGAGGCTAACCCCCGAACGGTCCGGACCTCCCGCTAGCTTCTAGCAATTAGCACGCGGTCCACAAGCAGTATACATCCCCCGCCGGGTCTTAATTTCTGTAATTTGCGAAAATAATGCGTTTGAAAATGTTTTATAATGGGAATATGTTAGCATTGTCCAGGGAAAACGAGTTTATTGTTGTGACTGCTAACGTAACATCACAATTTACTCTGGAATCATTGTGTGTCATGAGTTTCTTTTCCTGTAGTGTACTTATTAGTGATACTTTTCTGCATGATTTGTCTGTTGGCAACATAAACCGTTAATAATAATAATATATAAAATAATAACACAGTATGGTCTGTACTGCTCACGAGACCACTGAGCATGCGCACGGGCACATGACGTTAGTAGTGGGGCGTGATCAAAGGAGCAGCAGCTCATAAATATGTAAGACTAGCTCAAAACGGCTTAATCTGAACTGCCCTGAAACAGAGGCTACTAGAGATGGGTAACAATCTTTTCCTACAAGCTATTTCGAGCAAACAACTTTTGAAACATGCTTGATGGAACTCATACACCTATATAACTTGTGGAAAAGCAGTCATAAGATGGGCACTTTAATGAAATACTCAGTACGTGTATAGCAATGAGCTGTGCCAAAATCATCGGGGTCCCGTCAATACTATATTCTTTAGACTAAAGGGTATTTATTTTAATCTAAATAAAATCTTAATCTTTTCATGCACAATATTCTGTTCACGCCATTAGATTGCGTTCCTGCGTTTACAATAGAGAACATACGCGGAAGCGTGTTCATATCCACCGTTAAGAAACTTTTTTAAACGATTAAAGACATTTTCAATTCATCTTCTGGGGTTTGTTTTAAAATAATGACACCTTAAAATCAACTGTGAATATGTGTTTATTACACAATAAAATGTAATTCTGTCCGCACCGGTATAATAAGGGTTTTATTTTAGATTTAGGGATTTCTTTAATCAAGTCTTTGATTAAAACATGTGAATGCGTGCACCAACGTTGTCAGAAAACGTACGCTGATGCGCTCTTACATCTGGCGTTAAGAACCTTTTAAACGTTTTAAGACATTTCACACCCTCTTCTGGGTTGAATTCATTAATGTCATCTAATATCCACGTGTGTACATGTGTATTTACGATAAATGTAACACGGTACGCATTGTCAAAATAAAAGGTTTCTTGAACATGTTATTCCAGTGCGTGTTTCTTGTCTTGCGAGTGTTCGTCATATTTATTGATGTGGAAAAAAAGTTTGTTGTTTTGGACGATCAGTTTCAGTCTCTCTCTATCACCATCCATTATCACCCAGCAGACCACCCCCAGCGTGTCTGGACAGCGGTGTTCAGCAGACCGTACTGTTTCTAAACCTCTGTGTTGGTAAAATAAATGTAATTCAGTACCCATTGACAAAAAGTAAAAGGTTTATTTTACATTTCAGGCTTATTTACTCAGATACAGATTAAAGCATGTTATCTCTTATTTGTAATTTAAAGAAACTTAGAAGTTTTAAGACATTTCATCACACATCCTATGACGACTTAAACCCTTCTGTTAGTCCCTTAGAGGACAATAAAATGGGTGCAAATATTATTTATCAAAGTTTGATGTTGTTATAATCCAGGTTGTCACAATCATTTCTTTAAAGACAAAACATTTAACAAATTTGACATGGCACACAGAGACTTTTTGTATGATTTTGTTAAACATGGTTGTGTGCATCCATAAAGCTAACTATAACCACAACAACAGTTAGGACATGGTTCTACATAACATTAAAATCACGTACTTACGTTAAATAGGTAAACCTTAATTTTTACTAAATAAAATAAAAATATACTATTTGAACAACTTAACTGATATTAGGTTAGGTTTAAGATGAATCAGCGTCTATAGCTTTACGATTTACAGCACAAAACCCCCAGAGGATATGGGGTGTGTGTGTGTGGATTGGCAGTTATCACGTGGTAGGGGACCAAACGACCAACGCCGTGGGGGTTGTGAAGCGAAGAATGAGGCCTGTATAGATGAGAAGCTCTCCTTCTGAACACAAAACCTTTACCAAAAACTTAACCCCGGATTAACACATCACAGAACAATTTTGAACAACCGTGCCGGATTCGCACACACCAGAGGTCTGTTTTATGTTTTGCAGAAACTGTGGAACCTTTTGATGCTACGAAGGTGTCCGAATTCGCAAACAAACTATCAAACGCAGCGCGGCAGAAACTGTGGACACGAGCCTTTTGTTGCTGAGAAGGTGTTTGAACTCAGAAACAAACAAGCAAGCAAAGTTGTCTACGAAGCTACGGATTCTTGAAAAAGATGGCACAAAGATCATTCGAACGACTTCGCAATGGTCAGATGGGGTATGTGTACGGTACCAACCTTTTTAAAGATATGCTTAAAAAGAACTACAAGCGCGAGATGACCAATCTACTATGTACTGTGATATACAAAGATGCCAATGTGTGCCTGCCTCCAAATTATTGCGAAGCTAACGCCGGTCGTGTAACCAGACTCAAGGAAAAAACAGATGTTGTGAAAAGTATAGATGACTCTCGCAATAACATGGTTCAGACGGTGGTCCAGGCCCAAGAGGAACCCAGTGTGATTATTAGAAAGGCCCTAGAGATATTTTATGAATGTGACGAGGTCGAGTTCTACATTATCAATATCATACTTATGTCGGCCTTTGTAATTGATGTATGCATTGATATGCTTGTAAAGAAACGAGAAATTAATGTGTGTGAAATCATAGAAAATGCTGTAGATTTCATGTTTGAAAAGGGTCTTGGTTCATGCATGCACTTTCTATGGTATCTAGACAATATCATAACGTTTAATGATGATGATGACTAAAAACCAATCGTGTGATCCAGTGACATATCTTACGATAATTTTTACAGTTGTTTTTTAGTTTTCCAAAAGTTTCATTCTGTTTTATTTTTACTCAACATTATGATTGGCAATCCATGTCCGTCAACAATTGTATACTTTAACAAAAACTACGTTCTAGTAGTTTCAATGTATGGTCACTGTGGTTATCTACATTGAATTTGTTTACTACTTATGCCTCTTGTATGTTTTGCTGTACCGATTTCATAAAAACAAAAAATATACAAGGATTTTTGGTCTTAATGTCTGTGTTGTTACCATTAGATAAAATCATTAGAACATTTAGATATCTTGTTCAGACAATGTGTGACATTGCTCATTCTTCATATGTTTTGCAACTCACACAGAGAAACGTGAAAGATTAATAGAAATTGCATGTGGCTACATTACATGTCTTTCAGAGGCGTAAAAATAAAGTCAACAGTGTTAGTATGGGAAGCTAAAACAGCACAGGCACGATATGATCCTAATTTTGTTACCTGACGTCTGTCACATAGTCAAAGATCATCTACTTCACGTCTCTACGAATCCTGACAGAGTTTTGGTTTCATATACACAACACATCAAATGTAACTTCAGAACATGACGGAGTTTTAACATTTACCATAATGATGAAACATTTTACTTTTAAGTGTCTCCCATGAGTATGTGTTGGTGTGACAAATACTTTTGATTGTTTGGAAACGATATGAATGCAGAGAAACTACGCAAAAGTTTTGAACTTTAACATAATTTTATATGGGTTCCTGATTTTTAAAAGCAGTAAGCTGTAATGTTTCTTACACACAGATCTAATCACATCACAAGTCTGAATGTTTAATAACATAAAAACCTTTTTTTGTAGATCTCACACAATACTGATTTCATAGGATGTATATACGACATGTCGTGTATGCAAGGGTTTGTTGGCGAATTTTAGACACAAGCTGATTATTTTAATCTTTAAACAAATGTGTATGACAAAAGTTGTTCTGCCTGAACTGACACTAAGGATCGATGCCGAAATGTTAAATCTAAGTATTTGCAAAACAACCTTCACCACCATATAGATGTTTTCAATCTATTGGTACCGGTTTTAAATGTGACCAAACAATTTCAAACATTACCAAGTTGTAGTTGTTTGCGACTTAATTTACAAGGTTTTAACACACATTACTGTTTTGTCACGGTGTGTTTCATCGCATTGCTGTTGCATGCAAGAGACTCTCAAGTTTTATGTTAAAAGGATTACTAAATAAAAACCTAAGCATTCTGTATTATGTTGCCACTGATGATTTTACAAGTTTACAGTTTCAAACATTTTTGCTATATTCGCTGTGAAAGATTTAGTAAATAAATCTAAAACATAAACAGTGTTGAAGCGTTCCCTTAATCTTCTAGCAACAATTTTCAAGAGATTACCAACATGTATGATGTACTAACTGTCAGGGGGTCTGTGATATTATTTTCTGAAGTAATTAAAAAGTTAGCTATCTAATGGCTACTGCACAATAACTTAAGCGATAAAGAGTTTGACAAATGTTACATAACCTATAGAAACGAAACAAGATCAATTACAAAGTCACTGGCATAAGGTTTAGAGATCTTGGCTGTTCAAAACTTTTGCGTAGTTTCTCTGCATTCATATCGTTTCCAAACAATCAAAAGTATTTGTCACACCAACACATACTCATGGGAGACACTTAAAAGTAAAATGTTTCATCATTATGGTAAATGTTAAAACTCCGTCATGTTCTGAAGTTTTCTATAAAAATCTAGACCGAAACCACACAACATGTTTAAAACGAAGTAAAACAGTTTGCACATTCAAAAATGTTGGTGCTGTTGATGTGAACGAAATAAAATTGATGACTTTAAGGCGTTGAATCCATAGGTTTTGAATGTAAATGGATGTTTTGTGAAATCAGAGCAAGCATACAAACAACATTTGTAGCTAATATTGATAGATCATCGATCTAGTTGAGACTGAAATCGCAATGTGATGTACACATGAATACTGAAAACGTAAAATCTGTGCATTTCTGTGTGCTTAAACAAAAATTTCAGTGTTGAGTTAAACTAAAATAAAAAAAACCTTTCGGTACCTAAAGAAGTGAGTGATGTTTGATGATGACCCCGTCATCTTTTTTGGGCTTGTCAGAAAATTTGAGATCTCGGCTGTCAAATGTATTTAGTTTACCATGGTTTACATTTGATGTGTTGTGTATATGAAACCAAAACTCTGTCAGGATTCGTAGAGACATGAAGTAGATGATCTTTGACTATGTGACAGACGTCAGGTAACAAAATTAGGATCAGATCGTGCCTGTGCTGTTTTAGCTTCCCATACTAACACTGTTGACATAATTTTTACGCCTCTGAAAGACATGTAATGTAGCCACATGTAATTTCTATTAATCTTTCACGTTTCTCTGTGTGAGTTGCAAAACATATGAAGAATGAGCAATGTCACACATTGTCTGAACAAGATATCTAAATGTTCTAATGATTGTATCTAATGGTAACAACACAGACATTAAGACCAAAAATCCTTGTATATTTTTTGTTTTTATGAAATCGGTACAGCAAAACATACAAGAGGCATAAGTACACTGTTAACGATTTCCCTGTATTTTTACAGTACGGTACTGGCAGCACGGTTGCCAGTAAGTTACTGTATTTTGGTTCTACAGTACTGTACTGTAATCCAGTTTTACAGTACACAAACTAGTACCGTATAGTTACAAAGCAGTACTGTACTGTAATTTTACAATAATAGCCTATTTTTACAGTAATTTACTGTAATGTCTATATTGACCCATAAATACTATTTATTACTTATTACAGTTAATACAATAATGTATTATAGCTAGATATTTAGGTTTAAATCTATAGTTATTAATATAGTAAAAAAATGCTATCCTTGACATGACATTATGAATTAAAAGGCAATCCAAGCAATGTTTATATCAAAAATTTTATTAAAAAAACATGTAATTGAAACAATCATTTAAAACAAGATAAACAATAATAAACAAGTAAAATAAAATAAAATATTATAAAGTATAAACAAGTTTTGAGGCCCCTGCTGTAATATATTTAACTCTGGCAAATAGAACACTGGTCCATAGTTTGAAGTTTTCAGTTTAAAGTCCATCATCGACTAAAAGGTAACATTTCACTGTGGTAAAAAGAACACTGTTCCATAGTTTGAAGTTTTAAGTCCATCATCAACTAAAAGGTAACATTTAACTGTGGTAAAAGGAACACTGGCCCATAGTTTTAAATATTCTATTTGAATTTTATTGAACACTAAAAATAAATGCATTAAACTGTGGCAGACTGACACTGGCCTTTAGTTTGAAGTCGCCCATTCAAACTCTATCAGGGACTGCATGAAGCTGTTCACATGGGGGTTAATGGCCACAGCTTTTCTCTGCACCAAGTTCCTTGTCTTTTTGCTTGCTCCTTGTGTGGATGTGCACTTTTTCCCATCTTTGGGATTAATTCTGTCCAGAAACCTGTTAGAAATATCACAAACTTTAAGTCAACAAATATAAGAGAAAAAGATTCTTAAAAAACACCTAAACTCAGCCCTGAATTTACCCCTATTCTGAAACCTTTTGCTCTTATTCTACTGTTCCACACCTAATTACATTAAAATACAGAAGATTCACTTACCTCTGAACAAACTCTTTCCTCAATGGACAGCATCCACATGGATCATGTCATGATTGAATGTCCTGAACAGAAAGTACAATTGTTACTGATTTGGATACAATATTTTATTCTGTGTGGGTGTGTGTGGTCGTGTGACAGTGTTGCGTGTGGGAATTATGTATGAGTGTATACATGGGTATTTAAAGAAACTGTAGTGGTAAAGTGTAAACTTACCGAACAATGTGCTTGGTGTGTGTCTGGTGTCACCCGTGTGCCTCCACATCTGCCTTAACTCCTGAAAAGTGCAAGGACACTCATGTAAACTACAAATAAAAAGTGATCAGCCACATTCCTGTGTACTTTTACATGTGACGTAAAAGCATTTAATATTGCAGTCGAAAAAATACATTACTAGTAACGTGTAACTGTACATCCTGTACTTGCCTGGTTCCTTTAAAGATGATCCATCTTACTCAATCCAGCTTACAAGCAATGGTAAGACTGTAAAAAATACAAATGTTACAAAATCTGTTAGCCATAGAAATAAGTAGACTTTTTTACAGTCTATGGTTATATATAAATGTGGTCAATACTTACAGAAAACATATAAACCACAGAGCAAAGTGGAGCAAACTGTAACGTTAGAGCTGTAAAAAAAGATATGATGTGTTACTGGCTGACATTTTGAAAGCATTCTGTTTAATATGATGCATACCAGTGGAATAAGATTTTCAGAAAAGTAACTAAATAAGTCAAATGTAACTTTTGTCAGAATTGGGTTTTTATTAAATTATTATTCTAACATCTTGTCTACAGAAAATCTCTGAAAATGTATTTAGTGAGGAAATAGCGATTTATAGTGACAAGGTAACAAGCCTGCCTCTTTAATGTTTCACCCGGACAGGCGGCGGTGTAACACACTATTTCACGCAAAGTTTTTTTTTTACAAAGTTGCTCACTTTAAGGATTAACATGATCGCCGCAATTTGAGCAATCCTGTTGATGCCAGTGTCCTACACGATGTTATAATGGACTATTTAACATCCAGAGATGAAGGATCAGATGACAGACGAGAAGAAGGTACCTGTCATGCTATTACGTAAATGCGGAGCCCATCCTCCTTTTGTGCATTGATTTGAGGTGTTTTTGAAACTTATATTGCATGTAATACATCTGAAGTGGTGGAAATAATATGCCATCCAAAATGTATCGGACAACTTATTGGGCGTGTAAAACGCTTTAAAGAAAATATGCTTTGGTTTTGCTAATATACCGTAATGATAACAATAAGCGCGCAGCAATCATCTGATAATAAGATGAGCCCAGGTCTGAACGATATTTGGCCGCAGTTACAACTGCAATGCATATATCCAGTTAAATATGAGGTTTCTTGGTTTCACTTCTGTTGAGGAGTTGATTACTACGGTCTGTGTTGAATATTAAGTTTACGGCGTGTCGAGTCCTGTCTGTTTATGTTGATATTCTTATATCCAACTTTTCATATTTGAAAAAGACGCAAATACAGATTAATGTGAATATGAATATGAAACTGTGCTTTTTCACGTCCACAGCTAACGTTAATCTACGAGTCAGCCTTGCCAAACAGTCGAACTTAATACTTCTCTCTACCGCTAACTGAACAGATAAAACACCGAGATAAACGACCATATGCTGGGACCGCGAGACCGCGCTGGCGGGTGGTCTTTGTCCATTTTGTTAAAAATAGTTTCATTGTTACCACACTTTCAACAAATATAAACTCACCAAAACCGTCATAATTTAGTTAAAACAACCCTATATTCATTAATAAAGGTGTAAAGCGAGTTAAAGCAGCGGTAGGCATCTGTGTAATGTTAGCTTACTTTCTGAGGGAGATTAAAACTTTGTTGGCGACCATTTTCTCTCTCATTGCACGTTTAAAACAATATGACAAAATTCTTCTACTAAAAATTTAGTTTTCATGAAACAGAAAATATACCAAACTCACCGAACTGACAGAAATCAATCGTCCTCCTTCTTCAGCTGCAGCCAGGAGTTGTGCTCTCTCTCCCTCTGTGTGATTTGACTCGTGCGCACTTTCTCTGATTATTGCAAGTACACCTGGCACATTACAGCAATGGCTACAGCAAGGTTACATCAAGACCAAAATATACTGTAAAATTTTCCCGCTCAAACAAATTTACCCAGAATGCACTATGAACTGCAGTACTTTACTGTAATGTACACATACAGTATAGTACTGTGGATTTTTACAGTACAGTGCTGCTAAATCTACAGCGATATCTAACAGTGTAGTAAACAAATTCAATGTAGATAACCACAGTGACCATACATTGAAACTACTAGAACGTAGTTTTTGTTAAAGTATACAATTGTTGACGGACATGGATTGCCAATCATAATGTTGAGTAAAAATAAAACAGAATGAAACTTTTGGAAAACTAAAAAACAACTGTAAAAACTATCGTAAGATATGTCACTGGCTCACACGATTGGTTTTTAGTCATCATCATCATTAAACGTTATGATATTGTCTAGATACCATAGAAAGTGCATGCATGAACCAAGACCTTTTCAAACATGAAATCTAAGGCATTTTCTATGATTTCACACACATTAATTTCCCGTTTCTTTACAAGCATATCAATGCATACATCAATTACAAAGGCCGACATAAGTATGATATTGATAATGTAGAACTCGACCTCGTCACATTCATAAAATATCTCTAGGGCCTTTCTAATAATCACACTGGGTTCCTCTTGGGCCTGGACCACCTTCTGAACAATGTTATTGAGAGAGTCATCTATACTTTTCACACCATCTGTTTTTCCTTGAGTCTGGTTACCAGCTCGGCGTTAGCTTCGCAATAATTTGGAGGCAGGCACACATTGGCATCTTTGTATATCACAGTACATAGCAGGGGCGGAGTGGGACCAAAATATCTACCGGGACATTTTGTAGACCACCAGCCCTCCATGGTATAAAAAAAAAGAAAGAAATGACTACACAACATGAAATACCAAGTGTTATAATAATTATTATTTTTAAAAGATCTTTAAGTCAACAACAGTCCCTAGTTTCAAGTAAGCTAAAGCTTAATTTGGTTGCCAAGCAGTTTCTTATAAAATGATTAAGCCTATAGGAGAGAGGGATGTTTAATGTGACAAAATGTCAGTCATCGTGTGATGACGAAAATATAACGAGGCCTGGACTACTTGTTCTGAGCATGTTGTCAGTGAACAGGCTGTATGTTGGCTAAGTTGCAGACACTCTGTAACAAAAACGTTTTCACGAAAACCTAGGGTATGGCAAAAATTCTTCGTACAAGAAGGCCATTCTCAAATAACAAATCTATGAAACCACATATGTGTACTCCATCAACTTGTACAAAATCATACTGACTGCACGAATGTACACTTACTGACAACAATACGGAAGCAATACAAATGAAAAACAAAAATAGAAATCATGGTTGTTTAAAATGCTTTTCAAATGTTGTAATTCTTAACTAAGTGCAACTCCAGCTACAGATAAACTAAAACAAGATAATATCAAAACAAAATATACTGTGACATCCCTTCACAAATCTTGTCATTGCAACCGCCAATAAACACTTATAAACACACAATAAAGACTTTTAAATGATGTGATAAAGCACACGTAGTTAACCAACTAAGACTATAACACTAGTAAGTAAAACAGGGCTAAATGCAAAAACAAGTCTTACCTTTTGTAGTCGTGCAGTTTTCATTCCACAAGTGGCCATATTCAAAAATGCGCGCAAATAATTAATACAATTCACTTCGACTGCGCTACAATTTCCCAGTGAAAGAGAACATGTATATTTATTCACAGAGAACAAATCATATTACTTCTGGAATAATGTATGCAATATGCATAGCGCGAGTGTGGGGGAGAACCAAGTCTGTTTGAATGTTAAAACAAAAAAGGAGTTTACTTGCGAAAATAAAGATTACAACAGCAGCAGTCATCATGAGACCTCCTGCAGGGGAAGGTTGGGGAACCCCAATGTTCGACTTCAAGCTGCGCTGCAAGAACGACAGGCTGATGACATCAAAGTACTGCGAGGGTGAGTCGAGAAATCATCGGAAGAGTTTGCTTTTGAACCGCTCTCGCGGCACGTTGATGTCATCCGCTTGTTGGTTCCTATGTTATAGCATAAAGTCGAACACACGTGTAAATTATCCCTATTAGTGATGTACCAATGTTCAGATATGTTCTACTAAAAATATTTAAAATTAGATTTAATGAGCATCATTATAGCCTGTTGATTTCTGGTGTTTTGTCTTATCTGTGGGTGAACGAGGATAAGCTTTTTTTATTGGTTGTTGCGTTAAAATGTACCCAGATACAACAGTGCTATTTTCTGATTGGCTATTGTGTAGCCTCTTTCTTTTTTTTGATTGGCTGTTAAGCTGCACTCTCGACTGGAACTCCAGGGGAGACGGCTTCTTGATAGAGCGGTGCGGCCAGATACATTTTGGGCGCTGCGGCATATTAAATATATGATTAATAGTTTTTCTGCATGAGACCGGCCCTCAAAACACTACCGGCCCACCGGGAAAAGTCCCGCCTCTCCTGATTGCCACTCCGCCACTGGTACATAGTAGATTGGTCATCTCGCGCTTGTAGTTCTTTTTAAGCATATCTTTAAAAAGGTTGGTACCGTACACATACCCCATCTGACCATTGCGAAGTTGTTCGAATGATCTTTGTGCCATCTTTTTCAAGAATCCGTAGCTTCGTAGACAACTTTGCTTGCTTGTTTGTTTCTGAGTTCAAACACCTTCTCAGCAACAAAAGGCTCGTGTCCACAGTTTCTGCCGCGCTGCGTTTGATAGTTTGTTTGTGAATTCGGACACCTTCGTAGCATCAAAAGGTTCCACAGTTTCTGCAAAACATAAAACAGACCTCTGGTGTGTGCGAATCCGGCACGGTTGTTCAAAATTGTTCTGTGATGTGTTAATCCGGGGTTAAGTTTTTGGTAAAGGTTTTGTGTTCAGAAGGAGAGCTTCTCATCTATACAGGCCTCATTCTTCGCTTCACAACCCCCGCGGCGTTGGTCGTTTGGTCCCCTACCACGTGATAACTGCCAATCCACACACACACACCCTATATCCTCTGGGGGTTTTGTGCTGTAAATCGTAAAGCTATAGACGCTGATTCATCTTAAACCTAACCTAATATCAGTTTAGATGTTCAAATAGTATATTTTTATTTTATTTAGTAAAAATTAAGGTTTACCTATTTAACGTAAGTACGTGATTTTAATGTTATGTAGAACCATGTCCTAAATGTTGTTGTGGTTATAGTTAGCTTTATGGATGCACACAACCATGTTTAACAAAATCATACAAAAAGTCTCTGTGTGCCATGTCAAATTTGTTAAATGTTTTGTCTTTAAAGAAATGATTGTTGTCACGTAAGTGACAACCTGGATTATAACAACATCAAACTTTGATAAATAATATTTGCACCCATTTTATTGTCCTCTAAGGGACTAACAGAAGGGTTTAAGTCGTCATAGGATGTGTGATGAAATGTCTTAAAACTTCTAAGTTTCTTTAAATTACAAATAAGAGATAACGTGCTTTAATCTGTATCTGAGTAAATAAGCCTGAAATGTAAAATAAACCTTTTACTTTTTGTCAATGGGTACTGAATTACATTTATTTTACCAACACAGAGGTTTAGAAACAGTACGGTCTGCTGAACACCGCTGTCCAGACACGCTGGGGGTGGTCTGCTGGGTGATAACGGATGGTGATAGAGAGAGACTGAAACTGATCGTCCAAAACAACAAACTTTTTTTCCACATCAATAAATATGACGAACACTCGCAAGACAAGAAACACGCACTGGAATAACATGTTCAAGAAACCTTTTATTTTGACAATGCGTACCGTGTTACATTTATCGTAAATACACATGTACACACGTGGATATTAGATGACATTAATGAATTCAACCCAGAAGAGGGTGTGAAATGTCTTAAAACGTTTAAAAGGTTCTTAACGCCAGATGTAAGAGCGCATTAGCGTACGTTTTCTGACAACGTTGGTGCACGCATTCACATGTTTTAATCAGAGACTTGATTAAAGAAATCCCTAAATCTAAAATAAAACCCTTATTATACCGGTGCGGACAGAATTACATTTTATTGTGTAATAAACACATATTCACAGTTGATTTTAAGGTGTCATTATTTTAAAACAAACCCCAGAAGATGAATTGAAAATGTCTTTAATCGTTTAAAAAAGTTTCTTAAAGATGGATATGAACACGCATCCGCGTATGTTCTCTATTGTAAACGCAGGAACGCAATCTAATGGCGTGAACAGAATATTGTGCATGAAAAGATTAAGATTTTATTTAGATTAAAATAAATACCCTTTAGTCTAAAGAATATAGTATTGACGGGACCCCGATGATTTTGGCACAGCTCATTGCTATACACGTACTGAGTATTTCATTAAATAAAATTGTGATGTTACAAACTTTTAGATACTGCATTGTCTGCCATAAAATAGGTTGTGATCTAAAATAAACCTTTTACTTTTTGTCAGAGTTACCATATTACATTTTACCACTACATTTTTAAAAGACTCTAACTAGATTACAAACCGCCCCTGTTGTGAATTATCTCAAACACCCAGACGCTCACAGAGCAGCTTCTGTTTGAGGCTGATCAGAAAAATATAGCTTATAGTTAAATAGATAATAGCAGTTTTAAGTTTAACCAGTTACAAATAAAATATTTTATTCTTGCGTGACTTTAAAGAAGTCTCTTGACAAAACAAACGTAATATCAAGTTGTATTTATAAGATACACGCAGTCAATTGACCTAAAATCTAAAATAATACTTTATTTTTGTCAGAGCAGACAATATAAGACTCTTTGTATAATATACACATATTCACACATGTTTTAAGAAGCCTTTAATTAAAAATAAACGCCTAAGATGGGATGAACACGTCTTAAAAACATTTAAAAGTTTATTAACGTCATATATAAGTTCTCTGTCACCATCGGCGCGTGTCTTATTCAGAGACTTGGTTAAAGAATCCCCTAAATCTAAAATAAACCCCTATTTTACCATAGTGGACAGAATTACATTTATTAAGTTTATTTTAAAACGGCAGATATGTACGCTCACCCGGCGCGTTGTCAGGCACCGCCAGAGAGTGATCTTTAATACGCGTGAAACTATAGAGCAGGTCATGAAAAGATTCACGGACCTCATGAACCGTTTAAAATTGTATTTAGTTTAGACTTTCGTCTAAAGATTACAGTATTGACGGCACCGAAGGTTATGGCTTAGGTCAATGCTTAAACTATACACGTATACGGAATATTTAATTAAATAACTTGTGATGTTACAACCAAAAGTTTTAACTCTTTCCCCGCCATTGACAAGATTTCTTGTCAATTAAAAGAAAACGCTTCCAATGACGAGATTTTCCGTCTTTCCACAATACCGCTATTATCCACCAGGTGGCGCCCTTCCGCAACGTTTTAAACCCGGAAGTATTGCCCTATGGCAAGCTGCTGCATGTCCGTGTCTGTTTTAAAGATCGCTCTGAATGGGATCTCTATGAAAAGGCCGTCACAAACATGGAATTATCTCTGCTTTTTGCTCAAAATGTGGTGTTTTTGCAGAAACCTACCCATATTCAAAAGCTGATTACAAAAGAACTACTCAAGGTGGGATGAAACATTTGTTTTTGTTTGAAAGCAGAGGGTCCGTTCTTTCATTTGGTATATTGTATGTTTATATATCTGAAGAAGAACATTTTCTGGAAGGCATTAAACTTTGGTGAAAATCATGAAAAACGCTGGCGCTGGCTGGCAACTTTTTAAAAAATGCTGGCGGTGAAAGAGTTAATCAGAGCCTTGTTCATGATTTGTCTAAATCTAAAATAAACATTTACTTTTTGTCACCATAATGGTGAATTATTTTACCAACATTGAGTTTTAGAAATCTTTACTCGTTTACAACACGCACCCGCTGTGAGACACTCAGTGGTGAGACGCGCACGTGCTAGAAAGGAGGGAGGGAGGGAGAGAGAGACGCTGGCGGCAACTGTCAGTCCAGAACAGTCTAAAACAATAAAACTTTTTTTTGACAGCAATAAACATGACAGCATACGCTTGACATAAAACACACACAGGAAAAACAACCCCCGCTAAATGACATGTCGTAAAACAAGCACAGTCCGGACACTCGCTGTCAACACTAGACAGCTTGTACACCGTTTGATTGATATTCCCTCCCCCTGTCAAACACGACCTGTCAGAACACGACCTGTCAAGGGGGTCATAAATCATTAGTTTGACAAATGGTGGCCCGCTATAACTACTTCTATATATCCTGCTAACCTTTAAATTCAGCTCTGTGTATTGTACTTTACTGATCTACTTCACACAAACCCAGAATTAGGTGAAATAAATCTTTCCAAAATTAAATAAAAATAAAAAAAAGTTCAATAAACCAACTATTCAAAGTAGTTCTTCAAAATACAGTGCAAAATACAGTGTAAAAGGTTCAGTACACCAACTGTTGAAATGTAATGCTTCAAAAATACAGTTTCAAAATACAGTGCAAAATATAGTTCAAAATACAGTTCAAAAATGTTTAGTACACCAACCAGTCAAAGTTATACTTCAAAAAATAGAATTCAAAGTCAACATACCTGGGTGAGCATTATAACGCAACATCATTCTTGTTACCTCATTACAGAACTGGCAGGTGCTGGAGCGTCCGAATATGGCAGGGTATCAGTTAGTCTATCCAACCTATTGAACTAGAAATCTCTCTCTCTCTGGAAATAGAGAGTAGAAGAAAAACAGTTTCGAATATCAGCAACAAATTAGATAAATGTTCACGCGGAGGGTTCCAGTAAGCGAAAATGTCTCTTAAAGCATGAAAAATGTGAAGAGTTTTTATTCAAAATAACAACTGTTCTCAGTTCAAAGTGTACTTACCGGTATGTAGAGTCCGTTCAAAAAGGAAAATTATTTCCAAAACATTGAGAAAAGATATAACTGTAGAACTTCCAAAAAGTCTTTCTTTGAAAAATGGTAATATATACAAAGAAAATCCTTTAATGAAAAACCCCAAAACACAGGTTCATCACTCAAAATGGAAAAAATCAGTAGCTCACTGTCAGAAGAGCATCAGCGTCTGTAATGCTGTTTGCATTCACTCAGCAGCATTAACGCATCAGGAACAGCACGTGAGACTTGGTTCTCAAAACAATGAGAGCAAACGCAGTTCGTTCAAAAATCACTTTGAGCTCAAAACGACAAAAATACTGTCCGTGGATTTCTTCCGGATATCAACTGTAGTCGAATAAAAATGAAGAAAACTCACAGTACCTCGATTCTCATCAGGCAGAGACAAAAACTCACTCAAACGCTGTCTCCGTGAGCGTCACTGCCCCCCCAGCAGCGCGTGCACACACACACAGCTGGATACACAGCATTCTCACTACCGTGATATTTTCCGTGACAACACAAGCTCGGTCCAGCTCTTCGTCAGCTCACTTCGATACTCGTCTAACGTCAGCCACGAAAATAAACAAAGAAATCACGAGAATGTCACTATATTTACTTCACTCTATGCGCCCACAGCACGCTCTACACGTGTGCACATTAAACTTCACGCACGTACGCTTCACTTCCCGTCTAAGTTTCTTTCGTAAAAAAAAAATTTCAAAATACAAGTCTTTGAATACCTCCACACATGTGGACTTACATAGATTTTGACCTTATGGTCTTCCATAGTCACTTCCCGGCCTTAGAGGCATGCATCCGTCATAAGCCTGATGTGACGACCCTGAGCCCCCAATATTGGCCTTCATGGGAAAGGAACCATGGTTTCTTCCATAATACTAAGGCACAAAGCATCTGCGTGTGACCTTGATCATGAGAAACGGGTTGCCCCTCAGGGAACCCCATGGTTAAAGGATGGATTCTTTACGAGCAGGAGACAACCGTGCCTGCAGTCGTTGAAATCCATACTACTCCCAGAAAAGAGGTCCTCTGTACTGGAGAAGCACACTTTTCCTGGCATTTAGCTGATTGGACATTTTTGTCATTTTGGCTTTCCATAGCCGATCCTCAGCTTAACAGAAATGCCTCTGTCATTAATGTCATGCGACAACAGTCCGCACCTCACCCCGGGCCTTAGACAGAAACCCAGCATTTTTCCATATTCTTAGGGCACGAAGACATGTGAGCATAACCCTGAACATGGTAAAAAGGCCAACACTGGCCGAAAGGAACCATTGTTTCTTCCATAATACTAAGGCACAAAGCATCTGCATGTGACCTTGATCATGAGAAACGGGTTGCCCCTCAAGGAATCCCATGGTTAAAGGATGAATTCTATACGAGCAGGAGACAACCGTGCCTGCTATCGTAGAAACACCGCCTTAGCGGACGCGGATCTTTGAACTGGTCGGTGAAGAGAAGGGCTGTGTTTACAACATATATCTCCTCAGAGGTAAAACATTGCATAGGGCTCCCGTTCGGGTTGGAAGTGACCGCAATACCTGCTTCCAAAGCCTCGCGAGGCAGAGCTTTCACAGTCAAAGTACACTACACTACCTCAGTGGACGCAGGACTTAAGCCGCGAGAAATGCGATTATTGTCTTGACTCATCAAAACAACGACACACAGCCCGAGTGGTGTGTGGCTGAGTTTTAGCATGTTCGAAGGGCTCTGGCAGCTTATCGTGCGGACGCTCTTCTGGCCATTCGGATTAAACTTCGACACATGCAGCTCGTATACTGAGCTTGATTAAATCATATATGGCAGAGGGAGGATAGCTGTGCATCCTCACTACCCTGTACTCGAATATATCAACCCCCTCAGGGGAAGATTATACTAGATCACGTCCCTCTCAATGATAGGAAGTAGCTGCAACGCAGGCTTCCACACCCAGAGGAGGAACAACAGAGCATTTTGAAAGGTAAGTTATCATAATGAACACACGTCACACCGCTCCCTCAAGAGCGGCGTGAGCGTGCTCAGCTCCTAAACTTTCTGATTTCTTATTTTCCTTCATTATCAGCCACACAGTTAAACTATTCAGTCACACAGTTTAAGCTATACAAACACTCTTGATACACACACACATAGATAGCCGCTGAGGCTTAAAAAGATAAAGTGGGCATTCCTTTCTGCCGTATTTATGCTCTCTGGCTTCCGTGTTCCGTCTATGACGTCACGCCCAACCATTGGTCGAATTTGATATAAATACTCAGACGCCGTCACGCTGTAGGCATTCCCCATAGCATCAGCTCTGATGCAGCGTCGAAGTTCCCTATAATAAGCCTGATTTGACTATTTAAATTCTTCATGGAATACTAAGATCCATGGCATCTCAGCTGTACAGTAATCTCTTCATTCTGTCACCTCATGGACATGTTGTCTCTCACCTGTAACATTTATCCACAGTCCATCACTGTAGTCTGTGTAATAGTCTGGTTTTCCTCTTCCAGCTCTACACCAGTACTGACCTCCATCTGAAACTTTAACACTGTGGATTGTGTAGTTTGTTTCTGTTGTTGTCTTCTCAGTGATTTGTGTGTTCTTGTACCAGTAAAACTTCCATCCAGTAGACCAATGATCAATGTGACACTTCAGAGTCACTGTGTTACCTGTCAGTACAGATCCTTCAGTATCTGATGTGAGTTTAGGTTTTGGTTTTATTTCTGCAGGAGAAAACACATTCAGATTCAAAGGGTGATAAAACACAAATGAGACAATAGTCACACTAAACTAGAAAAAACAGCTACAAAGAAGACAGGACTGTGACAACATAATCCTGCTTTATTTACACTTTACACCTGAGCTACTGTAATGTGCGGTTCATGCCACCTTATGTAAAATTATGTGATAAACAACAAATACAATAGTTGTTTAAAAACAACTAATATTATGCTGATAAAAATATGCTTCCAGTACAGAAAAATGTGATTACAGTACAGAATATAAGAAATAACTGCATAATGTTTATAATAGTTCTTAATTTGCTCATTAATGCATGTAAAATAAAGTATTGTGAACTTGAGATTTTTAAACTGTTAACTGCACAGTATGTGCTGCAAACGCAGCCGGTGTGAAAGCAGCAGCAAACGCTCTCCTCACGCTTGCGGTGTGAAACCGGCGTTACTTTTACTTAAAGCTGCAGTCCGCCCTTTTCCTCTTTGTCACCATCTCTGTTTAAAATCTGCAGTTGCAGCTATTCGCAGAATAATCAACTTAACATGGGTTGTATGTCACCTACCGGAGCGGGCCTCTAATGCCCCTCCGGACGTTTCACCTCGAGGAGGTCCCCAAAAGCACCACCAATGACCAGACACGAAACCAGATAAGTAAAATTAGAACAACTTTATTTAAATTATTTAAAAGCAGACGTGGGGCTTTCGGACGTAACAGTAAAGTGTAACTCTTTAACTTTACTTTCAGATCTCCAACTTGTACATAGAGTTTACTCACGCTACCTTCTGTTTTCTTTCACAGCGTGGAGGGGTAAAGAGGGAAACGGCACATCACCTGACCATAGGACCAGAACGGGCGGCTGGGTGTAGACTCGCTCTCCGCCTTGTCAGTACGTTCAGTACAGCTTAGCATCTTGAGAACGCCATTCGAGCCCGTCACGGTGAGTGAGATGTAGTTCGTCCGCCTCTTGGTCTCGTTCTGCCAGCCGCTTCCATTGTTGGAACACCCACCGCTTCGTGCTTCCACAGTGGGGCCACTATAACACAAGCTCTCAGCCTTTCCACACACAGTTAGTCTTCACTTCAATAGTTCGCTTTACAACAACAATGTGGGTACTCACGACTTTGTTCTTGGTCTCTCTCCTCACAGCTCTTTGTTTCCAGGTTAGCAATGTATGACTTTCTGGCAGCATTCACCATACGCCGACTTCAGGCAAGGCTGGCTAATGTCATACTATCAGTATCTCGTTTAGGGAAACTCTCCGGTGAAACGCTGCTCTTCTTAAAGGACAAGTTCGGTATTTTAGACTTAAAGCCCTGTTTTCAGATTGTTTATGGTGAAATAGAATGGTTTTGACTGAAATTTCGACATTTTCGGCTGCTCTGAGAATTTTCGCGTGTTTGTGTTCCAGCTCAGACCTCTACAATGGGTTTAATGGTGCACTGGAACAATCCTTCCTAAAATCCATTAAACTTTCGTTTTAAAAGACGTGAAACTCGCCGAGTGGTCAGGGGTGTTCACTAGTATGCTCACACAAAAATCGCTACAAAAGATGCTTTCCAACAGCTGTTTTAGCATTCGTTGTTAACTTGTGGACCTATTTTTCCAAACGCCTCACACCCGCACATTCTTCCGCTTAGAGCTTGAATAATAGACACTCCAGCCCAGGTGGTGGCGCTAATCCGCCTTTGCCAATTGCAAGAATAGAAACAAAGTTCCCGGCGCGGAGTAATACCGTACCTCACAGCACAACTAATACAAGTCAATGGAGTTGGTAAAAACTACGATAAAACCTGTTGGAATGCGTCTTTTGGAGCGATTTTTGTGTGAGCATACTAGTGAACACCCCTGACCACTCGGTGAGTTTCACGTCTTTGTAAATGAAAGTTTAATGCATTTTAGGAAGGATTGTTCCAGTGCACCATTAAACCCATTGTAGAGGTCTGAGCTGGAACACAAACACGCGAAAATTCTCAGAGCAGCCGAAAATGTCGAAATTTCAGTCAAAACCATTCTATTTCACCATAAACAATCTGAAAACAGGGCTTTAAGTCTAAAATACCGAACTTGTCCTTTAATAATCCACTTATCTTTACTTTGTGTTCAGTCCGTCCCGTCCGTCTTCACCCACAATGTCGCTTCTTTGTCCACACGCCGCCTCGCTGCGTATTTACACGTCCATCATCAAACACAACCGACCTCTTCCTGGTTTCCTGATGCTCCTTTAACAGACACTCACAACTCCTTCCTTTTTACCTCCTTATGGCCCGCACTCTTTCCGCTCGCTTCAAGCGATCCCCGGATCAACGGCGCCTTCAGTCTCTTCAAAGGAGTGTATGTCTTCGTCCACCCTTGGCAGAACGGAGCTCGCCCCGAAACCAACCGCCCTAGGCGGAACTGTATCTGCCCAAAGTCAACCGCGCTGCACTTGCGTTTCTGCAGATCTATTTATATGTCTCCTCTTCACACATCCTCCAATCACGAGTGGCCACAATAATCCCTCACACCTGTTGCTCGTAGAGCCATAATTTGGGTTGTCAGGGAGACCAGGAAGTAAGGGTGTTTGAGAAATTCGGTCTGGGCGGAAACCATCTTCAGGCGAAACCAATCTTCGCCGCTTTTGGTTCCGCCCTATAATAGTCACCCTGTGACATGTACATCGGCACGAAACAGCGCAGATGAACAAGATGTATTGAGGAGAATCCTTCAATCACCGGGTCCCTGTGGATACTGTCATCCTGGCTAGCTTCATTGTCTGATTTTTTTATCAAATTTAAAGACTAAATACTGCATATTTGGATGATAAACTTTATATACACACGTAAGTAAGATCTTCAGTTATGTCTGGACAATGAGGAAAAGTAAAGAAGCGTTCATCTTAGTTAGATACTTTATCCCAGTGGGAAACTTTACAGATCAATGGAAGATTGACCAAAGGATGATAATTTCTAAATTCATTTATTTTTTATTTATATTTGCTGTCATGTAATATTCTTATTACACGTCACGCGGGTAATTACACGCGTCCGTGTATGTTGTTTACAAACGAGGATGCGGTACTCACGTGGCATGTATTTCTCTACATGTCGTGTAGGTGAACGTGATTTCACCAAGTAAACACAGAAGCTTACCAGTCAGTCGATGGGCATCTGAAAACAGCTTTTTATATAACTAAGCACTGCAGATGTTCACCAAGTGCTGTGAGAAAAGGCTATAAATATCCACCTCCATCATCTTCACACGCAAACCTACTGGCCGGGTCTCCTCCTTTATGTGTGCAGAAATTACATAATGATGCAAACACGTGCTCGAATTTCCAGCGGAAATCCACCAGTACCACTGGAATTAAAATCATTAATACAAGCTTACCGTTTTGAATTGAGCTAAGGTAAGCAGATAGTTTTGAACACTGGCAGTTTATGTATTTTCTCAAAAATGGCGCTGTTGTTTAACCAATGAGGTGGGTTTTTCACTGACCCCTGAAGGTCAGAGTGCGTAAGCACGTTGGAAGTGACTGTGCACGAGAGAACGACACGAGGAGCTGGATGAACGTGCGCGCACTGTCCAGGTAAAATAATACGTTAAAAGGCTGAAATTGAGTTTGCAAACTGTGTAAGGACACTGTACAGATAAGAGACTGTTAAGAAAAATACTCGTGAATTAACTCTGTGAGGATAGTGTGCGTGATCGTGCACGCGTTCACGTGAAGGACCAAGAAATGACGCAGTTCTTTTAATCTCAGTACAACGTGAGCTTTACGTGACTCTATAGTTTGCAACGTCACAGAAGATGAACTATTATAGTGTTTATTGAGCTCACAAACACCGTTGACACAGTCAACGCCAATAGTCATCTGCAGTGAGTACAAACGAAGAGAGTAAAGGCTTCGCGATTCTTCCAGAGAGACCGATGCTGTGTAGTGGCCTATGTTGCAACTCTGGATTGTTTACATCATCGGATAGTTTCGCACACCGTTGTTCGTGGATGGATGCTACTGAAAATCGGATCGGCTGATCTGATAATTGTGTCTTCATGACTTTGTTCTTCACTTTCCCTGTTTCATTGGATTTCGTGAGTAAACTTACACACATTCACATGCGCTCCAATGTAGCGCGCCAACGAGAGACTTAAATCCCAGCTGGGTAATATTTCTTTTGTGGGGATATTTGGTTTTGTTTTGTTTACATTTGTTTGAGTGTTTCATATTGAGTAATTGCCTGTGATGTATGTGCACATTGAAGTGTGAGTTAACTTCTACTCTAAAGTTGATTCATGTGATCTGAATCTATTTGAAACGAATCAAATTAAAAGAAAACAAGAGTGAATCAGTTAATAAATGTTTTTGTTAATGGTTTATACAGCATAACATCTCCTGTGATTCTTATGTAAAGAGAGAGAGAGACAAAGTTAAAGGGGGCATGTAATATAATTTGAGATTTATTTTAAAGTGTTGTACTAATACCTTTACTATTTTTTGCTTATAGTTAAGTATTTTCTGAGTAAAAGAAGTGAACATTTACAAGAAAACTATCATCTGAAGGCCGGGGTGAATTATATTAGTTATTTTTGGTATTACTTTGGTATTAAATATTATACTTTAAGTAAATTTAGATGTGCCTCTCATGTGTAAACTTAAATTGTAAGTTTCCCTAGACATAATTTGAGCCAGTTAATCGGTGAGAGGGCTACATTTGTATATATTTTTAAACCCAAATAAGTGCCGGACTGCAGCTTTTATGTAACTATAAAAAAATTTATATCCAATATTAAAAAATACACAATATGATTCTATGCTTTAGAATGTAGTGAAGAAACATTTTCCCAGGACAAACACCCCAGGTAGCCAAAACAGTTTGGCCCAATAATGGCCCAAATCCGGCAGGCCAGAAAAAAAAACACGGCCCAGTTCCGGCTGCCAGAAAAGGGCCAACTCTGGGATGAATGACGCCCCAGAATCGGCCCAAGTACACTGGCCCATGTCCGGGTGCCTAAAGTGAGCCGGCACTGCCAGCACAGTGCCAGAATCACGCCAGCTAAAACTGTACACTCAGCCAAAACTGGCCAATGTCCGGGTGCTTAAAGTCAGCCGACACTGCCAGCAAAGTGCCAGAATCATGCCAGGTTAAACTGTACACTCAGACGAAACTAGCCCAAAAAATTTTTTAAAGTGTTTTTTCCACAAAACAATACTTTATAACCTTAGCCCTTAAGATGGCATGTACTTATCCCTTCTTAAAAAAACTTTTATTACATTTAGTTAAAAAAAGTTAAACTGCACATTAGAAGTTCTATCCTCAATGTTTGTGATGCTTTTAATGTGTTAAGTGTCACACTTTACTGTAGGTGTTTAAAAAAGAAAGAAAAATATACAGTATGTTTACATGTTTATTTGAAACATAACATTACATTAATAAAACATTAATAAACATCTGGACACTCCTCAAGTGTACCCTAAAAGAAGGAAAGACTGAGAGAAAAGAGATAAGAGGGGGAACAGAAAATGACTCATGGTTACTTCATCAGATAGACTGAAGGCATTAATGTTAAATTGGGTAAATGTTAAAGGAATAGTTCACCCTAAAATAAAAATTCTGTCATCATTTACTCATCCTCATGTTGTTTTAAAGGTAGGGTAACAGATTTGATCCTGAAAGATTTTTAGTTATGCTGGTTAAGAGGCTGTTTACACTTGGTATTAAGATGCGTGTTCACGTGCGCTCACCTCCTGTCTGTAAACAGCAAGAAAAGCAAACTTTTCTGCTGAATTGACAACCTGTACAGGAGCCACAAAACGAAAGGCATCTTTTATAACAACAACAGCAAAAACTGCCTGGATCAGCAAGAGCAAAAACCCAAATTAACATCTGTAACTTTACTGCTTTAGCACGAGATGCAAACAGCTGCAGGAGGCAAAGGGTCTGAAAGGGTCGTTGTTTATTTTGGTAAGGTAGGTACGCGATATGTTTGTATTGAGATGGATTCAGATATTCTACTTTGATGAAACATTGTGTTGCTTATGAAATTTGTGTTCGTTTACGGATTAGCATAACGATATAGTTACTACGTCTACACAACCGAACGTGTGCTTAAACTAATTCTGATATAAACCAGTTGTTTATGTTGGTTATTTTGGAAGTGTTATTCACTTTGTACTGCAAAGTTTTCTCACTGGTGAATGAGACATGAAATGTGACCGTCTGATCTGTGCATGTTCATGAAAGAGGCGTGACTTTGGATGGCGATTTGACTTAAAGGCGCTCTAAGCGAATAATGTGCGACGTCACTTCCTGTTGATGTTTGAACTGTTTTCAAACAGACAGAGCGTAGCTAACTCCTCCCCCTCCCCCACCCTTCCGTGCTTTCATGAACGCGCCCAACCCCCACCCCCAAATCCTTCTTGCCGTTTATTGGCTGGAATACTTTGTTTTGTTTTGTGCTGGCTAGGTTTGGCCATTTGTTGATATTGCCGTTTGTGAAGCCTGGGCTGTCTACAGAGATCGCGTTTTTTTACAGTTTGATCAGCGGACAGGCAGCAAGCAGATAGTGAGGAGATGTTTCCGGTATGTAACAAAAAATGTTTTATGGTCTAAAACGCTTCAATTCGCTTAGAGCACCTTTAAGGGTGGGATCGTGATTTCATTACTAGGCGGCTACCGTTAGCATTTTTCAAAATGTGTTACCCTACCTTTAAACCTGTATGAATTTTTTCTGATGAACACAAAAGAAGATATTTAGAGTAATGATGGTAAACACACAGCAGATTGTAACCATTGACTTCCATAGAAGGAATAAAAAAATATGATGGAATTTAATGGGTACCGTCACCTGTGTGCTAACCATCATTTATCAAAATATTTTCTTCATCATATATCACAATACTTTCAAAATACTTTTTCCTACTATGGAAGTCAATGGTTACAATGTGCTGTGTTTTTACCATCATTACGCAAAACATCTTAAAGGAACAGTATGTAGGATTGTGGCCAAAACTGGTATTGCAATCACAAAACGTGTGGCTGAAACTGGTGCTGCAATCACACAGCTGGTGGCCAATATACCAAACGACAACATAAACATCAGTTGAGGGCTGCAACTCCACTTTTTAAATGACAATATCCTGGCCGGACTGCTGTTGTCAGTGATATAAGTATTTGAAATGAAAAGGATTTCTTAATGTCTAGTGACATTTCAGGGCCATTTAATGATTAATTGATATAAATTTCTTACATACTGTTCCTTTAATTTGTGTTCATCAGAAAAAATCATGCAGATTTAGAACAACATGAGGATGAGTAAATGATGAAAGAATATCTATTGAACTATCCCTTTAACAACAATTGAAATACCTTGAATTTGCTTGTTTTCAGGCCCGCTCTCTTATTCTTTTTGCATCTCTGTCAGATGCAAGCTGCAGAAGTTTTTACGAACTTTTCTACTTCACCATCTGGTGCACGAACAGTAGTTGAATTTCTTCTGACAGATTCTTGAAAAGAAACAAAATTATTTAATTAGGTAAATGCAAGCATGTTAGTTTAACCCTGGAGAACCCAAGAACCCTTCTCTTAGAATCAATTAACACTGGCCACATTTGACCCGTGGGTTCTCCAGGGTTAAATGTTACCTACAAGCTATTCTGCTTCAAAAACAATGACAGGTACTTTAGGTTGGAAGACTTATAGCTTCATAGATTAACATTGTAATGGCTTTATATACAGTGGCAAGAAAAAGTATGTGAATTTCACAGTTTTCTGAACAAATTTGTCATAAAATGCGATCTAAACTTTATCTAAATCAAGGGCATTGATAAACATAATGGGGCGGTTTCCCGGACCAGGATTAGCTTAATCCAGAACTAGGCCTTAGTTTAATTAGGAAATATAATTAGTTTTAACAAACATGCCTTACTAAAAACATTACCTGTGTGCATTTTGAGGTAAAACAAAGGGCACTGATGTATTTAAAGATATGTAAGTGCAAGTTGTTTTCAGTTTGGAGAGCTCTTAAAACTGTTTAAGTCTAGGACTAGTCTAATCCCTGTCCGGGAAACCGCCCCAATGTGTCTATAAATAATTACACAAAAACATTCTGATCTTTCATGTCTTTATTGAGAACTACCAAAAAACATCTTAGTGCTTGTGAAAAAAAATGTGAACCCTTAATTGAATGACCTCAAAAAAGCCAATTGGAGTCAGGTTTTAGCACAGCTATGGCCCTATTGTTTTTTCCCCAGATTCAGTTAAATATTTTCTCAAATTCCGTGTTTTTCGTTTTATTCTGGATTCTGGTTAAATTAAATTTCAGTAATCAAAAAGCACATCTTATCAACTGAAAACATAACAGAAAATTAGCAGATCCACCACTGCAGTGAATATACTGTACTGTATGAGTGTGCGACTGTGCGTTTCCACAAGGTGACGTGCCTGTTTACCAGCATGTATAGCTCGTATATGGTTCTCAGACACGAGGGCTCACTAAGTTTTCTTTCTTGTTTAAGTGAACATAAACAGCTGTATGTTTATTAGTATATTGAAGCAGTGCCGTCTTAAAGCTGTCTTGGGTGTTCAAAGCTGTCTTGAGTGTTCAATGTTCATTCATTATACAAAAAAAATGAAAACCCCTCACTACTATTAACTGAATAAATTTCACAGCTGCACATTTAATCCATACAGTGAGGACTGTGCAGTGTTTTATTTGTATTTATTGCTAAGGTTCATGTTAAAATCATGTTGACAGACAATTTCATAACTAATATATTTACATTTAATACAGATGCCTGAAAAGTAAAACAAGATGAGTATAGTATTATGATTAAGAGGAAATATTAAAAATTTGGTTGCTTTTCAGTAGCATTGTTGTAGTGACAGCCAAAATACATTGGCCTATATGTTATACACATGAGTAGTACAAAGTCCATTTCCTACTTTGCAAACTCGACACAACAACAAAAAAACTAAACAAAAATGAGTGGAAGAATATCCAAAGATGATAAATTGTGGACAAAAAGGTAGCACGAATTCCTTTATATGGAAGTGGTTTGGCTAGCTAAAAAACTGACGAGGCGCAGATTAAAATATAATGAACCCTCTTATTTTTGTGGCTTCAGTCATTGTTGGCATACTGTTTTAAAGCTGGAAGCATTAACAACTTACATCGAAATATATATCATTATCGTTCAATATGGATTTTTGCCATATTGCCCAGCCCTCCCTTATGCAACAAACATATACTGCAGTATATTGGAAAATATCATGTAATATATTAGGCAATATATTACCATATATCGGATTTAATATTTATATTTCCCAATATATTGTAATATATGCATAGAAAATATCATGTAATATATTAGGCAGTATATTCCCATATATAGGATTTAATATGTATATTTTCCATTATATTGCAGTATATGAATAGACCATACATGTATATATTGATACAAAATATATTGTAACCAAGACCAAAAAGGGCACTATGTTTTTCCATGTAATAGTTTGTCTTTATATGATTTAATATACTGCAATATATGCAGGGGCATCGCTAGACCCCTTTAACCAGGACACATGACCCAGTGTAAATCTTTTGTGCCCCGGTGTAAATTTTTAAGTTTAAATTTTAGCAGTTAAATAGTGTATTCCTTTACAAAGATAATCGCGGCAAAAACGGATCTATATGCAATGTAGTTACCCAATTTACGCTTGTAACGAAGCAGTCGCATTGACTCGTGCACGCACGTATCCATGTCCGCGCACGTCTTGCGCTCATCCGCATTGCACACAACCGCATTCAAAAGGTGATGCCACGCGAGTGACTTAGCTTATGAAAACATGACCAGACTAAAGTAAGTTTCTAAATAATAATAATAATCTTATTTTGACTCGATCATTATTGGCTTCTTTAGATGAACATGTTTTGTGCAAAGCAGGGAAAGCGAAGCAGACAAGAGAGATGATGAGTTTTAAGGAGGTAAGACAAACTACATCCTCACCCGATCAGGTCTGAAACATTAGAGGAAAAATCTCAGGAAAACCTTGTCAAGTCTGTAGAATTGAATTGTTGCTGAGACAGATGTAAGATGTTCTTAAGATTATCTAAGTGTACTTCACTGTGCTATTTTGAGGCACCATGAATATGAACTAACATGCACTTTTAACATACTATCTCTGTATAAAAAAACTTATTTAGTTAACACTTGTATTAATCTTGAACACAACTTTTATACAAAGATGGGTTCAAGTTTACTACAAGTGGTACATAAATACATTTTTTAAATACATTTTTAGCACATTTTAGTTCATATTTATGGTGTCTCAAAATAGCACAGTGAAGTACACTAAGATGATCTTAAGAACATCTTAATATACTAAAAATTTGTCTTTAGTACTTCTTAAGTACAAAATTAGTGTGCGAAAATAAAGCACTTAAAATACACTATGGAAGTGTACTACTTTTTCACCTTGGTTAACACATGAGTCAGTTTTGGTGAACTGTTACTTCAAAACTCTACACACAAATCCTTACATTTCTCAGTGCTTACACCATCTGGTCATATGGAAAGCACTAGCATTCAATACCGTTCACTCAAGTCAGCACAGCTTAGCAAACAATTACCAAGCTGGAAACACTAAAAGTCAAAATTGAACACACAGCAATCAGATCCTTCAATAGATACATAAAAGGGCCTGAATCTGTTCATTGAGCTTTGAAACAATGGATCCACAGAGAAATGAAGGAATAGGTCGAGGAAGAGGAGGAGGAAGAGGAGGAGGGAAAGAAGAAGGACATGGTGAAGGAGGAGAAAGAGGACATGGTAAAGGAGGAGGGAGAGGACATGATGAAGAAATAGGTCGAGGAGGAGTAGGAAGAGGAGGAGGGAGAGGAAGAGGCAGAAGAGTAGGGAAAGAAGGAGGACGTGGTGAAGGAGGAGGAAGAGGACATGGTAAAGGAGGAGGGAGGGGACATGATGAAGAAATAGGTCGAGGAGGAGGAGGGAGAGGAATAGGAGGAGGGAGAGGAGGAGGGAAAGGAGGAGGACGTGGTGAAGGAGGAGGAAGAGGACATAGTGGAGGAGGAGGAAGAGGAGGAGGACGTGGTGAAAGAGGAGGAAGGAGATGAAGGGCAAGGTGACAAGCAATTTCAAGGTGAAATACAAGCCACTCTAGTTGACCATGTCCTGGTCCATGGTATGACTATGAGGGAGGCTGAGCAACGAGTAAAGCCTAATTTGAGTCGCTTTACTTATGCCTCCATCTTCAGAGCCTTCAGGGAGGAAAACAGATAGGTGTACTTACAGTAAGACTGCTCTATACAGTAACTTTAGTGTGCATACACTGTTGGACTATGCTACTGGAATAAAGAAATGCATCAAATTGCCTTCCATACAGATAGACATATCAGCAGATGAATGCAAGGGGTGGATCAGGCAAGAGGATTTTACCCTTGCTGTTTGGCTAGGACCAATATAGCCTGTGATGTGGATGAGATTCTCTGGCCTGACCCAGAACTAAGACGGGATGTTGAGGCGAAATATTACAATTTACAGTTGTGCTGTGTATAGCACATGAATGAATAAAAATGCATACATTGATTGTGTCTTTTTGGTCATGTGAAAAGGTTTTTGAGGGGGAGAACCACAAGCAACTTACCAGTTTTGGATATATTGTTTTGAATTGATTGCACAAGTGTGTAATACTATATTGTAGTGTGTGTGTTTTTGAAAGCTTGTGTGTGTTGTCTGAGGGAAAAGTTTGGTATTTCAGTAAGAGTGAATGGTTTTGAGTGTAGAGCTTCATTTTGACCTGAAAATATGATGTTTGGAGTATTGTGTGAGACTTTATGGAATTGTCTTTACTGTTTTGAGAATATGAGGCATAGTTTCAAGAAATGTGTAATAATGTTAGGTATAACGAAGATTATACTTGTATATATGTATCTTTTGCAGTAACTGTTGAACTGTAGAATAGTGGGTTGAGCAAAGGACATTGTATAGAAGTGTTGCACACTTCTTGCACACAGCAGGCTTTCAAAAAAGTCAGCAAAAAATGGGGGGCCTGTGCCCCAGTAGAGCTTTATATCTAGCAATGCCCATGAATATATGGATGTGCTATGTATGTATGTATGTATGTATGTATGTATATATGATTTAACAATTTTTTTTTCTTTCCAAATAAACAACTACAGCATATTCATGAATATGCATGGCATATAGCCTAAAGAAAATATTAAAGACAAAAATCTGCATTACACAAATAACAGTTTTATTGAAACAGCAGAGACCTTTCTTTCATTTTCTACATTTGTCAGTACTCTACTCAGCACCGACTGCTTCAACCAGAATGCGTGCCAAAGGCGATGGAGCATAATGCTTGAGTAGGAAGCTGAGATTCAGGCGCGAGGAGAGGACAAGGACACATACCTGTGACTAGCAACAATGAGGCTGATAGGTCCTGACCAGAGATGTATAGTAACGAAGTAGAACTTCTTCACTGTACTTAAGTACTAAAAGACAGTATCTGTACTCTACTGAAGTATATATTTTTTCTACTACTTCCACTTTTACTTCAGTACATATTTTCGATGAGTTTAATACTTTTACATTTTTTATGTGCTGCATAGTTACTCGTTACACTCAAATGTTACGAATCATTCCAAACCCACATTATCACTGCCAGAGCGGTGATACACATTAGAAACACACACAGATCGTGTTCTAAACCAATCGGAGATAGTGAAGGGCGGACCCCTCCCTCCCTCTCACTCCCAAATATGAGCCGGGGTTGTGGACAAAGTGAAGCAAATAGAGAACCAAAGTGCGCGAGAAAGACAGAGAGAGAGAGAATGCGTGAGAAAGGGCGAGTGTGCGTGAAAGAAGGAAACTTAAGTTCATTGAAACACCTTGTACCTTTACTGTACCTATTACCATTATATCGACTAATATTTAATTATTTGGTTAAATTAATCTAAATTATCTGAACAGTCCTGTCTTTGTACTCCTGCTACAGCCAAAGGAATTGTGAGTGTCCTTTAGCTAAAACATTTGAAATAATATAAACAATATTATATTCAAACTTTTGACTGTTTTCTTTAATAACTACATTACACAATACTTGTACTTTTACTTTCAGTACTTGAGTAGTATATTTTAAAATAAACTACTTGCAATACTTAAGTACAAAACATGTTTAATACTTTAGTACTTCCACTTAAGTGCTGTGCTTAAAGAGCACTTCAACTTCTACTCAAGTCACTTTTTTGATAGAGCACTTGTACTTTTACTCAAGTCTGGGTCCCTAGTACTTTATACATCTCTGGTCCTGACCTACAGTATAGTCCTAACTCATACTCCTAATCAGTAGGTGGCGGTAATGCACCTAAAAGTTGTTTGCTAACCACCAAAAACTTGAGAAGGAGACTGATCGTTGGCATGCTCTCAACCCAGGAAAAACTTCAAGCTTTACAAGGTACATAGTTTTCAGAGGTGGTGCTTTCCAGTTTTGATTGCATCTCTTCCAGGAGAGATTTTTGTGAACCAGAGGGGAAGGAGTGAGAAGGGAGAGAGTAATCGTTGTTGTTTTGTTCCACAGATGCTGTTTTAAACCAGTTTCCACGGCCGAAGCTGATGTTAGAAAATCCATCAACAGTAGAATATGCGAGCTAAGACACCAGGTGAAGTGCAAAAGCATGGGTATATAAGTAATTTAAACCAGTGAAGAGCCAAGATGGACTCCTAGCCAGGATAAAGGCCTGTTCTTTTGGTAATTTATGTCTTTGCTTTTTCACATTGCCAAAGCTCCTTGAAAGTTTGTTTATATCTATTATTGTCTGTGCATTTTGTTTATATTGTATTTTTAACTGTATAACGGCACTGCTGAAAGTTTGAAATAAATAGACCTTTGTAATTTAAATTGCTTTCATTTATATTTTGTATATTTTCTGTTTTATGTCACTCTTTTAAAATGTAATTTATGTTAATGTAATGCAAGACATTTATGTAATGTAAAGCAAACCACATTGTCTGACCATGTGCAAAATCTCTTGTGGTTGTAATAGGTCTGTTTAGCTCTCTACCTCAAATTAGTTTTAGTATGTGTGCCTGATTAAAAGAAAATAAAGGTGGCTTTTGATAGATTATCCATTAGTCTGTGTTAATATGTGGTATAAATGTGTGTACATATTTTTATGTATATATTTCTATATAATTTTACATATTATTTAAAATATATTCTACAATATAGTAAACATACATGTGACACTATATCTGTACATATATTGTTAATACATTTTTGCATATCAATCGGAATACAATATGGTGGATATTTGTAAATATAATATTGCATATTTTGAGATATATAAACACATATATTATATTCACGTGCAATATATTAAAAGCGACAATTATTTATATTTATCAATATACTGCAATAAATTACATATATATATAGAATATATGTATCAACATATTACTCATGTATTTTACAATATACTGCAATATATTGCATACATAAAGAATATATGCATCAACATATTACTCCATATATTGCCAATATATACTGCAATATATTACATAGATAAAGAGTATATTTATCAACATATTACTCCATATATTGCCAATATATACTGCAATATATTACATGCATTAAGATTATATTTATCAACATATTACTCCATATATTGCCAATATATACTGCAATATATTACATGCATTAAGATTATATTTATCAACATATTACTCCATATATTGCCAATATATACTGCAATATATTACATGCATTAAGAGTATATTTATCAACATATTACTCCATATATTGCCAATATATACTGCAATATATTACATGCATTAAGAGTATATTTATCAACATATTACTCCATATATTGCCAATATATACTGCAATATATTACATGCATTAAGAGTATATTTATCAACATATTACTCCATATATTGCCAATATATACTGCAATATATTACATGCATTAAGAGTATATTTATCAACATATTACTCCATATATTGCCAATATATACTGCAATATATTACATGCATTAAGAGTATATTTATCAACATATTACTACATATATTGCCAATATATACTTCAATATATTACATGCATTTAGAATATATGCATCAATATATTACTTCATATATTTCCAATATATTATGGGATATATTAAATAGTATAATGAGATGTATTTAATCAATATATGAAAACGGCAATAATTGCAGTATTGTATAATATATTGCAATATATCGCTTACATATATATAATATATTTTTAGATAATATATCATGATATATATTACTTTGTAAATTTCACAATATATGGAGACACATTAAATATATTGTCATGTAATATATTGAGAAATATATGTTTGTTGCATAAGGGCTAGGCCGATGTATTTTGGCTGTCACTACAACAATGCTACTGACAAACAACCAAATCTTTTGTTTTGTTTTTATCATAACACTATACTCATCTTGTTTTACTTTTCAGGCATCTGTATTAAATGTAAAAATATTAGTTATTAGAATCTATGATTTAACATTAGCAATAAATACACACAAAACACTGCACAGTCCTCACTGTATGAATTAAATGTGCAGCTGCAAAAGTTGTTCAGTTAAGAAAAGTGAGTGATTTTCATTTTTGGGTGGAAAGAACATTTCTGATACTGTCACTTTAAGACCCAGAACAGCTTTAAGACTGCACTGCTTTAATATACTGATACTGACCCATCTAGCTGTTTATGTTCACTTAAACAAGAAAAGAAACTTAGTTTAGTGATCAAGCATGTGTTGACTGCGTGCTGTGTGCGTGCTTCGCGAGCCCTCATGTCTGAGGAACAGATGTCAAGCGTGCGCGTTGTGGGAACGCTGAGTTGCACACTCATACAGAACAGTATATTCAATGCAGTGGTGGAGCTGCTACTTTTCTTCATTTTTTCTAAATTTGTGAATGTCCTATAAATAATATATACTTTTTAAAGCGGTACGGATGTGTGCGTGGGCAAGGCGGACATGGAAAGAAAGTATACTGTACCTTTTCTGTCTGTTCTGTTCCAGCCTTTATTGGAACCTGCTAGTGCTCTGAAAAACACATGAAAGATCTGAATTTCTTGTGTAATAATTTTTAGACACATTATGTTATTTATGTATATTTATTCAGAAAACCATTACATTTACTTGCTAATGTATATATACATAAACATACAATACATATATAATATTGATGGCTCTTGCTTCGTTCTGAAACCCTAGATGGCAGTTTTCTTATCCTCGAACAAACTGTCATCACAAGGGCCATGTTTACATGCACAAAATTTTGTCAATCCGACTGAATTTAATCCGATGAAAGGTTACAACAATACAGTTTACATGCACCCTAAACATGTTTAAATGTTTGCACCTCAAAATGTTTGTTTTCATGTACATTTTATATAAACCGAACATCTGTGCAAGCGCACAGCCAGGGTTGGCAGCTTCACATATCAAAACCATCCCCATGGACATTCAAAATTAGCCCAAAAGCATCCCAATGACTTATCACAGCCCAAATACCAATAACTAATGAACAAAATCCTTTCATATCTGACCCGCAGAAAAAACAACTCGCAAAGACAGTTTAAACAGTAGCCCAAATCTGAACGAAAAAAAGAGAGGACTTGGCAATGCCACCCCAAAGCCAAACCAAAGCAAATAAGAGGTAAATATACAACGTGAACTTGAGCACAAATTTTCTGTGCACATGCACAATGTATTTTTGCATCCGACAAAATACTTCGATTGACGCATTTACATGCATACTTTTCTCCTGCTGATCGGATCACAGATTGGACTACACCACCCCTTTCAATACGATTCAAATTTGCATCCAATCTACCTCAATCGTATTGATTAAGGTTTTTACATGACGACTTTTTAATACGATTGAGCCATCAATACGATTACAAACTGATTAATTGGTTGCATGTAAACATAGCAACTAGAAACATAAGTACTAGAATAAGGGCACACCACTAAGGTAAAAAAAAAACGGTTACATGCCCAATTGTGCCAGTGTTGTATTATCGAGAAAGTTCATTATTATTTTTATACCTTTTTAAGCCTTGCCTATTTAAAATTGTAATTTTGCAAGATGCAGCAAAAGAGAACTCAATTTGGTTTTTAAGGGTTGTTTTGAGATTTTCAATTATATAAAAAAGTAAGTTTTCCTTACTCTTAATCACACACATCCACAGATAATTGTGTTTTCTCTACCATTATATTTATATTTCAAAATGACTGCAAATGCCAAATCCATAAACTGGAATTGTGATCTAATAAAATATCTTGTTATTATAGTTTACATAACAACGTTTACATATCAAAGTTTAGTTTAGACTACTTAATGTAAAGACTTTTTAAAGACTTGTTATTTGTAATATATATTTGTAGCCCTAAACAGGGTGTCGCACCCGTGGGGGATGTGGGTGTTTTAACACCCACACTTTTCCCGGTGAGAGGGTTCAACACCCACACTTTTTATGCAGTTTTGCAAGAACGCCTTATTAAAGTCGCTCCTCCGTTTCTCTGGCCGCTCTGTCTGCTGCGCTGCGCTGCATTCTCTCCCACTCCCCTCTCAAACATGACGCCGGTGTTGTGTCGGACTCAGTTCCCCCTATGTTTCCCTTTAGAGTAGTGGTTTTATAGCGTTTTCATCACGTTACATTTAGAAAGATTAAAGATTTGAATTGGTTATACTAAAATGCAATAATATCATGTATTTTATAATACAATTTATTAAATATTTCATACATTTGACAGTTTTCTATTAGGGTATTTCTTTTAAAATATAGCCTGTCTTTTTCTTTTTTTCCCTTTACTGGTTGTTTTTAAAATTTAATGTTTGCATACATAATAAATATATATTATACATATAATATGATTCATACTGTAAAAATAATTGACTTACCATTAAGAACAATATAGATACATTACAGAAATGCACACATATTCATCTCAGTAGCCATTAAAACTTTAAATATATAAATAATAAAACTTATAACGTGATAAAAACGCTATAAAAAACACTACACTGAAGGGAAAAATAGGGGGAACATAGGGGGAACAGACTTCGACACAACACCGGCTTTGAGTGTTACCGGCTGATGATTGGCTGTTCTGCCTTAAGTCCCGCCTCTCTTGGTGGGTTATGCTGCGTTCCAGGCAACCTGTAACCCGTAACTCACAACTTCAAAACCACGACTCACGACTTTGAACTGGGAGTACATCGATCTAGTACGAGTTCACGGGTGGGAAGTCACGGGTTTGACTGCCGTTCCAGAGCACTTTCACCGGTAGAAGGTTGTGAAAACACGAGTTACAGGCTGCCTGGAACGCATAGGGTCGTGAGTCGTGGTTTTGAAGTCGTAACTCACGGGTTTAAAAACCTGCCTGGAACGCACCATTAAGATTGATCGGTCAGCTCGCTCTGAGGAGGCGGGAACTTTGTTTATTTACATCTCCCTTTTTCAGGTAGGCTACTTTGAATGAGTGTTTAAAAAACTTTATTAAACACTTTAATCAACTCTATGCTTTTGAGGTTTTTGAATAAGCTTGATAAATGTGTTTGGGACTAATGCTAATTGGGTTATTGTTCAGCAGCTGGCTAAATTCGGTCATGTAGACAATGTGGCATGCAATGTATAACCTGTGATGAAGAAGGCAGGGAATTGACGAGGATGAGGGACAAATTGCAATCGATTTGATATTTTGAGCATTGTTTGTTGATTAGCTGAATACTTTGTTAATACTACCTGTTGTGTATGATTGTACTTGTTGAGAAGAAAAAAAAATAAGAAATGATGACATAGTTCTTCAACAGGTAACTTATGCAAACAATGAAAGAAAAGTGTAGCCTATATTATTTTAATGTAAAAACGGTAAATTGTTACATCATTTAGACCACCAGAGAAAAAGCTTTTCAGGGCACAAGAAGCAAAATTTAGCAGTCACAGTCCTGTCAGACCCATGTCACTATCGAGCTTACCATTATCTTTTTGTCACGCAGTATCAATAAGATACAGAAAAGAAAGAGGCAGGAGAAGATTGACACCTTTTTCAAGAGAAATCCTGTAAGTGAAGTTGAAAGCTGGACGTTGATAAATGTTGACATTAAACAACAGTAGCCTATTACCATTATATATTTTGGCATTAATTTAATATATTACTTTTCAAGTTTCAATGAGGTTTGCTAGTACCACAGCCTTATTCCTTTATCACCTTGTTTAGGAGATGAGGTTGCTGGAGGCATCAGTTTAAAGAGAGAGAGAGAGACACAGAAAGTTTCACAGGTGAGCAATGAAAAATGAATGTTACAGTTTGTGAAAGAGGTCTATGAAGGAAGAGAGGGTGTGTTTGTGTCATGGGTGGTGCTTAATTCCATCCCAGGTGCACATACGCGTGTTTCTGGTGCGTTTATATCAAATTTAAAATGATATATATCCATCCCCCACACTTTTAAAAAGCTTGCTACGCCCCTGGCCCTAAACAAATCCCTATCATACTTCTGGCCCCAATTGACCCCTCAGACAGTCCTGACATTAACAATGCAACAAAACTGATTCCCAAGAAATATCCATGCCCCGTCCAATATTGTACTTTTACTTACATTAATTCTTCAAATGAATTCTGTCCAAACTGATGATCTTGAGAAATCTAAATGTGACAAAAACAATCACAATAAGTTGTTAAGTTGTATAACAGACAGACAGATCATAGATACAAAATGTTGAGTAATAATTACATAATTAAGGTTCACTCATTTTCTACAAAGTATCTTTCAATAGATGAAATCGGTTATAATGTTGTGCAACAGTGAGGTGGAAATATTTTTACTGCAGGTGCACTTTAAGTAAAGAAGTTTAACTACCAGCTGTGTCCTGTAGCTGCAATGCTCTCTATTCTGTGAAATTTTAACGTTTTCTGTACCAGACAAAGTTATCCTTTGGTAAAAAAATTACCTCAGTCAGCTGTATAATAGCGGAACTGGCTGAGGTGGCTACGGGTGTTTAGCAGAATAGCTTCACGATCCCTCAGTTACTCCCACCTGCTGCATAGACTGCTGAGGCAAATCCTCAGACCAGTTTTATGAGTTGCGAAATATTATTTGTTTGTTTTGCTAAACGAAATATTACTGTTTAAGTAAGTTCATTAAACTGAGCAGAGTTCATTTCTTATGTCCGAATTCTCCTTGTCAGATAAATTATAAAAATCGATTTTCTACTCAAATTTATCTAGAAATACTTCAGTATTTTAATAATAAATTCAAATGCTAATTTACATATTTGTTGAAGCGGGATTGTGGTCATTTAAAAAATTACGTATACTATATCAGTCACACCAGTTTGTCCTTCTTTTAAATGAAGTTTACATATATCTAATATGTGCAGAGTATAAATATTTTATGCATTAAAATTATGTTAAATAACTTCCAAAAAGTCTTACCTCAGAGAAATTGCAGCAGACTTCATGCAGCAACAACCGTTAAAGCCCGGTAAATGTCGTCACTAGATGTCGCAGCTAGTGCGCATGTCTTGAAACAGCAGCAGTTCTTTTTCCAAAATAAAAGTTCCTTTAACCAGCTTTAATTGTCTAAAAATTGTAATCGATAAATTATAAATAGATCAATCTTTATGATCAAATTAGTTCAAATTCTGGAAAAGGGCTGAAAAATTGTAGTTGTAATAAAGTAAACAAATTGACAAGCTTTACAGCTTATTAATTTTTTTTTATATTTTTATAAAATTTCAATTTAGTATTTGACCATTAATTAATACAATATATGTTTGTTGAAATATTACATACATAGAAAATATTTCAGTATAAACTTAATAGCCCAGATACTAACATTCAATAGGCTAAAGGCACTTTATGCCTCTACAAACCTATTCTTAACATTAAAATATGCTTCTCCCCTTCCCTTATTTTATTAGGGAAAAATTTCTAAGCTTAACTTTTCCTCACACTACTTTTCACTTATTGACATAGGAGACCATTAAATAGGAAAACTAAAAAAACAATTATCAAAACATTAAATAGAAACAATTATATGCATATCAATTGTTAAATTAATATATTTTTATTAAAACAAACGTGAAATGTGAAAGCCAATATGTGGAAAATATGCCATTTGTCAGCCAAAATCGGACCAAATCCGCATATCCACAGCCTAGCCGAATCTGGCAACTTTTGCTGGGCCAGTGCTGGCTTAATGCTGGTAAGCCGCAGCCAGAACACAGCCGTGTGCGCCGACACTCAGCCGGATCTGGCCCGAATGCACTGGCTACCTGGGACCCTGATAAAGCACAAATGCTTGGAAAAAGTAACTAATGTAACTAAGTATTGTGAAATCACATAATTGTACGTTTAATGATTAAGGTTAACTGTAAATATTGCAAGAAATCCAGTGCCATTAAACAATGTTTGTAACTCAGCTGCAGGGGCAAATGTATATGTTATGAGGATGAAGCAACGAACCCAAATGCAGACAGAAATAATGAACACCACTCTTTATTTGTACTATAAACAGAAAACAAAACCCACGAGGGGGCAAAACAACATAACAAGATACTAAATGAACACTTAACTAGGGATGGCTGACGCGAAACAGTCGTTCCGAAGCTTTGCGAGATCCCGAAGCGCAGATGTGTCGAAACACTGATCCGAAGCGTGATTCAAAACAGTCATGTCACGTGACTATGACCAAACGAAGCCTCGAAGTGTTTCATCAGGTGTGGTCTGCCGAATCAGCGTTTGATTGGCACGGTCAGGAACAGACAACACAATCGCACATCTGTATAAAAGTGAAATAAACGCATATTGACCTTGTGGGTTTTTGTGAGAGGAGTTTTTCAAAGGCTGGAGAAATTATCTGTAAAAAAAGAAGTAGGCTAAGTCCTTCCACACACAGCAGATATTTATATGTGACATGGTGGCTTGATATATTTTATTAATTTCTTATAGTTTATGTGGTATTTATCTCTATTCAATGTATTTATTAAATAGACCAGCTTATAGTTATTGACAATGATGAGCCTAAAAGCTCATGTAGTTGTCAAACAGATGTTAAAAAAAACAACAAAAAAAAATATGTAACTTAATTGTGACGACGGTAATAACAATGCGTTTCCCGGGGTTCGATCCAAAGGGCTTTTGCATGCGAGTCGAGGACACTATCCACTCTCCCACCTGATCACTTGTATCAATTACACTACATGTGGGATACAATTTGTCAGCGCTCGTCTAAAACCTTGTCAAGGCTACTCTATGGCAATACGTGCAAATGACCACTAGGTGTCACTGTGGAGGCGGTTTCGATCCATGTTTCGAAGCCTCGACACAATTGATTCAACTGTTTCAGTGTTTCACGAAGCCTCGCTCTGCCCATCACTACACTTAACTAGACTAGACTATGACACTAAACAATAAACTTTGACTGGACACTAAACACACAATAAACTAGACTTGACTTTATCAGACAGAGTACTCACAGGTATTGGGAACACAATGCACAAGCACAGGACAATGAATACAAGAGGATTAAATAGGGTAACAAATCAAGAGGGGAACAGGTGATATAAATCAAACAATAATGAGGAGGATGACAAGGGAGCGGGGTAAAAGAGACAAGACACAGGGAACACGTGGTCCAGTAAACCAATACTAAGACCACGTGAACCCACACAAAACATGGGTCTGTCATGATTCTGCCACAAGACTAGATTAAACAAAGGACAAGATGGCAGAATCATGACAGTATAAACAGTTTTGCATTACAAACCTAAACATTGTGCATAACAAGTTATTTTCGTTCTTCAAGAAAGCATGTTTGATTTGATTTACCCAAAGTGTTAATTAATGAATTAACTAACAAACATGTATTCATGTGTAGTTAGTAATTCATGCATGAATTCATATGACTCATGACATTTATGGTTAGTTATTGATTAGTACATGGCTTAACTCATTATTAGTTCATATTAAAGTGATTATTAATTTAGGTACTAGTACATGATTATTCGTGTATTGTTATTGTAAAGTGTTACCACAAACCCTCTATTACAATGAATCCCACCTGGGGTTAGTTATAACATTTGCACTTCATCCACGGTGTGGCTTTCGTAAAAGTACAAATAATCTAGCTCAAATATTTTTTGAATGATTGAGCCAGAGCTAAATCCAAAAGGCATTCAATAAGTTGTGCCCCACTTATGGTCTAAATATTCCACCTAATGTATTGTGGTGACAGTTTTTTATTGTAAATGAAAAAAAAAGCCAAAACAGAACTTTAAACACATTTACAATATATTGCACAAAACTGGAAGACGAATGCAAAGTTTGTAGAAGACGAAGCACTGCTACTCGGGCGGAGTGATTAGGGCAACACTTGCACAAACTCACTGCTCCTCACCAACGGGTGCTGCGAGCAAATCACTTGCCCAAGTATCAGTGCTTTGCCTTCTGAGAATATAGTTCTCAGTATGTATACTGTTAAAGAGGCCCTTCCAAATAACTTTTTTACTTGTATTTTTTTATATGTGTTAGGTCCATATGTGTTTGTGTTGTGTTGTGAATGTGAAAATTAACTTCCACCTCCTGTGGCAGCTCTAGCCACTGAAAAGAAATAAGCGGAGAAATCAGGTCAGTTAGAAAAGCTTATCAGTGTGACGTGGAACTGATCGAGGTCATTACTATTCATGAACTCTTCAACTTGAGACCGCGCCCACATATTACGTGTAGTTGAGTTAGTTTTCATAACAAGTTACAGCAAGGATGGCTAAACGTCAACCGTACCGTATTCGGGCCATTGTTTTTCGTCAAAAGACATCATTCCTATTAAACAAGGGAATCATAACAGTTGCTACATGTTTGGATGTTCAGAAGAACGCTGGATTTGAAGAGAGACTTAAAAAGCAATGCTCCTCCATCAATATTGGATCCGGACAGAATGGCGCAGCTTATGTGAGTAAAACACTTTAGTACTATGTGTCACTGTGGCGGCCGGTGTTTTCTCTTCGGAGGGACATGAATTCATGCTGCACACGCTTTGAAAGGGTTTTATGATAAAAGACACGCGTGTTTATGTGAGGAAAACATTTTAGTACTATGTGTCACTATCAGTTGCGGCCGGGATTTCTCTTCAGAGGGACGCGATTCACGCGAATTCATGCTGCACACACATTGAAAGGGTTTATGATAAAAGACACGCGTGTGTGAGTAAAACACTTTAATACTATGTTTCACTATCAGTTGCGGCCGGGATTTCTCTTCAGAGGGACGCGATTCACGTGAATTCATGATGCACACGTATCGAATGTGATAAAAGACACATGTGTGTTTGTGCGTTTGTTACACGTGCGTCGAAGGGTTTATGTAAAAGACGTTTGTGTGTGTGTGTTTGTGTTTGTGCGTGCGTGCGTGCGCTGCTACACGCGCATCGAAAGGGTTTACGATAAAAGACACGTGTGTGTGTTTGTGTGTGTGTGTGTTTTTGTGCGTGGGTTTACGATAAAAGACACGCGTGTGTGTGTCAAAAGGGTTTATGATAAAATATGCGTGTGTGTGTGTCAAAAGGGTTTATGATAAAATATGCGTGTGTAAGAAAGACACTGTGTCTTAAGACACTCACTTAACATTAAACTGATTACACATGAGATTAAATTGAAAGTTAGTTTGAACGAAAAACTGTTATCCAATCATAGCAGTGGGCGTTTACTTCCAAATCGTCAATGCAGCCCGCCCATTAAAACGGATCATTTCTCTAACCAGCCTCAAAATCAGGGTACAAAATTAGGGATGCACCGGTTGACCGGCCAGAGATCGGAACCGGACGGTTTTTGCGGAAGTGCACCCGCGTGCACAGACTACATTTTTATCATTCGCAAAAATGTGTTTTGTGTAAAAGCATTTCGAAATCTGTGCGCAGGACATTAAGATTGCAAGCTGCAATGTCTTTAAAGGACAAGTTAATCGCGGAGATTAACAACAGTACATTCGCAGGGCTCCCAAGTCTCATGCATTCACTGTGAGATACACGCATTTCAGTCAGTTAACACGCGTACACCTTGTATTTCTAAGAGACTGATAACTTTTCCTACTATATACAATTAATGGAAGAGGCGCAGGGAAGTTATCTGTCGAGTCTAGCTGTCTCGAGTTTTTCTCGCGCTCCTCCGATAGCCCCGTGGTTAGTGCGCCGACACATAGCACTAGTGTGCTCACGGCGACCAGAGTTCGATTCCCGTCTCTGAGGTCCTTTGCCGATCCCGCTCCCCTATCTCTTCCCAACACTTTCCTGTCTACATTCCACTATACTGTCTAAATAAAGCCTGAAAAAAATATATATATATAAATAACGCAGGTTTCTTGAATATAGCCAAATACGTGTTAAAGCATGCTTGATTTATTAAAAAACTCTCCAACTGCTTTGCAATCAGAAGCTTTAGCTTACCTGAAACTAACCTGAAATGAATGAAAGGACCAGAGATGTATTTCATTATTATTGCCATGTAGTACTGAACATGTAACCTTCTCTGTCTCTTAAACAAAGCTTAAAATACACGCTGATGGCAAGTGCTGCAATCCTACTGTATATAATACAGATTTCATTTTAATTTAGATACATTTGCATTTTTTAATATGTAGAGCAATTTATTTAATTTGGATAAATTTGTCTGTCTTTTATCAGACTTACCAATTGTTATAATTTATATTTGTGCTGGTCAGTTATGAATAATAGGTACTAATGAACTGCTAGCAAAAACTTGAGAATTTGGTGGGGCAGAGGGGTTTAAATAAAACCTGAGAGCCCTGCATTCACCACAACAAACTTGGTCAGACATTTAATTTACACAATTTACACAATAAGTAAGTCTGTTGATAATGCAAAACAGGCAAGACCATCAACCCTCACTCAACCATCCATGTTATGGTCTCATTTAACCACTTATGTTTGTATTGAACGTAGCCTACTGCACAGTTACTGCTGTAAATTTTAGATGGTTACAGTTATTGGTTTCAATAGCCAAACCAAGTTTAGCCTGTTAAATACCAAATAAACATATTGTTTATGTACTTTCATTCTTTCTTTTTTGTTGCTTGATAAGAAAAAAAATCGGAAATCGGATCGGAATCGGCCAATTTGCTTGTTAAGAAAACCGGTATAAAAACCGGCCATGAAAAATCAAGATCGTGCATCCCTATACAAAATGGCCTATTATTTATTGCTTTTGATGTTTTTGGATGTAAAAACCATGCAAACGTCATGAGTAGACCTTGGACAACAGTATAAAACAATAAAAACGACAGAGGAAGGGCACCTTTAAAAGATGCCTGTGTCTCATATGACTTTGTTATTTTTAAACACTGTGACAATACAAATCACAACATATAAATAGGAAAAGGTTGGCATTATTTTGTCACTTATTGGGAGCAGTATGCTAGTTAGAGCCAGTTACTTCCAGTCTTTGTGCTAAGTTAGGCTAGCGGTTTTCATAAGGGATGGGACACACAGAGATGAAAAAGGTAGGTATGGACTTATCTAACTCTGGGGATACGGTGAATAAGCTAAAGTCCCAAAAAGTCGGTGTGTTCCTTTAACATATTTGGCCCAATAGCTCTACATCTTTGTACCCATGTTATTTTTACTAATTTTTAGTGTTAAAAGAAGTTTCTTACATACATAATCATGATGATTATTGCGTGTGTCTTACCAAATAGTAGTATCATGTCAGCAATAAGCTGCCCACGCTAAATGATGACCTGCCCACGCTAAATGATGTGCCATTTGACTACTGTTTAGATGCTGGTCATCCTGTGTTGCCAGATATTTGTATGAAAACAAACAAAATAGGCCATAAAGAAAAGACACAGTAACAGGCTAACAGTAACCTGCACATTCTCAATTTATGAATTTCCCAAAGTGTCACATTATTTGCTAAAACATTAAACAATACGTCTAAAGAGAATTCTTCACTAATTATTCATTTAGACAACCTGATCTTGCGAATTTCCGTGGCATAGTCACGGAATTTTTTGCTCATTTTTCCGGGGCATTCTCACAGAGTTCCGCATTTTTCCGTGGCCCTGCTATGGACTGTCTTTTTCCGTGGCATTGTCACTGATTGGTTACTCAACTTTGTAAGATCATGTTGCATTTAGAGCGAGACACCCCTCGCTGCAGACTGTAGCGCGGTGACATCACGTACTGACGTCAGGTATGTTCTACGTATCGTATGTCTTTAATGCGCATGTACAAAATATTTCACTTTAATCAGTAGGTGGCGGTAATGCGCCTAAAAGTTTAATGCCAACCTTAATAATACAGCGAAGAAGAAGTTTTTCTCGTCTGCAATTCTGGATTAGCGTTTTCTCGAAAGGGATTAATTCGATTGCGGTAAATCGATTACATAAAATAAATATTTATGCTTTATGTTTGCTTTTAGTTGTTATTAAACATTATTTTTGTTAAAAATTGTACATTTGAACTTTTTTGCTTATAAAACTCATTTTGTTTCTCCCTAGTAGTTTTTTACATTCACACATCATGTTGAGGAATTGAGATTCCCTATATTTATCAAAGAACATTTACGTTCATGTGATGGGTAAAACCTGTTTATGTGAGATATTTTATATATAGTGTTTTTCTTTGGAAAACATACATTCCAAAACATATTATCGTAATTTTTACTCCACTACATTTCATAATTTCAAGTTTTTGGTTTATATTTAATATTTAAAGTGCCCGTATTATGAAAAACTCTGGGTTTTGGGGTGTTCATTTGTGTCTCTGATGCTCCCACACGCATACAAACTTGGAAAAAAATCCATCCATGCTGTTTTGAGTGAGATACAGGTTTCTGAATGTCCTCTGCCTTGAGTCTCAGATTGCGCTAGTTAAAACTCAGCTCCGTTGTGACGTAACAAAAAGTTTCGTCACATTCAGTTTGAATTTTCCCGCCCACCACCCCACTCGCAGGTCTCCACCCACCAGGTAGCTAGAGAGCATAGAGCAGTCACTTGAATGAGACCCTCTGTGCTGTTATCATGTATCACGGAAATAACAGCACTATTTGGATATTATCAGAGCCATGGATATGGCTCTGGATATTATGGATTATACTCCCGCCTACTTTTAAAAGCAAAGTTTTAACGCGTGGTTTTTGGAACCCGGAGTAATCTTATATACAGTGTGTTACCGAAGTGTGATGTAAACAACAGACTATCACAGACGGTCACTATGTATCTATATTTCACGGATTATACGCATTTGTGCACAAAAATGGTCATTGAATGTATTTTATTGGACTTTCATGGATCATTCACTCATCTGAAACAGACTGGATTCGATTCGCGATCGTTGTATCAACAAAATAAGGTAAGAAGTCACGTTATATTTTGCATGTTGTCATCTTCGGTCACAAAATACAACATTAGAGCATCTATATCTCAAAACAGAGATCATACATTGATGCTAATCCCGTAAATTATACCTTTTAAATGTATAGTGATGTTAAAATTGTTTAAGTTAGGCTATATAGATATTTTTGCAGGCTAGATAGTTTGCAGCGTGGTTTCGAAAGTTAAAAACAAATATTTAACGGCTTTATTTTACAATTCTACAAGAACTAAGTAATAGTGCTTTGCCAAACTAAAAGTGTTTTGCCAAACTAACCGAGACCGGGCCTTACCGCCCCGGCTTTTCTGACGAGGCTTACCCCCGAGCATCTAGTCCGGACCTCCCGCTAGCTTCTAGCAATTAGCACGCGGTCCACAAGCAGTATACATCCCCCGCCGGGTCTAAATTTCTGTAATTTGTGATAATAATGTGTTTGAAAATGTTTTATAACGGGAATATGTTAGCATTGTCCTGGGAAAACGAGTTTATTGTTGAAACTGCTACATCACAATTTACGCTGGAATCTTTGTGTGTCATGATGAGTTTGACACTCGAGACTGGGCCTTACCGCCCCGGCTTTTCTGACGAGGCTAACCCCCCGAGCCTCTTATAACTTTACGGTCCGGACCTCCCGCTAGCTTATAGCAATAAGCACGCGGTCCACAAGCAGTATACATCCCCCGCCGGGTCTTAATTTCTGTTATTTGCGAAAATAATGCGTTTGAAAATGTTTTATAATGGGAATATGTTAGCATTGTCCAGGGAAAACGAGTTTATTGTTGTGACTGCTAACTTAACATCACAATTTACTCTGGAATCATTGTGTGTCATGAGTTTCTTCTCCTGTAGTGTACTTATTAGTGATACTTTTCTGCATGATTTGTCTGTTGGCAACATAAACCGTTAATAATAATAATATATAAAATAATAACACAGAGTACGGTCTGTACTGCTCACGATACCACTGAGCACGCGCACGGGGACATGACGTTAGTAGTGGGGCGTGATCAAAGGAGCAGTAGCTCATAAATATGTAAGACTAGCTCAAAACGGCACAATCTGAACTGCCCTGAAACAGAGGCTACTAGAGATGGGTAACAATCTTTTCCTACAAGCTATTTCGAGCAAACAACTTTTGAAACATGCTTTATGGAACTCATACACCTATTTAACTTGTGGAAAAGCTATTATAATATGGGCACTTTAAGTACTACATAAAACATCTAGTAATTTTATGTATTTTTACTTAAGTAAAAATTATTTTCGTACTTTTACTCAAGAAAGTAAAAATACACAATTTTTATGTAATTAGGCATTAAATCAATTTTAATATGCAATATAAAAGGAATACACAGTATGATTCTATGCTTTAGAATGGTGTGAACATTTTTTAGTAAAGAAAAGTAATTTTTTTCCCTACACAAACACTTTGATAAAGCACAGTTGCTTAAAAAACGTAACTAAAATACTTAAGTATTATACACCTCTGTTATTTTCTAACTAATACATCCCTTAAAGGAAACCGGACCAGAGAATGAATTGATGCCATCTGTTTGAACCACAGTGCTCAGTACGAAGGCTTCCTTACATGAGGACTGCATCAGGATGTAGAAGGAACAGTAAGTAACAGCAAGCATACATCTATATTTTTACCTTTTACTCTTTACCCATGCAGTGAAGTACAGTACTGTAGTATGTGTACTATTAAATATGCTCTTGAATGTTAAAAGATTTTAAAATATTTTCCCTTTTGAATATTAAAAGATTGTTAATGCGTGTCTTTCGGTAGTGAAGGATCTTCTTGAACCACAGGTATACTTGATTACTTGACCAAGGTATAAACTGTCAATCTATCTGTTTCTCTTTTTATTGTCTAATGTAGTTGCATTTTAAACTGACTGTTGGCTATTTTTGAAAGATGTCACCTGAGATCCTGTGGCAGATCCTGATGGGAGTAGTCAAGGTTAATGGCGATGTGGCTGTCTTGAGGCTTGCACTCAAATGCTAGATGTTTAGGGACATTGTCAGTGAGCCCAAATTTAAAGAACAGGCTCACTTTTTGTGGCTTGACAGTAAGTTTTTTAAATCCTTAATAATATGGAGTACTCTAAAAATTATTTAAGAAAACTCTTTGTCTGTCTACATCTTTATTCTCTGGTAGACTGTATGGCCTTCAAAACCTTTCAACTTTCAGCTAGAAAAGTACCCTGAACTTAAAATTGTACTAAGCATACAGTATTTTTGTCTAGCATGTGTAAATTAATCTCATTTAAAATGTTTTCCTTATATGACTATGTTAACATGATATTTTAATGCCGTTCTTTATAATAATTGAATATGGTTTGATCTGTATTTTGTCTAAATTAGGTCATGACAACTGGATTGTGTTCTACAGACAACAGTTTTTGATGCCCTACTGTCTGACTCAATGCTTCCACTGTGGAGTAATCTTCAGATCTTTCATATTCTAATGCTAAACAGGCTCTTTAATAGGACTTGGTGTGGGTCACATATTGTTTGATTTCTTTTTTTATATTTTATGCCCATAATAATTAAAATAGTCAGTGATGCTTTTGCAGTATAGGATGGTATATTATCCTCCATGAAAGTAAATTTATTTCAGAAGACATAATTCTTCTATCTCATAGTAAAAAACTATGTTTTAGGAACTCTACATATCTTCTAGATGTCCATTTGACACCCCCCAGGGACCTACAATCTTACTTCCCAATATTCCAGTCAAAATCATTACTCTGCCACCTCTCCCTAATGTTACAGTCTTGTTTGAACATAGTGGCTATTCACCAATAATCCAGAATGACATTCATGTATACTATTTAGTGTATTTTTGCATGTCAATAAATAAAACTGTTTAAAAATAGTCTTTGTGTATTCTTAGCTCACATTAAATGTATTATTGTTTCAAGTTTTGGTTTGGGGAGGGGTAGAAATACAGCTTTATGCACTGAAGGATCCTGTATCGAGAGGTTCTTGGGATTCCAGAGACACCAGCAGGTTTAAGTACATGTTTGCTTCTTAACTGTGTTTTTTAATGATGCCTTTTTTTAATATTTTCCTAAAAATATATTTTAAAAAGCCTTATAGTCAAATCTTTCTGTACTGTGAATCACTCATGAATCTTACAATAGTTTAATGATTTCTGTTTAGGTCCACCAAATATAAATTGTTATACGAAATAATTAGCTTTTTTACGATAATGCACACTTTTTTATACCCATATTGTATGAGGACCACAACTTGCTCTACAATATGGAACAGCATATTTTGCATATTTTTCAAAGTATTAAAATATCTTTTGACATTTTTATTTCATTTAAATATAACAGCATCCACACTGTCATATAACTGTTGAGGGTGAAATACAATTTGAAAACTTACTGCCTTTATTGGAAAAATAAACAAAAATGGCATGTGCATAATCATTCGGAATGCGGTGTATTATACCCTGTATATCGTTTCATGTGTCGTGTTTATAAAACGAAGCAACATTGTGTTATCATTGAGATTTTGATGTGTTTTCCAAAATAAAGGATGAGGAGACTGAAAACATATTGTACGTAGTTGATTTAACTTTAAAGTACTTTACCATAAATGTCTAACTTTTTTTTGAAGGCAACAAATATGCCCAAAAATATAAAACCCATAAAAGAACCATATGACAGCGGGAAGATTAAAATATATATAAGGTGTCATTAATGTTCACTGTTATACAAAATAGATTTTGCTCTGTACACACGCATTTAAAAAAAAAGTAATTTTAAAATACAACCGATAATGCTGAGTTTGCTCTGGAATTTCCTATAATTGTATTTATGCGTCTCAAAGGCGTCTCACACGTCGTTAAAAGACATGAATATTAAAGACATACCATGCGTCACTCTGCGCATGCGCACCGAAGACATACGTGACGTCAGTACGTGATGTCACCGCGCTACAGTCTGCAGCGAGGACTACTTGTTTAGAGCAGGGGTAGGCAACATCAGTCCTGGAGTGCCGATGTCCCCCAGATTTTAGCTCCAACCCTGACAAAACCTTGCCTACCTGTAGTTTTTAGACCTTGATTAGCTATTTTAGGTGTGCTTGATTAGAGTTGGAGCTAAACTCTGCAGGACATTGGCACTCCAGAACCAATGTTGCCTACCCCTGATTTAGAAAACTTAACATTTTATTTTTTTATATGAAAAATGTACAGAGGTCCAGACCTTGGTGGCCTCATAGCTGGCTACAGCCATGGGCCCACATTAAAAAATGGTCCAGCCTCTCTGGCATTTTCCAGAATTGCCAGATGGCCAATACGCCCATGTTGATAATTTACGCATAAGATGATCTTTATTTACTCATTTTACAGCAACATTTAACTCACCCTTCACAGTGAGAATAACAGATGAGCTTGATAGTGAAGTACGTGGTCGTCTGAGTATCTGTGCTCTACACCAGAACTCATCCTGATCAGATCCAGTAACTTCATTGATAGTGAAAGAGTCTCTGTTTACAGGGTAAAGCTGAGACTGAGATCTCACATTTCTGCCTTTATACCACAGATATGTCCAGTTTAATGATCTGTACTGATCCTCTATCTCACACTTCAGAGTGACTGTCTCTCCAGTGAACACAGATCTGTCTGGTGTTACTCTCACTGTAACTCTGGGTAAAGCTGAGGAAAGAAGAAAATTATCTTATAAATCTCATTACAGACTGTTTACACAACTATGAGGTCAGAAATCTGAATTTCAAGAAACTTACGTGTAATTTTCCCAAAATGATGCAATTTGTGGTTAACATTTATGAAAGACAATATAAACAGAAGTATTTTAAAGGTCACATTTTTCGTGATCCTATTTTTCAAACTTTAGTTAATTGGGTAATGTTGCTGTAAGAGCATAAATAATACCTGTTAAATGATAAAGCTCAAAGTTCACTGCCAGGCGATATACTGTATATTTTCTTAAACAGAATTCCCCTTTCAAAGCCTACAGCCAACGACCGGTTTGGACTACAGCCAGGCCCGGATTAAGGATTTGGAGGCCCCTGGGCACAATGTCTTGTAGACCCCCCCACGCACATAATCAAATTATATATATTATATGGTTATTTTTGTTAGAAACACCACTACTTTTAAAGGATTTACACTGACACATTACAGCCGGATCACCATCTGTAGGACAAAATCAACATATGAAGATATTTTTGTTGCAAGCAGGGACCTGCACAGGGAGGCAGAAGCTCAAGTGAAAAAAGGGCACTTCCCTTAGGCCTAACTATATTTTTTTAACAAAAGGTTAAATATATTGACACAACGTTCTTACCAGTTTATTTTAATTCCCTTACACACACAACTGTTTTCTCAACAGATTTTTACAAAATAATCAGTTCACACAAGGGGTTTATCACAAGAAGAGGTGACAGCAAAGGTAACTACCAACAATGTGCATGTTTTCTGTGCTACTAGTTTCAAATATATTCAAAATAAATGGCTGCACCAAGGAGAGGGTGGACAGTTTCACTAATAATTAGTTTGTTTATTTTGCACAAGGCAGTAGATCTTTTAAATTCTTTTGGTGTTAAAAGAATACATTTTTACACTAAACTAAAAAAAGAGTGTTGCTGCTATTTTGTTAAACGCTGCAAAAATTGTGAAATAAACCCCTACTACAGAATGATTGTCAAAATACAGCTGTCATTGTTACAAAAAATCTTAAACCTTTAACTAAAATCTGTTAGTTTTGCCTTATCTAAATTTTAGAAAACGTATTACATTATATAAGTCCTGTAAGCAAGACACAAGTTAACTGTAGTTGTCTTTTGACTAGTTTTAGTCATTTGATCTCTACTCACCTCCACACAAGTCAAGGACCTGTGGGAGGAGCTGCTGCCTGCTTGCCTTCCTGTCTGTCTGTCTGTTGGCCATGAATGCTGCATTGCTGCAGATAGATACAGAAGGAGGAAGGGCAGCGAATCGGAATACACAAACTTTCCGAGTACATCTTTGTCTCGTGCACACGTGTCCGCGCAACTTCAAAAGCATGCTCAACCACGGACAAGCACAGATGGCTCCATTCGACACATATGCAGTACAAATGATTTCTTATACAAATGATTACCAGGGTCTCATGGCTCCACTGATTCGCATCGTTTACATTCACAAATTTAGGATAGATGAAGAAAAGTAGTGGACAATAAATCCACTGTGCGCTGCTGCTTTTCTCACTCATTCTGAACTATGACGACTAGCCACCCACAGTCAGCTTGATTCAGGGCTGGGTTATTTGCGCTTGAACAATTATATCATTTTTTTTAAATATGCAGATTTTTTAAATGTATTTTCTTACCGTTGTTTGGGCCCCAAGTGCGCGTGGGCCCCTGTGCCCATGCCCATAATGCCCAATGGATAATCCGGCCCTGACTACAGCCCTCTACTTCCTGCTTTAATGACTTCAATAGAAGAGTTTTTGACTAACCTCCGCCCACAGGAATATGTCAGTCGCCAGCTAAGCTGAAACGACTCTGCTAAACTGCTATCGAATAACAACACACTAAATAAGCTACACAATCAGAACTCGTTACATATTTCAGAAGGAGGGACTTCATAGAACAAGGAAGACATCAGCCCGTTTTAAGGACAGTGAAAACAGCGCTTTAGAGATACAGTAAGTAAATTGTGTGAAAAATACTATTTTTCTTGTTCACACGAAACATGAACACGCATCATATTGTTCACCATAAACACAATCAAAGCTTCAAAAACACAGGAAAAATAGGACCTTTAAATTTCAATAAAAAATTACTTAGTTATGTTTTTATCAGAAGATATTTTAAGTAGGTTGTTCTCCGCTCTATGGGCTAAATATTCCACAAACTGTATTATGGTAACAGATCAAAAAATAATAAACATAGATCAAACTTTAAACACATTTAAAATGATATTGCATAAAACTGGAAGACGAATGCAAAGTTATTCAAATCACATTCAAAATCATGTTTTCTTTCTTCTTTCTTTATATTACTTTCCGCCTTGCTTATTTTCCCTTGTTCTGCGCTTGTTTTTCCAAAAAATGCTGTCAGAGTGTTGTGTAAATCAGGTAATAAAAACAGAGTTTAGACTAAATACAAACTGAGGTTAAAAAAACTCTGATTGTATCTGATAATTTACACATAAGATGATCTTGTCTTTATTTCCCCATTAAACTCACCCTTCACTATAAGATTAACATCAGAGCTTGATAGTGAAGTCTGTGATCGTCCGTGTATCACTGCTCTACAGCTGAACCAGTGCTGATCAGATTCATTAACTCCAGTGATAGTGAGAGAGTCGCTGTATTCATGGTAAAGCTGAGACTGAGATTTCATATTTCTGTCTTTATACCACAGATATCTCCAGTTTAATGATCTGTACTGATCCTCTATCTCACACTTCAGAGTGACTGTCTCTCCAGTAAACACAGGGCTGTATGGTACTTTCACTGTAACTGTGGGTAAAGCTGAGGAAAGAAGAAAATGAGATTATAAATTTTTTTACTAACTGTTTACACAACGAGGTCCAAAAATTGAATTTTTAAGAAACTTTATTGTCATTTCCCTAAAACAATGCAATTTGTGGTTGACATTTATGAAAGACAATATAAAGTCTTTTAAATTTCAATAAAAAATACCATTTTGCATTTGTATGTTTTTTTATTAGAAGATATTTTAAGAACTACATAAGGCGTTAGAGTAGGTTGTGCTCCGCTCTATTGGCTAAATATTCCACCTAATGTATTGTGATCACATTTTAAAAATTATAAACATAAATGAAAACATAATAAGCGTGAATCAGAACTTTAAACACATTCAAAAAATTATACTTTACAAAACTAGAAAACGAATGCAAAGTTATTCAAAACGCATTCAAAATCATATTTTATTCTTTATATTACGCAGTTTTTCTCTTGCTCTTATTCCCTTGTTCTGCGCTTGTTTTTCCAAAAAAAAAATTCAGAGTGTCTTGTAAATCAGGTAAAAACAGAGTTTAGACTGAGGTTAAAAAAACTCTGATTGTATTGATAATTTACACATATGATCTTGTCTTTATTTCCCCATTAAACTCACCCTTCACTATAAGATTAACAGCAGAGCTTGATAGTGAAGTCTTTGGTCGTCCATGTATCTCTGCACTACAGCTGAACCAGCGCTGATCAGATTCAGTAACTCCATTGATAGTGAGAGAGTCGCTGTTTACAGTGGAATGACCAGAGTTAAATACTTCAGTTGTGTCTTTATACCACTGATATCTCCAGTTTAATGATCTGTACTGATTCTCTATCTCACACTTCAGAGTGACTTTCTCTCCAGTGAACACAGGGCTGTATGGTACTTTCACTGTAACTGTGGGTAAAGCTGAGGAAAAAAGAAAATGAGATTATACATTTTATTACTAACTTTTTACACAACGAGGTCCGAAATTTGAATTTCAAGAAACTTTATTGTCATTTCCCTAAAACAATGCAATTTGTGGTTGACATTTATGAAAGACAATATCAGGGACGTCACTAGGATTGGAAGACAGGGGGGGCTCAGCCCACAGAGTATTTGTAACTTGTGTTTGCAAAATTTTTGCACTCACATCTGAGTTACAATTATGTCAACAACCAGTCAAGAAACCAAGATGTTAACAAGTAAAACATGACAGACATATCCTCCTCTTCCATTTCTACTCTGTTAAATAAAAGTTACTGTAATGTTAGCTTTTAGACACATCAAAGCTGCATGGGGGAATTTAGGCCAGACTTTGCTCCTGATTAGTTATTCTATAAGCGATGACTTAAATGCTATCTGCAAATTGGTCACATGAAACATCCAAAATGTCCATAAACAGAGGTCAGACAGCTAAAAAGTTGGTAAGTTAAACAAATGAGAAAAAGCAGTACAAGAAATAGAAAAAAATTGGCATCACTGCATACTTTACCAGGTAAGCTATTGACCAGGGCTCTCAAGTTTTGAAGACAGGCAAGAGTGACACCCCTCCAAATACCCCCCCCCCACCACCCCAAATATTATTTAACTATTAGGTTGTATACTACTAACCTTATTGCAATCCACTATTCCATTGTATTCCCTGTGTGTCATATATGGGACTAGAAAATGTTCATTTGGGAATGGAGATTTTTTTACAATGAAGCCTTCCTGATTCATTATTCACTGTGTAAATACACGTACACATTTCCAGTACAAACACATCATTTTACTGTTTGCATTTCTATGCTCACATAGAAACCTTAGCCAAGGATTTTTTTGACAAAATAAACTTTTAACCAGAAAATAAGATAAATGTGTGTGTTCACATAAATGTAAACATAAACCGGATTTGCTAATCTTATAGGTTAATATTATTAGTTGATAGCCACTGTGTTAATCTGGAAATTATACAGATCTAAAATTTAGAAAAGGGGAATGACCAACAAGTGATCTACCTTAATACTGAGTTGTCAAGATGCATTATGATGTGGTTTTCAGGACAGGGTTTAGATTAAGCCAGGACAAGGCCTTAGTTATATTAGGATGTTTATGTAGTTTTTACAAGCACAAAAATATTACAGGTGTGCATCTTGAGACAAAACAACGTGACTGATGTATTTTAAGATATGTTAGTGCAAGCTACTTTTAGTTAAGAACTAAAACTCAAACAGGCATTTTAGTCTTGAACAAGACTTAAGCCCTGTTTGGGAAACAGCCCCTATGTCTATACTGTAGGTCAGGGGTCTCCAACCTTTTTATAAGCAAGGGCTACCACAATGGATAAAACAATCTGGATGGGTACTTACTACTTTCTGATATAGTTTAATCAAAACGTTTTTCTTTTACTTGTTGTTTTATTTTACTTTACTTGTTGATACGTTTTAGTATTGTTTAAAATGTTAAGATAGGTAAACCAAGCCAAGCTAATATTAAAAATACCATGTTGAACCCTCAAAAACTTACTAGGAATACACATTATACTACCATACCAAAGACAAATACACAGGTGCCTTACACTTTTTAAAAGGAAGGAGTTCAAATGTTAAAATATTAATATTTTAAATGAAATGAAACAAACATATTTAATAAGCTATAATTTAATTATATTATTAGATTTTAAAAAAGCTTTTTTACTGCAAATATAAGGTGAAATGCCCATTAAAAGCTCAATTTGCACGTTTGATCCAGTTTTTCCACAAAAAAAAATAGTTTTATAAAAGGATACACTTCACAATCACCTGGTGTTTCGCTGCATGAAATGATCTGCCTGATGCGTTCAGAACAACAACTGTACATAATGCAATGCATCACGCCAGCACATGACTTTAAAACCTGTTACGTTAATAAGCAATATATAGACGCGTGCTTTTACTGGTGACTGACCTGCTCCCTTCCTGGAGAATATTTCTGTGATTGATTTTGCAGCATCTCGCTGCGTCTGTCTCTCTCTCTCTTTCACATGTCAACCTGAGACGACTGCACGGCGGGTCAGAACAGCCGCCAGGTCAACATGGCCAGTCCGCCCTGCACACACCTTGTACTACTGATGTTCGCTCTGCTCGGCCCCCTGCGGATTGATAAACGCGCTAAATCCATGCTGCTGACTCAGATCAGGGGAGGAGACGAAACTTGACGCAGCATGACGCCTTTCATTGGTTGTTGCGTTAAATCTTACCCAGATACAATAGTGCTATTTTCTGATTGGCTATTGTGTAGCCTATTTCTTTTTTTTTGATTGGCTGATAAGTGGCAGGCTCTAGGGGATACGCGCTTGATTCCTGCCGGTTTCCATAGTGAGAGCGGCGCGACCAGATAACTTTTGTGCGCTGCGGGCCTGCGGCATATATTAAATATATTATAAATAGTTTTCTGCGTGAGAAATACAATGTGTGGCGGGAGTGCGTGACAAAAGACCGAAATGAGTGACTGTCACGCTCAATGCGTGACACTTGAGAGCCCTGTCATTTAGGGGGGCTTAGGAACATTTTGGGGTAGCTTCAGCCCCCCTAAAATAGGCCTAACGACGTCCCTGGACAATATAAAGTCTTTTAAATTTCAATAAAAAATACCATTTTGCATTTTTATGTTTTTTTATTAGAAGATATTTTAAGAACTACATAAGGCGTTAGAGTACGTTGTGCTCCGCTCTATTGGCTAAATATTCCACCTAATGTATTGTGATCACATTTTAAAAATTATAAAGATAAATGAAAACATAATAAGCGTGAATCAGAACTTTAAACACATTCAAAAAATTATACTTTACAAAACTAGAAAACGAATGCAAAGTTATTCAAAACGCATTCAAAATCATATTTTATTCTTTATATTACGCAGTTTTTCTCTTGCTCTTATTCCCTTGTTCTGCGCTTGTTTTTCCAAAAAAAAAAATTCAGAGTGTCTTGTAAATCAGGTAAAAACAGAGTTTAGACTGAGGTTAAAAAAACTCTGATTGTATTGATAATTTACACATATGATCTTGTCTTTATTTCCCCATTAAACTCACCCTTCACTATAAGATTAACAGCAGAGCTTGATAGTGAAGTCTTTGGTCGTCCATGTATCTCTGCACTACAGCTGAACCAGCGCTGATCAGATTCAGTAACTCCATTGATAGTGAGAGAGTCGCTGTTTACAGTGGAATGACCAGAGTTAAACACTTCAGTTGTGTCTTTATACCACTGATATCTCCAGTTTAATGATCTGTACTGATTCTCTATCTCACACTTCAGAGTGACTTTCTCTCCAGTGAACACAGGGCTGTATGGTACTTTCACTGTAACTGTGGGTAAAGCTGAGGAAAAAAGAAAATGAGATTATACATTTTATTACTAACTTTTTACACAACGAGGTCCGAAATTTGAATTTCAAGAAACTGTGGTTGACATTTATGAAAGACAATATAAACAGAAGTCTTTTAAATTTCAATAAAAAAATTACTCTTTTGCATTGTTATGTTTGTTTATTTATAAGAAGATATTTTAAGAACTAAAGGCATTAGAGTAGGTTGTGCTCCGCTCTATGGGCTAAATATTCCACCTACTGTATTGTAGGTGGAATCAAAAGATCAAAAAATAATAAACATAAATGAAAACATAAAAAGCACAAATTAGAAAAAATAATAACCGTATATTAAAAAAGAATAAGCGTAAATCAGAACTTTAAAGACATTTAAACTGGAAGAGGAATGCAAAGTTATCCAAATGGCATTCAAAATCAACTTTTTCTTTGTTCTTTGTTTGTCTCTGATATTTTCTGCTCATATTCTCATTTTTTGTATGCTTATGCTGTTTTTCCCTTGCTCTTATTTCCTTGCTCTGTGCTTGTTTTCCCATATAAATGCTGTTAGAGTTTCATGTATATCAAGGGAAAACAAAGTTTAGACTGAAGATATTTCCCCATTAAACTCACCATTCACAGTGAGATAAACAGCAGAGCTTGATAGTGAAGTCTTTGGTCGTCCGTGTATCACTGCACTACAGCTGAACTCATTCTGATCAATAACTCCATTGATAGTGAGAGAGTCTCTGTTTATAGTGTAACTCCCAGAGTTAAAAACCTCAATATGACTGTTAGACCACTGATATGTCCAGTTTAATGATCTGTACTGATCCTCTATCTCACACTTCATAGTGACTGTCTCTCCAGTGAACACAGGACTGTCTGGTGTAACACTCACTGTAGCTCTGGGTAAAGCTGAGGAAAGACGAAAATGAGATTATAAATCTTATTACTAACTGTTTACACAACAATGAGGTCAGAATTTAACAAACTTTATAGTCATTTTCACAAAATGATGCAATTTGTGGTTGACATTTATGAAAGACAATATAAGTATTTTAAATTTTAATAAATAAATTACCACTTTGCATTGTTATGTTTTTATCTGTGACCAGTCACGGAAGTAGGGACACAAGTCGGATCTGGGCATTTTGAGTTATTCACAGATTCTGAAAGTGCAGTTTCTAAGCTTTCCAACGATGTGTAACACATGGAAATCTGATAAGATTTGGAGAAGTTGTGGCCATTTGAATATAGGAACTCAGAAATACTCAAACCGAGAAAATCGAGACGAAAGGGACTCTTCTTTTCAGCTGGGGGAGACAATAGGGCTCATTTACATCTCATTTAGCTAAGCCATACCCCCTGTAAAACCCTTTTTGAGATGTTCTAGCATTATTTTATGACCAAATGACAACACGCAAAAATAAACATGACTCTTTTACCTTTGTGGGGATCACAAGTCGAATCCAGTCTGTTTCAGATTATCCAATGACCATATTTGTCCACAAATGCGTATAATCCGTGAAATATAGATTGTTTACATCAGATTTCGCATGAATGTCTGGTAATACAATATAATATATAATCTGAAGACTATTTAAATCGTAACATGTAAGGGTATATGAGCTTAACACATGAACCCGCCTTCAAAGTTTGTATTTAAAATAGGGAAGTAGTATAATAGATCATCCAAACAGCGCTGTCGAAAACGTGACATCCTTTAGAGATGTTACCAATGGCTCGCTCGTTCCTCCATCAGCCAATGACTTCATGGAAAATATTGATAGACAAAACATGTAGCCAATTATATGAAGAATACAACGATATCTGTGTAACTTCTGTGTGTCTGGACTCATGCTGCGCTGCAAGAACTGACATAGAGATGACGTCAAAGTACCGCGAGAGCGAGTCGAAATTAAACTACTGCGTAAGATTTCTTGAAGAGCTCTCGCGGTACTTTGACGTCATCCCACTGCGGCGCCGCATAAAGTCAGTGACGCGGCTGACGTACGATGCGGCTGACTGTTATTTGTTCCGCCCCAGCTTCTTGTATTTTTCTTTTGTTTTGTGCGCCCGAGCTTTACAGTCTGGGGAGACGCACGCTATAAGTAAAAAAAAAAAAAAACTTAGCAAACATGTCTGAGGAACAGGGCACCCGCGTCACTACAAGTCACGTGACTTCACGCTCGAGCCGGAAGAGAAGACGAAAGGTGTGTTCGACTTCATGCGGCGCTGCGCAGACCGATCGGCGGCTGACTTGAAGCAGTGCATTCCGGTTAGTATTTTTGTCCGACTTCAGCTGGCGCTGCAGGCACGTGATTGTGTCATATGGGTTTTAAGTACCGCGAGAGCGGTTCGAGATCAGCCGCCTGAGTTAGCCAGCGCAGTTCCCGAAGAGGAGCCGCACGGGCTGTAATGACGACACAGCTGTTTCAAGATTGGTCGGATTCACCACATGACAACAATCACGTGTGTTTCGTGTGTATTTTCACGCCCTCAGTTCCACAAATGCTCACAAATCTGTATTTTTATAACAGTTAAAGCTCTTTTCATGTAGTCGCGATGTTATATTGTGTCATCTTCATCAAAATAAAATGGATACAAAAACGTAGACCCCACTACATTGGTATTTAAATAATTTATGCTTCTGTTAAACTTTATTCTTGTAAAAACAGATGCTGTAAGCCTCTTCAGTTCCACTCATGCTCATACACGGACATTCAAAACAGTATAATTCACTTTTTATGTAGTTTACATCTTACAAATCATGTTTAATGCGATTAAGCAAGCAAACGGCACGTGATCAGCCATGCCTGACGTAAATGCAGCAAACTACGGGAACCACAGCGCGTCCGACTTCACGTCTCCGTTTTCAGCTCCTCCCCGCCTGCACGCGGCTAATCTCGCCGATCGGTTACATCCAGCCACAGCCGATGTCGAACACACCTTATGCTGAATAAAGTCGTAATTCTGCTATTTTTGGACCAAACTGTATTTTCGATGCATCAACACAATCTTACTGACCCACTGATGTCACATGGACTACTTTGATGATGTTTTATTACCTTTCTGGACATGGAAACCATACATAGATTTTCAATGAAGGGGATAGAAAGCTCTCGGACTAAATCTAACGATAAAACATCTTAAACTGTGTTCCGAAGATGAACGGAGGTCTTCCGAGTTTAGAACGACATAAGGGTGAGTCATTAATTACATTATTTTCATTTTTGGGCGAACTATCCTTATTTAGTAGTCACGCTGTTCCTTTGGGGGCGGAGGCGAAAACAAAAGCTTATACAGTATGTAAATATACACACAGACAATGACGCCCCCCGCTGCACGCTAGAATCTCTGGAAAAACAAGCATATTTTAACCGCAAAATGTACGCTTTTAAATATACAAAAACTGCTATCTCAAACATGGAGAGGCTTCTTCGTGATCTCAACTAACAGATTCTGCAATAAAACGAAAATCACAAATTTTGAAAAAAAAAACTTTGTTTCTCATTTTCTCGAAACTTGTGCTGCCGACTTGTGCCCCTGGTTTCCGTGACGGGTCATTATTTTAAGAACTACATAAGGCGTTTGAGTAGGTTGTGCTTCGCTCTATGGGCTACATATTCCACCTAATGTATTGTGGTCACATTTAAAAAAAATAATAAGCATAAATGAAAACTAATAAGCACAAATCAGAACTTTAAACACATTTAAAATTATATTGCATAAAACTGGAAGACGAATGCAAAATTGTCCAAATTACATTCAAAATCATGTTTTTTTCTTTATATTACTCAGTTCTTCCCTTACTCTTATTCCCTTGTTCTATGCTTGTTTTTCAAAAAATAAAAAATAAAAGGCTGTCAGAGTGTCGTGTGAATCAGGCAAAAACTGGAGTTTAGACTGAAGACAAACTGAGATAAAAAAAAAACTATGTTTGTATGTGATAATTTACACATAATATGATCTTGTCTTTATTTCCCCGTTAAACTCACCATTCACAGTGAGATAAGCGGCAGAGCTTGATAGTGACGTTTGTGGTCGTCCATGTATCACTGCTGTACACCAGAACTCACTCTGATCAGATTTAGTAACTCCAGTGATAGTGAGAGAGTCCCTGTTTTCAGAGTACTGCTCAGACTTAGAGAGTGAAGTACGTCTGCTAGACCACATATATGTCCAGTTTAATGATCTGTACTGATCCTCTATCTCACACTTCAGAGTGACTGTCTCTCCAGTGAACACAGGACTGTCTGGTGTAACACTCACTGTAGCTCTGGGTAAATCTGAGGAAACAAGAAAATAAGATTATAAATCTTATTACTAACTGTTTACACCAGGGCCGCTGGAAGTCATTTTGAACAGGGGGTTCTGTGAATTATTATTATTTATTTATTTTTTTACAAAAAAAGCTATGAGCCTATAGGCCTATTTAAAGTACATTTAAAAAAATAAATACATTGAGTTTCACTACTTTATTGTCATATACACTTCAGTGCACACAGCCAGGGTCTGAAACACACAGACATCATCAGTTCTCAGATGAATATATGCGCTATATGAAGCAGAAATGCTTTTAATAACCCCACACTCTAAAAATGGCTGGGTTATTTTCTAACCCAAAATGCTGGGTTGAGTCTGTTGGGTTGTTTTGCTGGGTTATTTTTTAACATTTTAAACACTTTTTGGGTAGTTTCAGTTTTCTAGGTGTTGGGTTAAAACTGCTGGGTTATTATGTTGGGTTGTTTGAATAGGCTCATGTGCTTCGCGCCTTTGATGTTTGAATGTGCTCAGCAACGGTCGTCGTGACAGGACAGAGTCTCTGGAAGCAGTTGTTTCAAGGTAAGTTTATATGTTTTTGTAAACATTTCATGAATATAAACAAGATTATAACATTTTGCGAGACAGCAACGTGTTAATTTATACAGACTAAGACGACGGGTGTAATTTAGAGGAATGACGACTGTTACCTCAGATAGCCATTTACACAAATTGACTTGAATAATCGTTCTAAGATGTTTAAGATGGCATATTAATAAAATTAATAAAATCGATGTTACAAAATCCCCATCACACGGTTGATTTATTAACTCATGACAATTTCTGTAAGCCTTTAACAAAGCGAGTCAAAACCGGTACTGAGTCGACCTCCGCAACCCCACTTCGGCTTTTTGTGTCACACACGCGCATAGTTTTCCCAGCTTAGCAATAGTGACACTATTAAATTAAATTTGATGACAAACGAGTTGCTTTCTTGTCATTCGATATGGAAAGACAGACCGCGAGGCGCGAGCACAAGTTAACTTAACCGGCGGCCTAGAATTGCGGAGCCGGCGTCTACTCTGTACTGAGAGGCAGGGACAAGCAGCACATTCACTTCACCGTCGGTACGGCAGGTAACTCGTCGATAAATGAAAACGAAACAGCGTTTCCAAGAACCGGTGTCTAATATGTATATTGCTTCGTCCTCTCTTTTAAAATGAAACAATAATTTAAGTGTTTGGACATGAACTTGAAAACATAAACGTATTTGTCACCAAGACAGAGGCTGCGTGTACCGTTTAACAAACATGTATATGTGTTATATGAATGAAGATGTGTTATTGAGTCGTATTTAGTTACTATTTTATATTAATTTAATAATATTCTTGGGTTGTCTCCTGTGATTTCAAGTTTATATTGACCAACCCTCTGATCTGTGGCTGACTACTGTCTCAGAGATGTTATGTTTTTTGCAGAGATTAGATGTGATGTTGTTTTCCCATTCTTTTTTTTTATGAGGCTAGCAAGACCTTCATACAACTTCAGCCAGTAAGTATAACATTTAATAATTCCTATTTAAAATGTATTGGGAATGTCTTAATTATCTGCTGCATTTAAGTTCTGCAGCACTTTATTCTTTATAGTCAGATCATCCTATTTGTCAGTCTGTGTGGTTTGCAGCCTTTGTTGTTGACACAACAATTAAAGGAGTGTAACACCAAAGTCTTTTGCAAACCGATGACAGGCCATTGCATTTTTGGGAAAAAATCTCACACGTGGTGGTAATGCGGCCAGGGATGCAAAAGAAAGTCTTATAATTTTTATAAAATGTATAATTCCCTTGGCCCACATGGTTTTCTGAACACTTAAATCTGATCATTTAGTTCAGACCACTAAAAGTTTTTTCCTCTTTTGTAGATTGCAACAAATGTGGTGGAAGTTCTTCTCTGGACAGAATCCTCAAAATCCTTTCCTTTATTTCCTGGCCATGGGAAACATGCAACAGATCTCTCAATCTTTTTTTTCAATCAGTCTCTTTGATGGAGCCAATACGGAAGTGACTAAAACTGCAATTCGGCCAAGATGGCGACGGCACGCACCGCCTACTTTAAGCTTCAAAAACGCTCTTCACAAACCAATGGGTGACGTCATGGACACTACTTTCATATTTTTTTACAGTCTATGGTTTAAAGGCATTTTACGTGCTTGAAAAAAATACCCCAGGCAATGTGCATCTACTGTAGTCTGTCATTTTCCAAATGGATAAATCCTCTGCTGTTCGGTTCCTTTGTACATCTTTGTTCGTGAGGAGTAACTTTAATAAATGAAGTATTTTTAGTCAAATACATTCCATACTCTGAAACTTGGAACATCTGGTCTGTAAAAAACTTTACACATCTGTAAATGATTTTACTTTTAATTTAACAATTACATTGTTTATTTTCTTACACTGCTGCAGTTTTGTTTATGTACATTTCAGTATTTCATTTATATATTGTATATACTTATATACAAATTCTGTATTAAATTCAAACAAATTGATTTAACCTGTTACATTGTTACTTCAATGTGCATAATTTCTGATATTTAATAAATATATTTATGCTTGATGTCAGTAAGCAGCAGTCCTTTAAATGATTTTGCAACTGCCAACTGTAAAAATTTAAGAGTTTGTAGTTATTTTGAAGTCAAATAAACATTTATTTGGTGTTCACAATGGTCTTGATTTACAATAAAGCACATGATAAAAATAACCCAGCAAGAATAACCCAAACCCAGAATATTAATCTCATAAATGGTTAAAATGACTACACGTTGGGTTTTTTCAACAACCCAACCTGCTGGGTTAAAATTTATTACCCAGTGTGTTGGGTTACTTTAACCCAGCATGTGTTCTGTCCAATATTTACCCAGCGCTGGGTTGCCAATTGGGTTGTTTTTAACCCAACCATTTTTAGAGTGCAGGGGAAATTACTTTCTTTACAACTTCAGATATACATAAATACAACATATTTACATACAACATATAATAGTATAACAACATTTAATATTAATTAAACTTCACAATTTTCAATGTCCGTGCGGACGAACATACACTCTAAAAATGGCCTATGTGTGTATTTGCTGCTTGTATTTTTTAATCTACTTATATTGATGGTTTGAAATTTATGAAACGCATATTTTGTTTACTAATGAATCATTGGAGTATTGTATGTAATTACCTTCATGTGTGTATAATTAGCACTCCCATTTATATTGTTCTTCACTTGGTGAAAATAATACCTTGATAAAGGCGATTTACCTTGCTGAAACATTGGTGGTAATTAATAAACTCTGCTTCAGTGAGTGTCTGGGGCGCCACCTGGTGGGCAGTCCTGAACAGTGCTCGCCAAAGCCTACAGGTATACAAATCACTTTCGCACCATTTATCTCAGAGAGATTTGGTGCAAAAGAGAGAGCACACGAAAAAGAGTGTTTGAAACTCGTAGCAGCAGATTCAAGCAGTTGTATTTATGTACTTGTGTTTGTGCTAGAAAATATTTAAAAAATTAAAAAATATTTGTGAAAAAAAATTGTACACACATGCAAGTCTCATCGCACAGATGCACAAACTGATTTTGCGAATGTACAAAATTTGTGTGTGACTTCACATTATTTGATGCAGGCGTTCAAGTAGGTTATGCACCATATTTACTGCAGCAATTGTAGCAAAAAACGTGAGCTTGTGAGTTTCTTAATCTGTGATTTGTAAAATGAGATTTGTGCAGCTGCACTGAAGGATTTGTGAATGTGTAACTGTTGTGTTGTATTTGAGGGAAAGAAAAAAAATCTACAAGTTTGCAACTCTTCCTCTGTGACTTCAAATTTACTGATACACATGTGTGGATAATCTCTACAAATACAAATTCCACTGTCACAGGTGTGCAGTTGTTTTGCACCAAATATACCTTCATACTTTTCTTTCTGAGCATGCTACACAAGTTTTAGTTCCAGGCTCTTGTCCTGGCCAGACTGGACTATTGCAATGTACTCCCAGCCAGCACAACCAAACCCAATCAGAAGTGGTACTAAACTTAATAGAAAAGCTAACCAATCCAAAGTAAAGTGAGCTTGCACGACCCGACCTGTGGGGTCTATACAATGGAAAGACTGCTGCCCCAGAAAGCCTCCTGCAGATGTCGACAATGGTAAATCTAGTGAAGGTCACAGTGCAAAAAAGTATACAAAATAAACCAGAATAAGAGGAAACAACTGAAGAAAATAAAAAAGATATGTATAAATAAGAAAAGTATTAAAAAAGGCAAAAAAAACACATTCTAAAATTTAAAAAATAAATAAATAAAAGGGGTTAACTGAGGTACTGAGCCTTCACATGGCAGCCCTCTTTTTACAGTACCACACAGTTCTAATGAATTTATTTTTTATCGGAATCAAAAGAATGGTTATGAACTACAGAAACTACCAACACTAGGCAAAACAAAATGGGAAAGGAGAAATATGCAATTTCTTGTACTTGTTTTTGCATAAATATGCTTGTAACCAATTTCTTTAATATATAATTGTACTTGTAATCACTCATATATTATTCAGATATGCTTATTAGAATAAAACATGTATCCGGCACCAGTATTCCTGGTTTAGGGGGAATACAATGGAGTAATGGCCATTTTAAAAATTAAGCCTTTCTTGGAGTCAAACTTTGGTAAACTTTTAGTATGTTTTTAAGTAAATCTGATACTACTGTTACCGAGAAACCTTTTGTTAGAATTTTTTTAGGGTCAAACCATATTTGCAGCTGACTATATACATTTTACAGAAACCAGTATTCATTAGATTTTAAGAACTTTTTTGCCACTCTTAAAACTGTAAAACTAAAAAAAAATATATCATATGCTGAATGAGCATGTAAGCGTATGTTTTCTTGTTCGCTCCACGGGTTTAAATGCCCTTTTTTCTAAAGAATAATGTTTCAACTTTATTGGTGATTGTTGAGAATAATTACTCTTTCCATATGTAAAGCGTTTTAGCGCAATATAAATGTATCATATTGTTATTCCTAATATATAAGAATACTAATATATTTTTTACAACATTTTTTACTTTAAAAAATATATATAAAGATGCTTAGTACAATATCTTTGCTTCTGACGAGTTTCTGTAATAAATCAGTAAATCAATCACAAAACGTGTTGACAGTGGCAAATAAAATGCTTGTCAGTTTAAACAAAGCAGAAAGGTGTATAAAACCGCTGTAATTAACAATATCTGAACTGTGCTCTTTTGCATACCTCTAATTTTCTCATGTCTTTCTTTATACCACATTAATCTCTTTAAAATCTTGCTACTTTAAGAAATCATTTGTTTGCATTGTTTGTATACTGCACATTTATTAATTTGCCTCAACTACCCATAATAACATTTTCTCAGTTTTTCTTTCAATAAAGATAAACATATCTATTATTGTCTTAACTTAAAACTTTGTTTTTAATTTATAAATTATATTTTATATAAATAAGTTTTTAAAAGTGTTGAATGCGAACGTCTGAGATAAGATATCTGAAATGAGATGCGGTGTGTTTGTCTATACAGCCACATGTTATTAAATTGATTATTTTACACACACATTTTACAAAGTACATATTGTAAGTGTAAATATTCATAAACAACATTTCGGAGGTGTTTTCATCTGTAAAAGTCGCAGTTTCTCTGTTCGCTATTTTATTAGATGTAGTATACGCCTATAATATCTGTACATTTTAAATAAAAATATCTGTTCTATTTCTAGTCATTTATTTTGGTTTGACCAACTAAAAAAAAAAAATACATAAGTGACATTAAGAGATTTTATTAAGTTACTGTAATCAATTATTTTAGTGATATTTACAAAGCCACTGAATATTTATTACAGTTATGAATTACGGCCGAAAGGATTAAAACAGTCATGACACTGCTGCCTATATGGGCAAGAAATTTATAATTAAAGGAACACGCCCACATTTTAGGAAATTAGCTTATTTACCGTATCCCCCAGAGTTATATAAGTCCATACATACTTTCTCATCTCCGTGCGTGCTTTAACTGTTTCTGACACAGCCTCCGCTAGGTTAGCATAGCACAAAGACTGGAAGTGAATGGCCTCAGCTAGCATACTGCTCCCAATAAGTGACAAAATAACGCCAACATTTTCTTATTTATATGTTGTACATTGTATAGTCACATCTTGTACAAATAACAAGGTCATATGAGACACAGTCATCTTTTAACAGTATACATACTGGGAACTATATTCTCAGAAGGCGAAGCACTGCTACTTGGGCGGAGTGATTTGCTCGCAGCACCCCAGAAGCCTCTTGGTGAGGAGCAGAGAGTTCCGTCAGAGTTGTGCAAATCACTTTGCCCAAGTAGCAGTGCTTCGCCTTCTGAGAATATAGTTCCCAATATGTTTTTAACTAAATAGAAAGCCTTATTAGTGTTTAAGGTTCAATTATTTTTGAGATTTAGAAGACTTTCTGTTTCTTCTTTGAGTTTTGTAGTTACCATCATTCAGAAGAGTGCTGCTTCAGACAAACGGTGAAGCAATAAAATCATGATGTGTGTCAATTTACTCAATGAGCAATAACTGTGCTATGTCTCTTCTTACTTGCTCATCATAATGTGGTATCAGTGGCGGCTCGTGACTCCTCATCCGAGGGGCGCGAATTCAAAATAAGTGTTCAGAGTATCATGTGTGTGGTTCCCTTTTCCAAAATATGTGTCCTGCGTGTTGAGAGATCATGTGTGCATCATGTGTTTTGTCAAAATAAGTGCCTGCTGCACACGCATCAAAACCGTTTATGATAAAAAAAGACGCTCACGTTCACAAAATACACAAAAGACACTCCCTTAACATTAAACTCTGATTACGCATGAGATTATGCGAGTATCTGGCAAACGCGAGCGTCTCTTATCATAAACCCTTTGACGCGTCTGCAGCAGACACTTATTTTGGCAGGACACGTGATGCACATACGATCTCTCAAAGTGCAGAACACATATTTTGAAATTACGTACCACACACATGACGGGCTACATACATGTTGTGACGAACTTCGCATTGTGCGCCCTCAGAAAAAGAAGTCACCAGCCGCCACTGTGTGGTATATAATAATAAATATGTAAAGAAAAAGGACATTTTACGTGATTAAATCAGGAAGAATCCATTAAAGATGTAAGCCTTTAAAAGTACTTTTAATGGTACTTTTCCCAGACAGGGATTAGACTAGTCCTAGACTTAAACAGTGATGTAGTCTACGTGATACGCAGGTATACGCCGTATACCCACTAGAATTGTCAAGGATTTCCGTATACCCACTAAAAATAGCGCGAGGATGCGTAACAGCATGGTTTTGTGACATTTTTAAACGTTTGGTCATAATATAGATGTGAAGCGCTGACCATTAGCCTGCTACACTTGCTACTTTAGCGGGTTGAAATACATATTAGGCTATATACTTCCTGCCGAACTGCGCGATCCGATCGGCGTATGAATTTCCATGAAATCAAATTACTATAGTGACGCGAAAGTATTTGGGGAGCAAACTGGTGTGGCGTCACAGGCGAGTGACAGCAAAGTACCGCGAGAGAGACTCCAGTTAACACATGGAGAAATCTGCTTTGAATCGCTCTCGCGGTACTTTGACATCACCAAGAGGTCTGCTTAGCACCACATGAAGTTGAACCTGCAGTGTAGCTGCTCACGCGACACTGTAAACAAACAGTCCATTAAGTGAAAGAGTAAAGCAGTGCTGCAACATAAAATCCATAGAGTTTACAATGCACATGTGAGTAAACAACATTTAAATCATCAGTCCAGTTTATTGGTAAGGCTCCAAATGCAATAAAATAAGCCCGTGATTATATCCTGATGGTTTTTAGCTGCCTTCAGTTCCTCTGCATGTTTGCTTGTGCTTCACAGTGTTAAACTTCCCTTCTCTGTGTTCATTTATATATCTACGTTCAAGATGTATATGATCTTAAACTTCTATGAGGAAATTCATGTCTGCGTTGATGTTCAGTTCAGACTTGCAAATTAAAGATCATTTTCTTCACTTTGGTTTGGGTGTCTAATAGGGAATGTGGAGTTGACGTCACGCTGTGTTGCATTATGGGTAATCCGCCATATTTGCAGGATTGCGCCCTATCCCGCTGTATTTGAGTTCATGTGTTGGAGGTTGTTTTTGTATTTTCTGTCGAGATTTTAATAAACTTCGATATGTTTGGTCAGTACTGCTCGATCAAGCAGGTCACGCGATCGTTCATGGAGGAAACTGAACAACGGAATACGTTTTTCAGCTTTTATTCGTGGAAAATCAAGGGAAGCCGGTGCAGGAGCTGACGAAAAGACGCCGGATCGCGTGGTTTGCCTGCTGCAATCAGGAGAAAATGTTACTTTTAAAAAAAATCCCTGCATCAGCGAGAGTGTGTTCGCTGCATTTTCAGACATTCAGTAATTTGTGATTAATAAAAGCAGAACCACTTAAATTGTCTTGTTTTTTATGCTAACACTGTCAAACTAACTTGTAAATGTAAGTTATTGATTGATTGATTGATTGATTGATTGATTCATTCATTCATTTCTGATCACCCTTACCACATGAGTTATAAAAATAAACATTTAGACAATTTTGACGATTGTAACAAATATTTTTTTATTAAATGCAACTGCTCAAACCCACTGCTTGTGACTCTTTAAATAACATAACTTTAGCTAAATATTTAGCATTTCGTTTGTTTTAATAACTTGGCCAAAACAGAAGTGCCATCTTATGAACATGTGTTGATTCATCGCACAGAATACAACGTAGAAATCCGTTCTTCTTCAATTTTACCTAGTTTAAGCTTAACACACCCACAAATAAATGGCATAGCGGTCGGCGGTGCCCCTAAACATGGCGCCCACGTCCCATAATGCAACACTGCGGTGACGTACATTAACATTCCCTATATTAGGCTACATTATGGTCTTGTAATAATAATTAAGTAAAAGCCTATTTTTATTTTAAGACAATGCTTATATTATATGCAAAAATAAGCTTTTATATCAATGACTATGCAAATTAGAGTTCATTCATGGTCATCTTAAAGGTGTATTAATTAAAAACATTTACACCATTAAATTACACATGGTAATGTTATCAATAGTAGTCAGATAATAGCTATTGAAAGAGTGAATATTTTTTTCTCCTTCAATGCATGTGTTTGCCGTGGATTGAAGATTGTAAACAGTTTATTTAATTTTAATTAACAGTTAAGTAACTTTTGTCCCTAAGGGCGCACTCACATTATCCAAACCAAACCGCGCTCGGGCGCGTTTGACCCCCAAAGCCTGGTTTGTTTGACTAGTGTGATCGCTTCGTTCCGGGTTGCAGAGGTGGGCCGGAGCGCGGTTCACTTGGACTCAGGCGCGGAAGGCTGTGGTGTGAGCGCAATCACGCCTGAGCGCGATTCAAAAGGTGAAGACGTCAGTTGCGCGACCACTCACCTTCATCTGCCTTCGTAAAAACCTTTTGATGCGCGCAGCGGGGTTACGTGAAGGTCCGAGCTGCGCACGTGACAGATCAACTAAGCAATATGATGACATGTGAGAGGGCTGTCTGTAATCGCGCACCAAACGACTCCGAATAAAAAACACAGACTTATCATTACGGTGGGTTCCAGTGTTAAGAGAGCGCTTTACTTCCTGCTTTTTCAAAACAATCGAATCTTAATGACGAAAGCGCGCCCGGACTCGGATCGATAAGAAGTACAGTGTGAGTGCGTGCACCTGGGGGAGTAGGGAGGGGTGGCAATCCCGCCCAGGCATGGTTTGGTTTGGTTGGGATAATGTGAGTGCGCCCTAAGTTAGATGTTGATTTACATTAAACCAGTCTAAAAATCAGTCCAGTTTCCCCAGCTGTAAACCCATTGGCTCTAAAGTCTTTTTGTTTCTTAAAAAAGAGAACACATTCAGTTTATGTGTTTATGAGTACACTTTCAGAAAGCTCTTAGTTACATTAATCCCAAATTTTTTCTTGGAATTTGAATACATGCAATTTACTCCTTAGACCTCCCTAACACACAAACTTTATGCCTTCTTTGATTTTATGTTGGTTAAGTTAGTGAAATATTAGGTTTTATACCCGGTCACAAAAGTGACCGGTGGGAAACATCATAGCCGGACTTCATTAAAATTCAATTAGACATATTTACGTTAGAAAAAGTGTGTTATACTACCGGTCACAATTGTGACCGTTAAAAAAATTCTCAAAATATATCTGTAAGTGACCCCACCTACAAAATTTATAGTTCTATTTGTTAATTAAGATGTTTTACTTCTTTTTGTAGTAGTCTGAGGCAGGGGCGTAGCCAGTAATGGGCCAGGGCGGCACTGGCCCGCCCACATAACTCCCTGGCCCGCCCAGGCAAGTTTAACCAAAATACATTTTTAGTTTATTTTTATTATTCAAATGTATTTAAGAAAATATATTAATATAAACCAGATTTATTATTGACTGGTGTGTGTTTAATTTGCTTTCTAAATAAAATGGAATTGTTGAAGCAAGTTGTAGGAAGCCTCCGAAACGTAATTGGTTGCTTGGTTGCTAGGAGTTCTGACAGATAGACTGTGGGGGGTGGCGGCCGGCGGGCTCTGGCAGTCTGCCAGCTAACTTTGCTAACTGCTTTTTTAGCTAATATTAACATTGCCACAATAATGGCTAAAGTTTCTTTAATGTGTTATTTAAAAAAGCAAGAGTTGATGTGAGGAAGATACGCCACTGCCTCCAACTACCGAGTCTTACCAGCCCAGTTCTTCAGACTCATTAACCCACAAGAAGGCTAGTCAGGCGCTGGTGGCGCCGGCTGCCGCTTGCTCCCTGGCGGCAGTTCCCGTGCTCTCTCCCGGTCAGTCTGACACAGATTACACGCCGATCTAACTGCAATTGATGAACCACCTTCACAACCCAATTTGCATCCATGAGTTACTACCCGCCTCAACAATCTTTTGTTTTTTGAAAAAGAACTCTGTGACTCTTTGGACTATAATGAGATCATTTCTGTTTTCAACATCAAACCCAAGCGTTTGCGTCTTGTTTTGTAGAATGAAAACAACAAAGGTAGGCATGTTGTTTAACTATAACTGTCACTGTCCCACAGGTGGGACGTTTGGCATTACATATTTAAAACAATAATTACATAGTCTAAACCTACACCAATCTTGACAAACTATATACCGTTGGAAAGCTCTAAGAATGTAGTTTTAATATATCAACACCATTTTGAAAAAAAAAGTATGTTGTAAGAGTCATTTTCTAAAATGTCGCAGACCAACAGTTGGGCCCAAAATGTTATTACATATTTATTTGTAAATATCCCATTAAACTGAAATAACCTCGACAAACTATATATTGTTGGAAAGCTCAGGGAATGTAGTTTTCATATTTCAAGGCCATTTGATGATAGAATTTGTTTAGGGACAGTTATTTTGTTAAATGTCACTCACCCCATAGGAATACATATAAATGATTATAAATTTATAACACTAATACCCTATAAACTTGAAATAATCTTGACAAACTATATAATGTTGGAAAGCTCTAGGAATGTAGTTTTCATATTTCAAGGCCATTTGATGATGGAAATTTAGTAGTGAGAGTCATTTTGTAATTTGTCACTGACCCAGTAGGAGTCCATATGAATTCGTATATATTCATAATTCTAATATTCTTCAAAATGAATATATGAATCTTCAAAAATCTTGACAAACTATATATCGTTGGAAAGCTCTAAGAATGTAGTTTTCATATTTCAAAACCTTTTTGCATTAAACACAATGCAGAGACAGTAATTTATCAACTTTTGACAAGATATTGCAACTAACCGTTGACACCTAGTGGCCTTGGTTGGTAAAACCACTAAAAGTGTGACAGAAACTTCATTTTTTGTTATTTTCACCTAAAATTTGGTTCAGAACTAGTTGAGACTTGTGTCTTTATTGGTGTGGTGTTTTGAGAGTAAAACATTTTAATTTTTATATACATTTGATTAGAGAGTATATACTTTATTGCATTATTTTTATTATTTAAAATAAATTTAAACGGGCATAGCTTTTTTGTCATTTAATATTTACAACTTCAAACACCTCAGTGTAAAACTATAAATTGTCTTCTTAAAAAAGAGACCAAGATTTTGCTTCTAAACCAAAGAATGCCAGAGTTATAGTGATTTTAACGTGCAGATCACCTTTTCACCCCCCCACTCAAAAGGGGCAGTGACAGTTATAGGGTTAACTAATTTCCTTATTTTTTGCTCGTGAAGTGATTTAACTAAGTGGTGTGTTGTGTATAGATGTATGCCAGCCTTATAGATTAAACTTAACTTGTTTAATTTAAAGGAGTTGCTATTTTTGGCACGAAAGCTTAATATCCAACAGGCTGATTGCACTGTTTATGGTTGATTTAACATAACTTAGGCAGTGTGTTTTCGTTATTTCAATTTATTTTTAGCCTACTTTATTTCAGGTGAACTGTTTTTGCACTGCTGACTAGCCTGAATAAGCCTGGTTTGTCCAGCCTTTATTGAGCTCTGTTGGTTGAACATGTTTAGACAGTGTTTTATTATTGACTATTGAAAGTAAAGATGTCACTGTTTTTGCAGTTTGTCTATTGTTTTTTTCCACTCTAAGATTTATTTATTATTTAAGTAATTTTATTCTGATAAACTATTGGCCCACTCACTTTTGCTCCGGCCCGCCCAAAATACAATTTCTGCCTACGCCCCTGGTCTGAGGTAGACTTAAGGTGTGTTCGACATCGGCTGTGGCTGGATGTAACCGATCGGCGAGATTAGCCGCGTGCAGGCGGGGAGGAGCTGAAAACGGAGACGTGAAGTCGGACGCGCTGTGGTTCCCGTAGTTTGCTGCATTTACGTCAGGCATGGCTGATCACGTGCCGTTTGCTTGCTTAATCGCATTCAACATGATTTGTAAGATGTAAACTACATAAAAAGTGAATTATACTGTTTTGAATGTCCGTGTATGAGCATGAGTGGAACTGAAGAGGCTTACAGCATCTGTTTTTACAAGAATAAAGTTTAACAGAAGCATAAATTATTTAAATACCAATGTAGTGGGGTCTACGTTTTTGTATCCATTTTATTTTGATGAAGATGACACAATATAACATCGCGACTACATGAAAAGAGCTTTAACTGTTATAAAAATACAGATTTGTGAGCATTTGTGGAACTGAGGGCGTGAAAATACACACGAAACACACGTGATTGTTGTCATGTGGTGAATCCGACCAATCTTGAAACAGCTGTGTCGTCATTAAAGCCCGTGCAGCTCCTCTTCGGGAACTGCGCTGGCTAACTCAGGCGGCTGATCTCGAACCGCTCTCGCGGTACTTAAAAACCATATGACACAGTCACGTGCCTGCAGCGCCAGCTTAAGTCGGACAGAAATACTAACCGGAATGCACTGCTTCAAGTCAGCCGCCGATCGGTCTGCGCAGCGCCGCATGAAGTCGAACACACCTATCTTCTTCTAGATGTGCAAGCAGGAAGTAAACTGATCTGGTCATATGACCTTTCACCCAGTCACATGACATTGATACATTTTAATCAAGACAATCTATTTTTTCATTTAAAAGTTTAATTTCTTGCCCAGAGCCAACATCAACACTTTTAGAGCTTTCAGAAAGAAGAAAAAAAACACGGTCACAAATGTGACCGGTGGGATTAAATGGGTTAATATCTATACTGTATGCATCTGTGAGTGTGGTGGTGCTTATGAGGTGTCACGCTAGGACGAGTGAGCATAAGGGTGAGACGGGAAAAATCACAGTATACTCACTACAAAAATCTAGACTACACCACTGGACTTAAAAAATGTAAGAGCTGTCCAAACTTAAAACAACTTGCACTGACATATCTTAAAATACCTTAGTGCCCTATGTTTTAATTTAAAGTGCACACAGGTAATGTTTTCAGTAAGGCATGTTTGTTAAAACTAGTTATATTTCCTAATTAAACTAAGGCCTAGTCTGGTAACAATAGTTTAGGTAACAATATTAAACATAATATTTTTAAGCAAATATCAAATTTTTTACTATATTACTACATTTTTCACATATTTTCAGTGTATTTCTACTTAACTTAGTAAAGTTTTTTGTGATGTGTGAAATTTAAAATATGCGTGCAAAAAGTAAATTCTATTTTTATCAATGTATATACATACTTAGAACAGTTGCATTGTAATAATGTACAGGGAGACTTCATATATAAAAACAGAGACTGATAAAGTACTGTTTTATCATTAAAATCTGATAAAGTCCTATTATTTAATAGAAGTTTGGGCATTCCAATATGGCGGTGTGGTGGATTCACAATTGTGACGTCATGCACAATCCAGTAATTTACAACATTAAAATGGTTGAGTTATTTTTAAGCCATGTTGGGTAAATATTGGACAAAATACACTGCTAGGTTAAAATTGGCCCAATGCTGGGTTGTTTTAACCTACAGTAACTGCTGCTGGGTTATTATAACCAATGGTTGCATAACAACAATCCAACATTGGTTAATTTTTAACCCAGCACGGGGTCATTTTTAACCCAGCATGTGTTCTGTCCAATATTTACCCATTATGGGTCAAAAATAACCCAGCCATTTTTAGAGTGTAGACGGTTTCATCGGACGCATCATTGTTGTTATTGATTCTTAGCAGAGTTTACGGGAAATTACGTGTGTTCCACGACAACCTGATCTCATGAATTTCCGTGGCATAGTCACAGAATTTTTTGCAAATTTTCCGTGGCATTCTCACGAATTGGTTACTCAACTGTTTTGTCCTATTCTCTACCATTGTCGCTTCGGTTTAGGGTTAGATTTACATAAAATGACATCCCTACCCAAACCCAACTCTAACCCCAACGCCAGGCGACAATGGTTTAAAGCTTAGAAAATATAAAAGAATACATCAGAAAAAAATAGTATAAACCAATAATTAAAGTGACATACTAATACAAACACCAAATCCAAGCCTAAACCGAAGCAACAATGGTTTGAAAATAGGAAAAAGCAGTTGAGTAACCAATCTGTGAGAATGCCAAGGAAAAATGAGCAAAAAATTCTGTGACTATCCCACGGAACTTTGTAAGATCATGTTGCGGTGAGCCATGTTGATAGAATTATGGCTTTAAGAATACAATGGCGCCTCCGTGCTCTGCATGTCTCCGCTTAATATTGCTTTCTGCTGTCCCTAACGTTTTGTTATAGCACATTCGTTATCGAGTTGACATGTTAAACAGAAGTCAAAATCGGAAAAAAAAAACATTCTGCTTTGTCCAAGAAACATGTTGTAAATAAACAATAGAGTTTCCACATCTAACGCATGACCCGCTGCCATGTTGTTCAAACTGTAAATACCTCCGGTCACACGCAGGTTTCCGTTTAGGGTGGGACGTGCTAGCGTTTCTGACGCATGCATTATACGTCACAACCCTGATGTCAGGTGTATATATGACAATTATCCAGGGTGTGTCTGAATGCTCGCACAGTATGGAAAATTACTGCCAATGTGAACAAATCAAAATCAAACTATTCACAGAAAATACCCAGACACATTTTCCGTGTATTTTCTGGGATCTCTGTGTGAAAGGGGCTATAGAAACTCACCTGATGATACAGTCAGTGTAACAGCATCACTCATCTCAGTGTATTGTTCACGTATCTTTCCTCTGCAGGTGTATTTACCACTGTGATAGTATTGAATGTTGTTAATTTTACACTCTTGTTTGTTGCATTGTGTGATTATATTTCTGTTATTTGTCTTCTCTACAGTCCAGCTGTATGTCCACTCAGTGTCTCCTGTATCCTTTATGTCACATCTCAGAGTAACAGTTTCTCTTCTGAACAGCTGTATGTCAGGATCAACACTCACTACAGGTTTAAGATTATTTTGAAGATTTTGAGCTGCACAATGGCCAAAAATAACACCTAAAACCTGTGATAAGTCCGATTTGAATATTTAAAGTCTTCCTGGAATACTAAGAAATGTTATCTGAGCTTAAATTATTGCTACATTTGTAAGTTAATTGTGCAAAGCTATAGTTTTTGTTATTCTCAGTGGATTATTGACAATATTGTAGTCACCTAATGACTTAAAAATAATGATACATTTGCAATGTTTGCTATGCTAAACTTGGGTACATGCCAATGGTTTGTTTGTTTGCTAGCAGTAGGCTATGATTTAACATTGCAAATTAGTTTGGTGGGCTTGGTGTGTTTTGAAATTCAACTTTAACATGTTATCTGAGCTTATAATATTACTAGAGGCAATATTTTTAAGTTAATTGTGCAAAGCTATTAGGCTTGTTCGACTTCATGCGGCGCCGTAAGAACTGACAGCCAGGTGACGTCAAAGTCATCCGGCTGTTGGTTCTTGCAGCACCGCATGAAGTCGAACAAGCCTATAATCTTCAGCTATTTTGATAAGGTATGTACTACTAAGGATACTAGTCATGATCCTGTCTGTGTATGAGAGTGCAAGCTCCTGTATGGGGCAGGGCCTATGGGTCCTTGTAAAGAGGTAGGCCCAACTATTAGCCAAATGCTGTTTAAAATGATTTTCAGTCATGCCAGCAGCTGCTTCTGGTCCTAAAACAGCTTTAAAGGGATATTTCACCCAAAAAGAAAACTTCTGTTATTTTCTCATCCTCATGATATTTTGGTAAGCACACAGATGATGGTACCCATTGACTTCCATCATAATAGTTCTTCCTATTATGGAAGTCAATGGTTACAATCAGCTGTGTGCTTATCATCATTTATTAAAATATCTTCTGTTCATCAGAAAAAAAAATTATACAGGTTTAGAACAACATGAGGACGATACAATTATGACAAATCTTTTATTTTTGGGTGAACTATCCCTTTAAAGCTGTTTTAGGACCACAAGCAGCTACTGGCATGAATGAGAAGTAGCATTGAATTTATTTAAAACTGACTTTGGCTAATAGTTGGGCCTATTATCTATTTACAAGAATAGGGCCTGCCTCACACAGGCACGTGCACTCTCATACACACAGGGTCATGACTATTCTTAGTACATGCTTAGTACCATGGGTGAACTATCACTTTAAGTGGCAATATTCTGGACTGCTCAACATAATTGCATAGACCAGTGAAACTGCTCCATAACTTGTAGTCTGACTTTCATTCATGAACTTTAAGCATGACATTAATACAGCGGAAGTCCTTGATATTCTAAGCTTGTGGTTTGAGAGAAATAATATGAATCTCAATCTGTGCCTGTGCATTCATTTTTCTCCACAGAAGAAACACCCCACTCGTCTAGAGAGGTACACGAAACTTACTTCAGCAGTCATCAAAAGGAAGTCATCCACTGAAGGTTCTTTGGCCCCAACCTCCAAACAAACCAAGCTGTGTGAAACTCAAAGAGTGTCCCAGGCAAGTGTAGATAAAGTAGTCCTCCAATTCATTGTCCAAGGCTTGCACCCACCACAAATTGTTCAGCAACAGGGCTTCATTAATCTTGTGCAACAACTTCAGCCAAATACAAATGTCATGACACGCAATACTGTTGTCAACAAAGTCACAAAGGCCTCCGTTGAAATGAAAAGAAAACCGAAAGCTGCTCTAAGTGAAATTGAGTTCATAGCAACAACAACAACGGACTGCTGGACGGCACACCGTCGCGGATTCATTGGTGTCACTGCACATTGGCTTGACCCCCAGACCATGCAGAGATCCTGTGCTGCACTGGCATGCAAGCAGCTAAAAGGGTCCCACACCTTTTCTGCCCTGGCTGGTGCCCTACAGTAAATGATATTCACACAGAATTCAATATCATAGAGAAGATTGTTCGCACTACTACTGACAAGAGTTTTACAGAGTTTATGGGCAGACTGATGAGAACAACAATCCTGAACCTGTAGGAGAGGGTGATGGAGAAGAGGATGATGGTGGGCAAAATTATGATCACGATGAAGAAGAGGAAAGCTTTGAGGGTGTGGATTTTGTTGATGCCGGAGCTCTGTTGGACGAAGACTACTTGGAATACCAGCTACCCAAGCACCATCGCTGCGCCTGCCACCTCCTTAATTTAGTATCCACAGTTGATGCTTCAAAAGCAGAAGTCAATCCATTGTACAAGCGTGTGTCAAGGTCCACATTTGCCAAATGCTCTAGCCTGTGGAACAAAAGTTCAAGATCAACCACCGCATCTGAAGTAATTGAAGACCACTGCAAACTCCAACTCGTAAGGCCTGTTGCTACAAGGTGGAATTCACTCTTCTCAGATGTAGAAAGAATAGTGAGAATAACAAGAGAACAAGGCGAAGGAGTAATCCCAGCTGTCTGCAGTGAACTAGATACACCCAAGTAAATGCTTGTTTTTCTGCCTTTTAGTTAATGAAGTGATGAACAATAGATTAAGTCATAGTTTTATACTTCGAATAATATAGAACACATGTATGCACTATGCCAATATACAGTCCCCATATTTACTATGGATATGATTTGTAGCAACACAACTACATTTCTAAAAGTCTCAAATGACAATATTTTTCATTTTTAATTATCAGTTTCACCAGTTGAAGGTGCTACATCAAGTAGGCTAAATGTTCCATGTTGTGTTTTTCTTTTTTCTCTGTACAGATTTACTCCAGTGGAACTTGCATTTCTTGCAGAATATTCGAAGACAATGAGCCCAGTTGCAAAGGCACTGGATGTTCTTCAGGGAGAAACTAGTGTGCAGATGGGTTGGTTGGTCCCCACCATAACTCTACTAAGGTCTAAGCTCCAGCACCTTCAGGTCACCTCCAAGTTCTGTGAACCTTTGATTGCTGCACTTTTTTCAGGCCTTGATAGACGATTTGGCGAGATGCTTGCTGATCCAGAGCTGATAGCCACAGCCATTCTAGTTCCCAAATTAAAGACCTGCTGGACAAGTGACGAAAATATCCTCAAACTTGGTAAGTGTCTCACTTCTCAACTTCCCCTTAAAGGGATAGTTCACCCAAAAAAGAAAATTCTTTCATTTTCTCATCCTCATGTTGTTCTAAATCTGTATGATTTTTATTTATTTCTGATGAACACAAAATAAGATATTTTGATTAATGATGTTAAGCACAAAGTTGATGGTACCATTGAATTCCATCATACAGGTATTTGTTTTTCCTACTGTGGCAGGTTAGTTAGATCCTCCCTGTAGTGACGTCATGTTATTGGTAGACTATCGTCCCGCAGGGAGGTGTGTATAAATGGCTGTTTGGTGCGGGCCGGATGTGCGTCATCTGTTCTGTGCCTGCGCTCTTCCGGTTTACCGGCATTCAACAGAGGTCTGTGGTTAAAACACAGCCGTGTGGACATTCTAACACCGCTTGTGTCATTTTGTGGGGCTTTGTGTACACTGGAGAGGTAAGCATTTTTAGCGTTCGGCTCTGTCTGATACCGGATTATGGTATAGTAACACTAGTGCTTTGTGTCATTTGTAGTCTATTGTAAACAACCGTTAAGTGCGGTCTGGCTCGTTATACTGCCTAGTCCCAGGTACGTAAGATTTAGTATATTGCCAGAGGTTTTAGGTGATGTGGTGTGGGGGTCAGCTATGTTTATCTTTACTGCAGCATTCCTGTGTGTTTACCATTCGAGCTGGTACGGCGTCTAGCTGTGTTGTCCAATATACGCTGTTTGACATTATCTCCTTCATTTCTATCCCGTGGATATTGAGGTCGGCTCTGCTTTTTGGTGTGGCAAGCGGCTGCGTTATCCGGTATGTGCATTATATTCCTGATTTGCCTTTCATAAACTATAAATTAGTTTATTTATCATTGTATATTATCTGTTAGGGTTAAAGACTGTGCGTGCTGCATTCTCTCCTATATCCAGAAGCATGCTGCTGTTTTGTTCCTGTTGGATTTGCTTTCGTTTCTTTTTCTTATATTTTTGCTGTGTTTTCATCATTTTTGTCCTGGGTGATTTAGCGTGGCCTGATTTTGGAGTTGTTGGTTAAAACCTGCTCCTACTGTGACTGTATTTAAAGATATTTTCCCCGTACGTTGGGAAATAACGAGTTCGAGGGCCGCGCTCATTCAGATTATTTATTTCTTCATTTTCCCTTCGTGGTGTTTCTCGTTTTGGACTGGTTCAGAATGCTGAGATTTTCTCCTGGACCTTGTTGTCTTTAAATTAAAATTAAAATTTAAATTAAATTTCTTTTCTTTTTCTTTTGTGTCATTATCTAGCTGTTTAAGCTAGAATTTATTTCTTTTCTTTATGTTGGAAGGGCTTCTTTTGCTCCCCTGCATTTAATAAGTTGTTATTGATTATTTTCTATTTGATTTATTTGGTTTTGTATCACAATTGCAGGAGCTGTGTGTCCGACGGCAGTGAGGCTTTCCTTCACCGTGTGCTGTGTTATGCTGTGTGAGCACCACTGATAAAATCACGGGTATTGGAGTGAGTGTGTGTGTGTGCACTTAGTGTGATTCTCTTCTTTTGCTCCCTCTCTTAGCCCATCTGATGCCAATAGGCTGCAGCTCTGAATTAAATGTGAATCCTTATTGTGGATTGTGATTTCCAGCTTTAGTTATTGGCTGGGTGATTACTTTTATTTCTGCATTTTAAACTTTTGTACAAATAAACAAACTCTATTTTGCTACCCACGTCTCTTGCTCATTTTATTCAGTGGAATGAACCTGGGTTCCTTATAACATTTTAAGTGAACTGTAATTCCCTGGTATAGTCCCAGGGTGGCGTAGTCTATTGTATATCCTTTGAGTGTTGAATATTACTGCCAAAAAGACCACTTTGCCACATTTTGGCGTAGTCGGCAGGATCCACTAAATTGAACAGAGACAGGGGGTGAATATTACTTTACCAGCTGGTATTGCTATTATTTGTTTTCTTTTCATTTCACAGAAACAAGACAGCAGCGTAGACTCTTTTTTTGAAGGGTCTCTTTGGCCATCTCTCCTGATTGTGTTTCAGGTCCAAATTTACTTCCTGCCCCGCCTTGCCTGGTGGTAAGTGTTTTACTAAAATTTAGCTATGGCAGAAGAATTACAAGAACTTCGGGATCTTGTGGCCCAATTAAGAGCTGATAATGAGAGACTTAGACAAGAACAGACCCAGATTGTTATTCCAGGTCCCAGTACAGCTCCTATTTCTACCACCTTACCCTCTGGTGCACAGCAATCTGCTGGTGCAAGTGCCCCATCTACTGAGAGATTTGTGTTTGTACCCAGAGATAGGAAGTGTCCAAAATTTAGCGGTAGACCCGGTATTACCATTAATGAATGGGTAGAGGAGGCCCAGGCCTGTATGCGGGTTCGCCTTTTGTCCAGAGCTGATCAAGCATTCTTTCTTTTTGATCATCTAGAGGGAGAAGCTCGGGATGAGATCAGGTATCGTCTGAGACAGAGAGGGGGGATCCAGATAAGATAATTCAGGCCTTAAAGGAATTGTACGGGTGTCCTTTATCATATGTAGCATTGCAACAGGCCTTTTTCTCCAGGAGGCAGCAGGAAGGGGAAACCCTTTTAGAGTTCTCTATTGCATTGATGGGCCTCTTGGAGGGGGTAAAACAGCAGTCCCTGCATGCCATACCAAATGCAAAAGCTTTGTTGCGTGACCAGTTTGTCGAGCATGTGCTCGATATTGGTCTTCGTCGGGAACTTAAACAGTTAGTCCGCCGTGACCCTACCTCTTCCCTCTTAGATGTTCGTAGCGAGGCAATGCGCTGGGAGCGGGAGGGAATGCCTGGGGGTGCGAGAGGGCGAAGTCAGTCCGTACCAGTGGCCTATGGGGTCCAGTATGCCATACAGGGTGAGTCGCAGGCAGTTCGTTTGAGCCCCCCTCCCAAATCGGAGCTAGCAGAATTACGGGAAATGTTGAAGTCGCAACAAGAACAGGTAAACCAGCTTACCCAAGGGTTCGCTCGCTTGCAGGTCCCTAATTCATATAGCCGGTCCCCACGCCACAGTAATATAGTATGTCAGAGGTGCCAACGTTCTGGCCATTTTGCCCGGGAGTGTGATGGAGAACGTGTTCTCCCTCGCTCTCCAGCAGTGGGTACATCTTCGACTGGGGCTAGGCAGTTTCGATCTTCACAGCCGTCGGAAAACTAATCCCCACCGGGCTGCGGAGTCACAGCGCGGATGGGGAGTTGTTTGGCTCAAATGTTGTAAACCGTCTAAATTCTGTCTCTCGTTTGGTGTCCTCCTGCCCTCATCTTAATGTGCTCATCGGTGGTGTTCAAGTGCCATGTTTAGTGGATACCGGTTCCATGGTGTCCACGATCACCGAGAGTTGCTTTCATCAGCATTTTGAACCATGGGGGCAGGAGCGTCTTAGGTCTTGTCAATGGTTGCAACTTACCGCTGCGAATGGTCTTGCGATTCCTTATATCGGGTATATGGAGCTCGATGTCGAGCTTTGTGGTAAAGTAGTACCGGAGTGTGGAGTGCTGGTTGTCAGAGATCCTCCTGGTGGTGCCGGTGGACATGTCCCGGGTGTTTTAGGGATGAACGTCCTTGGCCGGTGCTACCAGGAACTTTTTGGACAACACGGTACATCCATTTTTGACTTACCGGCAGTGTCACAGGCCCCTAGCTCCGTCACAAAGGCATTACAACATTGTAGTAAGGTTAGTGTCCAGACCTCTGTTGATAGTGTTGGTGGGGTTAGGGTGCGGGGGCAGGGGGTGTGTCACATTCCAGGTGGTACGATGAAGTTGGTAGCCGCAACCTGCTCAGAACATTATGCTACTGGTACCGTGCTGTTCGAGCCTCCAGATGCAGGCTTACCTGCTGGTTTGCTGGCCTCCCCCGCACTGGTTCAAGTGACCCGGGGCACGGTGTATATCCCGGTTGTGAACATGGGTACCACTGAAGTAATTCTTTACCCCAGGACGTCGTTAGGCACATTGAGTGGTGTCTTTGTCATTAGTTTGCCAGAAGGTATTACTGAAGTAAGGTCCTTAACCGCTACTGTAGGCTCCCATAGTTCCTTGGTCCCATCTATTGTGGAGGACCAGATTGATGCCATAGATTTGTCAGTTTTGGCAGGGAAAGAGCAAAGCCGGGTCCGGGCCTTGCTTAACAAATACAAATTTGTGTTTTCAGCCCATGAGGGTGATCTGGGGTGCACTAACCTCCTGTCCCATGATATTCCGCTTCTGGACGATACCCCTGTCAGGCAACGGTACAGGCGTATACCACCTTCGGAGTATGAGGTAGTAAAGTCCCACATTAATCAGCTTCTTGAAGCCCAGGTTATCAGAGAAAGCTGCAGCCCCTATGCATCTCCAATTGTTTTAGTTAAGAAAAAGGACGGAAGTCTACGGATGTGCGTAGACTATCGCCAACTCAATTCTAAAACGAGGAAGGATGCCTTCCCTTTGCCTCGTATTGAGGAGTCCCTTGATGCCCTGACAGGTGCCCGTTGGTTCTCCACTATGGATTTAGCCAACGGGTACAATCAGGTGCCTGTTACTGAAGCTGACCGGCCTAAGACTGCTTTCTGTACCCCATTTGGCCTATTCGAGTGGAATAGAATGCCATTTGGTCTTTGTAACGCTCCCAGCACCTTCCAACGTCTGATGGAGAGGCTGTTTGGTGACCAACAATGCCAATCTTTCCTTTTGTACCTAGATGACATTGTGGTGTTCTCTTCCTCGGTGGCTCAACATCTGGAGCGTCTGGAAGTGGTCTTGGGCCGGTTAGGGGCTGAAGGACTAAAAGCCAAGTTAGGGAAGTGTGCATTCTTTCAACATGAGGTAAAGTATTTAGGGCATGTGGTGTCGTCTCAAAGTGTGTCCACAGACCCAAGTAAAATCGAGGTGGTAGCTCAGTGGCGCACTCCTACAAGTCTGTCAGAGTTGCGTTCGTTCCTGGGTTTTGCCAGTTATTACCGCCGTTTTGTCGAGGGGTTTGCCAAGTTGGCGGCCCCTCTGCATAAATTGGTGGCCGAATTGGCAGGTGGTAAGCAAAGAAACGTAGAGAGGTGAGTTTTAATGGTGCCTGGGATGAGATTTGTCAGGATAGTTTTGAAGCTTTAAAGAGGAAACTCACCTCTGCCCCTGTGCTTGCCTACGCAGATTTTACTTTGCCATTTATTCTGGAGGTTGACGCAAGTTTTAGTGGTCTGGGGGCAGTTCTTTCCCAAGAGCAGGGTGGAACCGTGTGGCCAATTGCGTATGCCAGCCGCAGTCTTAGGCCCACTGAGCGCAATATGAACAACTATAGCTCTATGAAATTAGAGTTTTTGGCGCTCAAGTGGGCCATGGCTGAAAAGTTCCGGGAATATTTGTTGGGGCAGAAATGTGTTGTCTTCACCGACAACAATCCCCTTAGCCATCTATCATCGGCAAAGCTTGGGGCGACTGAACAGCATTGGGCAGCACAACTTGCAGCTTTTGATTTTGAGGTGAGGTATCAATCAGGCAGATGTAAAAGAAACGCAGATGCTCTGTCGAGGCAGCACCCACTCGACTCTAGCATGTTAGGGGACTTGCTTCCAGGCACTGCAGTTCCTCGTGCTGTACAGCAGGGGGCTGGTACGCAGGTAGCTGTTCAAGCCACTCAAGCGGTGATCACAGCCCTGCCCAGTTATACCACTGCAGAATTGAGCTCTTTGCAACAGGCAGACCCTGTGATTAATGAAATTTTGCCCTTTTGGAAACGAAAGGTTTTCCCTAGAGCGGAAGAACGCAAACGGTTGTCTAGGCTGGGATTGATCCTGCTTCGTCAGTGGGATCGGTTCATTGAGAGAGAGGGTGTATTGTATCGACGAGTGTTCCGCTCTGATGGGGGTGAGGAGCGTTTTCAATTGATTTTACCCACTACCTTAAAATCTGAGGTTTTGAGGCAGCTTCATCAGGAGCATGGGCACCAGGGAAAAAGGCCATACCACTGAGTTGGTACAGCAGCGGTGCTATTGGCCTGGAATGTCCTCAGAAGTGGCACGATGGTGCCAGGAGTGTGAAAGGTGCCAAGTCGCTAAGCATGGGGGTCCCACTGCCCTTAGTTTTATGGGCCATTTGTTGGCGTCAAGACCTAACGAGAACCCTCTCGTTCAGGAGTTGAAAATGTCATTGTGATGACTGATGTCTTCACGAAGTACACCATGGCTGTCCCCACACGGGACCAACGGGCGGAGACTGTGGCCCAGGTTCTTGTGGCCGAGTGGTTTTACAAGTTTGGGGTCCCTGGTCGGATTCATTCCGATCAGGGCCGTAACTTTGAATCCTCACTCATCCAGCAGCTCTGTCAGTTGTACAAGGTCTAGAAGTCTCGCACTACACCTTACCATCCGGCTGGTAATGGCCAATGCGAGCGCTTCAATAGGACGTTGCATAATCTCCTCCGCACATTGCCTGTTTCTCGGAAGAGGGACTGGGTGTCTTGCCTTCCACAAGTACTTTTCTGTTATAACACCACCCCGCATCAGACCACTGGTGAGTCCCCATATTTCCTAATGTTTGGGCAAGAACCACGGCTCCCAGTTGACTTTCTGTTGGGCAGAGTCCAGGAGGTGGGGGTAGGTAATGTTCATGAGTGGGTTGTGGAACATCAAACTAGGCTCCATGTGGCCTTTGAAGGGGCACGTGATCGGCTAAGGGTGGCAGCGGAGAGACGTAAAACACATCATGATCAGAATGTGCGGTGTGTGTCACTTGAGGAGGGCCAGTTGGTTTACCTCCGTGAGTGTGGCATGAGAGGTCGCCATAAGATCCAAGACTTGTGGAGCCCAGTTGTGTATAAAGTAGTGAAGGCACCTGTTGAAGGGGGTTCGGTATATACAATTGCACCGGTTGATGAGTTGGGTAAGGTAAGGCATGTTCATCGCTCTTTGTTGAAGGATAAGATTTTAGAGGCCGTCCAGTTTCGAGCCCTCAGGATAGGCCTTTGGCGGAGGGGGCGCTGCCTTTAGAGGATGAGCCAGACGAGGGCGATTTGCTAATGTTCGTTCCTGAAACCCCCCAGGCTCAGAGTCCGGCTGTTAGTGATTTAGTCCCTGCAGCTGTTCAAGCTCCCTTGGATGTCTTGGACCCTTGCCCCCCTGGGACGGTACCTGGGATGCCAGTAGCCCAAGGACAGCACCGTTCTGGAGAGATGGGTCTCGCTCCAGGATCTGTTACTGTGTCTGTAGGTCCACCAGGCACTGAGGTAATGGCTTTGCGGAGATCAACGAGACCCAGAGCAGGCCAGCACTCCAATGTCCATCACCTGCCACGGTCAGTGGAGGTGCCTGGTGAGGCTGTGCCCCTAGGTGGGTCTGTCTCTAGTGGGATCTCTGTCATTTTCAGGCCTTGGAATTGATAAGTGGAATTGTGGGGTTGCCGTATTCTATCGTCGGGGCGACGATACAAAAAGTAGGGGTAGATTGTGGCAGGTTAGTTAGATCCTCCCTGTAGTGACGTCATGTTATTGGTAGCCTATCGTCCCGCAGGGAGGTGTGTATAAATGGCTGTTTGGTGCGGGCCGGATGTGCGTCATCTGTTCTGTGCCTGCGCTCTTCCTGTTTACCGGCATTCAACAGAGGTCTGTGGTTAAAACACAGCGGTGTGGACATTCTAACACCGCTTGTGTCATTTTGTGGGGCTTTGTGTACACTGGAGAGGTAAGCATTTTTAGCGTTCGGCTCTGTCTGATACCGGATTATGGTATAGTAACACTAGTGCTTTGTGTCATTTGTAGTCTATTGTAAACAACCGTTACGTGCGGTCTGGCTCGTTACACTGCCTAGTCCCAGGAATGTAAAATTTAGTATATTGCCAGAGGTTTTAGGTGATGTGGTGTGGGGGTCAGCTATGTTTATCTTTACTGCAGCATTCCTGTGTGTTTACTATTCGAGCTGGTACGGCGTCCAGCTGTGTTGTCCAATATACGCTGTTTGGCATTATCTCCTTCATTTCTATCCTGTGGATATTGACGTCGGCTCTGCTTTTTGGTGTGGCAAGCGGCTGCGTTATCCGGTATGTGCATTATATTCCTGATTTGCCGTTCATAAACTATAAATTAGTTTATTAATCATTGTATATTATCTGTTAGGGTGTGCGTGCTGCATTCTCTCCTATATCCAGAAGCACGCTGCTGTTTTGTTCCTGTTGGATTTTCTTTCGTTTCTTTTTCTTATATTTTTGCTGTGTTTTCATCATTTTTGTCCTGGGTGATTTAGCGCGGCCTGATTTTGGAGTTGTTGGTTAAAACCTGCTCATACTGTGACTGTATTTAAAGATATTTTCCCCGTACGTTGGGAAATAACGAGTTCGAGGGCCGCGCTCATTCAGATTATTTATTTCTTCATTTTCCCTTCGTGGTGTTTCTCGTTTTGGACTGGTTCAGAATGCTGAGATTTTCTCCTGGACCTTGTTGTTTTTAAATTTCTTTTCTTTTTCTTTTGTGTCATTATCTAGCTGTTTAAGCTAGAATTTATTTATTTTCTTTATGTTGGAAGGGCTTCTTTTGCTCCCCTGCATTTAATAAGTTGTTATTGATTATTTTCTATTTGATTTATTTTGTTTTGTATCACAATTGCAGGAGCTGTGTGTCCAACGGCAGTGAGGCTTTCCTTCACCGTGTGCTGTGTTATGCTGTGTGAGCACCACTGATAAAATCACGGGTATTGGAGTGAGTGTGCGTGTGTGCACTTAGTGTGATTCTCTTCTTTTGCTCCCTCTCTTAGCCCATCTGATGCCAATAGGCTGCAGCTCTGAATTAAATGTGAATCCTTATTGTGGATTGTGATTTCCAGCTTTAGTAATTGGCTGGGTGGTACTAGTCCAAGGGTGGCGTAGTCTATTGTATATCCTATGAGTGTTGAATATTACTGCCAAAAAGGCCACTTTGCCACACTACTATTGAAGTAAATGGTTACAATCAGCTGTGTGTTTACAATAGTTTATTAAAATATAATATATTGTGTTCATTCGAAAAAAGAATGAAGATTACAAAATGATGACAGAATTTTCATTTTTGGGTGAACGATACCTTTAATGTGTGTAATTTCTATGGAGACAATTCAAACTCTGAGTTTAAAAAGAAATTTAATGGCACACACACACACTATCCAATACACTTACAATACTGTCATATGGTCTAAATTTCCAGATTTTTGTTTTTACTCCACAGGCCTTGACTACATCAGAAACCACTTGGACTGTCAGGCTGAGAATATCATCAATGAGGGCTCCCAATCATCTGAGGAAGAGGACTTATTTTCCTCCTTGAAGAAGACCAGCCCGCTTGAAACGACACAGCAGTTGGATGCATACCTGGGGTGCCCAGGAGACACAGTAGAGGTACTAAAGTCCTTCCTAGCTGTGTGCCAGCTATCACTTAAGCTTAAAACGGCACTCCCTGCCTCACCAGCCTGTGAAAGACTTTTTAGTGTTGCAGGGCTGATCTTCAGGCCAAGAAGAGCATGCATTGGCTCAAAGAACTTTGAGAACCAGCTGCCTTTGCGCCTGAACAAAGCCTATTGGTAATTCTGTCGCATGTTCTGTGCTTAACTGATGTTGATTACCCTGTTGTTGTTTGTTGTCCAATGTGTTTGTTTCAATAAAGGTTATTGATGACATGCCTCTGAAGTTTGACTTTGTAGTACAGCTGGTATATAATAAACTTTAAGTTTATTTATGAAAAGACACTATAAAACAATTAAAACCTCAGGTGGTGTTGTTAACCCAAATTTGACCCGTAGGTGAAACATCACAAAGTTTTTTGAACTGTTAGCCTTTAGGCTTACATCACTGGGTATCTGCTGAAATGTATCATGTAATGTACATATTATGTGGTTCTAAGATTGTAATTTTATATTCATATTCATGTGCTGTATTATTTCAAAGGTCATGGTGCGATGAGTAAAAAGGTCTCATTTCTACAAGTGTAAGATAAGATGGTACAAGGTTTAGATTTTAGAATTTAGGATAGAAAATGCATTTCTTTTAGAGGTGGGGTTTTTGCCAGGATACTTCTGGCTAGTTTGACCAGTTGCCTTGATACTCCTGGTTAGTTTTTACCAGGTGGCTTTTAGTATCACTTGGTACAGGTCAAACTGGGTTTTTCTCCAGGTGTCCTTTAGTATCACTTTTTACAGGGCAAACTGGATTTGTGTAGTTTTTATGATGTCTTTGTTCTGGTCAGTATTTAAGGGGCATTGGCAAAGGATTCAAGGAAGCATCTGTATTCAGACTTCCCCCACTGCTGTGTGTCGTTGTAATTGCCAGGTATGATTTGACTCTGTGATTTTTATTTTATACTGTTTTAGGTCTTACATTGTATATGTGAATGTTGATATTTTGATTAACGAATTTGAAAACTAAATGATTGATTTAAGTGTAACCTGCCTGGCATAATAAATTGTTATTATTGATTCATTTTAAATTCTTCAAAATTGTATTGATTTATTTTAATTCTTTCAGAAATTATTATTTCCAGTAGATTAGAAGGAGTCTGGTATTACCGCAAAATAAGTATGATCACACTGGTGTTTTGATGTTGAATGGAGCATGGGGCACATTCATTAAAACTCTCAGATTTATGTCTATCACCTGCCTTAGCAAGTTGCATGATCGTGACTAAAGTAACTATTTTTATGATCGGAGCAAGCATGGGGCGGCCAGACATAAGAATATTAGTTTACCCGGCAACCTCTGACTAAGACCAGAACTGGCAATGTTGTGTCCGTGAGATATACGCAACGGCCGACGTATACTCTGTGCAATATTGGGTCCCTAATGAACGAATAACTAAGACTATGGGAATTTATAAATAATCAATAAATTAAATTAATTTAACCCACAGAGTCAAATAAGATTAAAAGACTAAATTTTAATTAATGTTTTAATTTTTAAAGGAGGAGATTCAGAATACAAGATCCCTTCTCCCACGCCATTGGATTCCGTCGTTGGACTGGTGGGTGGGTCCTTACAACTTTTTGCACCATTTACAATAATTCTAGTGAACTAGTCATATCTTTCGCTCCATGAAACACAGCTCAGGGTCAGTAGTACGCATATATGGTTCTTGTAATGTGTATTTGCATTGTACTAAAATGTGTTGTTTTTTTAATGGGCATATACAGTATGCGGCTGAAACGGGTAGCCTAGTACATCCCAAATTTTTTAACTTTATCACTTTAATATAATCATTATGGCCTTTAGAAATATGTTTTTTAAGGAGATGGGGTAGTGCACAATAGGCCCCCGTGGCACAGCCTAAGCTTTTGTCCTTAATTGCATTTTTTCCTTATTACTTTTACTTTTATACTTTTTGAAACCAGTACTTTTACACTTTTACTTAAGTAAAAAGCTTGACTTGATACTTCAACTTTTACAGAAGTCTTTTTAAACTCTAGTATCTATACTTCTACCCAAGTAATGAATGTGAATATATTTGACACCACTGCGCGTACATTATACGTCACAACCCTGATGTCAGGTGTCTATATGACAATTATCCGGGGTGTGTCTGAATGCTAGCACAGAGTCTGGAAAATGACTGCCAATGTGAACAAATCAAAATCAAACTATTCACGGAAAATACCCAGACACATCTTCCGTGTATTTTCTGGGATCTATGTGTGAAAGGGGCTATAGAAACTCACCTGATGATACAGTCAGTGTAACAGCATCACTCATCTCAGTGTTGTGTTCACGTATCTTTCCTCTACAGGTGTATTTACCACTGTCAGTGTGTTGAATGTTGTTGATTTTACACTCTTGTGTGTTGCATTGTGTGATTATATTTCTGTTATTTGTTTTCTCTACAGTCCAGCTGTATGTCCACTCAGTGTCTCTTGTATCCTGTATGTCACATCTCAGAGTAACAGTTTCTCCTCTGAACAGCTGTGTGTCAGGATCAACACTCACTACAGGTTTTAGATTATCTTTAAAAAAAAACACAATGAATAAAACTTGATTTTTTCTAGAGATGTTATATAATTAAGGTAAAATTTACTTAAAGGGATAGTTCGGCCAAAAATGATATTAAACTCATGGTTTACTCACCCCCAAGCTGTCCAAGTTGCATATGTCCATCGTTTTTCAGACAAACACATTTTCGGATATTTTAGAAAATGTTTTAGATCTTTCAGTTATTTTTCAATCACTCCGCAAAGAGACTTAAATTACTCTGCTGATTTTTGACATACAGATATGATTTATATATCATTTAAAACGTTAAAGTGTCTAGTTTTTATCTGTCCACTCCCAATAAAAACAGAGAAACGCGTTAGAAAAATAAACTGTAACTTAACGAATACTTGTCGTAGAAACAAAAGATAAATGTCTACATAATGCTTGGAATGTATCTTTTTAAATGATGTAAGTGAGATTGAAAACAGATATTGTCATTCGGTGTAAACTGTATGAGAAGGAGGAGAAGTACCGTATTTCTCCAGTTACCTCATTATCTGTAATGAGATGAGATCGCCACACCCCCGCGCCATTGAAGTGAACGAGCAGAAACATCCATGTGCATGACTCGTGCCTCCTGCAGTCAATGGATAAGCAATCCACAATCCAGTCTCTCCATTACTTGTTGTTCCATCCGATTGCACCAAACATGACATCTAAATCCTTATTTACTTGCGTATGTGTGTCAGTATCTCCAGACGCGAGTGTTTTCTTTGTTTTCCATCAAACAGTTGATCCGACGGGAACGCACATACACAAAAACGCGAGTCAGGAAACTCGATGCGCTTTTTGGTATTTTTATAAAATACGCGATTGCAAACAGTACAATCCTTATTTAGTTGCGTCTAAGCGCATATCTCCGCACAGCAAGTTTATTAAACACAGGATCACTCGCGTGTGCACACGTTTACTGCATTCATGATCAACACGTGAGGTAATGGCGGCGGCTGTAAACAAACATTGATAAGTTTATCATGTGTGTCCCTTGTTGTGTTTCTACTATAATGATTACAAAAACACAAATAAGAGTCCAGACAACGATAGGCAGATGTTCTTTTGAGCTTTTTACTGCACAAAAGTAAACCTCTCGCTGGCCAACCAAACACAAACCCTGTGTTCACTTTACGATGGCCAAACAGTACCTTTACCATGATTAGGCTACTATGGTTTTTAAAAGGTAACTTATACTTGTGAAATTAATAGATATATATATATATAATGTAAATACACACACACACACACACACACACACACATTAATATATATAATGTGTGTGTGTGTGTGTGTGTGTGTGTATTTACATTATATTGAAAAGTAAACCTTATCATGGTTTTACTACAGAGAAAGTTACATTCCTGTTGAACATCCCCACAAGGCTCATTATGTGGCTCATAATTCAACTCTTTTGTCTCTCAGCTGTCAATCACTGATTATTCAGGAGCTTTCCCGCCTCCACACATACAGCCTTTCCCAAGCAAAAGTGTCTTAGAAATTGTAAATCAATATCTTGCTTTATGTGATTGAGTAGGCCATATGATTTTCACATCCTTTTGAAGAAAAAACTCTAGACTACTAGATCCTGTTTTGAAAAGTCTTGGGAAAACATGTTTAGAATGAGTTTTGTGGAGTTATATCAGTGACTTAAAAATGTTGCTTTTTCAAAAACCACGCATAAACATTTTTCTCTCAAAAATACAAACATGTACATACATGTTGATTATATGATATTGTAGCCCAGTTTGTGATGAACACAGTGTTATGAGACTTTTGCCATTAATATGTTTTTAAGCAACTGAAAAAAGCACAAATGTCAGTGCATGTCAAAACTTCCCCAGGGCCCTAAAAACCCCTTAGATCCCAGAGGGTTAATTAAATGTGAAGTCACGGGGTCCACGACCTTCAAGTCCAAAAAAAGTGTGTCTATCCTTCACAAAATAAATCCAAACGGCTCCAGGATGATAAACAAAGGTCTTCTGAGGGTAATCCGCGTGGTGTTGTTGTAGAAATATCCATATTTAAAACTTTATTAACGAAAATAAATACCTTCCGGTAGCGCCGCCATCTTAGTCGCGTCCGCATTCAAGATCAGAGCTTACGCAGCCTACGGAGGCTACTCTGCTGCTGCTCTGTTCCCCCGCCCTCCGAATTCGTCATACGTCACTAAGAAAAGTGCGCACACTACGCTAATACTCTCTCCTGAATAGAGAGGAGTCTAAGATGGCGGCGCTACCGGAAGGTAGTTATTTTTTGTTAATAAAGTTTTAAATATGGATATTTCTACAACAACACCGCACGGATTACCCCCAGAAGACCTTTGTTTATCATCCTGGAGCCGTTTGGATTTATTTTGTGAAGGATGGACGCACTTTTTTTTGGACTTGAAGGTCGTGGACCCCGTAATTTCACATTTAATTAACTTAAAGATCTAAAACATTTTCTAAAATATCCAAAAATTTGTTTGTCTGAAAAACGATGGACATATGCAACTCGGACAGCTTGGCGGTGAGTAAATCATGGGTTTAATATCATTTTTGGCCGAACTATCCCTTTAATTATTTTGAGCTGCACAATGGCCAAAAATAAAACCTAAAACCTGTGATAAGTCTGATTTGAATATTTAAAGTCTTCCTGGAATACTAAGATTCATGGCATCTCAACTGTACAGTAATCTCTGTATTCTGTCACCTCAAGCACATGTTGTCTCTCACCTGTAACATTTATCCTCACTCCATCACTGTAGTTTGTGTAATAACCGATGGTTGCATAACAACAATCCAACATTGGGTAATTTTTAACCCAGCACGGGGTCATTTTTAACCCAGCATGTGTTCTGTCCAATATTTACCCATAATAGGTCAAAAATAACCCAGCCATTTTTAGAGTGTAGACGGTTTCATCGGACGCATCATTGTTGTTATTGAATCTTAGCAGAGTTTACCGGAAATTACGTGTGTTCCATGACAACCTGATCTCATGAATTTCCATGGCATAGTCACAGAATTTTTTGCTAATTTTTCCGTGGCATTCTCGCGGATCTCCGCATTTTTCTGTGGCCCTGCCACAGACTTTCTTTTCTGTGGCATTATCACGGATTGGTTACCCAACTGTTTTGTCCTATTTTCTTACCATTGTCGGTTTAGGGTTAAATTTACATAAAATGACATCCCTACCCAACTCTAACCCCAACGCCAGGCGACAATGGTTTAAAGCTTACAAAATTTTAAAGAATACATCAGAAAAAAATTGTATAAACCAATACTTAAAGCGACATACTAATGCAAACACCAAATCTAACCCTAAACCGAAGTGACAATGGTTTGAAAATAGGAAAAAGCAGTTGAGTTACCAATCCGTGAGAATGCCACGGAAATATGAGCAAAAAATTCTGTGACTATCCCACGGAACTTTGTGAGATCATGTTGCCGTGAGCCATGTTGACAGAATTGTGGCTTTAAGCATACAATGGCGCCTCCGTGCTCTGCATGTCTCCACTTAATATTGCTTTCGGCTGTCCCTAATGTTTTGTTATAGCACATTCTTTATCGAGGTGACATGTTGAACACAAGTCAAAATCGAAAAAAAAAAACATTCTGCTTTGTCCAAGAAACATGTTGGAAATAAACAATAGAGTTTCCACATCTAACGCATGACCCCCTGCCATGTTGTTCAAACTGTAAATACCTCCGGTCACACGCAGGCTTCTGTTTAGGGTGGGACGTGCTAGCGTTTCTGATGCGTACATTATATGTCACAACCCTGATGTCAGGTGTCTATATGACAATTATCCGGGGTGTGTCTGAATGCTCGCACAGAGTATGGAAAATGACTGCCAATGTGAACAAATCAAAATCAAACTATTCACGGAAAATACCCAGACACATTTTCCGTGCATTTTCTGGGATCTTTGTGTGAAAGGGGCTATAGAAACTCACCTGATGATACAGTCAGTGTAACAGCATCACTCATCTCAGTGTTGTGTTCACGTATCTTTCCTCTACAGGTGTATTTACCACTGTAATATGGTTGAATGTTGTTGATTTTACACTCTTGTGTGTTGCATTGTATGATTATTTTTCTGTTATTTGTCTTCTCTACAGTCCAGCTGTATGTCCACTCATTGTCTCTTGTATCCTGTATGTCACATCTCAGAGTAACAGTTTCTCTTCTGAACAGCTGTGTGTCAGGATCAACACTCACTACAGGTTTAAGATTATCTGTAAAAAACACAATGATTAAAACTAGATTTTTTCTAGAGATGTTATATAATTAAGGTAAAATTTACTTAATTATTTTGAGCTGCACAATGGCCAAAAATAAAACCTAAAACCTGTGATAAGTCTGATTTGAATATTTAAAGTCTTCCTGGAATACTAAGATTCATGGCATCTCAGCTGTACAGTAATCTCTGTATTCTGTCACCTCAAGCACATGTTGTCTCTCACCTGTAACATTTATCCTCAGTTCATCATTGTAGTTTGTGTAATAACCGATGGTTGCATAACAACAATCCAACATTGTGGAATTTTTAACCCAGCACGGGGTCATTTTTAACCCAGCATGTGTTCTGTCCAATATTTACCCATAATAGGTAAAAAAAAACCCAGCCATTTTTAGAGTGTAGACGGTTTCATCGGACGCATCATTGTTGTTATTGATTCTTAGCAGAGTTTACCAGAAATTACGTGTGTTCCACGACAACCTGATCTCATGAATTTCCATGGCATAGTCACAGAATTTTTTGCTCATTTTTCCGTGGCCTTCTCGCGGATCTCCGCATTTTTCTGTGGCTCTGCCACAGACTTTCTTTTCTGTGGCATTCTCACGGATTGGTTACCCAACTGTTTTGTCCTATTTTCTTACCATTGTCGGTTTAGGGTTAAATTTACATAGGGTTACATTTACATTGACATCCCTACCCAAACCCAACTCTAACCCCAACGCCAGACGACAATGGTTTAAAGCTTAGAAAATATAAAAGAATACATCAGAAAAAAATAGTATAAACTAAGTGTGTCACGATTTCGATTTTAAATCGAAATCAATCGAAATTAAGTCACAACTTCGAACTTCGAATTAAAAAATGGGATCGTCGATGCTACCACGCCCCCATGTCACGTCCGGTCGGCTTGCCAAGCGAGGGAAAAAACTTTAAAAGCATCGGTCCAGCGGAACGCGATCATATTTTAAACACGAGGGATGTATTGCTACAACTCCTTGAAATGCATATCATAAACAGGATTAATACCTAGTGATCTGACTTTGGACAGAGTGCAGCTCTCTGAACGTGCGCGAGAGAGCCGCCAAGATGCAGCGGATTATATTTTAAACAAAAGGGATAGTTTGCCTCAGCTCACATGAAACGCATAAAACTGAACAAATACATAAGGATTACTAATTTAGTTTATGTTAAGACTTCGGACAGATGCGAGAGCGCGTGCACGTGAGACAGAGAGAAGCGCAGCTGCTTATGATGCTGGATTTATTTCAGACGCGTCCAAGAGGCGCATGTACTCTCTCTACAAGCTCTCGCGTTAAGTGAAGCCCACAAGCCCCCATGCGAGGAAAAGCATGCAATGTGCATGTTAATGTTAAACTATAATAATAATAAATAATGGCATATCATTTTTGTCTTTCAAAAAAATATGTAAAAATCAAGAATCGAATTGAATCGTGGCCTTAGAACCGAAAATGTAATCGAATCGAGGATTTGGAGAATCGTGACACCCCTTGTGCAAACCAATACATTAAAGTGACATACTAATGCAAACACCAAATCTAACCCTAAATCAAAGCAACAATGGTTTGAAAATAGGAAAAAGCAGTTGAGTAACCAATCCGTGAGAATGGCACGGAAAAATGAGCAAAACATTCTGTGACTATCCCACGGAACTTTGTGAGATCATTTTGCCGTGAGCCATGTTGACAGAATTGTGGCTTTAAGCATACAATGGCGCCTCCGTGCTCTGCATGTCTCCGCTTAATATTGCTTTCAGCTGTCCCTAATGTTTTGTTATAGCACATTTGTTATTGAGGTGACATGTTGAACACAAGTCAAAATCGAAAAAAAAAAACATTCTGCTTTGTCCAAGAAACATGTTGTACATAAACAATAGAGTTTCAACATCTAACCCATGACTAGGGTTGGGAACCGATAACCGGTTCTTATTCAGAACCGGTTCCGTTTTTTAAAAGGAACCGGAACCGCACGTAATTCTTAAGTTTCGGTTCTAAAAGCGGTTCTGATGCGAGGCACCTGCAAAGCGATTATGTCTCTTACCTCATGAATATTAATTACGTTGAGCCACTGTTTATAGTCACTCGCGCAACCAAATTAACCCAGCTTACCACAGAAAACACTCGGGCTGCTGAGGTAAGCTTTGTATACTTCGTGTTAAACGTCTAAAAGTCAAAAGTGTGGATTCTAGGGCTGTTGACGGTACAGTGCGACCCGCGATGCCGTGCACTTCACAAACTATGAAAAATATAAAGTACAGTCTCACCAAGCGAGATGTCTTCAAGTTTGCGTGAAAGCAAACGGACATAAGACTCAAGAGTTAATGCGCTATAAACTGATATCAGTGATGACCCGCTGGCTTGGGGGCGGAACAATGAGGTAAGATATTCTTGGTCAAGGTTGCGATAAATTATCAATCTGCACTACCAGTATAGCAACATGCTTTTTCAGCACTGTGCAGACATTATAACCCCAAAAAGGTTCCTCACTTGAACCGTGTGTTGTTTCTAGGGGTGTCCTCGACTAAGGATTTACATATTCGAATCAGAATTGTCGAATCTTTCCATAGTCGACCGATAGTCGAATCATATCTATGTTTGTCTGCATGGGCTGGGAGCATTTATATATTTATTTTTTTAAGGTAAAATAAATTAGGCAACATTTGTTTATTTATTCCTCATAACATTTTAAAGCCACGATCTACAGAACATCACACAAAAATACATTTTGATAACTAAACCTAAAAAAAATAACAAAGGTGATCCTGCCTTGGAAACCTCGGCTAATTCAGTGTTTTTATTTAATTTGGAGATATAGCGCGTCAAAGCAGTCATGACCAAATAAAACCCGACAAATGAGAAATGACAAATAATTTGTGATTGTGACTGTAAATGATAAAAACTAATCTTTATTTACAATTCATTAAACGTTAATTTATAACATGAAAAACACTGAAATTAATGATTTTATAGACACTATGCGTTACTATTTAGCACAGAAATACCTGCTTGCTTGCTCTGACTTTGATCATCTCTGTATTCACTTTAGATACAGAAAGACCGGATGCTATTATTTATTTCAGGAATCTCTTTGCTATCATTTAAAAGTGAATACCATATTCAATCACAAGAAAGACATTCGTGTCAGGCAGAAATAGGTTCGGTGCAGATAGTTTCCGTTTCATCACCGAATTTAAAAAAAACGGCTTACCTGTTTTGTAGTTTAACTTTTGACAAGACAACCAAAATGTATGATAAATACATTTTAAAAACGTATACCCGTCGAAAAACATCCGTTTTTTAATGTTTAGTTTGATGAACTCCTAAATATGAGACGGAGCACCTAGCCCGTTCGGCTAAATTACATGCGCAAGCATGGCCAGCACGCAATAGCGCAACATCGATACAACGAAAAGCTATCCAAAATTTACAGACTTAAATTAGATCAGAATTTACGTTTATAATAGATACATTTTTTAAATAAAATAAGGTCAGAAGTAACAAAGTGCAGAACAAATATGCAAAATGCCTCAAGTGCACAGAAACAAAACACAAGCCAAATAGTTAAATCAGATAACCCAGAGTGATTTATAAATAAAATAAAATAAATTATTAAAAGAATAGAAAAGTAAAGCCATAATATAATTGCCAGCTTTGTCTTTTAAATGTAGAAACAAAAGAGGCAATGGTTTATTAACGAAGAAACCTCCGTGTAGCCCGGTCACATGGGATGTTGGATTTATTAAGGCATTTTAAAAATATTTATTGAAAGCTGTTTTCTTCACATATTATTTGCAGCATTATCATAATATGCAGTATATTAATATATTGTGAGAAAGCTGTTATATGTGAAATCAGATAATGTGTGCACCCATATACGGCCAAAATGGAATTATCCTCATTTCATAACACATCTGCGATGATTCGACTGTGAGATTGGTAGTCGAATCAGGCTTCTCCTATCGCTGCATCGAATCTTCGACTATTCGGGGTCACCCCTAGTTGTTTCACAGATGAAAGTGATAAAATAAACACGCACATAGCCGCGCCGATCCCGTGGTCGCTCCGGGGCTCGAGCATCACCCACCGAAATGGCCATGCACATTATGCTCAATTGCTTCACATTTCACATCTAAAACCATGCGGAAAACGTGATCGCGCCACTTTTCTCCAAAGCGCGTGGACGCTCCAAAGCGTCTGTCGTTGCTAAGTAACCTAAGCATTGCTTGATGTTGTGACGAGCAGCCTCCGGCGAAAAGAAGTCAGCGCAAATGAACACGCATGTTTGTTAAGAAACGTATATCTGATCCTCATTTACATTTTTATATTTCAAAATATATGTATGCATTATATATAAGCCTATACGCATGCACATACAAAAATTATTACTTGTACAGCAGCCTTTTCAGGATATATGACAAAACACTTGCTCCAGCATAACCTCAAATCATATGTTTGAGAACTACTGCTGCTATCATGTTCACTTCAACAGGTAGGATCTTACGAGGACTACAACAGGAATAAATGATAGACCTAGTGACTGAAAAAGTGAAAATATTAATCATTTTACATTTAAAATATTTTATCAGTAATTAATAAACACAAATTGAATTGTTTAAGTATTGTGCATTATTTTGTATTATATGGAACCGGAATCGTTAGGCAGAACCGGAATCGGAACCGGAAAATTTCTAACGATTCCCAACCCTACCCATGACCCGCTGCCATGTTTTTCAAACTGTAAATACCTCCGGTCACACGCAGGTTTCCATTTAGGGTGGGACGTGCTAGCGTTTCTGACGCGTACAATATACGTCACAACCCTGATGTCAGGTGTATATATGACAATTATCCGGGGTGTGTCTGAATGCTCGCACAAAGTATGGAAAATGACTGCCAATGTGAACAAATCAAAATCAAACTATTCACAGAAAATACCCAGACACATTTTCCGTGTATTTTCTGGGATCTCTGTGTGAAAGGGGCTATAGAAACTCACCTGATGATACAGTCAGTGTAACAGCATCACTCATCTCAGTGTTTTGTTCACGTATCTTTCCTCTACAGGTGTATTTACCATTATCAGTCTGCTGAATGTTGTTGATTTTACACTCTTGTGTGTTGCATTGTGTGATTATATTTCTGTTATTTGTCTTCTCTACAGTCCAGCTGTATGTCCACTCATTGTCTCTTGTATCCTTTATGTCACATCTCAGAGTAACAGTTTCTCCTCTGAACAGCTGTGTGTCAGGATCAACACTCACTACAGGTTTAAGATTATCTGTAAAAAACACAATGATTAAAACTAGATTTTTTCTAGAGATGTTATATAATTAAGGTAAACTTTACTTAATTATTTTGAGCTGCACAATGGCCAAAAATAAAACCTAAAACCTGTGATAAGTCTGATTTGAATATTTAAAGTCTTCCTGGAATACTAAGATTCATGGCATCTCAGCTGTACAGTAATCTCTGTATTCTGTCACCTCAAGCACATCGTCGCTGCCTGATGAAACTCACGTATGTCCAAAACGGTAACTTTTCAGAAAGTGAAAAAAACACCGTATATCAAAAGCAGTTGAATGTAGCGTTGTCATACTTGGTACGGCATATTTACATGTAACCATATTCTTGCCAGTGTCATGATATAATCCACATTTGACCAAAATTGAGTTTTAATGGACATGTGTGCATATTTTACAGTAACTTTGATCGATACGCGTTCTTCCGATCATTAATTAGAATGGCCAAGTCGCGTTTCGTATTGACAGATGAATACGCTCAGTTTATTAAATAGCCTACGTCTTGGTTAAATACGCTTACTTTATTTAATATTAATTATACATTTATTAAATGTTTCTTGCAAACTATGAAGGGACAATGAATCAATACACTGACATGGTAATGCTACACAACAGGGGCGTCAGTTTGTGTTGAAAAGTGGTGGGGACAAAAGATCAGATAAAAACATTACTGCAGGACGGGAAAAATATTGAATAACGCGCATCAAAAATGGGCATAGCGTAGGCCAGTCAACAACAAGAAAATACTCAGCATAAATTTATAAACCCTCAACAATGTCGAATGCACACATCACACATGTAACAGTCCCTGCAACACCAGCTCAAACTAACAATGCCAAAGCACCATACCGTAGAAAACAGCAGCGCGTTTAATAAATGATTACAATGAATTTCATTACATATGTACAAGAAAACACACCATAAGCATACAACGCAACATATATGACCCTGGACCACAAAACCAGTCTTAAGCATCGCTTGATTTTTCAGAACATTTTAACCAAATGCTTTCAAAAAGTGGTGGGGAAATCCCCAGCGTAAATATCACCAATGCTAGACAGATACTTTGTTTGCACAATCCTACCGTAATTAAGTAACTCCTAGATGTTAGTCTGGCGTCCGGGGGAAACGTTTACCTCGAAGGAAGGTACTCTCACCTGTAGCATTTATCCTTAGTTCATCATTGTAGTTTGTGTAATTACTGATGGTTGCATAACAACAATCCAACATTGGGTAATTTTTAACCCAGCACGGGGTCATTTTTAACCCAGCATGTGTTCTGTCCAATATTTACCCATATTAGGTCAAAAATAACCCAGCCATTTTTAGAGTGTAGACGGTTTCATCGGACGCATCATTGTTGTTATTGATTCTTAGCAGAGTTTATCGGATATTACGTGTGTTCCACGACAACCTGATCTCATGAATTTCCATGGCATAGTCACAGAATTTTTTGCTAATTTTTCTGTGGCATTCTCGCGGATCTCCGCATTTTTCTGTGGCCCTGCCACACAGAGGCGGATCTAGAAAATTATTTATGGGGTGGCATGAGAACTACGAGGGGTGGAAATGAAGTAAGCATCCTTGCATGGTTGTCGTGGATACAAAAAATAATATACGGTATATACTATATTCCTTGTATACACTGGACCTCACATTTTTATAACATAAAAAAACGCAACAACAAATGTTCCTATAAGTACCCAAGCAGCTACCTTTAGCATCTCTACTGTAGCACCCTCTGTCTTAATACTAAGTTAAAACATACATCTTACCAATATCTAAAAACACTGACTGTAACAATGATGAGCAAGGTTGTTATATAAATAAAATAGGTTTGTCTAGTTTATATTAATGTAAAACATATTTGAAAGGCACACATCTCTTTCTCTCATAACCCTCTTCTTTAATCCTTTCACTCACTTCATGATGGATTTCTGTTTTTTCACTTCTTTTTAGCTCTTTGCCATCCATATGTTTCTTTCTTTCATGACTTCATCTATTCCTTTCCCTTCCACAACATATTTTTCTGTTTTATTTGTACCTTCCACTCCCATAGTATTTGATTTTTCTATTCTTTTTGGTTAAAAAAATGGATATCAGTCTTTCTTTTCGTAATATCCTGGAAAATGCAGGATTAAGTTGTTTTTCAAGCTTTCTAAACATACACAACACTGAATAGTTTTGTCTCCTTAATGAAGACAAACAAAAACATTAGGCAATATCATAACGAGTGATTTCATATGCACGTATGGAATATTTTGAATGCTGCACTAACAAGACATGACGGGCTAACTCGAGAAAGAACTGCTTCAAAGATATTTACTGCTAACACAAACCTGCAGTTCAGTTGTTTTAACTACCAAGCAACTACCTCAGGCAATATTAAACAATCATCAGTTAAATTTTTTTTATCCTGATGCAACATTTATCTGTAAAATATGACCGTATTCAGTACTCTGATTTGCTGATGTGATGCTCAACTTAATCACTTTAAGACACTAAAGAGAAACCACTAATGTTTTGGCAGCATGTGATGATGTGAGGTGCTTTATTAGATCAGAATTACTTGCTATAGACATGAAGAGACTCTTTCTTCATGGGCATGAGTTGCACGTTCAAAAACATTCTTGCCTTTCACCTCAACGATGGAAAAGTAAAGTTTGTGCTTTTTATACTTTGTGCTTGTGTCCGCTACCTTTGTTTTGAGATCATTATACTTGCCATCGCTCTGTTGTTGCGGGTTTGTGCGACTCAGAAGGGATGGACTGCAGCACGAGAATTGGGCTGCGTGTGAGTGCCTTGGATGGGTTGAGGCATCCTTTCACGGAGGTTTCCAAAAGTCTCCAATCACGCCAGAAAAGATCGCTAGATTTGTCCTAGTCGCTTTTTAATAAAGTCGCTAAAGGGGTCTAAAAAGTTTATTAATCTAGCGACAAAGTCACCAAGTTGGCAAGACTGCGCAGACTTTTTTTACACTGTAAAAGACTTTCTGCTCGGACTGACTGTTCATGCTTGTGTATGAGCTCTGCTGCCTCTGGTTGGCTAACGATGGAAATTAAGCCAATCATCATCAGCTATGTGGTTGTCCCATATGACGGCTTTTATGTGCCAAAAAGAATCGAGCGCATCACTGATACCCGCGAGCGCGCAAAAGTGTTATCGCGAGAGCATAACAGATCTGCAACCGAGGAAACAAAAGATTGCGAGCTCCTTTTAAACCCTCTTGCGCGCATCCCATCTCATATGCTCGTAATTTAAGCCCTCGCGCGCGGAGATGTGTTTTACAGCATGCGCAAAATCATCCCCACACTCTTGCGCTGCATCCTCTCTCACCTGCTACTTTTCGCTTGAGCGAATACAATTATTTTTGGCAGTCGAGGGGCGGGACTTATTTCTTTACATGTAATCTCAAATGTCATTGGTTACTACACTATTCTTAAAACCGGTTGTGATTGGACAGTCGTGGTAATCAGCGGCCGCCATTTTGGGGTGAAAATGTCAACGGGACAACAGCACAGATACACAGAATGACAATGAAAGAGAAGTCAAAGTGGAATTAAAACACTGTTCAGCAATCCACTAACTATTAGTGTGATAGTACAAATCTCCCCTTTCATCGTTTATTGCTATTTTTAACTGTTTTTTAGTGTAATAGCAACTTAATTCCTTTTAGAAACTGCAAGTCCTAGCCATAGAAATAATGATTTATATGAATATGATACTATAATTACAATGAGCTTATTAAATATATTTAGTGAATTCATTTATTTCATTGATAACGCTTAGGTTACTCACGTAACCCCGGTTCCCTGAAATAACGGGAACGAAGCATTGCGTCAGTTTGCTGACGCTATGGGGGAAACTCCTGTTTACTCCGTGATTGAAGCCTATTGGTTAACGTCTGTAGAAAATACAGACCAATGACGTTTGAGCCCGCGCGGGGGCGTGGCACACGTCCCTATATAAGCCGGTGAAATACGTCAAGAGCTCATTATTATTCGACTGAAGCGCGCAGCCGAATAACACTCGCTGCGTAGACGTTTGTAGCACGGCCAGCGACGCAATGCTTCGTTCCCGTTATTTCAGGGAACCGGGGTTACGTGAGTAACCTAAGCGTTCCCTTTCAATACGGTTCACTTCGCATTGCGTCAGTTTGCTGACGCTATGGGGGAACGTAATCCCATCCCGCCGTGCATACACAACGGACTGAGGTGCCCTTACCGGAGAGACACTGCATGTGGCCCTAACCCAGCATATACATAGCTCTAGCGAGCGCAAGTGTAAGCACCATATATGAGACAGTAATACGCATACAGTGAAGTTTCTAAACGCACCATGATGCATATACAATAGAGCACGAGACGGCGGGTTCCCTGAGCGCGCCGCGAGCTGTGCATGATTTATTAATAGGTAGCCATGACGGTGAGCTAGCAACGCACCGTGAAGGCATACAGAAACGCAATCGCGTGAATCATTAAGCCGATAAGACCTGTGCTTGTAAGGCAGGGACATCCAGGCTATAAAATCTGACAAACGTAGACGGCGAGGACCAGCCGGCCGCGTTACAAATGTCAATGATAGAAATCCCCGTAGACCAAGCCCAAGATGAAGCCATACCCCTCGTGGAGTGAGCTTTTAAACCAACTGGACAATGTTCATTCAGGGAGGCGTAAGCCAAAGCAATGGCTTCGACGATCCACTTAGATAGCCTCTGTTTAGTGAGCGGCATACCTAAGGAATGTTGTGCGAAGCTTACGAACAGCTGGTCTGACTTGCGGTATGAGGCAGAACGGTCCGTGTATATTCTTAACGCTCTGACGGGGCAGAGCGTGTTCGGGGTTTGTTCGCCGTCCGCCGTCGGAAGGGCGAGAAGTGAAACCACCTGAACTCTAAATGGCGTGGTCAAAACTTTAGGAATGTATCCCGCTCTCGGTCTAAGGATCACTTTGCTATCGTTAGGACCGAATTCCAGACACGACGGGTCAATTGAAAACGCGTGTAAATCGCCTACTCGTTTAACCGATGCCAACGCCAGGAGGAGAGCGGTTTTAAACGAGAGAGCGCGCAGGTCAGCCTGCTCGAGGGGCTCGAAAGGGGGACCGCGCAGCGCTTTCAGGACCGTGGACAGATCCCAAGACGGGACCGTGTTAGGTCGCGGTGGGTGTAGTCTGCGAGCGCCTCTGAGGAATTTAATGATTAGATCATGTTTTCCTACGGTGCGACCGGCGATAAGGGCGTGATTCGCCGTTATCGCCGCCACATACACTTTAAGCGTCGAGGGCGCGCGACCGCTGTCCAGCATTTCCTGCAGAAAGGAGAGAATATGCTCCACTTCACAGGTGTTTGGGTTTAAGTCTTTCGTCGTGCACCAATCAGAAAAAATAGACCACTTTTGAGCGTAAAGGCGCCTGGTAGATGGGGCCCTAGCTTCAGTTGGAGTATTTAACACTCGTCCTGAAAGGCGTGATGGTTGCCGTTCAGAGACCAAACGTGTAGATTCCATAGCTCCGGCTGTGGATGCCATATCGTCCCTCTCGCCTGAGATAGGAGGTCTTTCCTCAGCGGTACTGGCCATGGTGCTGATGTTTTCAGCTGCCATAGGTCGGGGAGCCACGGTTGATTGTGCCAAAACGGAGCGACCAGAATTATCGCGCATTTCGTCTCTCTTATCCTCTGAAGGACCTGTGGTAACAGGGCCACCGGAGGAAAAGCATACAGAAGACACGCCGGCCATGCTTGCGACAGGGCATCGTGATGTCTCGAGAAGAAGATCGGGCAATGCGCGTTCTCGTCTGATGCAAACAGATCGATCTCCGCCCGGCCGAAGACGGTCCATATTCTCTCGACCGTCTGAGGATGCGGTCTCCATTCTCCCGGCGGCGGACCGTTGCGCGAGAGAATGTCTGCACCCGTATTGGCTACACCCGGTACGTGAGTCGCTTTTAACGAACGTACGTTCGCGTGAGCCCATAATAAAAGCCGTTTCGCCAGCCTGGATAGGGAGCGAGATCTCAGCCCTCCTTGGTGGTTTATGAACGAAACCACCGTCATACTGTCCGACCGCACTAGAACGTGTTGATGTTGGAGTTTCGGTCGAAAGTGTCGTAGCGCTAAGATAACCGCCCACATCTCGAGGTGGTTGATATGTAGCTGAGACAACTGGTTGTTCCACGCACCGAAGGCGAGCTCGCCGTCGCAGTGAGCGCCCCAACCCGTCGCAGACGCATCCGTAGTCACCACTTTCCTCCTGCTCACGGAGCCGAGCTCCGTGCCCGAGAGGAAAAGGTGAGGGGATGTCCATATCGAAAGCGCTTTCACGCAGCTGTACGTGATTTTGATTAATAAGCGGCCCGACAACCAAGCACGGGGCGGAACTTTCGCTTTCAACCAAAACTGAAGCGGCCTCATGAACAGCATTCCCAACGGTATTAGTGGGGATGCTGCTGCCATCAGACCCAGCATTTTCTGGAATCGTTTGAGAGGGAGATGTGAACCCGCTTTGAACGATGCCGCCTCGCGTCTGACCGTGAGCGCGCGTTCCTGTGTAAGCCATGCCCGCATCTTTAATGAGTCGAGCGTCGTGCCTAAGAACGTGATTCGCTGCGTGGGGGTGAGCAAACTCTTCTGGAGGTTGATTTTGAACCCCAAATTCTCCAAATGCTGGAGTACAACGGTCTTGTGCGCAGTAATTTCCCTCTCTGACTGTGCCAGAATAAGCCAATCGTCGAGGTAATTCAATATGCGGATGCCGCTCTGTCTGAGAGGGGCGAGAGCCGCATCCGCACATTTGGTAAATGTGCGTGGTGCCAGAGATAATCCGAAGGGCAGAACTTTGTACTGGTATGCTGTCCCGTCGAACGCGAATCTTAGGAACGGCCTGTGACGTGGCGCTATCGGAATGTGAAAGTAAGCGTCTTTCAGATCCACTGATATGAACCAATCGCCCGGTCGAATTAACGCCATGATTCGTCTGGCTGCAAGCATTTTGAACGGCCGTTTGGCAAGAGCGCGATTCAAAACGCGTAGATCCAATATCGGTCTGAGGCCGCCGTCTTTCTTTGGAACGAGAAAATAACGACTGTAAAAGCCTGATTCGCTTTGATCCGCCGGGACCGTCTCTATCGCGTCTTTTAGTAATAAAGAATGCACCTCTTCCCTGAGGATCTGTATACGATCGTCTGGGACAGTGGTGTAGAGAACGCCGCGAAACCGGGGTGGTCTCCGGGCGAATTGAAGTGAATAACCGTGTTGGATTACGTTTAGAATCCAGCCCGGCATACCGGGGGTGGATTGCCAAACGTGAAATTTGACGGCGAGCGTCGATATGCTTATGGACGTTAAGCCGTGTGTGTGTGTTTGTGTGTACAGAGGAGGAAATTTGCTCTTTTTGTGAAAAGGTAAAAATTTGTGTTTCGCTGTTACAGCGAGGGTGTGTCCAGCGCCCGAGGGGACTGAAACACGCAGAACTTTCGAGGGCGGGCCGGCCGAAGCGGGACCAGAGCCTCTTTTCCTCCTCAGACTCTCTTCAGGGAGGCGGTGCCGGCGTCGGGTCCAGCGTAATCCTAGGACGGGGACCGCGGCGTCGAGGCGGGCCAGCCGGTCGTGCAGGACGCTGGCGCTTGACCTCCGGTTCAGCTCTCGGCTGGGGCTGAGCTGGTGCTGGCTTAGGGCGTTGAGTTGGCGGCGGTTTTGGGCGGCCGGTCTCAGACGCTGAGGCAGATCGTTTCGGTAGAAAATGCCGCATAGCCTGCGACGATTTCTGTGCCTCAGTGAAGCGCTGGGTGAACCCCTCCACAGCGGAGCCGAAGAGCCCCGACGGTGACACGGGCGAGTCAAGAAGGGCAACCCGGTCCGTGTCCTTGATGTCCGTCAAGTTCAGCCACAGATGTCTCTCCAGAACAACCAGGCTGGCCATGGCTCTTCCTACAGCCTGAGTGGCGACTTTAGTGGCGCGAAGGGCCAGATCAGTCGCGCTGCGCAGGTTTTGAAAGGTCGACGGGTCCGGACCTGACTCGTCCATGTCACGGAGGAGTTTTGCCTGGTATACCTGCAGTACCGCCATCGTATGGAGAGCGGATGCAGCGTGTCCGTCGGCGGCGTAGGATTTCGACGCCAGGGTCGATGTCAGGCGACAGGGCTTCGACGGATGGTTCAACTTAGCCCTCCATCCGCCGGCTGAAGACGGGCAGAGATGGGCGGCGACAGTTTCCTCGAGCGGCGGCATCTTAGAGTAGCCGTGTTCGTCGGCGCCGTCCACTACGGAGAGGACGTGGGAGACGGCGCTCTGAGCTCGGGTGGAGTGGGGAGCACGCCAGGATTTGGTGAGCTCCTGGTGAACCTCAGGGAAAAACGGCGCCTGCCGTTGGCGGGATGATTGACGGCGCCCGGGCTGCAGAAACCACTCGTCCAACCGGCTGAGTTGAGGCTCTGACGGCGGCGACCACTTGATATTGAGCTCCGCCGTAGCTTGCGTCAAGATGCGGATGAGCTCAGAGTCGTGAGGACGCGACTCGGTAGGTTCATCAGCGGCGGCTGCGTGGGCGTCGTCATCCGAAGCCGCCCAATCCTCCAACTCCTCAGAGGATGACATCATCTCCAAGTTGTCACCGGACCCAAAGGAAACCATGCCGCTAGCACTCGGCAGGGGGCGTAAGTCCTCACGGGCGAAGGTGACAGGATGACGGCGGGGAGACAGAGCACGCGGGGGATGAGCCGGCGTGGACTCGGTCTCAGGGCGTCTTCCAGCTTCACGGCTCCGCTGCTGTTTAGGCGGGAGAGCACGGGAAGCCTTCCGTTTAAAGATCTCGAGGCGGGAGCGCAGCACCGCGATAGGAAGGAGCTCGCAGTGGGCGCAGCCCGCCTCGGTGAGTACGGCCTCGGCGTGGGCAGGACCCAGACAGATGACGCACTCTTTGTGGAAATCCTCCACGGGCAAAGGGGCTCGGCAGGAGCCGCAATGCCGAAGCGACATTATCTCAACGCGCTTCTGCTCTTTTAGATACTCTTTGTAGGCTCACCGGAAAGCGGCAGGGGAACACGCTGGTGTGTTGTAGTCCGCTGCAGTGCTTGGATCGACGGCGAGTAAGGGCTTCTTCTTCGGAGCAGCGAGAAGGTTCGCGCTGAAGGAGAAAAGTAATGAGCTCTTGACGTATTTCACCGGCTTATATAGGGACGTGTGCCACGCCCCCGCGCGGGCTCAAACGTCATTGGTCTGTATTTTCTACAGACGTTAACCAATAGGCTTCAATCACGGAGTAAACAGGAGTTTCCCCCATAGCGTCAGCAAACTGACGCAATGCGAAGTGAACCGTATTGAAAGGGAACTTATTTTTGTATGTAATATGTGTACCTTCTGGGAAACGGTCTAATGTTATTATAACGCAAGTAGAACTCATATCACTTTACTCTTAGCTGTCATTTAGAGAGAAATCTAGCATTAATGAATCTCACAGACAAATCAGACAAGAAAATAGCACAGATAATTTCTCACATTAAATCATCAGTAAATTTTATGACGAACCTACATTAAAATTCTTTTTGGCACAGAAATGCTGGCATAGTCCCACCCCCAAGACACACACGCCAATCATTGTCAGATATGTGTATCCCACCCTCAAACACATGCAGAGAAGACTACATTGCCTTTACAATAACAGTACATGAATAATCATGTACTAATACATAAATTAATAATTACTTTAATATGAAGTAATGATAAGTTAAGCCATGTACTAATCAATAACTAACCATAACTATGTCATGAGTCATAAGAATTCATGCATGAATTACAGCCACCTTAACTACACATTAATACATGTTTGTTAGTTAATGCATTAATTAACACTTTGGGTAACCGAAATGAAACATGCTCTAGAACAGTGGTTCCCAACGGTTCGCAGGATCTGATGCTTTGTTTGAGGTCAAATAAAGATGCATAAAATGTTCCACTTATAATTTTAGAAACAAAAGATATTTTTCAAATTCATGTGCTCACAATACCAAGATAGCAGGTAGTTAAAGTATTTTATTATGTAAGATAATTGTTCTCTATTTTTGTGTGCTTGTCAATGTAGATTGCAAAATCAAAAGGAAGGTGGATGTAAACGTTACGGCCTACAACAGGCTGTCCGCTCGTTACACTTGTGGTCTGCTGCTTTTGGCGCTGTCAAAATATTTCAGTTAAAATCATTCTGACTATTCCTCAGATATGACAAACATGTTAACCAAAGTCACAATACCAAATGTATAGTGTTCATATAAAGACCATCAAACCGTCAATCATATCAGTTTATTTGTGAAAGCTATTAAAATGTTATCTTGGTGTTATTTTAATTATTGTTTAATTAATTTTTCGCATTGTATCAGGATCAGCGTTCAGCCAGGGGCGGATCTATGGGTGGATTGACAGCTTGCCCACCCAATCAGATTCATGGAAATACATTATGTTTTTTTATTCAAACCGTAATTCTTCAACCATTTGAACTATCAAAAAATCAGAATTGCTCCTAAAGAAAACAAATTGCGCTTTTTGGCAATATATGGTTTATTACGGTAATGTCTTGCTTTCCGTCCACCAATCGCTGTTGTCATCTAGAGCGGAAGAGGCGGGTTTGAAGAGAGCGCGGTAGGTTAGATTGCACTGAGTTGCAGATTCGTGTGTGAACGTGTGGATCACTGCGGTAAAGAAAAGACTTCTAAATAAAAACGGTGTACACCAGCAACACTAAAGTTAACTCGCTCTTGGTGGCTCGGGACTCGACGGCCCGACTGGACTGTTTAAGTTGATTTTCAATAAAGCAGTGTTGATATTTTTTGCTTCTGGGTCCTCTGTTTCAGAACCAGTGCTTAGGTAAGCCACGGGCGTTTAGCTAAATAAATGCTCAATGCTTAAATAGTTCATCGTAAATCGTTCTAATATGCTTATGACTTGCGAATGTTATGCTTATTTAATTGAAATAAACCAAGCTTAATGACGTATGCAGCCTCCATATCCGACCTCCGGAGGATGCAGCCTTCTGTTTGAGAGATGGTATACAGTTAGATTGAATAACGTAATTCCATCTAAAATGTACAAAACTGACGGAAAAAACAGTCATTTTATCTTCCCAATTAACGCAAGTTAAAAAAAGTATGTGAATTTTTCTGGCCCGCAGATGTATAGATGTCCACCTATCAAAAACACTTTCTGCCTCCGCCACTGGGTAACTTATATTTTTATTTGTTAATGTATGATAAGGTCATGACTTTACTAAGGGGGCACATCATTACTAACTCATCGTTTACTACTCATAAACTAACATAAATTCATGATTTGTTATGGTATGATTAGGTCATGACTTTACTTGAGGGGGCACATCATTACTAACTCATCGTTAACTACTCATAAACTAACATAAATTCATGATTTGTTATGGTATGATTAGGTCATGACTTTACTTGAGGGGGCACATCATTACTAACTCATCGTTAACTACTCATAAACTAACAAAAATTCATGATTTGTTAATGTATGATTAGGTCATGACTTTACTTGAGGGGGCACATCATTACTAACTCATCGTTAACTACTCATAAACTAACAAAAATTCATGATTTGTTAATGTATGATTAGGTCATGACTTTACTTGAAGGGGCACATCATTATTAACTCATCGTTAACTACTCATAAACTAACATAAATTAATGACTTGTTAATGTATTATTGTGTAGGCTCTACACAATGACTTTTCTTGGAGGGGTACACTGTAAAAAAGTTATCAATTACACATTCTATACAAATTCAGCTCATCAAAATCCAAATTTTTGGTGGTTTTAAAGGAGAGGAGCAAATGTGAAAATTAGTCAGACATTTGGAAGGGGTAATAATGGCTTAAAAGAAGAACAAGACAAAACAAAACTGTATGTGCATTTTGATATTAAGACAAGCCAGTTCACACAATAACCATCGTCTGTAGGCTAACACTGATTTAAATTTAGAAAGAATAGCGTCTGTCACTCTTAATGGCAGCAGTGGAACTCATTTTAATTATTAATCCATAATTGCACATTTAATGATTAAGGTTAACTGTAAATGTTGCAAGAAATCCAGTGCCATTCAATGTTTTTAGCTCAGCTGCAGGAGCAAATATATAAACAGTTTTGCATTACAAACCTAAACATTTTCCATTAACAAAAGTTATTTTCGTTTTTCTAGAGAGCTTGTTTGATATGGAGTACGCAAAGTGTTAGTTAATGCATTAACTAACAAACATGTATTAATGTGTAGTTAAGGTGGGTGTAATTCATGCATGAATTCATATGACTCATAACATAGTTACGGTTAGTTATTGATTAGTAAATAGCTTAACTCATCATTAGTTCATATTAAACTGATTATTAATTTATGTATTAGTACATGATTATTCATGTACTGTTATTGTAAAGTGTTACCAAATTTGGTGACTATCCCACGGAACTTTGTGAGATCATGTTGCGGTGAGCCATGTTGACAGAATTGTGGCTTTAAGCATACAATGGCGCCTCCGTGCTCTGCATGTCTCCGCTTAATATTGCTTTCGGCTGTCCCTAATGTTTTGTTATAGCACATTCGTTATCGAGGTGACATGTTGAACACAAGACAAAATCGAAAAAAACAAACATTCTGCTTTGTCCAAGAAACATGTTGGAAATAAACAATAGAGTTTCCACATCTAACCCATGACCCGCTGCCGTGTTGTTCAAACTGTAAATACCTCCGGTCACACGCAGGTTTCCGTTTAGGGTGGGACGTGCTAGCGTTTCTGACACGTGCATTATACGTCACAACCCTGATGTCAGGTGTCTATATGACAATTATCCGGGGTGTGTCTGAATGCTCGCACAGAGTATGGAAAATGACTGCCAATGTGAACAAATCAAAATCAAACTATTCACGGAAAATACCCAGACACATTTTCCGTGTATTTTCTGGGATCTTTGTGTGAAAGGGGCTATAGAAACTCACCTGATGATACAGTCAGTGTAACAGCATCACTCATCTCAGTGTTGTGTTCACGTATCTTTCCTCTACAGGTGTATTTACCACTATAATATGGTTGAATGTTGTTGATTTTACACTCTTGTGTGTTGCATTGTGTGATTATATTTCTGTTATTTGTCTTCTCTGCAGTCCAGCTGTATGTCCACTCAGTGTCTCTTGTATCCTGTATTTCACATCTCAGAGTAACAGTTTCTCCTCTGAACAGCTGTGTGTCAGGATCAACATTCACTACAGGTTTAAGATTATCTGTAAAAAACACAATGATTAAAACTAGATTTTTTCTACAGATGTTATATAATTAAGGTAAAATTTACTTAATTATTTTGAGCTGCACAATGGCCAAAAATAAAACCTAAAACCTGTGATAAGTCTGATTTGAATATCTTTCTTTCTTTCTTTCTTTATTTATTTATTTATGTCCCCTAAGGGCAATTGGTTGTACAGCAAGACCAGCACGTAAAGAACAATTAACACTACATTAAAATTGTACATTTAAAATCAGAATAAGAATAAAATACACAGAACTGTCATGATTTCGGTCTTATTGGCCGCTTTGTCTTTGTTTCACCATGTGTTGTGTTGTGTTTATGTTTTGACAGCTCCACACGTGCGCGCCTTCCACCTGGTGACCTCATTATCTCCGACTCTTCTCACCGGCGTCCCACACCTGATCCATATTATTTGCCCATCCGGTTTGATTTAAATTCCTCTCGTTTCCTCTGTTCCTTGCAAGTTCGTCTTTGTATGTTCATGCCCGCTAGCCTGGCTAGTTCTAGTCCTGTCGTGTCGAGTGTCTGTGTGTAGTTTTGTCTGGATTATTTACCGTGCTCTCTGCTGCCTAATCTCTTCAGATTCCCCGCCCCGCTGTCAGTTTCTCCCGAGTGGTGTGTTCCCCGCCAAGCCTCTGTTAACACTCTGTCTGTGGATTCTCTGAGCGCCCGACTACATCTAGCGCTGTCCAGCTGCAGTGCGCTCTGCGCGTAATCCTGCGTAAGACTCGGACTACTGCTGTGCGCTGTCCAGCACATACTCTGCTGAAGACTCTGACCGCCTCTCTCTCTCTCTCGCCGTGCCCCGCCTGGAACTCTCTCTCTGCCCCGTGTCGGGTTGTTTCGAGTGTGGACGGATGGTGGATGTCCTACAGCCCTGCTGGGTTTCCCACTTCGAGTGTTTGCCTTTACATGACGACATAGAGTGTTTTTGCCATACACATTCACATTTTACATGAAGACATAGAGTGTTATCTCCTATACATACCTGCTATTTGTGTACCTTATTAAAGACCCTCTGCATTGGGATTCCTGACTTTTGTGGTTCCTGACAGGACGAACTTGCCACGATGGATCCCGCGGAGGTTGATGCTCTCCGGTCAGCGCTCGCCCAGCAGGGTTCATGGTTAGGACAACACTCGGCTCGCCTCACCACCACTTCTCAAGAGGTTGAGGGTTTATCAACCCGTTTGAATGACCTTTCCTCTCGGCTTGACCAGGTCAGTCATGATGCCACCCAGCCCAGTCAGCCGTCGCAGACGGAACCTCACGTCACAGCTCCACCTCCATATAATGGCGATCCCGCCTCCTGCCGGGCTTTCCTTTCACAATGCTCTCTGGTTTTTGCCCTCCAGCCCCGCCGCTATGCCTCTGAACGCACCCGGGTTGCGTATGTGATTACACTTCTGGTTGGCAAGGCGCGCGAGTGGGCTACGGCCGTGTGGGATGCCAGCGATCCTTGCTGTCGGTCTTTTGACGAGTTTAGGGAGGAGATGGAGAAACTCTTCGACCGGTCGGTGCGCGGGGACGCCGCTGCAGCTCGCTTGGCACATCTTGTTCAGGGCAGACTCACAGTTACAGAATATGCTATCGAGTTTAAGACCTTAGCGGCTGCCTGCCACTGGAATGAAGCGGCTCTCCGAGCCCAGTTTGTAGAGGGGTTGTCCGATGATCTTTAGGACGAGATCGCTCTTCATGACCTTCCTCCGTCGCTAGATGCCATCATTGATCTCGCTCTCCGGATCGAGGCCCGGAGACTGCTTCGCAATCAGCGACGCTCCATTCGTCAGCGAGTGTTTACGGAGGAGACCACCACTTCCCCTTCTTCACCTTTGCCATCAGCCGAGCCTGAACCCATGCAGCTGGGGCGTTTGCGCCTGTCACAGAGAGAGAGAGAGAGGCGAATACAGAAGGCCCTGTGATTGTATTGCGGAAGCCCGGGCATTTTGCAAGGGTCTGCCCGTTAAAAGCCGCTGCCCATCAGTGAGTACGGGAGTCCTGGTGGGCCCTGCTTCAAAACTCTCCCCTGTTTCCAGTACCCAACTCCCCGTCATTTTGTCCTTCGCTGGGTGTGATCATCCGTCCACTGCCCTTCTCGATTCTGGTGCGGAGGGCAACTTCATTGATGAAGCGCTGGTGCGCGCCTGGGGTGTCCCGGTTGTTCCTCTCCAATCCCCTTTGGATGTCTGGTCCCTCAAGGGGCAGCAGATGGCGCGGATTACACATTGCACTTCTCCTGTGAGTCTCTCTGTGTCTGGTAATCATCGTGAGGAGATTGTGTTGCACGTCCTTCATGCGTCTCTATCTCCTATTATTTTAGGGCATGGATGGTTAGCGCAACACAATCCTCACGTTGATTGGCAGCATAGTATTATCTTGTCTTGGTCCCAGTCTTGTCATGTGTCATGTCTTGGTTCTGCTGTTTCTGGTTCTGTTCTTTCTCTTCCTCAGGTTCCGGCGGTCGATTTGACCGGGGTCCCGGCGGAGTATGCGGATATCGCTCAGGTGTTTAGTAAAGCCCGGGCCACCTCCCTGCCTCCTCACCGGCCATATGATTGCGCTATTGATCTCCTCCCCGGCACTTCTCCGCCTAAGGGTAGACTTTATTCGTTATCGGGTCCTGAGAGAGAGGCTATGGACCAGTATATTAATGATGCCCTGCGTGCCGGTCTCATTCGTCCCTCCACCTCGCCTGCAGGGGCAGGGTTTTTCTTTGTTGGCAAGAAAGACGGCTCCCTGCGCCCTTGTATTGATTATAGGGGCTTAAATGACATTACTGTTAAGAATAGGTACCCCCTTCCCTTAATGTCTACTGCGTTTGAGCTCCTGCAGGGGGCGCAGTTCTTTACTAAGCTAGATTTACGCAACGCCTATCATCTGGTGCGAATAAGAGAGGGAGATGAATGGAAGACAGCCTTTAACACCCCTACCGGACACTTTGAGTACTGCGTTCTGCCGTTCGGCCTTTGTAACGCCCCCTCTGTCTTCCAAACTCTGGTTAATGATGTGCTGAGAGACATGGTTAACAAGTTTGTCTTTGTGTACATAGATGATATTCTCATCTTTTCTCCCTCTATGCAGGAACACACTCAGCATGTTCGCCGAGTCTTACGCCGGCTGTTAGAAAATAAGCTGTATGTCAAGGCGGAGAAGTGCGAATTCCATCGTAAGTCAGTTTCGTTCCTGGGTTTTGTTGTTGCCCCCGGTGAGATCCGTCCCGACCCTGCCAAGATCAAAGCGGTGGCCGAATGGCCAGTCCCCGACTCCCGTAAGGATTTATTAAGATTTCTGGGTTTCGCCAATTTTTACCGGCGATTTGTCAGAAATTATGGTCAGATTGCTCAACCTTTTACTGCTCTCACTTCCACTAAGGAGAGGTTTGTCTGGAATTCCAGTGCTCAGGAGGCCTTTGATATTTTAAAGTCCCGGTTTATCTCTGCTCCTGTTCTCTCTATTCCAGATCCGGCTGCTCAATTTATTGTGGAGGTGGATGCTTCGGATGTCGGGGTAGGCGCCGTTTTGTCTCAGCGGTCTGCTAAGGATGGCAAGGTGCATCCCTGTGCCTTCTTCTCCCATCGGTTAAACCCAGCAGAGCGAAATTATGACATAGGCAATCGGGAGCTGCTGGCGGTCAGACTGGCTTTGGGTGAGTGGCGTCACTGGTTAGAGGGGACCTCGGAGCCCTTCCTGGTCTGGACGGATCATAAGAACCTCGAATACATCCGTTCAGCCAGGAGGTTATCTTCTCGTCAGGCTCGTTGGGCGCTCTTCTTTGACAGATTTAACTTCACCCTCTCGTACCGGCCCGGTTCCAAGAATACTAAGCCCGATGCTCTCTCTCGTTTGTTCGAAAGTCCCGGTTCCGCTGGGGACGAAACCATCCTCCCGGAGGGGCGGGTGGTGGGTGCCCTGCGCTGGAGAATAGAACAACGGGTGAGACGGGCCGGCCGGGAGGGGGAAGTGCCAGAAGGGTGCCCAGCGGGTCGATTGTGGGTTCCGAATGCGCTTCGCTCCGAGGTCATCCGGTGGGGTCACGAGTCCAAGTTTGTTTGCCATCCGGGGGTTCGGAGAACGTTGGCTACCGTACGTCAGCGTTTTTGGTGGCCCTCTATGGGCCCCGATGTCAGACAGTTTGTGTTAGCCTGTCAGGTTTGTGCCCGTAATAAGGCCTCTCATCAAGCCCCTATTGGTATGCTTAAACAACTACCCATTCCCTCTCGTCCTTGGTCACATATCGCCATCGATTTTGTAACCAATTTGCCTAGTTCTAAGGGAAACACTGTAGTTTTGACCATTGTCGACCGCTTCTCCAAGGCGGCTCACTTTGTCCCTTTGCCCAAGTTGCCCACTGCCAAGGAAACTGCCCAGGTTATGATCGAACACGTCTTTCGCTTACATGGTCTGCCCACAGACGTTGTTTCAGATAGGGGTCCTCAGTTTATTTCTCGTTTCTGGCAGGAATTTTGTAGACAAATAGGCTCCACAGCTAGCTTGTCTTCAGGGTATCATCCTCAGACCAACGGGCAATGTGAACGGGCTAACCAAGATTTAGGTAGAGCTCTCCGCTGTCTGACATCGCAATATCCGAGCTCCTGGTGCCAACAGTTACCCTGGGTTGAATACGCCCATAATTCTCTCCCTGTTTCTTCCCTTAACATGTCCCCTTTTGAGGCGTCCATGGGGTTTCAGCCCCCTTTATTCCCATCACAGGAACCCGATGCGGTGGTTCCGTCTGCGCTGGCTTTTGTCCGTCGTTGCAAACGCACCTGGAGAAAGGCTAGATTTACATTACGTCAGATTTCCAGACGAACCAAAGCCGCGGCCGACCGTCACCGTAGAACTGCGCCCCGTTTTATCTGTGGGCAGAAAGTATGGCTTTCGTCCAAGGATTTTCCTCTCCGTGAGCCTTCTCGCAAGTTGGCTCCACGATTCCTTGGGCCATACAGCATTATTAAGGTCATTAATCCCGTGACGGTCAGGCTCAGATTGCCCCCAGCACTCGGTCGGGTTCATCCAGTTTTTCATGTGTCTAAACTGAAGCCTGTGTATTTTTCCCACCTTAACCCTGTTCCCTCTGCCCCCACCCCTCCCACCCCTCAGCTTATAGATGGTGCCCCTGTGTATTCGGTTAGGTCTTTACTGGATATGCGTCGCCGGGGTAGGGGATTTCAATATCTCGTTGACTGGGAGGGATATGGTCCGGAGGAGAGGTGTTGGGTACCGGCCCGGGACATCCTGGACCCTGGGCTGATAGAGGATCTCCGCCGGCGACGGGGTGAGCCTCCTCATGGACCGCCCGGTGGCGGTCGTGGGGGGGGAGTCCTGTCATGATTTCGGTCTTATTGGCCGCTTTGTCTTTGTTTCACCATGTGTTGTGTTGTGTTTATGTTTTGACAGCTCCACACGTGCGCGCCTTCCACCTGGTGACCTCATTATCTCCGACTCTTCTCACCGGCGTCCCACACCTGATCCATATTATTTGCCCATCCGGTTTGATTTAAATTCCCCTCGTTTCCTCTGTTCCTTGCAAGTTCGTCTTTGTATGTTCATGCCCGCTAGCCTGGCTAGTTCTAGTCCTGTCGTGTCGAGTGTCTGTGTGTAGTTTTGTCTGGATTATTTACCGTGCTCTCTGCTGCCTTATCTCTTCAGATTCCCCGCCCCGCTGTCAGTTTCTCCCGAGTGGTGTGTTCCCCGCCAAGCCTCTGTTAACACTCTGTCTGTGGATTCTCTGAGCGCCCGACTACATCTAGCGCTGTCCAGCTGCAGTGCGCTCTGCGCGTAATCCTGCGTAAGACTCGGACTACTGCTGTGCGCTGTCCAGCACATACTCTGCTGAAGACTCTGACCGCCTCTCTCTCTCTCTCGCCGTGCCCCGCCTGGAACTCTCTCTCTGCCCCGTGTCGGGTTGTTTCGAGTGTGGACGGATGGTGGATGTCCTACAGCCCTGCTGGGTTTCCCACTTTGAGTGTTTGCCTTTACATGACGACATAGAGTGTTTTTGCCATACACATTCACATTTTACATGAAGACATAGAGTGTTATCTCCTATACATACCTGCTATTTGTGTACCTTATTAAAGACCCTCTGCATTGGGATTCCTGACTTTTGTGGTTCCTGACAAGAACAACACACCACAAGACCAGTCGACTACCTGCCTCCATATTCTCCCCCTCTGCCCAAATTTAGCAAGGAGATAGAAGTAGGAATAAATGAATGTTTATACCTATTACTCCTAACCGGAGGGAATCTTAACCGAGATCCAGAAGGTAAAAGCTGAAACTCAGAAAATAGAGGATGCGAAGTAACCGTTTGGATAGATTGGGCTTTTCTGACTACCTGTCTATTATATAATTCGGTAGGGTGACTCTGCTGAACTCCTAAAATCTTACTGCTAGTATTAACTATTTTCACCACTGCAGTTTTTGCCTTCACACCAAGACTGCCATACCAGCACAACATAGCAAATGTTAAGACAGACTCAATATAAGCTTTATAAAACATAATCATCAATACTCTGTCGACATTAAATTTAGACAATCTCCGTAGACAATACAAGCGTTGCTGGCCCCTTTTGCAAATCTTCTCCACATGTACATTAAAATTCAGCTTGTTATCAATTTCGCATCCCAGATATTTGTATGATTCCACAATCTCAACCTCCTGATCTTTAATAGTCGTTATCTTTGTGTGACTTTGATTACGCCTAAAATCAATTTTCATCTCTTTTGTTTTTAAAACATTAATTTGTAGGAATGCATTATCACACCACTGAATAAAATCGTCTACCACAGGGCCGTGGTCATTTTCATTCGCACGGAGAAGACTGACAATGGCTGTATCATCTGCATATTTTACCATAAGTCTATTCTCATGCCTGCTCCTGCAATCGTCAGTGTATAGAATGTACAGAAGTGGAGAGAGCACCCATCCCTGAGGGGACCCTGTAGATGAGACCTGTACCTCAGACAGGCTCCCATTTACCTTTACTCTCTGTGTTCGATCAGTTAAAAAATCCAAGATCCAACCAATAGTACTAAAATCAAGTCCAAAGCTTAAAAGTTTCTCTGCTAAAATGTGAGGTTGGATCGTATTAAAAGCTGATGAGAAATCAATGAATAAAATTTTAGCATGGGTCTTAGGTCCCTCTAAATGCTTAAGTACCAAATTCAGCAGGGTAGCTGTGGCATCCTCTACCCCACGCCTGGCCCTATAGGCAAACTGAAGGGGATCGAGCGAGTCCTCTACCATTGTAAGAAGCTCCTTTTTAACCAATCTCTCTAGACTCTTCATTACTAAAGAAGTCAGTGCAACTGGCCTAAAATCATTTAGATCTACAGGATAATTATTTTTAGCCATCGGGATGACTGTAGAGCATTTCCATAATCTTGGCACCTTCTGTTGAGTAAGGGACAGTTGAAAAATATAATAAAAAATAGATCACAATTGCTCTGCACAAGAAATAAGCAGTCTACCTTCAATATTGTCAGGGCCCGGGCTTTTCCTAGCTTTTAGATGTTTAAATAATATTTAAAGTCTTCCTGGAATACTAAGATTCATGGCATCTCAACTGTACAGTAATCTCTGTATTCTGTCACCTCACGCACATGTTGTCTCTCACCTGTAACATTTATCCTCACTCCATCACTGTTGTTATTGATTCTAAGCAGAGTTTACCGGAAATTACGTGTGTTCCACGACAACCTGATCTCATGAATTTCCATGGCATAGTCACAGAATTTTTTGCTAATTTTTCCGTGGCATTCTGGCGGATCTCCGCATTTTTCTGTGGCCCTGCCACAAACTTTCTTTTCTGTGGCATTCTCACGGATTGGTTACCCAACTGTTTTGTCCTATTTTCTTACCAATGTCGGTTTAGGGTTAGATTTACATAAAATGACATCCCTACCCAAACCCAACTCTAACCCCAACGCCAGGCGACAATGGTTTAAAGCTTAGAAAAATTTAAAGAATACATCAGAAAAAATAGTATAAACCAATACTTAAAGTGACATACTAATGCATACACCAAATCTAACCCTAAACCGAAGCGACAATGGTTTGAAAATAGGAAAAAGCAGTTGAGTAACCAATCCCTGAAAATGCCACAGAAAAATTAGCAAAAAATTATGTGACTATCCCACGGAACTTTGTGAGATCATGTTGCGGTGAGCCATGTTGATAGAATTATGGCTTTAAGCATACAATGGCGCCTCCGTGCTCTGCATGTCTCCGCTTAATATTGCTTTCGGCTGTCCCTAATGTTTTGTTATAGCACATTCGTTATCGAGTTGACATGTTAAACAGAAGTCAAAATCGAAAAAAAAAAAAACATTCTGCTTTGTCCAAGAAACATGTTGTAAATAAACAATAGAGTTTCCACATCTAACGCATGACCCCCTGCCATGTTGTTCAAATTGTAAATTCCTCCGGTCACACGCAGGCTTCTGTTTAGGGTTGGACGTGCTAGCGTTTCTGACTCGTACATTATATGTCACAACCCTGATGTCAGGTGTATATATGACAATTATCCGGGGTGTGTCTGAATGCTCGCTCAGAGTATGGAAAATTACTGCCAATGTGAACAAATCAAAATCAAACTATTCACGGAAAAAACCCAGACACATTTTCTGTGTATTTTCTGGGATCTCTGTGTGAAAGGGGCTATAGAAACTCACCTGATGATACAGTCAGTGTAACAGCATCACTCATCTCAGTGTTGTGTTCACGTATCTTTCCTCTACAGGTGTATTTACCACTGTAATATGGTTGAATGTTGTTGATTTTACACTCTTGTGTGTTGCATTGTGTGATTATTTTTCTGTTATTTGTCTTCTCTACAGTCCAGCTGTATGTCCACTCATTGTCTCTTGTATCCTGTATGTCACATCTCAGAGTAACAGTTTCTCCTGTGAACAGCTGTGTGTCAGGATCAACACTCACTACAGGTTTAAGATTATCTGTAAAAAACACAATGATTAAAACTAGATTTTTTCTACAGATGTTATATAATTAAGGTAAAATTTACTTAATTATTTTGAGCTGCACAATGGCCAAAAATAAAACCTTAAACCTGTGATAAGTCTGATTTGAATATTTAAAGTCTTCCTGGAATACTAAGATTCATGGCATCTCAGCTGTACAGTATGAGTTATACTTTGTTGTGTGATTGATCTTGAATCTCTCCTGCTACTCTTTAGAGCTGATCACTGTAATTAATAAACTTGTATTGTGTACCTGCACTTGAATCTCAGTCTCATCCCTGACAACTACAGGTTGAAATGAAGTTTGTCATAATATAATAAGACTGTATATTGTGTGGATGATGAATACAGATAACCAGACTCACCTGATACTGTCAGTGTAGCTTCATTACTGATGTGTGAATATCGTGATCCACCGGTCTCTGTTCCTTTACAGGTGTATTTACCTGTGTGAGGCTCAGTAACAGAATTGAATGTGATTGAATTCTGGGGGTAATTGACAGTGAATGACTGCGAATCTTTATTCCAGCTGTACTGCCAGCTGCTGACTCCTCCTCCATTGATGACACATGTGAGAGTGACAGTTTCTCCTATGAATACACGATCAGCAGGCCAAACAGACACTTCAGGTGTTGGTCTTTCTGTACAATGACAACAATTCACATTGAAAATAATGTCAAAATATACAAACAGTTGAATCTTTCCCCATTTGTGCTGCATCATATTACAGGATTTATCGTCTATAACTGCCACTCGTATATTATCATATGTTATTTTTTTTCTCAGATCACAGTGTATTATGTGAGTATAAATATTTACCCTGTACTGTCACTGTTATTGGTTCACTGTCTTGTGTGTAAACCTGAGGGTCTCCTCTTCCGGCTCTGCACTTGTACTCTCCTCCATCAGAGACTTTGACTGTTGATTCAACAGATCTGGTTGTTGTAATTCCTGTAGCTTCATAGTATTCAGTGTTTGGAGGTTTGATAAAGAAAAACTCCCATCCAGTGGCCTGATCAACCTCACAGGTCAGAGTAACTGAGTCTCCAATGAACACAGACATCTGTGGCTCCACAGTCAGAGTTGCTTTTACATCTGTCAATATAAAACCAATAGGAATTGTAAAAGTACAGAAACAGGATGTGGTTGCTGTAACTGGTAAATCATGGGGGCAATTTTAGTAGTTATGTGACCGTTTTCAATAATTCTTTGTTATTATTATTATTGTTGATGGTGCTGTTGTGTGTATATGTGACATACTGGAAGTTATATAAGGAAAATTGTGTGGACTTTCGCTCCCGCTCCCTCTCCCTTGAGCCAGCTCGCACTCGCACTTTCTCAGGTTTGCTCGTGTTTTCCCCATCAGATGTTGGACTGTGCAGTGGGTTGCACTGCTGTGAGTATGTTGGAAGCTATTTACTCTTTTGTATTGAAACCCACTTCGTATTACCATGGAGCGAGTGTATGTGTAATGTTAATGCGGGAAAGTGTGGAGTCAATGCTGCCGATTCCTAGGTTGGAGAGGAATCTTGTCCTTATGAGATCTTTGTAAAGTTATGTGGAGAGAGAATAAACCCCATTATTAGTTGGACGTGAGCGATATGTTTATTGAACTTGAGAGAGCGAGTGTGTCGCTAAAGATAGGGTAATATTTTGGTATGGACAAGCATTTGATTTCTTTTCTTTTTTTTGGAGTGCTCCATTTAAGTGTTTTTTGTTTGATTATATTGGGGTTTATTGATGTGTGTATTTTCAGGCCCTGTAGTTCAACAATTGATATAATGCATGTTCAAAGTCTATCTTGATGCGCTTATATTACAATGTGCTCAGATCTTTAGATATTTTGAAGCCTATGCAAAGCACATATGTTTATATTTTATTCTGCATTTACCAAATCTATCCAGATGTGCTTGTATTAATTTGTGTTCAGATCTGTAGATGTTTTGAAGCCTATGCAAAGCACAGCTGTTGAAGACTATTCTATTGTGCATGCTAAAATTTCCTAGAAGGAGAAAAAGTCTTCTGTATGCGCGGTGCAGAAAATGACAGAGGCGCGAGCGTTTGCTGACTAGTGATGCCAGATCTTGCACAAAAAAGTGAACAAGCAAAATCCAATAATAAACTGAATTAATCCAAATCTTTACCTCAGAGATCAAAATATTGGGGCTGGCACCTTCACACTTTAATAACACTAAAACCTTGATCGCTTCATGAGCCAAAAGCCATTAACTGTTAAGCGCCAAAATGGTATGTACGTACAAAAAAAACGAGGACCTGGCAACATTGCAAGAAAAAACATGCACACCTTATTTACAAGAACTCATCACTTTGAAATCCTCCCCCCGCACTCTAAGATCAGGCCACCGCCTACTTCAGGTCCCAACCACTAATCTTCGTACTATGGGGGACCGAGCATTCTGTTCAGTTGCACCACGGCTTTGGAATCATCTCCCATCTGAGGTGAGATAAATAAAGAGCTTGGACACTTTCAAGGCTGAACTTAAGACCTTTTTATTCAGAAAGGCTGATTTGTGCTGATTATTTTATTGTTTCTATGGTTTTACATATTTTTTTTATAGGGATGTCCCGATCAGGTTTTTTTGCCCTCGAGTCGGAGTCATTTGATTTTGAGTATCTGCCGATACCGGGTCCCGATCCGATACTTATATAATACATAAAAAAAAGAATAAAGAAGAGCGAAAAAACAGATCCAGGATGTTCCTTATGTCATGCCGCACACATTGCTGTTTCTATGTGGAGTCAAAAGGGTCTAACTCTGTGCCAGCTCATAACTATTGATGTGTTAAAAAATAATGAGAATATAGTACATATGTTCAGGGGTTAAATTGGGGTTTGTTTTGTGGGGATGCTCTGTTAGGAGGGAGGGTTCGAGGGGTAACATGTTTTTTATCCTGATGACAGCAAAGCCACTGGTGTGCTTCAATGACATTTTGGACCTCTGATAGGATTTTATACGTTTCAGCTTTAAAGCTGTGCCACAGGTTGACCCAAACTTTAAAACCTGAACTTTAAATTCTATGAGTCTGACACCCTATATGCATTTTTTGCACATGTCAAACTTTGAAGGAAGTTATAAGACTCAACCTCATTGACTACTTCTAGGCATAAGATAGACTACACTCAAAAAAACGATTCCTGGCAATATTTACTTTTAAGTATTTGGATCATTTAGATTTTATTTAAATACTCGTTTTTTAAAATATATGTAATCCGATTTATTAGAATATATATAAATCTGTTCAATTTAAAAACTATTAGATTTAATCAGTTAAAATGTATGAATATTAATTAAATAAATCTAGCCGTGAAACAAACCGGATAAATTCTATGAGTTTGATTTACATACAAGTGTCAGGAAACTGACTTTAGCAGAAGCGGAAATGACGTCTATTCACACTCCAGTCAGGAGGTGGCGCCAAAATCAAAAACAGACGCTACAGCACATGGACTTCGCCATTTTGCATTGCACTGGATCGTCATCTCACTAGCTTACGATCGCCAAATTGTAGGTGAGTAAAGTTAACAAGTTTGATGTGATTATCTAAAATATAATTGTCTGTTGTTTAATTACATGTGTGACGCGTTGCATGTTTCAGAGTAAAATACACCTCACTACACAGATGGTCTGTTGGAATGTAAGTTACCCTGCAGTGTCTGTTGCTTTTATTGGTTATTTTTTGTGGTTTAATGTTTGAAACCTAAGAAATAAATAAAGTCATAGGCTACTGGAGACTTATCAGAATAAAACAATCATATAATCTCTGTGACTTTATTAACAAAAGAATGTTACAATTATACTATGTTGTTGAGTGCATTGTGTGTGTCTAACTAAAACTTTATTTTACAGATACAGCATCATTTCATCGTCTATATGGTGGGACAACCTGCTAGACAGGGTATGTACTGTAAGTTATGCTACAAAGATATTGATTTCTGATGCAAAGCTGGATTTTCATCATTGCAGTGTCACATGATCATTTAGAAATCATTTTAATATGATGATTTATTGTCAATATTGGAAACAGGTGTTTTTTTCCAATAAATGCAGTCATGATAAGCATAAGAGACTTTATTACAAACATTTCACCGGTAGTGTACACACATGCTGGGACACAATATTTCTGAAACAGAAAAATACATACTCTTCGTCTCACAAAATCTTTATCTGTCTCTATAAAAACTATTATCTACATAAAATATTGTTAAAGAAAATCATTAAATATTGTGTTTTTTGTCTTGTTCTAGTTGAAGACATCTGTATCTACCTCAAAGAAGGCATGGAGAGACACATTAAAGAATATGTGGTGAGTGTATGTCAACCTACTCTATTTTTATATCTATCTATTTATATGTATGTGTATGGGTATGTGTCTGTATATAAATATCTTATGGATAACTAGATGTTTAAACAAGGTGATTAACTGTTTTCAGGTCTTTTGATGGTTTTGTGACTAATGTTCTATTATTTTACACGTTTGAATCAGTCTACATATTTTAAATATCAGAGTTTGTAAAACAATTTGCCTGCACATTTTTGAAAATTTCACTTTGCCTGCTATTGGGACTGATTTTTTTTTGTTGTTCTTCTCCAGAATTGTGAAATTGGTGAGTTGGGGATTGCACAGACAGTGGAAGTTTTGCAAAACCTACTTGGTGTCACACATGGGTGTGAAATTACTTTTTGGACTCATTTATGCACTTAAACTGAACTACCAGAAGAACCTCAGGTGCACCTTTGACCTTTCAAAAAATCCTAATGGAACTGGACTTGATACAACCAAGCAATCACTGAAAGATGCTTCAGTGAATACCTGACAGACACGCTGATGCATCCCCCTCAAAGTGGGTAAATTTTTGTACATTTACAAGTGAACTTTTTAACATTAAAGGAATATTGCACTTTCATTAAACAAAAATACTGATAATTTACTGTCTGTCATCCAAGATGTTTGTCTTTTTTTGTTCAGTCGAGAAGAAATTATGTTTTTTGAGAAAAACATTCCAGGATTTTTCTTAATTTAATAGACCTTATTGGACCTTAACAGTTAAGTTTCAAAGCAGCTTTAAAGGGCTCTAAACGATCCCAACCGAGGCATAAGGGTTTAATCTATCCAAAAGATTATCATTTTTGGCAAGAAAACTTTTAAAACACAACAACTTGTCTTGCATTATCCATGTGACACACAGTGCGACATTGTGTACTACGTAATAAATGTTTACACATCACAAATGACCATTTTAAATAATAAACGGGCCCAAAGACATTAATTAGTATCATTTCGCATACAACAACATCTGAACGCTCCTCTTTCTCCTCGCTTGTAAACACTGGAACGGTAGTTTCAGTTATGTCATGCTAGTGTGTCACACAGCTAGTGCAAAACGTTGTGATTTAAAAGTCCTCTTTTATTTTTATTTTTGAAACTGACAATCGTTTAGCTAGATAAGACCCTTATGCCTTATTTGGGATAATTTAGAGCCCTTTTAAATCTGCATTGAAACCGTAAACTTGAGGTTGAATAAAGTCTTAAATTGAGAAAAATCCTGGAATCTTTAACTCAAACTTTATTTCTTCTTGACTGAACAAAGAAAAACATAAACATATGGGGTTAGAAAATTATTGGGATTTTTGTTTTATTAAATTGGAATATTGCTTTAACAATTTTAAAAGTTGAAAAGTTTTTGAAAAATGTAATTGATGTATATCTAACATGTAATTAGAGATGCATGAAAATTGTTAATGGCACACAGCCACTCAAAACACTAAGCCATGTGCCATTTTTTTTTCTTACCACCTAATCATTCTAAATTATTATTATTACATCATGTCACAGATTTCTGAAAATGTTAAAGTAATGTTGTTGTCACTGATTTATGTCTACCTTGAGTTTTACAGGTTTTTTTGTACTTCTGCAGCCTGTTTGCTCAAAATGTTTGCACTTATTTGTGGAATGAGGTTGATTGTGGCTGAAATGTCTGAAACACACTTATTTATTTATTTTTGCACACAATACGAGGTGTATAAGCCATGGCTGTCATGCTAGTTGTTAGCTGCTCTTTTTTGCTGCCTTATGAGTAATGCCTTGAAGTATTAAATAAATTGATTGAATGCAAAACCAAGTGGTCTGGCTCTTCTTCTTTTTTGTGTTTTTTTGTTATAGCATATTGTGATTTAGGGTAAATGGAGGAGGAATATATAAATGTATAAATGGTTTATTAGTAAGATACTTAAATGTAATGCATTTTAAGTGAATTGGGTTTATTAATAAAGAATACATAATCCATTTTTTTAATGCATTTAAAACACATTGGATTAAGTAAAACCATTACATAAATTTTACTGGTTTCATTTACATATATCTAAAAAATATCTATCATATAAAGTTTATTTGTTTTTTTTAGATTAGAAGTATGTAATCCAAATGGATGGAAATGTTACATGTAATCAAAATACATAAATCTTATGAATTAGGCCTAAATATTTTTTTGAGTGTACCCAAAAAAACTCAATTAACAAGAAAAACAACACACTTATTCAGCAGTAGGCTATGTCTTATAAATTAGCCATAGAGATTCTCTAAGCTGGTCAGCAGTTAGTAAAACAATCACTATAGTTAGGTTGTAATTGATTTGTATAATTAAAATACATTAAACTATACAATAAGTTGTATCCAGTTATCTAGTTAACTCTTTAACATTAACTCATTTATGTGATCAAATGTAAATGAAACAGTTTAAACAAGTCTTATAGCTATCTGATCAGAGAAGTGACCAGGTGTAATGTAATTTTTTATTTTTTATAATGTAAACTAAATATATGCAATCATGGTGAGCAAATTGGAAAAATAATTAGAAAAATATTTTTCTTGTACTTCGGACAAGAATTTTACTTTTGGTGCATCTCCAATGCTTAGTATATCTTTAATAGCCTACAAAAAAATAACTGATTCAAAAACAAGATTCTGTCTATTAAGACTTATCTCTTATTTATTTTTTGCATTTTCCCTTTAACACTAACTTTAACTTATATTTTTAAAACTGGTGTGCATTTAGTTAAAATCGAATTAGTGAGTGGCAAATTTGTATATTCCAAAAACAATATAAACATAAATCTGAAACACACATATACTGTGATATATCTCATTTTGAACCACACTCTTCAATACACAATACTAGGAAATATTTTTTCCATGTAGCCACAGTATGCAGTTCTAACTTCCTGCTTGTTTTTAAATCTTTAGATGTCTTACAAGAACCAATGAAATCTGGGAGACCTCAGAGTATGTCCTTGCTGTGACTGTGCAAAAACAGCTATGCTATGCCCGTGAACGGATTGGTGTTTAAAAAGCTCTGCGTTCAACAGTGTCTCTGTTCAATGTGAAGATCCATCGCATTTGCATCAGAGGAGGAGCTTCAGTTACTGAATAGTCCTAAACAATGAACTGTGGTAATGTTTTAATTTCTAAATGTTTCAAGAAGTACAGTTGTGTTTGTCCTTGAGTTTTGTATGGTATACCATAGATCTGTACTGTAAAACAAATTTTACCAGCCTGGCTGTGTGGTCATTAAAAATTGAATTGAAATTGAATTGCTTTTCCAAATTCATTTTGCTGATGTATGTTTTTGATGTTGTCTCAATTTTCCATAGTCCTCTAGTGGCAATAATATTTATAATTTTAATTTGTACTTTTGTATTTTATGGCAAAAGATTGTAATTATACAATTGCATTTTACGATATATACGTTTGCTCGTGGTATTTAATTTCTTGAGCGTGATGTATCCTGTTTAAATTGTGTGGGTGTATTGCAAGTTAGTGACTTTTTGGTTTAAAGTACAACCCCAAATCAGAAAAAGTTGGGACACTGAAGAAATTGTGAGTAAAAAAGAAATGGAATAATTTACTAATCTCATAAACTTATATTTTATTTAAAATAGAATATAAATAACATATCAAATGTTGAAAGTGAGACATCTTGAAATGTCATGCCAAATATTGGTGCATTTTGGATTTCATGAGAGCTACACATTCTAAAAAAAGTTGGGACAGGTAGCAATTAGAGGCCAGAAAATGTAAATGTACATATAAGGAACAGCTTAAGGACTAATTTGAAACTTATTAGGTCAATTGGCAACATGATTTGGTATAAAAAAGCCTCTCATAGTGGCAGTGTCTGTCAGAAGTCAAGATGGGCAGAGAATCACCAATTCCCCAAATGCTGCGGCGAAGAATAGTTTTCTGAGTTTCTCAGACAAAAATTACAAAGAGATTAAAGTTATCATCATCTACAGTGCATAATATCATTCAAAGGTTTAGAGAATCTGGAACAATCTCTGTGTGTAAGGGTCAAGGCTGGAAAACCATACTGGATTCCCGTGATCTTCGGGCTCTTAGACGGCACTGCATCACATACAGGAATGCTACTGTAATGGAAATCATAACATGGGCTCTGGAATACTTCCAGAAAACATTGTCAGTGAACACAATCCACCGTGACATTCGCTGTTGCCAGATAAAACTCTATAGGTCAAACAAGAAGCCATATCTAAACATGACCCAGAAGCACAGGCGTTTTCTCTGGGACAAGGCTTATTTAAAATGGACTTTGGCAAAGTGGAAAACTGTTCTGTGGTCAGACGAATCAAAATTTGAAGTTCTTTTTGGGAAAACTGGGATGCCATTTCATCCGGACTAAAGAGGACAATGACAACCCAAGTTGTTATTAGCGCTCAGTTCAGAAGCCTGCATCTCTGATGGTTTGGGGTTGCATGAGTGCGTGTGGCATGGTCAGCTTACACATCTGGAAAGGCACCATCAATGCTGAAAGGTTTATCCAAGTTTAAGAGGAACATATGCTCCCATTCAGATGTCGTCTCTTTCAGGGAAGACCTTGCATTTTCCAACATGACAATGCCAGACCACATACTACATCAATTACAACGTCAAGACTGCTAGAAGAAGGATCTAAGAACTGAAATGGCCAGCCTGCAGTCCAGATCGTTCACCCATAGAAATTATTTGGTGTATCATAAAGAGGAAGATGCGACAAAGAAGACCTAAGACAGTTGAGCAACTAGAAGCCTGTTTTAGACAAGAATGGTACAACATTCCTATTCCTAAACATTGGTCCTCTGCCAGCTGTTCCTAATATGTACATTTAACTTTTCTGGCCTCTTATTGCTACCTGTCCCAACTTTTTTTAGAATGTGTAGCTCTCATGAAATCCAAAATGAGCCAATATTTGGCATGACATTTCAAAATGTATCACTTTCAACATTTGAAATGTTATTTATATTCTATTGTGAATAGAATATGAGTTTATGAGATTTGTAAATTATTACATTACTTTTTTAATCACAATTTCTACAGTGTCCCAACTTTTTCTGATTTGGGGTTGTAATTTTCGTTGTTTATATACTTTATGGATTTAAAATGACATTCATTTCATATGATAATGCAGTTGTTGTGCAAAGTGCATGAATGACACAATTAAACAAGTCATTAAACAAAACGTAAATAAACAAAACATGCCGTTTCAGATGTAAATATGATGCCAATAGCCTATGTTATTATTCTGATTGAATAGTATTTGATAAAAAAGTTAGTCAACACTTTAATTTTGGAGGTTTTTGCATGAAGGCAGGGGCGCTCAAATTGTTAGAAATGTAAGGGCCATGGAAAAGACTGAAAGCTTTATAATATTTCGTTTGATGTATGTGTATGCACACATTTCTGTGAGCTGTGCACACTGTGCCCCCTTAAAAAGAATTGGTGCATGAGGCCCCTGGTAACTGGAACCTGTTGTACACAAACATGGACAATTACACGGCTTCATTATCGAAGACAAATATTTGGTTATTATATTAATTTGAAGAAATCTAAGGGGAAAAAAGACAAATCAAAGCTCGGGTCTTAGGAGGTTAAGTTGTTTAAACATGACCGCAGTCAATATTTCAATAAAAAACATGTGTATGTAGTCATAAACCAAACACTTTTTTGTCTTCCTACAAGAAGCTTAATTTTTGCATACATTTACTCAAATAATACAATGTAAAAATATTAAGTAAATCATAGTTGAAATTAGGCGTAAAACTTACAAAAAAAAAAAGTTGATGTTAAATACTAATAATATTGATTTAAAATAAGTAAGAATTATAGTTTTTAAAACTTATATTTATATATTTGTGCAACTCTTAATAATCTTTTAATCTTATTTTTTAGCTGATGTTACAAAAAATATTAATTTGAACTGAATAGTTATCACTGTTTTAAAAACTTAAATATATAAGTGTGACATTCTCAAATTATATTGATTAAAATTTACAAGAAATATTAAGGATATCCATTAGAAATAATCTGTTAGTTAAATACTGATTTTATACACCTAAATAATATATGTACATTTTACATAAAATGTTTAATTTTAATAGTTATTTATTTTGTTTTAGTTGTTTAATTGAAGTATATTAGTTATTTTTAATTATTTGGTGTGTGCGTGCGTGCGTGTGTGTGTGTGTGTGTGTCAGGGACGAAAGACAACATAGATAGCTTATATAGTGGCAAAAACTGTAATTTATTTATATTAAAGTAAAGGGTGATGGTGACAAGTGAAAATGTGTTTATATGTACAATATTTACAAGTAAACAAATAACAAGGACACAAAAAGGAGAGGGACATGGGCGATGCCAATTCAAAGAAATAAACAAAACAACTAACTAAAGTTTAAACCCTCTAACCTGAGCTACAAAGGAAAGGTAATGAGATAAATCTTCTGCGTCATACGATGCCCTAACTAACCCACACTGCCTACCCGAATAGAAAACGTTGGGTGGCACGCGCTCCTTTATAATACAGAAAACAAATCCCTATACGTGAAACTAACAAAGTCACAAAACAACGCTAATAAACACAAAAAAAAAAAGCAAAAACGAGTGACTTACAAACAGGGCTAAAGGGGCAGACTGACGTACAGTATTGTTCAAAATAATAGCAGTACAATGTGACTAACCAGAATAATCAAGGTTTTTAGTATATTTTTTATTGCTACGTGGCAAACAAGTTACCAGTAGGTTCAGTAGATTCTCAGAAACCAAACAAGACCCAGCATTCATGATATGCACGCTCTTAAGGCTGTGCAATTGGGCAATTAGTTGAAAGGGGTGTGTTAAAAAAAATAGCAGTGTCTACCTTTGACTGTACAAACTCTAAACTATTTTGTACAAAAAAAAATTTTTTCTGGGATTTAGCAATCCTGCGAATCACTAAACTAATATTTAGTTGTATGACCACAGTTTTTTAAAACTGCTTGACATCTGTGTGGCATGGAGTCAACCAACTTGTGGCACCCTTTCAGCTGTTATTCCACTCCATGATTCTTTAACAACATTCCACAATTCATTCACATTACTTGGTTTTGCTTCAGAAACAGCATTTTTGATATCACCCCACAAGTTCTCAATTGGATTAAGGTCTGGAGATTGGGCTGGCCACTCCATAACATTCATTTTGTTGGTTTGGAACCAAGACTTTGCCCGTTTACTAGTGTGTTTTGGGTCATTGTCTTGTTGAAACAACCATTTCAAGGGCATGTCCTCTTCAGCATAGGGCAACATGACCTCTTCAAGTATTTTAACATATGCAAACTGATCCATGATCCCTGGTATGCGATAAATAGGCCCAACACCATAGTAGGAGAAACATGCCCATATCATGATGCTTGCACCTCCATGCTTCACTGTCTTCACTGTGTACTGTGGCTTGAATTCAGAGTTTGGGGGTCGTCTCACAAACTGCCTGTGGCCCTTGGACCCAAAAAGAACAATTTTACTCTCATCAGTCCACAAAATGTTCCTCCATTTCTCTTTAGGCCAGTTGATGTGTTCTTTGGCAAATTGTAACCTCTTCTGCACATGCCTTTTTTTTAACAGAGGGACTTTGCGGGGGATTCTTGAAAATAGATTAGCTTCACACAGACGTCTTCTAACTGTCACAGTACTTACAGGTAACTCCAGACTGTCTTTGATCATCCTGGAGGTGATCATTGGCTGAGCCTTTGCCATTCTGGTTATTCTTCTATCCATTTTGATGGTTGTCTTCCGTTTTCTTCCACGTCTCTCTGGTTTTGCTCTCCATTTTAAGGCATTGGAGATCATTTTAGCTTAACAGCCTATCATTTTTTGCACCACTTTATAGGTTTTCCCCTCTCCAATCAACTTTTTAATCAAAGTACGCTGTTCTTCTGAACAATGTCTTGAACGACCCATTTTCCTCAGCTTTCAAATGCATGTTCAACAAGTGTTGGCTTCATCCTTAAATAGGGGCCACCTGATTCACACCTGTTTCTTCACAAAATTGATGACCTCAGTGATTGAATGCCACACTGCTATTTTTTTGAACACACCCCTTTCAACTAATTCAACTACTTGCCCAATTGCACAGCCTTAAGAGCGTGCATATCATGAATGCTGGGTCTCATTTGTTTTCTGAGAATCTACTGAACCTACTGGTAACTTGTTTGCCACGTAGCAATAAAAAAATATACTAAAAACCTTGATTATTCTGGTTAGTCACATTGTACTGCTATTATTTTGAACAAGACTGTAAAAAGAAAACAAATTAATATTAAAAAATGAATTATCAATGGCGTACAACAAGACTAATCATTTTAAACTTTTTACATAGACATTGTATTTGATTAGATCAGTATTAAAACACACTATTTAAAAAAATTATCATTGAATTATTCTCTCTAACTCTCATTAAATAAATGCTTATGTGTATGACTCAGCCTTAGAAAATAAATATTATAACGTGGGGATGAGATTCGTTTACATTAACATTATTAACTGTTATGTAGGCTTCCTCTGAAGATGCTTGAGGCATGAAGAATCATGAAACCATAAATTGATTGCTGTAAGCTCTTACATTGCGGGAATTGCTCTCCTGATGCATCTCCAGCACCAGCAGACTCGCTGACAAATTGTGCAGTTGGCTTTATACTGTACTATTTTCCACGGACAATTTCCAGCCTGTATTTGACTTCTCCCAGCTCTGAAACTTTCGGACGTGGACGCAAGCTGCCTCCAGCTTCGGCCTCCACGAGCTGCTTCCAGCTTCATCCTCCGCGAGCTTTCTCCAGCCTCCGCCATCGCATTGATTTAAAACCGGATGAGCTATTTAATTCTCAAATACTGGATGATTCTGTATTTTAAAGGATGGGTGTCAGCCCTGCTGATGGAATAATTGCGCAAACGGAGATGTACGTACGCAGTGCATGACCGTTAATAAAGTGCAAAGCCTTTATTAATTTTTAAATAAAAGTCCTTTCAAAATAAAACCCTCTCATCACAGGGCTTCCGTTTCCACCATACGCCTTCCGTTTCCACTATACTCTGTCTCACACATACATACATACTTCTCTTACATACGCACATTTTCTTCAGACATACATACATTCTATAGATATGTATGTGAAAGGAGAATGTGAGTGTGTGAGAGTAAAAATGCATGTATGTGAAAGGAGAATGTAAGTGTGTGAGAGTAAAAATACATGTATGTAAAAGGAGAATGCATGTATGTGAGAGGAAAAAATATATGTATGTGAAAGGAGAATGTGAGTGTGTGAGAGTAAAAATACATGTATGTAAAAGGAGAATGCATGTATGTGAGAGTAAAAAATATATGTATGTGAAAGGAGAATGTGAGTGTGTGAGAGTAAAAATACATGTATGTAAAAGGAGAATGCATGTATGTGAGAGGAAAAATTATATGTATGTGAAAGGAGAATGTAAGTGTGTGAGAGTAAAAATGCATGTATGTGAAAGGAGAATGTAAGTGTGTGAGAGTAAAAATACATGTATGTAAAAGGAGAATGCATGTATGTGAGAGGAAAAAATATATGTATGTGAAAGGAGAATGTGACTGTGTGAGAGTAAAAATGCATGTATGTGAAAGGAGAATGTAAGTGTGTGAGAGTAGAAATGTATGTATGTGAAAGGAGAATGCATATATGTGAGAGGAAAAATTATATGTATGTGAAAGGAGAATGTTAGCGTGTGAGAGTAAAAAGGAGAATGTAAGTGTGTGAGAGTAAAAATACATGTATGTAAAAGGAGAATGCATATATGTGAGAGGAAAAATTATATGTATGTGAAAGGAGAATGTAAGTGTGTGAGAGTAAAAATACATGTATGTAAAAGGAGAATGCATGTATGTGAGAGGAAAAAATATATGTATGTGAAAGGAGAATGTAAGTGTGTGAGAGTAAAAATACATGTATGTAAAAGGAGAATGCATGTATGTGAGAGGAAAAAATATATGTATGTGAAAGGAGAATGTAAGTGTGTGAGAGTAAAAATACATGTATGTAAAAGGAGAATGCATGTATGTGAGAGGAAAAAATATATGTATGTGAAAGGAGAATGTAAGTGTGTGAGAGTAGAAATGTATGTATGTGAAAGGAGAATGTAAGTGTGTCAGAGTAAAAATACATGTATGTGATAGGAGAATGAATGTGTGTGAGAGTGCCAGAATAAAATTTGTCTTGTAAGGCCCTTCATAGAGAAACCTGAGAGCCGATCGAACGACAATCGCCAGAGACACAGCAGGGGGCACAGACTATAGGTCTCTGATGAAACCACGTTTAAAGATCACAATGAGCTGTTTAAATGTATATATATTTTATATCCCTTTACTGCATGATGGTGTATGATGTAACTGTATGTTAACACTTTAGTTAGATTTTGTTCACTGTAGCATGGTTCATATCTTAGGTATGAAATTATTATTCAACGTGATCTTAAACCCATGTCTTATCTAGTATCAAATCAATCTACTTTTTATTTCCTAATCATTGCTATGTATCATATTACCATAAGCCGCATCAATGTCATTTAATATCGATTTGAAGAGTTATGGAAACAAACTTTTATCATTACGCAATTACGCAAATGTGATGTCTGAAAGAACAAAGGCTTGTTTCCCGCGCGATCGAACACTTCGCACATTGGTCATTTACCTAAAATGGGCTGGGCGCGTAAAAGGTCAAAACGGCCTATCGCCTTAGCCATCACGGCTCAGTTCGCTCAGTAGCTCAGTTACTCAGCCGCCCGGTGGCTCAGGAGTGCTCAGTCGCTCAGTTACTCAGGTAACCCGTCAGCGCAGTTTGGAAACTCGCTGAGACTCACCCAGAGTCCCTCAAATTCATCATCTTTTTCTGAGCCCTGTCTTACTCTTCGGGACAGTCTTTCCTGGCTTTGCGCTAGTTCGGAAAACCAAGAGGACCAATCCGCCCTACGAAACAACTTAACGGACTCCGTCATCTTACGAACATACCTGGATTCTCTCTCTCTCTCCCTGCTCGCACCGCACGTATCAGAAACTTCGCACTGCATCACAAAGAGCCAAATGCAAGTGTGACCGAGTGGTAATGATGGGGCGGGGTATATGTGTTCGGTGTTCTCTATAAATAGCGTAAATGCTGTTAGGGTACGTCATTTCCTGCTGTGATGACCGTTCTGTTTCTTCCGGTCGGTGTTTGTGATCCTGAAGCGTCATAGTGAGGTAGGAACACTGTAAGCGTCTGTATAGAGACGTTTAGGCTTTTATGTAGTTTGTTGCATTAATTGCAGGACGGGAGTTGCTGTGCGAGCACGTGAGCTGTTAAGTGCAAGGCACGGATGTCGTATTTCAGTGTTATGACCCTGAAACGCTAAAGCAAGGTAGGAGTATGGGTTTCAAGGCTATAAATGGCTGTATGGAGAGATTTTGGGTCTTTACCTGCTCTATTTTGTGTAAATTGCAGGAAGGTAGCTTCCGATTTGAAAGAGCTTGTGGGCTGTGGCTAAGTGCAAACAACGAGCTGCATTAATCAATCGCTAACCGTGCCAGCTGACACACAAAGCCCTAGCAGCAGTGCCAGTTGGTGGGTGACACCTTTGAGTGGGCCCGGCGGTGTGAGGGCGTGACTGTTGAGCGGTCGAGGTGGGGAGGGCATAAGGCCCGGCACTCTTGGAAAGCGCCTTGTCTCTGTGTTCCACCCTGGGTTGTCTTAAATAGTCAACGAGTGTTGGTGTAAAAGAGATGCACTTTTCTCCCCTCTGTAGCCACTAGAGGCACCAGATCCCTCTCAGGTTGGATCTAGCCCAGCCACTCTAGCTAAGCCACTCCCCTAGCTCGCATGACTCCATAGTGCCCTCTCCCTATAAGGCCCTCTCATCAAATCTAGGGTAGAGAACCTGCTAAGCTGAAACAGGAAACCCCTTTTCCACCTCCTATCCTCTTCATTTCCCAGCCTTAGGACTTCGTCTGTTGGATGTCTCAATTCCCATTTTCAGTTTATTTTATTATTATTATTTTCATTTTTTTTCATTTTTTTATTATTTATTTGTTTATCTTTCCTCTCTTTTCTGTTCCTGTTTCATTTCATTTCCAGCAACTTATCCTCCTCATTCTTTATTTTATTTTGTTTTATTTTATTTTTGTCATAATTAATTAATTTTAATTATTTTGATTCACTTTTGGGCTGAAAGAGCAAAACTGCACAAACCATTAGGAGAATTCATTAGTAATACCCTCGATTAACCAAATGTCCAAGGCGACCTATAGGTTTTAACAAAGCGACAAATTACTAAACTTTTTCTCTTTTTTCCCCCCACACTGATTATCTGTGCCGCTGGAGAAAGGCCCTGATAATAAGCTCATAGCCCACATATATATATATATATAAATTTTATTGCTGTAGCTCGCTGAACTGTGCGGACTCGCATTGGCTCTTTGTGTTTTCTCTTCTATCAGTGCATCAACATGTCCAGATCACCAAGCCCTGTCAACCACTGGGACCAGCTAGAGGCCTGGATCAGCGCTGTGACATCTGAACTCCTGCCCAACCTCGCCAACGAACTGCAACACCTGGAAAGAGAGCAGCTCAACGGCACCCTGGACAAGTTCATAGCCCACGACCCAACGAGGAGCTACAGTCACAAGGATATAGCCAAGATCACAGGTGCCATCGCTCACAACCTCATCCAGCTAAAACTAGGCAAAAGGAACGTCGCCCAACTGGAACAGGATGCAGCAGCTCTACAGCTCCAAGCGGCAGAGGCACGGAGGAATCAGGAGGACGCGCAGAATCGTCTAGATCAGCTAACACAGGGATAAGAGTATCAACAACCATCAACGGAGGAGGAGCACTGGAGGCTAAAGGACGAGATTGGCCTTGTCAAAACTCCGCACAGACACAGAGCACAAGGAGCAACAGGAAAAGAGAAGAGCTGTCTGGAAAGCTCCAGCAGGCTGAACATCATCTGGTGAGAGCAAAGGCAGAACTGAAGGAACGTGATGCCAAGCTGAAGGCCTGTGAGAATCACCTGCGAGCGGCTCAAGATGAAGGTCGAGCTCTGGCTCAGCAACGAGAGATTAAAGAGTTAAAGATCCCACACATATTAGAGGACACACATTGGACTTAATTTTATCCAATTTTATCCACTGGCTTGGCTGTTACTTTCTCGTTTGGACAAAAGGTATTAATTTGCCGATTAATTCTAACAATTCTGAATAAAAACAAAATAAAATGAAGCTTTTAATAAGTTTTATAGTCTGTCTTTGTAAATATTAAGTATTATATGATATATAAGAATTTATTGGTGATTTATTTATCACTCTGCATGCATGAATGCCCACTGCTCGCCTGTGCATTATATGCACCAATGTCTCCTCAATTTAAATATTTTTATTTTGCCATAGAAACAAGTCAAGACTTTTACGCCTACCTTTGACTAGACGTAAGATTTAGTCTCTGACGTATGCTGTGCCTAGATGGTGCAACAGGTGTAAATTCTACACAGGACATAATGCGTATTTTAAGTTCAGATTAGTTTAGCAACGGGCCCAAGATAATTTAGAAATCAAGAATTACTCTTGGTCGCACGACCTGGTCTGGTATTTTATGGGCTGGATCTCATTGCCTTTGAATGCTGTGCTGGTACTTCAGCATGTACCAAGGGATTGGTGAGGTATTGGTGTTCTGTTCTTCCACCCTTACAGACGCAGATGTGTGTACATCTTCCGTGGGATCTTCATTTGTGCTAAGAACATGGCGAAAGTTTCTGCACTACACTTGACCCTCTGAACTGCAAACATGATGGGATTTTTGTGTATTGGCATGGTGAACAACAACAGCTAGTTTCCAAAGGCCATGCTAGTGTATGCAAATGAGCTGTCAAGTGTGTAGTTGTGACGTGGACAAGCTGAGCGATAATAATACTTTTTCTGATGCTGCTGTTTACTCCATTGTAGCATGCCTCTGTGAAACTGACAATCTCTGGTAGGAGCTGCTGGTTTGTGGTTGGCAGTATGGATCACGGTCTGCGACTCATGAGGAGCTGGGCTGGAGACATGAAGAGGTTGTCAACAGGTGTGTTCCTATACTCTACCAAAATGAGATTGGCCCTCATGACTGATCCCTATGTGTATGAAACTTAATGTTTTTGCAAAGTCTTCAAACTCTTTGCGTTGATATTGTGGACCTTTTAATTTCACTGGTATGTCATGTCTCGCGAAAGTGACTAAGCTTGCTGATGACAGAGGCAGCCGTAGTAGTGTTGAGTTTGTCTAATTGGAAGAAATTTTTATAGTAATCTACAGTAACCATGTATTCTCAATTGTTCCAGGAGAAGAGGTCTGAAGCTAATACCTGCCATGGTCTGATTGGCATTTCATGAGGAATCATGGGTTCCTTGGTATTTGAATTATGTTGCACCAGGTAAGTACTGCATCTTTCGATCATGTGTTCTATCTGCTTACACATTCCTGGCCAGAATAACATTTTGTGCTCTTAGCTTCTCTGCGTGTGCGCATATCTTTTCTGTGTAAGGTCAGATATGACTATTTTCTTATCTTTACTGGTCAATGAAAGTTTGTCTTAGAAGTAAATAATGTATGTGGGAAATTGTCTCCTCTTTGCAGGCTATCCATCAAAGATCATCTATCTGAGCTGCTGAAAACTGCCTCGGTATGGATCTGTTGCAGCTTTGTGTCACTGACTGGTAAGTTTTTATAATTAAGTGAATCTACATGTCCATATCTTTGCTGAGATTGTCATGTTTTGTTGCTATGGACTTTCTGGAGAGGGTGTCTGCCACAGGAACCCGTAGAAACCCGTAGAAACATTAATCTTTATTGAAAGTGTGTCATATTTGTAGTCAAAATGTAACATACATTTCGAATTTGGTGCCTATTTGACAGAGAAAAGGGTTGTTTATAGTCTCTCACCCCCTCAACAAAGATATTGGACTTCCTGCTTTCAATGATGCAAAATGATGATTTTTACATCATTGAAAGAAGGAAGTGCAACACTGAAATCTGTATTTCTCCTGTCTCAGCGGAAACTGAGGAAATGATGCACGACCATTCAAAAACATGACTGGGGTTCTAACGATACAAAGCTTAATGTAAATGGGTGAAGTATCCCTTTAAAGCCATGGAGGAGCAGCATCTAGTAGGGCCCTATGAAATCCATTTAATTTTTGTCCCAAACTCAGTTTTATTTTTCTCAAATAATCACACCAAACGCGCTTCAAACGCTTAGAAACGCAAGGCGCGACGCACTGCGTTTTTAAAAAAAGAGCAGTGTAACGCGGCTGTTCATATTGCTAGCAACCAACGAGTCAGCTGTCTTGTCAATCAAATATTGAAGCGTGATATTATTTTGTTATTAACTGTCATATTAGCAGAAACTTTAAAAAGAGGGCGCCTTGTTTGAGGGTGAGAGGTGCACAAACACGAGAGAGTGAGCGAGTGGAATACGTTTTTTTTTAAGCAATTGTAAACTTCACTCATCACACCGTAAGGCTCGCCTCTCCCCCCATTCGATTGGACAATGGAAAGGTGTGCATGATGTCGGCTGCTTTTCCGCACTCAGCGCTCCTTCAGCGTGTGCTGCGGCTGGTGGCAAAAAATGCAAGGCGTTCGGCATGCATAAACAGCACGCAAACGCTGTCTAATCATAGAATATCATTCATAAATGCGTTTGGTGATTGGCCCCTAAGAGTGATTCTTAGCTTTAAGAAATTTGACAACTTGCTTTTATACTTAAGTTTGAAAGTAGGAGTATATTTCATGAATTCTTAGTACTTAAGACAAAAATGGCACTTTCAGAAGCTTGATAAATATGGGAACAGTTGTCTAACTTGAAACTAACTTCAGTTTCTTTCCTTTCCTATCAGTATTTCTGCAAATTCCTGTTCCGTGTCACATGGGTTATGCAAGACTGAATCCATGAAGGTGAGTCGTCATCATCATGAGAAACGTCTTTGCTCCCTGCATGGACATATCTTTTATAAGCAGAATGACACACTTTGGTAAAGTGATTGTTTTTGGGGTTGTTTAAACTTTGTATTAAGATGTGTTTTTTTTGTTGATCGGAACATAAGTGGATGAGAAGGACACATTCTGTTTGCACCTGGTATTTAAATCTGTCAGTTTTGTCCACTTTCAACCTCTTCTGTCCTGAATACTTTTAGGGGATGGTCTGTGGAGACTGTGGGCGATTCCTTCTGCTGTCAGTTAAACATGAGCAGGAGTAATGACAGGTTTAAATGGACGCAACTAATATTATGCCAGAGTCCGCTGCTTTTAAGTAAACATGCTGCACAGTGTTTTGTACATTTATATGTAAAAGCGTTCTTTGATATTCTCTTATGGTTGTTGGAACACATTCTACCACATGCGCGCTTACACTACAAAAGCAATCCGATCACAAGTGTTTTCAACTTCCTCTGAATGTGGTCAAAAGTGGACGAGCTGTTTTGAACATCATTTTCACCTGTCTTTAGCATCATCCACTTGTGATCCGATCGACAACAGCACATCTTAATACCAAGTATAAATAGCCCCTTTTTTACTTGCGCTTCCAACCGTTATAATGGTAGAAAACAACAGTTGGGGAACAACTTTTGACTTTAAACCTCAATAAAGTGAATTCATTCTTCACAGAGGTAATCCATACTCAAATATTGCCACTCATTGCGCATTGAATCGTGTGAGTCCAAGACATCGTTACCGGAAACTAGTTATTATAGTTTATAAAGTTTAAAACATTATCTTTTCTCACTATATAGCATTGATTACCCACAGAAGACCTTTATTAACCCCTTGGAGCACTGTGGATTACTTCTTTAGAGGCTGCACTTCTTTGGGAAGTCAGAAAATGTACCCTGATCCATGTTTTTTTCCATATTAAGCTCGGAAAAGCTCGGACATTTACTAAAATAACTCAAATTTCTCCAAATGTGTTCGTCTGAACATGTGTATCTCGAGTTACTGAGTGTGAGTACATCATGGGGTAATTTTAAAATCTGTCTGAAATATCGCTTTAAGTATTTAAATGGAGTATAGCAATACATAATTGGGACTAAATAACAAAGGTAAAATAAAATATAAATTCCTTTTAATATTAGTGTACCTATTGGATTGATCATGCTTTACTTTTTGTTAAGACAACCCCTGTTTTAATGTTAACATTTTATTTTTTTATGTTCTCACTTAGAAGTTGTAACCATAAAGCAACCAGGACAACACACCTGGAGTGACCGAGAGCAGGATGAAGAAAGAATCGAATGAGAAAATATCAACTGGTGCCCATGAGGAGACATATTGTTCTTGGACCTGCTTTTCTGTTTAGTAATAAGTGGTTTTATGTGGTTAAATAAAAGTAATTTAATATTCAATCCACAAGCTTAATTTCCTACATTTTCTTAAAGGGGTAGTTCACCCAAAAAGGAAAATTCTGTCATAATTTACACAAACAGTTTGGTTACAAACATTTTTCACAATATCTTCCTTAGTGTTTATCAGAACAAAGAAATGTATGCGTGTTTGTAACAACATGAGAGTGTATAAATGATGACAGAATTTTCACTTTTGGATGAACTATCCCTTTTTACATTTTATACCCAGAGGTAAAAGAAATGTATGTTGAACATTTGTAGTTTGTCTTTTTTTTTGTTACTGCTACTTTCAACAAGACTAATTATTCAGCCAAGCTTATTTTGTACTTTAAGAAATGAACAGCTTTTATGGGTTTTAAGACCCAGATATGTGCTCAGAGTTCGCCCATAAAATGCCCGGTGGTCCCACAATTTTCCCTCAGTATGCCCACACTTTGTCCATTGTGCCCACATTTTCCCCACGTATTTGTATTTAAATAAATTTTTCCACACAGTTTTTTGTATTTGTGATATCTGTGAATTTGTGATAGTATTTTGTATTTGAATTTTAAAACAATTACATATATGCATGTATGCCTATCTCAGATCATTATGCATGTAAAAGGCAGTTCCTGGTATAAATAGCAGAACACAAAGGGTTTTCTGTGTCATTAGAAATGCAATCAAAAAGTGGGAAAACAAGGATAACTGATCATGAAGGTAAGAACCTTAACCATGCCAGGTGAGGGATATATTATGGCTGAAAAAACAATAAACCAATTACTGAAATATTCATGTCATGTGTGTATTTGACATATAAATTCGTATTACCTTTTTGTTAGCTGTGATATTTTAAGATAAGTATTAGCCTAATAATAATTATATATAATTAATATTATATAATACATTCTTAAAATGAGGATAAACCCTTGGAAAGACATAGGAAATAATATAGAAATTTAGTCCTTTTATAGACGTCTTTTCAACGACCATGAAAAGATTTCTTTTAACCATTCACTTTTCAACCAAATTTAGCCTTTTTCTAGACGTCGATTTATAGGCGTCTTTTCAACGGCATGATAAACACGTCTTTTCACCTTTCACTTTTCAACCAGAATTTCACGTCATGATTTTAGCACTGCAGCACTCTCGACCGTGTTATTTGTGATAATGCGGTCGAGCAAACTACAGTGGTTTTCATTATTCACCGAGCCAGGTTGAGATCTCGCCCCCTGTACAAGCTGATGATTCATCTCCTTTATAAACTCATTGCATCGCTTTTATAAGCTATGTTCAATTAGAGTGATACGCATCTCGTGCTTAAACCACCCATGTGCAGACATATTAACCCGTTACGACGGGCGTGTGGAGATTGCATCTGTGAGACACGACCTACATGCCTTATGACACGTTGACACGAGCTGATAGGACCCCTTTCGCGAGGCGTCCTTATTAAGTCTGATCTATTTCTGTCTGGTGACAGCGAGAAGTCTAAACCCCCACGAATTGTGGTGTGGAACGCTTTTCTCCTCACTACAGAGGCTTGTGCACGACGGCTCTCTCCCCTACCTATATCTCTCTGGCGGCGATAACAGCGAACCACGCTTTTACGACCGACCATTCATTTAATTCACAAGCCTGTCATCTCTCAGATGCGGACGGCGGCGATAACAGCGAACCACGCTTTTACAGCCGGCCATTCATTTAATTCACAAGCCTGTCATCTCTCAGATGCGGACGGCGGCGATAACAGCGAACCACGCTTTTACAGCCGGCCATTCAATAATTCATAAGCCTGTCATTTCTCAGATGCAGACGGTGCCCGAGGCGCAGCGCTCTGGAACTGTCCAAGGCCCTGAAAGACAGATACGTCTGACGTACATCAGACGATCAGCTGTCCGTCTGCGTCACAGATCACTCACTAGAGCACCTGTCAATACAGGTTATTTATGGATCGTTGACGTTATCACCTCCCGTGACAATGATGCTCACTCGTGGTTAATCTACTCCATGTATGGATTAGCTTTACCTCGGGCATTGTCTTAGAGGTTTCTCATTTGACATTTGTGACACGGTCGGCTGGTCCCCGCCGTCCACGTTGTCAATTTTACAGCTTCGACATCCCTGCCTTGCGCACTACTGGGGTTTGTTGCATTAAAGGTGCGCCCGTAAGCTCACCTGTATGCACGATGTGGTTTTTAATTATATGCGTCCACCGTGCGCTTAGAGAAGCTCACCCATGCACGCTATAAGATTTCGGTATAAACTAAAGATGCGCTTGGAGAAGCTCACCTATATACACGGCTGTGTTATCCTTTTGTGACACATAAATTGTTGTTCATCTGTGTACGTTCACGGTGCGTTTGGTACCCACAGTTACGTTCATCAATCATATCTGTACACATTCATGGCGCGTTCTGTGCACTGATATATCTATACGCATTCACGGTGCACTGAAGGGTTCACCCGTGTGGGCACAATTTATTATCAGAACACATGATACATGATCTATGCTTGATATCTGCAACGCGGCCGGCTGGTCTTTGCCGTCTACGTTTGTCAAATTTACAACTTAGACATCCCTGCCCTACGAGCGCAGGTTCTCTCGGCTTAACCATGCACGCGCATTCATGCGTTTTATATATACACCGCGGTGCGCTCAGCGAGCTCACCAACGTGACTTTGGACTTACTTATTCTTGCACACCAGTGTGATCTTGCCGTCTTGTGCTATGTAATGTGCTTCCCGGTGCGTTTAATACCCCACCGTATGCGCGTTAACATTTTATATTGTGCTTACACTTTTGCTTCAAAGCTGTGAATATGCTGGATATAGGGCCACATACAGTGTCTCTCCGGTAAGGCACTTCAGTCCGATGTGTATGCATGGCATGATGGAATTACGTTCCCGCATAGTATCAGCAACTAACACAATGCGAAGTAAACCGTATTGAAAGGGAACGCTTAGGTTACTCACGTAACCTGAAATAACGGGAACGAGCGTTGCGTAGTTGGCCGTGCTACAACCGCCTACGCAGCGAGCTTCATTCGGCTACGCGCTTCAGTCGAATGCAAGTGAGGTATGGCGCTCTTTTTCGGACTATTATAGGGCATATAACAGCAGGGGAAGACGCTAGGCCTGGATTCAGCTGCAGGGCTTGTGTCGACGGCGAGTAAGGCTTCTTCTTCTTCAGAGCAGTGAGAGGTTTGCACTGAATGAGAATGTGAATGAGGTATGGCGCTCTTTGGTAACCCTTTTTTTTTCGACCCGCAAAGTACCGCATAATTAAACCGAATTTACAGCGTACCTATTTGTAACAACAGAGTACCTCTACAGTACGTACTTGTAGTTATAAGGGAACAATATTTTAAGTTTGGGGTAATAAGGGGGTAAGAATATATGGAAAATTATTCTCTAAGTATTTCATAACTACAGGGTTCCTATTGTAATATTACGTGGTATGTATGACTTACGTCTATGGGTAATATGGTCTATGTGTAATATGTTTTTTTTTTCATATTTGCTACTTACCTGATGAAGTGTTTTGTATAGCCTACAGTTGATGTCTACAAGCCACGTCGGCAAATAAAATATAACACACAATAAAAATAATAGCAACTCTTTGATCTGTATTTGTATACATGAGTTACGAGGTAACTCTTATATTTGCGGGCTGTAAATTAAAGTGGGGCTTATTCCCCGATTGTTCTGTGTATGTACCAGGTAACTCTCATATTTGCGGGCTCTAAACTAAAGTGGGGCTTTGTTCACCTCTTGTTATAAATGTTATAGGGTAAATACCATAAACATACAGAATGTTGATATTTTTATTTTAAAACAAATTATTTCAAAACATCTTTAAAACACTATAATTAAGCCAACACTTAATGTTTATTATCACATAACTTTTATTTAAAATAAAAAGTCATGACAATTTTTCATTGTTTTTGCAGCTTGGCTTCCTCTGTTGGTGTTCTTGTCCACTCGGATGATGAGTTGATGTCGTCTCACAAATGCTGTTCTGCATTACATATAAAAAACATAAATGAAAGCCTTCAGTAAATGTTTCTTCACTGTGCCTTGACAGAAACAGAGTTTTCTAAGCCAGTTACGTTAATAACTTTAGGCTAACTTATGTGCTAGCTAACCTGCTACCGTTAGCTGGCAACTTTCTTGAAAAAACATTGTTTGAAATGCGTGAGTCATGTATTAACAAAACCAGTCACCTTATCCAGCATGTGGATCCTGCTGACATCACTCGCAGCCGTACTCCACAGTGTAGAACGTTTTTAAAACCTCTTAAAGAAATTTCACCTTAGGATCGCGTTCCAGCAAACCTCCTGCAGACGGCCGCGTAAATAAATTGCAGTAAATAAATTGCAAAGCACCACTTCAAATATGTCCGCAAATGTAGGAGTTTCCTGGTAAATAGGGAATAAATTGCTATTTTTATTGTACTTACCTTTAAAAAAAGATAACCACATTAAATCAGCTGGACTTTTGTTATTAACTCTTTCACCGCCAGCGTTTTTAAAAAAAGTTGCCAGCCAGCGCCAGCGTTTTTCATGATTTTCACCAAAGTTTAATGCCTTCCAGAAAATGTTCTTCTTTAAATATATAAACATACAATATACCAAATGAAAGAACAGACCCTCTGCTTTCAAACAAAAAAAACCGTTTCATCCTACCTTTAGTGGTTCTTTTGCAATCAGCTTTTGAATATGGGTAGGTTTTTGCAAAAATACCATATTTTGAGCAAAAAGCAGAGATAATTCCATTTTTATGACGGACTTTTCATAGAGATCCCATTCAGAGCGATCTTTAAAACAGACACGGACATGCAGCAGCTTGTCATAGGGCAATACTTCCGGTTTTAAAAAGTTCGGAAGTGCGCCACCTGGTGGATACTAGCGGTATTGCGGAAAGACGGAAAACCTCGTCATTGGCGGGGAAGCGTTTTCTCTTAATTGACGAGATATCTCGTCAATGGCGGGGAAAGAGTTAAAAGCAAGTAATATAGGCTATTAAAATAAAAGTGATGTGCTGTTATATTTATTTGCCGATGTGGCTCGTAGACATTGACTGTATACAACATTCAGTAGTCAATATGAAAAATTCACAATAAAAAAATAAATAAAACATAATTTCCCCATAGACTTGACTAAGTCATACATACCACGTAATATTACAATAGGTACCCTGTTTTTATAAAATACTTAATAATAATATAATAATTTATAATTCTTCATATTCTTACCCCCTTATTACCCCAAACTTAAAATATTATTCTCTTATACCTACAAGTACGTACTGTAGAGGTACCCTGTTGTTACAAATAGGTACGATGTAAATTCGGTTTTATTACGCAGCAACTGATGCAATGCTCTTTCCCGTTATTTCAGGGAACCGGGGTTACGTGAGTAACCTAAGCGTTTTTTATTATTAAGTGTACTAACCCTTCAAGAGAACGACAACATATTCAGTACACTAGCTTTCTACAAATCCTTTCTGCACACACATCACATACTGTAAGCTGATACACATGGACAGAATTAAAATTTTAACATTTAAACTCCATAAATTTAAACAACAATAATAAAGCTTTGTAAGAAGTCTGCCTCAACCCAGATTCCACTTCATAATATTAGAGTGAGCTCATCTCCAAAAATGGCTTTATTATCATAGAAAAAGAAGAAGTCAACATGTATGTTGTGTTTGCAACTTTTGGGGTGAGTGCATGATAAGCAAATGATCCTCAATTGTAGAAGGGAATGGCTGTGAGGCATCGAGAGTTATCTCAGACAGTGGGGTGTCTCAACTTAATTAACATACAGACCAGCTGTATAAACAAGAGACACTTAAGACTTAAGAGTGATAAACTACAACAGGATAAAAGGTTAGAGATTTTGATGTTTAGGGTAAAATCTTTCTCCGCTGAACCCAAAGTAGTACATGTGCTTGTCACTGCTACTACAAAAAAACATTTTAATCAAGATCTTGATCCTCATAATTTTTTCTTACAGCTTGTTTTTTAAAGCTTACCTGACTTAGGGTCCTCATTTTTCTGTGTCTGAACATTTTCAGTCGAGGCATCAGAGGTTTGTTCTGACGGTTGACCTTTTTTTGGAATACAAAAGAGATATTTTATAGATGAAGGAGTTGCATGTACAAAAAATAAAATGGTTATTATTAAAGGTCCCATTCTTCCTGTGTTTTTGAAGCTTTGATTGTGTTTACAGTGCGCAATATAACATGTGTTCATGTTTCACATGTAAAAAAAGACGCTGTATTTTTCACACAATTTACTTATCTGTATAACGCTGTTTTCACTGTCCTAAAAATGGGCTGATGTCTTCCTTGTTCTATGAAGTCCCTAAGTACATAACAAGTTCTGATTGTGTCGTTTGTTTAGTGTGTTGTGATTTGACAGCAGCTTATCTTGGCAGAGCCGTTTGAGCCAAAGCTGGCGACTGATGTATTCATGTGAGCAGAGCTAAGTCAAAAACTCTTATATTGACATCATTCAACCGGGAAGTAATCGTTCGCTTTTGGCTTTGAAAGGGGAATTCTGTTTAAAGGTGCAGTGTGTAAATTTTAGCGGCATCTAGTGGTGAGGTCACGAATTGCAACCAATGGCTTAGTCCACTGCTCACCCCTCGCTTTTGAAACACATAGAGAAGCTACGGTAGCCGCCACCAGACAAACATGTCATCGTCGGAGACAACTTAGTAAAAAAAATTGTCCGTTAAGGGCTTCTGTAGTAAAATGGTGGCACAAAATGGTGACTTCCATGTAAGGGGACCCTCGGTGTATGTAGATAAAAAGGTCTCGTTCTAAGGTAATAAACACATACCAGTTCATTATGAAAGGTCTTTATACACCCCTGATAATATAGTTTTCTATATCATTTTGCATTTCTGTCAAGAGATCCTTTTAAAAATTACACACTGCACCTTTAAGAAAATATATCGCTGGCAGTGAACTTTGAGCTTTATCATTTTACTGGTATTATTAATGCTATTATAGCAACATTACACAATAACTTAAGTTTGAAAAATGGGATCAGGAAGAATGTTACCTTTAACATTATTCACTGAGTAAATAAGTTTCACACACCACCTGCCCTACAAAGAAACATGCAAATGAGCTAAAACAGCAACATGATCACTGAATCAGTTAATTTCGTTGAAACAATAAAACTGTTTTTGCTATGGGATTCCACAAATCAGTGAAATAAACAAACACAAACAAACAATCCATTCACGAATCAGACATCATTAAAGACCATCAAAACATATTTATGAGATTACAGAGTAAATTTTTGTCAACTCTTCATAGAAAGCATTTTCTAGGCTTGTCGAAAAGCTTATATATACATCACTGGACTAGTTTGACTGTCACACAGTGCCTTTTTTGAAGCTCAAAGCTCCAAAACTAATGCTTGATCTATCTAGACCTCTCATCTTTTTCATGCTTTTTTGTCCTCTTTTGGTATCCTGATGTTGTATGTGCCATCTCTTAAAATCTGCCTGATCAACAACTACAATACTGTAGTAGACACTACAACCATTACATCAACCAGAACAGCCAGAAACTTTGGTGAGGTCTTTCATAAACAGTTGACCTTCACTAATGATATCACTAAAGCCGCTTTTCCATTGACTGGATCGTTATCATGCAGCACGACTCATCTTACTTGGGCTCAGTTTGGTTTCCATTGAGTTGAGTACCACTTCAGAGTGGGTGGGATTATAGGTGTGTCATTATTTCTGCGCTGCCTACTGCTGTAACATTATACAAAAAGTAGAAGCAACAGAACATCGATGGAATGCAGTGTTTTCCATACATTCATTTATTCGTGTCAGTCCGTGTGGCGGACATGCTGCCACAAACTGCAAGTCTGGAAAACACTGGCATGGTGTTCCTGATTCTCAGCCTGTTGATGTTTTTCACCGATAAAAGGGAGTTTGGGAACTTCCATTGCATAGTACCCAACGGTTTGGGACGGGGCAGCTTACTTTTGAGAGCTTTTCCACTGGGTGCAGTACGTAGTATCAATACTTTTTTAGTACCACCTCGATCGGGGTTCCAAGCGGCCCGAGCTGATACCAAAATGTGATGCTAAAACATTGTAGATCACTGATTGGTCTGAGAGAATCGTCACTACCAGCGTCATCGCTATAATGTAAAAGATTAGCGTTACCTTAGTGCTAGCTTACGCAGTCTCAAATAAACCTGTTGTCATCTGTGCTTTGCTGTAAGTTCCCAAACTCCATTTTAGCGATGAAAAACATCCACAGGTTGAGAATTAGAAACACCATTACAGTTTTTTTCAGACTTGCAGTTTGTGGCGGCACATTTGCGACGCGCACGTCCGCATATATGCTTAAATGCAATTTAAATGAGGCTCAGCGGAGCGCGTCGACTGACACCACGGGTGTTTGTATAGAAACTCTCATGTGAGACAGAAGTAGTCATAAACGTGATGTGCAAACATCTATTTGCGGTTGCCAATAAAAATTTTGTGGTGGATTGAGAAATAAATGAATGTATGGGAATGTACAACGACGCTCTCACACGATGTCACAGCAGTAGGCAGCGCAAATATAACGACACGCCTATAATCCCTCCCACTGCAAAGTGTTACTAAACTCGATGGAAAAGCTAACCAAGCCAAAGTGAGCTGACCCAAACCAAACCGTGGGGTAATATGCAATGGAAAAGTGCCATAACAACAACAGGTTTGCTTGAGACATCTTTAATTTAGCAATGACGCTGGTAGTGACGATTCTCTCAGACCAATCAGTGATCTACAGTGTTTTCACTTCACGTTTTGGTATCAGCTGATACGTCCACTAAGTTGGTACTTAAAAACGTATTGGGTACTATGTAGTGTACCCAGTGGAAAAACTCGAAAAGTGAGCTGTGTCGACCCGATCTGTGGAGTACTATGCAATGGAAAAGCGGCATAGGAAAACCTAATTATTGACGTAATGACATTAACCCTCTGGGGTCTAAGGGGTTTTTAGGGCCCTGGGGAAGTTTTGACATGCACTGACATTTGTGTTTTTTTCAGTTGCTTGAAAACATATTAATGGCAAAAGTCTCATAACACTGTGTTCATCACAAACTGGGCTTCAATATCATATAATCAACATGTATGTACATGTTTGTATTTTTGAGAGAAAAATGTTTATGCGTGGTTTTTGAAAAAGCAAAATTTTTAAGTCACTGATATAACTTCACAAAACTCATTCTAAACATGTTTTCCCAAGACTTTTCAAAACAGCATCTAGTAGTCTAGAGTTTTTTCTTCAAAATGATGTGAAAATCATATGGCCTACTCAATCACATAAAGCAAGATATTGATTTACAATTTCTAAGACACTTTTGCTTGGGAAAGGCTGTATGCGTGGAGGCGGGAAAGCTCCTGAATAATCAGTGATTGACAGCTGAGAGACAAAAGAGTTGAATAATGAGCCACATAATGAGCCTTGTGTGGATGTTCAACAGGAATGCAACTTTCTCTGTAGTAAAACCATGATAAGGTTTACTTTTCAATATAATGTAAACACACACACACACACACACATTATATATATATATATATATATATATATATATATATATATATATATATATATATATATATATATATATATATATATATATATATATATATATATATTGAAATATTTTCTATTAATATCACAAGTATAAGTTACCCTTTAAAAACCATAGTAGCCTAATCATGGTAAAGGTACTGTTTGGCCATCGTAAAGTGAACACAGGGTTTGTGTTTGGTTGGCCAGCGAGAGGTTTACTTTTGTGCAGTAAAAAGTTCAAAAGAACAACTGCCTGTCGTTGTCTGGACTCTTATTTGTGTTTTTGTAATCATTATAGTAGAAACACAACCAGGGACACGCGTGATAAACTTATCAATGTTTGTTTACAGCCGCCGCCATTACCTCACGTGTTGATCATGAATGCAGTAAACATGTGCACATGCGAGTGATCCTGTGTTTAATAAACTTGCTGTGCGGAGATATGCATGCGCTTAGACGCAACTAAATAAGGATTGTACTGTTTGCAATCGCGTATTTTATAAGAATACCAAAAAGCGCATCGAGTTTCCTGACTCGCGTGTTTGTGTATGTGTGTTCCCGTCGCGTCAACTGTTTCACGGAAGACAAAGAAAACACTCGCGTCTGGAGGAACTGACACACATCCGCAAGTAAATAAGGATTTAGGTGTCGGACATCGATCCCTTTACACTGACGAAGCACACACACTCGCGTCTGTCTGGAGATTTAGGCGCGAGTAAACAGTTATGTGATGTGTGCAATCGCATCTTTTACAATGATACCACAAAGCGCTTCAAATATGAGGCATTGTGTGTTTGTGTGTGCGTTTGGACGTCGATCGAGTCACACTCGCGTCTGGAGATAACTTTAGTTACAGTCACGAGTAAACCATATGTCATGTTTCCAGCACTCGGATTAAAACTCAACACAGCAGTGAATGGCTGCAGAGACGGAATGGAATGTCCATTGACTGTGGGGTTGACTAATGAATATGGATGATCTCTGCTCTTCTCTTCAATGGAGCGGGGCGTGGCTCATTATAGATAATGAAGCAACAGAAGAAAGACGGTACATCTCTCTCTTCTAATACAGTTAACAACGAATTACAATATTTGTTTTCGATTTCACTTACATCTTCCAAAAGTAGACATTCCAAGCATTATGTAGACATTTATCTTTTGTTTCTATTATTACAAATATTCGTTAAGTTACAGTTAATTTTTCTGACGTGTTTCTGAAAGGACTTCACTGAGGGAGAGAGAACAAAACGCGCATCATGTTTATTTTCTTAATTTTGCGAAAAGCACAACATGCTGTTTTTATTGGGAGTGGACAGAAAAAACTAGACAATTTAACGTTTTAAATGATGTATAAATCATATCTGTATGTCAAAAATCAGCAGAGTTATCTAAGTCTCTTTGGGGAGTGATTGAAAAATAAAGAGTTTGCGGCGCCCGCACCGCAGCCGACCCCAGAGTGTTAAAGGTCACATATGGTCAGAAGTGAAATTTTGTGGCTTTTTTCATGATAACTGAGGTCTAGGGGCTATGTAAGTACCATATAAGTTTCAAAACAGTCATTTAAGAGTCAAATTCACACAGCCTGCTTGAAGTAGCTGTGAGGTAAAACGGTTCGTTTGTACTTCCGTGAATTTGCTACGTCACCGTGAGACAGTCGCCGCCTTCAGTCTCCACCCCGAGCACTGTCCACCATCCACTGCCCCACCCCCTTGTTGCTAAACAAACTCCATCACACCACGTGAGAAAATGCTGTTCAATTGATGGATGTCAGGAAACTAAATCATTGCAAAGGCTTCTGAAAACATTAATATACGAGAACAATGGCTAATATTCATTTAATTAGAAATTCCTCAATAATTAGTTCAACTTTAGCCGTCTGATTAGGGATGGCTGACGCGAAACAGTCGTTCCGAAGCTTTGCGAGATCCCGAAGCGCAGATGTGTCGAAACACTGATCCGAAGCGTGATTCAAAACACCCATGTCACGTGACTATGACCAAACGAAGCCTCGAAGTGTTTCACTAAGTGTTTCATCAGGTGTGGTCTGCCGAATCAGCGTTTGATTGGCACGGTCGGGAACAGACAACACAATCGCACATCTGTATAAAAGTGAAATAAACGCATATTGACCTTGTGGGTTTTTGTGAGAGGAGTTTTTCAAAGGCTGGAGAAACTATCTGTAAAAAAGAAGTAGGCTAAGTCCTTCCACACACAGCAGATATTTATATGTGACATGGTGGCTTGATATATTTTATTAATTTCTTATTGTTTATGTGGTATTTATCTCTATTCAATTTATTTATTAAATAGACCAGCTTATAGTTATTGACAATGATGAGCCTAAAAGCTCATGTAGTTGTCAAACAGATGTTAAAACAACAACAAAAAAATATGTAACTTAATTGTGACGACAGTAATATCAATGCGTTTCCCGGGGTTCGATCCAAAGGGCTTTTGCACGAGAGTCGAGGACACTATCCACTCTCCCACCTGATCACTTATATCATTTACACAACATGTGGGATACAATTTGTCAGCGCTCGTCTAAAACCTTGTCAAGGCTGCACTATGGCAATACGTGGAAATGACCATTAGGTGTCACTGTGGAGGCTGTTTCGATCCATGTTTCGAAGCCTCGACACAATTGATTCAACTGTTTCAGTGTTTCACAAAGCCTCGCTCTGCCCATCACTACGTCTGATCTAAACATTTCACAAGTGACTGCTTCGGTGTGGCAGTTCAGTGCTGGTTTGTCCAGGAATCTACTCATCAAAGATGTTGCAGTCCTTTGTTGGATCCGACCTTAAATCCACAACCCGTAAGTAAACACATATTAAGCAGGGCTGCACGATAACTTGCACGCGATTGTCACGCGAATCTCGTCGTTAGTAGTAAAGCGGCATCACCTGCTCTCAGAACCGGCTGCCGGTTGCCGCTTCTGAAAGCAGGTGATGGTGATTTACTACTAATCAATGAACCGGCTTTACTGAAGGGATGCACAAGACAATCGAATGCGATTTATCAGCAGTCCTAACTTTTAAATTACATTATGGAGCCAGAGAAAACTGAAATGATATATTGTAAACAATTATGCAACGCTAACGTGTTTGCTAACTAGATGCTAAAGTGTTGTTTTGTAACGTTAAAGTCTTTGGTAGCCACCGGTTTTGATAGAATATCTGTTGGAAATCAGACGTTGTTTGTATTCTTAAGTTACAGACACAAGCCCTTTTGGTGTCTGTTTGTTTATTGAGTTAAAGGAACACGCCCACATTTTGGGAATTTAGCTTATTCACCGTATCCCCCAGAGTTAGATGAGTCCATACATACCTCTCTCATCTCCGTGCGTGCTGTAACTCTGTCTGACGCAGCCCCCGCTAGCTTAGCTTAGCACAAAGACTGGAAATGCATGGCTCCAGCTAGTATACTGCTCCCAATAAGTGACAAAATAACGCGATCATTTTCCTATTTATGTGTTGTGATTTGTATAGTCAAACCGTGTACAAATAACAAGGTGATATGAGACACAGCGATCTTTTAACAGTATACATACTGAGAACTATATTCTCTGAAGACGAAGCACTGCCGCATGGGCGGAGTGATCTGCTCGCAGCACACGAGAAGCCCCTGGTGAGGAGCAGAGAGTTCGGTCAAAGTTGTGCAAATCACTCCGCCCATGCGGTAGTGCTTCGTCTTCAGAGAATATAGTTCCCAGTATGTATACTGTTAAAAGATCGCTGTGTCTCATATCACCTTGTTATTTGTACACGGTTTGACTATACAAATCACAACACATAAATAGGAAAATGATCGCGTTATTTTGTCACTTATTGGGAGCAGTATACTAGCTGGAGCCATGCATTTCCAGTCTTTGTGCTAAGCTAAGCTAGCGGGGGCTGCGTCAGACAGAGTTACAGCACGCACGGAGATGAGAGAGGTATGTATGGACTCATCTAACTCTGGGGGATACGGTGAATAAGCTAAATTCCCAAAATGTGGGCGTGTTCCTTTAAACATGGTAAGGTTAAAATCTCTTAGTCTCTGTGTCTATTGGTTTACTAACCTAACATTTAGTGTCCAGAAACTAACACTTAGTGTAATTCCATGGGTAACTTTATTTCAACTGCGTATTTCACTCATAAAATAACAGGCCTATCAGAAGAGAGGCTCATGAATATTACTATTACATGCCAAAACGACCTGTTTTTAGCAGAGCTCCTGAAAGAGGAGCTGCACAAAATATATAGAGATTGTTTTTGGTACTTAAACAGCAAATATATATTCTTAAGGACATCATAACCTAAAATAAAACTCTAGAAAGCCTAAAAATATGTGACCTTTAAATCTTTCATTTTTTACTTTTTTTTAGCAGGTTTGTATCAGTTACCTCAGAACGTGAATATATGATGAAATAAGTGAATCAATAATGAGTGAATCCTCACCTTGAGTTTGTCCAAAGTGGCTGTTTAAAATCAACACTGTAAAGAACAAAGAGAAAAAATTATTACAGTTTCAACTGTATAACCAAAAAGCTGATAAACCATCTGTATGTAAAATACATAAATGTATAGATCTTTTTATAAACAGTTATTACACGGCTCTCTGGAATGCTTGATTCTGATTGGTCAGTTGAGACATTTGCAGGTTCGTTCTTTTCAAATAATAACCGCTCCAAAATAATAACGCATAGCCGGTACTACTTGCACGAGTAAAATCACTCCGCGCCAATAAAGATCAATAAAGATTACTGTCTGTTTGGCGCCATCTTGTGACAAACACTCGACAACCACGACAAGACACAGAGAGCTTACTGAGACTGAACTTGACAAAATAGAGCATGACAGCTACGAAGCCAACACACAAAAAAATACAGAATGGGCATTAAAACTTCTCAAAGACTGGCTAAAAGAGAAAAAAATGGAGACAGACAAGTATGAAGCAGAGGATCTTAATAAGGTATTACGATCATTTTATGCATCTGTGCAAAGTTTCGCGGAAGGATAAAAATGTTAATTTAAAACAAATATGCCAATAAAATGTTTCAAATTCATATTCATGTCCAGTTTTTTTTCTTATGTGGCAAGTAGCCGTGTAATAAGCGGGATAATGTAGAGGCAGCCGGTAGTTATTGGGAAATAAGCCCCTTCAGTGTGATACAAGACCCTCCGCTTCGCGTCGGGTCCTGATCACACTGTCGGGGCTTATTTCCCAATAACTACCGGCTGCCTCTACATTATCCCTTACTTAGTTCCAATCCTTGATTCTGAAAGGTTGATAGCTATTCATGATAAAACACGGCTTTACCCAACAGTTCTATTTATCGCTGCGCCCTTAGCAACATTCTTAGCAACCACACATATCAGTTTGAGAATGGTTTGTTGTTTTTATTTGAGCTTTCATGCATATTAAACACTGGAACGTTGTTGTTCACGGTCAGGGACTATTTTTTTCTAAATCTTCAGCCGTTACTTATTCACGATACAGCACAGCCTCTCATACATTATTGCTTACTTGTTTCTGTGTGAATACAAATATTATCAGTTCTTGGCAGAATGCTTAACAACTAAACACACAGTTTCAATTTGTAAGCTACATTCAGTCACATTCATGACAACTTTTAAAACTGTACAAAAAAAACCTGAAAAAGTATTTTGAATTAGTGTTGGTATTAATTTGTATGTTTTAAAGAGGTCATGAATTAAAAAATCAAACTGCATTTGATCTTTTGACATTAGGGCTGTCACTTTTGAGAAAAATCAAATTCGAACGGATTTCGAATATCATGCAATGTATCCGGATATATTCGAATATCTGCCCCCCCCCCCCCGGCGCGCATCAAAAACCCACCGTAATGGAGATTCAATCACAAAATTATTAACAGTGACAGTCATAAACTGGGCTGTCTGGATTACCTTTTTACTTAAAGGCGGAGTCCACGATGTTTGAAAAACGGTTTGGAAAAGGAGACGGGCCGACTACCAAAACACACTTATAGCCAATCAAATCAAATCAAATGCCGGGTTGCGTATGTGTGGGGCGGGTCTATCAACAGAAGGTCCAGATTCTATTGGGGTAGGGGCGTGTTTGTTTAGGTGATTTCAAATATCAACATTGGCTTTCAAACATCAAGGACTCCGCCTTTAATGTTTGAAACAGCAGGTTATCAACTTATGAATACAAAACTTATATATGAAAAAACGGTTCAGAACAGTTACAGACAATAACGTGACAACTTAAACAGCAGCAGGAGTATAGGAGCCCAAACGGTATTCGCGCCCGCAGATTTCGGCAGAAAACTCCGCGGATTTCTGCAGATTTAATGCCCGTCATTTACAAGCTCACATATCCCGCGCTTGAGCGTGTTTGTGAGAAGTAATCATTGACAACAAGGACACATACATAGCCGTTTGTGAGCCGCGTTTGTGAGCCGTCAGTGGAGAGTACATTAACCCTGCGCGTGCTGTTTGCTCGCCCGTTTTCAATGATAGAGAGCACAAACCCTTTGATACTTGAGATGAAATCAAACTTACCGCTGAGTTAAGCAGATCTCACTTGACTCTGTCGTCTATGTGACGCGTGACAGTCAGCACATTATCATTTAAAATCCGTTTACAAGACAAATGCTGTTGTTGTTTAATATAAAGTTTACATTGCGTTGTAAAAATAATAAAATTATCTTCATTCATGCTAATTTCATAATGCGAACGTATTAACACAGCTTTTATTCTGCTATAATATTTAACACTATAAACATTAATATGTCATTTTATATACAAACTATAATTCTATCTTCACATGCACATTAGGTTCATGTTAGTCAAATTTGATTCCCTCTCTTGTGCACAGTTGCCGTCGTCGGTCTCACTCTCAGCCTCCTTCCTATTACGAGGTGTTACTGTAAAAAATGCATTACATATGGCATTTAAAAAACCGGATGGTTTATTTAAAGTTCGAATACGGATATTTCACGTCATGTTCGAATGCATATTCGAATATCGAATAAAAAGTGACAGCCCTATTTGACATACTGTATAAGACGTCACTGTTCTATAGTTTTCAGTCCTCTTTTATTTAAACCAAGCTGACAAAACACCCTGGGGCGGCTCCCAGACAGGGTTTAGATTAAGCTAGGACTGGCAGTAGTTATTTTAGGACATTAAAGTAGTTTAAGAAACCTTACATAAAACATTTCTAACACCAATGGCACTTCAGAGGCAGCATTCCAAGGGATGAAGGCATCAAGGCACGTCTTTAGAGATGCATTCATTGTCCTGTCCCACAATTCTATGTGTGGGCGTGCACGAAGAATGTGACTGGCTGAGCTTGGTCAAGTTCGAAAAAATAAAATGCTGGCCACAAATGGTGTAACTCAATCCATCTCAGGTTCTCAGCTGCAATCTCAGCAGATAAACTTTACTTTCATGGCATCTGATAGCCCTGTCTCTCTTCCGTTATTGTAAGCAAAGCCACCACCATTGAATGCATGAAGTGTCGAATGTTGCACACTTTTCGATTGAATGCGTGCATTATCCGGTACTTAAAGTACACTTTCTCTTGTGGTATTTTCAGTGTAAAACCACTGATCAATGGCTGCATATAAAAGCTTAGGCAGCTGACTTGTTGCCTCGCTGCCTCATGAAGCAATGACTTCAGAAGCATGAAGGTGGATTTGAACATGCCTTGATGCATACCTGCTTTGGAATACTACCTCCGAATGCAGAATTGTAGAGCTTTTGGAAAAAATGAATATATATTATAAATGACTATATTGCGCATGAAACGCCTAATGTAACAGCAAGAGGTGAAGCCTCCGCAGAGTTCGAGAGATCTTGCTCCACTGGCAGAATCATGATCTAAATTCACCCAGTTTACAGCGTATCAGTCACACAAGATTAATTTTTAGGGGCCAAGCACCAAAGGTGCTGAGGCACCTATTGGAATTGTCAGTATTATTATTCTTCCTCTTCTTCCCCAATGGGAGTCTATGGCAGCCCTATGAACTGTAAGTAGGAAAATGATGAAATTTGGCACAGTTGTAGTGGTGGTCTTAAAAAGTCATGTGACCAAAAGTGGGGACTCTAGTACTAACTCTATAGCGCCACCAGCAGTGTAAAAATTCAATGTTCAAATGGTTATAACTGCTGATCCGCTTGATCTATGAAAATTCTACTTAGTAGACATGATTGCTCTCCTCATGCTTATTGTTTTTAATACTTAATACCTTACAATAAGACTCCCCCCATTACAGTAGCGGCCATTTTGAAATTTACAGTATTTCATTTTTTCGCTACTCCTCCTTCAAATTTGGTGCAATTGTTATGAATTTTGGCACAGGTGAACTTTGGAGTGAGCCGAACAGAAATGACTGAACAGAATTTTGATATTTAAGTAATAAATGCACAAACTTAACGAGGTTGACACAAAAATAGTTCTGAGGCTGTATCTCAGTCATTCTTTGATCAATTGAAATTAAATTTGGTCGGGTTTGACTGAACCGCCTGTCTGTCATTTTGAAATTTGTCATAAATTGCTATATCTTTTGAACTATCGGACATATCCGCGCAAAAATCGATAGGGAGCTTCGGCATGATGTCCTGAAGGTACCTGGGAAATGAAAGTACAGCGCCACCTAGGGGTTATGAACTATAACAGTTCTTATAGAACTGCTTATAACTTCTAAATACTTTGTCTAATATTATTTTTTTTGGTGAAACTGGATTCACTGGTTTATGCCAATTGCAACGATGCCTCATTTGTCATTCTCCATCATTCTGTTTATGTCTTATTGTAAGGGATATGGAAAATGATTTTTTTGCTACTCCTTTTACAAATTTTGTTTATTTTATGCCAGTTTCTGCTCGTATAATGTTTGGAGCAATCCGCACAGATGTGACTGAACAGATTTTTCCGCTGCCTGTCAAATTTTTGAGAAATACCTCTGTGAAGCGGACCGTGCCTGTGACGCTGTCCCTTTGTCATATTAAAACGAATCTGACAAATTTTGCCCATGTTGTTCATTATTGTACCAAATGTTCTTCACGAATTAACTGCCGTTTAAGTTATCTGATTGCCCCATACCTTGTATTTCTGTTTATTTTTGCTTTGTTGTGTCATTTCAGTGATTTGGCATATAAGCTTGCAGCTCTGAAACCTTTTTCCCACAGCCTAGTCACTCCAGGTTTACTCAGTGGCGCATGCGGTAAGTGCCATGCTTTGGGAACCTGCGGTCATGGGTTTGAATCCCATGTGCAGTGGTATTTTGTCTTAACTTTTTTCTCACTTAAGTTTTGTGATTCTCATACTATACATTGTATTTCAGTTATTTGTGCTCTCTGTTGTCATTTCTGCACTTTTGGTAATTGCTGGATATCAATGTTTATGGCTCTAAAGCTCTATTCTATAGCTTGGATACACCAACTCAGTTGTTTAATCGTTTACTCAGTGGTGCATGCAGTAAGTGCCATGCTTTGGGAACCTGGGGTCATGGGTTCAAAACCCAGCTCTTACTTTCACTTATTAAGATTTCCTTTTGTGTTCACTTTAACACGTTCTTCTCGACCTGTCTGGTTTTCCACACGTGTTATATTTTTGCCATCTTTGCTGTTGTCGCTCCGCACTGCAGTGGTTCTGCTCTGCATTTGCTTCGGGTTCGGGCTCTGTATTGTGCGCTTTCTGCGCTTTGCGCATTTGCTGCGTCGTGTGGTGTTTGCTGTGCTTTGGGTGCTCATTGCGCTGAAGGTGTTTGGCCCCGTAATTGCTGCTTGCAGCTATATTTAAGATATGTATTCAATTGTTACCTCTGATGTTATTTGCAAGTTTTATGTTTTAATCAGACAGGATAAGAGATTTATAGAAAACGTTATGGTGTCTGCTCCGACATGTGGTGCTTTTGCACTTTCGGCAACCCGAGTTCGATTCCCGGCTCATGGTCATTTGCCAATCCCAAACCCCTCCCAAACGTTATGTTTCTCTCTCGTCCACATATACTCTCTGCAGTATTTAAGCAGCCTCTCAGTGATCAATCTTAGAGCTACACTGAAGTTAAGCATGAAAAGCATGTTGAAATCATCAATGTCTTCCTCTGTATCAAAATCTCACATGGCTTTCCTCAGAGATGGTCCCAATAATGTGCTTAAAGTCAAATTCAGTTTGTGCATGATTACATGATATAACTTTTTAAATACTGTATCCTAAATTATGGATAATTACTACAATAATAAGATAATACATTTCTGTAGTGTTAATAATTAAAATAAAAAATAACAACAAGAACCGTACAGAACCGAGAACCGTGGCCATAAAACCGTGATACAAACCGAACCGAGGGTTTTGTGAACCGTGCCACCCCTAGTAATAATTCTATATTCATTTAGTTGAATCGAGTATAAAAACCGACCCGAGAACCGGAATCGAAAATTGAATCGAGAATAAAGATCAATGATCGATACCCAGCCCTACTATTTAGCTATGAATGTTTATTTTTAATGAGGAGTCACAATGTTTACATGCTTTTAATATATATTTAAAATGTTAACATGTATTAGAGTTATTTTAAATTGTCCGTCTTACTAGTTTGGTGGTTAACTTTTTGACGTCTTAAAGGTTTGCTAAAGTGAAACATATGAGGAGGCATTGGGAGGATGCTGAAAGTAGAGAAGGGTTTTCCTTAAATTATCCTTACAGTATGTTGTCAAACGTTGTTTTACATATATACTATAGTATATGTTTAGTGTTATTAAAACGAATGCAGACTGTCACTCTTTGACCCCCCCAACCCACCCTTATGAAAATTAACCATGGTTTTACTACAATTAAAAAAAACATGGTTAGTATAGTAAAACCATAGTTTTGCTGATAGTAATCAATACACCAAAAAAACATGGTAACCAGGGTTTAAATTGGGCCGGGGCCGTCCGGGGCTAAGCCCCGGCACATAGGATTAAGGTCTCGCTCTGCTCTTGCCAGTGTACCCGCTGCGCTGGTGCGTGTGCACTGACGCGAAGGGAATAATGTGTTTTCATTCATTATGGTGCATACTCACCAACGCAAGTTCAACGATTTGCGCGAGCAGATTACATACAAAGTCAATGCAAAGACGCAACCAGGCGCGTCCTCGCACGGGGCGATGAAAATGACGCGAATTGGGCGCCGCAATTGCCGCGAAAACACGCGCTTTTCCCTTTAAATGCGTCTTCGCGCAAGTTATGCAGCTCAAGCGAAAACACTCAGAACTTCAAGAACGCGCAGGATCATTTGACGAGAGAGACAGAGAGAGAGAGAGAGACAGAGAGAGAGACAGAGAGAGACAGAGAGAGAGAGAGAGAGAGAGAGAGACAGAGAGGTAAGAATGGTGCCCACGTCGAGAAAACTTCATAGAAGACTAGAAACGTGTAAAGGATTAAAGTATGTATGTCTCTCATCTAATTACATTATGTTAAGGATAACACTGGATATAACTATTGTATAGTTTAATAAAATAATGTATTTTGATTACACAAATCAAACCTAACTATATGATTGTTTTAGCTGCTGACCAGCATAGGGAAAGTCTATGGCTAATTTATAAGACATGTTGCTGATACAGTACTGTGTGTTGTACCTCTTCTTGTTAATTGAGTCTTTTGGGGTAGCCTATCTTATGCCTAGAATTATTCAAGGAGGTTAATTTTTTTAACTTTCTTTAAAATTTGATCAATTGTGCATAATGACATGTGCAACAAATGGATATAGGGTGTCAAACTCATAGATTTGCATCATTTAAAATTCAGAAGCTCTTTTTAAAATATTTTGGGTCAACCTCTGGCACAGCTTTAAAGCTGAAACTTATCAAATCCTATAGAGGTCCAGAATGTCATTGAAACACACCAGTGGCTTTGCTATCATCAGTATTAAACATGTTACCCCTTGAAGTACCCCTCCCCGCAGAGCCCCCCCACATAACAAATCCCAATTTAACCCCTGATGGTAACTACACTTTTACCACAATAAAACCATGGTTAATTTTCGTAAGGGCAGAGCACAGTCAGAGCACAACAAACCGCTCCTGCTGCTAACTGTCAAGCACAGATTATTCTTGCTTTATAAGTAAAGGTAAGCCTAAACTATAAACTAAATAAATGCGGTGACAATTACATTGTGTGGTTTTATTGAGAACAGTGAGTCAAGCACTTTACTCATCCTCATTGTTCTAAACCTGTATGAGTTTCTTAACCTGTATAACATTAATAACTGTTATCATTATAATAGGTCTTTGGATATTTTTGTGCTCTGTAAGGGGTCTTGGCCCCAAAACATTTAAGAACCCCTGGTTAATAAAAACTTTCAATAAAGATTTGACAAGCAAGTTGACATGTTTACAGTTTCCACAAACATATTTCCTACAGTAAAATGAGCCTCATCTAAGATACAGAATCATCTTTAATGCTGTTGTTATTCTTAAATGTTACACATAATCTTACACTGCTGTTTGTGTTGTTTACAGATTTTACTATCACACCAGACAAAGTCTCTAAACTTCACATCACAGATACAGGATTATATATATAAATATATATATATACACACTAACTGCTACTGTACAGTATATCTACTTATGGCCAAAGCAGTGATAGCTGTGCAAAACAAAACTGAACAAACACATTGATGTCCAGTGTTGGGGGTAACGCATTACAAGTATAGTGCATTATGTAATAATTTACTTTTCTGAAGTAATATGTAAAGTAATGCATTACTTTATAAATGTACACATTAATATTTGAGTAAAAAAATTATAATGTACCGAATTAAACTGAACATAATACAATTACGAACCATATGCTTGTGCGCCTGAGCGAGAACAGTTTGAGTCAGAAACAGAGATGGCAGGCCAGAGCTTGACATTTTTGCAATGGAAATACGCAATTACTGAATGCAAAGCTTCTCAATCATAAAAAACACCTGCAAGGCCTAAAATAGATCAAGCCTCAGCCAAAAAAAGTAATGCAAAAGTAACTTAAAGTAATGCAAGTCTAACTTTCTGTGAAAAGTAATTAAGTAGCGTAATTACTTTTTTGGAGAGTAACTTAATATTGTAATGCATTACTTTTAAAAGTAACTTTCCCCAACCCTGCTGATGCCCCTTATTCATCTGCAACACAACACATTTCTGTTTCACCAAACACACAAGACTATCTGCACACTTACTGTCTCACACAAACATCATTCACTCATATATCATGAGATAAAGATTCAAACTCATGAAAAGCAAATCATGAGTGCAACATGAAAAGATTTAGTAAAAATACAGGAGCAGTAAATGACTTGATCCTAGACAATGAGAGTAATTGATATGTAGTTAAATCCATAGAGAGAAGATAATACTCACAGAGAACTAGAGGAAGAGAAATCAACTCCATACTGATCTACTGATGACTGACACTTAAACATTAAACACTCTGTGTTAAAACCTCAATACTTCCTCTATAACACCATGTACCTCCCCTGCATCACAATTTGCATACTATCTGCCCTATATAGTATTTAAAACTATCCCAAATCATAGTATGTTGCTATGAAAGTACTGTAAGTATATTTAAAGTGCATTGATGATCTGGTGAAACATTAAGGTGTAGATCTAAACAAACAATCTAGGTGGAGTTTAGTGATGCTACATTGAATAAAAAAAATTAACATTAACATATAGTGAACATTACATAAATAATATAAATGAAGAAAAGCTTAAATGTAGCTGAGTTGTATTTTGATGTGTTTGACTGTTAATGTGTGATTCAACAATAACACTCACTTCTGTTAAACATTAGTATGTTGTATTATTTGCATACTGTGTTGCTGAGCTTTTTAAAGTATGAAGTATAGTTTCACATGACAAAATGAGTACATACTTTTAAGGCATAGTATAAGTAGGTGAATTGAGATTTAGCAAACATGAATGTTCAACATTAAATCTACAAATGAAGCACCACATAAACTAACACAGCATGTTTTATGACTTTTTCATAAAGTATAAGATGGAGTAAAACAACATTTATTTGTCATAATATTTAATATTTACATTTAACTGCACATAATAATGGTGGTAGTGACTGTGTTTGTAAATTAATGGACCAAATCTATTAAAAGCTGATGAACAACTGCAGCCTTTCACACAATGATTTTAACCACAGAACTGAAACTAAAACCACATTGAATCTCATTTCAATTCGACCTCTAACACTGATGTGTCCTGCTATATATGTTCCTGTGAACCTAGACATCATTAAGGCTTGAGAAGACAATAATAACTATATCTAGCATGTGTGCTACATATATGAATGATCAAGCTTGTTGAGGAGTTTGATGTCTAAGCATTTAGACTTGCTTACTGGATTATACAGCAAGTTAAAAACCTCACAGACTTACTGAACAGTAAAAGAGGAACCTGAGCTTCTGTGTATCTGGATACTAGAATAACTTAAGAGGCTTCTAGGTGTGAACTTTCCACTGCCAATCAGCAAACACCATAGAAACCACTTAAACAGTTCTAGTCAGTTTCATCCATCTAATGTTTAACAATATAATTTATATACATCAGTAAGCAGATTTATGGGATATACTTCATAAAAAATAAACAGGCAGCAAATTGGAGACGTCAGTATTATTAGAAATATAAAAATCTAAGCTTGAGTCATTTAGACTATAGTTATGTTTAACTGTAAGAGAAATGAATCTGAAAGAGGAAGTAGAAAGAAAACACATAGATGTGTGTGATGAAGATCTGGTTGCTGATGCATCTTCAGTCAAAGTGTGAAGAGAAGCTCAAACTAGAGTTCAACAGATCTTATCTGTGCATCAGCTGTGTTTCATGCTAAACTTTAGTGTGTTTTGACATGAAAACTAAAATATATATAATTTCACTGACTTTATAAGCCATTGTGTATGTTGTCCTCTTCTTAGATAATTTTATTTAGACTGTGTATTTATTTAATTGAATGCTAAGATTGTAATTCTGCAAGTTATATGTGTCAGCTCTGTAAGTACTTCTCTAAATTTGCTGTACTTTGTATAGTCACAACACCGATAAACATATTAAAAATACATCTGAATTAAAATTAGTGGTGCTCAAGCATGAAAACGGGTCAGGGGTGAAAAATGTGAGAATGGTGGTCAAGGGGCAATGTGGCCCTGATGTGGCAGGGAGGTGGGGGGACTCCCTCAGAAAAAATATTACAGCATCATTAGCGGACATGATGTAACTTAACTTGTTTATTCTTCAGGCATGTGATTGGCCAAGGACAAAGAGGAAGGAAGGAACCCAACTTCCCCCTCACATCTCGGCACGTGCGCAGAAACAAAATGCACACCATAACATACGCAAAATTATATATTGTCACCATTATAAATTATTTAATTCTGACGGACAAGTTAGATTGTAAAATTAAAATGTAAACATTTGACTAGTAACCGAAAATTAAATGGGTTGATAAATGTGGAGAGCTGTAACAAGTAGCATTCCATTACTATTTTACTAAGGGTGTCACAATTTCTATTAAATTAAAATTAAGTCACAACCTCAAATTTCGAATGAAAAACTGGAATCGTTGATGCTGCCACGCCCCCATGTAATGTTCGGTCAGCTTGCCAAGCGGGAAAAAAATATGTGTTGAGTACTGCTAATCAACCTCCTCAACTTAGCTAGCTACAGTCAGTCAAAAGATAGCATGGGAGATGCAGGAGACACCACGCGAGCTGCTCTTTACATGGGAAACAAAAAAACAGCAAGCACCTGCACGCCTTTAGCTGAACTCAATCAGAGCATGCGTGTGTGCACAGCAGATGTTTCACAACAACTTATTTCAGTTGCTTAAGAGTTATGAAAACAGCATTTAAACATGACTTATTGGGGTATAGTCTCACAATCTCGTCTGACGGTAATAAAAGCGCGTTTTTAAGGTACACATGTACTGACAGGAATGTTCATCTGACAGGAAGTTTCGTTTTATCAGGTATGTGCGTGTACCATATTTTTTCACTGGCAGCATGACTAACATGGCAGGGCATCTTCGGGTTCAAGGTCAATTATTATATTTCATAAAAGTCTAGTCTAAAAATGGCATAAAAAAATTAAAATAACATTAAAATCGAAGAATCGAATCGAATCGTGACCTTAGAATCGAAAATGTAATCGAACTGAGGATTTGGAGAATCATGACACACCTATTTTACATCTGCAATAATTTTATTTTGTCATAATCTGACCATCAATCTCAAGGCCATACATTTGAACTGAGTTGGCCTTGGAATAGGGTGGACCTGAAGGCCTACATGTAATTTAAAATACTTAATTTTACAATATTGTACTGGTTAAATTAATTAACAAGTCAAGCCCAAAGAAATTATGTGTTTGCGTGATTTTTGAAATGCGCATTTCCATGTGTGGGCTTTTGAGTTTGTATTAATGTAATGAAATGTTAATGTAATGTTTATATGTTGTTTTAATTGATATCATTGACGCCACAGAATTCTACAGTTACAGTTTTACAGTGTTTTGTGTATTACACTTGAATTTACTTCCTGAAGGCAGTTGCTCTACGCATCTTCAACAAGCATGTGCATGATGAAGAACACAAAAAAGGGGTTTGACATAACAGTAGCACGAGAGCCGTTTAAAAGCTGCGTCCGAAAAACTCTAAATTGCTGCCTTCTGAGGCACGTCCGAATATAAAGTTAGGTCTACTTCCTGACTCCTGAGATACCTCCATCGTCCTGCCTCACAATTCTATGCGTGTGTGCCGGGAATGTGATTGGTCGAGCCTGGTCAAGTTCGAAAAATTAAATAGTGGCCAAGAAAGCGACTGGACCACAAATTCAGTGTAAATACATTTTTATTTTAACTTTTAACACCTTTTAATTGCATTTCTAGTGAGAAATTAGTATTGTAGTTTTAAATATGTGATTAGTTATCACAAAGGCGCTCTCTGTTCATATTTCAAACAAGCTGCCTATGACATGTGTCCGAAAGCTTTTCTCTGAGCTGCCCTTGGCCTCCGAAGTCATTGCCTCATAAGCAGCAAGGCAACAAGTCAGCTGCCTAAGTTTTCGGACGCAGCCCTTATGATTTCTTCATTCACTTTCGTGGCCGGTTTTTGCAGCGCGGTGTAAGGGATCTCAGGTTTCGGAAGGGGAACAAAACTGCAATCGTTCCCAGGTTTTGGACACAATGTGTCTGAGAGCGTTGCTAGAGTACGAATATATTATATTGCAATATGGAGCGTTTAAGTGTTAACCACTAAATCAGAACTAAACAACAGATTTGTAAATGAAAAGGTTTAATTACAGTACTGACTTAAAGTTACAGTTGAAATGGTTACACTATAAATACATGAAATGGTAAATAATACAAACAATTGACTGTTTCCAATGTATGTAAGATATTACCTGATAAGATAGAGAACAGAGAAAGAAAGAAAGTTTAGAGGAAAGAGAACTGGAACCTAGGCCTAATGGCCTGAACCCCAGTGAAGAAGAAAGGAAAGGGAAAAGGCCAATGCAAAAGGCAAAATGCAAAAGCAAAAAGCCCAGAGCTCATAAAAACCTTGACCTATATCCTCTATCCCTTGACCATGTGACTAAACCTAAATGAAACTTGATACTTTCAAATTGACCAATCAGAAGATCAACTTTAACCCCCAATGTACTTGACCAAACCCAACATAATACATTCAAACTGACCAATCAGAAGACCACCTTTAACCCCCACTGTATTGGATAAACAGTTGTGACAATAGTCTTTGATCACTATCAGCATAGGGGGTTGTGACAAGTTGTGACCAAGTAATAAATTCCTATATTTTTAATCTTACAGCGGGATGAACTGAAACAAACCTAATGTCTGGGATACATGTTGGATGACGGCGAAGGGCGCATCTACAAACAATGTTTGCCCCCCCAAAAAAAAATTAATGCCCCAATAAGTCATGCCTGGGTGCTTGGTGACTGACAACAGATATTCTGAATTCTGTTAAGGAGATATAAGCTGTTACTTTACTAAATGATCTGACCACTGATCTATATGAATGACTGGATTGCTTATAGAACAACTTACGTAACAGCGAGAGATAATGGTAATGATAATGGTAGGGGTAACCCGGTGTAAGCGTTAATGTGTGCAGCAGATGGTATAGTGTTTGGCATGGTGGCAGCACGCCATGATGATAGCTGTAAATAAAGAAACCAACGTTGCCTTTCAAATGTTAAGCTGTTTTATTTAACGGACCCACAGAATCAGAACATGGTGTCAGTGATTTTTGAAAGGAATGTGTGGAAAATAAGCAATTTGTAAAAGACAAGATGGGTTATGAAAGTTGAGAAGTAAAGTACATGCACGTGTGGATTATAAACCCAGAGGATGGAAGCACTGCAGCCACATCTGAAACTTCAACTCTCCAGTAATGTTGCTGAAAATTGAAGAAGATTTAAAGTGTACCAATTCATTGCTAAAAATGTTATTTTGTGTATTTGGTATAATACAATGTTTTGTGTGGTTTATGGTTAAAAACACATTATTTTCCAAATACCTTAAATTTTTTTAGCTCTAGATTTCACTCTCTTCCTGATTTGAAAATCTCTGTGTCCCTGATTGGCCAGCCAATCTGTACATTGTGATTGGCCTGAATACCTCTGACATCAGCCGAAAAATGTGGTGCTCCTTATCATGTTTGAAAGATTCCCTCACAATGCAAATCTAACAGGAGTTAACTTACAGACGGAGTCAGAAGCAGGAGGAATTATGATAATGTCGCTCTTGTCTCTACATCACCAATCCCAGGAAGTAAACTGCTGCCTACAATCCTTGTGTTTGTTGTAGTCCAAGAAAAGAGATTTTACGTTGGAGACGATTACTCGCGTCATCGTTTACTTTGGGGTTGTTACCTTTATCATTAACATGTACTAATACACACCTACACCCCAAAGGAAACGTTAAAACATGACCAGACCATAGGGGCTCTTTAAGAAAAGATTTATTTTGCACTTATCTGCATTTGATGGAGATCAAAAATGAAAGTGTCATTGGTTCCTCATTTAGTCGCATGAGTGAGTTTGAGTCAAAAACGTGTGAGTTTTTGAGACTTGATAGATTCCTTGATAAAAGACAGAACTGTGTGCGGAAAACCTGATAATGGACTTAGAAGTCCCCAACCTTTTTGCACCATGGACCGGTTTTAGCTTGAAAACATTTTTGTGGACCGGGAGGGGTGCTGTACGCGTGTGACAATCGTGTTGCACATACCTGCCACATCACTTATTTTATGTAACTGTTAGTGCTGAAAATACTACTTTGCAAAATGTATAAAGTTTTAAACAGAAGATCAAAGAACCATCTATGAGGAAAGTTAGTAAAGGCTTTATTTTAGTAGAAGTGTAGAACCATATTGTGGTTTGTCTTGCTTTCCTCAAAGGCAGTTCAAACCTAAGGCTGGGCTTGACTCCCAAGTTAGAGTGATAGAACTGCACAGAGGAAAAAAATTAATAGTGAAAGATGAGATTGGGAAGAGGAGGGATGCCGGAAGAATTGCCGCAGCACGAAGGCATGGAGACTACCGCTTATATTTTTTTAATGATGATTGACACAGGACTGAATGTTTAGGTTCCTCCCGAACCTATGTTAAAAGTGTACCCGTTAAACTAACTGGTTATTGCAGTTAAAGAGTTTATTTTTATCACAGTGCCCCTTTTGCTAGTTAATTCTGTAGGCTATTTGTTTACCTGAGTGAAGCTGCCAGGGGTGATACTTTTCAGTAATTTGCAATGTCACAAAGTTGAACGTCTTTACGTAGAGACATGTATGATTTGCGGGGTACATTTGGAAATGATTTCTTCCATACCTCTGCAATTCTTTGATCGATTGTGGTTTAGAAGTAGGCCTATGCTCAAACTTGAATGTCTGCAATCCTATGTGATCGCATATTCTCTGGTTGAGAGAGACAGCGGCCCGGTACAAAAGTAAAAACGATCGAGGTCATCTGAAGTCGACTCTTATAGGGCAAATCACCAGATAAAGCTATTACGTACTCTGGCTATTATAAACATTTTTTTCATGATATTCTTGTGACCCAGTACTGGTTGGGAACCTTTCCGCACCAAGTCTATTTTTGCTGTACTGCACACAAGCTCAACGCACTGATTTAAAGTTACAGCGCATGTTTAGTCTTTAAAATGACCATAGATTGACATGAAAATGCCGCAGTTTCACCATGAATGCATATCCATAAAGTATGCTATTAATTTTACCATTGTTTAATTATACTAACAGTCTTTTAGTTTTAATTTGTAGTAAAACAACAAGTAACCACAAATTTACTATAGTCTCAACATAATAACAAAATACTAGGGTAATATAAATCCTAATCAATCTGAAAAAAAAAAATTCCGCTATATTAAATTTTGGTTAATTTTCCTAAGGGAGTAACTATACAAAATCATATCTGTTTGAAAGACGGGGAAGCGCACCTATCATTCAGCGCTATTACAGAGCGAGAACAGAGACAAACGTGCTCAAAAACAGGAGTAATATTTGGAATAATGTGTGCATCTTTGAATAATTGTAAAAATACAGTTCCTTTGAATATAATTTTTGTCATATAATGTTTTGAGAATTAATATTTTTTCTTTTTTTTTTACTGTTATTGAGCTTATTTAGACTTGTTAGTGCGGTTAACAGCATGTTTGGCACATTCACCTCAGAGTTTATTTTAGTAATATTGCTGTTTTTTCGGTAATAATAATACAATTTGCATGTCAATCTTGCTTCCTTGTCTGTTTATTCATTTTATAATGCTTTTATGTTGAGTTATGTGAGGATATTTATTTCCATATGAGACGTTTACTGACTTTGAATACGTCTTTGCAAATCATACATAGTAGGAAATGTGGTATACTGCAAAACCTTATACAACCAACCATTCATGCCACCTACATTCTCTTCAGCAAGTGATCCTGCAAATTTATAGTTATGATATGTGTGGAGAAAAATTGCCAATCTGCTGATTTGATCCATTCCTAGAGATTTTAAACATCCTTAATTCACACTTCTTATCTACTCTATCAATTTCTTAAGTATATTGTTATGTCAAACAAAACACAGGAGGCTATGTTATATTGTTTATGGAGGATGAGTTTCCGCAGAAAGTGTCAATCACATGATCATTTGATACGCAGAAGAAGCGGGTCAGCAATGCACTGCAAACGTAGTATGTGTGAAAGCACAACAGATTCTTGACAGATCCCACCGCATACATACTGCAATACGCACCACAAACACTCTGCATATGGTGTATGTGTGAAAGAGGCATTAAACCAAGTGAATGCAGTTACTGAGTGTGAATTTGAAGAGTTTTATGTGGACGCAGTATCAGAATGTGGAAGTGACCAGAAAGAGTGGACTATACATCTGCAAATCAATGAACACTCAGCAGCATTTAAGCTGGATACAGAAGCTCAAGTTAATATTATGTATGAAGTTGAATTTAACAAGTTGAAACCAAGGCCAAAACTACACTCTGCTTAAGTAAAAGTAACTGGATATTCTGAAACAAGTATACCAGTGTAAGGAAAACTAATAGAGCATACAATCTATTATTTGTATTAGTGCCAAATGATGTACCAGCACTTTTAAGCTTACAATCTTTCATTTGTAGTGCCAAAAGATGTACCAGATGACCATGGGCCAGTCCTCAGTGACTTTGTAGAGTGGTGTGGACATGATCATTGATTTTCGCAGGTCACCTCCTTCCCCTACAGTTACGGTTATTAAAGGCATGGACATGAGCTTGTGGAGACATACAAATATCTTGGAGTCATTTTAGATAACAAACTGTGTTTTTGTGATCTTCCCCTACAGTTATCTTGTGTGTGTGAATGACACGTTTCATCCGTCCGCTTCACCAGTGGATTAACTCAGTATCTTTAAATATGCATTTGTTCCATCACAAAAACCGTTTATGGTACTTTTATAATACTTTGTCCTTTAAATAGCTTGTCAGCTACAACTACGGCCAATGCACAAATTCAGAATTGGATCCGTCATGTTGTTGATAACAGTTAATTATACTTACTGTATAATCCCTCTTTGAGCAAAAATCTGTGAATTCCCTTAGTGTATTTCGGTAGGAGGTTTAATAGTGGTTTAAATAACATTTTCTTTCTCTCCAGTTGTATCGCTACATATCATAGAGCAACAAGAATCATAGAGATAAGAAAATCTCACCCACAATACCATGGCAACCATCTAACAGAAGCTGAGAAACCACATAGGAACTCACTAATAGGCACACAGCAACCACATCCTAAAAACCGGGAAACCACAACAACTGACAGACAAAAGTTTTCCACACAAAAGTTTCAGTCACATCTGATCAGCAGAATATCATAAAGAAATGACAGATAAACGTTTTCATGTAATATAAAAAATAGTGCTGCACAATTAAATGCATCGCAATCGCGATGTCAGCCTGTGCGATTATATGACAGCAAAATGTTGCAATTATATTAAATAAATAAATGTGTGGACTTGTTAACACAAACTTTCTGATAACAGTTTGATGATTTTCCTTGCTGTTTAAAAAAAGAAAGAAAAACGAACAAAAAAGGCAGTGCACTTGTGGCATGCACGTGTGTGTTGTGCGTCGTCACTTATACCAGAGCCAGAGTCGTATAATAATAGAGTTACGACACTCACATAGACGTCCGTTGTAAGAATGGAATGCGGAAGAAACAGCGTTTCATGTAGTGACCGGTGTCGTGACGCATAATTCCAAACGCAGCACTGAAGCCCATTCATTTCAATGGCACCTGCTGGTAAATCGATGAAATTACCGTTTCTCTTTACATTTTCGGACATTTCATTAATATAGTCAACAGTGATATTTTATGAACTCTGCTGTAGGTAATGATTATCGTTAATAATAACTAGTAAAATTTTTATATTTTAATGAGTTGTGTATAATGTGTGAATAATATAGATTTAATGGTTTAATATTTTATTACTGGTGGCAATCTACTTTATACTTATCTTTTTTATATATTACGAGTAACACTAGGGGGCAACAGCGACAAGCTAAATGCCTTATAAGAAAGTCACACTGCTTCACAATGCTGCTATGTGTTTCATTGTGTTTGGTAAGTAATACGAGTGATGTATCCTCGAAAATCATGTATAATTATATTAACATTTAATGTGTACTATAAATACAATTAAATATGAATTTAGTGTGTTTCTGTTATGCTTGACTGTTACAAATAACCGCGTTGGCGATCTTTTTTTGTAATTTTAATATAGTAAAAGTGTAGGAATTATGTTTTTAGCAGATTGATAGCCATTTATATAGCCATATTTTGCTACAAAAATAAAAGATAAACTGTGTTGCTGTAGTTGGTATAGAAAACCACAGTTATCTTTGGGTCACAATTAACTGTTTATCTTTATTAACTGATTTACTGTATTTCCATCACTCCCTAGTAAAAAAACGTTATAAACATAGTAAGTATAGTGATCAATTCCCATTACAAGCTTATATTTACCTAAAATAGCTCAAAACCTATGCAAACAGATTGACAGCCCTGCTTGGTTTGGAACTGTAGAACGTTACATGAATCACGTGACCGCGCGACGGCGAGATCAAAGCGTTTCGTAACTCTGTTATTATACGATTCTGACCAGAGCGAAGATGGATGCAGAGGAGGTTGACAGTGATCTGGTAGCTAAAAAAAACCTCTGTCTGTTGTATGGCAATATTTTGGATTTAGGATTACCGACACTGAGCAGTTGCTACATCACGTGGCAATACGAAAAATTTCTAGTGTTACAAATACACATTTTAGCTAAACTGTGTGTGGATTTTCCTTAAAACCCATCAAGTTGACTCATGATACCATTTAGTATAATCGCAATCGTACATCGCAATATTAGCATCAATAACCGCAATTGTAAGAATTGCCCAAATCTTGCAGCCCTAATAAAAAATAAAGAAAATAATGATGTGAGTCAAACTGAGTGAAACTGAGAGATAAAGAAGCAGCTGGAGTTCATCATCATCCTCTATGAATGTACAATAATCTAGATGATGACTGTGTGTTGTTTACACTCAGATTGTGTTGAACTCTCATAGCGCTTCATCCTTATTCTCATCTGTGTTACAGTTTCTCTCTGTTTGATAAACTTTATTAAACTCACACAGACCACAAAACCAAGCAGCAGATGTAAGAGATCATGAACAGCGCTTTACTTTCATCTACAGATGATACAGAAAAATAAAGCTTCTTACCTTCTTAAAGGGAAATAAATGTGTTGACTAATAATAACATTTTCATCAGATTAGTGAAGGACTCAATAAAGAACACAGAGGAACCACAGCGACCCCTCGTGTGTGGAAGTCAAATAACATCTTCACTACATAATGGCTGCGTCCAAACACCCACACTTTTTCCCACTTGACTACTTGACGCTTATTTCCGGTAGTGAAGATCCCAAGCGTGCATGCTGAATTATTCACCCGATTGCACACACATTCAGTAGTTCCTGAATAAACAGCATTTTTATTATGTTGATAACCGTTCATCCTATCAACCTGGAGTCAATGGAGTGCAGTGTCGCATTTTGGTTCAATATGTACATACTATACATTCACAATTAATAAACAACAGAACCCTGCGAGCCGGAAGCAGCGCGCCTCAAGTGGGCAGGGCTTATATGCTCCGAGAACTGCACTAGACTAGTGATACAAAGCAGACAGGTAGTAATAAGGTAGCATAATTTTTTTCTAAAACAAATTGCTCTCAAATTAAAAATTAGCAGCACAGTAATTATTTACACCGTAAAGGGTAGGCTATTTAAATGAATGAAGAACGAAAAATTAATTAATGAATTTCAACGAACTGTAATAAATAAAGAACATGGTAGCATACTGTCAATAAAGTTTATTTACTGATCATCTGATATCATACTGATAAAACTAAAAACTCTTCGGAGATATGAAGTATGTAATACTATTCCAGGTGGTCAAGATGAACATGAGATAAGCAGAAACAGTGTGTGTCATGGGAGCTTTTATTTTCTTTAAATGGGCTGGGAAAGGAGGCACCCTACACAATGTGGTCAGATGCTGAAAAGTTTGAGAGCTGTGCTGAGGAAACTGTATCTGCTGAGAAGAGATGAGCTGTTAGTTTACTAAATTATATGCATGCCAAGTGAATTTGGCATGTAGCCCCAAAAACAGTAAAGCCTCTTTTCATTTGTTGGTTTATTAGCAAAATATGACCAGTTCTTCACTTCTTTAAATATGTTGTATTCTGTAATGAGTGCTTGTTTATATATTTATAACATCTGATATGCTGCTCTAAACCATGTTAGTTTAAAGTCATAATATGTAGGATACTTGTTATAAAATACCCAAAAACCACTTGCACACTGTAATATATTTAATGCACTTGTGTACTTGTACTAAATGTGCCGCATGGATGCTGTATTATTGTAGGCAAAACTTGCAAGCAAGTAAGCATTTTAGCAGTTCCAGTTCCAACTTCCTGAAGTCAATGTTTTTTCCATATCAGGTAACATTATTCAAATGTGTTTAATAAAGTTTGAAAGAGCTGTCGGAAGCTTGGTGGTGATGACATGAAAGATAAGTGGCCATGGTGTAGAGTAGTTCGCTTGTAGCCTAAGGTTAGCTTTATATTTCTAGTAAACATATTTAGACTTCGAAACTCATGAAAGTGCTGTTCATCTTTGTATGATCTTGTAGGAAAAAACGTGCAAGTGTCATTAACGTTGTAAAACACATGGCTTATTTTTTTGCAGTGATTCAAAAGTCTCAAAATGGGAAAAATGAACGGCCTTTCTGTTGAGGGAATCAGTGTCCTGCTAACTTCCGGGTAAGCTTTCAAAAGTCTGCCTCAGTTTTCGGTAGTAGAATCTTTGTCAACGCGTGTGGACAAATGCGGAAGTGGCATTCATTCAGATTGGTTGAAACATGTTCTAAGCAGTGATAAAATACCCCGGTAACCCCACGGTTCAGATCGCATTACAGAAGTATCACTGCGCCACTGTTTCTACGTACTGATTCATTAAAATAAACACCACAGTCTTTAATCATATTTTTTATTTTTCTACAATTGCACAATTAATGGCGAAATCCAGATAAATGACAATAAATATTGTTGAGTCATCTTGTCAATAAAGAGAAAACGTTCCCTTAGGAGTTTCTCCCTCCGCTTTACATTGTGCCTAACAACCCCCTTAGCTGTTATAAAATGCACTGGTAACCCACTGCTTCTTGGGGCTTATTGCTGTATTTAAAAACAGTAAGTAAGGAATAATTGACGACGGGCCAAATTGAATTATTCAAAAAATATTGCACACACAAGGTGGTAAAGCGGCATGACACGAAGCGGAGTGTGCATTATTTTCAAATAATTCAAAGGACCGGAGTCAATTATTCCGCTTGTACCACGTTTACTACAAACATTGTTCTAGTGCCTATTTTTAAGACATTTGACAAGTTAGGTGTGTGGTACACAGAAAAATAATTAAGACCCATTTCTCAGCCAATCAGAATAAAGCATTCAACAGGCCTGTGGCATTATTGGCAGTAAGTCATTATGATGGCATAAATTAATGTGATCAAACGTACAGGTAGCAAACATAATTACCTTCTCCGTTAACATAATTAGCAAATTCCCAGCCCAGTCTCACGAAATTTCGTTATATAGTCACGTATTTTTTTGATTATTTTTTCGTGCTATTATCACGAAATTTCGTGTTTTTCGTGATCGTATAACGAATTCCTGTTTTCGTGTGATTATCACGTATTGGTTACTCAACTGTTTTGTCCTATTTTCTTACCATTGTCGCTTCGGTTTAGGGTTAAATTTACATAAAATGACATCCCTAACCAAACCCAACTCTAACCCTAACGCCAGGCGACATATAAAAAAATAAATCAGAAAAAATAGTATAAACCAATATATAAAGTGACATCTAATGCAAGCACCAAATCTAACCCTAAACCGAAGCGACAATGGTTTAAAAATAGGAAAAAGCAGTTGAGTAACCAATACGTGATAATCACACGAAAACAGGAATTCGTTATACGATCACGAAAAAACACGAAATTTCGTGATAATAGCACGAAAAAAGAATCAAAAAAATACGTGACTATATCACGAAACTTTGTGAGACTGGGTAGCAAATTCCACAGGTCTCTCGATAATAAAAACAACATATCCTGTTCCACTTTTCTTTATAATGTCACATTTTTCCTGATCATATTTTTTAAACTTTAGTTGGTGTGTAATGTTGCTATTAGAGTAATACTTGCAAAACTATGAAGCTCAAAGTTGAATGCAAAGCGATATATTTTCTTTAAAGGGGACATATCATGAAAATCTGACTTTTTCCATGTGTAAGTGCTATGGGTCCCAAGTGCTTCTATCAACCTAGAAAATGTGAAAAAGATCAACCCAGTAACTCAGTTTTGGTAAACCATTCTCTGAAAGCATGTGAAAAATAGGTCATTGAAATTTGGCTCCCCCTGTGATGTCAGAAAGGGATAATACTGCCCCAAATCTGCCATTTAGTGCAGAGATCAGATCATTTGAATTTTAAAGGACACGCCCAAAACAGCACATTTTTGCTCACACCTTAGTCAGTGGCGGCCCGTGACTGCTCTTCCGAGGATGCGCTAATTCAAAATAAGTGTTCTGATTGTCACGTGTGTGGTTCCCTTTTCCAAAATATGTGTCATGCTGTGACAGTGCACTTTCATCAGTACAAATTAAATTGCATTATCTTTTGAAGTTAAATGGCTCAGTTAAACGAGGGATATTTTTGACAAACGCTGCCACAACAAAGATGGCGTCCATGCTGGTCCGTTCTGGAAAGCCGGATGCACAATGACGTAGGCGCTAGAGACGCTGAAAAGAGCAATGGCGGAGATACGACAGGAGATCAGTTCACCGGGAGTCTTGCCTCTATTTTGTTGTCGCGACCGAAAGTGTGTTACGTCGGCGAACAGAGATTTACTTTATCTAATTAAATCACTGGAGGATGAAGTATGCCGTTGCTGCTGTTTTCATCGAAGTGTTTGCATCATGGAGCAAATGAAAATAAACACGGACGCTATTCGTTGATTATGGGAATGATCGTGAGTAACTGAAAATCCTGAATGTCCAATTAAACTGGCTTTGACTGAGTCTGTTACTCCTCCTTAATACAAAGGAAACAATGAATTGAGTTACTTTGATGAACTAGTGCCTTGACTTTCCCCTATATTCTTACATGAACAATCATTTAAATTTCAGAACTATTTAAACTATGGTGAGGGTTATGAAATGAATACTTTTTTTCTGTCAAATGATATTGTTTATACTGGTGTGTGTTGCTAACTAATTGTATTGAGTGTGGTGATGAAACTGTTATATGGACTACACTGAATATATGCATATTGGTGAAATTTGATTGAAAGTGTTGCACTGTTATATTGAATACACTGAATAGCTGCATTATTGTGTAAAGTTGGGTTTCTTCATATTTTGGTTTACTCTTAAAGATTACGGGTACATGAGATGATTACTAATTATTAATTTAGATACATGTGTCCTTTGATCACTCCCCTTCTACTGGACTAACAATCCTTAAAATATTTGGCAGAGTAATTATATCTGCCTGGCACCCCAGCATAACTTTAGAAGGGAAAGTGTTACAATGCGTGTGGAGAGATCCTGTGTGCATCACGTGTTTTGTCAAAATAAGATGAACCACACACATGACAAGCTACATACATGTTGTAACGAACTTCGCAACATGCGCTTCAAAAAAAGAAGTCACCAGCCGCAACTGACCTAAGTGGAAATTTTAACATGTTATAATAAATTATGTGTATATTTGAGCTAGAACTTCACATACGTACTCTGGGGACATCAAAGATTTATTTGACATCTTAAAAAGTGAAATGTCCCCTTTATAAAACATTTTTTACATACAAAACATGAACACATGTTATATTGCGCACTGTACACACAATCAAGGCTTCAAAAACACAGGAAAAATGGCAACTTTAAGCTTCGCATTTGTTATTGTGTAAAAGCGACCTCTAGTGATAAAAAAGTCCACATATTATGCCTTTAAAGACATTTCTGATGCTGCTTTGCTTCTTTGTAAATAAAAGCCTTAAAAGGATAGTTTACCCAAAAATAAAAATTCTGTTATCATTTACTCGTGTTGTCCTGAATGAGTTTCTTTTTATTCTTTGAACACAAAAATATATTTTGGTAAATATTTTGGGCGGCAGTGGCCTAGTGGTTCATGTAGGTTGTCTACAAACCGGAAGGTTGGTGGTTCAATCCCCGGCTCCACCGGACCAAGTGTCGAGGTGTCCTTGAGCAAGACACCTAACCCCAGCTGCTCCCGACGAGCTGGCTGGCGCCTTGCATGGCTGACACCGCCGTCGGTGTATGAATGTGGGAGTGAATGGGTGAATGTGAGGCTAATTGTAAAGCGCTTTGGATGGCCATAGGTCTGTTAAAAGCGCTATATAAATGCAGTCCATTTACCATTTAAATGATGGTAAGCACACAGTAGACTGTACCCATTGACCTCTGTGTTCAACAGAATAAAGAAACTCAGGTTAAGAACAACATGAGGATGAATAAATAATAACAGAATGTCCATGTTCGGTGAACCATCACTTCAGGTTTTTTTGTGTCATTTTCAATATTTATATATTTTATTTGTTTTACAGTTAATGTGCAAAAACATTAATGGCACAATTAAGCATAAATGGACGGACTTTGCAAATAACCATACATTTTATTTCAAATAGAGATGCACCGATTGCAATTTTCTGTCCAATTCCAATTATGTCTATTTTCTTGGACTACAACACTTGGATTGTAGGAAACAGTTTACTTCCTGGGCTCGTTAACATAGACAAGACCGACATTATCATAATTCCTCCTACTTTGACTCACAGCCTGTAAGTTAACGTCTGTCAGCATTGCATTGTGAGCGAATCTTTCAAACATGGTAAGGAGCGTTACATTTCCAGCTGACATCAGGTATTCAGGCCAATCACAACATAGAGATTAGATGGACAATCAGGGAACAGTACTTTTAAGATTTATGAGTTTTGTACAAAATCAGTGCGTTTTAAGATGATAGTATGTCTTTGTTTTTGTACTGTAAACCACGCGAACACATTGTATTATACCAAATACACAAAATATCATTGTTTTCTAGCAATGTAATAGGTGCATGATACCCATGATCTGACTTACAATTTTGACAATGAAGCAGACAAACACATTCCTTAGATCAGAGGCAGCAACAGGCGGACCACGGGACAAATTTGGCAATATTAGGCCCGCGCTCGCAGCAAGATTTCTTTGTAGTGGCTGGTTCTGAAATAGATCTGTCATGACAGCAACAGTCACTCACAAAATAATAATAATAACGTAGACTTATATTGCCCCTCTTATGGTACCCAAGGTCGCTTAACAAATTGGGTGGGGGGTAGGGGACAAAGGAGTCAGCGTTCCACGAACCGACAGATGGATGACATCAAAGTACCGCGAGAGTAATTTGAAATCAGACACATCCATTTGATTTCTCGAATCATTCTTGCAGTACTTTGATATCCTATGTTGGTTCATGAGGTGCAGCGTGAAGTTGAATACACCTGTTCACTTAATCTTTAGTGATTTTGCCTTCAAAATAAAAGTACGAGCATGTTTTTGATGATGTTTTTGTTTTAATATAATGGCATACCTATAGCATACAAACAATGAAAAGGCAGTTTAATACATTAGCATGCCAAGGAATTAATCTGGAAAAAGTGTAAAAGTAAAATAATTATTACAATGCTAATTAAAATTATACACATTTATTATTAACAATTTGGAAAGAGGAAATATAACATAGTTTGTTAAAAGCATGACACAAAATAAGTCCTTTTTTATTTATTTTATCCATCTCCCACAACTTCCCTTACTAAAAATGTCACTTGTTGGAAACCACAGCAAAACACCATGTCACAGTTTCAGAATTTTTTCCACACAAAAGTTTCAAAGAAATGACAGTTCAAAGAGTTAACCATCATCCTCTATAAATGTACACTAATCTAGTTGATGACTGTATGTTGTTTACACACAGATTGTATTAAACACATAGGGCCCTATCTTGCACCCAGCGCAATTGACTTTGTCAGTGACGCATGTATCATTCGTATTTTGCGCCGGCGCACAGCGGGGTTTTTCCCTCCACAGATGCACGTCAGCAAACTAGGGAATGAACTTGCGCTCCCTGGGCGGTTCAGCGCAAAAAGGAGGCGTGTTGCGGCGCAAACCATCTCTTATGCTATTTTGCAGTTTCAAAAAACAATTGCGCTACTAACCAAAAAAAACTAGTCTAAAGTCAGTGGCGCGTTGCGCGTGGTTCATTATGCTATTTTAAGGGCGCATGCTTGACCATAATGTATAGGGTGCACAACGCACATACGTAAGGGATAATCCACGGCCAGCCATGCATTAAAGGGTTTTAATGCACGACGTACGCGTCGGGTGGTTGCCTCTGCGAAGTGCATTAAAACCCTTTAATGCATGGCTAGCTGTGGATTATCCCGCTTATACTTTGGTTATTTGCCAAGTTAAAGCTGTAATTAATGTTTACAGTGTAATTTTAACCGACAGGTAAAAAATGACGGTCATCTTCTTAAGTTAAGGCTCGCACTCCGTCCGCTTTAAATAAAGTAGTGCCATTGTATTGCATTTATTTAAATGAATTATCATATTTATTTAAATTCATTAAATAATTTATGAATGACAGCCAACACTGACAGTGACAAGGCAATCTTTATTTGAACTAATCATTTATTTAAATGAATTATGTAAAGTGTGAAATAAAACCGACGTCTCTAACCACGATTACTATATAAGGACACATTACATTTATTGAAATGGATTAAATTAAATGAAAACAAAAATCAAACAGTTGGAAATCTTTCTCTCGCTCTCTCTGCAAGTGTAACTGTGTTACTATGGTTACCAATGTTTATAGTAGTGGATTAATTTCTAACTTTAATCAAACTGACTGGAACTACCTGTGCGTTAAATGGTTTTAATGCACACCTTCCAGCCAATCAGAATCGAGTATTTAAACAGACCATGGTATAAACTTTGCTTATCTAATCTACACAGATGCAACAGTTATTTTTGCAAATCATAAACTGTTACACTTAAAAATATTAATACACGAGATAAGGGGAATCATAGTGGTGAGCATTGTGGTGATAGTTTTTATTTATTCTCATGCAAATAACGATTAAAATATTTTCATAACTTTGTTGTGTGGCTGTATTACGTTTATTTTATGTAAATAATAATTAAAATGTTTTCATAAGAAACCTTAATGTATATGAACATGATTTGTAAGAGTACTTTGGGGATGGACCTTGCTTGCGTTTCTTGGGTCCGATTTCAAAGCCCCCAAACCCTTTCAGCGGTGAGGGTGGACGCAGCGATGTCCTCTGCTGGCGTCAAGTCCTGAGGCAGATCCACCTCCCGTTACACGGCGTGCCCGATTTATGCTGTCAAGCGTGGGATTCCCCCATACAAGGACGTCGGTCTCCTCGGCTGTGAACCGCTCCTGGTGTGCGCCTGGTAAATCCGTCATAATAATAGCAACCCGCCATGGAACTTGTGCCCTTGCGTTTAAAGGGAATGTTGGCTAGCGTTCTGATTGGTTTATTTGACGTTACGCCCAAACCACACCTATGAATAATGAACCTACTTCAGACCAACCCCTTATTGATTTGCGCCCGGCGCAAGAGTTATTTCTCATGCCGGGAAAATAGCAACAGCGCCCAAGATCCGCCCACAAACTCACTTGCGCGTTGCGCTTCGCACTTGCGTTTCAGATCGTTAAAATAGAGCCCATAGTGCTTCTTTACTCTCATCTGTGTTACAGCCATAGACTGTAAAAAATTATGGACGTAGTGTTCCTTATGTCACCCATAGGTTTGTTAAGAGCTGTTTTTTAAGCAAATATTAGGCGGTGCCTGTCGTCATCCCCAACTTGCTCACGCATCACACGAAGCACTTCCGGATAATTATTTTTCAATGCAATACTTTGTTTCATTTATGAAATTAATTTTAGCTCAAGTAAACTCTAAATATTCTGTTTCACTGAGAAATGTGTCACATTATAGAAAGTATGAAAAGAATTACAAAATATGTACTAAAAATGCTAAAAACTGTGAGTGACTCCTGTATCACATTCACACACATATCAATATTAATGGGATTCACTCCAGAATTAATTTGTGATTGTCACTCATTGTTATTGAGTGCAGTTATTCAGTTTGCGAATGTGTTATTGAGAGATCACAGACTGATGCTTCACTGCACTCACAACACATTCATATCAGATTGATGTTTCATCTTCTCTTACTGCATACTGCAACTGATCTTCAACAGATGAGCGAGGAACTGTTAAATACAGACAAAAAACAATTTGTTGTTTGTCAGAAGTGATGATGACAATATTTTACAATAAACATAGATTTAAACAAATCTCAAACAGGCGAATATTAACACACCTAATGGAATACAAACGTAAACAAATGATAGACTAACGTAATGCAAACGAGAACGGACCAACACTGACAAAAACAACAGGGTGATGAGTGACACGTGCAATGACAACAGACAATGATCAGGTGTGGAACAGTGAGGGATTATGGGAAACAGAGTCCAAAAGGAGAAGCCTGAAAAAAAGGAAACATGCCCAACAAACAGAACTGTAACAGTAACCCCCCCCTCCGGTTGAGTCCTTGCTCCTAAAACAGGCACGGACAACTACTGGGGGGGGGGGTTGTCCTGGAGGCTGGGAGAATGGAAAGGCTGGGGCAGGACAGGACAGGGATGGCTCTAGGACGGTGCCTATGACATATCCATGTAATCCCATGTAATCAGGGATGGCAGCGGGGACTGGGCTGAGTACAGGGACAGCAGCAGGCACTGGGCTGAGTACAGGGACGGCAGCGGGCACTCGCAACGATCAGGAGAGCTAGTTGGAAAACGCGACTATCAGGAGAGCGAGAGAGCGAGCAAGTAGGGCACTCTTGATGATCAGGAGAGCGAGCCGGGCACTAGCGACAATCAGGAGAGCAAGCCGGGCACTAGCGACATAGCTGACAGGTGGTGATGATTAACGATGTAATCAGGTGAGAGAGAGTAGAGAATGATGGGGAATGGAGTCCAAATGACAATGAAAGGCAAAACAATGGGACACATACAGGCACAACGAACAGAAATGTAACACAATTAGTGCCATTAACTGGATGTTAGATGATGTTTTTTAGGGGCAATAGTAAATATAACAATCTAAACAGAAAGATTTTCACCTCTCAATCTACAGCATTTGAAAAACAGCACGACTGTTGCTAACAGATATGGACAAACTGCCAGCAGATAAGTGAAAATCTTGAGACCAGACATCGCCTCCTGAAAAACACCTGAAATAGAAACACATGCTATCATGCATCTGAACAACAAACACATATGCACAGCTGCCATTCTATCTCTGCTGTGCATGATAACACCAACATATTAATAAGTATATGTAGCATTGTGAATTACATCCTCTTGTATTGTGTGAGTTTGATTGAATGAAGTGAGGGTGAAACCAAACCAATGCTGTGTGAGCACTTGCACTCGGGCTCAGACCGCAGCAAACTAACCCAATGTAAAATGGCCTAAGCGCATTTACATTATACCTAATCAGACTAAACAGTACCTGAGCATGATTGTCTCCCCCTCCCTACTCCCCCAGAAGCGCGCACTCACACTGTTCCTTTACAGCAGGGTACTGAGCACTCACAATGAAACAGGAAAATTGCCCTATCACAGTCATACTGACCTTTAACAGAGAGATTCAAATGATCACTGTACTGTGAAGATGAGGGTCGTCCATCTCTCTCTCCTCTACACCAGAACTCATCCTGATCTGATGATGAGCTGATGGTGTAGATGTTTCCCTCAAACACTGAAGTCCCATTTGTGTCTTTATACCACAGATATGTCCAGTTTAATGATCTGTACTGATCCTCTATCTCACACTTCAGAGTGACTGTCTCTCCAATGAACACAGATCTGTCTGGTGTTACTCTCACTGTAGCTTTGGGTAAAGCTGAGGAAAGAAGAAAATGAGATCGACACTAGGGCTGTCACTTTTTATTCGATATTCGAATATGCATTCGAACATGACGTGAAATATCCGTATCCAAACTATAAATAATCCATCCGGTTTTTGAATGCCATGTGTAGCGCATTTTTTACAGTAACGCCTCGTAATAGGAAAGAGGCTGAGAGTGAGACAGACGACTGCAACTGTGCGCAAGAGAGGAAATTAAATTGGACCAACATGAACCTAATGTGCATGTCAAGATAGAATTATAGTTGTATATAAAATGACATATTTAACACTGCTATAAGTGTTTAACATTATAGCAGAATAAAAAAACTTGCGTTAATACGTTCGCATTATGAAATTAGCATGTATGAAGATAATTTCATCATTTTTACAACGCAATGTAAACTTTATATTAAACAACAACAGCATTTGTCTTGTAAACAGATTTGAAATGATCATGTGCTGACTGTCGCACGTCACATAGACGAAAGAGTCGAGTGAGATCTGCTTAACTCAGCGGTAAGTTTAATTTTATCTCAAGTATCAAAAGGTTTGTGCTCTATCATTAAAAACGGCCGAGCAAACAGCATGCGCAGGTTTAATGTACTTGTCACTGACGGCTCACAAACGCGTGGGATAGGCTATGTATGTGTGCTTGTTGTCAATGAGATTACTTTCCACAAACATGCTCAAGCGCGGGATATGTGTGCTTGTCAATGACGGACATTTCTGCCGAAATCTGCGGGCGTAAATTCCGTTTGGGCTCCTATACTCATGCTGCTGTTTAACTCTTTCCCCGCCATTGACGAGATATCTCGTCAATTAAGAGAAAACGCTTCCCCGCCAATGACGAGATTTTCCGTCTTTCCGCAATACCGCTATTATCCACCAGGTGGCGCCCTTCCGCAACTTTTTAAAACCGGAAGTATTGCCCTATGGCAAGCTGCTGCATGTCCGTGTCTGTTTTAAAGATCGCTCTGAATCGGATCTCTATGAAAAGTCCGTCACAAAAATGGAATTATCTCTGCTTTTTGCTCAAAATATGGTGTTTTTGCAGAAACCTACCCATATTCAGAAGCTGATTGCAAAAGAACCACTAAAGGTAGGATGAAACGTTTTTTTTTTTTTTTTTTTGAAAGCAGAGGGTCTGTTCTTTCATTTGGTATATTGTATGTTTATATATTTAAAGAAGAACATTTTCTGGAAGGCATTAAACTTTGGTGAAAATTATGAAAAACGCTGGCGCTGGCTGGCAACTTTTTTTAAAAACGCTGGCGGTGAAAGAGTTAAGTTGTCACGTTATTGTTCTGTAACTGTTTTTTCATACATAAGTTTTTTTATTCATAAGTTGATAACCTGCTGTTTCAAACATTAAGTAAAAAGATAATCCAGACAGCCCAGTTTATGACTGTCACTGTTAATAATTTTGTGATTTAAACTCCTTTACGGTGGGTTTTTTATGCAATGTATATTCGGATACATTGCATGATATTCAAAATCCGTTCGAATTTGATTTTTCTCAAAAGTGACAGCCTTAATCGACACACTTAATGATACAACATAACCACTGAAATATGTTTTCCAAACTATAGTAACTCTGCTTTATTTTACACTGCACACATTTGGCACTGCAATGTGGGGTTAATTCTGCTTCAGTTAAAATGTGATAACCCCGCTTTTAAACTGCAAGTGTGAAGAAGTCCTTTTCTTGGAGTGTTAAGCGCAGGGTTAAAAGCTGTAATGTACAGTATGATAATTAACATGAGACGATCTTGTCCTTATTCCCCCATTTTAGTGATGAGCGAGTCACTCGAAACTCGGATCATTTAACCCGATCCCTAAAATGACTCGAGAACCATGAGTCTTTAGTGACCATTAACCCGAGTCAGTTGAGTCCGCTCAGATATTGTATTAAAAATGAGAAATTGTATCAAACACAAAGCTCTTCAAATGTTTACAACAGAATTACAACAAATAACTGTACCTAAGCTGCTATAGGTTCTATAACTTGCAACAACGAGTTAATTTACATCATCAAATGTGGACTGGGGGTACAGAGTGAGCCAAAAGCTGCTAATCCGGATCGTTATTTCCTGCAGCTCCGAGTCCGAGTACAAAGGCAGGCATGCCTGCGCGCGACAATGAGTTGGTAGGCAGCTCGGGGATTCACACAGAGAGTGACTCAACTCATAGAGCTTGAATCCTGGACTAGGAGAAACGAGCCTTGCTCGTGTTATTAACCCACTGACTCATGTAGGCTAATCTGTTGCAATATTTGACTGCCACAATGTTTTGGGTAGAAGCTGCAAATGTTTAAAAAATTTAAATACGAGGAATGCTGCAGCAGTGCTGCTGGAAAGATCCGCCACTGACGGACGTACACGGCTCCTCCTGTTGACTGAGTCACTCAGAGTGACGTGAGTGCTTCACTCACAGGACCTGTGCAGGAGCGGGCGGCTCTGTCTGGGACTCACTCACAAGATCATGTTCTTGCACGGATGAGTGACTGTGTGGCTGCATTAACCGAAGCTTATCGTGGATCTTTTAAGTCAATCTGAAACAGGACACGTTCCTCTCATTTACAAGTCAACAAAGCCTGACATCTTCTAAACTTAGTGCTGATATATTTGTTGTTACGAAATTAAACTAAACACACAGAACTTTTAAAATTATGTTATTCATAATGTTTCAACGGGCATGCATGTTTTTTACAAGTTCCTCAGGTCACATGAGCCATTTTTTGCGATCAGAGGAGTCATAGACTCGTAGCTGCATGCTTGATCTGAGTTGCTTGGTTGGCATTAGTATGACTTAGCGATTGGAATTGGGAGATTTTGACCAAGTGACTCAAGTGACTCGCACAACCCGGATCATATTAGTGAGTGACTCTGAATAACCTGAATCCTTAAAAAGATCCGGGTTGACCATCACTACCCCATTTTGAAGCAACAATAAACTCACCATTCACAGTGAGATAAACAGCAGAGCTTGAATGTGAAGTCCGTGGTCGTCCATCTATCACTGCACCAGAGCTGAACTTATCCTGATCAGATTCAGTAACACCATTGATAGTAAGAGAGTCTCTGTTTACAATGTAATGGGCAGTGTTAAACACTTTAGTTTTGTCTTTATACCACTGATATGTCCAGTTATTGTGATCCTTTATCTCACACTTTAGAGTGACTGTCTCTCCATTGAAGACAGATCTTGCTGGTGTTACTCTCACTGTAGCTCCAGGTAAAGCTGAGGAAAGAAGAAAATGAGATTGACACAATTATGGTATGACATGACCTATATACAGTGTACATTTTAGGACATCCACAGACTTCAGCGTCAGTACTTCGACATCAGATAAACTCACATTGCGCCTCAGACTGAAAGGCATCTGTTCTAAGCAAAACAGGGTTAGAACTAAAGTCTTCATGACATCAGGTTAAACAGCCTCAAATTAAAAGACATCTTGTCTGACTTAGTCAGATATCGTGCTAAATGGCATCGGACGGAACAGCATCACAATAAAAGGCATTTAAATTTGACCACGCCCTTTCATGTGATTTTGGTATGTTGGAGGAGTTAACCCCATAGTGTCAGCGGCCCACTGTCTCGTTCCAGTCTTTCAAGAAACCAAGGTTATATTAGTTACCAAGACATTCCCTATCGAGAGCGGTCACTCAACATTGCGTCCACTGACGTTATGGGAACAGTTTCCACTCATGCAGAGAACAGCAATCTGAACACAATCACCAATAGCACGTCAGCACAGAGTGCCTAGGCCCGTAGGGATGTGGCAAGCCAATGAGGTGACAATATAGTTGCTGCACTGCTCCAGGGCAGATAGACAAGTAAGGGGGTGAATACACATAGTATATTAGAAGCACGCATGGCAGCAATAAAGTTTTAAGTTGAGATAAGTCGCAAACACAGAGTTAACAGCCTTAGCGTTAACTCTGCGTATGTGGGTACATAGTCTTCCTGAAGACAACCTAATAGGAGCGTTGAGCTCTGAAAGAAAGTAGCACACACACAAAACAATTCAAAGATTTATTTAATACAACCTGAGAGAATGCAGGGAGCTAGTCAGATATCAGACGAATAAGAGTGATCAGTACTTACCAACAGGAATTTTGGTGGCCAACGACTGCATATTCATCAATTAAACCATGCAAAGGTGTTTTGTGAAGACCAACCTGCTGCATGACTTATGTCCTGAATAGTGGTGCCTTGAAATCAAGCCCACAATGACGCAATGGCTCTAGTAGAATGTGCCCTGATGTTGAGGGGGGCTCGTGTCCGCTGCTGTCATAAGCCAGCATTATAGCCTCTACTACCCAGTGAGAGAGCCTCTGATTAGCCCTGCCTTTAGCGGCACCACCATAGCACACAAATAGTTCATCTGAAATCAGCTGTCATCATTCATCATTCATCATTAATCGGCTGCGAACAAAACGGGTTTGCAGTCGGTCACAAGTTTTCTCCATTCTGTTCGATTGCTAGCAGCTCTTCTCATCTCGTCAGCAGTTGGTGGCATGTCGTTGTTAATTAGTTTGCCGATGTATGTGTGATATAATGTGTGTGGCTTTCCTCGGCTTCGTTTGCCATGTCGTTCTTCGGGTGCATATAACACATATTTGTTAATTTGGTCGTTTGGGTCTCTTCTGAGTGAGTGGCCAACGAAACGTAGCTGTCTTTGTTGGATTTGAAGAATAAGCTGGTTCTTTTCAACTGTTTCGTATACAGCTTGGTTACTTATTCGATCTATTTTCTTGATGTCGAGCATAATTCTGTAGCAACTGGTGGCAAAGCTGTTGAGTGAGTTTTGCATTTTTTGGTTGATGATCCAGCTTTCACAGCCGTACAGGAGGACGGAGATGCACGCTGCTTCAAAGATGTTTAGTTTGAGTTTGATTGGAAGAGTTTTTGATAGAAATACATCCTTCATTTTCCAGAATGCTCCCCACGCTTGTCCTTTTCGTGCTCTGATATCTGTTTCGCTCGACGCGATGTAAGAGCCAAGATACTTGAAGTCTTTTGTCCACTCGATTTTTTGTCCGTTGAGTTCAATGAATTGATGTAAGTTGATCGGCATCCCTGGCCCAGCAAGCTCTTGGTTGCTAAATGCTTCCGTCTTTTTAATGTTGACCTCAAGTCCTACTCGTCTAGCCCACTTTGCTGTTGTTTGTAGTTGAGCTTGCGATTTTTCTAGATTTTGCTGCTTGTTGTTGTCGCCGCCCTCAAGCAGCGCAATGTCGTCGGCAAAATCGAGGTCGAACAGTGAAGTGGCTGGATATCTCGATGATCTTGATAGATTCGTCGTGAAGCCATGTGAGCCCGTTGATGTTGCATGCTCTTGTTCTGATTTCTTTAGGGTGAAGTCTATGACGATGATGAATAGAAAGGGAGCTAGCGTGTCTCCTTGAAGAACGCCAGTTGAGATTTTGAACTGTTCTGATAGCTTGCCCTCGACCAATACTTGACTTTTTGAGTTGTTGTAGATAGTGCGAATAGCTCTTACGGTTTTTTCGGGAATTCCGTAGTGTCGCAAGATGTCGAACATGACGTTTCGTATGAGCGAGTCGAACGCTTTCTTAAAGTCAACGAATATGATGTAGAGGTCTAGGTTCTTGTCGATGGCGCCCTCGATTATTCGTCTAAGAATGTGAACTTGTTCGGTGCATCCTCTTCCTCTTCGAAATCCTGCTTGATTCTTTCTCATGATAGCGTCTACTGGTTTTCTTATTCGGTTAAGAAGAACTTTATTGTAGACTTTTGCTGCGATCGACATCAGGCTGATCCCTCTATAGTTATTCATCAAAGTGAGGTTGCCTTTCTTAGGCAATGGGACAATGAGACTAGTGGTGAATTGCTCTGGTGCTTTTTCTTGCATGTAGACATCATTGCATATATTGCACAGCTGTCTGACTGTGTGATGGCCTCCGTATTTGAGAGCTTCAGCGGTAATGGGGTAGTCGACACCTGGTGATTTGCCATTTTTGAGTTCGTCTACAGCCATTTTGACTTCGTCGAACGTGAATGGGCCTATATCGATCTCTAAGTCTCTGGTAGCTGGCTCGATGTGTAGATGTTCCGTGACTGTTTCGTTGTTCAGTAAAGTTTTGAAGTAATTTTGCCACTCGTCTAGCAGTTCCTTAGGAGAACTGATGTCACTACCATCTGTTTTCTTCATTTTATGCTTGTTTATTGATTTTGTTTTGCCGCTGATCTCATTGATAACTTCCCATGTGGTTTGTAACCTGTTTGCTTTCGCCGCTTCCTTGAGACGCTTAAGTTTCTCTGATAGGAAGGCGATCCTGTCCTGCTGGTAAGACTCGAGAAGCTTTTGATTTAGATCATGGTACTCTGGCTTTTCTTTTCGGTCTCGTTTGGCTCGGTTTCTTTGGTTGAGTAAATTCGTTGTTCGGCTTGAGACCCAGTTTTTAGGGGCTTTTTTCTTGATAAGACCGACTGTTGATTTAGCCGCGTTTTCGATGGTAGCTACAAAGTGGTCATATTTAGTTTGTACGTCTTGTTCGTCTTCACTTAGCACGCTGAAGTGGTTTTTGATTGTGATCGCATATTTGTTTTGTAGCTCGTTATTCTCTTTTAGCTTACTCCAGTCGTATTTTGGCCTCTTGTTCTTATTTTCGACTGGTGCGCGCAGACTGACTCTTATTTGGGCGTTGACTATGCGGTGATCTGAGCCGACATCTACTGTATTATATGCTCGAATGTTCTTCACTGAGTTTGCCCATTTTCCTCTTATAAGTATGTGATCAAGTTGTGCTCGATTTTTGTTGTCGTTTTTCTTTCTGTTAATGTCGGGTTGCCACGTCCAGATTCTAGACTTCTTGTGTGGGAATCTGAACTGTGCAGATCTCGTGTTTGTTGTCTCGCAGAACTCTACAAGTCTAGTGCCATTGTCATTCGTCTTCTCGTGTAGGGCATGTTTGCCTACTGCTCTCGGGTTCGATATGCTGCTGTCGAGGCCGATTCTTGCGTTAAAGTCACCTGCGATGACAAGCATATCGTGTGGTGGTACTTCTTGTGCACACTTTAACAACTTGGCATAGAACTCATCTTTCTCTGCTTTTGGCTTTTCTTCAGTTGGTGCGTATGCAACAATGACAGTTGTTAATGGATTGCCAGAAAAATTAGCTTTCATTATTCTGTCTGAAACCTTAGTTGTTGATGTCATGGTTTTGGCTACTTCACTGTTTGTAAGAAGGCCGATTCCTCCGACATGAGGAATCCTCAAATCAGCTGTACGGTTCTCATATGTCTTCAGAGCTCCGACCAGGCAAACCGCTGCTTGGTAACCCATATCCTGTTATGTCATCGGTGCTGCAGATAGCGCCGTTAGAGAAATTATCTTATCCCGAAAGGCCATTCCCTCGCGTTTCCTTGTTCCCTCTCACCAGACAAGCATGCACATTTCACAAGTCTGGGTTAGGGTGCAACACAGTGCTGTCTACCTGAGACAGCAGGTCCCTTCTTATGGGAATCTGCCATGGGGGGCTACTAGCATCCCCCTCAGGTACCATGGCTGGTTTGGATCACCTAAGCTCTCTCCTCCCTAATTTTGCACAGTACTAAGGGCAGGAGCTTTACTGGAGGGAATGTATACAATCTGGCGCATGGCCAGTGTGATGTGAGCGTTTCCCCTTGCAACAGGGAGGGCTTGACAGAGAAGAACAGTGGGCAGTGTGCATTCTCTCTTGTCGCAAACAGGTCTAGTGCAGCCCTTCTGATAAGGTCTCTATTCACTGTGGGGAGGCCGTTCCTCAATAACAAATCTGCAGCATTGATTAGATGGCCCGAGATATGTGCTGCTCTGATGGAGAGCAAGTGATCTGTCTGCCCATAATAGAAGCTTGCTCGAATAGCCCTATGGATTGAATGCCGCCCTGGCGGTTTATGTGCAGACCATGCCTTGGACACCTGGTTGTGAACGTCATGGAAGAACAGCGTCCTTTTTCTCGGAGTGGCCTGATAGCGGCCTGATTGAAGGAACCAGGAATCACAATGCTTATGAGAGCCCGGCTGCTCCAGAGGTCCGGCGCAGAGAAGACAAATCTTTGTCTTCCTTGAAGACATCGCATCTTGAGTGAAGAAGAAGATTCTGATGTTCGTCGCTCATGTACTGCATTTTATACGCTTTTTAAATGTTTTCTGCAATTTGCATGGGTAAGCAACAATTGGTCAGTGCCCTGCACTGGCATTATTCAATAAGATTTCATTATCTGGTAAAGTGGGAGGAGTTAACCCCATATGTTATATGCATAGTTAACCCAATGTCAAATGACCGCTCTCAATAGAAAACAATGCTTAAGTTCAAATGGTGTGATAACCCTGCTTCTAAACTACAAGTGTGGAACAGTACAGTCCCCTACTGTTTCTGTATTGCTTAAAGCACTAATTTATCTGATATTTAAAACATTTTTTTTTATTTTATTTATAAGGACAATACACATTAATCGACATTACTGTAAATGTGCCAGCCAGCCGGCTAATTTTCAACTGCAGTCCTTTGGCAAGGTGTTTTATAACCCAATAAGTAAAAACATGAGATGATCTTGTCTTTATTTCCATATTTTGAAGCAAAATTAAACTCACCATTCATAGAGACAGAAACAGCAGAGCTTAATTGAGAATATTGTGGTCGTCCATCTCTCTCGCCTCTACACGTGAACTCAGTCTGATCAGTAACTCCATTGATAGTGAGAGAGTCACTTTTTACAGTGTAATGGTGAGTAGAAAACAGTGCAATTCCACGTTTATACCACAGATATCTCCAGGTACTGTACTGATCCTCTATCTCACACTTCAGAATGACTGTCTCTCCAGTGAACACAGATCTGTCTGGACGTGCAATCACTGTAGCTCTGGATAAAGCTGTAAAGATAATGTAATATTTTGACTATTTTTTGGGTGTTTTGTTATTTTTATAAAACGTTCTGGTTGCTCTAAAGTCTTGGTAAATTAATAAACATTTGTGTGATTTACTGTAGGTTTTATTTACTGGTGGTTCATTAAATCATCAGAAGCTGTGCTGTATCATCACATATAAATGAATCAAATGCTCTGTGATGTGTCAAACAACATCCTTCAGTCGTGACTCTATTCACAATAACACAGTCTCTCATACAACATTGCTTAAATATTTCATAATTTAGCACACAGTCAGGGTTTCCATCTCCCGTTTCAAGGGTTAAAATGTTTTTTTTTTTTTTGAACAAATAGGATAAGAACATTTATAATTAAAAATGTATATAATAATAAGAGCATAAACATGCCATAATGTCTATTAGTAGACAACTGAACAGAAAAACCATCATATAAGCCTATCAGACTACCTGACATTTATTTGCTATGTTCTCTGATTCTCTGTTCTCTCAAAATTATTTAATACAAATTCAGAAAATGACAACGCTTTTAATATTTTTAACACATCTTTTTTGTCATAATTGTTTTCATGTTTATTGAATTTGATGTGTATATTTCCTTCATGTATTGCTCCTGACCAGGATTCTACTTTAATCTCAAGAAACTAACCTGGTAAACTATTCAATTTTATTTATATAGCGCTTTTGTTTAATTGTTTCAAAGCCTCTTTACATTAATAGATACAGGAAAAAACATAGAAAAATCGATGGTCAACATAAGCTGCAGAATATAGCGGCTAAGATTAAACCGTACTAGCAAGCATAGTTATAATGTAATGTATAAACTACAGGTTGAAATCAGGTTAGTCCCGATGAGTGAATATGACTACAAATTGTGGATTATGATGAATACAGATAAACAGACTCACCTGATACTGTCAGTGTAACTGCATTACTGATGTGTGAGTATCGTGATCCACTGATCTCTGTTCCTTTACAGGTGTATTTACCTGCGTCAGACTCAGTAACAGATCTGATTGTGTAATACTGGAGTTTATTCTGCTGGATGATTGAATCTTTATACCAGCTGCTGACTCCTCCTCCATTGATGACACACCTGAGAGTGACAGTTTCTCCCCTGAATACATGATCATCAGGCAAAACAGACACTTGAGGTGTTGGTCTTTCTGTACAATGACAAATTACATTATAAATAAATAACATCCTGAATTTTCCACATTACTGGATTCTGAACTGGGTGTGCAAGGGGATAATGGTATGACATTTAAAACGCAACACAACATTTAAAGGGAGTTTATGTATTTCTCATAGATACAACATTAACATGTTCACAGTCAATCAATGTAAATTGTATGGGCAAATGTGAATGTGGATTGCTTTGCATCCTCTATCACCTACACTACACTTTCTGGAGTGAGAGGTTAAAAAATCCAGAAGCAGGTCTTTAAAAATGGATTTGTGTTCAGATTATAATGGCTTAACAATCCATGCTGTAAATATATTACTGACTTTTACAACTACATTCTGCTAGCAAATGTAAGTGAGCAACTTCAAACAGACTCTTCTTATTAATCAATCTTTTATTAAAATTGTACCTGCTTGGGAGTCATAGGGTGTTCATTTTTACAAAGTTAAATGTGTATGGAGCAGGGACGTGCACAGGATTTTTTAGGGGCAGTTGCTCTGACCTATATAAAGGGCACCCCCCCCCCCCCCCTAATTTTTTTTTTTTAAACTCACGGCCTATATGAAGGACTGAGAATAACAGTGTCTTTATTAAAATCAGCAAACATTGCCTAATGCCTACCAAAAAAATTGAAGCCTAGGTTGCTTGTCTGCAAGCTATGATAGCTAGCTGATGTCTGTCTGATTATTTAGGCTTAAACGTGGCAAACTCAGCCTAGATTCATGAAGATTTTAACAGAGGTGGAAAGAGTAGCCAAAAACTTTACTCAAGTAAAAATACAAGTAACTTAATAAATAATTACTCAAGTAGAAGCAAAAAGTATGCAATGAAAATAATACTCAAGTAGCGAGTTACTAGTTACTCATGAAAAAATAAATCTAGATATACACGCGCAAACACACACACACACACACGCACGCACGCACGCACAATACAGTGCCCTCCATAAGTATCAGAATAGTAAAGACAAGATTTTTCTGTTTGCTGTGGAGACCAGAAATTGCTAAGATAAATATCAGCATGTCAGAAGTTTAGAATGTCACATTTTATTAACCTTTGTTTATGTTTCAACACATACATGCTTTAACAACAAAGAACAACAGCCTCAAATTCTGACTTATGTATGTTGTACACAAATGCACATAAGTGAATCAAACTGATCCTACACATTTTATGCTTTTCATGTGAAAAAAATCAGGACACAGCTAAGTGACCATTAAAAAATAATAATGTGACAGATTCTGTACTTTTGTCTCATGTTCATCTTTTAATGTTTAGAAATTTCTTGACTCCACAACAAACAGAAGAATGTGTGTAAAACTGCAACATACACAAACAGTACAGAAAAAAGAATACAAACACAGAATAGACAAGCATTTCAAATTAACAAATTAACTCTAGTCTCAATGTTGATGTAGCTTAGCTGAAATATCAGACAAGTAAACGGACAACAGTTTTGCATATGTATAAAGTTAGAAATCTCCTCAGATGGTCTTTGGACGACATTGACAGTTTACACTTAACCATAAAAATGATTTTAGACAAAACTCATGTTTTCTTACGTTGTCATGTCACGTGTGTTTTGTGAGAATCACTTACATCATACAGCACAGTATACAGCGAATCAGACGTCAATCATCGATGGATTTTCTTCAATCTGTGCCACAATGCTTCTGGAGGTTGCACGCGTTTAACTGTGTCTGACGATGGACGAACAGGTCGCGTGTATGTAATGGCGGGTACATGTGTGAAGTTTTGCTTTTAGTTAAAAGATTGGTAAATTCATTTCCACGTCACCCAAAACTGGTTATATTCTGCGTGTTTCTACATAGGTTACGAGTAAAACAGCTTCGGACGATTCAGTTTTTGCAGCGATCTGAACAATTCATTCAAATGATTCGCGAACCAATTTAAAACTTTTGGCCCATTCGCTTTGTAAAGAATCGACTCAAAAGACTCATTTATATTCAACACTTTGTAAGGAATCGACTCAAACGAGTCATTAATTCGCGAATGCGCCATAAACACATGATAGCAATTAAAAAATAAAATACAAATTTCGTAATTAATTAAAATACAGTAACGAAGGAACGCTGCATAGTATAAACGAAGTAAAAGTACAATTTATTTTTTTCCACCTGGGAAGGGCAACTTGAGTCGAGAAGGGCATATGGGCAGTTGCCCGGGCAACCTGAGCAACCCCCCTGTGCACGTCCCTGGTATGGAGCGAGATATGCGTCTTTATTAAATGCGATAAATTAAATGATCTGAGAGAAATAAAACTATTTGAAAGAAAAAGTTATCACACTGATAGCAAAAAAGCATTTCATGAGAAAAAAAAAGAATATTTGAGAGAAAAAGTTTTCATACCAATAGCAAAAAATAATAATATTTGAGACAAAAAAAAAAGTTTTGAGAGAAAGTATTTTATCATGATAGAACATAAAAAATATAAATTTGAAATTTTTAAAATTATTTCTGAGAAAAAAAATCTCTCAAGAATATGTTTTTTGCTATTAGTGTGAGAACATTTTCTCTAAAAAAAGTGTTTCTATCAAAACGCTTTTCTTTGCTCTCGATGCAATTTCTTGCTCTCGTGTCAGGATTTTGCTTTCTCTGTGAAAATTGTGTCATGGGCGGGGCCACGTTCCTATTGGCCAGTCGGGTAAGCATCGTCTTATCTTGGGAATCGAACTGAATCATTACACCGTTGTTCGGTTCACCTAGATAGATGCCTTCTCTGCTTTTAGTTGAGCAAGTACACTCTAATGTTTGAGTAAGATGATGACACACAACTCGATGGATAGCTGGCTGAGCAAGTTCACAGCACTGAAGATTAAACATTAAAAAATGAAATGGTACTCTTATCCATGAATGAATGTGTATTATATTATTAGCTTGCTAATCGCTAATTAGCCATCATGCTATAGGTAAACTTGCAAATTCCAAATGAATGTTTTGATTCACTCCTTATTTAGTGAGTAGTGATCTAGTTTCTACCTTTGCACTTGCTAGCCTCAAAGCACCTGAAGAGTAACTGCTTGTTCATCATATACAACCTCCTGTATAGCTTTCAACCAACGTTAGTGTGCATGAAGGAAGTACACGCGGGGGGCCACACACGTCGGGGCTACGGTGACCACAGTCCTGATGTCGTACGTGGCAGTGGTGGTATATCATAACTTAAATGTGTTTTTTTGTTTTCATAAAAATATTAACATTGATACCATTATAATAAGATAGCTGCCTGCTATTGAAATCAGTGTGAACAGATGCACTCAGTCTCTCAATATCACAACTATGGTCATATTGAATACACAGCTATGACAATAAATAGGGCAACAAAGTAATAATAATAATAATGATAATAATTACACTTATTTAGCGCTTTTCTGCAACACTCAAAGCGCTTTACATATAAAAGGGAGAATCTCCTCAACTACCACCACAAAAAATAAGCTTTGGAGGAACTTGTGAGATGTGAACCATATTTTTATTAACTTATTAAATTAACAGATCCATAACTTAGTAATTATAGATTAAACAAATGCTTTGATACTCAAAATAGTATTGGGGAAAAAATACTCGAGTCACACACGCATTTCAGTCAGTTCACATGGTCACACACCACACCTTGTATTTCTCACGCTGAGAAGACTTAACTTTTCCTGCTATATACAATTAATGGACGAAGCGCAGCGCAGGAAGGTTCTCTGTCAAGTTCATAGCTGTCTCGAATTTTTCTTGCGCTCCTCTGATGTCATTCACTTGGACTTGATTTATTCAAAAACTCCCCAACTGCTTTGCAATAAGAAGCTTAAGCTTATCTGAAACTATAAGGAAAATAGACTATAGAGGCTTTCTGAAATGAATGAAAGGACTAGAGATGACTATTGGAGCATGTCAGACATACTTTTTTTATAAGTGTAATTCTTGTCACTTGTCACAATTTAACACATCAATAATGTGTTATGTTTGTAACAACACTGGGTGTGTTAATTTTAACACATTGTTTTGTATTAAACTATTCAACACATTATGTGTTATTTCGTATTGATTTTGAGTTCATGTAAATAAAACACTAGATGTGTTGTCCTTATAAGAAAGATGTCTCAATTTAACACATTCGTTTTAAGAGTGTATGTAAAATATGGGACAAATCGCGTCCCGTATTGATTTGATACGCGTCATTTTGCCTGTTAATACGGGACGATTCCGTGTTTCACGGGACGGGTGGCACTGCCACCTGCATTGCATACAGTTGGTTGAAAGTTATACAGGAGGTTGTATATGATGAACAAGCAGTTACTCTTCAGGTGCTTTGAGGCTAGCAAGTGCAAAGGTAGAAACTAGATCACTACTCACTAAATAAGGAGTGAATCAAAACATTCATTTGGCATTTGCAAGTTTACCTAGCATGATGGCTAATTAGCGATTAGCAAGCTAATAATATAATACACATTCATTCATGAATAAGAGTACCATTTCATTTTTTAATGTTTAATCTTCAGTGCTGTGAACTTGCTCAGCCAGCTATCCATCGAGTTGTGTGTCATCATCTTACTCAAACATTAGAGTGTCCGTGCTCAACTAAAAGCAGAGAAGGCATCTATCTAGGTGAACCGAACAACGGTGTAATGATTCAGTTCGATTCCCAAGATAAGACGATGCTTACCCGACTGGCCAATAGGAACGTGGCCCCGCCCATGACACAATTTTCACAGAGAAAGCAAAATCCTGACACGAGAGCAAGAAATTGCATCGAGAGCAAAGAAAAGCGTTTTGATAGAAACACTTTTTTTTAGAGAAAATGTTTTCACACTAATAGCAAAAAACATATTCTTGAGAGATTTTTTTTCTCAGAAATAATTTTAAAAATTTCAAATTTATATTTTTTATGTTCTATCATGATAAAATACTTTCTCTCAAAACTTTTTTTTTGTCTCAAATATTATTATTTTTTGCTATTGTTATGAAAACTTTTTCTCTCAAATATTATTTTTTTCTCATGAAATGCTTCTTTGCTATCAGTGTGATAACTTTTTCTTTCAAATAGTTTAATTTCTCTCAGATCATTTAATTTATCGCATTTAATAAAGACGCATATCTCGCTCCATAAATGTGTTGCATGATTTTAATGTTAACATATGTAATGCTGTACAATATGTAAGGAATAATTGATGACGGGTCGTTCAATTATTATCAAATAATTCAGTGGACTGTGATATTTAAGCAATTTCGCTCGAGGAGGAGTTTGATATATCATCAGCTCTATATCATCACGGTTGTGATTAGGCCAGAGATAAAAGTGCCAAGTTCTGGATCTCTAATACTTTGATACAACGATGGCACAAGTTAGAAAAAAAAATAGAAAACAACATTGGAGTGTTTTTAATAGCCTCTTTGGTGAGGACCTACTTTCTTCCACCATCGATTTGAAGCTCAGAGTGACAGGTAACCCTTTCGACCGCTTGTTTTGAATGTCCAAGTAACTCAATAGACAGAATCCGTTTCTTAATATTACCGTTTTTTGGTTATTAAGATTATGCCGTCTTCCAGGTAACCTATAACCTGTAAATCACGACTTCAAAACCATGACTCGTGACTCGAAACTCAGTATTGGGATTACATCGATCTAATACGAGTTCACGGGTGGGAAGTCATGGGTTTGACTGCCGTTCCAGTGCAGTTTCACTGGTAGTAGTTTGGAAAGACACAGGTTACAGGTTTCCTGGAACGCGTACTCCAAAACCACGACTCATGACTCGGAACTGAAAGTTGTGATTTAAGGGTTCAAAAACCTACCTGGAACGCAGCATAAGATCAGACGAAAATATATTTAAATCTGCCGTCAATAAGTAAAGACAGCGCCGATTTAAAAACTTGCTTATGTGGCAAGTTGGAGATAATATTACTGATTCAGGAAGACTAACGTCTCGACTTCGCCACCCGGAATACACCGGGGAATTTAACAATAAGGTACGAATGTTCATATTTCGAAGATGGGGCGAGGAGGACACACCCCAACAACATCAAATGTTTAACGCATACAATTAAAATACCCATCACTCCAATGTACAAAAGATACAAAACAACCAAAATAACGTGAGCATTATTGCTTTTGCATCTTTATACATTAAATCACCTGGAGGATCCTAATGCTTAGGCATCACTTATGAGCTTGGCAATTAAAGAGTTAAAATCATGAAATTTTTGGAAACATTTGGTAGTTTTGATCAGTACTGAGGTTGATTAACAGATTTATGCAAAACAAATTGAAAAAAATATTAATCTGATACATTTTTACAGCCGTTTAATTAAGTGGCCATTTTTGGCCGCTAACAACACGAAAGGGTAGTGAATTGCAACAAGGCACAAGGGTTAAAGCATGATTATTTATTTCGATTTCAGAATGAGCACTTTTGTCAGTAATAATACATGTGCTGCGTTCTGTCTTCTGATATAATATGTTCGCTACTGTAATGAAGATAAATTTATAAAAATAATTATGTGCCTTAGTAAATTTAACTTAATTAAAATGAGTAAACTCTACTAAAAAATGTTTAGTATTTTTTTGTAAAAATAACATACAAATTTGAGTAATTTGAGTAATTCTAAATGAACACTTTGAGTAAATTCAACAAAATAATTTCATGTATAATTCCACTTAAATTTGTAAGAAGCATATTAATATCATAATTTTGTGTGGAAACCACATTTCCGTCTGACGTCAAATGTATTCAGGCCAATCACAACAGATTAGCTGGCCAATCAGGGACACAGCACTTTTCAGATGATAAGCTTTGTACAAAATCGGAGCGTTTAAGGAAGGCAGAGATATCTGGAGATACAAAAATGTACGGTATGTGGAAAATAATGTGTTTTTTTTTTAAACCTTAAACCATGCAAACATATTGTATTATACCAAATTTACAAAAACATTTTAGCAATGAAATAGGTGCACTTTAAAAATGTTTTGGTAACAATATTATACGTAATATTTTAAGTAAATATCCCATATTTTTTACAGTGTAATTTTGAAAAATATGCGTGCAATGATGCGTGCAAAATAAAATAAATTCTACTTATTGTTTTTTTTTTTTCAGAATATGTACATTTGTAGAACAGTTGTAATAATGTACAGGGAGACTTGAGATATAAAAACTGGTAAAGTGCTGTTTTATCATTAAAATAGAAGTTTGGGCATACCAATATGGTTGCGCGATGGCTTCACAATTGTGATATCATACGCAATCCAGTCATTTATATAAATCAGTCGTCTTTGCTGGACTGTGCCATAAATTAAATGCTATTGGCTATTTAAAAGGGGGGGGGGGGGGGTCTTCTCGACTGTTCTGTTATAACTTTCAGATTAACTGATGTCACCACATCAAAATATGATGCACATTCCAGAGCACTTCAGTGGTCTTTTATTTTTACTTTTTCTGAGCAGGTTTGTATCAGTAACCTTATGTGATTATGTGAAATAAGTGAATCAGTAATGAGTGAATCCTCACCTTCAGTTTGTCCAGAGTAGATGTTTAAAATCAACACTGTAAAGAACAAAGAGAAAAACTTGTTGGTACCATCTGTATTTAAAATACATCAATTTATTGATTTTCTTGTTTCTGTGAATACAACTACATTATTGATGTTGAGTGATTGCATCATCCGGGTACTTAAAGCACACTTTCTTTTTTGTATTTTCAGTGTGAACACACTGCCTCGGTAAATTGTGTAGAATATTGCATAAGTGTGTGATTTGGGACAAACCATAATGCTTTAAAATACAACATAGAATATTCTGTCTTTTCTTACAATGGCTCATTTCTGCTGCAGATTATTTGAGACAATGATCTGAATTTAAATGTCATGTGACAAATAATTGTAATGTACACATTCCCAAAAAGAATTCCTGAATTCTTACTGCAATTTAATACTTTTTCATTTTATTATTGCACATATTACAAATATTACTTTTTTATTAGAAGATACTTAAATAAACATGTGCAGCCAGATAGTGGTTATAAACTAATGATAACGAACCTTCAAACTTTATTGATATAATGGTTACCATTATAGCCGTTACTTATTCACGATACAACACAGCCTCCCGTTCCTTATTGCTTACTCAATAACTGTTATGCTTATAACAGGTCTTTAGATTGTTCTGGTCTGTTAGGGGTCTTGGCCCCAAAACATTTGAGAACCCCTGGTTAATAAACACTTCCAATAAAGGTTTGACAAGTAAGTTGACATGTTTACAGTTTCCACAAACGTCTTTACAAACTAAAGTAAAAGATCCTCATCTCTGCCACAGAATCATCTTTAATGCTCTTGTTACTCTTGAACATTACACAATTTCATGCTCCTGCTGTTTGTGTTGTTTACAGATTTTATTATCACACCAGACAAAAGTCTCTGTTCAACTGTTCTGAGAACAGCACACTGACATCAAACCAACAGTCTGAACTTCACATTACAAATACAGGATTATATATACACAATAACTGCTACTGTATATCTACTTATGGCCAAAGCAGTGATGTGCAAAACAAAACTGATCAAACAAACTCATGTCCCTCATTCATCTTCAAACACAACACATTTTTGTGTAACAAACACTATCTGTACACAAGCTCAAGCTCTAACAAGAACATTATTCACTCATATATCATGAGATAAAGATTCAAACTCATGAAAAGCAACTCATGAGTGCAACATGAAAAAAATAGTAAAAATACAGGAGCAGTAAATCTCTTGATCCTGTAGACGATGTGACAGTAATTGATGTGTAGTTAAATCCATAGAGAGAAGATAATACTCACAGAGAACTAGAGGAAGAGAAATCAACTCCATACTGATCTACTGATGACTGACACTTAAACAATAAACACTCTGTAATAAACACTCAACACTTCCTCTATAACACAATGTACCTCCCTGCATCACAATTTTAGTACTTTCTGTCCTTAATAGTATTCAAATATATAATGTATAGTGAATATTACATAAATAATAAATTAATGTATGAAGAAAAGTTGAAACGTTGATATTTTTGTCGAGTTGTATTTTGATGTGTGTGACTGTTAATGTGCATTTAGACAATAACACTCACTTCTGCACGTTGGTTTGATGTACTATTTGCATAATGTTTTGCTGAGCATTTAAAAATAAAAAGTATAGTTTCACATAACACAATTAGTACATAATATTAAAGCATAGTATAAGAAGGTAAACTGAGAAGCAGCATTCATGAATGTTCAAGATTAAATCAACAAATAAAGCATTACATGGACTAACACATAATTTCAAATTTTGATTGTGACTTTTTCATACAGCATAAGATGGAGTGAAACAACATTTATTTGACATTAACTGCACATAATAATGGTGTTAGTGACTTTATTTGTAAATTAATATACTAAATCTATTAGAAGCTGATGAACAACTGCAGTCGTTCACACATTGCTTTATATCACAGAACCGAAACTAAAGCCACACAGAACTTTATCTCAAATCGACCTCTAACACTGACGTGTGCTGCTATATATTTATGTACACAGACATCAGTAATGCTTGAGAAGACAATAATAACTATATCTATCATTCAATGCAATACTGGGTTGTTTCAACTCATGGTTGGGTTAACAACAATCTGTAACCCTACATGTGTTCTGTCCAAGATATTTACCCAGCATTGGGTTAAAAATAACCCAGCAGAATTGTGAATGAGAACAACACCTTACTTCTTACACAGTTCTAGTTAGGTTCATCCATTTAATTTTTAACAACATAACTGTAATTTCTCATAGTTAGAGGGTTTGTAGAGAGATGCCATCATTCAGCAGATTATTGTGAAATACAAATATATAGGCAGCAAATTATTATTAGAAATATAAAGATCTAGGCTTGAGTCATTTAGACTATATTTATGTTTAGCTGTAAGAGAAATGAATCTGAAAGAGGAAGTAGAAAGAAAACACATAGATGTGTATGAATATCTTTTTGCTGATGCATCTTCAGTCACAGTGTGAGGAGACGCTCACACTTGAGCTCAACAGATCTGCACATCAGCTGTGTTTCATGCTAAAGTACTGTGTTTTGACAAGGAACCTTAAATATATCTGTTAAGAAGATATAAGCTGTGACTTTACTAAATGATCTGACTAAGAATTCTGACAATGAAACAAACAAACACATCTCATAGATCGACAAGAACCATAGAGAAGAAAAAAACACACCCACAATAACATAGCAACCATCTAACAACACCCTAGAAACCACACAGCAACTCACTAAAAGTCCCAAAACCAACGTGAACGTTTTTTCACACAAAGTTCCCTGATAGCACACAATCTCGGAGACGTACTTGATGTCTGCATTTACATCTGCAAGATGTATTTTTTGATTGTTTGCTTATCTGCAATACGTCTCTGAGACGTTTCCTGTAAGATGTCATACAGACATATCGAAAGTATCTGTAAAATGTCTTTGATTTAGAATGTATTTAAAACAGCTCTTTCCTAGACCCTTATCAGATGCTTTGCACACCAGGGGCCTTATTTATAAAGCATGCACTGTTAGATGTCGCTGTAGATTTAGCAGTACATTACTGTAAAAATCCACAGTACTATACTGTATGTGTACATTACAGTACAGTACTGCAGTTCATAATGCATTCTGGGTAAATTTGTTTGAGCGGGAAAATTTTACAGTATATTTTGGTCTTGATGTAACCTTGCTGTAGCCATTGCTGTAATGTGCCAGGTGTACTTGCAATAATCAGAGAAAGTGCGCCAGAGTCAAATCACACAGACAGAGCACAACTCCTGGCTGCAGCTGAAGCAGGACGATTGATTTCTGGCAGTTCGGTAAGTTTGAAATATTTCTGTTTCATGAAAACTTAATTTTTAGTTTAAGAATGTTGTCAATAGTTTGTTGTTTTAAACGTGCAATGAGAGAGAAAAACGGTCGCCAACAAAGTTTCAATCTCCCTCAGAAAGTAAGCTAACGTTACACACAGATGTCTACCGCTGCTTTAACTCGCTTTACACCTTTATTAATGAATATAGGGTTGTTTTAACTAAATTATGAGGGTTTTGGTGAGTTTATATTGTGTTGAAAGTGTGGTGACAATGAAACTATTTTTAACTAAATGGACAAAGACCACCCGCCAGCGCGGTCTTGCGGTCCCAGCATAATGGTCGTTTATCTCGGCGTTTCATCCGTTCAGTTAGCGTCAGAGAAAAGTATTAAGTTCGACTGTTTGGCAAGGCTGACTCGTGGTTGTAAACAGACAGTAGTACCGAACTGCTCCACAGAAGTGAAAACAAGAAACCTCATATTTAACTGGATACATGCATCGAACTCATCGCAGCTTTAACTTCGACCAAATATAATTCAGACCTGGGCTCATCTTAATATCAGATGAACGTAAGGGATTGCCGCGCTTATTGTTGTTGTTATTATATTATGGTATATCAATAAAAGCAGAGAATATCTTCTCTAAAGCGTTTTACACGTCCAGTAAGTTGTCCAATACATTTTTATGGCATATTGTTTCCACCACTTCAGATGCATTACATGCAGTATATATAAGTTTCCAAAACACATCAAATCAATGCACGAAAAGAGAATGGGCTCCGCATTTACGTACCTTTGCCTTCTCGTCTCTGTCATCTGATCCTTTATCTCTGGATGTAAAATAGTCCATTATAACATCGTGTAGGAAACTGGCATCACCAGGATTGCTCAGATTTAGGCGATCATGTTTATCTTTAAAGTGAGCAGCTAGCTACTTAGTTAATTAAAAAACTTTGCGTGAAATAGCGTGTTACACCGCAGCCGGTCCGGGTAAAACATTAGGGGCAGTCTTTTTACCTTGTCACTATAAATCGCTATTTTCTGCACTAAACGAGATATTTTCAGAGATTTTCTGTAGACAAGATGTTATAGAATAATAATAAAAAAAAGGCTTATTTAGATATTTATATATAATATATAATATAACAACTAATATATATATATATTTGTTTTACAACTGACTAAACACTTACAGAAAGGTTTTATTTGTTAGCATAGCATGATAATTAATACATTTTTAAATCAATCACTTTGTCTCTGCACAATGAACATTATCAAATATTATTAATGTTGTAAAATATATTGTTCATTGTTAGTTCATATTAGCTAAGGCATTACCAAATGTTAAGTAATAAACTATTGTAGTAAAGTGTTACTAAATTTTCTTTTACCATTTCCTTCACAATGTCTACTTATTTCTATGGCTAACAGATTTTGTAACATTTGTATTTTTTACAGTCTTACCATTGCTTGTAAGCTGGATTGGGTAAGATGGATCATCTTTAAAGGAACCAGGCAAGTACATGATGTACAGTTACAAGTCATATATTTTTTTGACTGCAATATTAAATGCTTTCACGTCACATGTAAATGTGGCTAATCACTTTTTATTTGTAGTTTACCTGAGTTTCCTTGCACTTTTCAGGAGTTAAGGCAGATGTGGAGGCACAACGGGTGATACCAGACACACACCAAGCACATTATGTTCGGTAAGTTTGTACTTTACCACTACAGCTTCTTTAAATACCCATGTATACACTCATTCACAATTCCCACACACAACACTGTAACATGACCATGCACAACATGTACAGAATTGTCTTAGTTTGCCATGTAGAAATATACAAACAGAAATATTCAGACTTTGGTTATAAGAAATTTAATAATTGTATTTATTGAGCAGAGGTGTCCCTGGACTTTATTGACAAAAGATTTTGTTTTCAGAATAAAAAGTTGTGTCCAAATCAGTAACAATTGTACTTTCTGTTCAGGACATTCAATCATGACATGATCCATGTGGATGCTGTCCATTGAGAAAAGAGTTTGTTCAGCGGTAAGTGAATCTTCTGTATTTTAATGTAATTAGGTGTGGAACAGTAGAATAAGAGCAAAAGGTTTCAGAATAGGAGTAAATTCAAGTTCTGAGTTTAGTTTTTTAAGAATCTTTTTCTATCTTATATTTGTTGACTTAATGTTTATGATATTTCTAACAGGTTTCTGGATAGAATTAATTCCAAAGATGGGAAAAAGTGCACATCCAGACAAGGAGCAAGCAAAAAGACAAGGAACTTGGTGCAGAGAAAAGCTGTGGCCATTAACCCCCATGTGAACAGCTTCATGCAGTCCCTGATTGAGTTCGAATGGACGACTTCAAAGTAAAGGCCACTGTGGTCTGTCTGCCACAGTTTAATTTTTAATTTATTTTTATTGTTCAATGAAATTCAAGTAGAATATTTAAAACTATGGGCCAGTGTTCTTTTTACCACAGTGAAATGTTACCTTTTAGTCGATGATGGACTTTAAACTGAAAACTTCAAACTATGGAACAGTGTTCTATTTGCCAGAGTTAAATATGTTACAGCAGGGGTCTCCAAACTTGTTTATACTTGTTGATTTTATTTTATTTAACTTGTTTATATGTTTATTATTGTTTAAAATCTTGTTTTAAATATGTTTTGTTTCAATTAAATGTTTTTTTAAATAACATTTTGATACATACATTGCTTGGATTGCCTTTTAATTCATTATGTTTTAATTTAGCATTTTTACCATATTAATAACTATAGATTTAAACCTAAATATCTAGCTATTATATATAATATTATTGTATTAACTGTAATAAGTAATAAATAGTATTTATGGGTCAATATAGACATTACAGTAAATTACTGTAAAAATAGACTACTGTAATAAAATATTGTAAAATGGTATTACAGTACAGTACTGTAAAACCAAAATACAGTAACTTACTGGCAACCGTGCTGCCAGTACCGTACTGTAAAAATACAGGGAAATCGTTAACAGTGTGCGTATGCAAACAACGGGTCGGAAAACATGCATAAGCCACTTCCCACACAAAGGTTGTGATCTAAAAAAAACTATTCTGGAGACAATGAGTGCATTTACATGCACAGAATAAGCGGATAACTTTTTCTCTGCCAATTGCTAAAGTCGAGCGGAGACGTTTATGCGTTACTGTGTGCTTAATTACACACAGAAACATGCGCACATGAACAAAACTAAGAGAAAGCCGGTTAAGGCATTTACATGGCGAGCGAAATCTTAAGAAACGGCTATTCGGTCTATTGAGTTATAATGAGATTCAAAACAGCCGAAAGTGTTAATCAACCAAATCCTGGCGGTAGAAAGTAGTTCCCCAACAAAGAGGCTTATTAAAGACTCACTATAAAGACTTTTGGATTATCGCAAAAAAGCTTTGTGTTTAACAAAAGTTTCAGTCTTATTTGATTACCAGATATGAAAGTTTTCAAGTAACATTAAAAAGACAATAATGATCAAAAGAGTTCATGAACAGCGCTTTACTTTCATCTACAGCTGATACATAGAAATAAATGAATGAGAAAAGCAAACTTCTTACTTTCTTAAAGGGAAATAAATGTGTGTACTAGCAACAGTTTCATCAGATTAATGAAGGACTCGTGTGTGGAAGTCGCATAGCATCTATACAATCATTTATTTACATAAAACAACAATGAAAACCACAACACACACTCATGAAGTTAAATCTGGTTTAATGGTTCCATTATTAAAAAGAAAGTTACACTTATACCACTGACAACTGTTTTTTTTTCTGAAATGTTCATAATTATATTAAATAATGGAGATTACGTGATACAAGTAAAATGTAGAAAAATATTTATTTATAAAAATGCAATAAATTGTTCCATCTAAGAAATTCATTTTAGCTCAAGTAAACCCTAAATATACTGTTTCACTCAGACATATATCCCAATAGAAATTATAAAAACAATTACAAAAGCACTTTTAACAAACAAATGATATTAAAAAATGCTAAAAAGTGGAAGTGACTCCTGTATAAAAATAATAAAGGGATTCACTCCAGAATCACTTGTTGTTATTGACTGCAGTTATTCAGTTTGTGAATGTGTTATTGAGAGATCACAGACTGATGCTTCACTGCACTCACAACACATTCATATCAGATTGATGTTTCATCTTCTCTTACTGCATACTGGAACCAATCTTCAACAGATGCGTGAGTAACTGTTAAATGGACACAAAAACAATAATTGACATTAACTTGACCTTACATTTGGTTTTAGACGCAATAGTAAATATATCAACGTAAACAATTAGATGTTTCACCTCTTATTCTGTAGCATTTGAAAACCAGCATGGCTGTTGCTATCAGATATGGACAAACTGCCAGCAGAAAAGTGAAAATCTTGAGTCCAGACATCTTCAAATGAGCTTCTGAAACAGGAACAAATGTTATCATGCAGTATATCTGAACAACAACAAACAAAATCACTTGAGATCATTTCTATACCCTCTCACCTCTGACTGAGATCCAGCTCTTTGGAGACTCTCCTCTCTCTGGGTGTTTACAGTAGTAGAAACCCTCATGTGACTTTGAGACTGTAGGGATGATCATCATGTCTCCTGTCGTCTGATGCTGCACCACTGATCCATCTTTATAAAATTCAGTTTGGTTGTTAGGTCGATATAAACAGCCAAGAGCAAGAGTATCTCCTTCAGTCACCGGATGAACAGGACTGTCCAGAATCACGCTAACATCTAAAAAAAACAGAAGAAATTAATGATGATTGCAAATTATAAAATCTTATCAAACTGACCAAGTGAAAATCTCATAGACTTACACTGAATGATGGACCTAAACCATTACATAGAGATTAGAATATAATATGACTATAGTAGGGGACACACTCTGGAAACCATCAGGAAAGCTTCTAACAATTATATACCAACTCTCCAAAAATCACTCTTTAGCATTCAAAAAGCAACATCTGGCAATCACCTACACCAGCAGAGCCATCGCAATAGGGTAGGCAAGGTAGGCAGCTGCCTAGGGCCCCCAGCTGAAGGGGGCCCCCAATGGCCACACGGTCATTTAGGTTGTGTATCTGCCCTCATCAAACAGTATCAACCACTGTAAACAAACCACCACAGTGAGACAGTGCTATCACTTTCTAGTACTGCTCCGTGAGAGGGCCCCCCAAACTAGAGGGATTCCCCCTATGCAACGGCAAATGCTACGAGTGCCCTTATCACTGTATATATACAACTGTCTGATGTGTTTTCACACCTCTGCAAACATAAACCTTGACATTAGTGACCAAACACAATGGTAGATGTGAGCGTTGTTGGGTGAAAAACTTCAACTAATAGTCATGCACAACTTTGTTCTGTTTGCAGAATTTAAGCATAAAATACACACTAGACATCTTCTCGCCCATTCACTGTTGTAGCTACAGTGTTCGAAAACTTCCTTTGAGCGAAATCCTCTTGATGCACGAGTCCAGATTACGATCGCATGAGATTTTTTGCCATGTATAAAGGCCAAAGCTAGAGAAGTGTTGTCACTTACTCTTGACGGCTGTCTTCCCGCGGCTGCGGTCACGGTAAAAACTTTGTCAATTCCAATGCAGTTAGGTCCGAACAAAATAATCCATGAAGTCTGGTTACATTTTTGGTGTACGCAGGCTATCAATTTCTATTGGTGATGTGATTGTGCGAGCTACAGAACGCAAGTGTTGCTAAACCTCTTAATTTTGGATGGTAATTCTTTGACAAAAAAATTATTGTTGTACAATGTTGTTAAAATGTTTTGTTATACACCATTGTAATACCTTTCTTATTGTCTGACTATCCAGGGCCCAGGACAGGAAACAGACAGATCGGCTTACCCATCAGTCTGTTAGCTGCCTTGACATGTCAAGATCACATATATCCCAGCACGTAGAGCCTTTTTACCAGAGTACCAACACATCTCGACTGTGTCTGTTCCTCGAACAAATAAATAAAGAGCACCGTTTACGGCGTCTCTTACAAAATGTATTAACATAAAATTAGAACACAATACATTAACAGATGAAACTCAAATGTTAAAATTCGTCCTTCTTAACATTAGATCGCTTACCAATAAAGAACCTATTATCAATGAAATCATTACTGACCAAAACTTAGATGCACTCTGTTTAACAGAGACCTGGCTTAAAGCAGACTATTACATCAGTTTAAACGAATCCACCCCACAAGACTATTATTATAAACACATTCCTCGTCTAAAAGGGAGAGGGGGTGGTGTAGCTACAATATACAACAAAATATTTAAAGTAAACCATAAATCCGAACTAAAATTTAATTTGTTTGAAATAATACTGTTAAATATGGAAATAACTGATCGTAACAACAAACAGCTTTCGTTCATTTTAGCTACCATATATAGGCCTCCGGGCCACCACACAGATTTTCTTAAAGAAATAGCAGACTTCCTATCTGAGCTTACAGTCACTGTGGATAAAGCTCTGATCGTTGGTGATTTTAATATCCATGTGGATAACCCAAAAGATGCATTAGGACTTGCGTTTATGGATTTACTAAATTCTCTCGGTATTAAACAAAATGTGTCAGGGCCCACGCATACTCGTAAGCACACATTAGACTTAATTCTGTCACTTGGACTCAATATTAATGACATCGAAATATCACCCCAGAGTGATGCCGTTTCAGACCATTGCCTTATGTCATACACTGTACTTCCTAGGATCACTGTCAGGCTCAGTGAACACAGAAGATCCCAGTGCAGATAACAGAAAGTTTTTATTTAAATAATAATGAATGCAAAACTGACAATTGCACGTCTGGGCCACACCGGCTAAGGAGGGGAGCACACACTAGCACTGGGACGATGAACCACACGCGTTCGGGCTCCGGCCAGACAACGAACGGTGGGAGAGAGTATATATGGAGTAATCCACAAAAACACCAGGAGATAAGCGACAACCCGGCAACAGGCACTCGAGGCAGATGGGAGGGAGAGATCCTGCGGCGGGCAGAGAGAGAGAGAGCGTTAGTGGTGCTGAAGGGAGAAGCCGGGCAGCTTCAGGGCTGAAGGACCCTCCTGCTGGACAGCGGCAATGCCGCGGCGAGTGTGCGCTGTTGCAAGCACAAAAGGCAGTCAATAAAGCAGGCAGAAGGAGTATAGTCCGTAACAGATGGATGAGAAACAGATCAGAGAGCCGTCGAGTGAACAAAGTCTCAGCACAACTCCCGGGCAGCAGAGAGCAAAGACTGGGGTAGGAAAGATTAAATCTATAAACTAGAAACAGAGACAGGACAGGACTGGAAACTAGCAAAGCTAGTAAAATGGCGAGTACACACAAAGACGAACTTGCAATAAACAAAAAACACACAGGGATTAAATAGCAAACCGATTGGCCATGAAAATGAACTGCAGGTGAGGGACGCAGGTGAAGGAGATGACACTAATGACACCCGTGACAGAGACGCGCATGTGTGAAACTGACAACACAGAAACACAAACTGAGAAACAAAAATACAGCAGTCAATCAAACCAAAGTCATGACAATCACTCAGTCTACAGCATGCTACAGATTAGCCAGAACAATAATTTCCACCACTAAAGATAGCTTTATTAGCACTCTTCCAGACCTGTCTCAAATGAAACATGTAGCAGATAACCGTGAATATCTGGATATTATAATAGAAAACCTGAACAACGTTTGCTCTAGCACATTGGATGCCGTTGCTCCCATTCGAAAAAAGAGAATCAAAGAAAAAATGCCAGCTCCATGGTATGACCATCATACTGCAGCCCTTAAAAAGTAGCTAGGAAAATAGAAATAAATTACCGAAGCACAAAGTTAGTATGGCGTTTAGCATGGAAAGAGAGTGTTCAACACTACAAACAGACAATAAAAACCGCCAGATCTACCTATCTCAGTACGCTTATTAAAGAAAATCATAACAACCCTCGTTTCCTCTTTAGCACAGTTGCAAAACTTACTAGAAACAAAGAACAAACAGAAACCAATAGTAAACTCCAACACAATAGTAACGAATTCATGAACTTCTTTACTAACAAAATTATGTTTATTAGGGAAAACATAGAAACTATGCAAGAAGCCACCACTCTACCCAATAGTACATTTACCACTAGATTACCATACGCACATTTTGAGTCATTTAAACCTACTACAATATAAGACTTCTCTAAATTAGTAACGTCATCCAAATCATCGTCCTGTATATTAGACCCCGTTCCCACAGAATTACTAAAATAGGTATTTCATTTAGTTTTAGACGCAGTACTAAATATCTTTAACTCATCTCTATAATTAGGATACGTTCCAACAGCTTTCAAACTAGCAGTTATTATTAAAATACCAAACCTTGACCAGGGAGATCTTAATAACTTTAGACCAATCTCAAATCTACCTTTTCTTTCTAAAATATTAGAAAAAGTAGTGGCAAGCCAGCTACACACATTCATAGCGAATAATAGTATGTATGAAAAGTTCCAATCAGGATTCAGGCCCCACCATAGCACAGAGACAGCGCTGCTTAGAGTTACAAATGACCTTCTCCTAACATCCGATCGTGGTGAAATCTCAATCCTTATATTACTAGACCTTAGTGCAGCCTTTGACACAATAGATCACAGAATTTTACTCAATAGACTAGAAAACTATGTTGGCATCAGTGGTCAGGCGTTAGCCTGGTTTAGATTGTATCTAACCAATCGATATCACTTTGTTTATGTAAATGAGGAAGAGTCATATCACTTCCCCGTTAAATATGGCGTACCCTCAGGGATCAGTTCTAGGCCCTATCCTATTCTCGTTATATATGTTACCTCTAGGAGACATTATCAGGAAACATAACATAAGTTTTCACTGTTATGCGGATGATACCCAGCTTTACATCTCGTCACATCCAAGCGAAACCCACCAGTTTGCTAAGCTAACAGACTCCATTAGTGATATTAGGGACTGGATGGCAACATAACTTTCTTATGCTAAACTCCAATAAGACTGAGATACTTATTTTTGAACCAAATCGCTCCAAACATAATATGACAGATTACAAGTTGCCCATAGATGGCTGCACGGTGGTGCCATCTTCCACTGTTAAGAATTTAGGCGTAATGTTCGACCGCAATCTATCTTTCGATAGTCATATCTCCAACATCTGCCGCACAGCATTCTTCCATCTTAGAAATATCTCAAAAATACGCCATATGCTGTCTGCATCAGATGCAGAAAAGCTTATCCATGCTTTTATGACCTCTAGAATAGACTATTGTAACTCGCTACTCGGGGGATGCCATGCAAATCAGGTAAACAAGCTACAGCTGGTTCAAAACGCCGCCACTAGAGTGCTTACTCGATCTAAAAAGTATGACCACATTAGTCCAATTCTGACATCTTTACACTGGCTACCAGTTAAATATCGCATACAATTTAAAATATTACTAATCACCTACAAAGCCTTAAATGGCCTAGCGCCCTCGTATATTAAAGAACTACTATCAGAATACAATCCACCACGTAAACTGCGATCACAAAATTCTGGTCACTTAATTATCCCTAGAATATCAAAAGTGTCTAAAGGTGGTAGATCCTTTCCTACTTAGCCCCTAAGCTCTGCAATGATTTTACCAAATAATGTTCGAGTATCAGACACAGTCAATCAATTTAAATCTAAACTTAAGACATTCTTCTTTAACAAAGCATTCACATAGAATGTCCAGTAAATGTACTTTTCCCGCAGTAGTTATTTTGTCTAGAACAAAGCACTCACATACCTCATATGGGTAATATGCTATTGCCGCAATAGTTAGCCTGTCTGGAACCAAGCTGGCTTAAACAAATATAATGTATGACACTTGCATTACATGCGAACGGCCCCTACGCTAATAGAATTCTGTTATTCTCTCCCTGTCTCGTCCTCGACCCCGAGGGCAATGAGACAAACAGACCCAGTTCCTGTTGCTGTGAAGGTCATCACACCACTGATCTACTGGCTCCTTCTAGGAGTTTTTCCCACCGGGTTTTTCTCCTAGGGGTTTTTTCGTCCCCGGGAGAGTCAGCCAACTTTAGCTTAACTTAGCACTTTACTGTATACGTTACATTATTAATACGCTCGCTTGTACGGTTTATCCTTACCCGCTATATTCTACTTCTTATATTATCTATTGATTTTCTGTGTTCTCCCCTACATCTACTCATGTAAAGCTGCTTTGCAACAATTAACAATTGTGAAAAGCGCTATATAAATAAAATTGAATTGAAAATTGAATTGAATTCTTTTAATTCAACATAAATTGTATAGCTCAAGATTAAAACACTGTTCTTAAGAATGATAATAATAATATGAATAATTATACATTTTTTACCTTGGTTTTGCCTTGTTGACAAAAATAAAAATTAATCAAATTGTGTCATTACCATCAACAATTCCTCATTGAAGACATGTCTCCATCACCATGATTTTATGCGCATTATGAAGTAACGCAACAAAAACGAGCCAAATTTTGATTAAAAAGTACTTATAGTTAGTAAAATGTCTAAAGTGGACTATCGAAATAAAGTGTAACCAGAAATCCGGCTGTCCTTTACAACACTTTAGTGGCCATTTTGTGTATTGTACAACAGAGTAATTCATGACTTTTAAAATGCTCCAGAATACATAAAATTCCATCAAAATTTTAAGGGAGGGAGGACTTGAGACCTCACTTAACTCTTTTGCCTAAGACCCACAAATATCTTGTAACGGCCGTGGACACCAGCATTTATATAAAAAAATGTCTAAATCTAAAGCACCAATTGAAATTACTCCACTTGCTACACTTGTTCTTAATTTTAAACTCACTGTGTACTGAGATATTAACAGGATGACGATTCTCTCCCGATTCAGACTGACACCAGTACACTCCAGTATCATATGTGAAGAGAGAACTGATTAAACATGTAGATGTTATTCCTGTAGATCTCCTGAGTGATAATGAACAAGTTCCCACTGCGTATTTTGTGTATCTTCTCAATGTCCATCCAGCAGATTTACTGTGATCCTCACAGCTCAGAAAGAGAGATTCAGATGAGAAGTGTTGAGATCTGTTGGGTCTGATGATCAGAGAGACTGAAGGAGAAACACCTGACACCTCTTTATAAGAGATAAATGAATAAATGAGATACTTACAAATTGTAAGTGAATAATGTTGTTTAGTTGTGTGTGATGAACTCACCAGTAATCCACAGTGGCTTTCTGATACTGTACTCTGTGTGATAGACTGGATCTCCTCTCTCTGCTCTGCACATATAAACTCCTGTGTGCTTCACAGTCACTGAACTCACTGTGTAGTTGCCTTTAGATCCTCGAATGCTGTCTGACAGGAGCTGATAGTCATTGTGATCTTTATTCACTGTAAAAGTCAACGTGTGCTACACATTATGTTTTCACAATGGAATATTGGAAGGAGAAAAATAAATTGAGATAATATTTGGAAATGTTGCCATAAACTACATTTGGAACTTTGACACAATCAAATTTGGACAGTTTCTGCACTGTCCCTTGCACGAGGGCACCCTCAGGCTTCCTCTATGAATAAACAGACTATTGGAAATGTCAGTAAAACAACATCAATGGCAAATATCGCTCTGTTTGGACTAAAATAGAATAAATATTACCCCTCTCTTTAGAAATTTGAAGTAAAAATATAAAATGAATCAATATTTTTCCAAACATGCACGCCTTTGAACCAAAAGCCCCAAGGCTAGTTTTAAAAGTTGTTCAGGCATGAATGTGTGTGTTTAATGTTTAAATATGCAGTTGGTTAATAAAGATGGTGTCTTTAATTAACTTTCATTTCTTATACTTAATCTTTTTTGTGCATTACATGATTTTGCTTTGAGTGGATCTTCGCCTCAATGTCATGCACTAAAATCCTTTAGAAATCTGTCTCAAAGAGTTCACATCTACCTCCAAGACAACCACCCCACTGTGCAGAGACAGAAGATTCAAACCTTACGAAGATTACTTCTTGTTTCTCGTCTCCCCCTCTTCACATTTTCTCAGCTAAGAGCACCTTAAAGCAACACTATGTGGTTTCAATGTAAATATGACTTACAGCTTCCCCATGTGGTTGAAAAGCGCAACAGTGCCTGGTATCAGACACTCTTCTGCAGGCAGGGGGAGGGGCAGGCAGGGGGAGGGGCTGTGTGCTTTACCCTCCACCGCCACTTTCAGAGTGTGCTTGTAGCAGCTAGGAGGCTGCTCAGGTTGCAGCAACAGTACAATTTGTCCAGTTAAAAGTTGTTCTATCATTGAAATAATTTTAGAGACATTATTTAAAGGTAAAAAAACTACATAGTGTTGCTTTAAATGTATATGAAATGGAACATTCTACAAGCACAAAGAATCGGAATCTGGTCTTGTTTGATATCATTTGAAATGTCTCAGTGCAAGTAGTACAATGCTCTCAGTCATATGACAACAAACAAATGCGTCCACAGTTTTACGTCATCGATCAACGACGGCCGGGGCGAACACATGCTAAAGCGAAGGCTAGCAAACCGAAACAACATCTACCGTTCATTTTAATCATGACTTGTCTTGAGCATAAAAGAAGAAAAAACGAAGGAGACAAGTACCTGGCATTTGTATTTCCAGCGCGATTCCTCTCCAGGCTGCTTAATTTTTGATCCTATCATGGTACAGTGGCGATGACACGTTGTACAAACACTCTTTATCTTACCATAACTCCACAAGTTTTTCCTCCTGACACTGCCAGAATTTTGTCGGAGGATAATTTTGATCGCAACGTCTTTAATCGGCTGTCTGTGAACATGTCAAACTAGCGATCAAAGAAGGCAGATTTCAGCCTCACAGTGTGCACCGGCCTTTTCAAGAAAGGAGTATGTCCCTCATTTGTTCCAATCCATTCCAATAAAATTCTTTCAGGTCACTTTGCAATGTCAGTCTATGTATATATGTTGTTTTAATTGATATCATTGAATTCTACAGTGATAATGTTTTAGAGCGTTTTGGGTCTTATACTTGAACAATGACTTTATGTCTCGAATGTAGTTGCTTTGAGCATTCTCAACAAGCATGTGTATGACGAAGAACACAGAAAAGGCGAATAACATCAAAGTAGCACGAGAGCGATTCGAAAGCAGACTCTTCATGGTTTCTTGAATCACTCTCGTGGTACTTTGATGTCTGTTGTTTTTTACGTCGCCGCATGAACTCAAACAAACCTAATGACTGGGATACATGTTGGATGACGTCTACAAACAATGCGTGCAAATTCCCCCACCACCATCACAACAATAAAACTCATCAGACTTATGTGATTTAGACAAGTCATCCCACCAAGTTCAGAAAATACGAAAATCCATATTTTGTTTGTTTGTTGTCATATGACTGAGACCATTGTACCACTTGCATTTCAATTTCAAATGTTATCAAACAAGACCAGATTTAGATTCTTTGTGCATGTAGAATGTAACATTTCAAGGATGAGTTTTGGGGTCCTCTGAGCTTAGAGGTAGGGAGGAGGGGGAGAGAGAGACATGACTGCCTGAAGATGTGATGTTTGAAAACCAAATTTGGGCTCTGTGGGATGTCCACTGTAATCTATAGAAAGTTATTTACCCACTGGACACCCATGCTGTGCTATTTAGGGAGGGGTTACTGGCTAAGCCGGCTTTCCACTGTACATGACATTTGGACACGATTGTCGAAGTTTGCCCCTTAGTGGTAGTCATAATGAAGTTTTAGTTTAATCATAACATGGGAGAGAAGCTCATTCCAGTGCAAGAGGCTTCATTCAAATTTTTACTATAGTGGAATAAATAAATGAATGCTAATGAATGAAACAATAATACATATACTGTATGACAAAGACTGTTAATATTTTTGGGAGAGAACATATGGAGACAATATTAAAATAAGAACGTATACATATTAAATTAATAATGTATTACTGAACAGTAATCAATAGTTTTTTAAAATGATTCAAATGAATGAGAATACAAAAACACATCACTTCTGGTCAGCGTATTGCAAGCGGTGTAGTCGCACAAGCAAAAAAAAATTACGGATCAAACTGTCAAAATGCATACGAAATTATGGATCCGCAGACGGACGGCACCTCACGCAGCCCCTTTGCGACTCTCCATAGGGAATTACTGATTTCCTGTTTATCGGCAGTCATTTGTCGTGTGCAGTGGAAAGGCGACTTTACACTGATAATAAAAATTTTGTCTAAGCTGATCCTTGACATTTGTTTAATAGCACCAGCTAATGATTTTATGGGAAGAATGAGATTTTACCTGTGGAGTGACTCTGAACAGTGAACCAGCTGAATCTCCAGCCTGTAGATGAATTAATAACCTCACACATCAGAGTCACTGAATCTCCTTCAGTCAACCACTGCTGTGGAGAAACCCTTAAAACTGTCTGTGGTTTACCTGAAAGTGATCAATCTCTCATGAATAACATGTTACACTTCATCTCTTCACACTAATAATGATGAACAAACATATAAACTCACCTGATGATACAGTCAGTGTAACAGCATCACTCATCTCAGTGTTTTGTTCACGTATCTTTCCTCTACAAGTGTATTTACCACTGTCAGTGTGTTGAATGTTGTTGATTTTACACTCTTGTGTGTTGCATTGTGTTATTATATTGCTGGTTTTTGTCTTCTTTACAGTCCAGCTGTATGTCCACTCAGTGTCTCCTGTATCCTGTATGTCACATCTCAGAGTAACAGTTTCTCCTCTTAACAGCTGTGTGTCGGGATCAACACTCACTACAGGTTTAGGACTCTCTGTATAAACACAATGTACAAATTTTATTTAAATATTTGACTTGTTATTACAAATTGTTTACATGTATTAGCCCTTAATCAAAAGCGGCATATTTAATTTGATGTAAATCATTTGTAAATGAAAGATAAAATGCAGCCTAGGTTCATTGTTTGTATTTCTTGGTGGTTAATGATCAGCTAAAACACAGACAAAAAGTACACTAGCCTTTGAAACACAGGCATAGCTTGACATTAATCATAAATTCATATGCAGTGAACAGTAAATTAGGTTATTAACTGATACAATCTCTTGAGGTAAAATTGACTCCACTGAAGGCTGAACAGCCAGGTGTTGTTCTAAAAAATGACAGTTTGAGGCACTTTGGAAGCGCTTATTTGCTTATAAGAATCAGATTTTGCAGATAATTAGTTTAGGCATATTGTGGTGGTAAGGGTGTTATAAATAGTAATCGCCATCCTATATTAACTTTTATGTTGTTTAGTAGTAGAGAAAGGATGGTCTGGTTGGTAGATAAAGCGTTTGTCCCGCCTCTCCTTAACCATGATTTGACAGCTGGAGAAAAGTGACTTTACAGAGCACACGTTTGGATAAATACACATATTATTACCAGATGAACAAGTGTTTTACGCAGTATCTTAATAAGTAACATTTTAAAAATATTATGAAAAGCTATATTAATATGTATATTTGTTGTGCAATATAATTTACTTATTAAAAATCATTTTAGCCAATGGGGGCTGGTAAACTCCGCTTTGAAAACTTGCTTTGAAAACTTTGAACGTTTTACACCCGTTTACACTTGTACTTAGCATTGTCTGCTTGTAATTGGATTTACCAAAATGCATCCTACTACCAGCTGTAAATAGCAACCTATACTTAACAAAAGTATAGGTAGTATGGGGGGTAGTATGGAATCACTAATAGTGCGATCACCCCGTCCCTGGCCAAGTGGCTCCTTTAATGGGGCCCGATCCGTTATGAGTCCTCTGCTTAGGCATGATGCTTTCGGATCAGGCCTTGTATGCACTGATTCCTGCAGCACCACTCAGGTGCGAACTATGGGCACAGGGGTTAGCTCCCCCTGTGCCGTTAAACCTCTGCTACAAAACTAGAAAGAAAGCCTCGAAACAATCGGACTACCCAACGTCTACCACTGCATGGACCAAGACTACGAATTAGTGAATCCGAACTGACTATCCTTGAAGTGAACATCAGAGGGCTACGGTCCAATATTGGGGATCTTGCTAACTATTGCTCAGTGAAGAAACCCTCCATAGTCATCATAGTGGAGACCTTTCTTGACTCCACCACTCCAGATGGGGCCGACTCCATCCAGATTCCTGGCTACTCACTCAATTGTCGCAGAGACCGCACTGAAAAATACGGTGGTGGTATAGCAGTTTACTGTCTAGAAGGAATATCCATCAATCACAATCCAGCTAGAGACCCGGATGACTTTGAGCTCATGTGGTTTACTGTTACTCTGAAAATTAGGACACTCCTGATAGGTGCGATATACCGCCCCCCAAGTGCCTCCTGTGATATCTTGGATTACCTTGACAAGAGCACATTCTCAGTGATGGACGAATATAGAGCACAGTTTGTAATGCTCATAGGTGACTTTAATGTACACCACCATGAGTGGCTGGGCAGTAACAAAACAGACACTGCTGGACGGCGAGCTTTACAACTTGCCAACTGTCTGGGACTAGAACAGATGGTCATGGAGCCAACTAGAGGAGAAAATATTCTAGATCTAGTTCTCTCAGACACACCAGCAACCACTACCACCTTAGCACAAATCGGATCCTCTGACCATAACCCTGTTCTAATACAGCTGCAAATCCCAGTCTTCAGAGATAAGCCATATAAGAGAACAGTATGGAGTTACGATAAGGCTCACTTCTGGGAAATGAGAGGCTACCTTACTAACATTAACTGGCCCAGTATTCTCAAGGATGAAGATCATGAAATCATCTGCACAAACTTTACCTCCATACTACGAGATGCCATGGCATTATATATTCCCAATAAGACCATCACTAAAAAGCCTGGGGATAAAGCCTGGTTCAACGCAGAGTGCAGAAGATTAGCCTTGAGAAAACGTAAGCTTTATCACAACATACGGACCTCTGATGACCCGGCTAAGAAACGGAAGTTCCTCAAGGCAAGAGCAGCATTCAAACAAGCTGAAAAGAGGGCAAAAAGGGAGTATTACACTAAATTGAGGAATGATCTTGCAGATAACTCAATAAGCTCAAAAAAATGGTGGGGCATAGTAAATTCACTTTCAGGCAGAAGTGGTTTCACAGACATCCCTGTCATAGAACACCGGGGTACTACCCACATCAGTGCCAGTGCAAAGGCTAACATCTTCTGCCAAACCTTTGCAGAGAAGTGTACTCTGCTTAATGTATCTGCTCAATCGATGCCTCAGCACCTGCAACCAACATCCTCTTTTGCCTATGTGCACTTCAAACCCAAAGACATTAGGAACATTCTTCGCCACCTTGATACAGCAAAGGCAACGGGACCCGATGAAATACCAACAAAAGTTCTTAGAGAATGTGCAGCAGAATTGGCTAGTCCCCTCAGTCGTCTCTTTCAAATTCTCTTCTCACATGGTGTGTTCCCCAAACAATGGAAAAACGGCAGAGTGATACCAGTACATAAAAGAGACTCTAAATCAGATCCAACAAATTATCGTCCCATATCCCTCCTCTCAGTCCTTAGCAAAGTGATGGAATCTTCAGTTCACAAACAGCTCCAGGGCTACCTTTTCCATCATAAATTAATTTCTGATAAACAGTATGGATTTAAACCGAACCACTGCACAGCAGATCTTCTTACAGTTCTGTCACAGACGTGGAACAACATCTTAGACAAAGGAGGGGAGGTGTACATTGTTGTACTAGACATTAAAGGAGCGTTCGACCAGGTTTGGCACTACGGCCATCTGGATAAGCTTTCTGCTAAAGGCATAACTGGGCCATTACATTCATGGCTACAGAATTACCTGGAAGGAAGGTCCATCCAAGTCGTGCTCTCTGGTCAGTCCTCATCACCTCAACCAATCAATGCCTCGGTGCCCCAGGGATCTATTCTTGGCCCGCTATTATTCTCCATCTTCATAGATGATGTTGTGGAACAGTGCAACAACAGCATTTTTCTTTATGCAGATGATTCCACCATCTACGCCCCAGTAATGACAGCTAATGGTCCCAATGTGGCAGCATCTCTAAATAAAGACTTGGAGAACATTCGGAGGTGGGCTGTTACCTGGAAGGTCACGTTCGAGCCTAGCAAATGCAAAGCTATGGTTTTGTCGAGAAAGAGGCCTCCATTCTGCCCGGACCTTTTCTTTGGGGCAACCAGAATTGACCTTGTTGAGCAGTTGAATATTCTGGGTCTATGTATCGAAAAAAAGTTGCTATGGACTAATCACCTGTCAAACATCTGCAAGCGTGCTGGACAGCGTCTTGGAGCTCTGCGCAGGTTGGCCAATAAGCTGGATGTCAAAGGTAGGGCCAATGTCTACAAAGCACAAGTCAGGAGTACCATGGAGTACTCATGCCTTGCATGGATGAACGCATCACAGACCACCCTTGGGCAGCTTGATAACATCCAGATAAAGGCTCTGAAAATCATTGGGGAAGATGAGGACTCCGCCCAAAGGAAATATGCAATCAGCCAGCTCAGCCATCGTAGAACTGTGGCAGCAATAACTGTGCTTTTTAAAATGCACACTGAAAACTGCCCAGAGGATCTTAAAGCATTGCTACCTCCTCCTGATCTCCTCTGCCGAACCACTCGAAGAGCACGACCAAGTCACGCTCTAAAACTCCCCAAGTCCAACACCAAATGCCTGGGGAGGAGCTTTCTTCATTTGGCTGTAACAACTTGGAACTGCCTCCCTTGTACTGTAGTAGGTGAAATCACCTCAAAGAATGTTCAGGCCTTTAAGAAGAGACTAAATAAACACCTCCTTAGAATAAAAACTGTAACTTCCTGATGCATTATATCACTTATCCTAAATATTCAGTCCTGAGTAGCTGCAGATCATGATAGGCTCTCGGTACTTGAACTGTTAAAGCCTGTATCTGCTTAAGCACGAATAAAATAAATAAATAAATAAAAACTATTACAGTAGGTTTAACACCAAGACCGCCACTGTGTAAAATTTACCCATGGCTTTTTTCAAATGTACATAACGGTTTCAATAAAAAATCTAAGTCTCCAAATCATTAAATTTTACCAAAATTATGTTATTTACAATCCCATGTTGTTAAACATTTGTTAAGATAAAACCAGATTATAAAGCGGGGCATTTATAGGGTACAACAGGGCTAAAGGAGCACTGGGTAAAATATGTTTTTCATTCTATTTTCTTGTAAACCACTAGATGTCAATAAAACGCCAAATTAAGCGCATTTCTGAATATTTAGTTTTCCTTTGCACCTGAAAGTTTAGACAATTTGTAAACTGGTAAGATGATCTACAATCTTAGATTGGTTACATTTTTTGTAGCTTTTTTTTTATTAAAAAGTGAGAGATCTGATTCCTATCATTAAATGTCCATAGACTAGTGCATGTAATTTAAGCAGGTAAGCATTTTTTTAACTCCTGTTTTAGTTTTCACCAACAGTGTTTCAAAACAGTTAAAAGTTGCCTTTGTTTGTGTTCTGCAATAAATAAAAAAGCCAACCCCTGGAAATGTTCTAAAATAGGCTGCATTCACTTACATGGTGAGTGGATGGAGGGAGGAAGAACCCAATTTCAGCAATCATTAGCCAGCGACAGCATCAAACTAATATTAAACAACCAATATTTATTTAATTCGTATCTTATTCCCATAAAACTGTTTAAAAACATTCTGGGCTAGATTTAAATGTGCAGCCATTGTGTAACCTTTAGAAGGTTCTCTTGACAGAAATGCAATATAATATACACAACTATATTATCAGTGGTGTAAAAACCCTTACATAATGAACTGTACTGTTTTCATTACTTTAGAATGAGACGTCTTTATCTACATACATCACGAGTCCCCTTGATTTTAGATTGATAAGGATTTCCTACAGATCAAAGACCTGTAGTAGATAAAAGAGCTGTGCATAATATCACCTTTGCGATTCACAATTGATATCGGACAAGTATTTTTAGTGTGTGTCGCGATTTATCGTTACTTCCCTACTTGTTGGCGATTTTAGGTATACAGCAACATAATTCATTATGACCGTACACAACATTGAACAGACAACATTGTTTTTAAGCTCAGATTAAATATGGCGTCTACCATGATTGAGATCTATCGCATCTTAAATTTCATGTTGTCTCTCACCTTTAACATTTATCCACAGTCCATCACTGTAGTCTGTGTAATAGTCTGGTTTTCCTCTTCCAGCTCTACACCAGTACTGACCTCCATCTGAAACTTTAACACTGTGGATTGTGTAAGAGTTTGTTTCTGTTGTCGTCTTCTCAGTGTTTTGTGTGTGTTTGTACCAGTAAAACTTCCATCCAGTAGACCAATGATCAATGTCACACTTCAGAGTCACTGTGTTACCTGTCAGTTCAGATCCTTCAGTATCTGATGTGAGTTTAGTTTTTGGTTTTGATCCTACAGGGGAATAAAACACATTTAGATCCTGAAGAATCTTCTCTTTGAGTCTTCATCACAGTCATTACTGACCTTTTACAGAGAGAGTCACATGATCACTGTCCTGTGAGGATGAGGGTCGTCCATCTCTCTCTCCTCTACACCAGAACTCATCCTGATCTGATGGTGAGCTGATGGTGTAGATGTTTCCCTCAAACACTGCAGTCCCAGTTCTGCCTTTATACCACAGATATCTCCAGTTACTGTACTGATCCTCTATCTCACACTTCAGAGTGACTGTCTCTCCAGTGAACACAGATCTGTCTGGTGTTACTCTCACTGTAGCTTTGGGTAAAGCTGTAAAGATAATGAAATATTTAATTAGGGCACAGTACACAATGTAGGCAGCAGACTCAGTGTTGGGTGTCAAAGTCAAAAGCCAACGTTGTCACTACAACATTAACAGTTAAATGATTTGTGCATATTCTGGACGTACTGCACATTTAAGAACAATAGATTTACACTGTATATACAAATACACTGAAAATTAAAAGAAACAATAACAATAGAGTAGTGTCTTGTTATTTATTATAAAATAAAAAGTTCCAGTCTTGGATGCTGATTGGTCTACAGTTGTTGTAAATTGGTGTGCTTTATATTTGGCTTATGTAGTAAGTGTTTAGCAAAAGTGTCATTGTATGTTGTCATATATAAATATATTTATGTCTGAAACGGTTGGCAGACACATTTGTGGACAAAAACATTGGCAACCTTGATATGAGTAAAGAAAGATGTGAAAATAAATTTACAATGTTTCTCCTTTTAAACTTTAATTTAAAATAATCACAAAAATTATATGTTTTATTGAAGAAAAGCAGTTGAAATGGGGGGGGGGGGTTTACATTATTAAATAAATGTATTTCTCTAATACACACTGGACACAATTTTGGCTCCTCCAGGAGAATAAATATGAAGTAACAAATCCAAAGTCCCTTTAATCAGTCATCACAGTGGATAAAACCAAAGACTATGGTTGAGAGGCCTCATTTATAAAGTGTGCGTACGCGTATTTGATCGTAAAGTGTGTGTAGGCCTTCGCAAAAATCCAAGGCATTTATAAAAAATGTCTTTGATGTTGAAAAGTGCTTAGAGGGTCTGAGCAGACGTACGCACTTTTGCTTGTCCAATTGCTGCAGGTTTTTGAAAGTAAAAACCATTTTGGTGCTTTTTTATGTCAATGACATTAATTGGACATCGTTTAAAGGTGGATAACTGAAACTGTTCAGCTGCGCACAAGTTCAAGATCTTTTGCGATTTGTAGATTTCACATCTGAAAGAAACGTTGTATGTGTGTTTTCTGTGCATACGTTCGTTTTATGAATCACACATTTTTGAGAAATGATTGTGAAATCAAATTTAGGATGCTTTCTATGCAGCATTTTATAAATGAGGGCCCTGGTGTTCAGCAAAGATTGTTGAGCGTCACAAAATAGAAAGTGGCTTTAAGGAAATGGTTAAAACCATAGAAACATCTATTTCCACCATCAGGGCTAAAACGAAGATATAATTGACTGGAGTTGCAAATCTGCCTGAAAGAGGACGGGTGTCTATGTTGTCTTAATGCTAGCAAGGAGAATCATTTTAATGGAAAAAGACTCTCCAAGGATCATAGATAGAGAACTTCAGAAATCAGTTGAATCTTGGGATTGGAAAGCTCAAAAAAGGGAAAATAGCACTACACTGCAAGTTGACACTGTTAAAGAAACAAATCCTCGACTCACATGCAAAAACAAACTCCAGCATATTCATTTGGCATATTGGAAGTTTAAACAGGACTGAGTTCTGCGGCCATATGAAACTAAAAAGGGAATGGCTTTGGTGCACACAGGGAATAAAAAGTGCTCCATGTCTATAGTTACCTCCGGATCGTTATTGTTGTAAATCTAATTTTATTGGACATTGTATTCAGATAAGTAAAAACCTGACCCTCCTATAGAAATCTTATAATGGGTCATGGTTAAATCTTAAACAAATCGTACAATTTTGGGGAAATCAAATCCCTTTAAAAGGCTTTTAACCTCACTCACCTCCAATGGATGTATTCGACACATAATCTGTGTATCCAGTAGTGGTGGGAGGCATAGAAGGGATGGGAGGCATAGAAGGGATGGTAGGCATAGAAGGGGTGGTAGGCATAGAAGTGGTGGGAGGCTTAGAAGGGGTGGTAGGCGTAGAAGGGGTGGTAGGCATAGAAGGGGTGGTAGGCATAGAAGTGGTGGGAGGCATAGAAGGGGTGGTAGGCATAGAAGTGGTGGGAGGCATAGAAGGGGTGGTAGGCATAGTAGGGGTGGTAGGCATAGAAGTGGTGGGAGTCATAGAAGTGGTGGGAGGCATAGTAGTGGTGGGAGGCATAGAAGGGGTGGTAGGCATAGAAGGGGTGGTAGGCATAGAAGGGGTGGTAGGCATAGAAGTGGTGGGAGGCAAATAAGTGGTAGTAGGCATAGAAGGGGTGGTAGGCATAGAAGGGGTGGGAGGCATAGAAGTGATGGGAGGCATAGAAGTGGTGGGAAGCATAGACGGGGTGGTAGGTATAGAAGTGGTGGGAGGCACAGAAGGGGTGGTAGGCATAGAAGTGGTGGGAGGCATAGAAGGGGTGGTAGGCATAGAAGGGGTGGTAGGCGTAGAAGTGGTGGGAGTCATAGAAGTGGTGGGAGGCATAGAAGTGGTGGGAGGCATAGAAGGGGTGGTAGGCGTAGAAGTGGTGGGAGTCATAGAAGTGGTGGGAGTCATAAAAGTGGTGGGAGGCATAGAAGGGGTGGTAGGCATAGAAGGGGTGGTGGGAGTCATAGAAGTGGTGGGAGGCATAGCAGGGGTGGGAGGCATAGCAGGGGTGGGAGGCATAGAAGTGGTGGGAGGCATAGTCCATCTCCACGCTTCATGTCATGCAAAACATATATTTAATATATTAAATATATTTATGCAACAATTTCATAATTGTTAAACATCATAACTGTTTAAACTGATTTCCCATTTAATTCAAGGAATTTAATATACATCAGAATAAATTTATAAATGATTTACACAGATATTTACTCAAGCTTGCTTATTGTAAGTTTATTATTGTAAGTTTAATTTATTATTACTAAAAAAGTGATAAAATTATTACTGCAGAAAGTGAATGCAATTCAATGTGGAAGTAATCCAAGTATTTAGAATACGTTACTCAGATTGAGTAACGTAACGGAATGAGTTACAGATAACATTTTTGGGCATGTATTCTGTAACAAAATACATTTTAAAAGTATCCTTCCCAACACTGCGCACGCGCACGCACACACACACACACACACACACACACACACACACACACACACACACACACACACACACACACATTCTGGTTTCCATGTTTTGTGGGGACATTCCATAGACATAATGCATTTTATACTGTACAAACTGTCTATTCTATTCCCCTTACCTACCCCATTCCCTAACCCCACCTTCACAGAAACCCTTCTCCTACTTCGCATTTTCAAGAAACATCATTTTGTTTGATTTATAAGCTTGTTTCCTCAAGGTCACAAAAACACTGGTATTCCTATCTTTGTGGGGACAATTGGTCCCCACAACGTGATAATTACCAGGTACACACACACACACACACATTCAGTCAAATTTCTGTGGCATATTGTAAAAACACATTTCCAACGATCCTATAAATTCTAAATGGACGAATGAACTGAAGTTAAAAAGAGAAATTAAAATCTCTTTAAAAGGATTTTAACCTCACTCACCTCCAATGGATGTATTCAACACATCATCTGTGTATACTGTAGTGGAAGGCATAGAAGTGCTGGGAGGCATATGAGGGCTGGGAGGTATAGAAGGAGTGGGAGACATAGTCCATCTCCATGCTTCATGTCATGCAAAACATATATTTAATATATTAAACATATTTATGCAACAATTTCATAATTGTTAAAAATCAAAACTGTTTAAACTGATTTCCCATTTAATTCAAGGAATTTAATATGCATCAGAATAAATGTATGAATGATTTTCACAGACATTTAATCATGCATGCTTATTGTAAGTTTACTATTGTAAGTTTAGTGTATTACTACTGTTTTTATCTAAATTTAGTTGGCGAGTTTGTAGCAGAATGTGAATATGTAAAAAATGAATTGAAATGAATCACCTTCCTTTTCTTCAGAGTGGATGTTTGAAATCAGCACTGTTAAAAACAAAGAGAAAAAAATATTACAGTTAAACATGAAGCTGAACCATCTCTATAGCCCCTTTCACACAGACATTCCGTAAAATACACGGGAAAATACATCCTGGATTTTTCCGGAATCGTTACATTTTTTGTTCATTCACACTGCCATGATTACCCGGCATCTGATGGTCCCAGAAAGACACGTGACCTGTTGAAAGTCCCGCCCTCTCTTCTACGCAGCGTCTGAAGTTTACATATTAAATATTATTTCTCTCTCCAGAAACAACTCGCATGCATTTTTGTTTATGATACGACAATAAAGGAGCACGTGAACGCACAGTTCTATGCTGGGGAATTATCTCAGCTTCTGAGTGGATATTTGACAAGCTCCCTGATCTCTGCTTTAATACAGTTTTCAGACATTTCATGATTGTTTATATGCATTTAAAACCCGCATTTTGAGGAGCTGAACGATATATCTTGGTGGGATGACGCGCGGGTATTTTCGTTTATTATAGCTCAAATGAGCATGTGATGCGATATTCTTTTATGCTGCTGAATGATCTCCGTTTCAACGCAGTAAGTGACGAGTTAACTTACCTGATATCTGCTTCAGTCCAGTTTGCTGACATTTCTCGTAGTGAATGTTGTAAATCCCTCATTTTAAAGAGTTGAACCAACTTCATGTTGCCATGACACGCGCGTTCTCCCTACGGCAAATGTGTCATTGTTTATGTGTCTCATTTATCATTTCCTGATAACTGCTTCAATCTAGTTTGCAACATTTCTCGTGGTGAATTTTTATATGCATGTTATCTCTCATTGTAAGGAGCTGAACCATAACTTGTGTTGTGACGACACGCCCATTACGGCATTCTTCCGGCTTCTTGTTCACACAGAGGGTTTTCCGTGTATCTGACTAGTTCCTCTTTCCGGCAACGATCCCAGAAGATTAACGGGACAAGTTTGTGTTCACACAGATGCTTGTCTGGCAATTTTACGGGTATTTTCTGGGACCAAAGGTCTGTGTGAATGGGGTTTATGTAAAATACATCATTTTATAGATCCTCTTGTTTTTGCACACTAACTTTCAAAAGTTTAGAGTCACTTGACTGAAATGTTTCTCATGATAAAAAAAACTTTTGAATGTGTATGTGTAAATGTCTTAAAACTTAGTTTTAGACCAAATATAATTCTGCCAACATTTAATTATTTATATTTATACAACATTCTATTTATATAACATTAATATTTTCATTACAAGAATAAGATCAATAATTTTTTTTGAAATGGTTGACTTTCATCAAATAATGATGAACCAGCCAGCATCCAATATGACTCTAGAATAGATGTGAACTATGTAATATTGTTTTAAAGAACCTCAAGGTAAAACCTCAGAAAGCTCAGAAAGTTATGAGATACTAAGAGTACATTAAAAAAATCAAAGCAAAGTGTAGAAAAGCTAAAATATCTTTATATAATTACATTTGTGTTATTTCAAAGTTTTTATGAGTGTATAATTATTGTAAAATATGTTAAAAACATAAAAATACCCACATTTATTGAATGTATTGTATATATAAATAATATCAGCTTTAAAATAGACATAAAGTTTTGAGTATGCCTTAAATCATGTTTGCTTATATAAGTCTGCAGTCATATCAGTCTATTGCAGAAATCTGTTTTATTGTACACAGATATGAATACATCAGACTGAATATCCTCACACAATTCAAAGAAACAGTATTTATTACATTTTCTTTGTCTTTTTTGCAAAGATGTATGTTAACTTTTCTTATAACATGGGTACTAAGAGGTTGACAGTTTTGCAGTACAGGCCAAACATTCAAAGCGGAAGTATAAACAACCAAAAGTAGTGGAGACCGTTTCAATCCGCTGCACTACACATGTGTCTGTCCAGTATAAATCAGTAATCAATTCACACAAGTGCGGCTCTGTCCCACACATGCAGAGCTGTGTCAGACACACTGTAAAAAATTCTGTGCTGCCTGATTTTTTTGTTGTTGTTGTTAAATCAACTCAGATTTACAAGTAATTTCAACTTACTATTATTTTTCTTGACAAGACATGAATTGTTACAAATTGAAGTTGACTAATTTCAAATATATTTCATAAGTTATAACAACTCATCTAGTCAAGATAAACAGTAGTAAGTTGATTAAAATGAATAAACAAATAATTTAAGGCAGCAAATAGTTTTTTACAGTGCAGGTACTCCAAGGTACATTAATTCATTGGTGACATGGAACACTTAAAAAAAAAGCTCAGTACAACACTTTTCCTCCTCTTTAGTGTGAACATTACACAAAATCTCAAACAGATTTTTCTATCACACCAGACAAAAGTTTCGGTTCAACTGTTCTGGATTCAGAACAGCACACTGGATTCAAGACAACAGTCTGAGCATCACATTATAATAAAGAATAATAAATACAGAACACACATACACTGACTTCTCTGTCTACACTATCTAAGTTACAAAAGTTTTTCTTTTTTTGTCACTAGGATGGTACCTTTCAAAGAAGTTCTAATATGGGCTTTGAAGTAGGTTTGTCCCCAAATCATTTTTACTGACATGACTCAATAAAATGTTTCTCTGTTAGATCAATTTTGACCGTAATTTTTTATTCTGCACTTAGAGCAAAATGTCCTTGTATACCGGTGCACCTTAAAAGAGAGAGAGTATATCAAAGTCGGTTTTGACGGTAGAGGAACGAAAAATGTCCCATGCAGAGTTCTAGTGCAGCATGGGGAAAAAGTGAAAACACGAAATAGAGTTTAATTTATATGGACTCTGAATGAGCCAAGTGGGAAGGATTTGAGAATGCAGAAGCGTCTGACAAGTGAACAGACATATGCGCTAAATTAAAGAAAAAAGTGAGTGGGTCCGATATCATTGGCCTGAAAAAGTGTGTGGGTCTTGTCCCACCCACATACATTGGTTCTGACGCCCATGAGTTCTAATATGTACCATGCACCAGCGTGTGCACCTTTTAGGTACACTTACAGTACTACTATTTCACATAAACATTATTCACTCATATATCATGAGGTAACGATTTAAACTCAGAGAGAAGCATGAAAAGATTTGGTAAAAATACATGAGCAGTAAATGACTTGATCCTGTAGACAATGTGACAGTAATTGATGTGTAGTCAAATCCATAGAGAGAAGATAATACTCACAGAGAACTAGAGGAAGAGAAATCAACTCCATACTGATCTACTGATGACTGACACTTAAACATGAAACACTTGGTGATAAAACCTCAACACTTCCTCTATATCACCATCCATTGCATCCAAATTTGCATACTATCTGTCCTAGACAGTATTCTAAGTTAGAATTAGTATGTCCTAAATCATAGTCTTAGAATGATTGTCCTAATAGTATCTGGATTGTCTACTGTTTCTGGTGAAAATTCAAAGTGCATGAACACACAGAGAACATTAGGGATGCAAAACTTAACTAATAAATGAATTAAGTTATGCTACACCCAATAAAACTTGTTAACCACTTGAGCCGTACGGTAACATGTGTAACTGGAAACAGCTGCCACCAGCTATCACATACTTGTGTTACACACACTTAACCACTTACCTGTCACTCCACCCTTTTGAGTGGGGGGTGAAAAGTTGATGTGTAGCTTCAAATTAATATAACTTTGGCATTTTTTGGTCTAAAAGACTAATCTTGGTCTTGTTTTAAAGAAGACAATGTAAGGTTTTTCACTGATGTTTCTGGATGTGAAAATATTTAACAGAAAAATTGTTATAGCAGTTTAAATTTATTATAATAATTAAAAATAATGCAATAACATATTAATTTGATAAATAAAATTATAAAAATGAAATTGTTTCACAAAAGTAATAATGTAAACATGAGGCCATATGTCTCAAGCAGTTGTGATCCAAATTTTAAGATAAAATCACAAAAAATGAGGTTTGTGTAAAACTTTTAGTGGTTTTACCAACAACGGCCACTAGATGTCAACGGTTTGCTGCATTCTCTTGTCACAAATTGATGAAATACTGTCACTGCATTATTATAACTGCTAAAACGTTTTGAAATATGAAAACTACATTCTTGGAGCTTTCCAATGATATATAGTTTGTCAACATTTTTGAAGATTTATAATATGATATTAGAATTATGAATATATAAAATTAATATGCATTCCTATGGGGGGTGGGGTCATGTATCTAAAAACTGTCACTACATTATTTCTATCATCAGATGAAATTGAAATATGAAAACTACATTCTGAGAGCTTTCCAGTGATATATAGTTTATCAAGATTTTTTAGGTTTAGAGTAGGGGTTTAGTGCTAGACATATGTAAAAACAAATTGGGCCTACATGTTGGCCTGTGACCTTTTAGAAATTGACACTCACTACGTCATTTCTTTCCCAAAATTTTGATGAAATATGAAAACTACACTCTAAGAGCTTTCCAAAGATATATAGTTTGACAAGATTGTTTAGGTTTAGAACAGGGTATTAGTGCTATACATATGTAAAAACAAATTGGGTCCACCTGTGGCCCGTGACATTTTAGAAACTGACTCTGACTACGTCATAATTTTCCAAAAATTGTGATGAAATATGAAAACTACACTCTTAGAGCTTTACAAAGATACATAGTTTGTCAAGATTTTTAGGTTTAGGATAGGGTATTAGTGTTATAAATATGTAAAAACAATGTTGGCCCGCTTGAGGGCCCGTGACCTTTTAGAAAATGACTCACACTATGTCAATATTTTCCCAAAATGATGATGACAAATGAAAACTACACTCTTAGAGCTTTCCATTGATATACAGTTTGTCATGATTGGATAAAAATTAGTATGCAAAACACTGAAGTAATTGTAGGCATCCTACCGGTGGGAGAATGCCATTTAGCAGTACATAAATGTTTTGAGGCGCACTCTCTTTAAAATTGAATCAATTACTCTCCCTACATAATTTATTTTATAAAACACTGCTGAAATATGTATTCTAGAGGCTTAGACCTTTCCAAAAATATATAGTTTGTCATGATTTAATAAACATTTACATCCAAAATATTGAAGTAAACCTAGGTGTTCCTCTACAGGAACAGTGACAGTTAAGTGGTAACAAGTGCATAACATAAGTACTACAATACAAATAGACATATCATTAATGATCGCCAACACCATTCTCCTATTGCTTCAGCTGTATAAGCGACAGTCCTTTATTTAAACCCAGTGTAATGGGGATTTGCACTGGATTAACATCAACTATTAGCAGAGACTATAAACGCTGTACCTTAACACGTATACTGATGGATTTACAGTATTATAGGCGCTTATTTCTTAGTCTCACTCTGTTCCTGCCTTAAATCAATGGCAGAAGGAAGTAGTTTCGCACAAAAGAGGATTTTATATATATACTCACCTAAAGGATTATTAGGAACACCATACTAATACTGTGTTTGACCCCCTTTCGCCTTCATACTGCCTTAATTCTATGTGGCATTGATTCAACAAGGTGCTGAAAGCTTTCTTTAGAAATGTTGGCCCATATTGATAGGATAGCATCTTGCAGTTAATTGAGATTTGTGGGTTGCACATCCAGGGCACGAAGCTCCCGTTCCACCACATCCAAAAGATGCTCTATTGGGTTGAGATCAGTCAGGGGCGTCATGCACCAATTTTTTTTAAGGGGGCACAGTGTCAACAGCTCACAGAAATTTGTGCATACACAGACATCAAACGAAATATTATAGAGCTTTCAGTCTTTTCCATGGCACTTACATTTCTAACAATCTGAAAACCCCTGCTTTCATGCAAAAACCTCCAAAATAAAAGTGATGACTAACTTTCATATCAAATACTCTTCAATCGGAATAATGACACATTTGCATCATATTCACATCTGAAACGGCATGTTTTATTTAAGTCTTAATGGCTTGTTTAATTGTGTCATTAATGCATTTTGCACAACAACTACATTATCATATAAAATTAATGTAATTTTAAATCCATAAAGTATATAAACAACGAAAATGACATAAGCTATAGCCACGTGATTGATTTTAATGTTCAATAATGATTTTAAAAAATATTTTTAGATAAAATTATTAGAGGAACGGATTTTTGCATTAAATTTTACCTCATGTGAGCATGTGAGATTCCGCGCCCGCGTGAACTTTGGCGAACTTTGGCGTTGTGCCAAGAAGATGAATCTCTGCTAATATAACGTTGAGACGGTCACATTTAAAACCATACATTTTCTACACAGAGAAGGTTAACTGCACATTACCGTACTGGGGTTTGGAAATGTTGTAAGCGTTTCTAACACGTTTTAATTCCTCAGATAGCCAAATGCAGCAGCAAGCCAGCAACAGCAGAGAGCTCGTGAGCGCGCCCAGACACTGATGACGTCTGCGACTGCGCTCTGACTGCAGCGCCAGCTGCCGCCAGAATAAAAGTAATGTAACATGATCAAAACACGATCAAAACGGCGAAAATCTCCGAAAAGTGACAAGGATGCAGCACAGAATGTATAATATTGTGCATATTAACAGATTAAAAGTCAAATAACAGATTAATGGACGCTTATTTGATTTTGAGGTTGGATGCAAAATCCATTGGCTCAAAAAAACCAAGGGGGCAGGTGCCCCCTCAGTTTGAATGGGCATGACGCCTCTGGATCAGTTGACTGTGGGGGCCATTTTAGTACAGTGAACTCATTGTCATGTTCAAGAAACCAATTTGAAATGATTTGAGCTTTGTGACATGGTGCATTATCCTGATGGAAGTAGCCATCAGAGGATGGGTACATGATGGTCAGAAAGAGATGGACATGGTCAGAAACAATGCTGAGGTAGGCTGTGGCATTTAAACAATGCCCCAATTGGCACTAAGAGGCCTAAAGTGTGCCAAGAAAACATCCCCCACACCATTAAACCACCACTACCACCAGCCTGCACAGCGTTAACAAGGCATGATGGATCCATGTTCTCATTCTGTTTACGCCAAATTCTGACTCTACCATCTGAATTTCTCAACAGAAATCGAGACTCAGACCAGGCAACACTTTTCCAGTCTTCAACTGTCCAATTTTGGTGCGCTTGTGCAAATTGTAGCCTCTTTTTCTTTTCCTATTCGTAGTGGAGATGAGTGGTACCCGGTGGGGTCTTCTGCTGTTGTAGCCCATCCGCCTCAAGGTTGTGCCTGTTGTGGCTTCACAAATGCTTTAAAGCATACCTTGGTTGTAACGAGTGGTTATTTCAGTCAAAGTTGCTCTTCTATCAGCTTGAATCAGTCGGCCTATTCTCCTTTGACCTCTAGCATCAAAAAGGCATTTTCGCCCACAGGACTGCCACATACTGGATGTTTTCCCCTTTTCACACCATTCTTTGTAAACCCTAGAAATGGTTGTGTGTGAAAATCCAAGTAACTGAGCGGATTGTGAAATACTCAGACCGGCACATCTGGCACCAACAACCATGCCACGGTCAAAATTGCTTAAATCACCTCTCTTTCCCATTTTGACATTCAGTTTGGAGTTCAGGAGATTATCTTGACCAGGACCACACCCCTAAATGCATTGAAGCAACTGCCATGTGATTGGTTGATTAGATAATTGCATTAATGAGAAATTGAACAGGCGTTCCTTATAATACTTTAGGTGTGTGTGTGTGTGTGCGTGCGTGCGTGTGTACCTGGGAATTATCACGTTGTGGGGACCAACTGTCCCCACAAAGATAGGAATACCAGTGACACATTTTGATGTCCCCATGAGGAAACAAGCTTATAAATAAAACAAAATTATGTTTCGTGAAAATGTGAAGTAGTAGAAAGGTTTCTGTGATGGTTGGGGTTAGGGATTGGAGTAGGTAAGGGGAATAGAATATACAGTTTGTATGGTATAAAATGCATTATGTCTATGGAATGTCCCCACAAAACATGGAAACCAGAATGCGTGTGTGTGTGTGTGTGTGTATATAAAATTGAAATGTTAGGAGGAGTATGTTGATGTGATTATTTATGAATGCGTGGTAAGCCAATAGTCAACTTCTTTTACATTATAGTGTGCCAGTACTTGCATACTCTTTTGCAACACACTCAAATGTATATAGTATATTTTTAATAAAAGTGCATACTTTCATAAATGTACATGCAATTAGAATGTAATATACATACAAGTTCTAGATTAAATCTGCAAATAAAGAGTCACACAGATTACCTGCAAATAATAATGGTGGTAGCAAAAGTATTTGTAAATTAATGGAAAAAATATATTATAAGTTGATGAATAACTGATGTCTCTCACACACTGTTAGTGGTTAATACCACAGAACTAAAACAGAACTGAAACTAAAACCAGACTAAACCTCATCTCCATCAGACAGACCACTAACACTGATGGTGACAACATAATTTATGTGGTGCTTCAGAAAACAACTACTTGTCGCTTTCATGTTTTGAAAATTAACAAACCCAATTACAGTATTGAGGTTCTGATCAGAACTCATCCTGTATCATTTGTGTACAGACATTGACTGATACCTGAGATAAAGCTTGTTGCAGATTGATGTTACCTGTATGCTTCTAAGCATTTAGACTTGATGTATTCTTACTGGATAATAAAATGAGATAAAAAAGACTTACAGACTTACTGAACATTGAAAGAGGAACCTGAGATTCTTCTGAAATACTTTATATACATATGTATACAGGCATCAAATTAAAGAAGTCAATAATATTCGAAATATAAAGATCTAGACTTTTAGATTATATTAAATGTTTACCCAAAAGACAAATTAAGCTGAAAGAGGAAGTAGAAAGAAAACACGTGTATGAATATGAAGATCTTGTTGCTGATTCATCTTCAGTCACAGTGTGAAGAGACGCTCACACTTGAGCTTAACCGATCTTATCTGCAAAGTCTTCTGTGTTCTGACATTAAACCTGATAGATACGGTATGCATACATACAATAAGACTACTAACCAAGTCACAACTTGTATCATTTAATCATTTAATGTTTTGTTTAATATAAAATCTAAGTTTTATATTGTTTTGTGTAATTGGGGTGGTCACATTATTTCATGCATTTTGACTTATAAACAGTTGTAATCCTCATGCTAAACAAACGCAAAGTGTCAAAAAGTAGTTTAGCATGTGACAGAGTATTTCTCACGCCTTCTCTTTTCTACACGTTTTGGGAAGTACATGGGCACGCCTTATGTACCATGGGTAGATGTTACATGTCATATTCCTTTTATGGGCACTGCCCCCGGAAAAGCACATCCATACGTCTATCTGCGGCTGGTCAGAATACCAAATTTTGAGCTTTGAAGCTTTGGTAGTAATCAACACCTAATATTCGCCACTTCGGAAGGAGGGGGCTGAACATATTCTTCTCTTTAATAAAGCCAGGATTCTCTGTGTGTCTGTCTGTCTTCGTTTTTATTATGTTGATAACTGTTCATCCTATTAACCTTATGCTGAGTCAGTGGAGTGCAGTGACGCATTTTGATGTAATATGGACACGCAATACTTTCAGAATTAATAAACTTTTAATAAACTACGGGCACCTCAAGCAGGCAGGGCTTATATGATCCGAGAACTGCACTAGTGATACAAAGCACACAGGTAGTAATAAGGTAGCATAACATTTTTCTAAAACAAATCACTCCCAAATCAGAAATTAGCAGCACAGTAATTAGCTATTTAAATTTAAGAAGATCGAAAAATAAATTAGTCATTTTTTGACCTTAAATATCCATACAAATCAGTTGTCCACTGGAAGTTAAACAGACTAACTACTGAGCAGAATAATAAAAAAAAAAGTTCAATAAATATTTTTTCATATTGTGAAAACAAAAATAAAGTGTAGAGGACTTTCAAGATATACAGACAGTTTACTTTAGGTAACGCCAGGTTTGTTTGCTGTTTGACTTTAAATTTGGATCAAAATGACTTTCTTAACTTGACTATTTTGACACGCATTCAAAGTGTCTAAACAGAGTTAGCAGCGCTCAGGTTTGATCTGTCCTGAAATTACGTTTATACACGTGACAGAACAAAGCCAAGTTTATTTTTAAAATGCACTTTCAAAATACCTGCATCATGTGCTGCACTGTTGTATGCCGCTTTTGCTAAACAGGAAACAAAGGACGTGATAGCTGCTTTCAGAGACACTTAAAGTCGGTCAGCTGCAGAAATTTGAATGCTGTTCATTTAGGCTTGTTCAAATTAATGCGGCATTGCAATCAATCATTCTCACATTACTTTAGTATCATCCGCCTGCAGTTCTTGCAGCGGTGGTGCCGCATAAAGTCGAACTCTTAAAAGAGAACTTTTTAAAGTCTAACCTTAAAACTTTATCTATTGCTGCCAGTAGTGATTGTCGATCTAGCGCACATGGATTTAGCAGTTATGGACGCCCCCCTACAAGCTTGAGGCCCTAGGCCAGGGCTATTCAAATACCCTGGAGCCAGGGGCGTAACTATCGGTAAGCAGGGTAAGCGTTGCTTACGGGCCCAGACCAATCAGTTTAATTACATTTAAATTTTCTGGCCTCTTATTGCTACCTGTCCCAACTTTTTTTGGGAATGTGTAGCTCTCATGAAATCCAAAATGAGCCAATATTTGGCATGACATTTCAAAATGTCTCACTTTCTACATTTGATATGTTATCTATATTCTATTGTAAATAAAATATAAGTTTATGAGATTAGTAAATTATTCTATTCCTTTTTTACTCATAATTTCTACAGTGTCCCAACTTTTTCTGATTTGGGGTTGTATATATTAATTTCTCCCAAGGGTTTTTGTCCTTCTAGGAGTTTTTCCCACCGGGTTTTCTCCTAGGGGGGGTTTTCGTCCTAGGGAGAGTCAGCCAACTTTGGCTTAATTTAGCACTGTACTGTATACGTTACATTATTAATACGCTCGCTTGTATGGTTTATTCTTAGCCGCTATATTCTACTTCTTATATTATCTATTGATTTTCTGTGTTCTCCTCTACATCTACTCATGTAAAGCTGCTTTGCAACAATTAACAATTGTGAAAAGCGTTATATAAATAAAATTGAATTGAATTGTCATCAAACCTAAGCAGACTTTTGCTAATTTCCTGGAGTGCTGAGTTAGGGAGCCCATTTATCTTTATTTCAGGAAAGTTTTTAGGGTCAAGACAAGTTTCGCATTTGCTGAACACCTCCTATATATGCTACCTGCCACAGTGCCCAGAATAACATTATGGACATTCACCTCAAAGGCAGCATCAGATGAGGCTACTGGTACATCATCTAAAATCTCTCCTGGCATCCTTTTCTTTTTTCTGACACGCTTCTCTGGAAGTGCAGTCTGCGCAAGTAGTTCATAGTTGTCCATCTCTTCTAGCTTTTCATTGGCCCATCTCATCTGCCACTTTCACACCCTCAAAGTCCCTGACATATTTTTTGAGGTTATCCTTTGTCCCCTCAACCAGATGCTGAGCTGACAAAATATCCATCCCGTGTGTCTGAAGGTACTTGGAGAGGGGGGATGTATGTTGGAAAATGCGAAGGAAAGTTTGAGCAATGAGGATAATCTCATATTTCAGAAGATTTTCAATTAATTCCTTTGCTTTGACCCTCACTGATGACTTCATACTTCCATCTTCCTCAATAGAGGCTAAGGCTCAGTCTCCTGTGACGTTTGTCCTCACTTGTCTTTTCCCAAGTCTGCATACGTTTATAAGACTCCCTGAGAAAAACTGCCACATCATTTAGTAGTGAGAAGAGAGATGCACTCTCTATGACACTGCCTGTTGTGTCTGCTAGTACCAGATTTAAAACATGTGCATAACACCAGACATGAATGTGTTGGAGACTGTTCAGAGAGGAATGCAGAGAACCCTTTATATGATCCCTGCATATTTGCTGCTCCATCAGTGGAGTTGCCCACACACCTGCCCATGTCAATGCTAAGTTTGTCTAATGTGTTCTTTAGTAGCTGTGTCAGATATTTACCTGCGGATTTTTCACAGGTCACCACAGCAACCAACCGCTCATGAACTACGTCTGTGACATATCTGACAATGATAGCACATTGGTCTTTTGATGTGACATCCTGAGTTGTATCAATCTGAACCGACAACAGTCCCGCCTCTCTTACCTCATCTGAAATTGTGCCCTTTATGACCTGGCTGAGAGCATCCACAACTTTCCCAATAATGTCCTTTGAAAGCAGAGTCACAAGAGATCCTTTACCTTTTGCACCTGTATCATGATGCTTCTTGCTTTGCTCAATACAACTGCTAAGGTGCTGTTGAAGGCACAGATCATAACGACTCAAAAGTATTACCAACTCTAGAAAGTTGCCATGATTGACTGCAGTATCTTCTAGTGTGTAAGCAGCCTCTGCTTTATCCCCTCTGTAACTAAGGCCACATTTGCCTATGACTTTTATCACATCTATTATGCGTTCCATCACCTGACGCTTCTTCTTCACCTGCTCATGATGTAGAGACATTTGTTTGTTTGCCAGAAGGCTTTAATGTCTGCCCTTTTAGCCAACAGAAAGTAAGCATCTGCACTGTCTCTGTGGATCTTACTTTTCTCATGCTCTTCTATCCCCTGATGAACATGTTTCCATGTTTTCATACCTCCCTTTATGAAAGGACTATCACTTGCAGCAGGTGCAAATGCCAAACACAAAGAACAATACAGTGATTGTGTTTTTTCACTGTGTCTCAACCACTTACAGTTGGCGCCATGCTTGCTGTGAAAAAATTTAGCTACTAGGTGGTGTTTTATGGGCTGCTGAGGATGGTAATTAAAAAATGTGTCTAGATCCTGTGCTTGAGGACGAGCAAAATTATCAAAATAGGCTTCCTCATCTACACTTGCATCTGTCTGTTCCTCTGGGACCTTTTGCAGGGCTGTTATCTCACTGGATGCTGTCTCTGACTCTATATCTGCTCTTTCAGCATCTGACTCACCTATATAGACCCCTTCAAGGTTTGTAAACATTGAATGATTATCGGGTGCGCGTGCAGCATGGGGTCAAACTGTTATATTATCCTGGCTTTATGATTTAACCTAACAGGGCTGAAAAATGATGACTTACCTCAAATTAAGTGAGCACTACAAACACAAGCCTCTTTGATATTTGCATTGTCCCAGTCTGCACGTTAATTGCTTGCAGCCGCAGATGTTGTATTTTTTTGTTTTTGAGATTCTGCATGAATCGCGAAAACGTAACGGAAGACCTGATGCGATTTTCAAAGCCCACAACGCAAGTAAGCATTTTTGACGATACCGAATAATACGCAACTCAATCTGCTGTAATGACTTTTCTGACCCCGACATTCGCAGTGGTAACCGCCTGTGACGTGAACCGTGAAGGGGTCTATTGCATAACAAATAGGGCAGAAGGACATATACCAGGGGTGTCAGACTCAGATAGGTAGTAGGCAGGATTTCATCATTGTTAATTTTTTCTATTTTATTGAATATTTCCAAATTTATTCAAAATAATGCTTTTTTTGCTCAAAAAACATGATACATACTCTCAGATAAACGAGGCCTATGATTTATCAGATGCAAATAGAAATATAAAACCAATTCTTATTGAAAGATGATGTTTAGAAAAAAAAGATTGAATTCAATTTTGGGTGATTATATAGCATAAAAAGTGATTATAAGATATTTTTGTAGGCTGGTCATTTTTGACCGGGAACACAAAAGGCATTATTAGGGTTTTGAACACAACCTGAGGGTTAAATAACATTAATTCATATAATTTACTCTGGTATCCTCTCTACCTGTCCCTGTAGTCATCATGACCTCCTCATTTTCAGCAGGGGACTGGCTTATTTGCTGGTCAGAAGCTACAAAAAACAATTAGTAATTAAAATAAAATATAATAAAAAGTAATTTTACTGCATACACAGATGAAGCTTGGGTTTTGTTATCAATATTAAATTGCATGATATTTTCAAAGTCTATGAATCGCCATGTATTGGGTAATACACAAAATGCTAATATTTTAATGAAATTTTATATTTTGCTTGTGAATAGGTTGACAACGGTATTAGCCGAATAATTACGTTGCTAATGCTAATCATTACTAGGTCTATCTCTCTTTACCTGTTGCCACTTGTGTTGGTCCTTTTGAAAATAAATCTGTTATCTTAGCACATTTGGCAGCATCCTCTTCCAATGCCTTTCTTTTTTTCAACCTGGCTTTTTCAACCCCTCCTGGCCTCTTTTTCCCATCCATCTTCCCAGACGCGTACAGTAATGATAGCGCCGGTCAAGCTATTGGAAGGCGGTGGCGAAAAAGTTTTAGGAAAAACGTGAAGTGGACCGAACCAACTCTATGGGAGGGGAGGGGGAACTCACTCGCATGGTACAGCCCATGCAGAGGCTGCACGCTGCGGTGTCAGAATGCGGAATGAGTGTAGTGTTATTTAAGAGAAGGTAGACTCACTAACGTGACAAATGTAAAAAAAAAAACTCGACCAGCCCAAAAGTGAACTGGCCACCGGGAATTCTCCCGGTTCTCCCGATTACCCACCCCGGGCCTGGATAGCGCCGGCCCTGAAGAGATCATAAACAGCGCTTTACTTTCATCTACAGCTGATACAAAGAAATAAATGAATGAGGAAAAGCAAACTTCTTACCTTCTTAAAGGGAAATAAATGTGTTGACTAGCAACAGTTTCACCAGATTAATAAAGGATTCAATGAATCAATAATGAACACAGAGGAACCACAGCGACCCCTCGTGTGTAAAAGTCAAATTACATCTTCACTACACAATCATTTATTTGCATACAACAACCAAGACAACATCACACCCACTAATGTAGTTATATGTGATTTAATGGGTCCATTATTAAAAACTATTTTACACTAACACCACTGCCCCCTAAAATTGTTCTAATTACATAACAAATTAGATTTGCCAATATAAGTAAAATGTAAAAACATATATTTTTTATTAAAGGGATAGTTCACCCAAAAATGAAAATTCTGTCATCATTTACTCACTGTCATGTTGTTACAAATCCAAACCCTTCGTGGACCCCATTTACCTGCATAGAATAATTTTTTCCTACAATGGAAGTGAATAAGGTCCACGAATGGTTTGGTTACAAACATTTCTCAAAATATCTTCCTTTGTGTTCATCAGAGCAAAGACATTTATACAGGTTTGTAACAACACGAGGGTGAGTAAATGATGACAGAATTTTCATTTTTTGGTGAACTATCCCTTTAAAATGCAATTAATTGTTCCATCTATGAAATTACTTTTTAGCTAAAGTAAACCCTAAATATGTCACATTATAGAAACTATGAACAAATTGCATATATAATTGTATAGAAACAAATACAAAAACACTTTTAACAAACGTATAATACTAATACAGTTTAAACTCCTGTATCACATTCACACTCATATGAATAAATTCATTTGTGATTGTTATTGAGTGCAGTTATTCAGTTTGCGAATGTGTTATTGAGAGATCACAGACTGATGCTTCACTGAACTCACAACACATTCATATCAGATTGATGTTTCATCTTCTCTTACTGCATACTGCAACTGATCTTCAACAGATGAGTGAGGAACTGTTAAATACAAACAAAAACAATAGTTGACATTAACCGACCTTAGATGTTGCTTTTAGATGCAATAGCAAATATAACAACCTGAGAATCAGACAGATTTTTCACCTCTCAGTCTACAGCATTTAAAAACCAGCACGACTGTCGCTAACAGATATGGACAAACTGCCAGCGAAAAAGTGATAATGTTGAAGCCAAACATCTTGATCTTAGAAGTTGCTGAAACTGAAAGACATGTTATCATGCAGTATATCTAAACAAAAACAAACAAAATCACTTGAGAGCATTTCTCTAGACTCTCACCTCTGACTGAGATCCAGCTCTTCTGAGACTCTCCTATCTCTGGGTGTTTACAGTAGTAGAAACCCTCATGTGACTTTGAGACTGTAGGGATGATCATCATGTCTCCTGTAGTCTGACTCTGCACCACTGATCCATCTTTATAAAAGTCAGCTCTCAGGTTAGAGGGGTTTTTATCTCGATATAAACAGCGTAGAGTCAGAGGATCTCCTTCAGTCACAGGATGAACAGGACTGTCCAGAATCACATCAGCATCTACACAACAGAAGAAATGTTTGCTGATTACAATTTTTATTATTATTATTATTATTACAATTTATGTAATTATATCAGATTAAACAAGTGAAAATCTAATTTACAGACTTACACTAAAAGAGGCACCTAAACCATTATCTAGAAACCAGAATATAATATAGGCTCTAGTGTGGGCAGCAGGCACAATAACCTAGCCTGGGATTCCCCATACTGCCTTGCGTGCAAATTTATTCACACTGCAAGTTTAGCATGGAAACTATTGACCTTTTTTGCCCCTAAAATATGGAACAAATCACAGAACGGGGAGGGGGCAGCAAGACGATGACGACGTCTATGTGACACACCGAAGCAGTTTTGTTTATCCAATGATGCTACAGCAAACGCAAAGTAACTTTTCAATAGAGCCTTAGATAGTGTTCTAAGTCAGTGGTTCCCAAACTTTTTCAGCGTGCGGCCCCCTTTGTGTACGGTGCATTTCTTCGCTGCACCCTCAAAGAAAATGTATGACAAAAACAGTTCTAAAACTTCACATTTTAATTAAACAAAACATTAAATTATACAAAGTCGTGCTGCCTTATTTTTTAGGTTTAATTTCACAGAATTCATGATAAATTAATGTATTTTACAAAATGTCAGAGATGGGACCAAGTCACACATGTGCAAGTCTCAAGTAAGTCTCAAGTCTGAACCTTCAAGTCTCAAGTAAGTCCCAAGTATTTTTTTTCTTGGGCAAGTCAAGTCAAGTCGAGTCACAGGCTATGTCAAGTCAAGTCAAGTCCTGTAGTAGGTCAAGTCAAGTCCAAGTCAAGTCACCTTATTATTGTAATTTTACCTGCAGAATCTGATCTTAAAGCGTAACTAAACCCCTGGTCAGAGGCTGACTCCACCCACTGCAATATTTGAAAAATGCAAGAAAAGTGGGCAGATCCCAACGGAGATAGAGGGGACGAACTAAGCTCGTATCAAGTGTGTGGTGAGATCGTAACAAGGGCGTGGTGAGCTTGAACCTGCTTACGTCACGAGTCATTTCTTGGACCCAACATCCAATAGGAAAATTCAACTGCAGTAGCCACCGTTCAACCTCAAGAGGGCAGCACTCAGACGTTTTTACTCCATATATTGTAGTATTGAAACGCTTTATATCCAAATGTCAAAAAACTTACTAAAATCAATGAACAGCACTAATAAAGCATCATTCTTACAGATCATTAACTAAAAAAAGTTGGTTTGGGGTTTAGTTACTCTTTAATAAAGTGACAAGATATACAGTAAGTAACTATCAGTAAATTACAATAATTTGGATTTGCATTGTAAATACTCATGTTCAGTAAAATACATCATGGAATCAAACAAAATTGTAACTTCATACATTTTTTATTTTTTCACTTCTGCCAACCGTGTTTGAAATTTTCCACATTGAGTCCATAAAACAAATAACAGCTTAACATCCAACAGACTCCTCTCTGAACACCTCCCTTTCTCTCAAACACAGTTTACGTACAACATTAAACTTTGTTAAATTTGTCCTCTCTCTCTCTCTCTCTCTCTCTCTCTCTCTCTCTCTCTCTCTCAAACATGTGCCCAGAAAAAACGAGCGCGTCGCACCTCTTCTGTTCGCGCGCCTAAATTTGAACGAACTTGATCGCGCAAAAGACGTGACATGTGAACCGCCCATAACATTGTAGAATCAAGTAATTTTTCTCTGTGTGTGTGTTCAGGTGGCAAACTTGAAAAATAAGTATTTAAAAAAAATAAGTATTTTAAAAAATAAATCAAAATTATTTTGCCCACATTTGTCCCCAACACGGTATGATGAGGGCTAGCTATTATTACATTAGCTAACTACCAACTAACCAGATATTAACAAAATGACAAGCACTTACTGGGCATAATGGCTCTTTAAATGACGACCAAAATTGGAGGTTGTCGTCTGGCTGCCCGTAATTTTAATGTTGCATTTCTTGCAACGCACTGTTCGTCTTTTGCCATCTTGTTGAAGCCGAAAGCGATGACCCTCGGTACCCCTCCGGCTGACATGTTGATATCTGATCTAAGTGGGCGTGGTGTGCGTAAGGTACGAGAGGGCATGACGAATGATAGTGTCGTGATTCAGTCATGACAACACCATTCTCAGCCTGTGCTCCAGCTGGGTCGACTTTATTTTTTTAAATAATTTATATATTTATATTAAAACTGAAAACATGATGTGATTAACACTCAAGTCATTCAAGTCATCATGTCTCAAGTCAAGTCAAGTCCCGAGTCTTTAACTTCCAAGTCCGAGTCAAGTCCCAAGTATTTTAATTTTTGTCAAGTCAAGTCACAAGTCACAAAAATAGCGACTCGAGTCGACTCGAGTCCAAGTCACAAGTCCCCATGTCTGCAAAATGTCATAAAACTGGGGCCCCCCTGGCACCATCTCTCGGCCCCCCTGGGGGCCCCGGACCCCAGTTTGAGAACCACTGTTCTAAGTAGTTTTGAACGCAAGTTTATTTAATACGACCAACCTGCTAGGCATTGTCATCAACGAAGTACAATTAACTTATAAATGGTGTGGTACTTATTAATATCATATTGTCATTATGCCTGTGCTGTGGTTGTCACAGTGCCACTAAAATGTGTTGATTTTCAATATCAATATACAGCTACCGGTTTAGTTGCATAGGTAATGTTTAACAGTAAAATCTCAATTTCACTTGCACCGAAGTTATAAATTATAACAACATAGCTTGTTAACATTAACGTCAGCAAGTTCAAGGCGCATTGTTGTGCATTACGATTAGCACCAGCACATGCACATTTCCCATGACTAAACATGGACTTACCTGCAGATGCACGTTTCTTGATCTTTCTTTTCTCAAATCCTGACTCCTGCTGTCTTTTCGGAGCCATTTACATAAAGTTGCCTACTGTCTGTCAAAGTTCGTCAGACGCCCGCGCGATGCCTGGGCTGAAGAATCGTTAATTTATAAGTGGGATTTGGCTCGAGGCGAGGTAAGTATCTTCTACTTTGCCGGTTCTTGAGACTTTACGGGTCATGTTAGGTAAGTTGGATATGGCTTGAGCTCGTGACACGGTAAGTATCTTCCTTCTTTTACAGGTTCCTCGGGGCTAACGAGTCGTGCTAGGTGAATTCAGTCCTAACTCATAGCACAGCAAATATCTTCCTCTGTACAGGTTTCTCTGGATGTGCGGGTCGTACTGAGTAAGTTTAGCTTTAGCTCGTAGCACAGTAAATATCTTCCTCTTACAGGTTTCTCTGGAGGTGCGGGTCGTACTGGGTAAGTTTAGCTTTAGCTCTTAACACGGTAAGTATCTTCCTCTTACAGGTTTCTCTGGGCGTTCGAGTCGTACTGGGTAAGTTTAGCTTTAGCTCCTAGCACGGTAAGTATCTTCCTCCTACAGGTTTCTCTTGGCGCTCGAGTCGTACTAAGTAAGTTTAGCTTTAGCTCATAGCATGGTAAGTATCTTCCTCTTACAGGTTTCTCTGGGCGTCCGAATCGTACGGGGTAAGTTTAGCTTTAGCTTGTAACACAGTGAGTATCTTCCTTTAACAGGTTTCTCTGGGCATTAGAGTCGTACTGGGTAAGTTTAGCTTTAGCTCCTAACACAGTGAGTGTCTTCCTTTTGCAGGTTTCTCTGGGCGTTCGAGTCGTACTGGGTAAGTTTAGCTTTAGCTTGTGGCACAGTAAATATCTTCCTCTTACAGGTTCCTCTGGAGGTGCGGGTCGTACTGGGTAAGTTTAGCTTTAGCTCGTAACACAGTAAGTATCGTCCTCTTTACAGATTTCTCTGGGAAATACTGAGTGACTGAATCGTTAACTAGGCACTGGAGAAATATAAAATTGAGACTATACGTCACCACACCATCTATCGTAGCAAGACACGGGGGCGGGGGTCCCTCCTGGCACTAGGCTGCGGCCGGCGCAACGGCGCCTCGCTATCAGGGTGTTCAGGCTAGCCGAGTCCACACGTCCTCTTCCCTTTCTCCTAGGGCAGGTGAAGATCTAGACAAGATAGCAGTTTTTAATATACACTTGCCACATACAGCCATATACAGCGCCCGGACCCTCTGTCCCCCTTGGCAGCCCCTCTGCCGCTGGGTGGTCGAGTGAGCCTACTGTATTCCTCTCAGTACCTTCTTCGTAGCTCCAGCTGGCTCCCACAGGATGTAGTCACGTGGCGTGTTGAATTTGGCTGGGCCTGTGCCGGCGTAGCAACTCCCGCTGGTCTTCCACAGAGGGCTAATCCTCCTTGAGGGGAGCACAAACAACAAGGACACGGCACCACACTACAAAGCTTAGTGTACTCACTTCAAAGGATCACTCTCACGCATACTGCCTTCCTGTGTCACGACTCAACCCAGCGGATATTCCCAGTGTCAGTCCAACGCAATCGAACACACTCTGTCTCTTCTGATTTCTCCTTTTATACCCCTTTTCCCAGCACGACTCACCCAATCTTCATTCGCCACGTCATTGGTACAGCTGTGTCTCGTTTTGGGGATTTTGGGGATCGCCGGGAAACCCGGAAGTGCCGGTGTTTGTACAAACGGGTCCGGGCAGAACCTCTTCCCGCTCACTTTGGTACCGCCCCGTCGAGTCACTCCGTGACACATACATGGCTAAAAAGCGCCTAATACATTTCTATAGGCTCATAAAATAATATCAGCATAAAAAAAATTCCATGTGTGTGTGATGCGCCTTATGAGAGCGGCGGCACTGGTTGGTGTAAGTATTAGACAAAACATAAAGGAACAGTTCATCCAAAAATTAAAATGTTGTTATTGCCATCCACTCATAAAAGTACAAACCATGTCTGGATTAAATATGGATTCTACCCTTACTGTAATCAACGGCATCTTAAATTTCACGTTGTCTCTTACCTGTAACATTTATCCACAGTCCATCACTGTAGTCTGTGTAATAGTCTGGTTTTCCTCTTCCAGCTCTACACCAGTACTGACCTCCATCTGAAACTCGAACACTGTGGATTGTGTAAGTGTTTGTTCCTGTTGTCATCTTCTCAGTGTTTTGTGTGTGTTTGTACCAGTAAAACTTCCATCCAGTAGACTGATCAATGTGACACACCAGAGTCAATGTGCTACCTGTCAGAACAAATCCTTCAGTATCTGATGTGAGTTCAGGTTTTGGTTTTGATCCTGCAAGGGAATAAAACACTTTCAGATTCTGAAGAATCTCATAGTTCGTCTGTTCCCTTTCAGTCGGTCACTATGACGTCATGTTGTGACCGACGAATTGGGAACCACTCCGCGGAGACCAATCTACTTCGAGAAACAAAACGCCATTGAACTTGGCATGCAGGTATTTGCATCTGCTGGCACCGCCCGCGGGTATTAAATGCAGAGCAGGTGCATTACCAAATCAGCTTTATTTGCTTCGAAAGCTGCTCCCAAGAAGCCATTCCTTTCTGGTTGGAATTTCACTGTTTGCCTGTTGGTTGGAAAGACAGCACTGCAGCAGAGGCTCGCAGTTCTTCCACCTCTTTGATTTCTTAGTTTTAAACTTGAGTTCCAAACTATTTTGTTCTCCTCCAGTGCCTTGATGGCAGATGTGGCGGAGCATCAGCTGTCAGCCTCTCACTGTATGTATTCCCTGTAAACCTGTGTTAGTGCCCACATTGTGTCCCCTGTTCTATTGCTGTTACCAGGCCAGGCACTGATGCATTGCTTTCTCACCAAATAATAAAGCTGATTTGGTACTGCACCTGCCTCTCGTTAAATACGCACGGCAGGGTGATGCCAACAGATCCAAATATCTGCATTCCAAGTTCATTGGCGCTTTGTTAGTTTCTCAAAGTAGATTTGTCTCCGCAGAGCGGTTCCCAATCGTCGGTCACGACGTGATGTCTCTATTCCCATCCTTCAGGGAACAAGGGTTAGATCCATAACTGAGACGTTCTTTGTGAGTTTATAATCTCTTCACAGCCTGTTTACATGAAATCACAAACCTAAATGATCAGTTAAATTACCCAATATAGTTCTGGTCCTTCTAAAGCATTAATACAACACAACCACTGACATTAAGTTTAGTTTATACACAAACTTGAGAAGACCTTGTCTACTGTATACAGCAGGTAAAATAAGTATTTGACACATCAGCATTTTTATCAGTAAGGGGATTTCTAAGTGGGCTATTGACACACCAGGGGCCCGTTTCAGAAAGGTGGTTAAGTGAAAACTCTGAGTTTGTTAACCCTGAAATGAGGGAAACTCTGAGTTTTCTGTTTCAAAAAGGGAGTTAGGTTAAACCTGAGACAGCAGGGTAAGTCAAGCCTGTTTCAGAAGGAGAGGTAACTTATACTCAGAGTCTGTTTCCGGGGTAACTTACTCTGTGAACCTAACCTGGTCGGGAGCAGGTTTTATCCTGTAAACTCAGAGTTTATGGCAGTCTCCTCCCCATTTTTAAAGGAGAAGCTGTGTTTAATATTGTTAGTTGCTTTAGTACATTCATTCATTGTGCACATTTTTATTATGTACACTGTAAAATATGTTTTTAGCTGTTTTTAAGTTATAATTAAATTGCCAGTGCAAACCATTTTAACTTACTACTTTATATTTTTATATATTACACTAAACTTTCAACTAAAAAAATAAAACAGTAAATTGAAAAAGCTAAATTGTAAAGCTAATATGATATACTTAGGTGCATAGATCATCTTAGTGACTAAAATGTCATGTAATTTTATAGAGAATCCTGCAGATGATGATGTTGCATTCATTTGTAGAAAGTTAGATTTATGTCGCGAGAGGATTTTGAGACCCAGAGTGGTTTTTTGTCATATCCACTTACGTTTATGTGAGCCAAATTATTATTTTTTGCAGTCATTTTAGAAATAAATATACTTACGTCACTAATATCAGTCTTTGTGGTGCTCTTACATCTAAACAGTTGCCTTGACATTTCTTATGTAGTCACTCATCATTATCGCTGGTCTAGTAGGTAGTGCTATGCGCAGTAGTTAGGGTAGACGTACTTTCGGCGATCTAAGTTCGAATCCCGGCTTGGTGAATTTCTGTTTTACTCATGACAAACATTTGTAAAGTTCGTAGCTTTATATGCCAACGTATTATGCTTAATTTAATTTTTAGCTGAGTTGCTGTCATATTTTTGTCCATGGGATTGCATCTGCATGAAAATGAATATAAAAACGTACAGTCCTCAGTTTATTTACTTCTGATATATTAACTGTGATAAAAAATGTACGGATTTACTAGAGTAGCAATTTCCAAAAACCACTCTTTTCTTTAAAATATATGCTCGTAGTTGCTGTACACTTGCAGTAACACTTTCAGTTTTAATAGTATAAAGTATTAATACCTCTTTGTCACGTGCTGTTGCCATGGTTAATCATAATATCTGAGATCTATTGATGATGGCTTTTCATTGTGGCTGTGCACGCGCTTAACTCAGAGTCAACCTACTCAGAGTCGATTGAACTAACTCAGATCCGCTGTTCTGTAACCGAAAACTCAGAGTTTCCTATCTCAGAGTAAGTCAACTCAGAGTTCAAGTTTAAACTCAGAGTTGGTTGAACCTCCTTATTGAAATGTAGCCATTAAGCCAAATATTGAATTCATACAAAGAAATCAGAACATTTAAGTATACAAGTTGAGTCATAATAAATAAAATGAAATGACACAGGGAATAAGTATAGAACACATGAAGAGAACAAGGTGCAAAATGCCATAGAAAGCCAGATCTTCACCTGAAATCTGTCAGTATCAGTACTAATTGATATCAGCTGCTTTAGTCTTAATTGATGGCCTATTAAGGGTTCTCATTACCCAGGAGGCACACATGAAAGACTTCATGATGGGTAAAAGAAAAGAACTCTCTCAAGATCTTCGTAATCTTATCGTTGAAAATCATTTTGATTGGAATGGTTATAGGTGCAATTCCAGAATGCTGAATGTTCCTGTGAGCACTGTGGGGGCCATTATCCGGAAATGGAAAGAGCATCACTTCGCCATAAACCAGCCATGATCAGGTGCTCAACTTAAGATCCCCGTCCGAGGAATCCAAAGCATGTTGAGATTCGGTTAAAATTTGCAAAAGAGCATTTGGAGAAGCCTGTGGATTATTGGGAGACTATAGTATGGTGAGATGGCAGTCATTCTACACACCATGTTTGGAGAAGAAATGGCACTGCCCACCACCCCAAGAACACCATACCAACAGTTAAGTTTGGGGGTGGAAGCATCATGGTTTGGAGCTGCTTTTTAGCAAGGTACTGGTAGACGTCATATTATTGAAAGCAGGATGAATAGAGAAATGTACCAGGACATTCTTGATAAAAATCTGCTGCCATCTACCAGAAAGCTGAAAATGAAAAGAGGGTGGACATTTTAGCAAGACAATGATCCCAAACACAAGGCCAAGGAAACAACGAAGTGGTCAGTCAATCATCTGACCTAAATTCCATAGAAAATTTATGGAGAGAACTGAAGATCAAAGTTCATAAAAGAGGCCAAGGAACCTTCAATAATTATTTGTGTGGAAGAATGAGTCAGAATCACCCTGAGCAATGCAGACGACCGGTCTCTCCATACAAGAGGCATCTAAGAAGCTGTTATCACCAACAAAGGCTTTTCTACAACGTGTTCAATACTTATTCCCTGTATCATTTCACTTAATTTATTATGACTCAACTTGTATACTTAAATGTTCTGATTTCTTTGTATGAATCCAGTATTTAGCTTGATGGCTACATCTGGTGGAAATTTGTGTCAATAGCCCACTTAGCCCAAAGAAATCCCCTTACTGATAAAAATGTTGACATGACAAATACTTATTTTCCCCGCTGTATTTCCATATCTCACCTAAACATTGATATTAAACTCACCCTTCACAGAAAGATAAACAACAGAGCTTGACTGTGAAGTTTGTGGTCGTCCATCTCTCTCTGCTCTACACCAGAACAGACCCTGATCAGATTCAGTAACTCCCTTCATAGTGAGAGAGTCTCTGTATACAATGTAACGGTCAGTGTTAAACAATTTAATACCACGTTTATACCACAGATATGTCCAGTTACTGTACTGATCCTCTATCTCACACTTCAGAGTGACTGTCTCTCCAGTAAACACAAGACTGTCTGGAGTTACTCTCACTGTAGCTCTGGGTAAAGCTGAGGATAAAAGAAAATAAAGTTATAAATCTCATCACTGTTTACATGAAATCACAAACCTAAATGATAATTGAAATAAAATATATTACTGTGTGTTTATAAGCATCAAAACAACACAACCATTGACATAATGTTTTTTAATAATTAACACAAGATACTTCTGTTTATATTAATGTTTTACAACAACACTCAAATTAAACTCACGCTTCACAGTGAGATAAACAGATGAGCTTGATAGTGAAGTCTGTGGTCGTCCATTTATCTCTACACTACAGCTGAACTCATCCTGATCAGACTGAGTAACTCCAGTGATAGTGAGAGAGTCTCTGTTTACAGTGTAATGGTCAGAGTTTAACACTTCAGTTCTGTATTTATACCACAGATATGTCCAGTTACTGTACTGATCCTCTATCTCACACTTCAAAGTGACTGTCTCTCCAGTGAACACAGATCTGTCTGGTGTTACACTCACTGTAGCTCTGGGTAAAGCTGCAGAACACAGAAAATAAGGTTATAAAACTAGACTTTTATGCTGTTTACACTGTAAAAGTTTTAACGGTGTTAAAAATTACTTCAAATTGGTAACACCTCATTCAATAGTTCGCCTGCGCATTCAGATCTTAATGATTAATGGTTAACAAACTTGGCTTGCTGTCCTCGAAGGGAGCTCTACAGCTGAGCTCTGAACCTTCAGAGAGAGCGAACCTGAGGCCGGGGCTCGAGCCCCAAGTTCAACCCCCCCTTGAAACAGAAATGTACAGAGGAAGAAAGAGAGCAGTGAAGGAGGAGATGGGGAGGAGGTGGGATGGCGGAAAAACTGCAGCTGGACCCGGAGGCCGGAAAGGCTGCCTTTTATACGCCCATAATGATGATTGACAGACCTGAATGTTTAGGCTCCTCTCGAAACTACGTTTAGAACTACAAAAAATGTACGTTCCCTTTCAATATGATTCACTTCGGATTGCGCCAGTAGCTGATGCTATGGTGGAAACTCCGGTTTACTCCATGACTGCAGCCTATTGGTTAATGTTTGTAAAAATTCAAGATGAATGTAACCCCTGCACACTATCTCTGCCACAACCATTTTGTGCTCTATGCTCATGGAGCCCTATTCCCTCCCCCTCCTCGAGTGACTGGTTTCATGGCACTCTTCACATTTGTCAAACAAACACGCTCAGAACCGGAAGTGCGCTCTTTATTAATGATGGGCACTCTTTATTTATTAAAGACGGTCCCTGCATCGCAAGCGAGTCAGGGTTTTACAAACGCTATTTTCTTTTTCCGGGAAAAGACAATGGCTTCAGATCGATCCTGGATTTACATGTTTTAAAAATTTAATTGGTTCAGTGCATCAAAAAGATGCTTACTTTACATCCCGATAGCCTCTCATCTCATCAGGTTCACGCATTCCTCTCAAATGATTTAAAAGAATGCTCTCATGGCAGCAGCACACCTCATTGGGTCTGCTATTTATGAGACCGCTTCAATATTGGCTGAAAAGCAAGAGTCCCGGCCCTCAGGCACAGAACTCGGTTTGGTATGTAGGAGAAAAGTGGTGACCACAGATGCCTCTATGACAGGATGGGGCCCACATTGTGACGGCAAGCCAACCTTCGGTGCGTGGAATGCTCATCTTTCTCAGCTGCATATCAACCACCTCAAGATGACCTATATTTTCTCTGTAGTAAAACCATGATAAGGTTTACTTGTGAATTCACAACAAAATATTTCAACAGAAAATAAATAAATATTATATTGAAATATTTTGTTATAATTTCACAAATATAGAAACTATGGTTTTACTACAAAAAAGTGCAACCATGTTTTTGGCTACAAATACTATATTAAATCACGGTAATCATTAAAGTACAAACACAACTTGTCAATACTTCATGTTTGTTTACAGACGCCAATACTCTGTCGCGTGTTGTTTGTGAAAGCTAGGGTAATCAAAGTCTCTTTGCTGAGTGAATGAAAAATAAAAAGTTGGTGGTGCGCGGCACGCCGCGGTCGACCCCAGAGAGTTAACTATATGTATTGCGATATGGTTAACCCTGGTTCCCTGAAATAACACAAATGAGCATTGTGTAGCTGTCCGTGCTTAAACGTCAAGCAGCGAGTTGAACTCACCCATCACTGTGAGATAAACATCAGAGCTTGTTTTTGAAGATTGTGGTGGTCCATCTCTCTCTACTATACACCAGTACTTATTCTGATCTGATTTAGTAACTCCATTGATAGTGAGAGAGTCTCTGTATACTGTGTAATGCTCAGAGTTTAACACTTCAGTACGACTGTTAGCCCACTGATATCTCCAGTCACTGTACTGATCCTCTATCTCACACTTCAGAGTGACTGTCTCTCCAGTGAACACAGATCTGTCTGGTGTTACTCTCACTGTAGCTCTGGGTAAAGCTGAGGAAAGAAGAAAATTAATATATAAACTCATCACAGATCTGTTTACATGAAAGACACATATCTATTAAATTCAGTTACCTTCAGTTTGTCCAGCGTGGATGTTTAAACTCAGCACTGTAAACAACAGAGAGAAAACCTTGTTGGCATGATAATACTTTAAAATTTGATATGTAAATATAAATAACAATATATCACAATGTGTGATCAAATTACTTAAAAATCCCTAAAATTTGGTTTTTCTTAAGACAGATTTGTGGCCTTTTTTATTTCTTTCCCAATTCTTAGGAAAGTTTGCTCAATTCTGATTGGGCAGCAATGGGCTAACACAAACACATGCCCAGGACTAGCAGATAAGGAGGCCAGGCTAATGGCCAGAAATAAGTCTTTGGGTCATGGAGGGCAACATTATGATAATTTCAGTGAGCAGAGAACATTTTCATTGGTCCACAGGTCTTGCTCTATCAAACAAACAACTGCCAGGCATCTTCATTTGGGTCATGCAGGGCAACTTTCGAACCATAACAGCAAGTAGAAAACATGTTCATTGGTTCACTGGATTTGCCCTATCATCCAAACTCAATTTGCTTTCATCTTAAGCAAATTGAGTTTGGGTGATAGGGCAAATCCAGTTCAGTTGAGAAGAAATTATGTTTTTGAGGAAAACATTCCAGGATTTTTCTAATTTTAATGGACTTTAATGGACCCCAACTCTTAAAATTGCAGTTTCAAATGCCTCTAAATTATCCCAAACGAGGCACAAGGGTCTTATCTAGCAAAACGATTGTCACTTTTGGCAAAAAAAAAAGAAATGCACTTTTAAACCACAACTTCTCGTCTTCCTCCGGTCCTGTGATGCGCCAGGAGAAAACACAATTTGAAACAGCTAATAGTGATTGTTCATTATAAATCCCAGCTTCACAGGGTTAACTGCTTAAGACGAATGTTTACTGTGATCACATCTGTGATCACCATCACGCCTCAGATCTAAACACTAGATCAGGGGTCGGCAACAGGCGGCCCGCGGGCCAAGAGTGGCCCGCCAGCAATATTTTCTGGCCCGCCGGATTATTTTGGAAGACCGTTTTTTATCAGACTTTTTTATTTTACAATAACAGTTTACAAATATGGCTCCTATAATTCCTTCATTCGTTTTTTTTAATTTAAACCAAAAAGAAAATAAAGAAAAACGACTTGTTTTTCTATTATTTATTTTCTGAACTAAAATGAAAAAAACAAATAGGCCTACGACTCGTTTTCCGATTTTCTGATTGTGCGCTCAGATCAAAAATAGAAAAAATTAATGAAACGGGTTAAGACTAATTTCTATTTAACACCTTAGCAGACATATACCAATAAAATAATTTTAAACAGATCAGGTACTGGTAACAGATTACAGCCGTTTTAATGATAGTTTGAATAGCAACCATGCGCCAGTTTTATTTGCTTACAGTCCGACTTTTGAACTTTTTTCATTATTATTTATTCGTAATAAATAATATGTATTACCTGATAAAACATATTTGCACTAAATGCTGCACAAAACTCTTCCACTAGCCTACTTGAGAAAAGCCGTAGCCGCGCGGCGATTTCCCCGCTGCATACTGTATGAAACGCCCAAAAGGATTCATGCGGTGCATGATGAAATTTTAAAGTATAAAGACGGTAGCGGAATACTTTGGACGGAGCGGGTGGTCTGACTGACAATAGCCCTCCTGTGATAGCGTATCCGCACTTCATTCTGACCACCTGTACAGCTGTAGGAGCTGTTTGGTACTGAAACCATTGTCACAGGAGTGACGATCTTTTAGGCGGAACCAAAAATTGGGGAGTTTTGGTTCCGCCCGGATGTTTCCGCCCGGACCGGTAAGAGCAAACACCGGACATCCGGTGGCGTCGCGAACGCTGTAATCAGCTAAACTACACACAGCTGGGAGCTATTAAGAGGAGCGCCGGGTGATTGGAGGAGAACAGCACCCAGGGGAGTATAAAAAGACAAGTTAAACCACAGTCTTGGCTGATGTTATCCACTGTTGTGTTGGTGTGTATTGTAGTGCTGAGTTGAGCTCGCCTGATACGCTATATTCGGATCGCTGTATTGCTCTCTCTCTCCATGTGTGGATCGTAGATCGATGGGAATGAGGACATCGAAGACCTTATAGGTGAAGTACTAGACGAATACTGACATTTATTGAGAGAAACGGAAGGAGAGGAAAACTTACAGTTGTGAGTATATATATCTGTGGGAAAAGTGGTGTTGGTGGCTGGAAAGCGCCCTGTCTAGATACCTGGAGTTACTATTGGCATGAAGACAACCTAGGACGAAGAAAGACAGAGATCGTGAGTAACCAAATCCCTTGAAGTGAGTGTTTGGATATATTTGATTGATACATTGTTTGAGTGCTCTTAAGAGAGATCGAGTGGCCCTACCCCTGTACCAGCGTGGTGGGCGAGCCGAAGGTTTCGTGGGAAAGCAGCTACAGCAACGATAGCAAACAAACGCTAGGCCATATACCATCTCCCTATTCTCGCCCAGAGCGACGTGGAAGAGGACGGGTGTCTATTGTGTGCACTGAGCGTGGTGGGGTGAGTCTTTGGAGATTTTCACTTGAAGTGGTGCTGTGTAATGCCGTGTATTGCAGTGTGAGTGCTGTGTCCTGTTTGACGTAATCCCGTTTTCAGTCACTCGTCCCGGGACGATGAAGAGGAAAGAACGGCGCTAGGAAAAACCTGTACAATAATGCTGTAGTGTGTTTTCAGTCCCACAGAAATACAGAGTGGCGGCGAAGAACTGTGCGAGTGGCAGTGTGTGTGTGAGTACTGCACCTACTATTGTTACCTTACTTGTGTTCTTTCACCATCACAGAGTAGAGGCAGGAGAGATCCGCTGGCCCGAGGTCTCGACGAAAGGGCGCCCCGGTCCAGTTTTCGATTGACCAACGGGTCTCGAGGAAAGGGCAGCGCTCGACCCGGTGTGCCGGCGTGGCTTCCTTGCCCCTCTGTTCATCAACGAGTTCGCCGAGAGGGTCTCGGCCCCCGGCGTCCCATTACAAATCATTGCTAAATCGCCGCATTGCAGAACCCAGCCAGCGTAAGCTCGCCACCCTGTAAGTTTCCATGTAACTTGTTATGTCTGCTGATTGACAGGAGAGTGAGTGAGTCGTGAGAGCTGTGGAGAGAAAGAGAGCCAGAGTGAACACTGAGATACTGAACTGTGGGGAGAGCCATACCTACTTGGAAGCTGTAATCAGCGCAGAGGTGAGCAAACGTCTTGAGAACGATTCACTGTGTCCCTGTATCCTAGCAGCCATCTGTGAGAAAGAGAGCCAAAGTGAACACTGAGATACTGAACTGTGGGGAGAGCCATACCTACTTGGAAGCTGTAATCAGCGCAGAGGTGAGCAAACGTCTTGAGAACGATTCACTGTGTCCCTGTATCCTAGCAGCCATCTGTGAGAAAGAGAGCCAACGTGAACACGGAGATATTGAGCTTTGGAGGGAGCCATACCTACCTGGAAGCTGTAATCAGCGCAGAGGTGAGCAAACGTCTTGAGAACGATTCACTGTGTCCCTGTATCCTAGCGGCCATCTGTGGAGAGAAAGAGAGCCAACGTGAACACGGAGATATTGAGCTTTGGAGAGAAGCCATACCTACCTGGAAGCTGTAATCAGCGCAGAGGTGAGCAAACGTCTGGAGAACGATTCACTGTGTCCCTGTATCCTAGCAGCCATCTGTGGAGAGAAAGAGAGCCAACGTGAACACGGATATATTGAGTTTTTGGAGAGAGCCATACCTACCTGGAAGCTGTAATCAGCGCAGAGGTGAGCAAACGTCTTGAGAACGATTCACTGTGTCCCTGTATCCTAGCAGCCACCTGTGAGAAAGAGAGCCAACGTGAACACGGGGATACTGAACTGTGGAGAGAAAGAGAGCCAACGTGAAACTGAGATATTGAGCTTTGGAGAGAGCCATACCTACCTGGAAGCTGTAATCAGCGCAGAGGTGAGCAAACGTCTTGAGAACGATTCACTGTGTCCCTGTATCCTAGCAGCCATCTGTGGAGAGAAAGAGAGCCAATGTGAACACTGAGATATTGAGCTGTGGAGAGAGCCATACTTACCTGGAAGCTGTAACCAGCGCAGAGGCGAGCGAACGTCGTGGAGCCGACTCACTGTGTCCTCGTGTCCTAGTTGAAACCTGAGAAGAGAGAGAGAATAAGGAAGCGAGTGAGGACCTGTGGGAAGGAGGCGGTGCATCGCCATGCGCTGACTCAAGGTACACCAACAGAAAAGACCCATACCAGCACTCATTGTGTTTTTATTCTGCCTCCAGGAAGGAAGAGGAGCGCGCCACGAATAGAGGGAACCCGAGGCAGGAGCCCGTTCCCCCACGTACGACCCCCCCCACTCTTAGCCATTCATTGGGCCGTGGCCCCCTGGAGGACGGATTCTGAAATTAGTTTTAATTTCCCCTTTCCCAAGTCCCCCCCCCTATATTTTTAACTATTTAAATCAATAAAGAACATTTTATACTTACTTGTGCTCGTTGTTGTCTGGTCATTGGGTTGGTTTTGGGGACCTCCTCGAGGTGGAAGTTTAGAAGGGGCGTGGCTTAAACCATTAGTAGCCAGCCCCTGGCTTGTGACAGATTTTGGCGTAGTCGGCAGGGCTCCACCTCGAGTTGAGTAACCAGACTAGCCCAATGACCGACAACGCGGGGCCTGCAGCCCAACCCCGTGCGGTGCCTGTTTTCATGGGCAGCCCCTGGGTCCAAAAGTATGGAGGGACAGAGTCGGGAGTACGACTAACGGAATGGAAGGCCCAGTTGGAGTATCTAGCCGACCTGCAAAGCCTTAGTGTAGCCCAGCGGCTCCAGTTCGTGTTAAACTCCCTAGAGGGAGAAGCGCGGCGAGAAGTACAGGCCGCCCCGGAAGCTGTCCGAGCCAGTGCCCAAACTATATTTCAGTTCCTTACCGAGCAATATGGTGATCACACCCCCGTAGCCGTCCTCCGTTCCCAATTCTTCAATAGTAAACAAGGCCCCCGACAACCCATTAGAGCTTTTGCCCTGAGACTGCGAGAGCAGTTTACCCGGCTACAGGCCCGCCGCGATCATGGATTGGGAGATGGAGAGACTTTGCTGCGCGACCAATTCCTTCTGGGGATGAAAGAGGGCCCCGTGAGACAGAGTTTGAGGGTCCAGTTTCGCAGAGACCCAGACCTCACATTTGAAGATCTAAGGAAGGAGGCGTTAGCCTTGGAGGGCGACGAGGTCGAGGTGAGTGAGACCCCAGTATGTGCGGCTGTAAACGAAAGCGTGCCACCACCACCAGAACGCACGGATTGGAAACAGGCTCTAAAAGTAGAACTGTTGAAGGATGTCCGGGAGCAGATGTCAGAATTATCGAAAACTCTTCTGGGGGAGCTGCGCCAAGGTAGGGCGCGGGAGGAGCCAAGGCCGGCACCCCGAGAGCGAGTATACTCGGAGAGGAGCCGAGAGCCGCCGGGACGCCCAAACCGCTATAATCGACCCCGTTTTGAGTGGGATGACCAGGGACGACCAATTTGCAATCGTTGTGGTGAGCCCGGGCATTACAGTCGTCAGTGTGGGCCTCGCAGGGCATCTGAAGGGGGTTTTTAGGACGACCGGCCACAGTGGGTCGTGTGGCCGGGACCCCTCAAGAAGACCCGGGAAGAAGGAACGGTTCAAGGCAACAGATGATCGGGCATAGCCCGGTGGCAGAAGTAAAAGTGTGTGGCAAGTGGATTCAGTGCCTGGTAGATACGGGCTCACAGGTAACGATGTTTGCAGAAAGCCTCTCCAAGGAGATATTCGGACGGGAAGGAGTACAAGGAGCGGAGGCCCCCTGGTTGACGTTGAAGGGCGCTAATGGCCTGGAAATCCCCTACATCGGCTATCGCCTAACGGATCTGGAAGTGCATGGGGTGGTCGTCCCCCAAAAAGGTGTGGTCATTGTGGAGGATAGGTGTTTAGGCACCCACAGAGCCCTATTGGGCATGAACGTCCTCTCTGAGTGCTGGGAGGAGATATTTCAGGCTAGGCCTGGTCCAAGGATCTCACCTGCCGAGAGGCCCAAGTGGGAGCGCGTAGTGGCCGACTGTCGCCGGGTCCAAATGAACCAGGTACGTAGAGATCGGGAGGAAGTGGGAAGAGTAATGTGTCGTTTTGCTTTGTCTATTCCCCCTAGGAGTGAGGCTATCGTATGGGCAAGAGTGCCCCTTCGGGAAGCGAACCCAGAGGAGGGGGTGTTGGTAGAGCCACACACGGATTGTCCACAAGTGGAGGTGGCACGGGGACTAGCGGCGGTCTATCGGGGAAGGATCCCTGTGAGAGTGAGAAATGAGCACCCCTACGCAGTCCAATTATATCGACACCAACGACTGGCCCGGCTGACGACGGTCACGCCTCACCAGGTGAGAGAAGAAAGGGACGTCAGTTTTCGTCAGGTGTGCCCCACTGTGATCGAGGTGGCCCTGACCCAGATGGATGCCCCGGCGAGTAACCAGGGGGGAGGTGTGCCGAAACATCTGGCGGGTGAGTCACTGCAGGGGGATGACCTGGGACAGGTACAGACACAGAAACTGCAGGCACTCCTTCGGAAGTGGCAACATGTGTTCGCAAGGCATGATGAGGACTATGGGTGCACCCGGGTGGTGGAACACCACATCCCCACCGGGGATGCGGGGCCAAGCAGGGAGAGGTATCGACCGATCCCACCTACCTTATATGCGGAAGTACGTACACTTCTACAGGGCATGTTGGGCCGGGGCATTGTCAGAGAGAGTAGCAGCCCCTGGGCGGCCCCCATCGTGCTCGTACAAAAGAAGACGGGAGCCTGGAGGTTCTGTGTGGACTATCGCAAGCTGAACCTGGTAACAAAGAAAGATGCTTTCCCTTTACCACGAATTGAAGACTCCCTCGCTAGCCTCACGCAGTCAGCCTGGTACTCCACCTTAGATCTGGCCAGTGGATATTGGCAGGTGCAGGTAGCCGAGGTGGACCGGGAGAAGACGGCCTTCACGACCCCATTCGGATTGTTCGAATGGGACCGGATGCCTTTCGGACTCTGCAACGCTCCAGCCACCTTCCAACGCTTGATGCAACGCTGCCTTGGAGGTCAGTTGATGGAGTCGGTATTGGTATATTTGGACGATGTGATTGTGTATTCCCCAGATTTCGATTCCCACCTCCGGCACCTAGAGGAAGTCTTTCGAGCCATGGAAAGATACGGGCTGAAACTGCAGCCGGACAAATGCCACCTGTTGCGGCGAGAAGTGAAGTTCCTGGGCCATGTGGTCAGTGCAGCGGGGGTGGCCGTGGACCCCGAGAAAGTCTCCGCCGTAAAGGAGTGGAATGCGCCTAAGACTGTGAGGCAAGTACGATCCTTTCTGGGGTTCGTGGGATATTACAGACGGTTTATTAAAGATTTCTCCAAGATTGCCAAGCCTCTTAACCAGTTGCTGGTTGGCACAGGACGAAGCCGGGGCCGTGGATCGCCCTCTATTAACTGGGGTGATGATTGTGAGAGGGCTTTTCAGAGGCTGAAGCAGGAGTTGTTACAGGCCCCCATCTTGGCGTATGCTGACTTCTCTAAACCTTTTGTCTTATATACAGACGCGAGCAACCTGGGACTGGGGGCGGTATTGGCCCAACGACAAGAAGGAGCTGAGCGGGTGATCGCCTATGCGAGCCGAAGCCTCCATCCGGCAGAGAGGAATGATGCCAATTATAGTTCCTTTAAGCTGGAACTGCTGGCCCTGAAGTGGGCCCTAAGCGAAAAGTTCAAGGACTACCTTTGGGGAGCTGAGGTAACAGTTATTACAGACAATAACCCTCTAGTGCATTTACAGACGGCGAAGTTGGGGGCTGTGGAACAGCGATGGGTGGCTCAGCTGGCCAACTTCAATTACAAGTTGCAGTATCGGCCCGGGCGAGAGCATACGAACGCAGACGTCCTTTCAAGATTGCCGGAGGCAAAGAGCCCCAGACGCCAGGGGTATCAAAGGGAGGATAGCCACGAGGAGGGCTATATGATAGGGGTCGTGGAAGCACCAGGAGGCCAGAAGGAGGCCGTGCCAGGGAACTGGGGGTGGGACCCCCGCCGATGGATAGAGAGGCAAGCTCAGGACCGGGACGTGCGCCAGGTGAAGGTGTGGGTGGAGCAGGGCCAACGGCCCACGCCGGCGGAAAGATTAGCCCAGACGGAGACTGGGAGAAGGTTACTGGGACAGTGGGAGAAGCTGGAGCTACGGGAGGGGGTGCTTTGCCGGAAAACCCGCGACCCGAAATTGGGAGAAGAAGTGTGCCAGATTGTGGTGCCCGCCGACCAGGTAACTGCATTAGTCTCAGTCTATCATGACCAGTTGGGACACCAGGGACAGGAGAGAACCGTATCCTTATTACGTAGATTCTTCTACTGGCCGGGGCTGGAGGCGTCTGTGCACAACTTGATTCAAGCTTGCCCCCGGTGCATGTTGTTCAAGTCTAGACGAGAGGCCCGAGCACCGATGGTACCTATCCATGCGAAAGCCCCCCTCCACATAATGGCCATGGACTTCCTGACGCTGGGCCGCCCTCAGGATCGTTATCAAAACATTCTTGTAATCACCGATCTATTTACCAAATACGCCTGGGCAGTTCCGACGCTTGATCAGACAGCCAACACCACCGCCACAGCTTTATGGCGCCATGTCTTTCAGACATTTGGATGCCCCGAGTTCCTGCACTCCGACCAAGGGGCGAATTTCGAATCCAAGGTAATCCGTGAGTTGTGCCAGTTGTATGGATGCACGAAGACCCACACAACGTCGTATCATCCCCAGGGGAATGGAAGCTGTGAGAGGTTTAATCAGACCCTATTGGGGCTACTGGGGACTTTGGACCAACAGCAGCAAAGAGATTGGGTGAGTGCTTTACCGAGCCTTTTGCAAGCATATAATAACAGTGTTCATAGCACAACGGGGTATGCCCCTACTTACCTGATGTTCGGCAGGCACGTGCGCATGCCCACTGACCTGGTCTTGGGAGTAGCAGCAGACCGGGAAGAAGTGAGTGTAACGGAGTGGGTGGGGCGCCACCACCAGCGCTTACACTTCGCGTATGAACAGGTGTCGAGGAGAATACAGACGGCAGGAGAAAGGAACAAACGGCTGTATGATCGGACTGCCCGAGATGCCCCCCTGTTACCAGGTGAGAGGGTCCTGGCGAGAGATAACCGGCGGCAGGGAAAGGGCAAGCTAAGCGATCGCTGGGAGGCTATCCCGTATGTGGTCTGCAAACAGCAGAGGCCGGGACAACCGGTGTACACCATCCGACCCGAGGGAAAACCTGGCCCCGAACGTGTGGTACACCGTAATATGCTTCGCCCTTGTCCGAACTACCCTGAGGCCGTGATAGAAGGGCCCGCCGAGCCAGTACCGGAGGCCCCCTGGTTGGAAGGATGGGCTATGGTACCAGGGAGACCCATGGTAGCGCTACCCCCGGCCGCCCAGAGGCAGCCAGAGGTGGCACCAGAGCCAGTCGAACCCCCAGTGGCCCAGAGGCAGCCAGAGGTGGCACCCGAGCCAGTCGAACCCCCAGTGGCCCAGATGCAGCCTGAGCTGGCACCTGAGCCGGTTGAGCCCCCGGCGGCCCAGATACAACCAGAGGTAGTACCCGGGCCAGCCGAGCCCGATTCACCCGTAAGGCGCTCCCAACGAGAGAGTCGAGGACGCCCCCCTGCCCGGTACGGGGAGTGGACAACGCCGAGGCATTCTAGGGACTAGAATGTATTGGTGGGGGAGGATGTCACAGGAGTGACGATCTTTTAGGCGGAACCAAAAATTGGGGAGTTTTGGTTCCGCCCGGATGTTTCCGCCCGGACCGGTAAGAGCAAACACCGGACATCCGGTGGCGTCGCGAACGCTGTAATCAGCTAAACTACACACAGCTGGGAGCTATTAAGAGGAGCGCCGGGTGATTGGAGGAGAACAGCACCCAGGGGAGTATAAAAAGACAAGTTAAACCACAGTCTTGGCTGATGTTATCCACTGTTGTGTTGGTGTGTATTGTAGTGCTGAGTTGAGCTCGCCTGATACGCTATATTCGGATCGCTGTATTGCTCTCTCTCTCCATGTGTGGATCGTAGATCGATGGGAATGAGGACATCGAAGACCTTATAGGTGAAGTACTAGACGAATACTGACATTTATTGAGAGAAACGGAAGGAGAGGAAAACTTACAGTTGTGAGTATATATATCTGTGGGAAAAGTGGTGTTGGTGGCTGGAAAGCGCCCTGTCTAGATACCTGGAGTTACTATTGGCATGAAGACAACCTAGGACGAAGAAAGACAGAGATTGTGAGTAACCAAATCCCTTGAAGTGAGTGTTTGGATATATTTGATTGCTACATTGTTTGAGTGCTCTTAAGAGAGATCGAGTGGCCCTACCCCTGTACCAGCGTGGTGGGCGAGCCGAAGGTTTCGTGGGAAAGCAGCTACAGCAACGATAGCAAACAAACGCTAGGCCATATACCATCTCCCTATTCTCGCCCAGAGCGACGTGGAAGAGGACGGGTGTCTATTGTGTGCACTGAGCGTGGTGGGGTGAGTCTTTGTAGATTTTCACTTGAAGTGGTGCTGTGTAATGCCGTGTATTGCAGTGTGAGTGCTGTGTCCTGTTTGACGTAATCCCGTTTTCAGTCACTCGTCCCGGGACGATGAAGAGGAAAGAACGGCGCTAGGAAAAACCTGTACAATAATGCTGTAGTGTGTTTTCAGTCCCACAGAAATACAGAGTGGCGGCGAAGAACTGTGCGAGTGGCAGTGTGTGTGTGAGTACTGCACCTACTATTGTTACCTTACTTGTGTTCTTTCACCATCACAGAGTAGAGGCAGGAGAGATCCGCTGGCCCGAGGTCTCGACGAAAGGGCGCCCCGGTCCAGTTTTCGATTGACCAACGGGTCTCGAGGAAAGGGCAGCGCTCGACCCGGTGTGCCGGCGTGGCTTCCTTGCCCCTCTGTTCATCAACGAGTTCGCCGAGAGGGTCTCGGCCCCCGGCGTCCCATTACAAATCATTGCTAAATCGCCGCATTGCAGAACCCAGCCAGCGTAAGCTCGCCACCCTGTAAGTTTCCATGTAACTTGTTATGTCTGCTGATTGACAGGAGAGTGAGTGAGTCGTGAGAGCTGTGGAGAGAAAGAGAGCCAGAGTGAACACTGAGATACTGAACTGTGGGGAGAGCCATACCTACTTGGAAGCTGTAATCAGCGCAGAGGTGAGCAAACGTCTTGAGAACGATTCACTGTGTCCCTGTATCCTAGCAGCCATCTGTGAGAAAGAGAGCCAAAGTGAACACTGAGATACTGAACTGTGGGGAGAGCCATACCTACTTGGAAGCTGTAATCAGCGCAGAGGTGAGCAAACGTCTTGAGAACGATTCACTGTGTCCCTGTATCCTAGCAGCCATCTGTGAGAAAGAGAGCCAACGTGAACACGGAGATATTGAGCTTTGGAGGGAGCCATACCTACCTGGAAGCTGTAATCAGCGCAGAGGTGAGCAAACGTCTTGAGAACGATTCACTGTGTCCCTGTATCCTAGCGGCCATCTGTGGAGAGAAAGAGAGCCAACGTGAACACGGAGATATTGAGCTTTGGAGAGAAGCCATACCTACCTGGAAGCTGTAATCAGCGCAGAGGTGAGCAAACGTCTGGAGAACGATTCACTGTGTCCCTGTATCCTAGCAGCCATCTGTGGAGAGAAAGAGAGCCAACGTGAACACGGATATATTGAGTTTTTGGAGAGAGCCATACCTACCTGGAAGCTGTAATCAGCGCAGAGGTGAGCAAACGTCTTGAGAACGATTCACTGTGTCCCTGTATCCTAGCAGCCACCTGTGAGAAAGAGAGCCAACGTGAACACGGGGATACTGAACTGTGGAGAGAAAGAGAGCCAACGTGAAACTGAGATATTGAGCTTTGGAGAGAGCCATACCTACCTGGAAGCTGTAATCAGCGCAGAGGTGAGCAAACGTCTTGAGAACGATTCACTGTGTCCCTGTATCCTAGCAGCCATCTGTGGAGAGAAAGAGAGCCAATGTGAACACTGAGATATTGAGCTGTGGAGAGAGCCATACTTACCTGGAAGCTGTAACCAGCGCAGAGGCGAGCAAACGTCGTGGAGTCGACTCACTGTGTCCTCGTGTCCTAGTTGAAACCTGAGAAGAGAGAGAGAATAAGGAAGCGAGTGAGTCAACGAGCAAGGACCTGTGGGAAGTAGGCGGTGCATCGCCGTGCGCTGACTCAAGGTACACCAACAGAAAAGACCCATACCAGCACTCATTGTGTTTTTATTCTGCCTCCAGGAAGGAAGAGGAGCGCGCCACGAATAGAGGGAACCCGAGGCAGGAGCCCGTTCCCCCACGTACGACCCCCCCCACTCTTAGCCATTCATTGGGCCGTGGCCCCCTGGAGGACGGATTCTGAAATTAGTTTTAATTTCCCCTTTCCCAAGTCCCCCCCCCCTATATTTTTAACTATTTAAATCAATAAAGAACATTTTATACTTACTTGTGCTCGTTGTTGTCTGGTCATTGGGTTGGTTTTGGGGACCTCCTCGAGGTGGAAGTTTAGAAGGGGCGTGGCTTAAACCATTAGTAGCCAGCCCCTGGCTTGTGACACCATTGTCAGCCAACAACATTATTTTTGTGCAAGTATGTTTGAAATAGTTTGGCAGAAAATAGCTTACTTCATTTGTCAGTAGGGCAATATGGTTTCCGTTTATGTTGGTTAGATATTTGAGTGATAGGCTTTGTCCCATTTAATTTATGTTATTTATATTTCATAATTTTTTCTGTGACATTTTTTCTCTGCTGACAGTACAATGTTAAAATAATATTTATACTGACACGAACACAATTTTTGTATAGCATTTATAATTGTTATAGGCTACTTAATCTCTCTCTTTCAGTTAGAGACATTTGAATTTGAGATTCTGGAAACGAGATTTAGGTTTTGCGGACCCGTCAAGTCGGGAAATAAAGCGTGTGAACACAGAGTGTATTTTAAGCGTTGCTGAATAGAAACTTGTGGGAACTGGACAAAAAAAAACAGTCCCGCGCATACCTCCTTAAACCTTAGGTGTGTATGTGTGTGTCCTGAATAAATGATAATTAAAAATGGAATAAAGTTCAAAAGCCTGACTGTAAGAGACTTTTATGGGAGCATAAATGCTTGTAAAATGTTACCATTATAGTACTTGATCTGCTTAAAATGATTTCATTGATATATGCCTATAAAGGTGTCAAGTTCAGGAATAAATAATGGGAAAACAAGTTGTTGTTTTTTATTTTTTATTTTATTTGAAAAAAACGATTGAACGAATGATACACGGACCCATCATATTCCATGATTATAGGCCTATTGCGGGTGCAAACAGACAAAGAAACAGCAGAACAACCATGTTTTAAGCAATTTTTAATGCCGTCTTTCGTCTTTTTAATAGGAAATAAAAACAAAATTGAAATTAAAAAAAAAAAAAAATCAGCTGGCCCGCCATCTACTGGCTAAAAAAAATATTGGCTCGCGGCCAAAGTTACTTGCCGACCCCTGCACTAGATGATATGGTCATGTTTCAGGTGACTTTTTCTTTGTATAGCTGTTTTCATCGACTCCGTTTTTGAACAGAGTAGACATGCTGGCTTGTTTACGTTAATTTCCTCTCCTTATGTCGGAGATGCGGGTTGTAACTTAGCTTTAAAACCAATTCCACTCTGATTTATTATTTCAAACTGTATGTATTCACCAGAAAACACAAAAATTCAGCAGTAGCTTTCTAATCACCTGTCACTATCTGCTCGCTCGCCCTCTCTCTCTCTCTCTCTCTCTCTCTCTCTCTCTCTCTCTCTCTCTGTGTATGTGTTTGCACGTGCGCATTTCATTTTATTTTTCAACTGCTTATATTTATTTAATGTGTAATATACTTCTACTATTATAATCACAACATATTGAGATAATTTTGTTTTAAAATGTCTGCTCAAGTGCAAGAAAACAAACTCAGTTACCATTTGCTTGTAAGTTACATGCAATCTGTCTGAAGCCTTGAGATGCAGATCGGGCTTGCGCTTGAGGTGCACACAAACAAAACTTATCAAACAACAAGTAAGAAGATCGTGTGAGATCTGTATCGCCTCTATTTGTGCTCAACCTCTTGAAAAGCACCCCCACTCTGGCCCAAACCATAAAATGACCTACTTTCACTAAAAGGGTTGTTTTTACTAAACCATTTAGAGTATAACCATAACTTTGAGCTTCATTTTCCAAGTTTCAAAATTATTTTAAGATAAAAATAAAAAAAAGTAACAGGCTGGAATACATTGTAACCCATTTTTTTTTTTTTGAATAACATCGTTTTTACTACTTAAAATTTTAATGATAAATATGTGTGTGAAATCTAGAAATGCAATGATGCCAAAGCCACAAGTCTGAAGAAGTTATGTTTCATGTTTGAAGTCAATAGGCCCAAAAATGAGGTACTTGCTAGGGTTTTCTAAGTGCCAGTCAGCCCCAAAATAAAAGTCTTTTGTTTACATGCATACACGTTCGTTCTTATTATTATTTATCCTTATGTTAGCGTATAAAAGACGGTTTTGAACGCGGATTTGAATGCAAGTGTAATCTCATATACACTGTTACGACATACATAATCCTCAGATTGTATATTATATTCTATTACAAGACGTTCATGCGAAATCTGATGTAAACAATAACAGTATATCTATATTTAACGGATTATACGCATTTGTGGACAAAAATGGTCATTGGATGTATTTTATAAGACGGTTTTAAAGAGTTATTCACACATCTGAAACAGACTGGATTCGATTCGCGATCTTTATATCAACACAAACTTAAGAAGTCCCCTTTATATTTTGCATGTTGTCATCTGGATTTCTGTCACAAAATACTACATTTATGGTGCTAGAGCTTCTGTATCTCAAAACAGAGACCAAACACTGATGCTAAACACGTAGACCTTTTAAACAATATATTGTAATGTTAATTTTATTAATGTTTGTATACAGTAAGCTATATAGATATTGTTAGCAGCATTAAAAAAACTGATGTCATCCCTCACCTCACCTGTCTCCGGGTGCACTTCTGTGTGGATTACTGATATCTGTTCCAGTTTTTTCCTCAGTTTAGAATACGATCACTTACCAGTGGGTCATTGGATTGCCTCATATTTAGGCAGGACGCAGACGCATTTGCTGGTTTGTTTGTGTGGATTGGCAATCGCTTGTCCAGTTTCCTTCTTTGTGGATTACGTTGACTCTCCAGCGGACCGTTGGATTGCCTCACATTTAGGCCGTAAGCCAACGGACACTGGTTTTGAGTCTTGCTATTGTTTGGACTGCTTATTTCCAACTCACACTCTCTCTTTCTCTCTCTCTCTCTCTCTCTCTGTTTTTCTAAATAAACATTTTTACTTGCATGAGACTCTGACTCGATCCCATCCCTGACAAAAAGTTAAAGAGACAACAATTCTGTTATTGTATTTAAAATCTTCTGTCTTTTCTTATTGGCTCATTTCTGCTGCCAGACAGTTTTGAGGTAATCATTAACCATTAAATGTTGTGTCTAATGAATATACAGGAAACAATGTCATGACAGTGCTGATTAGCTAATGGCACCACAGAGGAAACATGTTATGTTTGAGTGGTTATTCATGTTGAAAGATGCTTTTTGGGGTTGACAGAGTCATCATAACCAGATAACCATGATCATCACTGTAAACTTCTGCTGACAAACATTCAGGGGTCGTTTCCTGGACAAGGTCACTGATGTATTTTAAGATATGTCAGTCCAAATTGTTTTCAGTTTGAACAGCTCTTACATTTATTTTATTCTACAACTAGTCTAATCCCTGTCCGGGAAACAGCCCCTCAAACTTTAGTGGTAAAGTATAAAATGTCTGATATATTTTGTTGTGAAAAATGTAATGGTGAAAGAATAACCAGGTTTAAAGGAGCATTTCACCCGTACAAACATTAATCTTTATTGAAAGTGTGTTATATTTGTAGGTGAAACTTAACATATATTTAGAATTTGGTGCCTTTTTGACGGAGAAAAGGGGTGTTTGTAGTCTCTCTCCCTCAAAAAAGATATTGGACTTCCTTCTTTCAATGATGCAAAATGATGATTTTTACATCATTGAAAGAAGGAAGTGCAACACTGAAATCTGTATTTCTCCTGTCTCAGCGGCAACTGAGAAAATTATGTATGACCATTCAAAAACATGTCTGGGGTTCTAACTATACAAAGCTTAAAGGAATAGTCTACTCATTTTCAATATTAAAATATGTTATTACCTTAACTAAGAAGAGTTGATACATCCCTCTATCATCTTAGTGCATGCACGTAAGCGCTGGGGCGCGCTGCGACACTTCGATAGCATTTAGCTTAGCCCCATTCATTCAATGGTACCACTCAGAGATAAAGTAAGAAGTGACCAAACACATCAACGTTTTTCCTATTTAAGACAAGTAGTTATACGAGCAAGTTTGGTGGTACAAAATAAAACGTAGCGCTTTTCTAAGCGGATTTAAAAGAGGAACTATATTGTATATTGAACAGCACTTTTGGGAGTACTTCAACTCGCCTGAAAAATCCGCTCCCCTTCTCCCTCTCATAATGGGAGAGGGAGAGTGTTACTGCGCCGAGTCTTAGTTTTTTTAAATATATATGTAATGCACAGCACTTACATTTATGAGACTACATCAACTCGACATCCGAGTCCTTGAAAAAGACGACCAACAGAGGAAGCCAAGCCGCAAAACAATGAAAATTGTCATGACTTTTTATTTGAAATAAAAGTTGATAAGTGTTGACTTAAATATAGTGTTGTAAAGATGTTTTAAAATAAGTTGTTTTTAAAATAAAGATCACAATAGTGTGTATGTTTGGTATTTACCTAATAACAAAGCACCACTTTAGTTTACAGCCGGCAAAGGTAAGAACTACCTGGTAAATACACAGAACAAGGGGATAACAAAGACCACTTTCATTTACAGCCCGCAAATGTAAGAGTTACCTGGAAACTCCTACCTACATATACATATACAGATCAAAGAGGTACAAGTTGCAATTTTTTATTGTACTTGCCTTAAAACACAGATAAACAAATTAAATGAGCTGCACTTTTGCTATTATAATACAGTCTATAATGAAATAAAAGTTATGTGGATCATATACATCGACTTTACACTTTCATCAGGTAAGTAGCGTATATGAAAAAAATAAACATAGAATTATAACAAAAAATTCAATAGGCCTTATTACCCTTAGACCCAAGTCATACATACCACATAATATTACAATAGCTACCCTGTAATTATACAGTATAATACTGTAATCCATATAATCTACTAATCCATATTCTTACCCCCTTATTATCCCAAACTTAACATTTTGTCCCTACATTATAACTACAAGTACGTACTGTAGAGGTACTCTGTTGTTACAAATAGCTACGCTATGAATTCTGTTTAATTACGCGGTACATTTGGAGTCATAATATAAAGCGGTACCCTTATTGGACACTTACTGTTGTCTTTTTCTTAAATTGCAGACTAATCACACATCTGTTAACTACAGTTATCTAAAGCTCACATGTTGAAAGTGATTGACTGATGACAACATGAATGAAACTTACTTTCAGCACACAGTTATATAAACATTTGCGATCCTAGTTCATTACTACATTTGATAACGATTGTTTTGAAAGCACCCCTTATGAAAATTAACCAAGATTAATGTTTTAACCATAAGTGTTTGTTTTGTTCAACTTGTAGCAATACATTTTCTATGGGCTTACCAAAATATTCATAGTATAACAGTGGTATATGTGGTTAAGTTAAAGTAATAAAAATTGTTATCAATCTGCCAAAAAACAGGTTTACTACAGTTAAACTAAAAAAAGCATTGTTAATTTTCCTGAGGGTATTTCTATAAAAACTTAATCAGCAAATTACCTGTTGACATTTTCCACAAACTTCTTTACAAGTAAAAAAGATCTTAATCTCATCTCAGCTACAAAATGATAATTCAATTATGTTGTTGCTTTAAAACACAAAATCGTGTACTCTTTTTTACTATAACACAAGACAAAGGTTTTTCTTCAATCAATCCAAACAGTCTGAACTTTACATCAGAAATACAAAATGATACAGTGCCAAATCTACTTATGGACAAAGCAGTGATAGCTGAACAAAACAAAATCACAAGACAGATTTAACATACACAGCATCAGACAAACAAAACTGAACAAACACACTGATGTCCATCAATCATCTTCAACACAACAGATTAATTTGTGTTTACAAACACACAACACTATCTGCACACTTATTGTCTCAGTCAAACATCACTCGTATATCATGAGATAAAGGTTTCAATTCTTAAAAGTAACATGACATTTTTTTGTAAAAATACAGGAGCAGTAAATCTCTTGATCCTGTAGACAATGTGACAGTAACTGATGTGTAGTCAAATTCATAGAGAGAAGATAATACTCACAGAGAACTAGAGGAAGAGAAATCACCCCCGTACTGATCTTCTGATGACTGAAAATTAAATAAACACTCAAGACTTCCTTTATGACAGTGTTCCTTAACTGGGGGCCGGGGGTCCACTAGGGGGCTTCACGATGGCTTGAACTGATTTGGTATAAGATATTTCTCAGTGATTGGTTATTGTTTAAAAAATATTCATTTGTTGGAGTTTTTTTATCATTAGCTGTGTCTCATTTATTTAATTTCGAAGGTTGTATCCTCACGAGGACTCATCCTCTGAAAGATGTGGTCTACAGAGAGTCCTTACCAGAATAAAACGAGACATCCTTCATAGAACACATGGTCAGGAAAGGAAACAGGAAGTATCACGTTGCTATGCCAACACGTCCACGGCAGCGTCGTTGCACTGTAAATTAATGCATGAATTACATTACAATTTTTTGGATAAATTTTAAAAGATATTTCACTTGAAAATGTGTTTGCTTGTTTTATTTGAGTAATGCTTGAGGAGTCAAGGCAAATACTTTCAAAAGATTAATCATGATATGTGTGCACTGTGGGAAATTATTTTGTAAATACACACACATGCATGTATGTATTTAAGAATATATATATATATATATATATATATATATATATATATATAGAGAGAGAGAGAGAGAGAGAGAGAGAGAGAGAGAGAGAGAGAGAGAGAGAGAGAGAGAGATGTTTAAATATTTTATATTATATATAAAAAAAAACTTACATTTATATATATGTGTGTGCATTTATATATACATAATAATTACACACAATAAACACACAAATATATTATGCAAACACAAACTTTTATTTTGTATGCGGTTAATTGCAATTAATCTTTTGGCAGCCATGGTAAACACATAACATTATCTTTTTTTTGTAATCCCAAGCTTGAGTACTTTACAGGGTAGAAATGGAGAAGAAGCCTTACAATTGTTGTGGACAGAGGGGCTTGAGAAAAACTGAGATCCACAGCACTACCACACTATGTAGCCTACAATGAATGTTTTAGATCAAATCTAATACAGCATCACGGAAAAATCTATAAGAAGCTCATAAACAACTGCTGACGTTTACACAGTGGTTTATACCACAGAACAGAAACAGAACAGAAACTATAACCACACTGAACCTTTCTCCATTATACCTCTAACACTGATCTGTGCTGATATGTACCTGTGAACACAGACATCAGTGATTCTTGAGAAGACAGTTACTATCTATTGTATAAACATAGATTTAGCAATTTAACCAAAACCACCACCACAGTATTGCGCTTTAGAGCAGAACTCATCCTGGATCATGCTAGATACAAATGATACCCGAGATCAAACTTGTTGTGCTGTTTTGTTTCTAAACAACCTGACTTAAGATGTCTGTTTACTGGAAAATAAAATAAATGCAACCACACAGACTGTCTGAACATTGAAAGAGAAACCTGAGCTACAGTACGATGTATCTGCAGACCGGAAAACCGAGACTTCATGGTGTGATCTTTTGACAGTGCCGGTCAGCAAAACACAAAAAAAAAACTAAACATAGGCCATATGGATCTCAGATGTTTTAAACTTTTGTGAGGCTGTGCTACAGGGAGGGCGTTTGCAAATTGCAGGGTATAGAAGTCGCCAAACCTTAGCATTCAGACAAAAAAGCAAAAATGAGCAGGATATAATGATACTCATTAAATATAAATTAATTTTTTTTTAGAAGAACATATCTGTAAAATTGGTACATTACTAATAGTGATCATTTACATGCGTGTTCGACTTCATGCTACGCTACAGGAACCGACAGGCGGATGACATTATAGTGCCGCAAGAGTGATTCAAACGCAAATTGTTCCCTATGATTTCTCAAATCGCCCTTGTGGTACTTTGATGTCATCCACCTGACGTTCTTGCAGCCCAGCTTGAAGTTGAACACAAGTTGATTCCGCAGGAGGTTTCATGATGATCCCTCATAGATATATACACTAGATGTCGCCTTGGGGTTCTAAGAATGCGTCAAAACCGCCGCCATCATAGAACGGGGTCTTCTCATAGGAAGTAGCTAGGTAAAGCTGCTATCTCCGCCTGTACTTCGAATTCATGGACGATGCCAGACTTATGTGCTGCGTCTGGATGTTAGGCCTACTAGCACTATGCTTTATAGTTAGAAAAAGTAGATTTTCAAAACATCAAAACTTTAATTTTTTTCTGGACTCAATGATAAATACATGTCTGACTGTTGAAATAAATCAAAAGAAAACCTAGAAAATCGCATTCATGACGATTTATGGTGGTTTTATTTCCGTTACACCATTGCCTACAATGACGTTGATGCGGGGTTCCCCTGTTTCAAGATGGTGGTGCATTTGGTCCAATGAACTGCCGTAGCCAAGGCGACATCTAGTGTACATATCTATGATGATCCCTGCTGAACAATCATCATCTCACTTAAAGATTGTGGGTAGTGTAGTTCTTTTCACAATTAAAACACAGACTCACGGTTCTCCCCCACACTCAAGCAATATGCATATTGCATACATTATTTCAGAAGTAATATGATTTGTTATCTGTTGATAAATAAACATGTCCTTCCACTGGGATTCATAGCGCAGTCACAGTGAACTGTATGTTATTCTTTATTTGCATGCTTTTTGAATATGGCCACTTGTGCAATAAAAACTGTGACAGAAGGTAAGATCTGTTTTTAAATTAACCCCTGTTTTACTGAGAATTTTAATTCATATTTTAGTCTTAGTTGGTTAACTAGTGTGCGCTATCACATCATTTTAAAGTCTGTTTATTGGCGGTTGTCATGACAAGATTTGGCTGTGGAGGGATGTCACAGTATACTGTAAGTGTTTTGGGTTGATATCCTGCTGTTTTAGTTTATCTGTTTCTGAAGTTGCACTTACAGCCGTTGAAAACCAAAGACTTTTTTAAAACCTTCTTAAGGCCATTACAATTTAAATATGAGACCTGTTTCATGACAATAAAGAGCATTTATTTTCTAAGACTTGTTAACGTTCATGACAAAATCAAGACATGATCAAGACATCAACTCTGTTGGCTCTGATCCAGAAGTGACAGGGACAGCAAATGGCTTTAACAAAGTTCTAAAATCAGTTTTAAAAGCCAAGTATCGGTAAGTATTTCCATACTTAAAGAATATAATCTGCTTTATGTCTGTGGTACAAAGAGTCCTGCCAGAAACAGGAAAGCTGATTCACTGCAATGGAAGTTGCATTAGTCTTATTTGTAGTCATAATACAGTGAATTATATTTTGACTAGCATAAGAAAAAACTAAATAAAAATAAAAACAGAATATCTGTTTGAAGAAAGAAATTCAAATATGTGAATTATATTTTTGTTTACCAGAATTATTTCAAACATTTGCCTTCAGATTGAAAGATTTTTAAGATCATGAGAAACATTTCATTTAAGTGACTCTAAACTTAACAGTATATTTCTGAATCTCACAATTATGACTTTATATTATTAATTTTCCAAAGCATACAATGGAAATTGGCTACCATACAAACTCAAAAATCAAAAGGTGAGAGATAGGTTCATTGATATTTATTAATTATTTATATGCATTGAACTTAAAAAAATATATTGCTGACAAATCCTTTAGTGAGCAAGCCAAGGGTGAGAGTACACTGAAAAAATAATAGTTATTATTATAAAGTGCATAGTTTTTGCATCCACTTTTTGTATGGCGATAATCCGATTATCCATAAATCCGATTATCGCCATACTCATAAGTGTTTGACCCCACACAGACCTAACGTTTAGCAGGGCGGATGGAAAGTCATTACATTCCATAAAGGGGATGCCGGCAAGAATGTCCGAATCCAGGTTTTCCACCAAAAGTCAGTCGAAAAAGAGCTTGTGCCTGTCTCTCTGAAAATGCGTGCACGTTTCACTGACCACCCTTCAATGGTAAGGAGCTGGATCCCTTGTGTGTGGAAGTCAATTAACATCTTTACTATACAATCATTTATTTACATTAGGGTTTTGACAATTAATCGGGGAAATGCGCATTTTCTCAATTAATGACTTAGAATGAATTACAGTGAAATGGGGCCACATCCAAAAGCCAGAGCGCCCTCTTGTGCAGAAACTTCATTTGTGCCATCATTACAAAACACTATTCCAGGAAATATCTAGAGGCTTATTTATATGGCTGTTCTTCAGATTGTTTCAGCTATTTTCATGATAATACAAATATTTTGAATGACTGTGTCTGATGAGTGTTGTTTTGTTAAATGCACGTTATAAACAAGTCAAACTCATAATGATTTTAGATTGATAAGTACTTCCTACTATTCACAGAGCCGTAGTACATGCCCAAGCTGAATCTAAGAATCGAAGCCTTGCAAAACAGAATCGATTTAAGACAGGTCTTTTTTATGGGAATGCGATGCATCAGTGCACATCCCTTAATTACATACAGTACAAGCACCAAAGAACGCACTTATGAACTCATGGATAAATAGATCACAGCCTGATGCTTCACTGCACTCACAACACATTCATATCAGATTGATGTTTCATCTTCTCTTACTGCATACTGCAACTGATCTTCAAGAGATGAGTGAGAAACTGTTAAATAAAAACAAAAACAATTTGTTATTAGCTTGGTGTGTGAGAAATGATGACGACAGTATTTAACAATAAACATAGATTTTTTATATAAAAAAAATCTTAAAAAGGCAATTATTAACACACACAATGGAATACAAACGGTAAACAAACAAGAGACTACATAATGCAAACGAGAACGGACAAACACTGACAAAAACAACAGGGTGATGAGTGACAAGTGCAATGACAACAGACGATGATCAGATGTGGGACAGTGAGGGATTGTGTGAAACTGAGTCCAAAGGGAGAAGCCTGGAAAACAAAGGGAAACATGCAGGCACAACCAACAAAACTGTAACAGTACTCCCCTTCCCGGGAGCTGAATCCGCGCACCTAAAACAGGAACAGACTACTCCCTGGGGGGGTGTCGTCCTGGAGGCTGGGAGGATGGACACGACGGAGTGGGATAGGACAGGGATGCCTCTAGGACAGTGCCCATGGTATCAAGGCGGTCCAATTCGCATCGGAAACCAGGGAGGTATATCAGTGGGCTCTAAGCTGTTGGGGTTGGGAGCGGGCACAGGTCTGAGGCACAGGGACGGCAGCCACCACTCATAACGTTCAGTAGAGCAAGCGAGCTGAGCACTCGCGACGACCAGGAGAGCAAGGGAGCGAGCGAGCCGGGGACCTGAAATGCCCAGGAGAGCGAGCAAGTGACCCATGCACAACCGCCGACCAGAAGAGCGAACGAGCTGGGCACCCGCGACGAACAGGTGAGCTAGCAAGCCGGGCACCCGTGACGAACAGGTGAGCGCGCGAGCCAGGCCCTCGCGATTAACAGGTGAGAGAGCCGGGCACTCACGACGAACAGGTGAGCAATTAGCAGAGGTGATGGACACAGGGACTGGTTTGAGATGAGCTGGAGCACTGCACTGGTTTCGAGCTGAATGATGATTACTTTGGTCCCTTTGCATATCATCAACCTCAAAATTAGAGCTATTCAATTTTAGGACATAATTTAAATATGTAAAGGGTAAATAGCATTGATCAGGAGAAACGATCATTTGTAAATAATCATCCAGCCCCAACTGAAAGCAGCGATTCAGAATGGTTTCAATCCAGCTCACCAGATGGGCATTGTCCACAAACTGACCATCCTGGTAGATGTTATAAAGCACAAAGTACTCTGATAGAATTATGTTGGTTTTTTGACGAATTATGACGTTGTGGCGAGCCGAGCACCCATCGGCGGAAAAGAAATTGGCGCCTATGAACACGCATATTTGTTAAGAAAAGTATATCTGATCCCCGTTTACATTGTATCCATTATATATACATTATATTGATGCCTATATGCATCAATGCGCGCTTGCACATACCTGTACAAAAATGTATATATATATATATATATATATATTTGAGAACTACTGCTCCTAACATGTCCACTTCACCAGGTAGGAAACCTTATGAGGACTACTTTAACAGGAATAAATGATATAGTGACTGAAAATATGAATTCACTTTACATTTAAAATATTTTCACAGTGATTAATAAACACAAATGGAATTGTTTAAGTATTTATTTTATTAAATGGAACCGGAATCAGAACCGAGAATCGTTCCGCAGAACTGGAACTGGAATCGGAACAGGAAAATTTCTAACCATACCCAACCCTATAGCTGACAGGTGGTGATGATTGACAATGACGATCAGGGGAGGTAGAGTAGAGGATGATGGGGAGGGTCCAAATGACAATGAAAGGGACAACAATGGGAAACGTACAGAACTGCAACACAATTAGTGCCATTAACTGGACATTAGATGATGTTTTTAGGCGCAACCAGGGCCAGATTAACACTTTGTTATACCCTGGGCAACAATATTCAAGGGCCCCATCATCACGACCCCAGGATCACCATAATATGGTCAAATACAGAATATATTACTGTATTATACAGTAAATATACTCAATACTTCAAATTCTAACTGCCATCAGGTGTATTTTGATTTACAAATATTTAAATGCTCATACAAATGCACTACTATGTCCCCTATCAAATACATTCACTCACATATGATGCTATGAAAACAAAACACATCAGCATCAATATAATCTCCGGGCTATAAACGTAAGATGGCGGTGTAGAAAAGTCCTGGCTAATTTAGCTGAGTTGTCCTCGTCGTTGACGGAAGCTCACTTAACAGAACTTTTTAATTAATACACATTTAAGATGACCATGGATTAACTCTAATTTGCATAGTCATTGATATAAAAAGCTTATTTTTTGCATATACAAGCATTGTCTAAAAATGAAAATAGCCTATATATTAGACACCCAAACCAAAGTGAAGAAAATGATCTTTAATTTGCAAGTCTGAACTGAACATCAACGCAGACATGATTTTCCTCACAGAAGTTTAAGATCATATAGGCTACATCTTGAACGTAGATATATAAATGAACACAGGGAAAAGAAGTTTAACACTGTGAAGCACAAGCAAACATGCTGGAAGGCAGCTAAAAACCATCAGGACATAAACACCGGCTTATTTTATTTTATTGGAGCCTTACCTCCAGATAACGTAATAAACTGGATTGATGATTTAAATGTTGTTTACTCACATGTGCGTTGTGAACTCTCCGGATTTTATGTTGTGCACTGCTCCACTCGTTCACTTGCCACATGGTCGGTTTGTTTACAGTATTGCGTGAGCAGCTACACTGCAGGTTCGACTTCATTTGGCGCTAAGCAGACCTTTCGGTGATGTCAAAGTACCGTGAGAGCGATTCAAAGCAGATTTCTCCATGTGATACCTGGAATCGCTCTCGCGCTACTGAGCTGTCACTCGTCTGTGGGTTCTCTGCTCCCCAGTCACTTTCGCGCCACTATAGTAATTTGATTTCATACGCCGGTCGGATCGCGCAGATACCTGCGTATCACGTAGACTACACCACTGTTTATACTTTACATTTTCTGCGTTTCTGATGTCCTTTTCCTTTTTTAATTTCCGCTTCGCGCTCCAACTTAGCTTCTCGTTTTTTCCTGTTGTACCAATAGGTGTGTTCGAAATCATCCGGCGCTGCGCAGACCGATCGGCGAGGTTTGCCGCTTGCAGTCGAGGGAGGAACTGAAGACGGAGCCGTCAAGCCGGACACCTGCTGCTTGCCGTAGTGACGTGTGCCGTGTTTCCTTGTTTTAAATCGCAAATGAAGTGAATTAGATGCTGAATTTGATAAAACAAACCTTTTAATAAAAAGTTGCAACCAAAAACATTTTATATCGAATATTTTAATTGCTGCTTATACTGTATACCCAAAAATAACGGGAAACAAGCCTATATTATTAAAATACCAAGAGAGTTTTTATTTTATTACACGACACAATATAACATATTTAAGCATATTAAAGTGTTTTACCTGTTTTAAAACATGAATTTATAATGTTTGTTAGTGGAACTAAAGTTTGGATTAAACTTGAAACCCACGTGATTCTTGTCATCAGTGAGGCAGCCAATCATGTAAAGCTGTTACGTCATCACAACTCCGTGCAGCCGCTCTGGAGAAGCTGCACCGGCTGAGCTAGCCGGCTACTCTCGAAACGCTTTCGCGGTACTTAAAAACCATATGACACAGTCACGTGCCTGCAGCACCAGCTGAAGTCGGACAAAATTACTAACCGGAATGCACTGCTTCAAGTCAGCCGCCGATCGGTCTGCGCAGCGCCGCATGAAGTCGAACACACCTAATGCCATGCGTCATGTAATGCTCGGCGAACCTTTGACCCACCTCATGCGGACTGACCAATGAGGAGAGGGTCTTAACCTGAGGCCCGTCTCTTCATTGGTCAGTCCGCATGAGACTCAACCGCTCTCAACTCACGTTCAAAGTAATAGGCAGCGCAGCGTCTCTCTTTGCAGCGTAAAAACCCGTGTTGACAGTTTGTTTAATATAAAGCGGCCCGCGGGAGATTACCAGATACAGTATTTTGCTCGTGCCCTTGCTGTCCTGGGCCCTTTGGAGGTCTTGGGCCCCTGGGTAATTGCCCAGTTGCCCTTATGGTTAATCCGGCCCCGGGCGCAACAGTACATATAAAAACCTAATCAGACAGATGTTTCACCTCTCAATCTACAGCATTTGAAAAACAGCACGACTGTCGCTAACAGATATGGACAAACTGCCAGCAGATAAGTGAAAATCTTGAAACCAGACATCGCCTCCTGAAAAATACCTGAAATAGAAACACATGCTATCATGCAGAATATCTGAACAACAAACACATATGCACAGCTGCCATTCTATCTCTGCTGTGCATGATAAAACCAACATATTAATAAGTATATGTAGCATTGTGAATTACATCCTCTTGTAATGTGTGAGTTTGATTGAATGAAGTGGGGGTGAAACCAAACCAATGCTGTGTGAGCACTTGCACTCGGGCTCAGACCGCAGCAAATTAACCCAATGTAAAATGGCCTAAGCGCACTTACATTATACCTAATCAGACTAAACAGTACAGTACCTGAGCATGATTGTCTCCCCCTCCCTACTCCCCCAGAAGCACGCACTCACATTGTACTTTTACAGCAGGATACTGAGCACTCACAATGAAACAGGAAAATTGCCCAATCACAGTCATACTGACCTTTAACAGAGAGAGTCACATGATCACTGTACTGTGAGGATGAGGGTTGTCCATCTTTCTCCCCTCTACACCAGAACTCATCCTGATCTGATGGTGAGCTGATGGTGTAGATGTTTCCCTCAAACACTGAAGTCCCATTTGTGTCTTTATACCACAGATATGTCCAGTTTAATGATCTGTACTGATCCTCTATCTCACACTTCATAGTGACTGTCTCTCCAGTGAACACAGATCTTTCTGATGTTACACTTACTGTAACTTTGGGTAAAGCTGAGGACAGAAGAAAATGAGATTGACGCACTTAATAATACAACATAACCACTGACATAATATGTTTTCCAAACTACAGTAACTCTGCTTTATTTTACACTGCACACATTTGGCACTGCAATGTGGGCTTAACCCTGCTTTGGTTAAAATTTGATAACCCTGCTTTTAAACTGCAAGTGTGAAGCAGTCCTTTTCCCGGAGTGTTAAGCGCAGGGTTAAAAGCTGTAATGTATGATAATTAACATGAGATGATCTTGTCCTTATTCCCTTATTTTGAAGCAACAATAAACTCACCCTTCACAGTAAGATTAACATCAGAGCTTGAATGTGAAATCTGTGGTCGTCCGTGTATCTCTGCTCTACAGCTGAACTCATCCTGATCAGATTCAGTAACTCCATTGATAGTGAGAGAGTCTCTGTTTACAGTGTAATTCTCAAAGTTTAACACTTCATTTGTGTGTTTATACCACTGATATCTCCAGTTTAATGATCTGTACTGATCCTCTATATCACACTTCATAGTGACTGTCTCTCCAGTGAACACAGATCTGCCTGGTGTTACACTTACTGTAACTTTGGGTAAAGCTGAGGACAGAAGAAAATGAGATCGACGCACTTAATAATACAACATAACCACTGACATAATATGTTTTCCAAACTACAGTAACTCTGCTTTATTTTACACTGCACACATTTGGCACTGCAATGTGGGCTTAATCCTGCTTTGGTTAAAATTTGATAACCCTGCTTTTAAACTGCAAGTGTGAAGCAGTCCTTTTCCCGGAGTGTTAAGCGCAGGGTTAAAAGCTGTAATGCAGAGATGGGGACTCGAGTTTGAGACTCGGACTCGAGTGCGACTTAAGTCGCACACACAGTGACTTCAGACTCGAATCTCAAAGACTTCAGACTCGACTCGCGCGACTCGTGAACAATGTTTATTTTTAGGAAACGTCTGATGAGCTTGCTGTCATAGCACCCTCCGTTACCTACAACCTGCCCACGACGTAACACGTGACGTATTTGCTCCGCGCGCGCGGCCGCGAACATACATGTCGACTGTCCCTGCAGGCAGCTGCTGCTGTGGCATTCATCTGAAGCTATGGGTAGTGCTGTGACGGATCCGCGGTTCAGCTCGCATGCGATTTGCGGATTAATATGCAATTTAAATAGGGTACGTTTATCATTAACGTGTTTCTAAGGCTTGCAATTGTTTAAATGGTTAAACAATTTAACCGCAAAAAGGAGCTCAAGTGAGCAGATTTCTGTACGCACATGCGGTTCAGTGTATCCGGTCCGGCTCCAGTCAGGTCCAGAGTTGCGCTACTTTGTGTCATACTGTACCTGCCGAACTGCGCGATCCGATCGGCGTATGAAATCAAATTAATACTATAGCGGATCTAGAGTGACTGGGGAGCAGACTGCTGTGGCGCCACAAGAACCCACAGGCGAGTGACAACAAAGTACCGCGAGAGCGATTTCAGTTATCACATGGAGAAATCTGCTTTGAATCGCTCTCGCGGTACTTTGACATCACCAAGAGGTCTGCTTAGCGCCAAATGAACTCGAACCTGCAGTTTAGCTGCTCACGCGACACTGTAAACAAACAGGAATTGTCCATATGGAGAAGTGAACGAGTGGAGCAGTGCTTCAACATGAAATCCGAGAGTTAACAACGCATATGTGAGTAAACAACATTTAAATCATCAGTCCAGTTTAATAGATAAGGTTTCAAGTGCAATAAAATAAGCCCGTGATTATATCCTGATGGTTTTTAGCTGCCTTCAGCATGTTTGCTTGTGCTTCACAGTGTTAAACTTCCCTTCTCTGTGTTCATTTATATATCTATGTTCAAGATGTATATGATCTTAAACTTCTGTGAGGAAATTCATGTCTGCGTTGATGTTCAGTTCAGACTTGCAAATTAAAGATAATTTTCTTCACTTTGGTTTTGGTGTCTAATATTAGGCTACATGATGGTCTTGTAATAATAAAAGTAAAAGCCTATTTTCATTTTTAAACAATGCTTGTATTATATGCAAAAAATAAGCTTTTTATATCAATGACTATGCAAATTAGAGTTAATTCATGGTCATCTTAAATGTGTATTAATTAAAAACATTTACACCATTAAATTACACATGGTAATGTTATCAATAGTTGTCAGATAATAGCTATTGAAAGAGTGGATATTTTTCTTCTTCAATGCGTGTGTTAGCCACGGATTGAAGATTGTAAACAGTTTATTTAATTTTAATTAACAGTTGAGTAAGTTTTGGCCCCAAGTTAGATGTTAATTAACACTAAAGCAGTCTAAAAATCAGTCCAGTTTCCCCAGCTGTAAACCCATTGGCTGTTAAACTCTTTTTTTTTTCTTATAATAAATTGACATGTTGATAACACATTCAGTTTATGTGTTTATGAGTACACTTTCAGAATGCTCTGTTACATGAAGATCCATACTGTATGCATCTGTGAGTGTGAGTGGTGCGTTGCGCTGGGACGAGTGTCATAAGGGTGAGAGGGAAAAATCACAGTATACTCACTACAAAAATGTAGACTACACCACTGACCTTACTTAATTTGCAACTTTGTTTTTTTATAAATGTTTATAATTTCTTTTTGTTATTAGAGTTTTATTTGTTACAACGAGACTTGAGACTTGACTTGGACTCGAGCCCAGAGACTTCAGACTTGACTTGGACTCAAGCTCAAAGACTTCAGACTTGACTTGGACTCGAGGTCAAAGACTTCAGACTTGACTCGGACTCGAGCTCAGAGACTTGTGAACATCTCTGCTGTAATGTATGATAATTAACATGAGATGATCTTGTCCTTATTCCCTTATTTTGAAGCAACAATAAACTCACCCTTCACAGTAAGATTAACAGCAGAGCTTGAATGTGAAGTCTGTGGTCGTCCATCTATCACTGCACCACAGCTGAACTCATCCTGATCAGATTCAGTAACACCATTGATAGTGAGAGAGTCTCTGTTTACAATGTAATGGGCAGTGTTAAACACTTTAGTTTTGTCTTTATACCACTGATATGTCCAGTAATTGTGATCCTTTATCTCACACTTCAGAGTGATTGTGTCTCCAGTGAAAACAGATCTCGCTGGTGTTACTCTCACTGTAGCTCCGGGTAAAGCTGAGGAAAGAAGAAAATGAGATTGACACAATTATGGTATGACATGACCTTTGTACAGTGTACATTTTAGGTCTTCCTAAACGCCGTTTCACATGGTACGCGACTGTTTAGTTCTTTTTCAATAGGAGACGTGCGAAAGCGGCAAAACGGGGGCGGTTACAGAGGTGAAGCAGAGTTGGGCCACACGCCTTGCTCGTGCACCCAAAATTCTGTTCCTTCTCCGGACATGGTACTTCATGACAGGCGCCGTTGAAAATAAACATATTTGCACTAAATGCTAAAACAAAAGGCTTTCAATACAAGAGAAAAGCTGAAGCCGCGCGGCGATTTTGCCGCCTACCGCGTACCGCGTGAAGCGGCCATTAGACTTCAGCGTCAGTACTTCGACATCAGATAAACTCACATTGCGCCTCAGACTGAAAGGCATCTGTTCTAAGCAAAAAAGGGTCAGAACTAAAGTCTTCAGGACATTAGGTTAAACAGCCTCAAAATAAAAGACATCTTGTCTGACTTAGTCAGATATCGTGCTAAATGGCATCGGACGGAACAGCATCACAATAAAAGGCTTTTAAATTTGACCACGCCCTTTCGTGTGACTTTGGTATGTGGGAGGAGTTAACCCCATAGTGTCAGCGGCCCACTGTCTCGTTCCAGTCTTTCAAGAAACCAAGGTTATATTAGTTACCAAGAGAGCCCCTATCGAGAGCGGTCACTCAACATTGCGTCCACTGACGTTATGGGAACAGTTTCCACTCATGCAGAGAACAGCAATCTGAACACAATCACCAATAGCATGTCAGCACGGAGTGCCTAGGCCCGTGGGGATGTGGCAAGCCAATGAGGTGACAATATAGTCGCTGCACTGCTCCAGGGCAGATAGACAAGTAAGGGGGTGAATACACATAATATATTAGAAGCACGCATGGCAGTGCCAGGCAGCAATAAAGTTTTAAGTTGAGATAAGTCACAAACACAGAGTTAACAGCCTTAGCGGTAACTCTGCATATGTGGGTACATAGTCTTTCTGAAGACAACCTAATAGGAGCGTTGAGCTCTGAAAGAAAGTAGCACACACACAAAACAACAGTGTGTCATAGATAACTGTGCAAAGAAAAGACAACCTGAGAGAATGCAGGAAGCTAGTCAGATATCAGACGAATAAGAGTGATCAGTATTTACCAACAGGAATTTTCGTGGCCAACGACTGCTTATTCAACAATTAAACCATGCAAAGGTGTTTTGTGAAGACCAACCTGCTGCATGACATATGTCCTGAATAGTGGTGCCTTGAAATCAAGCCCACAATGACGCAATGGCTCTAGAAGAATGTGCCCTGATGTTGAAGGGGGGCTCGTGTCCGCTGCTCTCATAAGCCAGCATTATAGCCTCTACTACCCAGTGAGAGAGCCTCTGATTAGCCCTGCCTTTAGCGGCACAGCCAAAGCACACAAGTAGTTCATCTGACCGTCTGAATTCAGCTGTACGGTTCTCATATGTCCTCAGGGCTCCGACCAGGCAAACCGCTGCTTGGTAACCCATATCCTGTTATGTCATAGGTGCTGCAGATAGCGCCGTTAGAGAAATTATCTTATCCTGAAAGGCCATCCCCTCGTGTTTCCTTGTTCCCTCTCACCAGACAAGCATGCACGTTTCACAAGTCTGGGTTAGGGTGCAACACAGGGCCGTCTAACTGAGACAGCAGGTCCCTTTTTAAGGGAATCTGCCATGGGGGGCTACTAGCATCCCCCTCAGGTACCATGGCTGGTTTGGATCACCTAAGCTCTCTCCTCCCTGATTTTGCACAGTACTAAGGTCAGGACCTTTACTGGAGGGAATGTATACAATCTGTCGCATGGCCAGTGTGATGTCAGTGCTTCCCCTTGCAACAGGGAGGACTTGACAGAGAAGAACAGTGGGCAGTGGGCATTCTATCTTGTCGCAAACAGGTCTAGTGCAGCCCTTCTGGTAAGGTCTCCTTTTCACTGTGGGGAGGCCGTTCCTCAATAACAAATCTGCAGCATTGATTAGATGGCCCGAGATATGTGCTGCTCTGATGGAGAGCAAGTGATGTGTAAGACGCCACCCACTGGTCCAACGACGGAGTCCAATGGCGTGGGGAGAAGGGGTCTCGTGTTCTCGTTTTCCTTTAGCGCTTCTAGAAGAATAATTCCATTTATTTAATTTGTTTCTTTGACCTCTGTGGTTAAATTATAATCTGACTCCAATTTAATATAGTAAGAATTTAGTGTATTATTCCAATTATCTGTTGATCATAATTTATATGTTTGATTATTTATAAATTCCCATAGTCTTAGTTATTCGTTCATTAGGGACCCGGTATCGCACAGAGTATACGCCGGCCGTTGTGTATATCTCACGGACACAAGATTGTCAGTCTGATCTTAGTCAGAGGTTGCCGGGAAAACTAATATTTTTATGTCGGGCCGCTCCATGCTTGCTCCGATCATAAAAATAATTAATTTAGTTTAGCGCTCATGCAACTTGCTAAGGCAGGTGATAGACATAAATCTTAGAGTTTTAATGAATGTGCCCCATGCTCCATTCGAACATCAAAACACCAGTGTGATCATATCCTGACAGAATAATCTTGCGGTAATACCAGACTCCTTCTAATCTACTAGTCATAATAATTTCTGAAAGAATTAAAATAAATCAATACAATTTATGAAGAATTAAAATGAATAACAATTTATTATACCAGGCAGGTTCCAGCTTAAAGAATATCACATAATACAGAATATGATTCAATTTCAATTAAAATGATCAACAGTTGCAAAAGTTACAAAGTCATACCTGGTAATAGACACTCTGGCTACAGAGTACTTCTATCATGAATATAATACACCTAAAATGGTGTAAGAAGATTCTTGTTAAAGATTTCTTCCATGATGTTTTAGTACACACACAAAGTGTGGGAGCTTCTGGGTACAGAATGGCTCCATAAGGTTTGTATAGGCTACACACAAAGTGTGGGAGCTCCTGGTTACAGGATGCCTCCTAGAATGTTTTGCCAGGACACCTTTTATACACAGCTTGAGAAAACTACCCAAATCTGGTTTGACCTGTACCAAGTGATACTAAAGAACACCTGGTCAAAATCCAGTTTGACCTGTGCCAAGTGATACTAAAGAGCACCTGGTCAAACTAGCCAGGAGTATCAAGGCAAAACCCCACCTCTACAAGAAATGCATCTTCTATCCAAAGTTCTAAAACCTTAATCCATCATATCTTAGATTTATAGAAATGAGACCTTTTTACTCATCGCACCATGACCTTTAAAATAATACTAAACATTAATATAAAATACCATCTTAGAACCACATAATATGTATACATTACATCATATATTTCAGCAGATACTCAGTGATGTGAGCCGCTAACAGCCTTTGTGATGAAGAGATTAGGAGAACAGAGAGTTGCATGTCTGTAAAGAGTTTCACCTAAGAGTCAAATTTGGGTTAGCAACACCACCTGAGGTTTAATTGTTTTATAGTGTCTCTTCATAAATAAACTTAAAGTTGATTATTTACCAGCCGTACTACAATTCCTCCCCTGGCCCTTTTGGGGCAATTGAAAAATAGTCCATAAGGGCCATTGCTGGTCATATTCAAATCCTTGTGTGTTTTTTGTTATTGCAACAGTCTCTGTATGTCGAGCACCTGTAGAGGACTTAGGGTGAAAGCAGTGTTGGCAGATGTCCGTAAGGAGTGAATTGTGGACCTGAAATACCAGCATTAAGGCAAAGAGAACATAAACACAAGTCCACTGCCAATCACACACCCACGAAACATCCAGTCCCACCAAATGTACACATACTGTGCAGAGCGAATAGATGAACTTGACAAAATCTTTGCTGTTCCTTTGGCCAGGTTTGTTTCTACCTGAGCCTGGCTGAGATGATACTCAGTCTGTAGAATCGTCTATTGCACCAAATCCATGGTGTCAGTCAATGACTGTGTGCTGTGCTCGTTGAAAGTGTCTCCCCACCACGGAGAGACGTGTGTCTAACGGGATCCTCCCCAGGATATTTATCTGACATTTCGAAAAGTCCTCTGTTACCTATTGGCAGAAGGTATTTTTTGTAGAATAGTCAGACCTCCATAGGTGAAGGAATTCCTCATACTGACAATGCACCACTGTATGTGGGACATCTGAAGAACATCAAACACATGATCATGCAATGGCTGAACACTGAAGAACTTGACTTTCATTGGACGAAAATGGTTGTGAAAGATGACACCAACAAATGACATTATTAAAAGTTTCATAATAGTAGGTGCGAATTGTAAAAGGTCTTATTTCTCCTTTCAAAGTAATTTCCCATAAAGTGATCCCCTTTAATTAACAAATTCTTCACTATTATGCATCTCTTGTATAGAGTGGAATTTTGATATAATCTGTGTATTTTAAAGGAAGAGTGGCAAAAGTTTTTTAACTGGCATATTTACCAGTGGTATACATCATTAAAGCATATAAAACAATAGCATTCAAATATAATACAAATAAATGTAATTATATGTATATAAAATACAAATATTTATACTAAAGTATATATATAATATGATATCTCTATATGATATATGATTATATTTTAATAACCATATTATTAGTTCAGAACACTGAAATGCAAGTTAACCATGTAGATCTAAAACTTCAGTAAAGCAAATTAAAACATACCTAGAAAAACTTACACAAACAGATTCTGAATTTCTTATTTAACCATTGTTCACAAATTCTATACATATACGTTGGCAAAGTCACATTCAATGGTTAGAAGTCTGATTGAGAATCAGTTGGTTGATCAATAGAAATGCCAGCACTTCAGATCTAACCATTTTTGAAAGTTTGGAATGTCATTAGACATGTTTGCAACCACATCAAATGGCTTAATTCTTCACTCATCTTATTCTCAAATTGGTCTTATTTAGAGTTTTCAGGTAGAGTTTCTACCTTTTATTTATACAATCAGAGACAAAACCTTAATTTGTGACTATAACCATGCATATGTCCTACGTACACTGTAACATTTCACGTAGTTCAAAAGAAAAATGCAAACATAGTTTTTATATTAAAAATAAAATTAGCATCATGAGTAGTTCTTTGATTTCCTATGTGTGAGATGCTAAATGGTTTTGCATGTATGCCTAAGAGTTTGGATTCTTAGTCATTACTCATACATATACATATGTGTGATGTTTTCAGCCTGGATAGTTTTAAAACTTATACCAGGTAACAGTGTTATGTTGTTTCAATGGTGAAAATATATGCATTAAATGTTCATGCCTGGGAGTGGGTGGATTCTAACTTAAAATAATCTGTGTTGCACAATTTTAGTTCCGATGCTACATCAGGAGGTCATTTAATGAATATAGTAGTTTATTACTGTGAGATGTGTATGACCCCTTAAAGTATCATCACACCCACCTCCTGCATTTCAGGTTTATGCCTGTATTTAGGCTCAGATACATCTCTAGTATCTGGACTCTTAAGGAGTCATAGAGATCCACCTGAAAAGGAAGATGTTAAGATAACAGACAAAGAAACATGCATTTCTAAACTGTGGTCAATTTGCATTAAGACATCACATTATCTTTAGTTTCTACTGTATCACTACCACACAGCTGTCAATGACAGCATGTTGTTAATTCTTCCTGTTAAGAAGATTTTTATCATTACTTTCTGCAAATTAATTTCAGAGGCCAGATTAAATTGGGTATTTTCTGTTATATTTGACTATGTTGTTTCAGTATAGTCTGAGTGTATAGCAACATAACTGCACTTGCATTTAAACTGTGAGCATAAAAAATCCCATTTTTGCTATGGAAATTTCTGGATTAACTTTAAACTTAAATGACTTTACTCTGAGTTGTTCTCAGTTGCGTCAGCTCACATGTTTAACTGCTGTGATGTCTGTTTAAGGTACATACTTTTAAACTTTTCACATCTCTGTGACCTGTAGGACTGTAATTTCTGATGATTTAAAATTTCCCACAGTTTTAACCAACTATAAAAGTAAATTGACTAATCAGATTCAGTTTAAGTTGATGTTTTAAACTTATAAAAGAGTTGTTTGGTTTGCTATCTTGTGCCATAGTATTCTCTGTGTTCCTGCAAAACAAAAACAAAACCAAAAAAAAACCAAAAAAAAAAAAACAAGCAACAAACAACAAACAAGCAAAAGCATACACATACCCCCGTTTTGGCACGAGATAGTGGACCAAATAAATCTGAATTTAAATATTCCCCAGGCCTTTTGCTGAGTCTTAATCGTGTAAGTTTGAAATGCATCTAATGCATAATTTTCACCATATTAGGCCAGTCTGGCCATTATAATATAATGTATATTATAATATGATTATAATATAAATTACATTAAATTAAAAATAATATTCATTAAAATAATTTTATTACTGGTCTCAAGGGCTTCAAGAATGATAGTAAATTTGCAAAATTGAGAACATGTTCCTGTGCATTAACATTTCCACTAACAACAACAGCTACCTGTTGTGAATATTAAAAGTTATCAATGAATAGGATAAAACACAAACTTTTGCTTTAAATTTTAAAGTCCTAACTTTCACCCTGAATACATACAGAAGTGTAAAAAGACTTTTAGCTCTGACTGATTCAATTTAAACAGGAATTCTGTATTTCTGCAGTGATTTCAGGACTCAGTTATAAGCTCTATTTTTATGACTTTCACAATCTTTAGACAATTAGACAACAAATTGCTCTTTAACAATTTCCACAATCTCATAGAGAAACAAAGACTCAGCTTCAACAATCTCTAGACAACTGGACTAAATTGTTTATTTGACAATTCTCATAATCTCATAAAGAAGGACTAAGCCTAGAACTTTAAACAGTGCTGACTACACTGTACTGTATATCATGATGTTAATCATAGCCTTAAATCACTTTGATTGATTCACAGAAAATAATGATGTATTTTATTTGTTACAACCAAGCTAAAATATTTCCCTTGAAACAAGGAGAAACAGCAGATCTTTTCTGAGAGGGGGTTAAGCCCTTTGATCTCAGTGATGAATCTTTCTCTGTGAGATAAGATCACATGTGTTTTATTGACAATTGTAAGAACAGTTTCATCATTATCTTTCTGTGCACCAGTTAAAGCTTTAGCTCAATTTGCCTCATATCAACATTATGGAATCCTGCAATAATTAGAGTTTTAAGATTTACTTTTCCCATTCTACACTTATCCAATCCTGAGTGTTCTTTAGGAGATTCACTCACAATCATTATTAAATCCTTACTTGCTTAATATCCAACATTTAGCTCCACTCTGCATGCACTGAACCTCTAACATCAACAATGCTGCCTTCAATCATTTATAAACTTCCATCTATCTTTCTATCTTCCCATAATAACACGCATCTCCTTAACTCATCAGGTATAGTTAACACACTGATGTTTGCAGCATTTACTGATTCAAAAAGGACTAATATGAACCTTTGCTCTTGTCATATCAATCATGTAAACCCAAAATTCACTTCTCATATGCAAACACATTAACTTACACTGTAGTATTCAATGTTTACCCTTATTTGAGAACCAGCATAAAATTTGGAAGATGTTAATCCATTTTAAGTTTATCTTTTGTTGCTTTACCAAACAAAAGAAATTTGATTTGCTAACAAAGGGAATTTATCCTCATCTACACTGCTGTTGTCATGCTGTGTAACTTTATTTCCATTAACAGAGTTATTATCGCCTGTTTTGCGCAGCTTTGTTTACATTCATGGACGCATCGACTTGGGCACGGAGTTTTCTCATCTCATCCGACTGTCTTTATTATTCACGAATATTCGCTAATACTTTAGTTGCGAGATCGTTCCACGGAGCAAATAGATAATCGCCACAGCGATGTTTCCACTTTTAGACTCAAATTTACGAACTCGTAATGTACCATGATAATATTTAGTCATTAGTCCATGTAATATTCACTCCTTCTGAGTGTAAACGCAAGAGAAAAGGTTTGATTCGGAGCGCGAGGAAATATATTATTTCATTATCTGCACTGTCATTGTTATATCCCTGACAGCGGTGTTGTTGTTTTAATTCTTTTGCCCCACCGGATTTCTCCGGACTTTCACTGAGTTTACCGTTACCGCCCATTCTACAACATACGCGGGTGCGTTTATGCTCACCCTCAACATTTCTAATAGGCAAATAAAATCAACTTACCAACACAGCTGCAGACAAAAAGTAGACGTTTAAACCTCCTATTTTGCGATGAATGGAATCCGCTGTTATGGTTGAAATGTCGCGCTGGAAAGCTTCCTGGAGTACCACGTCACTTTTTCGGGTGTACTACGTCACCAGAATTACGTCACCTGTGGTATACGTCATCACGTCGGGATCACCAAGCTGTAAGACGCCACCCACTGGTCCAACGACGGAGTCCAATGGCGTGGGGAGAAGGGGTCTCGTGTTCTCGTTTTCCTTTAGCGCTTCTAGAAGAATAATTCCATTTATTTAATTTGTTTCTTTGACCTCTGTGGTTAAATTATAATCTGACTCCAATTTAATATAGTAAGAATTTAGTGTATTATTCCAATTATCTGTTGATCATAATTTATATGTTTGATTATTTATAAATTCCCATAGTCTTAGTTATTCGTTCATTAGGGACCCGGTATCGCACAGAGTATACGCCGGCCGTTGTGTATATCTCACGGACACAAGATTGTCAGTCTGATCTTAGTCAGAGGTTGCCGGGAAAACTAATATTTTTATGTCGGGCCGCTCCATGCTTGCTCCGATCATAAAAATAATTAATTTAGTTTAGCGCTCATGCAACTTGCTAAGGCAGGTGATAGACATAAATCTTAGAGTTTTAATGAATGTGCCCCATGCTCCATTCGAACATCAAAACACCAGTGTGATCATATCCTGACAGAATAATCTTGCGGTAATACCAGACTCCTTCTAATCTACTAGTCATAATAATTTCTGAAAGAATTAAAATAAATCAATACAATTTATGAAGAATTAAAATGAATAACAATTTATTATACCAGGCAGGTTCCAGCTTAAAGAATATCACATAATACAGAATATGATTCAATTTCAATTAAAATGATCAACAGTTGCAAAAGTTACAAAGTCATACCTGGTAATAGACACTCTGGCTACAGAGTACTTCTATCATGAATATAATACACCTAAAATGGTGTAAGAAGATTCTTGTTAAAGATTTCTTCCATGATGTTTTAGTACACACACAAAGTGTGGGAGCTTCTGGGTACAGAATGGCTCCATAAGGTTTGTATAGGCTACACACAAAGTGTGGGAGCTCCTGGTTACAGGATGCCTCCTAGAATGTTTTGCCAGGACACCTTTTATACACAGCTTGAGAAAACTACCCAAATCTGGTTTGACCTGTACCAAGTGATACTAAAGAACACCTGGTCAAAATCCAGTTTGACCTGTGCCAAGTGATACTAAAGAGCACCTGGTCAAACTAGCCAGGAGTATCAAGGCAAAACCCCACCTCTACAAGAAATGCATCTTCTATCCAAAGTTCTAAAACCTTAATCCATCATATCTTAGATTTATAGAAATGAGACCTTTTTACTCATCGCACCATGACCTTTAAAATAATACTAAACATTAATATAAAATACCATCTTAGAACCACATAATATGTATACATTACATCATATATTTCAGCAGATACTCAGTGATGTGAGCCGCTAACAGCCTTTGTGATGAAGAGATTAGGAGAACAGAGAGTTGCATGTCTGTAAAGAGTTTCACCTAAGAGTCAAATTTGGGTTAGCAACACCACCTGAGGTTTAATTGTTTTATAGTGTCTCTTCATAAATAAACTTAAAGTTGATTATTTACCAGCCGTACTACAGATGTGTCTGCCCATAATAGAAGGTTGCTCGAATAGCCCTATGGATTGAATGCCGCCCTGGCGGTTTATGTGCAGACCATGCCTTGGACACCTGGTTGTGAACGTCATGAAAGAACAGCGTCCTTTTTCTCGGAGTGGCCTGATGGCAGGAACCAGGAACACAGTGCTTATGAGAGCCCGGCTGCTCCAGAGGTCCGGCGCAGAGAAGACAAATCTTTGTCTTGCTTGAAGACATCGCATCTTGAGTGAAGAAGAAGATTCTGATGTTCGTCGCTCATGTACTGCATTTTATACGCTTTTTAAACGCTTTTTAAATGTTTTCTGCAATTTGCATTGGTAAGCAACAATTGGTCAGTACCCTGCACTGGCATTATTCAATAAGATTTCATTATCTGGTAAAGTGGGAGGAGTTAACCCCATATGTTATATGCATAGTTAACCCAATGTCAAATAACCGCTCTCAATAGAAAACAATGCTTAAGTTCAAATGGTGTGATAACCCTGCTTCTAAACTACAAGTGTGGAACAGTACAGTCCTCTACTGTTTCTGTATTGCTTAAAGCACTAATTTATCTGATATTTAAAACATTTTTTTATTTTATTTATAAGGACAATACACATTAATCGAAATTACTGTAAATGTGCCAGTGCTAGCCAGTCGGCTAATTTTCAACTGCAGTCCTTTGGCAAGGTGTTTTATAACCCAATAAGTAAAAACATGAGATGATCTTGTCTTTATTTTCATATTTTGAAGCAAAATTAAACTCACCATTCATAGAGACAGAAACAGCAGAGCTTAATTGAGAATTTTGTGGTCGTCCATCTCTCTCTCCTCTACACGTGAACTCAGTCTGATCAGATTCAGTAACTCCATTGATAGTGAGAGAGTCACTTTTTACAGTGTAATGGTGAGTAGAAAACACTGCAATTCCGCGTTTATACCACAGATATCTCCAGTTTAATGATCTGTACTGATCCTCTATCTCACACTTCAGAGTGACTGTCTCTCTAGTGAACACAGATCTGTCTGGACGTGCACTCACTGTAGCTCTGGATAAAGCTGTAAAGATAATGTAATATTTTGACACATTTTTGGATGTTTTGTTATTTTTATAAAACGTTCTGGTTGCTCTAAAGTCTTGGTAAATTAATAAACATTTGTGTGATTTACTGTAGGTTTCATTTACTGGTGGTTCATTAAATCATCAGAAGCTGTGCTGTATCATCACATATAAATGACTCAAATGCTCTGTGGTGTGTCAAACAACATCCTTCAGTCATGACTCTATTCACAATATAACACAGTCTCTCATACAACATTGCTTAAATATTTCATAATTTAGCACACAGTCAGGATTTCCATCTCCCGTTTCAAGGGTTAAAATTTTATTTTTGAAACAAATAGGATAGGAACAAAATAATATAATTAAAAATGTATATTATATAAAAGCATAAACATGCCATAATGTCTATTAGTAGACAACTGAACAGAAAAACAATCATATAAGCCTATCAGACTTTAGTGAAAACAGTTCAGTTCACCTTGTGCTTATTACCAGAAATATAAGTGACAGATTTATATTCTGTGTCTCATTCAGATCTGTAACTTACCTGACATTTATTTGCTCTTGTTTTTTTTCTCAAATAAAATTGGTTAAGTTATTTGCTATGTTCTTTGATTCTCTGTTCTCTCAAAATTATTTAATACAAATTCAGAAAATGACAACGCTTTTAATATTTTAAAACATCTCAATGCATTTGTGGTTTCATAATTGTTATTTTTTTCATGTTTATTGAATTTGATGTGTATATTTCCTTCATGTATTGCTCCTGACCAGGGGCCTCATTTATCAACATTGCGTAGAAAATGTTCTATATTTGTACCTACGAATGAAATTTAGAATGTACAAAAAAATTGGGATTTATCAAACGTGCGCACGTGGTTCGTACGCACATCAGTAAGTAATCCTTGATGATAAATCCCATGTGTTCTTAAGCACACGTTCATGGTCATTTGCATTCCGAAACGCATCAGATGAACCATATATGGTGACAACACCTCCCGTTATAAGTCACGTGGTTGTGCTTTTTCCTTCACTGCAATAATGGCAAAGAGAGCGTAAAAGAGGATCTTTACAGACACAGACTATGGGCCCTATTTTAACGATCCGAAACGCAAGTGCGAAGCGCAACGCGCAAGTGAGTTTGTGGGCGGATCTTGGGCGCTGTTGCTATTTTCCCGGCGTGAGAAATAACTCATGCGCCGGGCGCAAATCAATAAGGGGTTGGTCTGAAGTAGGTTCATTATTCATAGGTGTGGTTTGGGCGTAACGTCAAATAAACCAATCAGAACGCTATCCAACATTCCCTTTAAACACAAGGGCGCAAGTTCCATGGCGGGTTGCTATTATTATGACAGATTTACCAGGCACACGCCAGGAGCGGTTTACAGCCGAGGAGACCGACGTTCTTGTAAGAGCAGTCAAAGATAGAGAAGTTGTTTTGTTTGGGGATGGGAGAAATCCGCCCAAATCAGCGTAGGTTAAACAGGCGTGAGCGGAAATAGCCACAATTGTCTCATCAGCTGGCATCCCCATCGTTGCGCCAGCATTAATCGGGCACGCCGTGTAACGGGAGGTGGATCTGCCTCTACACAGACGCCAGCAGAGGACATCGCTGCGTCCACCCTCACCGCTGAAAGGGTTTGGGGGCTTTGAAATCGGACCCAAGAAACGCAAGCAAGGTCCAACCCCAAAGTACTCTTACAAATCAAGTTCATATACATTAAGGTTTCTTATGAAAACATTTTAATTATTATTTACATAAAACAAACGTAATACAGCCACACAACAAACTTATGAAAATATTTTAATCGTTATTTGCATGAGAATTTTTTAACGCAGCCACACAATAAATAAAAACTATCACCACAATGCTCACCACTATGATTCCCTTTATCTCGTGTATTAATATTTTTAAGTGTAACAATTTATGATTTGCAAAAATGACTGTTGCATCTGTGTAGATTAGATGCAAAGTGTATGCGCGTTGTGCACGCTATACATTATGGTCAAGCATGCGCCCTTAAAATAGCATAATGAACGACGCACAACGCGCCACTGACTTTAAACTTTTTTTTTCTGGTCAGTGGCGCAATTGTTTTTTGAAACTGCAAAATAGCATCAGGGATGGTTTGCGCCGGAACACGCCTCTTTTTTTGCGCTGAAACGCCCAGGGAGCGCAAGTTCATTCCCTAGTTTGCTGACGTGCGTCTGTGGAGGGAAAAACCCGCTGTGCGCCGGTTCAAAATATGAATGATACATGCGTCACTGACAAAGTCAATTGCGCTGGGTGCAAGATAGGGCCCATTGAGTTACTGGTGGATAATGTTAATAACACATCTGTTTGGTTCACTTAGTACGGGAGGAATGACTAACAAAAGAAAACAAATCTGCATGTGAACATGTTACCAGTGAGTTTAATTCCGTTGGGTATGAGAACACTTAATTTTTTAAATAAAAAAGTGGTTTGACATTAAATTATCAGCCAAAAAAAAAAGCGTCACAGCACACCGACGTGAAATCAGTGCAATTGTAGGAGGACAGACAATGACAGAACTTGGACAGCCGCATAACCAGCATCATCGGCGCGATCTTTGAAAACGCGCTCCCAGCGGAATGGATTATTTGCCTTGTCTTTCAATAATGCAAGATAAGCCATTGCACTGTGTCAAGCATTTGAAGGAGCTTTCTTACATAGGGTTAGACAGTAATTTCATTAATTAACTTCAACACTGATTTCCAGTTACTTTATTAACAGTAATCATTTTTAACACATGGGGGTGGATAATAAATAGACAAAGTTTTCTTTTAACACTGGGGATGGACGGTCCTGTGTAGTATCGCTATTCTACCACTAGATGCTCTGCGTACGCATACTCCGAGGTGTGCATATATTTACACACATTTCTACTTATAAGTGCAATTTGATAAATTCCATACTTTGCGTAAAACTGTTCCTACGCACACTTTACGCACACTTCTGTGCGTACGAACACTTGATAAATGAGGCCCCAGGATTCTACTTTAATCTCAAGAAACTAACTTGGTAAACTATTCAATTTTATTTATATAGAACTTTTGTTTAATTGTTTCAAAGCCTCTTTAAATTAATAGAAACAGGAAAAAACACAGAAAAATCGATGGTCAACATAAGCTGCAGAATATAGCGGCTAAGATTAAACCGTACTAGCAAGCGTAGTTATAATGTAATATATAAACTACAGGTTGAAATCAGGTTTGTCCCAATGAGTGAATATGACTACGAATTGTGGATTATGATGAATACAGATAAACAGACTCACCTGATACTGTCAGTGTAACTGCATTACTGATGTGTGAGTATCGTGATCCAATGATCTCTGTTCCTTTACAGGTGTATTTACCTGCGTCAGACTCAGTAACAGATCTGATTGTGTAATACTGGAGTTTATTCTGCTGGATGAATGAATCTTTATACCAGCTGTACTGCCAGCTGCTGACTCCTCCTCCATTCACAACACATGTGAGAGTGACAGTTTCTCCTCTGTATACATGATCATCAGGCAAAACAGATACTTGAGATGGTGGTCTTTCTATACAATGACAAACAAATTACATTATAAATAAATAACATCCTGAATTTTCCACATTACTGGATTCTGAACTGGGTGTGCAAGGGGATAATGGTATGACATTTAAAACACAACACAACATTTAAAGGGAGTTTATGTATTTCTCATAGATACAACATTAACATGTTCACAGTCAATCAATGTAAATTGTATGGGCAAATGTGAACGTGGATTCCCTTTTGCATCCTCTATCACCTACACTGCACTTTCTGGAGTGAGAGGTTAAAAATTCCAGAAGCAGCTCTTTAATAATAATAATAATACATAAGTCTTATATAGCGCTTTTCAAAGGACGCAAAGACGCTTTACAAAATAAAACAAACAAACAAAAAATGAGAGTGCTAATTAGGGTTTTATGCCATATGAAACAGGTGGGCTTTTAACAGTTTTTTGTAGGTGGTCAGTGAGTCCGAGTTTCTGATGTGGATAGGGAGTGAGTTCCAAAGGGTAGGGGCAGCAATGGCGAAGGCTCGGTCCCCCAAAGTTCTGTGTTTTGATTTGGTGATAGGTTTGAGAAGGTTTAAATCGGCAGAGCGGAGACTTCGGAGAGGTCGGTGATGCTGTAAGAGGTCTTTGAGGTATGGAGGGGCTAAGTTATTGAGGGCTTTGTAGGTGATGAGTAGAACTTTGTAAAGAATGCGCTGTTGTACAGGGAGCCAGTGAAGTTGTTGGAGGACAGGGGTGATGTGGTCTCTGGAGCGGGTGTGGGTGAGGAGACGGGCAGCAGAGTTTTGAACATATTGCAGCTTTTGTAAATCGGTGAAAGGTAGACCGTATAGGAGGCTATTGCAATAGTCGAGTCTTGATGTAATAGTCGAGCAATATTTCGCAGGTGGAAAAAGGCAGTTTTGGTGATGTGACGGATATGAGGCTTAAATGTGAGCGTGGGGTCAAAAATGAAACCAAGATTTCGGGTCTGGAGAGAGGTGGTAACTGTATGGCCATTGACAGATATAGTGAAATCTTGGGAGGAGGGAAGGAGTGATTTGGGACCAATGATTATGATTTCTGATTTATTGCAGTTGAGTTTAAGGAAGTTGGCATTCATCCAGGATTTTATTGCAGACAGGCAGTTTGTGATGGTTGATATTGTGGCGGGAGTAATGGATCTGGTGCTTAGGTATAATTGTGTGTCATCAGCATAACTGTGGAATTTTAGTCCATGATTATAAATGATGGATCCAAGGGGGAGCATATAAAGAATAAACAAAAGGGGACCTAGCACAGAGCCTTGAGGGACTCCATGATTGACAGATATGGTGTGAGACATACAGGTATTGATGGATATGAATTGAAATCTGTTGGTGAGGTAGGAGGTGAACCAGGAGAGGGCTGTGCCAGAGATGCCAAGATGTTGTAGGCGTTGTAGTAGAATGGAGTGGTTAATGGTATCGAAGGCAGCAGAGAGGTCGAGTAGAAGAAGAATGGAGAGGGAGCCAGAGTCAGAGGCGAGCAGGAGGTCATTTGTTACTTTGAGTAATGCGGTTTCAGTAGAGTGATGAGTGCGAAATCCAGACTGAAATGTTTCGTAGAGCTGATTGGAGAGGAGGTGATGTTTTAGTTGATCGGCGACCGTGCGTTCCAAGATTTTAGACAGGAAAGGTAGGTTGGAAATGGGGCGGAAGTTGTTGGGGTTTTCAGGATCCAGGCCAGGTTTTTTAAGTATTGGTGTGATTGCTGCAACTTTGAAGGCAGAGGGAACTATTCCAGAGGTGAGAGAGGAATTTATGATGACCGTAATGAGTGGACTGAGGCAGGTGAGACAGTGCTTAACCAGTGCGGATGGGATAGGATCTAATAGGCAGGTTGTGAGATGGATTTTATTGAAGTGTTTAGTGATATCCATTTCTGTGATGACTGATAGGGAAGGGACAGTGATGTGAAATGGAATAGATGAGTCAGATTGAGGGTCTGTGCTGGGGGAAATGTTCACAGAGAGTTCTTGGTGAATGCTGTGAATTTTACATTTAAAGAAGTCAATGAAGTTATTACATTTGTCTATGGTGAATGAGTGAGTGATATTGTCGATGGGTTTGAGTAGTTTGTTAACTGTGGCAAACAGAGTCCGGGGGTTTGAGGATCCAGAGTTAATGATACCAGAATAAAAAGCAGTACGGTCTGATGTAAGGGCAGATCTGTAATGATGGCTGTGATCCTTGTAGGCTTGTAGGTGTACAGTGAGTCCAGTTTTCTTATATAGGCGTTTCAGTTGTCTGCATTCTTTTTTTAGTCTATGCAGTTCTGTGGTGTACCGGGGTGCAGAGCGGGAGAGTGTAACTGTTGCTGTTTTAACTGGTGCGATAGTGTTTAAACTGGATGTGAGTATGCGATTATAGTGAACTACTAAGTCTTTGGTGGTTGAGTTTTCAGGGATGCTGGATATAGATATATTGTTTGCAATATGTGTGGAAAGGGTGGTGAGACAGAGGGACTTTAAATTTCGGTAAGATATGCTACGTGTCTGTTTGAGATAAGGGCTGGGGGGGTTGATGTGGAATGTTATGGCGAGGTGATCAGATATAGCCAGGTCAGCGTATGAGAGAGTGTCGATATTTAGGCCAATAGAGCAGACCAAGTCCAAAATGTGTCCACGGGTGTAAGTGGGGAAATTGACATGTTGTATGAAATTAAAGCTGTGTATAATGTCCAAAAAATCCATGGTAAGTTTGGAGGTTGAAGAGTCGATGTGGATATTGAAGTCCCCTACAAGTAGTATGGTTGATGAAGTTGAGTAGAGTTGAGTTATAAATTCTGAGAAATCTGACAGAAACGTAGGATTTGGTTTAGGAGGGCGATAAATTATTGCAATAGTCAAGGAAGTGGGGCCTAAGAGTTTAAATGAGAGGTGTTCAAAAGACGAGCAGATGGAATAGGGAGAGGGCAAAGCTTAAGAGCTTGTCTGTAGATGGCAGCAATACCCCCGCCCCTGCCTTCAGGACGAGGTTGGTCCATGTATGAAATTCCAGTGGGGGTGGCTTGGTTGAGAGAAAAATATTCATGAGGTATTTGCCAGGTTTCAGTTAAGCAAATTAAATCTAATTTCGAGTCCAAAATAAATTCATTAAGAATTGTGCTTTTGTTGTTGAGGGATCTTGTGTTAAATAGTCCAAGCTTAAAAGACTCTTGTTTTTAAAGGGATGAAGCAGAAATAGGAACTGGCCGGAGGTTGAAATGGTTCACGTGATGTTGGTTCTGATGACGTTGTGCATTATTGTTGTTGTTTGGATGCCGGGACGCGGGAGAGAAGTGATGAGGTGTTGTGTTGAAGCTGTTATTCCCAGTGGATATGTGTATTAAGTTTCTACCGGAGCCTCTGTGGTTGTAACGGTGGCGTTGAAGTAGTCTTAGGGTTTTTAGTTCAGCGGTAACCTCCGGAGTAGCCGATGGATAGCAGTTTAGCTGGAGTAGCTGTTTAGCTGAGTACCGGAAAACCATGAAGTTGTTGGTGGAGTTTTGCAACCAAGAAAGCAGGATGGACAGCAGAAAAGGAGCTAGGACCAGGTGCTGCATCGTCCGAGGAGGAAATTCGAGTCGGCTTTGGGCAGGAAAGTTAGCGTAACCGCCCGAAAGTGCGGGTGTTAACCCGATCGATCCAGCGGCTTTGCCAACTATACAGTCCGTATTCCCAAAGTGCAGCCGAACCAAACTGGGTCAGGACAGCAGAGACGTGCAGGTGAAGTGGTCCAGGTAAGTGTTAAAGCTGTTTTAATACAGTAAGAGATTCTAGATTTGATTTTCCTAAAGGGAGAAGCGGCAGCCAAAAACGCGCCAGTGTCCTCTCCCCGCACCACCATCTTTAAAAATGGATTTGTGTTCAGATTATAGTGTCTTAACAATCCATGCTGTAAATATATTACTGACTTTTAAAACTACATTCTGCTAGCAAATGTAAGTGAGCAATTTCAAACAGACTCTTCTTATTAATCAATCTTTTATTAAAATTGTACCTGCTTGGGAGTCATAGGGTGTTCATTTTTACAAAGTTAAATGTGTTGCATGATTTTAATGTTAACATATGTAATACTGTACAATATGTAAGGAATCGACGGGTCGTTCAATTCTTATCAAATTATTCAGTGGACTGGATATTAAGCAATATCACTCGAGTAGGAGTGTGATATTTAAGCAATTTCGCTCGAGGAGGAGTATGATATATCATCAGCTCTATGTCATCACGGTTGTGATTAGGCCAGAGATACAAGTGCCAAGTTCTGGATCTTTAATACATTGATACAACGATGGCACAAGTTAGAAAAAAAATATAGAAAGCAACATTGGAGTGTTTTTAATAGCCTCTATGGTGAGGATCTACTTTCTTCCACCATCGATTTGAAGCTCAGAGTGACAGGTTACCCTTTCGACCGCTTGTTTTGAATGTCCAAGTAACTCAATAGACAGAATCTGTTTATATAAAACCGTTTCTTGGTTATTAAGATTATGCCATCTTCCAGGTAACCTATAACCTATAAATCACGACTTCAAAACCATGACTCGTGACTCGGATCTCAGTATTGGGATTACATCGATCTAATACGAATTCACGGGTGGGAAGTCATGGACTGCCTTTCCAGTGCAGTTTCACGGGTAGAAGGTTGGAAAGACACGGGTTACAGGTTTCCTGGAACGCGTACTCCAAAACCACGACTCATGACTTGGAACTGAAAGTTGTGATTTAGGGGTTCAAAAACCTGCCTGGAACGCAGCATAAGATCAGCCGAAAATATATTTAAATCTGCCGTCAATAAGTAAAGACAGTGCCGATTTAAAAACTTGCTTATGTGGCAAGTTGGAGATAATATTACTGATTCAGGAAGACTAACGTCTCGACTTCGCCACCCGGAATACACCGGGGAATTTAACAATAAGGTACAAATGTTCATTTTTCGAAGATGGGGTGAGGAGGACACACCCCAACAACATCAAATGTTTATCGCATACAATTAAAATACCCATCACTCCAATGTACAAAAGAGACAAAACAACCAAAATAAAGTGAGCGCTTTTGCATCTTTCATTACAATCAATCACCTGACTGTTGCTTATGTCATTTTCAGTGTTTATATTCTTTATGGATTTAAACATTAATTTTAAAACATAAAGCAGTTGTTGTGCAAATGCATTAATGGCACAATTAACAGTCATAACAGTCAATAAAAATCTTTAAACAGAACGTATATAAAACAAAATATAATTTTAGATGTAAGTATGATGTCAATTGGAAGATTCATATCGCATTTATATACTGTATTTGTTGTTATTATCATAGTGTTTTAACTGTAATGCATATCTTAAAGTTGAATATAAGTGTCCTCACCTGAATAGAACTGTTTCACTGTTAAGTTTTGGTTCATCAAGAGGACACTGAGTGCATTGCCCTTTTGAACTAAGTTCATTGCAAGTGCATCGTTAAGTTTCCAAGAAAAGTGCAGTTGCATTGAAATACAAATAACCCGCTCTGTCTGTAGCAAACTTAATTGCTGATTGATGAGCTCAAATTACCAAATGTGACAGATGCAGAATTAGTCTAGGTATTAAAAGGTAATGTGTGCGTTGCAAGCTTGCAATGAAACTATAAGAATAGGAATTGGGTTGAGTTTCTTCCGCAACTTATAAAACGGAATTATTGCCCTAGGGCAAAGAGCTGAATGTTCGTGTATGTTTTAAAGATAGCTCTGCATCTGATCTCTATCAAAAGTCCTTTACAAAAATGGAGTTCTCTCATCTTTTTGCTCAAAATTTGTGTTTTTGATGAAACCTACACATATTTGAGAGGTGATAAAAAAAGAACACATGACGGTAGGATGAAACGGATTTTTTTTGTTTGAATGCAGAGGGTCTGTTCTTTTATTCCATTTATTGTATGTTTATATATTTAAAAAGAAGCATTTTCTGGAAAGCATTAAACTTTTGTGAAAATCATAAAAAAGCTGGCAGCGAAAGAGTTAATTTGTCCTTTTTCTCAGCAGGTTTGTATCAGTAACCTCAGAATGTGATTACTGTATGTGATAAAATAAGTAAATTAATAATGAGTGAATCCTCACCTTGAGTTTGTCCAGAGTGGATCTTTAAAATCAAGACTGTAAAGAACAAAGAGAAAAAACTTATTACAGATTCTACATTATAATAAATAAAGCTGATAAACTTTAGTGGGCATGGAGCAGCTCATCAATATGATCTTTATCTTTGTTCATTTGTGCTTTTCAGTGGCGACAAAGGTCACATAGTGACATACTGGTTTTGAACTGGTCACAACTCTCCACCTGAAAGAAATTCGCAGGTCATGTATTTAAAGTAAACTTTCTTTTTTTGTATTTTCAGTGGGAACACTCTGCATTAGTAAATGGTGTAGAATAGCGCATAATGGGGCCAATCACACCAAACATGTTTATGGTAGTTGCAGGCGTCTTTTTTGAACGATTTTCTATGGGCAACGCCTAATGCTGCGTTCACACCAGCCGCGGTAGAGGCGTGAAGCGTGACTAATTTCAATGTTTAATGTGAAGATGCATTGATGCGCATCTGGCGGCGTGAATGAGGCGTTTACCATGGCACGGTAGACGCGATTCTGCCTCATGACGCGGATTGAGTGTTGCCATGGAAAACGCGCAAGTTGAAAAATTTGAACTTTTGCAGAAAAACGCGCCACGTTAACCAATCAGTGGCGGTTCTACACGGAGGCCAAGGGTGGCCCGTGCCTCTGTAGACATGTCCCTGGCCACCCCTGTGGCCACCCTGTGCTGACCAAATAAAAAAGTAAAAATGTATTTTGATTTTACACGCGAGCGCCAAAATTAGAGCGGCGCACCCAGTCACTGTAGCCGCCTGCGTTTGCTGCGAGTGCTGCTAGGCAAGTGTCTCAATTCGTTCCCAATCTCCTGATGTTGAGAATGTGGATGCAGGTCTGGGCACTGGTAAGGACTCTAGCTGACTTGACATTGGGACACTGTTCACTTGTTCTCCTGTGACGTAGCTGCTTAAGCGCGTTGTGATCATTCACAGCTGTTACTTATCAACAACCGGCAAAACCAACATCTCGCTAACTTTTTAAAGTTTACACACTGTAAAAAGCGCTGTAATTATGCTCTTACATATACGTGCATAAAATTGGAGGAATATAATTAAATGTTACATATAAAAATGTTTACAATTTAATATAAATATTATTTTAAATACTGATTAGATTGTGGTCCCTAACTGTCTAGCAATGTGTGTTTATATGTAAACTAAAACAAACGTTTGTCTTTATAAAAGTTTGCATTTTATAAAGTTAATTGAGTAGCTAGCTCGCATGATTTTCGGTTGGGGGGCTTTAGAAAAGAGCCAAGCTCCCCTTTTGCACCTGTACTCACTCTTGTATTAAATAAATATTTATATGATTGTAAAGTAAAATAAAGTTTACGGGGCAGTTTCCCGGAAAGGGATTAGACTAGTCCTAGACTAAAATTAATGTAAGAGTTGTCCAAACTGAAAACAACTTGCACTGACATATCTTAAAATATATCAGTGCCCTTTGTTTTGCTTTAAAATGCACACAAGTAATGTATTAGTAAGGCATGTTTGTTAAAACTAGTTATATTTCCTAATTAAACTAAGGCCTAGTCCTGTCTTAAACTAATTTGTGTAACCAGCCCTATAATATTTAAATATAATTTCTTGCCATTTTTTTATGTGCCCCTCTGGTAAAACACTGGCCCCTCCTTGGCCCCCCTAGTGAAATTTGTCTAGAACCGCCACTGTAACCAATCAGGAGCTTTCTCTAGTAGTGACGTGATTACAGGAAGCAAGTGGAGTCCCTCCCATGACGTGAATTTCCGTGTGAATGTCTCGATGACTAGACTTTCACACACGGATGAAGCAAGTAAACTCAAATGTTCAAGCGGCAAACTAGACGCAGTAGATGTGAATTTGATGGCTCAAACGCAGCTGGTGTGAACCCACAGTAACGCCTTGCGTTTTTTTGTCACCTGCCACACAACGCGTTTTTGAAGGAGCGCTCAGAGCGGAAAAGCACCTGACGTCATTCACTTTTTTCCATTGTCCAATCGAATGAGGTGTGGTGACGGAAGTTTATAGTTGCTTACACTTTAAAATACAACATAAAATATTCTGTCTTTTCTCACTATGGCTCATTTCTGCTGCAGATTATTTAAGACAACCATCTTAAAATAAATTTAAATGTCATGTGACACATGAATGCAATGTACACAATCCCAAAAAAGATTCCTGAATTTTTACTGCAAATTTATTTATTTTTTTATTGCAAATATAACAAATCATCATTTTATTAGAAAAATGTTAAATAAATAAAATTAAATTAAATATGCTCTGAGAAGCCAGATAGTGGTTTTAAACTAATTGCGACGTTTTTATACAGATGACACACGCGTTTCCACACACACGCTGCTTAAAATCGAGCATCCACATTTCTTCACCAAAAAATAAATAAATAAACTTGGCCAGGACGCTCTTGCAAAAGAGATTTTTAATCTCAATGTGCTTTCTTTCCTGGTAAAATAAAGGTTTAATAATAATAATAATAAAAAACATTATTTTATTTTAAGCAATTGCTTAAAATTCCATGTGAAACTTACTTTAAAAAAGTGGATGCAAAAATGATGCACTATATTTTTAAGTAAATCCAGCCTTTATTTTGTTCAGTGTACCCTAATTGCTCCCTGGGTGCTGGAAAAGCTACCCACTGCTCTGTGTGTGTGTTCACAACTTGCAACGTGTGTCTTCACGGCTCACTGGGATGGGTTAAAGGCAGGGGTCACATTTCGAGCAAGCGTTGCATACTTGACAATTTGTTACTTTCTCTTTCACACAAGATTTTACTTTTACACAAGAACAGCACACTGATATTAAACCAACAGTCTGAACTTCACATCACAAGTACAGGATTATATAAACACACTAACTGCTACTGTATATCTACATATGGCCAAAGCTATGATAGCTGTGCAAAACAAAAGTGACCAAACACACTGATGTCCCTCATTCCTTTATAACACAACAGATTAATTTCTGTTTAACAAACACACAACACTATCTGCACACAAGCTGTCTCACTCATAAATCATGAGATAAAGATTTAAGCTCATGAAAAGCAACTCATGAGTGCAAAATGAAAACAATAACACAGGAGGAGTAGCGTAAATGATGTGATCCTGTAGACAATGTAACAGTAATTGATGTGTAGTCAAATCCATAGAGAGAAGATAATACTCACAGAGAACTAGAGGAAGAGAAATCAACTCCATACTGATCTACTGATCACTGACACGCCAACAACATTAAACACTCTGTGTTAAAAACTCAACACTTCCTATATAACAGCATGTACCTCCCCTGCGTCACAATTTCTGTCCTAAATAGTATTCAAAACTAAAATTATTGCCACAAATCATAGTATGTTGCTATTATTATGGGGCAGTTTCCCGGACAGGGATTATTTTAAGCCAGGACTAGGCCTTAGTTTAATTAGGAAATATAACTAGTTTTAACAAACATGCCTTACTTAAAACATTACTTCTGTGCAAAACTAAGGGTACTGATGTATTTCAAGATAAGTAATGTGTCAGTGCAATGGACAGCTCTTACATTTATTTTAGTTTAGGACTAGTCTAATCTCTGTCTGGGAAACCGCCCCTATAAGTTTACTAATGAGTATCTTTAAAGTACCTGGATGATCTGGTGAAAATTTGAGGTGTAGATCTATAAACAAACAATCTAATGGCTTATATTACCCAACTCATTTTAAAAGGGAGTGATGCTACATTGAATTAAAACATTAACATTAACATATAATGAATATTACATAAATAATAAAATAATGAATGAAGAAAAGCTGAAATGTAGACATATAGACATCATTGATGCTAGAGAAGACAATAATAACTATATTTAGCATTTAAACAACTTCTTATCCTTCTACAGATATGAATGATACCAGAGATCAAGCTTCCCAGCAAGCAAAAACCAAGACGTTGAAACGACGGCTAACTATAGCCCCAAATAGACCGGCTATGAGTAACCCACTTCTACCCTAAATAGCCTTGAATTTGGTTACATGCCATTTTGGCCAAAATTACTTGATGATGTATGATATTCCAACATTTAGGCAAAGTCAACAGGTGTTCAAGGTGTTTGCTTTCATTTGTTTTAAACTTATACATATCGTCTATTCTTGGGCTATGGTAGACATCTATTAGATTTTTACTGACAGCCCAAATTTAGCCTGGTTTTAGCCCAAATTGCTTGCTGGGTTGTTGAGGAGTTTGATTTTTCTAAGCATTTAGACTCACTTACTGGACTATACATTGAGTTAAAAACCTCACAGACTTATTGAAGATTGGAAGAGGAACTTAAACTTCTGTGTATCAGGAAACTGTTTCCTGCCAGTCAGCAAACACCCAGCACTCTAAATTCGGCAGGGTTATTTTTAAGCCAGTGGTATTTTTAAACCAACACTGCAATATTGGACAAAACGCATGTTGGGTTAATAAATACATTTATGCTGGGTTGGTTTAACTCCTGAAACTGTTAAGAACACCATCAAAACCATTCTAGTTAGTGTCATCCATCTCATGTAATTTCTGATAGTTAGAGGGTTTGTAAAGAGATGACGTCATTCAGCAGATTCTTCTGAAATACTTCATACACATGTTTACAGCCAGCAAATTTAAGAAGTCAATAATATTAGAAATATAAAGATATAGGCTTGTAGATTAAAATAAATGTTTAACTGAAAGAGAAATGAAGCTGAAAGATGAAGTAAAAAGAAAACATGATGATTCATCTTCAGTCACAGTGTGAAGAGATGCTCACACTTGAGCTCAGCAGATCTTATCTGTAATGTTGCATTTAGAATAATAACTGCAAAACTATGAAGCTCCAAGTTGAATGCAAAGTGATATATTTTCTTTCAATGGGACATATCAAGAAAATCTGACTTTTTCCACGTGTAAGTGCTATAATTGGGTCCCCAGTGCTTCTATCAACCTAGAAATGTGAAAAAGATCAACCCAGTAACTTAGTTTTGTTAAACTATTCTCTGCAAGCATGTGAAAAAATAGATCATTGAAATTTGGCTCCCCTTGTGATGTCAGAAGTGGACAATATGGCCCCTAAATCTGCACTAACCAACCACGGCACTGCCATTTAGTGCAGAGATCAGCTCATTTGAATTTTAAAGGACACGCCCAAAACGGCACATTTTTGCTCACACCTAAGTGGTCATTTTAACATGTTAAAATAAATTATCTATATGTGTATATTTGAACTAGAACTTCACATACGTACTCTGGGGACATCAAAGATTTATGTGATGTCTTAAAAAGGCAAATGTCCCCTTTAACAGAATTCGCTTTTCAAAGCCTACAGTAAATGGCCAGTTTGGGCTACAGCCCTCTACTTCCTGCTTTAATGACGTCACAGGAATATGTCAGTCGCCAGCTAAGCTCAAACGCTCAGGCTAAGCTAAGCTGCTGTCGAATCACAACACACTAAACAATCAGAACTCGATACGTATTTCTGAAGGAGGGACTTCATAAAACATTTTTTTTACACACAAAACATGAACACATGTAATAACTCGTCAATCAAGAGAAAACGCTTCCCTGCCAATGACGAGATTTTCCGTCTTTTCACAATTCCGCTATTATCCACCAGGTGGCGCCCTTCCGCTACTTTTTAAACCCGGAAGTATTGCCCTATGGCAACCGGCTGCATGTCCGTGTCTGTTTTAAAAAATAGCTCTGAATGGGATCTCTATGAAAAGTCTGTCACAAAAATGGAATTATCTCTGATTTTTGCTCAAAATGTAGTGTTTTTGCAAAAACCTACCCATATTCAAAAGCTGATTACAAAAGAACCACTGAAGGTAGGATGAAACGTTTTTTTTTTTTTTTTGGTTTGAAAGCAGAGGGTCTGTTTTTTCATTTGGTATATTGTATGTTTATATATTTAAAGAAGAACATTTTCTGGAAGGCATTAAACTTTGGTGAAAATCATGAAAAACGCTGGCGCTGGCTGGCAACTTTAAAAAAAAAACGCTGGCGGTGAAAGAGTTAAAGGGATAGTTCACCCAAAAATGAAAATTCTGTTATCATTTACTCGTGTTTGTCTAAACCTGGATGAATTTCTTTATTCTGTTGAACACAAAAATATATTTTGGTAAATGATGGTAAGCACACAGTAGACTGTACCCATTGACCATCAAAGTAGAAATAACAAATACTATGCAAGTCAATGATGACAGTCTACTGTGTGCTTACTGTTATTTTTTCATATCTTCTTTTGTGTTCAACAGAATAAAGAAACTTAAATAATAACTGAATATCCCTTTAGGTTTTTTGTGTCAATTTCAATATTTATATATTTTATGCATTTAATATTTGTTTTATAGTTATGTGAAAAAACATTAATTGCACAACTAAGCCTGAATGAAGGGTCTGAGTAAATAACCATTAATTTTATTTCAATTAGAGATGCACTGATTGTAATTTTCTGACCAATTCCAATTTTTCTCTATGTATCACCTGCCGATTCAAATTTTGCAGATTAGGGGTTTCCTTCTAAGAACTATGATTGACAGCTTACAGGCTACAACCAAAAATGTACTTTTCTTTAAAGGAATAGTTCACCCAATAATGAAAATAAAGTCGTCATTTACTTACTCTCATGTTGTTTCAAACCTGTATACATTTCTTTGTTCTGATAAACAAAAAGGAAGATATTTTAAGAAATGTATGTAACCAAACCATTCTTGAGCCCCCGTTCACTTCCATAGTGTTATTTTTTCCTACTATGGAAGTGAAAAGGGCTTGTTTGGATACATTTGCATCTCTTATTTCAAATGTAGCCACATTTAGACTTTATTAATGTCTGTGCACATACTGTGATGTGCACACTGTGCCCCCTTAAAGAGCTCCTATGGTCCGATTTACCATTTAAAATTTCCTTTGGTGTGTAAGTATTTATTAGTACACTGTTAGATGTCGCTGTAGATTTAGCAGCACTGTACTGTAAAAATCCACAGTACTATACTGTATGTGTACATTACAGTACAGTACTGCAGTTCATAATGCATTCTGGGTAAATTTGTTTGAGCGGGAACATTTTACAGTATATTTTGGTCTTGATGTAACCTTGCTGTAGCCATTGCTGTAATGTGCCAGGTGTACTTGCAATAATCAGAGAAAGCGCGCCAACGTCAAATCACACAGACAGAGGGAGCGCACAACTCTTGGCTGCAGCTGAAGGAGGACGATTGATTTCTGTCAGTTCGGTAAGTTTGAAATATTTCTGTTTCATGAAAACTTAATTTTTAGTTTAAGAATGTTGTCAATAGTTTGTCACAATATTGTTTTAAACGTGCAATGAGAGAGAAAAACGGTCGCCAACAAAGTTTCAATCTCCCTCAGAAAGTAAGCTCACGTTACACACAGATGTCTACCGCTGCTTTAACTCGCTTTACACCTTTTTTAATGAATATAGGGTTGTTTTAACTAAATTATGACGGTTTGTTGAGTTTATATTGTGTTGAAAGTGTGGTGACAATGAAACTATTTTTAACGAAATGGACAAAGACAACCCGCCAGCGCGGTCTTGCGGTCCCAGCATAACGGTCGTTTATCTCGGCGTTTCATCCGTTCAGTTAACGTTAGCGTCAGAGAAAAGTATTAAGTTCGACTGTTTGGCAAGGCTGACTCGTGGTTGTAAAACAGATAGGACTTGACACCCCGTACACAGCATAGTACCGAACTACTCCACAGAAGTGAAAACAAGAAACCTCATATTTAACTGGATACATGCATCGAACTCATCGCAGCTTTAACTTCGACCAAATATCATTCAGACCATCTTAATATCAGATGAACGAAAGGGATTGCCGCGCTTATTGTTGTTGTTATTATATTACGTTATATCAGCAAAAGCAGAGAATATCTTCTCTTAAGCGTTTTACACGCCCAGTAAGTTGTCCAATACATTTTTATGGCATATTGTTTCCACCACTTCAGATGCATTACACGCTGTATATAAGTTTCCAAAACGCATCAAATCAATGCACGAAAAGAGAATGGGCTCCGCATTTACGTACCTTTGTCTTCTCCTCTCTGTCATCTGATCCTTCAACTCTGGATGTAAAATAGTCCATTATAACATCGTGTAGGAAACTGGCATCACCAGGATTGCTCAGATTTAGGCGATCATGTTTATCTTTAAAGTGAGCAGCTAGCTACTAACTTGTTAAAAAACTTTGCGTGAAATAGTGTTACACCGCAGCCGTCCGGGTAAAACATTAAAGGGACAGTCCTTTTACCTTGTCACTATAAATCGCTATTTTCTGCAGTAAACGAGACATTTTCAGAGATTTTCTGTAGACAAGATGTTATAGAATAATAATTAAAAAAGACTTATTTAGATATTTATATATAATATAACAACTAATATATATATATATATATATATATATATATATATATATATATATATATATATATATATATATATATATATATATATATATATAATGTATATATATAATGTTTTACAACTGACTTAACACTTACAGTAATGTTTTATTTGTTAGCATAGCATGATATTAGATTTAAACACTTAATACATTTTTAAATCAATCACTTTGTCTCTGCACAATGAACATTATCAAATATTATTAATGTTGTAAAATATATTGTTCATTGTTAGTTCATATTAGCTAAGGCATTACCAAATGTTAAGGAATAAACTCTTATAGTAAAGTGTTACTAAGTTTTCTTTTACCATTTCCTTCACAATGTCTACTTATTTCTATGGCTAACAGATTTTGTAACATTTGTCTTTTTTACAGTCTTACCATTGCTTGTAAGTCGGATTGGGTAAGATGGATCATCTTTAAAGGCACCAGGCAAGTACATGATGTACAGTTACAAGTCATGTATTTTTTGACTGCAATATTAAATGCTTTCACGTCACATGTAAAAGTACACAGGAATGTGCTGATCACTTTTTATTTGTAGTTTACATGAGTGTCATTGCACTTTTCAGGAGTTAAGGCAGATGTGGAGGCACAACGGGTGACACCAGACACACACCAAGCACATTGTTCGGTAAGTTTGCACTTTACCACTACAGTTTCTTTAAATACCCATGTATACACTCATTCACAATTCCCACACACAACACTGTAACACGACCATACACAACATGTACACAATTGTCTTAGTTTGCCATGTAGAAATATACAAACAGAAATATTCAGACTTTGGTTATAAGAAATTTAATTTAATAATTGTATTTATTTAGCAGAGGTGTCCCTGGACTTTATTGACAAAAGATTTTGTTTTCAGAATAAAAAGTTGTGTCCAAATCAGTAACAATTGTACTTTCTGTTCAGGACATTCAATCATGACATGATCCAGGTGGATGCTGTCCATTGAGGAAAGAGTTTGTTCAGCGGTAAGTGAATCTTCTGTATTTTAATGTAATTAGGTGTGGAACAGTAGAATAAGAGCAAAAGGTTTCAGAATAGGAGTAAATTCAAGGCTGAGTTTAGTTTTTTAAGAATCTTTTTCTATCTTATATTTGTTGACTTAATGTTTATGATATTTCTAACAGGTTTCTGGATATAATTAATTCCAAAGATGGGAAAAAGTGCACATCCAGACAAGGAGCAAGCAAAAAGACAAGGAACTTGGTGCAGAGAAAAGCTGTGGCCATTAACCCCCATGTGAACAGCTTCATGCAGTCCCTGATTGAGTTCGAATGGACGACTTCAAAGTAAAGGCCACTGTGGTCTGTCTGCCACAGTTTAATGCATTTATTTTTAGTGTTAAATGAAATTCAAGTAGAATATTTAAAACTATGGGCCAGTGTTCTTTTTACCACAGTGAAATGTTACCTTTTAGTCGATGATGGACTTTAAACTGAAAACTTCAAACTATGGAAGAGTGTTCTATTTGCCAGAGTTAAATATGTTACAGCAGGGGTCTCCAAACTTGTTTATACTTGTTGATTTTATTTTATGTTACTTGATTATATGTTTATTATTGTTTAAAATCTTGTTTTAAATATGTTTTGTTTCGATTAAATGTTTTTTAAATAAAATTTTGATACAAACATTGCTTGGATTGCCTTTTAATTCATTATGTCATGTCAAGGATAGCATTTTTACCATATTAATAACTATAGATTTAAACCTAAATATCTAGCTATTTTATATAATATTATTGTATTAACTGTAATAAGTAATAAATAGTATTTATGGGTCAATATAGACATTACAGTAAATTACTGTAAAAATAGACTACTGTAATAAAATATTGTAAAATTACAGTACAGTACTGCTTTGTAACTATACAGTACTAGTTTGTGTACTGTAAAATGGTATTACAGTACAGTACTGTAAAACCAAAATACAGTAACTTACTGGCAACCGTGCTGCCAGTACCGTACTGTAAAAATACAGGGAAATCGTTAACAGTGTACATGTTAATGATATGCAAAGTAAACGATGATGGGAGTTATCGTTTCCAAAGTAAATCTCTTTTATTGGACTACAAACACACAGATTGTAGGCAGCAGTTTACTTCCTGGGATTGTTGACATAGACAAGATCGACATTTTCATAATTCCTCCTGCTTTGACTCACAGCCTGTAAATTAACTCCTGTTAGAATTGCAATCACGACATAGAAATTAGATGTACAATCAGGGAACAGCGCTTTTCAGATCTATGAGTTTTGTACAAAATCACTGCGTTTTAAGACGACAGTATATCTGTGTTTTTGTACTGTAAACCACGCAAACACATTGTATTATACCAAATACACAAAATACCATTGTTTTATAGCAATGAAATAGGTGGACTTTAAAAAAAATGGGTGCATGATACCCATGATCTGACTTACAATTTTGACAATGAAACAGACAAACACATACCTTAGATCAGAGGGAGCAACAGGCGGCCCACGGGACAAAACTGTCAGTATCTGGCCCGCGCCGCAGCTAGATTTTTTTATAGTGGCTGATTCTGAAATAGATCTGTCATGACAGCAACAGTTACTCACAAAAGCTATGTTTGACTTCACGCAGCGTTGCACGAACCTACAGGCGGATGACATCAGAGTACCGCGAGAGCAATTTGAAATCAGACTCATCCATATAATTTCTCGAATCATTCTTGCAGTACTTTATATCCTCCGCCTGTTGGTTCATGAGGTGCAGCGTGAAGTTGAATACACCAGATCACCTTATCTTTAGTGATTTTGCCTTCAAACTAAAAGTATGAGAATGTTTTTTTGACATACCTATAGCATACAAACAATGAAAAGGCAGTTTAATACATTAGGATGCCAAGGAATTAATCTGAAAAAAGTGTAAAAGTTGGCTATGTAAAGTAATTATTACAAGAAGTCAGGCTCAACTGTATAACAAGCAAATTAAAATTATACACTTTATTATTAACAATTTGGAAAGAGGAAATATAATATAGTATGTTAAAAGCATGACACAAAATAAGTCCTTTTTTAGTTATTTTATCCATCTCCCACAACTTCCCTTACTAAAAATGTCACTTGTTGGAAACCACAGCAAAACACCATGTCACACACTGTAAAAAGTCATTCTGCAGGCTTGTAGATTTGATGAAATTGAATATGTAAACTTTATTTAATAAAATTAATTTCATGTAGTTTGGTATTTTTTTGTGTTAAAATTCTTTAAAAATTACAGGAATAAAAACAACTTATTTTTTTTGTGAAGGATTTAGCTATTCTTATTGTGTATCTGAGCATGTATCAAATACTGAATAAATCCAATGTAATACGAATCAGCTGTTTTAAATTAAAAACCATTCCGGGGTTGATATGCAGGTCTTGAGCGCTGAGCAGACGGATTTAGGAAATATTTCTGTTATTGTGCCAAAATTCAAAGTTTTGAAAGCATTTCAGTTTGAGAATGTATGTTCTTTAAACAAGAATCTGCAGTAGGTTCATAAAGTTTTTGGCGAAGGGATCTCAGATAATCAGCCGGTGCTTAGGGCTCATATATACTGGACAGTGGCACCTCACCTCGGCCAGTCTCACTAAAAATCACAGCTGGCTGTGACGTCAATGTAGTGTTTAACCCTCTGGGGTCTAAGGGGTTTTTAGGGCCCTGGAGAAGTTTTGACCTGCACTGACATTTGTGCTTTTTTCAGATGCTTAAAAACAAAATAATGGCAAAAGTCTTATAACGCTGCATTCAGCACAAACTGGGCTACTATTAACATGTATGTACATGTTTGTATTTTTGAGAGAAACATTTTTTGCGTGGTTTTTGAAAAATAAAAAAATTTAAGTGACTGATATAAGTCCACAAAACTCATTCTAAACATGTTTTCCCAAGACTTTTCAAAACAGGATCCAGTAATCTAGAGTTTTTTCTTTAAAATGATGTGAAAATCATTCTGCTTACTCATTCACATAAAACAATATATTGATTTACAATTTCAAAGTCAATTTTTGGTTAGGAAGGCAATATGCAAGGAGGCTGGAAGCTCTTGAGTAATCTGTGATTGACAGCTGAAGAACAAAACAATTGCATAATGAGCTGGATAATGAGGCTTTAGGCAGGAATGTGAAGACGCCATTATTGTTACGTGTTTGTTTGTGAAAGCAACACAAAAGAAATGCCTTCCCATGTGTGATCCTGCGTTAAATAAACTTACTGTGCAGAGATATATGCGAATAAACTGGGTTTTAGATGTGTTTAGATGCATCTTAATACAAAGTGGGTCAAATATGAGGCATTGTGTGTTTGTGTATGCGTTTGGCCGTTGATCGCGTCTGACGGAAGCACAAAGAAAACATAAGCGCATGGAGATAACTTTTATTTACTAGGCGAGAGTAAACAAGTAGATGTGATGTTTGCAATCGTCTTTTATAAGAATACCAAAAAGCGTGTCAAATATGAGTCATCGTGTGTTTTGTGAGTTTGTACATCGATTCCATCACACTGACGAAACACACACACTCGCGTCTGTCTGGAGATTTTGGCGCAAGTAAACAAGTATGTGATTTGTGCAATCGCATCTTTTATAATGATACAACAAAGCGCTTCAAATATGAGCCATTGTGTGTTTGTGTGTGCATTTGGACGTCGATCGAGTCACACTCACGTCTGGAGATAACTTTAGTTACAGTCATGAGTAAACAAGTAGAATGGCTGCAGAGAGGTATAGTCTCCATTGACTGTGGGGTTGACTAATGAATATGGATGATCTCTGCTCTTCTCTTCAATAGAGTGGGGCGTGGCTCATTATAGATAATAAAGCAACAGAAGAAAGACGTTACATCTCTCTCTTCTAATACAGTTAACAACGAAATACAGTTTTCGAATTCACTTACATCTTCCAAAAGCAGACATTCCAAGCATTATGTAAACATTTATCTTTTGTTTCTATGACAATTATTCGTTAAGTTACAGTAAATTTTTCTGACATGTTTCTGAAAGGACTTCACTGAGGGAGAGAGAACAAAACGCGCATCATGTTTATTTTCTTAATTTTGCGAAAAGCACAACATGCTGTTGTCACAAGCCAGGGGCTGGCCGCTAATGGTTAAGCCACGCCCCTTCAACCTTCCACCTCGAGGAGGTCCCCAAAACCAACCCAATGACCAGACAACAACGAGTACAGGTAAGTATAAAAAAATAGTTTTTATTTATTTAAATATTTAAAATAGATGGGGACTTGGGAAAAGGGGAATTAAAACTAAGGTCAGGGTCTGTCCTCCAGAAGGGGGGGGGGTTTACGTCGGGGAACGGGCTCCCGCCTCTGGTTCCCTCTGCCCGTGGCGCGCTCCTCTTCCTTCCTGGAGGCAGAATAAAATCACAATGAATATGGGCATGTACTGTTTCCCGTCCGTGTACCTGCGTGTAGTTCGCGGCACTCCGCCGTCTTCCCACGCAGCTCCTTGGTTGTCGACTCACTCTCCTTTCCTGTTCCTCTTTCTCTCCACAGGCTACCGCTGGGACCCGAAGACACAGTGGATCGTTCTCACGAGAGTCTCCTCGCCTCTCCACCGACTACAGCTGCTGGGTAAGTATGAATTTTCCTCCTCGACTCGTTACTTTGGGTGCTCACACTTGTACTCTCTCTTCTCCCACAGATGACAGCTCGTCGCTGATTACAGCTTCTGGTACGTATGGTTCTCCTTCCCAACGGGTCTCCTTAGAGCTCACGCTGGTTCTCTCTCTCTTCCTCCACAGACAACAGCTGGGGCACCAGGGCACAGTGAATCGTTCTCAGTTAGTTCTCTCACCTCTTCGCGGATTACAGCTTCTGGTACGTATGGTCCTCCTTCACACCGGGTCTCCTTGGAGCTCACACTGGTTCTCTCTCTCTTCCTCCACAGACAACAGCTGGGACACAAAGGCACAGTGAATCGTTCTCAGGTAGTCCTCTCACCTCTTCGCTGATTACAGCTTCTGGTACGTATGGTTCTCCTTCACAACGGGTCTCCTTGGAGCTCACGCTGGTTCTCTCTCTCTTCCTCCACAGACAACAGCTGGGACACAAAGGCACAGTGAATCGTTCTCAGTTAGTTCGCTCACCTCTTCGCTGATTACAGCTTCTGGTACGTATGGTTCTCCTTCACAACGGGTCTCCTTGGAGCTCACGCGGGTTCTCTCTCTCTTCCTCCACAGACAACAGCTGGGACACAAAGGCACAGTGAATCGTTCTCGGTTAGTTCTCTCACCTCTTCGCTGATTACAGCTTCTGGTACGTATGTTTCTCCTTCACAACGGGTCTCCTTGGAGCTCACACTGGTTCTCTCCCTCTCCCTCCACAGACGACAGCTTTCTTCCCTATTGATGGACAGACTGAACAGGTTATGCTATACTTCTCGGGGTGGCGGACTTACGATAACGGCTAGGCGTACTGCATCGACCGGCAGTGGTTTCCAAGATAGCGCCGGGGACCAAACCCTCTCGGCTGACTCGTTGGTTCCCCAGAGGGGCGGGAGTGTCACGCCGTCACACCGGGTCGAGCGCTGCCCTTTCCTCGACGCCCGTTGGCAATCGAACACCGGACCGGGGCGCCCCTTTGTAGAGACCTCGGGGCAGCGGATCTCCTTCGCCTCTGACTCTGTGATGATAAACGGCACACGGGTAAAGTAGCAATGAAACTGGTAATACTCACACCGCCTGTCGTACAGGTCTTCACCGCCACTCCTAACACAAGTCCGCCAAGCGTCTGGCTACAAAAGTACTTCAGGAACTACTCCGTGGTTTCTAAGGCTGAAACACACTCACAGCATAATCGTACACAGGTTTATTCTAGGATCCGTTTTCCTCTTCAGCGCCCCTAGCGAGTGACTGGAGGCGGGGTACGTCAGACACGACACAGCAATCTCACTGCAATATACACAGCACCACTTCAAAGTGAAATTTCTACATCCAAGACTCACCCACCACGCTCAGTGCACACAATAGACGCCCGTCTTCCTTCACCTCGCTCTGGGCAAGAATGTGGAGATGGCAACACGGCCTAGCAGTTGTTTTCCGTCACTGTGGCTGTCTCACACAAAGATCCGGTGGCTCACCCACCACGCTGACTCAGGGGCAGGGCCACCCACTCTTGCTGGAAAGCGCTTAAAAGATATCCAGGTCAAGTATATACAAGGTACACTCAATGAATGAATTCGTTTACTCACAACTGTGGTGCTTCGGTTATCTCCCGTTTCCTTAGGTTAACTCCTCCGTATGATGATTCCAGCTACACAGATAACGTTTTCTCCAGTTGTCAATACCACCACTACACAGATGGGTACTCACGATAACACGTTCCGTCTTCTTTCACTTCATTCCTACAAGGTCAGTCTTCGTTTACTTTCCAACCCGTAAGGTCTTCAATATCTGCATCAGCCGAAATCCCACGATGCACAAAGAGGGAGAGAGCGAGTCCAGCAATCCGACTGGCGTACCCGGTGAGTTTAACTCAACGCTGCAGCACACACCAACACTCGTCCTAACAACAACAACAGGAAAAATAAGCACGGTGCAGTGTCCCTTTAACTCCCTCACAGCTCCGTCCTCTTTCGCCTCTCTCGGCTGCCGTACTCTCTCCTCTCGCTTTAAGCGCTCTGTGGATCAACGGCGTCCTCCGGCTCCTCCGAGGACGGAGCGTGTGGTTTGGGTCTGCCCTAGGCAGTAGTGGCACTCGTGCCCGAAACAACAACTTCAATTTGGGCTTTCCTTAGACCTTTATGGGTCTTGCCACTCTTCTCCTCCAATCACGAGTTGCCTGCTTAATTTGTCCCACCTGTTTCTCATCTGCCCGTGATTTGTGTTGCCAGGGAGACCAGGAAGTGAAGGGTGCGTTTAAAAAATCTGCCCGGGCGGAACCTCTCCTCTCCATTTTTGGTTCCGCCCTAAGTCACCTTGTGACATCGTTTTTATTAAAAACTAGACAATTTAACGTTTTAAATGATGTATAAATCACATCTGTATGTCCAAAATCAGCAGAGTTATCTAAGTCTCTTTGGGGAGTGATTGAAAAATAAAGAGTTTGCGGCGCCGACCCCAGAGTGTTAAACTGTGGATAAAATTCATTTCGGGTAAATTTAACGGGCAATCTTTGGTCTTATAAGTCTATAAGCAGTGTTTCTTTGTATAATTTGTTTGTAATTTGTAAATATTAATTACAATAAGGATTAATATGAACTGGGTTTGGACGTAACTTCAGCTTTAGGACCTAGGAGGTCGCATTTCTAGGATGCATTCGTCGATTCGCATGCTGGGATTGGTGGTCCAGATACAACTCATTTTGAGTGACAGAAAAACTGACCAATCATACTGTTCCTCTGAATGGGTGGGTTCTCTTATCACTAACTCTCATAGATATGTAATATGTACAGCAACAAAGAAAGAAACAACACACACTCATGAAGTCACATCTGATTTAATGGATCCATTATAAAGAATTACACTAACATGACTAACAACTGATATTCAGTTTATAATTACATAAAAAAATGTAGATTTAGCGATACAACTAAAAGGTAATATATATTAATGAAATGAAATACATTGTTCCATTTATGAAATTCATTTTCAGCTGAAGCTAACCATAAATGTCCTGCTTTACTCAGAAATATGTCACATTATAGAAATTATGAAACAGTTACAGAACTGCTTTTAACCAACGTATGATGCTAATGCTAAAAACTGGGAGTGACTCCTTTATCACATTCACACACATATATAAATAATAGGAATTCATTCCAGAATTCATATGTGATTGTCACTCATTGTTATTGACTGCAGTTATTCAGTTTGTGAATGTGTTATTGAGAGATCACAGACTGATGCTTGACTGCACTCACATCAAAATGATGTTTCATCTTCTCTTACTGCATACTGCAACTGATCTTCAACAGATGAGTGAGGAACTGTTAAACACAGACAAAACAATTATTGACATTAACTGGACATTATGCTGTTTTAGGCACAATAGTAAATATAACAACCTAATAAATCAGACCTTTCAATCTGTAGCATTTGAAAACCAGCACGGCTGTTGCTATCAGATATGGACAAACTGCCAGCAGAAAAATGGAAATCTTGAGTCCAGACATCTTCACACGAGCTTCTGAAACAGAAACATATGTTATCATGCAGTATATCTGAACAACAACAAACTACCACTTGAGATCATTTCAATGGACTCTCACCTCTGACTGAGATCCAGCTCTTTGGAGACTCTCCTTTCTCTGAATTTTTACAGTAGTAGAAACCCTCATGTGACTTTGAGACTGTAGGGATGATCATCACGTCTTTTTTAGTGTGATTCTGCACCACTGATCCATCTTTATAAAATCCAGTTTGGAGGTTAAGTCGATATAAACAACCAAGAGTCAGATTATCTCCTTCAGTCACAGGATGAACAGGACTGTCCAGAATAATATGAACATCTACAGAACAGAAGAAATGAATGATGATTATAAATTATATCAAATTAACCAAGTGAAAATCTCAAAGACTCACATTAAAGGAGGGACCTAAACATTATTTAGAGATCAGAAGAAAATAAGGCTAGGGAACACCCTAGCAGCACCCTGACAACCAACAAGAAAAGCCTAACAATTATATAACAACCACCACTGCACCAGCATTTATATTTCTTTATATTTTCTAAAGCGCCAAATATAATTGAAATGACTGCACTTGCTGCACTGTTCTTTATGAACTGACTGTTAAACTTTGAATGTCTCTAAAAAAGCAGAATTATAAACTCACTGTGTACTGAGATATTAACAGGATGAAGTTTCTCTCCAGATTCAGACTGACACCAGTACACTCCAGTATCAGATGTGTAGAGAGATCTGATTGTACATGTAGATTCTGGTTCTGATTGATAGGGCGAAGATGAACAATTTTTCAGTTTGTCTGTGTATCTTTTCACTGTCCATCCAGTAGAGTTACTGTGATCCTCACAGCTCAGAGAGAGAGATTCAGATGAGAAGTGTTGAGATCTGTTGGGTCTGATGATCAGAGAGACTGAAGGAGAAACACCTGAGAAGAAAATGACAGAAAATCATCTTTATTTATAAGAAATTATTTTTTTAATTAAATGTATTTATTAAATTATCTTTATTATAGTTGTGTGTGATGAACTCACCAGTGATCCACAGTCTTTGTGTGTTACTGTACTCTGTGTGATAGACTGGATCTCCTCTCTCTGCTCTGCACATATAAACTCCTGTGTGCTTCACAGTCACTGAACTCACCGTGTAGTTGCCATTAGATCCTCGAATGCTGTCTGACACCAGCTCATAATCAACATCTTTATTCACTGTAAAAGTCAAATTATTCTACACGTTATGCGTATACAATGAAATATGTTATTTCCAGCAATAATCTGACATTAAATCGATTTGCCCAGATTAATTAGTACTTCACCTCCCACGTGACATCATCAACTATGTTGTTAAACCAACATACTTCAAACGCCGAATGTGCAACAAAGTTACTATGCTTTCAGGAAACAGTCGTGAAAAGGTAGTTTGTTTCTCAAACGATGCATCGTACTATGGTCGTTCAGCAACGAGTTACGTCGTTGTTTGGAAAACACACCCCAGATTAGCTGGCCAATCAGGGACACATCGCTTTTTAAATCGATGAGTTTTGTACAAAATCTGTGCGTTTCAGGAAGAGAGTGAAATCTGGAGCTACACAAAAATACGGTATGTGTAAAATAATGTGTTTTTTTAACCATAAACCAAGCAAACACATTGCATTATACCAAATACACAAAATAATGTTGTTTTTTAGCAATGAAATAGTTGCACTTTAAGGCTTTTGCTTTAACAGTCAGATTAGAGGCATTTCATTTTCTGCATTTCTGCATTTGCATTTGTTTCATAAACATTTATTATAAGTTTTTTTTAGGGCCGATACATCTCATACCGTTTTGTCTGACCAGCCCATACAACTCATCATCAGGCAGGAGAGACTCTGCTCTGCTGCGCGAGGACTAGGGGATTGGGATGGGGGTGGAGCCCACGGAAGCAGCGGTAGCTGCTTGTTGAGAAGAGTGAATGATAAGTGCTTTCAAGTCAAAGTCCAAAAAGTCTCCAACAAGGGCAGAAAAAGTAGCTAGATTTGTCGCTAGTCGCTTTTTTTGAAATTAATTCGCTAAAGGGGTCTGAAGTGTCTCTAAATCTAGCGACAAAGTCGCCAAGTTGGCAACACTGGCTCGAGGTGCATTATTTTTCAATAATTCAACGGCCCAGAGTCAATTATTACGCTAATACTACGGTTACCACACCTCAAGACATTGATCACTGAGTGTCTCTAAACAGCACTGTTATTGCCTCGGAAAATCGTCTGTCATGTTGTTTTTGTTAGTCCGTTATTACAGTTTACTATGCGAAGTGAAATCGAACTGTAATGCAGTCAAAGAGAGCTGCCTGGAACTATGTTCGCCGTGCGTTTCCCAGACAAATAATTGCACACCTCAGAACATATATATGCCAATCAGATTCAAGCATTCAATGGACTCTTGTATAAATGTTTTTAATTAATTTAAGATGACCATGAATTAACTCTCATTTGAATAGTCGTTGATATAAAAGCTTATTGTTTTTGCATACAATACAAGCAGGGCCGGATTAGCCATAGACGGGATGGGGCAAGTGCCCTGGGGCACCAGGCAATGGGGGGCACCAAGGGCTCGAGACTGCGTCTGATATACGCGTATATCGTTTATGTTACCATGTGCTCAGTTGATTGTACCGATGGGTCTACGCAGCCCGGGTAAAGTCAACACATCTCACTCAGAACCTCAAGGAGATGCACTGGCGCGGATTTAAAATAAAAAATTGCAGAGATGAGAGACAAAGAGAGCGGGAGAACTTTTAGCCTACATTAACACCAACAACATTATAGATGATAATAAAGGTTTCAAACATCAGTGCCAAGTTAAGGAAAACTTGATAAAAGATGAGAAACGTGTAAAGGATACAAGTATGTAGATTGCCCTGTCACTCACCTCATAACAATGCTATCTGGATATAACTTGTATATGTATGTATCTTATGCCTTAGTGAAGGGGGTTGTATGAATCTTTGTTTCATAACTGCCTATTCTAAAAGTTTCATCAATTGTGCATAATGACATGTGCAGCAACTGCATAGAGTTAAGTCTATTTAGTATTTTTCAGTAATGCAGTTATTTTGGAAAAAAATTGAATTGCTTGCTGATTTTATATATGATATAATGTATAATTTTTTGGGGGGAGGCACTTGAAATTTGGTCACCCTGGGGCACTTCAGTGTGTTAATCTGGGCCTGAATACAAGCAGTGTCTCTAAGAAAAATAGGCTTAAATTTAATAATTATTACAAGACCATCATGTAGCCTAATATTAGACACCATAACCAAGTTGGAAAAGATGATCTTTAATTTGCGGGTCTGAACTGAACATCAACGCAGACATGAATCAAAAAAAGTTTGAGATCCTATACATTCAAATCTTGAATGTAAATATAAAATGAACACAGAACGGAAGTTTAACACTAAAGCAAGAGCAAACATGCTGAATGGCAGCTAGTGGATTATATGAAAAACCGCTGGTGCGTCACACCGCTAGTGCAATACAAGAAGTTGAGGTTTGACTGGACTAAACAAAGAAAGACATCAACATTTTGGATCACATGGGGGTGAGTAAATTATCAGGATTTTTTTAAGAAGGTGATGTAATCCTTCAAAGCCCAGTAAATGCCCAGATGTGCTTTTGACCGTTTAAAAAAAAAAAATGTCTGTGTCGTGGTATGCAGGAACTCACTGCATTCAAACGCTTGCATATTTAAAAAAAACGTGCAAAATTACAGGAAATGACAAAATATTTACATTTACAATTTACATAGCTGGTCTATACGGACAGGTTTAGTATTACCTGAGGTAATTTCCCCGGACCCTTTTGCAGAAGGTGAAATTCGCCGTAATCTTTACGGACATTGTCCGTAATGATTACTGACATGGAGCATTTGGACGGGACTAAAATCACCAAGAAGCTTTAAAAAAATTGCTTTACCCCACATCCCTATGCAAAAATTATTCCGTCCGAATAGTACTATAAGGTTGCACAAAGATGGGTGGTAATTGTGATCCTATGTTGTGGGTGGACTGGGCCAAAATGCCCTTTTTTCCCCCAGTCCAGCCCTGTTGACATTTGTTTAATAAAACCAGCTGATGAGATAAATTATATATTACCTGAGTGAAGACTCTGTACAGTGAACCAGCTGAATGTCCAGCCTGTAGATGAACTTCTAACCTCACACATCAGAGTCACTGAATCTCCTTCAGTCAACCACTGCTGTGGAAAAACACTTAAAACTGTCTGTGGTTTATCTGAAAGTGATCAATCTCTCATGAATAACATGTTACACTTCATCTCTTCACACTAATAATGATGAACAAACATATAAACTCACCTGATGATACAGTCAGTGTAAAAGCATCACTCATTTTAGTGTACTGTTCACGTATCTTTCCTCTACAGGTGTATTTACCACTGTGATAGTATTGAGTGTTGCTGATTTTACACTCTTGTCTGTCACAGTAGAACTGTCTATACTGGTTATACGGCTCTACAGTCCAGCTGTATGTCCACCCAATGTCTCCTGTACCATTTATGTCACATCTCAGAGTAACAGTTTCTCCTCTGAACAGCTGTTTGTCAGGATCAACACTCACTACAGGTTTAGGGCTCTCTGTGCAAACACAATGTACACATTTTTAACAAATCACATTCTGCACACAAGATTCTGTTTAGTTAAATATTTGACTTGTTATTAGAAAACGTTTAAACTATTGTAAATTGTTGTTGCTCTTCTATACCCCGCCTTTCTGAAGCGTGTCGATTTGTAGAAAGCTTGTCATTCTGAAAAGTATGGTGTGCTCTGATTGGCCAGTTATCTAGTTTTTTGTAATTGGATGAATACCTCAAGTGTGTAACAGAAATGTGACGCTCCTTACCATATTTGGAATATCAGCTCCCAACAGAGCCGGCGCCAGACCATAACTAACAGGGGGGCATTTGGCTTCCAACGGGGAGCACGCAATAGCAACAATAACTTGCAAAAACAAGACATTAAACAACAAATACAGTGCAAGCATGTCACGGCCGGGGGCGTACGCCCCTCTCAACTCTTCCACCTCGAGGAGTTTCCCAAGACCACCCCAATGACCAGACAGAAGAGTAACTACAGTTAAAATAAACTTTATTAAATATTTAAAAGGAAAGGGGGATTGGGGAAAGGGCAATTTAAAACTAATGAGTCTTCTTCTCGCCTCCAGGGCCACTTGGGACAAAGACTGGGGACAGGGGCTCTTTTGGGGCTCTGGTCCGAGAGTCCGTGGCGCGCTCCGCTTCTTCCTGGAGGCAGACTCAAATAAAAGTTATGCAGTAGTACGTTGTTCTAGGTCGTTACTCTTCTCACCCTTCTTTCTCTTTCTTTCCCTCAGGTTTTAGTTGCGTGGCTCCTTGGATCAACCCCGGGGTTCTTCGCTCACAGAGGGTCTTCGAAAAATGGTAAGCAATCACTATAAGTACAGATTGTTTTCACTCCACGGAATATGTCACTCACAGTACTGGAGACCTTCGTTCGCACCGAGCCTTCGTTGGAACACAGGTAAGTTTTTGCTATAAGCACAGGTTAACTTCACTTCACAGAGTATATTACTCACAGCACTGGGATCTTCATTCACACAGAGCCTTCGTTAGCACACAGGTAAGCGTTTGCTATAAGCACAGGTTAATTTCACTTCACAGGATATATTACTCACAGCACTGGGGATCTTCGTTCACACAGAGCCTTCGTTAGAACACATGTAAGCGTTTGCTATAAGCACAGGTTAATTTCACTTCACAGGATATATTACTCACAGCACTGGGGATCTTCGTTCACACAGAGCCTTCGTTAGCACACAGGTAAGCGTTTGCTATAAGCACAGGTTAATTTCACTTCACAGGATATATTACTCACAGCACTGGGGATCTTCGTTCACACAGAGCCTTCGTTAGCACACAGGTAAGCGTTTGCTATAAGCACAGGTTAATTTCACTTCACAGGATATATTACTCACAGCACTGGGGATCTTCGTTCACTCGCAGACAGTGGACTTTCGCTACAGCGTCGGTGCACCGTGATCCTTCGCCCATCCACTCAAGCTGTCCGGGCGTTGTAGGGACTAGTGGCTCAGTGGCACGGAGTCGAACGCTTCCCGAACTCCCCCTCCTACTTCCACGGCCGGGGTCACGAGTTGGGGCGAACTTTCGTCGGGGCCCCGCACACCACGAGCTTCTGTTGGAAAGGTCAGTACACACACAGCTATGACCCTCAATCCGCACGGTACACTTCCTACGATACTCACTGGGTTTCACCACTGTCTGCTCTTTGGAGGAGCGACGCTCTCGTTGACACACCCGGGGCACAGGGCTTAATCTTCTCACTCTCCGTAGGACCCAGGCCACAACAGATGTCGTCGTCTCGCGACTCGTCCGAGGCTAGGGCAGTTTGGGCGCTACAAGCACAGCATACACACAGCAAGTAAAACGTAAACACCATCAATCAGTGAAACTCACCCACAGCACTCTTATACAACTTCACGTGGTTTTTAGATCACCCTCGCCACCTGGCTACGACTCCCTCGAGAGGATAGTTGGGCGATAGCTAGACCACCGATGAGAGTGAGATGTGCGTTATTCACAGGCCCGGCGTGTTGTTTATCACTCCTCTGGCTCACCTGCGCTTCCTTTTTCCACAGGGCCACTGCTCGATTGGAGAACGGTGCTTCCTACCAATTGCTTCGTCCGTGTTTCCGGTCACCCCGCGGCTCGCCCACGCTCCCCTCTCCAGTGGGGCCAGGGGCCTCAAACACAAGGAAAACACACACCCGCAACTTCTCTTTCAAGTAATATACAGATAAGTATTACAGCTGTGACTCACTCTTCGTTGTCAATGATTTCTAATATCTGCACTGTTGAATGCTCTGTGTCCGCTCTCTCACGAATGAAGTCTCCCAGTATTCCTTCACTAGCTGACTGTGCCTTTCTCTCTTCCCCAGGGGAACGATTAAGCCAGCATAGTCCGTCTGCAAAGCAGCAACACAGCGTATACAAAGTACACCACAAGCACACCGGTGTGGTGTCCCTTTAATCTTGCACAGCCCCGTGCTTTTCGCCTCTTCTGGCAGCCGCACTCTTTCCTTGCACCAAAGGTGAATCGCGGATAAACGGCGCCCTTCCGGCTCCTCCAGGGACGGGGCGTGTGGTTCAGTTTGCCCAAGGCATAAAGGGACTCCCGCCCGAAACCAGCTCTCCTCTTTGTGCCTCCTTGGACCTTTTTATGTTGCTTGGCTTTACTCCCTCCTCCAATCGTGTCTCTCAACTACATTTGCCACACCTGTTGCTCATTTTCTCCCACTCTGTGTTGCCAGGGAGACCAGGAAGCGAAATGGTGTTTTTGAAATCAGGTCTGGGCGGAAACCATCTTCACGGAACCTTTCTCCGCCACTTTTGGTTCCCGCCCTACCATAGTCACCTGGTGACAAGCACACACTCATACAACTGGTACAGACTGTCAGCTTATTTCCTGTATAAAGTGCAAAGACCACAAACTATGCGCAAAACTATTGAACTTCGACCACGGGGTGAGCGCAAGCTGAGCTCTACTGCGCTCGCGCTTTGCTCTACGCAACAAAAAACCGCCCTCGCGCGGCGCAATCCATTGAAATGAATGGGTTTCATAGCGCAGCGCATAGCGCAGCGCACACCGCGTCCTAGCTTTAAAAAGCCGCTTTACCATAATCACGTCGTAATGCTGTTAACGGTCTATAGCCACACTTCACATTTAAGCTTACGTAATTTAAAACAACGCTAACTTACCTTTAAAATAGCTGAAGACGGCGTGTACGAACATAAACTTCCTTAAAACAGTGTCCTGTAGATTTGTAAATTCCACCTCGACCTCTAATCTCTGAGTTTGAGCCAGTCTGTGTTTGCATGAAGTCAGATGAAGCAGGCGGTGCTGATTCGTTCTAAATGTTCTAATATCCATATTTTACACGATCCATAAAATGGTGCAAAAAAACACGTTGCTAGTATCAAGTCACAAATATGCTAAAGACGTAAGATGGGTGAGACGCCGCAATACATCCAATCAGAGAAACTGGTCTATTTTAACTAAAGAAAACATATATCAACTATATTTTCCTCATTTGATTACATTACAAGTCACGAAACAATCAATGTTTAATTTATTTTAATTACTCTTGATATATATTAAATTAATTAAAAAAAATTTAGGGGGGCACAACAACCTGTTTGCCCCCCCTTGACGCCGGCCCTGGCTCCCAAAGCCACTAACGTTCCCTTCAGACACAACTTTTTCTTAAATGCAGGTATGCATTACTAAATTACAGGTAAAGTGTACCTAATACCTTGATTTTCGAACCGCTTATTTTTTAGGCTCTATGTTATTGCTGTCTCATTAAAATTAAATATTATATACCTGAACATATGCTCATTCTACTTAGGGTATTTTAATATTTAAACAGCCTTTGTTATCTCAATATGACATTAATGTCACTTTAGTACACAATTACACCACCCAAAAATGTATTTATTTTCTTCTGATTCTTGTTGATTTTGCAGTTTATATTCACTGTAGAGAAAAGTGATCAGAAAAATAACCTTGAACATTAAACAACAGGTCAAAACATAATTGATGACTAAAAGTAATTATTTCATGACATTACTTTGTGAAGAGAGTGGCATAATTCTGACTTAATTCTGTTAGTTGGGTTCAATATTAATGTGACGTAGAAATAATACCTAATGATAGCGTTTCTATCTCAGACCTCAGATGCAAACTTTTAAATAGGATCGCCAGGTCCAAACCACGCTATCGATTAGGCAGAACAAAAATGTCTACCACTAAAGATACCTTTATTAGTAATCTCCCAGATCTGTTGAATAAAGTAGCACACTGGAAGATGTTGTTCCCATTAAGATCAAATAAAATCAAGGAAAAACTGGCAGCACCAACGTATGACCATCATACCGCAGTCCTAAAAGAGGCAGCTAGACAAATGGAGCATAGATGGAGCACCACAAAGCTATAGGTGTGGCATGCTACATGGACAGATTGTTCAACACTACAGACAGGCTATAAAAACTGCCACTATCTCAGCATCTTTCGTGTACATCCATAGCCTGTCGTTCTTGATGGCGACCACTTATTTTTCTTCATCTCATATACAAAGTGCCTAAACCTCCCCCTGACCGCCTAACTTCACTGTGGTCTTCCTCGCACCCGTGGAGGGCCTATTTATCCTCCTTACTGCCTACCCATACCCCATCCGCTTGTTAACAGTCAAATAGGTTGCGGACGGACGACGGCGAATTTAGAATCGATTAGCTCGGCCCGGGGGGGGGCCCTGAAACGTGGCTCGTATTTCTCGGCCCCTCCGCACGCCACCACTTTCTGTTTCAAGTTTGGGGACCATCGGGGCCTTACAGGAGCCGGTTCGATGCGGCAGGAAGTCCCACCTGTAACTTATTACGCTGCAGATGTGAACTTTATATTTCAGGGGTCAAAGGTCGCAGGGGCCCGAAACTCAGAACGGCATTCCACCACAGGCCCTCGGGCAGGGGCCCAGAGTTCAGTGCCTCTAAGTGCTTTCCGAGCCTGTTTGTACTTGGATAATAAGTTATAACTGACTTTATGCAACGCCGCAGTTGGATGACGTCTGTCATCTGTCTGTCAGTTCTTGCAACGCAGCATAAATTTAAACACACACACACAAAAAGTCACACAGAGATCGTTGAATTCGTTATATCTATCAATATTTTCCATTAAGTCATTGGCTGATGGAGGAACGAGCAAGTGATTGATTACACCCCTAAAGGACGTCACGTTTTCGACTGTGCTGTTTGGATTATCTATTATACGACCTCCCTATTTTAAATACAAACTTTGAAGGCGGGTTCATGTGTTTACCGGAACGTATTACCAGACGTTCATGCGAAATCTGATGTAAACAATAGACTATACATCTATATTTCACGGATTATACGCATTTGTGGACAAAAATGGTCATTGGATGATTCACACATCTGAAACAGACTGGATTCGTCTTGTGATCAACACAAAGTAAAAAGTCATGTTTATTTTTGCATGTTGTCATCCGGACTTCTGTCACAAAATACTACATGCTAGAACATTTGTAACTCAAAATGTCCCAGTTCCGACTTGTGTCCCTACTCTCCGTGACTGGTCACATATTGCTAGGAACTATATCATTCTGGCGCAATAAGTGGGCAGTTGTAGCCAAGTGGTTAGAGAGCCGGGCTTGTAACCCTAGTGTTGCCGGTTCGAGGCTCACGACCGGCGGGTTGCGACTGTGGTGCCCTGTGAGCAAGGCACCTTAACACTCATTGCTCCCTGGGCGCTGCAGGGATAGCTGCCCAATGCTCCGGGTGTTTGTGTGTTCACGACTTGTAGTGGGTGTATTCACTGGATGGGTTAAATGCAGAGGTCACATTCCAAGTGTGGGTTACCAATATGCTAATGGACTACTTAGATTCTATGGATATGTAGTGCCAGACCCAGAGATTGGCTTATTGGATTCCAAAACGGTAAGGGGAGCTGGAAAATGAGCATATTTTCAAAAAAAGTGAAATGTCCCTTTAAGTATCTGGCAAACGTGAGCGTCTCTTTTATCACAAACCCCTTCTAAGCATTTCATGTTGTCTCTCACCTTGAACATTTATCCACAGTACATCACTGTAGTCTGTGTAATAGTCTGGTTTTCCTCTTCCAGCCCTACACCAGTACTGACCTCCATCTGAAACTTTAACACTGTTGATTGTGTAAGAGTTTGTTTCTGTTGTCCTCATCTCAGTGTTTTGTGTGTGTTTGTACCAGTAAAACTTCCATCCAGGTGACTGATCAATGTGACACTTCAGAGTCACTGTGTTACCTGTCAGTACAGATCCTTCAGTACCTGATGTGAGTTTAGGTTTTGGTTTTGATCCTGCAAGAGAATAAAACACATTCAGATCTTGAAGAGGCTCCTCTAATGGGCTTTTCACACAGTGCTTAACCCCAGGATATCTTTGTTCTAAACCCTGCTTTTAACCCTAGGTTAAGGATCGTTTTACACTTGTAAGTTGGAAGCAAGTTTTTCTCTGATATTAACCCAGGGTTATTAAACCCTGTTCAGAAGCAGGTTAGCCCTGCAAACGCATGTAGTGTGAAACGAAGTGGGGTTAGAATGTTATGACCCCAATTAAACACAGCTAAAGTGGCTAATCCTAAGTGTGTAGGAGGAGGGTTGGAGACATCTGACATAGGGTTCAGGAATGTACACCCTGCCAAATAAACAGCATACCAGCAAAACCAGCATTATGTTGTTTTGGTGCTGGTTTGCTGGTGGTCATCAGCATGAGAATCTAGGATGCATTTTTTAAAACCAGGGTAGTGTGAAACGTCAGATTCTGAATACCCAGGGTTATCTCTTAACCCCTGGTTAAGTATGAACAGTGTGAAATGTGAAACGGTTAACCCAGGATTCAATTAACCTGGGGTTTATTTCTAGTGTGAAAAGCCTTTTTGAGTCTTTATTACAGTCACATCACATACTGCTTATAGGTACATGAATTAATTGCATTAAAACAATATATTTCTGGCAAATACAGGTATTTGCACCATTAAACCACACCACAACGTCACCTGACCCGGAACAAGAAGCTCCAAGAGAGTTTAAAAACGAACAAAGTGTGTGTGTGTGTGTGTGTGTGTTTGTGTAGTTGGATGTTATTTAGATTGTTGATTGAGTGCGAGGTGGAAAAGAAGAACCAAGGATGGTGCCATTCTCTATGTGCTGTTTGTTACATGGGTTACTAGGGCGACAATGTATCCCAGGTAACACATCCACTTTCTAAGATGTTGAACTAACTTCTTCTATGGCCTGTAAGCGCTCATTCCCTGACACACTCACATCTGAAATACCTGCACGCACTCACACATTTATGTACAATATTTATTAAATGTTAATAACCACGTTTGTGGTTGCTTAGCAGGACAAATATTTATTTCTAGCTGAGGTTTTGCATGTCTTTTGAGGTTTTGCTGTCATTTAATATATGTACAGTATATGCCTTATTGTGGATTGAAAGGTATTTTTGTGAATTAACTTCTGTATTAATAAAGATTTTTTGTTATGTAACTGAGATAATTAAGCAATATACATGGATGAACTAAAGCCTGTGAATTGACTCTCTGATTAATGGTAAACAGGGACAATGTGTTGTATTGCATGTTTTGAATTCTGTTTCTATTGTAACATTTGGTATCTGTACTATCTGTGGAGCATAATCTAATTGATAAGATTAATATCACCTGAACTGAAACTTAATTATATTATTAGAGTTATATTGTGTATAAAAATGCCATTGTGGGACGGGCACCGTTACACAGTAATAAACACACATGAGATGCCTCTGTCTTTATTTTACCATGTTTTACAGTAACATTGATATTAAACTTACCTTTTACAGTGAGATAAAGAGCAGAGCGTAGTAGTGAAGTCTGTGGTCGTCCATGTATCACTGCACTACACCTAAACCAACTTTGATCATATTCAGTAACTCCAGTGATAGTGAGAGAGTCTCTGTTTACAGTGTAATGCCCAGAGTTAAAAACTTCAGTTGTGTCTTTATACCACTGATATCTCCAGTTTAATGATCTGTACTGATCTATCTGACAGTTCAGAGTGACTGTCTCTCCAGTGAACACAGATCTGTCTGGTGTTACTCTCACTGTAACTCTGGGTAAAGCTGAGAAAAGAAGAAAAATAAGGTTTAATTAAAGCTGCATGCAGCGATGAAAGGGCCCATGGCCACTGCCAACCGATAGCCTTAGGAATGCATACAGTGGGCCATATGCATTTAAGTTGGTAAATATAGGAGGAATGTGGCAATGGTATTTTGATGTGCCACACCTCCTGTTGACAGCAAAACTGAATAGTGTACATAAATGCCTTCAATCCTAGGGTCTTATTAAACATTAATTAGAGCACAGATTGAACACTGTATGTTTAAGCTAATGCAAAACATGCCTGTTCATGATGCCAGCAGGTGGCACTATAACTGTAACTGAATATTGCCATGTAAATGTGATCAATCCAGGACTCTTAGCAATCATGGGAAATTAGGGCAAGATTAAAAATGGCATAATCCGTGTTAAACATGTCACTTCCTGTTGCCAGCTGGTGGTGCTATGACCATTAGTAACTATTGTCATGCAGATGTGTTCATTCCAGGAATCATAGGAAGTTTGGGACAGATAGGACACTGTATGCCTGAGTTCCAGCAACTTCCTGTTTCATAGCAAAAAATCTATTATTTGGGGGGGGGGGGGGGTCGGAAGAGACACAAATTTGAATGTAGACTTAAATCCTTTGCAATTTAGCATCACAAAGGCCTTAAGATGGTACTCTTAAATATGATGATGATCCAAAGAAAACTATAGGAGTTCATTAAAGTATGAAGCCTGGAAATGATAAAAATTATGTCACCTCTGTGCTTGGACCATAATAATAACTCCTTTAAGAACAATAGGGTCCTTGCCAGGGCTGGATTATCCATAGACGGGATTGGGCAAATGCCCTGGGGCACCAGGCAATGGGGGGGGGCAAGGGCTCCAGATTGCGACAAAATTGGGTTTTTGACACAGCGACAGCAGCTTTTTTTACACAAATACTTGCACATGTGCACATGCCTGTGACAAAAATACGGAATGCATGTTTGGGTTTTTACCGCTTATTTGCATGACGCCTCAAACTTTTTATGTCACCATGCGCTAGTTGAATCTACCGATGGGTACGCAGCCCCGCATGAAGTCAACACATCTCACTCAGAACCGCAAGAAGACGTGCTTGTGTGGGTTAAATTGGACATTGCAAAGATATGGTAAAAAACTTAAACTTACTGCCGCCAGCTAATGGATGACAAATGAGAGTTTTCTTTGCATTTTCCAGTGCGCTGTCTCTCAAGATGCGTGCGTCACATCAAAGACATTCATGAAAGCCTTTACTGTTTGCACAAAAGCTATAATAGTTTGCAAATTCAAGTTTCAAACAAAATTAAAGGAAAGCTTTTAATAAGATCTCTACAGTGTCTTTGAAAGTATTTATGTATTTTATTATATAATTCATTGGCGGTCTCTCTACCATGCATGAAAGCACATTGGTTGTTTATCCTGTGCATAAGATGCGCCCATGTCTCGTCACATTTCATAATTTCTATTTTTGCCATAGAAAAAAGTCGATACTTTATACTTATGCCTACCCTTGACTAGACGTAAGTTTAAGTCTCAGACGTGCGCTACGTCTAGATCTAGATGGTGCAACAGGTGTAAATTCTACGTCTGACGTAAAGCATTTATGTCCAGAGTAGTCTTAAGACCAGGTTTAAGCCCAGCTGGTGCAACCGGCCCCAGGTGCCCAGTTAAGGAAAATTGAATAAAAGACGAGAAATGTGTTAAGGATACAAGTATGTATTTTCCATGGCACTCATCTGATTACAATATGCTATCTGGATATAACTTATTGTTTATGTATGTATCTTATGCCTAGAATTAGTCAAGAGGGTTGTATGATTCTTGTATGATACTTTAATCAATTGTGCATAATGGCATGTGCAGCAACTGCGTAGAGTTAAGTCTATTATTTTTCAGAAATGCTGTTATTTTGGCAAAAATTTTAATAATTGCATTGCAGGCTGAGTTAACTCTTTCCCCGCCATTGACGAGATATCTCGTCAATTAAGAGAAAACGCTTCCCCGCCAATGACGAGATTTTCCGTCTTTCCGCAATACCGCTATTATCCACCAGGTGGCGCCCTTCCGCAACTTTTTAAAACCGGAAGTATTGCCCTATGGCAAGCTGCTGCATGTCCGTGTCTGTTTAAAAGATCGCTCTGAATATGATCTCTATGAAAAATCCGTCATAAAAATGGAATTATCTCTGCTTTTTGCTCAAAATATGGTGTTTTTGCAAAAACCTACCCATATTCAAAAGCTGATTGCAAAAGAACCACTAAAGGTAGGATGAAACGGTTTTTTTTGTTTGAAAGCAGAGGGTCTGTTCTTTCATTTGGTATATTGTATGTTTATATATTTAAAGAAGAACATTTTCTGGAAGGCATTAAACTTTGGTGAAAATCATGAAAAACGCTGGCGCTGGCTGGCAACTTTTTTTTAAAAATGCTGGCGGTGAAAGAGTTAAAGGCTCTCTAATGCCTGGCTCACACTAGAGGTCTGTGCGGGACACAATTTTCAGTCCCGCTCCCGCCCGCACCCGCAAAGTTCAGTCCCACTCCCGCCCGCTCCCGAAAAGATTTGTAATTTTTAGTCCCGCTCCCGCCCGCATCTGTGATATTTTGTCCCGCTCCCGCCCGCAAATGCCCGCAGGCAGGATGGATGGATGTTTACTTTCTGTCTGAGGAAAGCTCTTAAAAAAAACGTGCATGCACATATAATTCCTTACCAATACTTGGTAACAGGCCCAGATGGCTAATCAGACCAGGAGAATTCCCGGTGGGCCAGTCTGTTTTTTGGCAACGAGGCCGATTGTTGTCATGCCACCAGGTTGAAGGTTGCTGTCATAGGCTGCCTGCAGTCACAGCAGCCCCACCACTTTATGCCCAAATTGATTGTGTCCCGAGTCCCGACCACTTATTGGAAGAATTTTTGCATTCGAGTCCATTAACTTAACATCTAAAATGAATGGGAAACGCAGGACGCGCTGAATTTCTTCTTCTTTTCAAAGCGTTCGCCTGTAAATACGAGTTTTGTTTCAGACGCGTCTATATTTGAGTGCGCTTGCCGTGCATCAAGATTTAAAATAAACTTGGCAACTTGATGCGAACGGTGTCTAAAAAGAAAAGGATATACAAATCGTAATTTTTAAGATGTAACAATGAATCGTCTGTGAATCGTCATATTTGCAAGAGTATCAAAAATCTATTTGATGCAAAACTCATCAGTTTATTGGAAAATAAAGTAAGTTTCATATATGATGTCAAGTAAAAAAAATTCCACTATATTTATATGCCTATCTTACGACGTTATTTACCTATATACATGAATAACATGATATAATTACTAATAAAAAAATAAAAAGATTTGATAAAGCTTTGATCAATCTTGCTTATGTATTGTATAGGGGTTTGCAAACTTTTTCAACCCAACAGGTAATCTCAAGACCCACCATTTAAAAAAATAGAAACAAACACATTTATTTCCTTTCAGTAGTTTTTGAATAAGTTTAATTGAATAATATTTTAAAAAGTTATGAATTTATATATAAATTTCATAGTGTGGCCAATTAAAATCGAATAGAGCAATAAAATACAGCGTCTTTTCAGAATAAGCTGCCGTCAGAGCAAGTGTAATTGCAGCATTTACACACTCCCCTGCTCTGATCTCTTATTCCAAATTGTTCTTTTAAGTCAGAATGTAAAAATAACATGGACACTTAACTTACGTTCTTACAAAGATGTTGGATTTAGGTATATGCAGGTGAGGATTTTTTTCACCTTCTGAACTTATTAAATACACCGCATATTTTAAACGAAAATATATTTGGCAAAGACGTTTAAAATCTGTAGTAGGCAACATTTGATATTCAACGTTATATTATTAAATATTTCCATTTCTTAATAAAATAAATTTGTTAAATGTTAGTTCATTATTATTCATTATATATATACGAAAACTCAACACCAATAAAACAGTAGGCTTACAATGACAAACTCACTTATATTAAACAGTTTGTTTTATATTAATAAAACGAATTCGACGGATGATATCTGCGTTATAACGAATAAATGAAAGACATAATTTTCCATTACTAAGAATGCTTAGTATTTTTTTATTATAATTTTTTTATTAAAACAGAACAACAATAAATTAGCAAAATGACTCGCTTATATTAAACAGAACGTTTAATAAAAACTAATAGACTGAAAACATTTACCCGTCTTTTAACATAAATAAATCTAAAGATTTGCGGCTGAAAATGAGTCCCACTCAGCACTAACATATTTATTGGCAAGCCTGCATGTGTTCAACCATACAAAACATTTATTAGGCTGCTTAAAAGTTTTTATTGCTACCAAACAGAATCTCCCCTCACAACTACAAATTATGAACTACTTTAATTATTTAATATATTTTACTTTACACTAATATTTAATTTGCGGGAGTGCAGCGTATCATCCCTCCCGCCCGCACCCGCAGTGCATCTCTATCATCCCGCCCGCTCCCGCAAGGACCATTCAAAATTTGTCCCAAAATTTTGCATCGGGACCCGTGGGTCCCGCGGGACTCCCGCGGGAGTGCAGACCTCTAGCTCACACTACAGGATTTTTAAAATCCTGGCACATTATGAAATCTGGTTGCAGCACACACATAAGGAGAATCTTGTCAGATATTCTTCTCTCAAATCTTAAACATGCTCACACTACAGGAATTTAAAATCCTAGTGCATCACACACTAAAGGATATTATTAGGATTATCTTGCCAGAGCAAGCACTTCACGTCACCTCAGGAGAAGAGTATATAAAGGAATGAAGATTATGATACATTTATTATGATTTCTTTTTAAATATTTACAAAGTAGCAGCTTTCATTTTGAAACCTAGGTGATTTCTCCTCCTCAGCTCTTGTTTATGGCAATGATCATGATATGTTTTAAGGATGTGTTATGCAGGCAGTGTTTGAATGCATACTGTAGATGTGTGCACAATCTAGCACCAACTCAAGACTAATCCTTATGCAAGATTTATTTAAATTTAAATACATCTATTTAAAAACATATTTTAAATATAATTGGCTAGCCTATATCACTTTTTTTTTTTTGCACATTTAGGAGTTACTATTAAGTGATGTATGCTATTTCTATCAATGCTCTGTTTTCTTGTTTCTTCCTAACAGGAATATTATTGTAGGTTTATAAGCATTGCTGCTAAATGACTTATGCTTGGTTAAACTCTATTTTGCACTGTTGTTTGCATTATTTAATTCCACTGTATATATACTGCTCTGCAGTGATATTATTTTTAGCTATATACTATGTAAATTATATTTTTCTTGTTCATTCTTCTGAGGCTACTGGTCTTTGAGAGCTTCTAAACAAATTTCATTATAGTTTTATTATGACAGTAAAGTTTCTATTTTATTCTAATCTATTCTATCTTGCAGTGTAGTGTCTAGTGTTAAATTCAGTATTTACATTACCAATGGTTCTGGACAAATATGTAATTTAATGTGAAACGTTGTAAGTCTGGAAATGAGGCGCATCAGATTCACAAGTGTGCGGTGTTTCAGCAATCAGTTTCTGTGCGTTTGTGGAGCACGTCACAAAAAAAGAACTGAAAATCGTCATATCAATTTAAATTTGTTTTGTTAATATGCTAATTATTTAAGTGCAACATATTTCGTGTATGCCTATTTATTTTATTAAATTTCCTCTATACACAGAATAGCTGCAGGTGCGTGATGTGACTGACCATCATCATGTTCTGTTGTTTTTAAGATATTTTAGATAATGTTTATAAAAGAGTGAACAACGTGAATCAAGCGAGGAATTCATTTCGATATTTTAAATCGCCTGTCTGCCCCAACAAGCTGCAGTTGTGGCGGAATGAAAGTAGAATGAAACATTAACTTCCACAAACTATTTCTCCGGCTGCGCTGTCTACCCGTACTGCAGCTTGTTTCGCGGTCCCGAAAGCTGTCAATCATCTCCGTCTCTCAATGATTATTGTGAAAGTACTGACGTAATTATGCGGATTTAAAATCCTAAATATTGATAAGATCGGGGCGGCCCCGATTTGCTTGAGAGCATATCGGAAGGTGTAAGTTTAGACTTTAAAACGTCTCACATTACAGGATAATCTGGGCCGAACTTCGGAGCCGATCAAGGTCCATTGCCCGATTTTCCCTCGGATTCTCGGGAGGGGAAAATCGGGGTAAATTCGGTCGATTATCCTGTGGTGTGAGCCAGGCATAAGCGAATATGTTCGACGTCACTTGTTGTTGATACTTGAACTGTTTTCAAACAAACGGAGCGTAGCTAACTCCTCCCCCTCCCTTCCGTGCTTTCGTGAACGCGACCAACCCCCACCCCCAAATCCTTCTTGGCGTTTATTGGCTGTAAAACTTTGTTTTGTTTCGTGGTGCAGGTTTGGCCACTGTGTGTATATTGAAGTTTGTAGACCCTGGGCTGTCTACAGAGATCGTGTTTTTTTACAGTTTGATCAGCGGTCAGGTAGCAAGCAGATAGTGAGGAGATGTGTGCTGTATGTAACAAAAAAATGTTTTATGGTCTAAAACGCGTTAATTCGCTTAGAGAACCTTTAAGTCTTACATTTTTTCCTTGCTCCTAAAATTGTCATTTAGGGGCAACAGTGCTTCGAATAATGAAAAAGTTAGTCTGGAGCCCTGAATGACTACACTTTTCAAATTTTTTTTTTTTGGGGGGGGGGACTTCAAATGAGGTCACCCTAGGGCACAAAAGGGTCCTTGCACTTCGATTCTCATGCCTTAAAAACTCACATCACAGACTTTTAACAGATCACAGATCTGAATGATCAATTAAATAAAACAATTACTGTTTTTTTAAACGTTCACATAATTGACAATTAACACATTTGAGATGTATTTGAAGAGTTTGGTTCCAAAACACAATAAATCCATTTGACTAATTTCGGTGAAAATGTGTTTTTTTTACCAAGAAAGTGACACGATGCAAACCACTACTTTCTATTACAAACTTTCACACAGCATCTTTAGGTTATAATAACATAAAAAATTCAAATCCATAATGCCATAAGTTTTTTTTTTTTAAATGCTTTAAATCTATTGAATCAATATATAAATGTGCATTCATCTTTGCCATGTTATTTTTATTTAGTGGTATACACTAATAAAACAAAAACATTAATGGCATTAATCTAAAAACATTTACTTTGTCATATTAAGATCACTGTCATTAGTGCGGTCATCCTTGGGACGTTGCTGAACATTTTTGACCGCGATCAGCAGTAAAATGTTTTGGTCCTACAGTACTCGATTTTCATTGCCTTAAAGTTTTTATTAGCTCCCCTGGGATCAATGTGTTAGCTTGACAGAAGCTTGATGCAATCGTGTGAGAACAAGGACAGCCGGTATTTTTCCATCGCCCGAATGGCTTACGTTTCTTCCCCACTACAGGAAACCACCACAGGTTTATTCATTCCAACAAAGGTGGTATTTAGTTTTTGTTTGTTTGTTGATCACGAAGTACAAAGTAGATGAAGATTCTATGTGTATTCAATGTGCCACCATTGTTGTTTACAGTGTGTGGAATGGTGCGCTGTGATTTGTTGAGCGGATTCATTAAAAAATATATGCTGATTTTGCGTAAAATTAAGATTTTAAGTTTTAATACTGACCTGATACAATACTGTTTTTAAATGCCGTTTATCGCGTTTTGGAAGCAAACTCTTTATTTATTTCTCTATTTTACAGACATTAATTTTGAACTCACCCTTCACAGTGAGATTAACAGGAGAGCTTGATAGTGAAGTGTGTGTTCGTCCATGTATCTCTGCTCTACATCTGAACTCATTCTGATCAGATTGAGTGACTCCAGTGATAGTGAGAGAGTCTCTGTTTACAGTGTAACGCCCAGAGTTAAACACATCAGTGTCGCCTTTACTCCACAGATATCTCCAGTTTAATGATCTGTACTGATCCTCTACCTCACACTTCAGAGTGACTGTCTCTCCAGTGAACACAGATCTGTCTGGTGTTACTCTCAATGTAGCTCTGGGTAAAGCTAAGGAAAAAAATAAAGTTTAAAAACACAGACCTTTTACAGATCACAGATCTGAATGATCAATTAAATTAACCAATATATTTTTGGTCCTTTTAAAACAGTGACATAATGTTTCTGACAATTAACACACATGTGAGATACTTCCGTCTTTATTTCTCTATTTTAAAGACATTGATATTGAACTTACCCTTCACAGTGAGATAAACAGCAGATCTTGATAGTGAAGTCTGTGGTCGTCCGTGTATCACTGCACTACAGCTGAACTCATCCTGATCAGATTCAGTAACTCCATTGATAGTCAGAGAGTCTCTGTTTACAGTGAAACGCCCAGAGGAAAACACTTCAGTTGTGTCTTTATACCACAGATATCTCCAGTCACTGTACTGATCCTCTATCTCACACTTCAGAGTGACTGTCTCTCCAGTGAACACAGATTCGTCTGGTGTTACATTCACTGTAGCTCTGGGTGTAGCTGTAAAGATAAAAAAATATTTAGACAGGGCTTAAGGATAGTACACAACAGGGCTGGACTGGGGGGAACATCATCCTTGGCATTTTGGCCCAGACTGTCCCACTACATAGAATCACAAATACCACCCATCTTTGTGCAATATCAAAGCCATATAATGATTACTTAGAAAAGTATAAGACCTGACACGTGACATTGCAATAAATGCAAGCACTGTAAAAGGCTTTGCAGGTTTTAAAAATAGGCTAATTGTCTAAGCCAGTGTGCACAATGTGTAAACTAACCACTTTATTATAACACTGAGACCTGATAAATGTTACAATGTAGTCGCAGGTTCCGGCAGAGCCACAAGTCCCATTACAGAATATTTTGATCACTTTTTTCTGAAAAAGTTTTACCAATTCCAAACCACAGCAATTTTAATAACTACCTTTCTTTTTTGTATATATATTTTCCTTTCATCCTTTTTTTGTGACCCTGCAGCCCGAATCAGGGTTTACTGTCTAAAGATCACAGCTCAATTTTGCAATTTCTATAGCATGGCATCTTTCTTATGGACATTAAATAATAAATGTCCAGTGTGTGTTAAACCATTTTGGCCCATTTTACCTGTAAAAGAAAATTTGCCTAATAATTCTGCACACCTGAATATAAGTTTTTTTTCGGTAGCACTTTATTTTACAGTACGTGTACTTACCTTGTACATATATGGTAAATAAGTTGTACTTACCGACAAATGTGTGGTACTTTTAGGTATCTACATGGTAATTAACTAGTGGTTCATACTTGGTAGTTATTATGTAACTCTAGATAAGTACTGGGTAATAACAGATACATACTTATAGTGTAGGTATACTGTAACTAACCAGAAACATTACTGTACTTACAAATAAATGTACAATAGTAGTATTTAGTATTTACAGGCAAGTTAGGGTAAATGACAGGTATTTACAGTGTACATATATGATAACTAATATCAAACACTACTGTACTTACAAATTGTATATACATGATAAGTGTGTGGTACCTGTAGGCCATAAATGAATGACTGGCACATATGGTGTATGTAAACTGTAACTAACAAGAAACACTACTGTACTTACATATTGTACATACACAATAAGTATGACCTACACTTGCCTGAAGGTACCACACAATTATTGTAATAAGTGGAATAAATCTACTACTGTAACTGACAAGTCCCAGAAAGCTCTGAACTTCTGAAGCGTTTTGTGGTTCTCTGGCCTCTGCCACAGTTCTGCCTTTCTCATCAGTGGGACCAATGCCTTTTTGTGTGAGCAGAATTCCCATGAAATTTAAGCGATCAATGCCAAACTGACATTTTGAATGATCCAGGGTTAACACGCACTTTCCCAGATGCTTCATGACGGCATGTAGACGTTGCTTGTGTGTTTCATGATCAGCTGCATGAATAATCACATCATCTGAGAGGTTTTCAACAGAGCAGGCACTATCTCATGTTGCTATTGCTCACTTCCAGACGATACTCCAAAAATGATACCGTTTGTATCTGTATACCCCATTATGGACTGAAAATGCTGTAATCTGACGAGACTGTGGTGATGATATCCCTACTTGAGATCTAGCTTGCTAAAAACCATGGATCCGTTTATGCTTTGTAAAAGCTCATCGACAGTGGGGATGGGGTATCGTTCTCTGATGATTGCTCGATTGGCTTGTCGCATTTCAAGATACAGTCTGATTTCATTATTAGCTTTTGGCACGATTACTACTGGATTAACCCATGGTGTAGGTCCATTCACTTATTTTATGATGTCCATTTTTAGAAGTTCTTTTATCTTTTCCTTCATAGGACCCCTCAGATGAAGCGGTGTTCACCTTAAAGGCTGTGCCACTGGCTGAACATTTGGGTCTATATATATATATAAGCTGATTTGTTTGGTTTTTAGCTTAACAGCTCCTTGGAAAACTTTTGGTTATTGTCTATGAAGTGTTTGTTTGAGGTCAGTTATTGCTGCAATGTTTGTGCCTATCTTCAGCACTCCAAGTTTCATAGCAGTATCTCTACCCAATAACGGTTCTCCAGTCACAAGGAACTCAGCAGATACCATCTGGTTGTTGATTCTAGCTTTTAAATATCTCCCTAAGTGATCATTATTACCACATCAATAGCACTGTTTTTTTCCCCCCTAATGCATTCTGCATGTTGTTTTCCCTTGAATTTTCCTTTCATTTACTTTCCTCCTTTTTTCCAGATGCGATTCACAGACTCTTTATCATGTGGAGATGTCTTACTAACCATCTTACTAACCATTGATGCACCCATTTGTTCCTCTATCTGTTCACAGAGCGCAGCAACCAAGTTCAAATGTTGTCAGCCACCTTGTCCATCTTGGACCAAGAGTTGCGGGATCTTTGTAGCACTCAAACGTAGGAATATCTGACTTTTTCATCATGTACAATCAGTACTAACATCCACACGGCTGCATCCTCGTTGCCAATGTTGTGAATTGGTTTTATACCTTTATACCTTGTTTATCTTATTAACTCAATCACACGCCAATCGGGATTCTGAACAGCATCTTTACTTGTTTTCTCCAGCACACTACACACATTCAACATCTGGATCCCAGCATGCAATGCACTTTCCTTTTTTAAAGGTGACATAGAATGATTGAACGGAGTATTTATCCTTGTTCTGTTATGTGACATGTAGACAAAAATTTTTTGTTTGTGTCTGTAATGCCTTAGAAGCTTCCTAAAAACCTCTCTCAGATAGCTCTATTAGGGTGGGGGATTTTAAACAAGTGGTTTTGCACCTATTTGGTTCCCTCTACTGGCTTAACTTGCAATCTCATTGCTGATTGGCTGACTTTGCTGCCACTCAAAAATGTAGCCAATTATTTTAAAGTGAAGGGGCAGTGAGATGCCTGTGATGTCATAAGCATCAGTTTTTCAGATTGGGCCGTTTTCTGGCTGACATTTCTAAAAGAGGAATTTCTATGAGACTGAGATGTTTAGCATGTCTAGCACTTTTTGTATGTTTGTGAATGCGGGTAGACTACCATTATTCAACAAAGACAAGGTAAAAATGGTTTTTCATTATCTGTCCCCTTTAAAGATACAGAGCATCATTTGAGTACATGACAGTACCGATTACTGATTCCTATGCTGGTCCATGCTGTTCACCAGCAAACCAGCACCAAGACACAACATATGCTGGTCTTGCTGATATGCTGTTTTTACAGCAGGGAAGTTTTAATAGAATATCTGTTGATATCTGTTGGAAACCAGACATTTTTTATTTTCTTAAATTACAGACTTCATCCTTGTTGGTGTCTGTTTTATTGAGTTAAAGGTGACATAGAATGATTGAACAGAGTATTTATCCTTGTTCTGTGATGTGACATGTAGACAAAAATTTTTTGTTTGTGTCTGTAATGCCTTAGAAGCTTCCTAAAAACCTCTCTCAGATAGCTCTATTAGGGTGGGGGATATTAAACAAGTGGTTTTGCACCTATTTGGCTCCCCCTACTGGCTTAAATTGCTATATCATTACTGATTGGCTGACTTTGCTGCCACTCAAAAATGTAGCCAATTATTTTAAAGTGGAGGGGCAGTTAGATGCCTGTGATTTCATAAGCATCAGTTTTTCAGATTGGGCTTTTTTCTGGCTGACATTTCTAAAAGAGGAATTTCTATGAGACTGAGATGTTTAGCATGTCTAGCACTTTTTGTATGTTTGTGAATGCGGGTAGACTACCATTATTCAACAAAGAAAAGGTAAAAATGGTTTTTCATTCTATTTCCCCTTTAAACACAGTGAGGTTGAGTTATCTTAGTCTCTGTCTCTCTTGTTTTACTAACCTACATCTAACATTGAGTGTACTTCCATGAATAACGTTATTTCAACTGTGTATTTCACTAACAAAACAACAGGCCTATCGGAAGAGAGGCTCATAAATATTACTTATTACAGGCCAAAACGACCTGTTCTTGTCTTTATTTATAAACTTTACAGATATTGATAATGAACTTACCATTCACAGTGAGATAAACAGCAGAGCTTGATTGTAAAGATTGTGGTCGTCCATGTATCTCTGTACTACACCTGAACTCATCCTGATCAGATTCAGTAACTCCATTGATAGTGAGAGAGTCTCTGTTTACAGTGTAATTCTGAAAATTAGAGACTTCAGTTGTGTCTTTATACCACAGATATGTCCAGTTTAATGATCTGTACTGATCCTCTATCTCACACTTCAGAGTGACTGTCTCTCCGGTGAACACAGATCTGTCAGGTGTTACATTCACTGCAACTATGGGTAAAGCTGAGGAAAGAAGAAAAATAAGATTTAAAAACACACACCACAGGCTGTTTACATAAAATCACAGATCTGAATAATCAATTAAATAAAACAACATATTTCTGGCCTTTTAAAAACAGTGACAATGTTTCTGACAATTAACACACATGAGATGTTTCTGTCTTCATTTCTCTATTTTACAGACACTGATGTTAAACTCACCATTCACAGTGAGATTAACATCAGAGCTTGATAGTGAAGTATTTGGTCGTCCGTGTATCTCTGCTCTACAGCTGAACTCATCTTGATCAGATTCAGTAACTCCAGTGATAGTGAGATAGTCTCCATTTACAGTGTAATTTTCAGGGTTAAACACTTCAGTGCCACGTTTATACCATTGATATGTCCAGTCACTGTACTGATCCTCTATCTCACACTTCAGAGTGACTGTCTCTCCAGTGAACACAGGACCATCTGGTGTTACATTCACTGTAACTCTGGGTAAAGCTGTAAAGATAATAAAATATTGTTACAACTTGACTAAGACTGGAACTTTCCAGTTTTATAATAAATATCAAGACACCCAACACCAAGTCTGCTGCATATACATTGTGTTCATTCACACAAAAATCGCAGCAAAAGATGCTTTCCAACAGGTTTTATCGTAGTTTTTGTCCAACTCCATTGACTTGTATTAGATGTGCTGTGAGGTACGGTATAGGTGCGTTCCATTCGACTGTAAGTGGACTGCGAAGTGGAGTTCACAGGGTATTCCGCCATCTTAAGTGAGATTCCAATCCGAAGGGAGCGAACATGTTCAGTTCGAAGGGCACTGCGCACGGCATAGGGAATCAGGGAACATCAATACATCACTTCACAAGAAGTGGAGAGCGATAATCATCCAAATGTCATTGCGCGCATCATGTGATCACCAGTCAGAACGGTCAGACCGCTGAGCAGTTATATGACAATCGTTTAAAAACACATAAATACACATAGTTAACCAAATAAAAGTTTACTTTCATATTTGCATGACAGTTACAGCAGGGCTTCAATTCTGTTAATAGTCAAGTAATAGCAGCAATAGTCAAATAAAGCAGTGGTTCTTAACGTTATTCCTGGAGGCCCACTGCCCTGCACATTTTGTATGTCTCTTTTGTCTGACAGACTCAGTTCAGTTCATGGAGATCACTTCTAATGAGCTGATGATTTGAATCAGGTGTGTTAAATAAGGGAGACATACAAAATGTGCAGGGCAGTGAGCCTCCAGGAATAACGTTAAGAACCACTGAATTAAAGTGTATAATAAACATACGTTTTTCATTACATAGTACTCTGTGTTTTTTTATTGTATAGTGTACATATTTTAAATGCGATAGTAAATAAAAATTAAAATATGAATGTAGTCCTATATATATTTACGTTATATCAATCTGCGCGACCCCGTCGTTTACTTTCTTTGATGACGTTTGCAGGCCGTTCCAAATGAGCGGTTATTGTCCGTGAAGTCCACTTCAACCGATATACCGTGCTCAGGGAGTAGAAAGCAGTGAACACTCCGTAGGGACACTGACGAATGGAACGCACCTTATTACTCCGCGCCGGGAACGTTGTTTGTATTCTTGCAATTGGCAACCAACTGGGCTGGAGTGTCTATTATTCAAGCTCTCAACGGAAGAATATACGGGTGTGAGGCGTTTGGAAAAATAGGTTCACAAGTTTACAACAAATGCTAAAACACTTGTTGGATAGCATCTTTTGGAGCGATTTTTGTGTGAGCATATCAGTGAACACCCCTGACCAAACGAAAGTTTAATGCATTTTAGGAAGGATTGTTTCAGTGCACTATGCAGCCGTAGAGGTGGGGGCTGATACAACAGAAACAGAAAATTCTAGGGCCAGCATCATATGTCCAAATTTCAGTCAAAACCGTTCTATTTCATCATAAACAATCTGAAAACTGGGCTTTAAGTGTAAAATACCAAACTTGTCCTTTAATCCCCTGCCAAGTTAAATATAAGATGTATGTTCTGTATATGACCAGGTGTCTCACCAAACAGCAAGGAACTAACCTTGTTAACTAAAGAATGAAATAAATATAATTGCCATGAGTTAAAATGCACAATAAAATTATGAAAAGACTTACCTGATACTGTCAGAGTAACTGCATCACTGATGTTTGAGGATTGTGGTCCGTTGGTTGCTGATCCTCTACAGGTGTAGTTTCCGCTGTCAGACTCATTAACAAATCTGATTGTGTAATACTGAAGGTCACTGATGTTGTAAAGTGATGAATCTTTATACCAGCTGTACTGCCAGCTATAGACATCTCCTCCACTGATGACACATCTGAGAGTGACAGTTTCTCCTCTGTATACAAGATCAGCAGGCCAAACAAACACTTGAGATGTTGGTCTTTCTGTACAATGACAAACAATTCACACCAAAACCTGTGTAAACTGTATAATCACACTTCATTGCAAATGTTATTGTGATCTCAGATCAAAGTGTATTATGCAAGTAAAAATACTTACCTGCTGTTGTCACTGCTGGTGATGTACTGTATTGTGTGTTATTCTGAGGGTGTGAAGCAGTAAGTGTGTCTCCAGTAATAGTGGATGAAGTAGGCCACAAGGTCCATGCTTAAGTACAGGTACCACAATATGTTACTTAAAAACAAATATATGTTTACTTTTTGACTTAGAAAAGGTAAATGTCCAAAAGTAAAGTCAACTACAAATTAAATTAAACTCTGAATTTTCAGGCTGGAAATGGTGGGGGAATGTGGGGGTGGGGGGATGTGAGAAGTCCAGGTAGTGATTTTTGAGGAGGAACGGATCTACGGCCCGTTATAGTTCTTCACAATGTTAAGTCTATGGGACTTTCGCCCCCTTGTTTGTCTATGGGAAATTTGGGGGGCCTCTAACACCCGGGGGTACAATGTTCACCCAGATGTGATGTATGTTTTTACAAAGTCTACAACCCTCTTCAAATGTTGTAACCCACATGTTTCTACAAAATTCTTAAGTGGAGCTTTGACCCCTTAAAGTTCGACGTAATGTTTAGTCTATGGTGCTTGCCATGGCAAATTTGGGGGGACAATATTATCTAAAAAAGATTATACTCCAAGCCACAGGTAAAACGTTCCAACCCCTGTCTCTTCATTATGTTATTGTGATCTCAGAACAAAGTGTATTATGCATGTAAAAATACTTACCCTGTGATGATGACATTGCTGTTGATGTACTGGAGTGCATGTGATCCTGGGGGTGTGAAGCAGTAAGTGTGTCTCCAGTAGTGGTGGATGAAGGGGGCCACCAGGTCCATGCTTAAGTACAGGTACAGATATCACAATATATTACTAAAATACAAATATGTTTACTTTTCGACTTAAGAAAAGGTAAATGTCCAAAAGTAAAAGTAAACTACAAATTTAAGTAAACTCTGAATTTTCAAGCCATTCCCATTTTAATAAGTTAGAATTCTATAATATACCAAATTTGGGGGAACAATAGTATCTAAGAATGATTGTACCCCAAGCTACATATAAACGTTCTGACCCTCGTGTCTTTATGATGTTCTGATGCTGAGATATAAAGCTTTGTTTATTCTGTTGCTAGGGTATGGTATTTGGTTGCTAGGGGTGTGGTTTAATACCACTGTAAGGATCCTGAGAGACGTTATAGATGCCTGAGTAAAATGAGCACACCCCTTGTCTCTATGACCCTGTAATGTGAAGATATCCCATCTGGAACGTTTTTATTCCCTTATATGGGCATGTTCCCTGCCCCATTATAAGTCAATGGAAAATTTTGGGTTCCTCTTACACCCAAGGGGTATAATGTACATTCCAATGTGATGTATGTTCTTACAGAGCCTACCACCCTCTTCAAATGTTGTAACCCACATGTTTCTACAAAATCCTTGAGTGGAGCTATGACCTGTCAAAGTTTGGCGCAATGTTAAGTCAATCCTTCAGAAATCCTGCACTCGATCACTTATAAAAGGGCCACTGTAGCACACCAGTCCTCAATAAGCCGGTCGATTTGATCCCTCATTTGTGGGTCTACAACAAATGGCCCGGTACAAGTTATGCGCTGAAATTTTGTCCAGAAATAAGAAAAATAATATCCCTGAGCAATAATTATAGTGAGGCCTTGCAAAAATGCGAGCACCAATGAAATTTAATCAATCTGAACTACTTTACCTTTGAACCCTGAGATGGGTGTGTTTAATATCTCTGGTCTAGCTGAAAGATCAAACACACAACATTGAAAAAAATGATAAAGATTCTAAAATCTTCAACTTATTTTAGAGACTCGTCTCTGTTTATATCTTATAATTCAACCACGCTTCATTTTAAAGGGGCCTTGGCACAAGACTTTTTTAAGATATCAAATAAATCTTTGGTGTCCCCAGAGCACATATGTGAAGTTTTAGCTCAAAATACCCCACAGATAATTTATTATAACATGTTAAAATTGCCACTTTGCAGGTCTGAGCAAAAATGTGCCGTTTTGGGTGTGTCCTTTTAAATGCAAATGAAAGGTTTGTTGCAATTGAAACTCAATTGTACTGTGAATTATTTTCTCTCTCTCTCTCTCTCTTTCTCTGCACTAAATGGCAGTGCTGTGATAGGATAGTGCAGATTAAGGGGCGGTATTATTATAATAAGAGCTCCTTATGACATCATAAGGAGAGACAAATTTCAACAAACTATTTTCTCATGTGCTTGTAGAGAATGGTTTACCAAAACTAAGTTACTGGGTTGATCTTTTTCACATTTTCTAGGTTGATAGAAGCACTGGAGACCCAATCATAGCACTTAAACATGGAAATAGGCAGATTTTCATGCCATGGCCCGTTTAAAGCCAAAAAGAAAAAATCTGCTTCTAATTCAAATATTTACCTGTACTTGGTGTTCGAGTTGTTTGTGTCCTGGCAACTAAAGAAAACAAGAGATTGTAAAATTTTTCATACAGTACACTTCGATAACAGTACAATATCAACCCTGACAAATTAAATAGATGTTAACCAAGACACTGAACTTTTTTATCATAACTTTTAAACAACTGTTTATCATAACTGTTTGACAAGCGTAATATTAACTGCAAAGCTGCCATGAAGTGATGCTGTATCTTGACATCACTTTGGCATATTGATACAAAACTCAGGACATTGAGATCAGGCCAATTCATTTAAACCAAACTAAACAATTACTCAAAAGATATAAACTTCAGAAAAGGGAAATGATAGACTCAAGGGTGTTTCTCAGGATCACCACTAGGGGTGCTATAACAAAACAAACTTGTTGAACCTTACAGTGCACAGGCCATTACTCTGCTTTACCAGAACAAGTGCAGCAGAACTTTTGTTTCACAAATAGAAATATGTAGAAATAAATAAATACAAAAATGAAAACAGTATTTTCTTATACGAATACATCACTACATTGTATTATTTAGTATATGTATAGTATGCAAAATGTGTATCATCATGAATAATTTTAACTCACATTGGCAGATGACTCCAGCATCTTCACTGTGATCACAGTTGTGATTTCCTTTTCCCCTTGAGGTACAGATTTTCAGTGTATATTCATTCCCTATACACTGTACATCATCCATCCATATTTGTCCTGAACCTTGACCAAAATAAGCACTGCTCTTTGCCTCTGTAGCATAACCACAGCCCAGCTGTCGACAAACCACTGTAGCATCTGATAGACCCCAATCATCATCACACACAGTTCCCCAAACTCCATCATAAAGAACCTCCACTCTTCCAGAACAGTTGTCACCATTCACCAACCTGATGTCTATTATCAACGAAACAAAATGAAAACAGACAATGTCAGTGTGAGTTTTAATGTTGTGACATGTTAAACATGTATAGGTGATAAAATAGTAACAACTAGATAAGTACATTATCTCAAGAAAATGTGAAATGGTGCTTGTCGTGGCAAAATTTGGGAGAAAATATTATCCAAGAATGTTTATACTCCAAGCCACAAGTAAAGCGATTCAACAGCCATACCTCTACAATGTTTTGTTGCAGAGTTATAAGGCTTTGATTTGTTGGTTGCTGTTGTACCCCTGTTTGGTTGCTAGGATGTGAATATACTTTAACCCCAATGTCAATATTCTGATGCAGAGATACAAGGCTTTATTTAATCTGTTATAGGGTATATGGTTGCTAGGGATTGGCTTGTATATACTCAGGTCAGGTAAAGGTGACATGATCTTGCCAAAAAGCAGTTCTGTGTTGAAGTTTGAATATTGGGAAAATATGTAATAAAAAAAAAAAAAAAAAGGAATTTTAATGACATAATATGTCATATCTTTCCAACAGGCAATTCTCAAAACTCCCACAAGATGGCAGCGATTATCATTCAATCCAGTTTTACAAACCGAATACTCAATCATGAAAAAATTATTAAATATAGGTGGATCTCCACTTAATAGCATTTAAATTACTCCCTATTATGAGTTTTCTTTATAATGCAACTATTATTTTGCAATGCATTATCAAGCTTCTCACATGACACTTTACAGTCACACTGGCACTGGCACTGTATGTTTTGGTATTTCTTCTTATCCAAAATCTTTGACTTGAGGAAAAATGTACTGTTTGTGTGATTTAAATACTCAAAAACATACCTATGAGGATTTTTGAATTATTTTTTTTTATTTTAAACCTTTTTAAAAAGTCATATAACAGCAGTTCACTCAGAGTGTAAGTATATATGATGTAATAGTTGAATTAAAGTGAATCACCTTCAGTTTGTTCAGAGTGGATGTTTAAAATCAGCACTGTCAAAAACAAAGAGAAAAAATGATTACAGTTTAAACATGAAGATGATAAACCATCTGTATGTACAATACATTAAAGGGATAGTTTATCCAAAAATGAAAATTCTGTCATCATTTACTCACTCTCATGTTGTTACAAACCCACATAAATTTCTTTGTTCTGATGAACACAAAGGAAGATATTTTGAGAAACGTTTGTAACTGAACCATTCGTGGACCCCATTCACTTCCGTAGTAGGAAAAAATAATACTATGGAAGTAAATGGGGTCCACAAACGGTTTGGTTGCAAACATTTCTCAAAATATCTTCCTTTGTATTCATCAGAACAAAGAAATGTATGTGGGTTTGTAACAACATGAGAGTGAGTAAATGATGACAGAATTTTTAGTTTTGGGTGAACTATCCCTTTAAATTATAGATCCTCATGTTTTATAGAAACAAGATTTGGTATGTTTAAATTTCTTAATTTTATATTTGGAATGAAAAAATTTATATGTTGGCACAATTTTATTAAGTCTAAAAACTTTTCTTTTAAACGACTTTGACCTCAAAATAAAGAACTAAATCCAACAGAAGTCTAGAATAAATATGAACTTAATACTGTAACAAAAGAATCTCAAGGTAAAACCTCAAAAAGCTGACTTATGAAATGCAAACATTTCTATATATCTATAGGCAAGGGATGCTTACTTTAAAAATTATATAATATTTTTCATTTTTGTAACAACATATTAACCACACTCTTAAAACAAATGTGTTGAATTTAAAGGTGACATATCATGAAAATCAGACTTTTTCCATGTATAAGTGCTACAGTATAATTAGATCCCCATTGCATCTATCAACCTAGAAAAAGTGAAAAAGCTCAAACCAGTAACTTAGTTTTAGTAAAGTATTCTCTGCAAGCATGTGAAAAAATATGTCATTGAAATTTTGCTCCCCTTATGATGTCAGAAGGGGATAATACCACCCCTTAATGCTAATCTAACCACATCTGCCATTTACTGTAGTGGAGAGATCCACTCATTTGCATTTAAAAGGACACACCCAAAACAGCACATTTTTGCTCACACCTACAAAGTGGCAATTTTATAATGCTATAATAAATTATCTATATGATATTTTGAGCTAAAACTTCACATACGTACTCGGGGGACACCAAAGATTTCTTTGACTTCTTAAAAAAGTTTTGTGAAATGTCTCCTTTAATGTGTTATCTTTAACTAGACATATATGTGTTATAATTGGAACAACAAACTTTGTGTTGTTTTAACACATTTTGTGTTGTCCAATTTTTTACTTGAACACAAAATCAAAATAACACTTAAATACAAAAAACCTGACAAGTTCAGAGTATTTAAAAATGTTGATGTAATCAGTTTTAACAAAAGTTTTATTTAAACCAACTTTTTTAAATCAAATATTTTAAGTAACATAATATTTATACAGTACATTACAATTAGTCCAAACGTAAAAGTTTACATTTCATTTTATTTAATATTTAAGTACACTATACATCAAACTACTGTTTACCATAAGCACTGTTTACCATATACAGTAATTTTGTATACTGTATACTTAAAACTACTTTTTGGCATTTAATTTTTGTTCACAAGTCACAGAAACAGATTATGTGACTCATTTAAATTTAAGATCAGTGAAAGTGTGAAGAGACTGAGCTCAGTGCTGACTTTCACGCAATTACTGTTTATATGAAAAAAAAAAACACATATCCGACCTACACCCTAAGCACAGACACAGAATTTCTGTAGAAATTATAGTATTACTGGCAGCTGGTTGATTTTACATTTATGTTATTTTCTGGAAACAGTTTGTTCAAAGTTAAATGAACAGAGAAAATAGCAAACTCTTCTAAATATCCAACATAAATGAATGTTATATTGATTCTTTCATTTTACTGAAAATTACAATAAATATCACCCAATTAAAAAAATGCTCTCGTAATGCAAAGCATGTTGAAAACTGGAAAGCCTCCTCAACAAATCATGTTGATTTACAGTGGCAACTGGTGACTGCTCTTTCGAGGGGAGCAAATTCAAAATATGTGTTCGGAGTGTCATGTGTGTTACTCATGTTTTCAAATATGTGTTTGTTGCATCATGCTGCACATGCGTCAAAACATGTTTATGATAAAAGAGACGCTCAAGTTCACAAAATACATGCAAGACACTCCCTTTCACTTTAACTGCCCTGTATAATAAAAAGACCAGCTAAAACCAGCCTGCTAGTTAAGCTGTTCAAATTGGTTTTCCAGCCAGTTCAATCTGCTTTAATTGGTCGTTTCAGTAGGGTCGCTAGGCAAAACACTTAACTATACTTATTATACCTTTACAAAAATAAGTCATGATCACACTGTGACAAAGTCAATGTTTATCCCAGATAAGCAAAAGCAAATAAAAAGTAATGTTCATATATAATTTTTTAAAGCACTGTCTGCAATGTATGTGCAGGCAGAAATGTACGTCTTTATGCTGAGCTGCGGAGCTGGTGTCTGACATGCCAAACTTCATCTGATCTTATTATGATGCATGGCCTGAGCTTAGAGCACTCAAAAAAAATTATCTGATTTTAATTTTAAATAAATCATTTAATTAATTATGTAGCAAACAATAAACATTTTACACACAAAATTATTGAGTAAATTAAAAGCTGTGACATCTTTGAAATATCTTTATTATTTGAATTAATTTAATAAAAAAGTAGATCTACAGTAAAAAGCTACATTTATTTACTATCAATCGAAATTCTTAAGCAAAGCAATACTAGTTCAATACTAATAAAAATGTAGTAAATATAATATAAATGCTACACTGCAGATGTAGCTGAAATTTTTTTAACAAAATTAATTTGATGTATTTTCTGTACGTAACATAAAGTAGATTTAATTTAACATTGAAGATGTCATCATGTTGACGTGCTTTCATTTTAAACAGGCATAAACAGTCAAATGTTTTATTCATCATTTTTATTTAGCGCTCCATGCCCGGAACACTAACTTCAATCCTGCACTATTTGTTTGAAACTACAGGTTTACACTTGTGTTTGTCCATGTATACAGCCGAACTAAGCTAACCAGACAACCCAGTCTCACCCCATTTCGTCAATATTTGACGACACTTGACCATTCGTCAATATGTGACGCGGAGGGTATACCTTTCGCGTCATTTTTTGACGAACTGGGGACTTCAATACTATTACGTCCGTTGCATTCTCTTCTCCTATTTTCTTACCAAGTTCGCGTCGGTTTAGGGTTAGATTTACATAATGACATCCCTACCCAAACCTAACTCTAACCCCAACGCCAGGTGACAACTGTTTCTAACCCCAACGCCAGGTGACAACTGTTTAATTTCGCGTACACTGTTTAATTTCGCGTACACGGTTTAATTTTGCGTAATCTAACCCTAAACCTACGCGAAATTGGTAAGAAAATAGGAGAAGAGAATGCAACGGACGTAATAGTATTGAAGTCCCCAGTTCGTCAAAAAATGACGCGAAAGGTATACCCTCCGTGTCACATATTGATGAATGGTCAAGTGTCGTCAAATATTGACGAAATGGGGTGAGACTGTGTTAAACCAGAAAACATATGTACTAGCACAAAAAATCACTTAGGTGACATTTAGAGATTTAATTTAAGTTAATACCGTTGATTATTTTTGTGATATTTACAAAGTCACTGCCTCATTTTTTAGAGACACTTACTGACTGCTATATCGACTTATGGCAAAGCAGTGATAGCTGTACAAGACAAAACTGAACAAACACACTGATCTCCATTTATCTACTTAATACAATTTATTTTTCACAAACACAACACTATCTGCAAACTTACTGTCGCACACAAACATCATTCATTTAAAAATCACCATGAGATAAAGATTTAAACTCTGAGAGATGTATGACAACATTTGATAAAAATACAGGAGCAGTTAATCTCTTGATCCTGAAAACAATGTGAGAGTAATTGATGTGTAGTCAAATCCAAAGAGATAAGATAATACTCACAGAGAACTAGAGGAAGAGAAATCAACTCCATACTGATCTACTGATGACTGACACTTAAACATTAAACACTCTGTGATAAAACCTCAACATTTCCTCTATAGGGTGTTTTCACATATAATTACAGCTTTTACAGCTATTGCTTCACATGGTCTCTCTGTTCTAGCACAGAGACCTGGATCAAACCAGAGGACACTGCCACTCCAGTTGCCCTCTTTAACAATTACACTTTCTCCTACAATCCTCGCACAACAGGAAGGGGTGGAGGGACCGGTCTGCTCATTCTAAAAGACTGGAAATTCCAAGAGCTCACACCCTCATGTGATAGCAGTTCTTTTGAGTCGCATGTTGTTACTGTCATCCACATTACAAAAATCTATTTTCTAGTTATCTATCGTCCCTACCCAGATAGCAAAAAATATCCGCATTACTTCTTTATGCCGCCAGCCCTAAACTGTCAGCTATAGATATGTCCCGCTGGTGGGATGAAATGTTTGACGCCGAATACGTCCCTCCCATTTTTTGCAAGATGCCGACTGTTTAATTTTCGCTGCCGGTTGCCTCTATCTTGGACCGCGGCAGGCTGGGAGCAAGGAAATTTCGTTTATGTCTTTTTTTTTCCAACCTTGATTTTTTTTTTATTTTACCTTTTACATGTATAAGGGATTCATTTGCAATTGCGACCTGTACAAATGAATGTTTAAGAAAGTGTTAAAGCACAAACAGAGAAGAACCTACACTGGTCGACAGGTGCAGCACCTAAAAAAGAAGGAAGACAAATTGTAAACCGGAAGTTACCATGTGTTACCGAGTTCATATATGAAGCAGATCCTGGCAGATCACTTGTCACATTAGGGGGATGGGAGAAAAAAAAACGAATCACCAAACTACAGTATTGCAATTCTTTTAAAAAAGATTCTGAAATCGATTGGTTTACCTCAGAATCGATATATATTTAATTATTTAGTTACCGCTTTTATAAAAAAAATAAGGGCAAGACGTATTTGTTGTTGTCATTTCTCTGTTTTTCTCCAGCATTGGCCTTAGTTTTTATCCACAGTAGCAACAGCCTGACACCAAAGTATTATCACAATACTGCTCGTACTTTTCTATAGACAGGGAGAGACAATCACTTGAACTGAAAAGGACAATCATTCGTGTCATGTGCTTTCTGTTTCTCAATGATTTGGTTGCAAAATCTCTGTGTCCATCCTTCCATGTTTTTGGAACTTGAGGCGAGTTGAATGCATTAAAGGTATTCACGGAGGACTCGAGACCCATACGATTCCGGTCTGTTTGAAATGGTCAGTCGGGCCCGGGTCCTCTCGTTATGTTGCACATTGGAACATTATATTAAATTATATATAATTTAAATTACTTGAAAGTTTTATGGTTTAAGATAATTAAAAATATGCACAATGTATGTGGTCTAAACATTCAGAAAGATGTACTGCATTATTTTTGTTCATATGACTCATGTAGGCCTACAGTCTCTTTAAGGGTATGATCAAGTATTTTGAATTGTCTAATCTTTATTAGGCAAACAAAAATCACTAAAATAGAATTAACGATTTGCAAAAGCCCATAATCGCAATAGGCAATTTACTGCAGTATGTATTGAATCGGCACACAAGTATTGGGATAGTATTGAATCGCCAGGTTAGTGAATCTTCCCAGCCCTAATCATCCCCTAGGTCAACTTGGACACTTCTTGGAGGAGTTGGATGTACTTCTGTCTTCATTCACAGAGGATGGTACCCTTTTTGTAATACTTGGTGACTTCAACATCCACCTTGAGAAATCAAAGGCAGCCGACTTCAACACCCTGACTGCATCATTTGACCTAAAGCATTTTACCAACCCACAGGTCTGGTAATCTTTAAGATCTTTTCTACACACATTGCTGTTCCACTTACCACACCCAGGTCACCCCGCTACACGCATCCAATCACGTTTTCCTTATTCTTGAGCTTGACCTAACTCCCCCAGTCACAACCTGTGTGTACACACTCTCTCCCTCATGCTTATCCTCTGTGGTTTGCTCCATACTCCCCCTCCCAACCAACTCTCTCTGTTAGATACTAACAACGCCACCGACACACTATGCTCCACTCTTACATCTGCTTAGACAGGTTATGCCCTTTGACATCTGGACCAGCCCAGGCCACACCATCTGCCCCTTGGCTATCTGGGTTCTCTGTGAGCATCGCTCCAGACTCAGGGCTGCAGAGAAGAAGTGGCGCAGATCAAAAGATCCTGCTGACCTCTGTTCATATGAGTCTCTTTTGCCTTGTTCTCCATGGATGTCTCCTCTGCTTCCAAACTTCTCTCTCCTATCTGAAGCAGACATTTCCAAGGTCTTTGCTTTTAACCATCTGACTACCTGTTCACTTGATCCCATACCCACGCATCTCCTTCAGGCCATCTCTCCATCGCTTATCCCTGCTCACACCCACATTATAATTTCATCTCTTTCCACTGGTACATTCCCCGCAGCTTTTAAAGCCTCATGAAACCCTAACCAACTTTTTTTCAGATGTTAACAGATTTTGTTGTGCTGCACATCATAGAAGATAATGTTAGCATCTGTTAATTTTAACAGTAGGAGAAAACTAGTTAATTTTTAGCTTTGTGATGTTTTTGTCTTCCGGGTTTAAACTCCATATTGTGTCAACATCACATAATGTGACGTGGCAAAGCATTATAGTACATTATAGTATGTTCTTATAGAAGACCATTCGCTTGCGTGTGCATATGCCCGCACATGTTCTGTGCAGCCAGGCCAGCGGGGGAGTCAGGGACTCGGGGGCAATCACACTCGGATATACTACACTATAAGCAGGGGTTAAATTGGGATTTGTTATGTGGGGGGGCTCTGCGGGGAGGGGTACTTCAAGGGGTAACATGTTTAATACTGATGATAGCAAAGCCACTGGTGTGTTTCAATTACATTCTGGAACTCTGATAGGATTTGATACGTTTCAGCTTTAAAGCTGTGCCAGAGGTTTACCCAAAATATTTTAAAAAGAGCTTCTAAATTTTAAATAATGCAAATCTAAGAGTTTGACACCCTATATCCATTTGTTGCACATGTCATTATGCACAACTGATCAAACTTTAAAGGAAGTTAAAAGAATCAACCTTCTTGAATAATTCTAGGCATAAGATAGGCTACCCCAAAAGACTCAATTAACAAGAAAAGGTACAACACACAGTACTGTATCATCAACATGTCTTATAAATTAGCCATAGAGATTCCCTATGCTGGTCAGCAGCTAAAACAATCATATAGTTAGGTTTGATTTGTGTAATCAAAATACATTATTTTATTAAACTATACAATGAGTTATATCCAGTGTTATCCTTAACATAATGTAATTAGATGAGTGACATACATACTTTAATCCTTTACACGTTTCTAGTCTTCTATGAAGTTTTATCGACGTGGGCACCATTCTTACCTCTCTCTCTCTGTCTCGCTGTCTCTCTTTCTCTCTCTGTCTCTCTCTCTCTCGTCAAATGATCCTGCGTGAGAGCGCGTTCTTGATATTCTGAGTTTTTTCGCTTGAGTTGCATAACTTGCGCGAAGATGCATTTAAAGGGAAAAGCGCGTGTTTTTTGCGGCAATTGCGGCGCCCAATTCGCGTCATTTTCATCGCCCCGTGCGAGGACGCTCCTGGTTGCGTCTTTGCATTGACTTTGTATGTAATCTGCTCGCGCAAATCGTTGAACTTGCGTTGGTGAGTATGCCCCATAATGAATGAAAACGCATTATTCCCTTCGCGTCAGTGCACACGCACCAGCGCAGCGAGTACACTGGCAAGAGCAGAGCGCGACCTTCAGCCTATGTGCCGGGGCTTAGCCCCGGACGGCCCCGGCCCAATTTAAACCCTGACTATAAGGAACACATAACAATTGGCAGAGTTCATGGGTCGCAGGTGTTTCTGTAGTTAAACAGCGTAAATATGTTAGATTATTTTTCTTGTGAAGCTGTCAGGGCTGAACTCCCCATCAACTGCTATTTTGGTCGGGGTACCTCAAGGCTCCGTGCTTGGACCACTTCTTTTTTTTCAATATACATGATATTTCCATTCAGCTAGGTTCCTCAACCATCACGTCTTCCAGGACAGTCAGAAACCTGGGAGTGGACATTGATGATCAGCTTAACTTCACAGAGCATTTTGCCAGTACCGCCCGCTCTTGTAGGTTCATCCTCTACAATATTAGTAAAATTAGACCTTTCCTAAATGAGCACGCTACGCAGGTCCTAGTCCAAGCTCCTGTCCAGACTGGACTACTGCAATGTGTTACTGGCTGGACTTCCAGCCTACACAACCAAACCCCTACAGATGATTCAGAATGCAGCGGCAAGAGTGGTCTTCAATGAGCCAAAGAGGGCGCACGTCACTCCTCTCTTTGTCAAGTTACACTGGCTTCCTATAACAGCTCGCATCAAATTCAAAGCGCTGCTCTTGGCCTTTAAAACCACCACTGGGTCAGCACCCCCTTACCTTCACTTGCTTATACAGCCTTACGTACCCTCTCGATCCCTGGGCTCTGTCACAGAGCAATGGCTTGTGGTGCCATCTCAAAAAGGGAAAAAAAACTTTATCGCATACCTTCTCTGGAGCTGTTTCACATCTGTGAAATGATATGCTGGTTGCGACACAATCTGCTGACTCTGTAACAGTCTTTAAAGATCGGCTAAAAACCCATCTCTTCCGCCACTACCTTCCGCCACTATTATTATTAGTATTATAATCATCAGCTGTAATGACCCTTAAATGAATGAAAACAGATATATAAAAAAAACTTTTGAAAAAAAGAAAAGAAAATAAAGCTGCATCACTCATTTGAACAAAATAAGAAATAAGTTAATTCTCTTTAGATTTCGCCTATGTATAATCAACTTAAAATTTACTTGTAATATAAATCACTTAAATGTGCTTTAGTGTTTTAAGAGAACGAGACGAAGAGCGAGAGGTTACCAGCGTTCACATGTAAACAAAACAGACATGTGCGCTTATAAACAACGCTTTATCAGGCATTATACTGAGATTAAACGACAAGAAAATGCCATCAAGACTTTTCTGAAGACAGTTCACTTCAGAGGTGCATTTATATAACAGCGTTGTGTCCGAAAAAAGATCGGCCGAAAATTAAACACACATCCGTTTCCGATTTATGGCCGATTTTCATGACTGGATTTTGGGATTCCCTCTGCATCACGGAAATAATACTGCTTTAAATTATAAACAAAACACACCTTTATCTGCACAGAGGGATGTGTTTGCGAATATGGTAGCACATGTTCGACGTATTTTCTCCTTTTGCAGCCACTCTTTGTCCATATTTCTTGCAAACTGGATATCCATCTTTAAGGACAACACATGCTCATTTTTGGGATACCCAAAGTATTCCCATAATGCAGATTTAACTTTTTCTCAGCGGGGGATAGAGGTTAGATTTTGTGTTCTTTGGCTCTGAAATTTTCTCTGCTGTACAGAGAAAAGCTATATGAGTGGTGTCTAGCAATCATGTGAAATGAAGTATATATGCGCAGAAGCACAGGTGAGATCTCCTTTATTATAATTTTTTCCAAAACCGGTATTAAGCAAATGTTTATGGTATGATAATCGTGCATGTTAATATCATGGTATACCGTCATACCGGTATACTGTTACAACCCTACTGTAGACAGCCCAGGCTTCACAAACGGCAATATCAACAAGTGGCCAAACCTAGCATCACAAAACAAAACAAAGTATTCCAGCCAATAAACGACAAAAAGGATTTGGGGGTGGGGGTTGGGCGCGTTCATGAAAGCACGGAAGGGAGGGGGAGGAGTTAGCTATGCTCCGTCTGTTTGAAAACAGTTTCAAACGTCAACAATAACTAACATCTCGCAGATTCGCTTAGAGAGCCTTTAAGCTGTACAGTAATGTATTTGTAGCTAAATAAAGCTGCCACCACACACAGATTCACTTGCACAAATGCTCTTTTTGAACACTTTGGGGCCATTTCCTAGACAAGGTTCAGATGAATGCAAGACAGGCCATAGTTAAATTAGGACATTAAAGTAGTTTTTATAAAACATGCCTTACAAAAAAACTATACTGGTATGCATATTGAGACAATAAAACTGATATATAGAGCTCTGTAAAATCTGTTTAATTTTTTACCATTTCTGTTTTATTTATTCTCAAATTCTGTGTTTTCCATTTAATTCTTTTGGATCCAGACTTATAAACTTGAAAATAAAATATAAAAATAAACTTAAAGGACAGGTAGGTTACACATATCAAAAACAACTGTTTAAAGCATCAATGGACGAGACTGGACAACATATCAGGAAATTGTTGGCAATAAACAGCCCTAAATGTAAACAACACATTTTTGTATTTACTGTTAAAGTCATTCTGGTAAATGTATAGAAATTTAGTGAAATTAATGTGTGAAAGAGGCTTATGGTTTACTGGAAGAGAAATGAAGCTGCAAGAGGAAGTAGAAAGAAAACACATAGATGTGTATGAGTATGAAGATCTTGTTGCCAATGCATCTTCAGTCACAGTGTGAAGAGACGCTCACACTAGAGCTTTACAGATCTTATCTGCACAACAGCTGTGTAAATTCATATAATATGAAGTATATATATATACTTGTCACTAGCTTAATTCCATTTTTAACTCATTGAATTCATATTCACTCTACTCACAATACACCTTTATGAACGGTATTAGAGACAAAAATTCAGGGTTGTGAGAGAGAGAAACAAATAATTGACAGCACAATGTAGTTTCAATTTTAACAAACCACCATCATTGTAATCGGTTTGCATTTCATCAACTCATTTGCATTTTAAAGGACACACCCAAAACGACACATTTTTGCTCGCACATACAAAGTGGCATTTTTAACATGCTCTAATTAATTATCTATATGGTATTTTGAGCTAAAACTTCACATATGTATTTTACAACTTAAAAAAGTCTTGTGAAATCTCCCCTTAAAGCGAGGGTCAAGAGAAGCATATTTTTTTGGGAGACTGGTCTCCTGCTCAGTCTTTTGCTCAGGTCCTCACTGAAAACCCTCTTTGATCATCACTGATGTCTCCTCTGTGTTTTCTTTTATGTCTTGGAGTAGTTTAGCATGCAATGGATTAATTACACAAACTGTGTGGCAGCTCTCCCCTAACATTAAAAGGGTGGCATCTTTCGTAGGCTTAAGGGCGTTTATGACATCCTCTACACGTGAAATATCTGATTCAGTGAGAGTGAAGATTTCAGCTGCGCCTTTTCTCACCATGTGTGATAGTAACCCAGCACAGACAGTTTGCAAAACACAAGCCGCAAGCTTCCATTCACCCTTAATTTAGTGTGCCGTAATAGTGACATACATGTACGATTCTGTTGTAATTGATGTATATGCATTGCATGTTATTGTCACTCTGTCCGTATTGCTAAGTGAATCTATATGACCTTTAAACTCACTTTATAGTGTGGTGATCGCTGTCTCACTGAAATAGTAATGTGAAGGCAAAGTGTACCGAGGCTCAAGAACCTGTAACATTGTGTGAAATTCTTGATTATCCACAATGGAGTAACGCCTTATCCAGACTGCCAATGACAAGCAGTAGCAGAATGACCCAATCTTTCATTTCAATGGAAGCTTGGAGACTTCCAGCGACATGTGCAAAAGTGACCATTGGCGTGGACCATACTCATTTGTTTATGACAACCAGATTTAGAAACGCCTTTACTGAAGAGATAGGTGACACAGAAAGTTGCTGGTGGTTTAACGAGGTTTAAGGGTGCAAATCTTCGCGGATAAAATCCGCAATTGACCATGTCATTCACTTCGCCTTGTCAGAATTTGGTGAAAGCTTTACTGCTTGCTTGAGAGTCCTTTAACTGAAACTTGTAGTGAGTCTCCGATTGACGTAAAAGATTGCATGGTCATAATAGAAATCAGCATTTGCGCCTTTTTAGTGAATAACCTGCAGATATTACCCCTCCCAGCGGTGCTTTTTTGGAATTGCGCTCTTATGCTAATTTGCCCTGTTTAGTAAATTTGGCCCATAGTGTTTTCAATTCAAAATTATTTCAAATGTAGCTACCAATATGTCCATATTTTGACTTTATTGATGTATGTGCATATATTTGTGCTGAGCACACTCTGCCCCTTAAAAATGGGTGCATGACGTCCTTTACAATTCAAACATATAAATGCATCTAATAGAGCAACAAGAACTACAGAGAAAGAACAATGAGAAAACACAACACCACAGCAAACATGTAACAGAAGCCTATAGAAACCACATAGCAACTCATTAAAAATCACTTGTTGGCAACCACAGCAGTTAACAAAACCATGACCATTTAAATGGGAAGGCTGAAGCCTCCGGAGGTTGTATTTGTAAGCCGCTTACGTCATATAGTCTTTTTTCAAAATAACTATTATAAAGTTGACTAAACCAGGCTTAATGATGTATGCAGCCTGCATATGCGACCTCTGGAGGCTGCAGCCTTAAATATATTTTTAAATATTGAGTATTGTGGTCCCTTTTTGTCTAGCGATGTGTGTTTATATTTAAAACAAAAACAAATGTTTGTCTTTATAAAAGTTATGTCGCATTTCATAAAGTTTAATTCACAAAGTTTATTGAAAATCATGTGATTTTCTGTTGGAAGGCTTCAAAAAAGGTCCCGTGTTTTCCAGCAAAGGAGAAGTGAGCATCGATGCTTACTGGGTTTTGCGTTGTATTGTGAGAATTTTTAGTGAACCAAAGTTCCAGTGCACCGGAAGGATTTTGGATTCAGACAGACACCCCTTAAAATGATTGACTCCCTGATCAGTGCCCAAACTACTGATCAAGGGAGCTGATTGAGACACAGCCTGTGTGTTGTTCAGACTCAGATTGTGTTGAACTCTCATAGCGATTCTTCTTTACTCTCATCTGTGTAACAGTTTACAGATTCTGTCTGTTTGATCAACTTTATTAAACTCACACAGACCACAAAACCAAACAGCAGATATACGAGATCATGAATAGCGCTTTGTTTTCATCTACATCTTATTCAGAGAAATAAATGAATGAGGAAAAGCAAACTTCTTACCTTCTTAAATAAAATTCCAGTGTACCATGGGAGGGACATTGCATTATTTGACAGAAAACTTCAAATACCACGACTCAAAAACAAAAAGCTTTGGAAAGCTGAAATTCTTTTGATTTGAATGATGTAAACCGTTTTAAGATACAATCAACGCAGCCGGTACAATTGGTGTCCTTTTTAGGCATTTTTTAGCCTTTTCCAGAAATGCTAAGGAAAATGAATGTGTTGACTAGCAACAGTTTTATCAGATTAATGAAGGACTTAGTAAATCAATGAAGAACATAGAGGAACCACAGCGACCCCTCATGGCTGGAAGTCAAATAACATCTTCACTACACAATAATTTATGTCCATAAAACAACCAAGAAAACAACAACACACACAAGTGAAGTCATATCTGATTTAATGGATCCATGATGAAGAAAATATTAAACAAACATCATTGGCAATACTGAAAATCATACTTACTTAAAGAATGAAGATTTAGCAATAAATGTAAAATTTAAAAACAATATATTTTAGTAAAATGCAACTAATTGTTCCATCTATGAAATTAATTTTCAGCTGAAGCAAGCCCTTAATATCCGGCTTTAATCAGAAATTATGAAAAGAATTAAAAAAGCCCTTTTAACAAATGTATGATACTAAAAAAGCTTTGAGTGACTCCTGTATAACATTCACACACATATCAATAATAAAGGGATTCACTCCAGAATTCATGTGTGATTGTCACTCACTGTTATTAACTGCAGTTACTCAGTTTGTGAATGTGTTAATAGCCACGTTTAAATGGACACCTTTTGCCTCCATTGGAATTAAATCATTCTGATTGATAAATCCTACCATCCTTACATGAACACTTATTTAATGTAATCTGATTGATGTGCGTGTTTATATGGCACAAGCTTTAAATCAGATTTGATCATTTGACATGAACACATTGCACAAATATAGTTTTGCGCGGTTTGAAGATATGCATACAAGCCTCCAAAAATCGTTGTGTGCCTATTTCAAGTCATAATTAATAAACGACAAACACACAAAGCTATGTGCAGCGCTGCCATTCACGTGTGCCCATAAAGCGTGTTTGACCTCATGCAGTGCTGGAGAGACTGTTTCACTCCAGCAGAGCTGTGCAGCGCCAATTGAAGTCCAACACACGTGTTTGTGGATCAGAGCATAAATTATGGACTGAACGCTGAACACTGTCTCTTATCATTTCACAGAGGATTGGAAGGAGATTAGGAAAATTTAAAAATGACAAGACTTTCGCTTCATGTTACTTCCTTGCGTACTTTGCGCCAGTCATTATGACAATTCAACATCATTGCATTATTGCTTCAATCCAATAGATGGCGTTAATACACCTACAAGTGAGTTTGCCAACCACCATTAAAGGAAAAGAAGAAGATTGCACATGCGAGCATTCCCAGGTTTAGTTAGCAAACTGATAATGTGTTTACAAAAAATTTTAATCGGTTTGGCTCTTTTTATTCTGATTGAGTTGTTTACATGGAGCATTTTCTTTTGGATTTAACATTTAAAACAATTACAATTGTCCATTTAAACGCAGCTATTGAGAGATCACAGACTGATGCTTCACTGCTCTTACAACACATTCATATCAGATTGATGTTTCATCTTCTCTTACTGCATACTGCAACTGATCTTCAAAAGATGACTGAGGAACTGTTAAATACACAAAAACAATTAAAGACATTAACTGGACCTTAGATGTTGTTTTTTGACGCAATTGTAAATATAGTAAATGTAACAACTTAAAAAAATCAGATGTTTCACCTTTCAATCTGTAGAATTTAAAAACCAGCATGGCTGTTGCTATCAGATATGGACAAAGTGCCAGCAGAAAAAATAAAATTTTGAGTCCAGACATCTTCACATGAGCTTCTGAAACAGAAACACATGTTATCATGCAGTATATCTAAACAACAACAAACAAACAAAATCACTTGAGATCATTTCTATAGACTCTCACCTCTGACTGAGATCCAGCTCTTTGGAGACTCTCCTCTCTCTGGGTGTTTACAGTAGTAGAAACCCTCATGTGACTTTGAGACTGTAGGGATGATCATCACGTTGTCTTTATTCTGACTCTGCACGACTGATTCATCTTTATAAAATTCAGTTTGGCGGTTAAGTCGATATAAACAGTGCAGAGTCAGATTATCTCCTTCAGTCACAGGATTAACAGGACTGTCCAAAATCACACTAACATCTACAGAACAGAAGAAATGACTGATGATTTAATGTTGTTTCACTCAACACTAAAAACTCTGTGTATGTTTTGATCATTGCTCTGAATCTGATCTCTAACAAAAATCCTTAACAAAAATGGAATTATCTCAGCTTTTAGCTCAAAATATAAGAGGTGATAAGAGAACAAATGAAGGTAGGATGAAACTTTTTTTGTTTGTTTGTTTGTTTGTTTGTCTGAAAGCGGAGGGTCTGTTCATTTCTAAAATACACTTGGCGAGAACAGCAATGAAAAACAACATCACTTTTCACTTTATGTAGAGCGAATGTTTATGCTGCATTTTCTTCTCGAAGCGCCATTTGAAATCGCCCTCCATCTGTGTGTGCATGCCAGTTTACATACACGGAGTGATACGTTTCAAAAAAGTAAGCGAACTAGGGCTGTAACGATAAATTGCATTTCCCATTAAAAATGCCTGTCTAAAATCGATTCTGAATCGCAAGGCTGCCATTTTGTGTTTCATGCGCAGCTTGTGTGTGTACATTACATCTACTACATTTTGGTCAGTAAGAAGTCCTTATCAATCTAAAATCATTATGAGTTGGAGTCATTTATAACGTGCATTTTAAAAGCAACACTCGTTAAACAAAATCATTCAAAATATTCTTTATTATCATTAAAATATCTAAAACAATCTGAAGAACAGCAATGTAAATATTCTTAGTGTTAATAGTGTTTGTAATGCTGCTACTTCTGTGGCAGAATTGGAATTTTCACACCCCTTTTTTGCTGATCCGAAAAATTATCCATGCCTCAAAAACCATAATGTGATCCGAACTGTGAGTTTTGTGATCTGTCACACCCCTACTGATAATTGCTAATTATTAAAAATGATTTCAGAGTAACCAAGTAAAAACCGTATAGACTTATAGACATTGAAGTAGGGACCTTAACCATTATTTAGAGATCAGAAAATAATAAGGCTATAGTAGGAAACACACCCTGGCAACCAAACAAGAAAAGCCTAACAATTATATACTGTAGGAACTGTCCAAAAACCACTCTTTGCATTCAAAAAGCAACATTGGCAACCACCACCCACAACACTGCACCAGCATTTTTATTTCTATATATTTTACAAAGTAAAAAATAAAATTGAAATTACTGCACTTGCTGATATGATTTCTATGAACTGATTGTTAAACTTTAAATGTCTCTGACATAAATACAGAATTATAAACTCACTGTGTACTGAGATATTAACAGGATGAAGTTTCTCTCCAGATTCAGACTGACACCAGTACACTCCAGTATCAGATGTGTAGAGAGATCTGATTGTACATGTAGATGTTGTTACTGTAGATCTCCAGTCTGATGATGAACAAGGTTTCAGTTTGTCTGTGTGTCTTCTCACTGTCCATCCAGTAGAGTTACTGTGATCCTCACAGCTCAGAGAGAGAGATTCAGATGAGAAGTGTTGAGATCTGTTGGGTCTGATGATCAGAGAGACTGAAGGAGAAACACCTGACACCTCTTTATAAGAGATAAATGAATAAATGAATGATATAAGACAGAGCGTAAGGGATTGTTGTTGTTTAGTTGTGTGTGATGAACTCACCAGTGATCCACAGTGTTTGTGTGTTACTGTACTCTGTGTGATAGACTGGATCTCCTCTCTCTGCTCTGCACATATAAACTCCTGTGTGCTTCACAGTCACTGAACTCACTGTATAGATGCCTTTAGATCCTCCACTGCAGTTTGACACCAGCTCATAGTTAACATCTCTATTCACTGTAAAAGTCCAAGTGTGCTACGCATTATGTTTTTACAATTACATTTTGAAAAGATAAAAACTAAACTGAGAGAATATTTGGAAATGTTGCCATAAAAAACACATTTGGAACTTTTACACAATCAAAAGAAGTTATTGCCTGTCATTAAGTACGGTTTCTTAATTTGAATGCAACAACAGTCAGTCAGGTCAGTCTGCATCCTTGATTGTGATTGCATCAAAGGTGTGCGAGGTGGTAATGCGGCCTAGAGAAAGAGCGAACAGGAGGAAGAAAGAGAGAGAGAGAGAGAGAATGTACCACTACTTGCCCGTGCACGTTGCTTTTGATGTAAAGAGTTTGCACTTGTGTTTGCAGTAATAGGAACAATGTAAACAAGTTGGCTTATCAATGTTTCTATATTAATTTATTCATTATAATTTATTTCTAATTTATTCTTTATGTAAAATTCGTTCTAGTTTTATATTATCAGGAATGAAGCAAATAACAAAACTAAACAAAATCTATCCATTATAGGAATAGAATAGAATAGAAAGGAATAGAATATATAGTTTGTACAGTATAAAAACCATTACGTCCCCACAAAACATGGAAACCAGAATGTGTGTGTGTGTGTGTGTGTGCGTGCATGCATGCGTGCGTATATATATATATATATATATATATATATATATATATATTATTAATGTATTTTGGTGTGTTTGCCTCTGGAGTCTGATCATGCCTTAGTTTTTAAACAAACTGGAAAATGTGTTATTTGTTATAGTTTATCTGACAGCTACTTTGGTTTTATTTTATTCATAATTTTAAATGTGTTTCCCTGATGTTCTACATCTCTTAAAAAATTATATATTTGGCAGTAGACCTCGTTTTCTAAGCACTAATGTAACAGATTAAGGGCTTTTCAGAAAACGTGTCTCTGCCTCCATTGATCAACTGTGATTCCCATGACTTCCCGTCCACACACTTAGTTCGTTCCCAAGAACGCGCCTGTATGCTATAGTCCAGAAAACGTGTCAATGTTATAATTAGGAAGTATTCTGAAGAGTGTCACAGTAATGTACATGTGGCAAAAATGTACAGCTATAAGATAATACGTGTTTTAGTTAACATTTTTTTATTGCTACATTTAAGCAGAGACAGTGAATGTTTATTTATAAACACAATGACAGGGCCCCCTCACAAAGTTGCTTAGGGCCCCCAGAAAGCCAGGATCGGCTCTGTGCCAGGATATCAATGTTCCTAATAATCCGAAGTAGGAGAGAGATTTATTATCCTTTTCAGAAATTGTTCTGCACGATTCAGTACGTCTGCTACATTTATACAAAAGACAATAAAACAATTGACAGAATTTCCCCCATACCCCCAGGGCTCCAGACTTTTTCCCACCAAAATTTGAGAGTGTCCAACTGAATTTTACATCCAGCCGCACATGTGCGACTAGTAAATGTGACCTTTATTTTACACGTTAAACGTGGAAGGGACGCGGCAATGAATCCGGAATCTGTGGCAGGCCAATGCTTGTGAGAAGGATGGGGAATGGCCACTGTAAGTGGCTAATTTGTGGAGGGGTAGGGTCCTAGAGATAATCGAGTGTGCGTAAACCTCTGTGGGAAAGAGAAAGATATCACAACCTGCTGCCTCTGAACATGAGCAAGCGAACCATTGACTCGTTCTTCCGACCTGCGGCTTCTACGCCAGAGTCTACCGTGTGACTGTAGAAAGATTTGTGTGACGATAAAGGCCAGAACCCACAATTTTCGAGAAGACTGGCTGCGAGAATTCAGCTGGTTGAGGTATTGATATAAGGAGACAAACTCCATGAGTTGTAAATGTTGAAGTCGCTACCCCAGAACTGCAAGGAACACAAAGTTTGCAGACAGTAGACAAACTCCATGAGTTGTAAATGTTGAAGTCGCTACCCCAGAACTGCAGGGAACACAAAGTTTGCAGACAGTGCAGGTACTTCGCAGTTGAAACACCATACACTTGTCAAACACAATATTAGCCTCAAGCATATGCCATAACAAGCTAATAAGTGAAAAGGCAATTTTTTATTATTTATTATTTTCTTTTGATACATACATGTTTTACCTTTTGATATGCCAATCACATCCCATGTCTGTCTTATTATGATAATGATTGATTTGTCTAATAGGAAGTGAAGTCATGCGGGTTAGGGGTTACATGCGCACATTTATTGTTGTAGCTGCACCTGAAAGAGAGATCCGAGAAGTCGACTCGTGGACGATACACCATTGAGTCTGAAGTGATTAGTAATTTTATAATTGCGTATATCTTGGACTTATTTCCCTCTCAGTTTGTATGCAGCCTGCGAGGTATGTTTGTGTATTTGTGATGCTTTTTTCTTTGATTTATTTGCTCTTTTGATTGTGTTGTTGGATTGTCTACAGTATATTATCATGTTTTCTACTGCTTTTAAATAGTTTGACAGTGGATTAAAGATGAATTAAAGGAGACAAAAATAATTCCATCAGTAAACGATGAACTTTGGCTTTGCGTGTTTTCTGGAGGGGAGTGAAACTTATGTTTTGGTCATCGGAACCTTATTTTATTTATTTAACGAGGAGAATACATTTGAATTTTGGGAAATCAGTTTTTTGTAACAAGTAAATAGTAATACAGTAGAATTGTGGACTTTAGATGTAACACATAAGACACATTTTGCCCCCTGCTGTCTAATATATGTAATTTGAAGAAATGGAAATGACGAACTGAAAACAAACAAATCTCTTGAAAGAATCAGAATTTTCAACACTACCTAGTACCAGGCCTGCAACTCTCTCTCTCTTTCTCTCTTTCTCTCTCTCTCTCTCATTAATGCTAAACTATTATGAATTTAAATAAATGCAATCCTATAGCCCTTTATCATACTTTATCTCTGTGTCAGATTTAAAGTGCAGAGTGCTGGACATAACGAGCTGTTACTCTTTTTACCCATTCATTTTTACCCATCTAATAAAAAATTGCTTCGCAAACATGAATAACAGCTTTAACTTGTTCTTAACTTGAATAATGACCAAACAAGCAAGCAAGACAATCCGCGGCTAGCTGTGCATTACATGATTTTTGCATTGAGTGGTTCTTCAAGTTGAGTGGTTCTCCTTCAATCTAAGTGGTCTAAATCCTTTAACGCACAGCTAATATACAGTTAGACAGAGAACAGAATAAACAAAAATCACCATAACTGTATGAATACCATTATTCTGCAGCACTCCCAAATAAATAAATGACGGCATCTGATAGATAACATTTCTGTCTGAGCTGATGCTTGACATTTGTTTAATAAAACCAGTTGACTGGGATGTTATGAGATGAATGACATATTTTTACCTGAGTAAAAACTCTGTACAGTGAACCAGCTGAATGTCCAGCCTGTAGATGATCTTCTAACATTACACCTCAGAGTCACTGAATCTCCTTCAGTCAACCACTGCTGTGGAGAAACACTTAAAACTGTCTGTGGTTTATCTGAAAGTGATCAATCTCTCATGAATAACATCTTACACTTCATCTCTTCACATTAATAATGATGAAGAAACATATAAAGTCACCTGATGATACAGTCAGTGTAACAGCATCACTCATCTCAGTGTTTTGTTCACGTATCTTTCCTCTACAGGTGTATTTACCACTGTTATATGGTTGAATGTTGTTGATTTTACACTCTTGTGTGTTGCATTGTGTGATTATATTTCTGTTATTTGTCTTCTCTACAGTCCAGCTGTATGTCCACTCAGTGTCTCCTCTATCCTGTATGCCACATCTCAGAGTAACAGTTTCTCCTCTGAACAGCTGTTTGTCAGGATCAACACTCAATACAGGTTTAGGACTCTCTGTGCAAACACAATGTACACATTTTCAACACAACAAATTCCGCACACAACATTCTGTATATTTAAATATTGACATTTAATAGCCCATAATCAGAAAAGAAGCCATATTTAATTTGATGTAAATTAAGATGCAGTATGTTTGATGGTCGTTGTTGCTTATAGTCGTTTGTCTTGGTGTTGACTGATCAGCTGAAACACATTACATTTCTTTACACTAGCCTTTAAAAACCGCTGTGAATATGGACGGGGAGCAGGATGTAACATTTTGAGTTTTATGGCATGCTAATCATAGGCCTTGTTTACACCTTATATTAAGAAGTGTTTTGGTTGATCGGATTAAAAGTGGACAAGAGAGACATAAGTCTATTAAAGTGAATTATTTATGCATTGCTGTAAATTATTAATGTTAATGTTAATATTATTATTAATGTAACAGAAATATCACCTCAGAACAATGCATTCTCAGACCTTTGCCTTGTCTCATACACAGTACTTCTAAATAGGATCGCTCAGTCCGCACTACGCTATCGATTAGGCAGAAAAAATATTTCTACCACTAAAAATAAGCTTTATTAGTAATCTCCCAGACCTGTCTCAAATTAAACATGTGGCAGATAACCATCAAGACCTGGTTTGTTTCAGCACACTGTAAGATGTTGCTCCCATTAGATCAAAGATAATCAAGGAAAAAATGGCAGCACCATGGTAAGTCAATCATACTGCAGTCCTTAAAGAGGCAGCTAGAAAAATGGAGCATATATGGAGGAGCACAAAGCTAGAGGTATAGCGTGCTGCATGGAAAGAGTGTTCAACACTACAGACATGCTATAAAAACTGCCAGATCTACCTATTTCAGCAAGCTCATTGAAGAAAATCATAATAACGCTTGAATCCTTTTTAATATAGTTGTGAAACTTACCAGAAACAAAGAACATACAGAAACATATACTAAAACACCATAGTAACTAGTTTATGAACTTCTTCATTACCAAAATTGTGCTTTGTAGAAAAAATGTTGAAGCTATGCAAGCAGCAAACACTTTATCAAATAGAACACTGAACACTAGATTACCGCATTAACAACTTGAGTCATTTAAAGCTATAACAATAGAGGAGTTCTCAAAACAAATAAAATTATCCAAATCATCATCGTGATATTTTAAACTGGCAGTTATTGTATTACACCACTCATTAAAAAGTTGCACCTCAACCAAGGAGAGCTTAATTTAAGGCCAATTTAAATCTCTTTCAAAATATTGGAAAAAGTAGTGGCAAGCCAATTATCCACATTCTTAGTAAAAAAAAAGTATGTATGAAAAGTTCCAATAAGGATTCAGATCCCACCACAGCACTGAGTTACAAATGACTTTATAACATCTGATCATGGTGCAATCTCTTCGCGTCACTTTTCGCGTGCGTCTGGTTGTGATTTTGTCATTTATCTTTGAAAAAATAATGAAATTACATTTCCCTAACATTTCATTTTAAACTTAAGTTTCATCAAGCAACCCTACAATACAAACTTGAATTGTTGAGAATAAAAAAATGAAGAGTATGAATATGAGTCGAAAGAGTTCATGATAAAAGATATGCTCACGTTCACGAAATACTCGCAAGATGCTAACTTAACACTAAACTCTGATTACACATGAGAGTAAACGAGTATCTGGCAAACGTGAGATATCATAAACCCATTTGAAGTGTCTACAGCAGGCTCGCATTTTGACATGACGCGTGATGTACATAAGTTTACATGATGGGCCGAACACATTTCGACATGAGGAGCCACATACATGATGGGCTACATAAATGTTTTGGTGAGCTCTACATCGTGCACCCTCGAAAAAACAAGTCACTGTCCGCCACTGGATCACATTAAATATGGCATCTACCCTGATCAATAGCATCTTAAATTTTATCTTATCTCTCACCTTGAACATTTATCCACAGTCCATCACTGTAGTCTGTGTAATAGTCTGGTTTTCCTCTTCCAGCTCTACACCAGTACTGACCTCCATCTAAAACTTTAACACTGTGGATTGTGTAAGAGTTTGTTTCTGTTGTCATCTTCTCAGTGTTTTGTGTGTTTTTGTACCAGTAAAACTTCCATCCAGTAGACTGATCAATGTGACACTTCAGAGTCACTGTGTTACCTGTCAGTACAGATCCTTCAGTAACTGATGTGAGTTTAGGTTTTGGTTTTGATCCTGCAGGAGAATAAAACACAATCAGATCATGAAGATGCTTCTCTCTAGGGTTTTTTACAATGTGCTTATCTTTGTTCTAAACCCTGCTTTTAATCATAGGTTAAGGATCGTTTCACACTTGTAATTTGGAAGTGGGGTTATCTCTGAAATTAACCCAGGGTTATGTTACCCTGTTCAGAAGCAGGGTTAGCCCTGCTTTTGTGGGGTTAACCCTGCATAGTGGTGCTAAACGCATGCAGTGTGAAACGAAGCAAGATTACTGTAGAATGTTATGACCACGATTTAACACACCCAAAGCAGCTATTCAACGTGTTCAGGGTTGGTTGATAATTACAGACAGGTTTATAGAAGCTGGGTTGGAGACATCTGACCTAGGGTTTAGGAATGCACAATGTAATGTCAGATTATGAATACCCATGGTTATCTCTTAACCACTGGTTAAGTATGAACAGTGTGAAACGTGAAACAGATAACCCAGGATCCTATAAGCCAGGGGTTTCAAATAACATAATAGGTTAACCATTTCTAGTGTGAAAAGCCCTTTTGAGTCTTTATTAGAATCACATCACAGACGGCTTACAGGTACGTGAAATTATAAATCTAAATGATTAGATTACTACAGGTATTTGCGCCACATGTAACATTTGGTAGTGGAACAGCTGCCCTTACACAGTAATTGACACACATGAGATGCCACCGTTTTTATTATTACAGTAACATTGATATTGAACTCACCCTTCACATCGAGATAAACAGCAAGGCTTGATAATGAAGTCTGTGGTCGTCCTTCACTCTCTCCTCTACACGTAAACACAATCTTATCAGATTCAGTAACTCCATTGATAGTGAGACAGTCTCTGATTACAGTGTAACGCCCAGAGTTAAACACTTTAGTTCTGCCTTTATACCACAGATATCTCCAGTTTCTGTACTGATCCTCTATCTCACACTTCAGAGTGACTGTCTCTCCAGTGAACACAGGACCATCTGGTGTTACATTCACTGTAGCTCTGGGTAAAGCTGAGGAAAGAAGAAAAGTAAGTTAAAAAACTCACATCACAGATCTGAATTCACAGCCAATACAGCCTTGTCTTGTTTTGGAAACACACACAAACAAACACACTCGCACGCACACACAATTCCCTGTCAGGCATTTGATCTTGACATTGTTAGAATCTTGTCTTTTTGACATGTTTTAACACTGTACATTTAACTTAAAATATTTAATTTTGTACAAGAAAACAGCCCTTACTAATGAATTATTAGTAGCATATAGTAGTGTCCCGGGCAGGGCCGGATTAACCATACAGGCAACTGGGCAATTGCTCAGGGGCCCAAGACCTCTAAAGGGCAATCTCCCGCTGGCTGCTTTATATTAAACAACCTGTCAACATGGGCTTTTGTGCTGCACAGAGAGAAGCTGCGCGCTGCCTATGACTTTGAATATGAGTTGAGAGCGGTTGAGAGTCAGTCTCATGCGAACTGGCCAATGAAGAGAGGGCCTCAAGTTAAGACCCTCTCCTCATTGGTCAGTCCGCATGAGGTGGGTCAAAGGTTCGCCGAGCGTTACGTGACGCAAGGCGTTGCTACCATAGATATGTACACTAGATTAGAGCCCGACCGATGTGCATTTTTTTGGGCCGATGCCGATACAGATATTAGGGAGTACGAAAAATACAGATAACGATATTCTTTATGTGTATATTATAGTACAGTACACATATACTACAGTATATTATAGTACAGCAGGCTACTATACATATAATACATTATATACATTAACAGAATATAAATACTTTTTTTTGCAATGATCACTCACAAAAGTGGTGATCAAACACTTAAAATGACGTGAAAAAGATATGTAATATAGGCAGGTGTGTTTTACAAGTTAACAGTAAACTTTATTATCCAAAATGATTCTGATATAAGTGCACAAAACAGTAAACTTGACTAATTATAAATAACTTTAAAACACAAACAAAACAAAATACATATAACTTAAATGATTGTCAGTTTTGACGAGAATAATGTTATATTGGGCTTATTTTGAAAATGGAAACTTATAAAGTCATTGTTTATTAGCTTTACAATAAGTTATGTACTTCACAAATTAATTAGAAACTTATCGTTAAGACGACAATGCTTGACTTGCTGACAACATAATGATGTAGGCTTATGTTTAATGTACTGCACAACATTTTTATAACACGAACCCACAGTGTTCTGCCGGGATTTTAAACTTTTATAAAACTAAAGCGTCTGCTCTCTGCCTCTTTAATTTAGCGAGGGTGTAAAGTTGCGCAAGTTTATTTAATCAATTGCTTTGAAATGAGCATGTTCAGTAACAGCACAAGCAGCTGTACTCCCACAGACTGCGCATCAGTTAAAGCGCGTCCTTTCTTCGCCTCGCGTCATTTCTTCCGCTTGCGTTTTAAACAACTCACAAGTGGACAAAAGAGACGGATTAAAAACTCCAAATGTAAACCGGAATGTGTCTTTCTCGCCCACTTATATTCCAATCGACCAAAGCGCGTTTTAATACCAGGTAAAATGTTGTGAAGAAACCGCGTGACTGCCACCACCTGAACTGAGGGACTGACTGAAGAGAAGGGGGGTTGGCTGGCGTCACTACAGTGAGTGACCTGGGTCACCATTAGCAACCAGTAGGGCGCACTCTGCTGGACAAACAAGTACTTACATCTTTCAAAATCATTTAATGTCTTCTGGAACGTTCATATCGGCTTCATATCTGCGGCTTATACGCCGATACAGATATATCTGCGACAGGCTCATATCGGCCGATAAAATCGGCAAAACGATAAATCGGTCGGGCTCTACACTAGATGTCACCTTGGGGCTCTGAGCATGCTTCAAAGCCGCAGGCATCTTAGAACAGGGGTCTTGTCATAGGAAGTAGCTAGGTAAAGCTGCTATCTCCGCCTGTAGGCTACTTTGAATTCATGGACGATGCTGGACTTTTGTGCTGCGTACGGATGTTAGGGCTACTAGCACTATGCATTAGAGTTAGAAAAAGTACCTTTTCATAAAATCAAAACTTTAATTTTTTCCTGGACTAAATGCTAAATCCATGTCTGACTGTTGAAACGAACCAAAAGAAAACCAAGAAAGTCGCGTTCATGGCGATGTATGGTGATTTATTTTTGTTACACCATTGCCTACAATGATGCTGATGCGGGGTTCCCCTGTTTCAAGATAGTGGCTCTAGTTGACGCATTCGGTCCAATGAACTGCCGTAGCCAAGGCGAAATCTAGTGTACATATCTATGCGTTGCTACAACAGAAAAAAAATAAGACATGGAGAAGAAGTGGGAGCTCGAAAATTAAAAAAGGAAAAGGACATGAGAAATGCAGTCTACGCGATACGCATGTATCTGCGCGATCTGATCGGCGTATAAAATCAAATTACTATGGCTAAAGTGACTGGGGAGCAGACTGGTGTGGCGCCACAAGAATCCACAGGCGAGTGACAGCAAAGTACCGCAAGAGCGATTCCATGGAGAAATCTGCTTTGAATCGCTCTCGCGGTACTTTGACATCTCCAAGAGGTCTGCTTAGCCCCAAATGAAGTCGAACCTGCAGTGTAGCTGCTCACGCGACACTGTAAACAAACAGTCCATGTGGAGAAGTGAACGAGTGGAGCAACATAAAATCCATAGAGTTTACAATGCACATGTGAGTAAACAACATTTAAATCATCAGTCCAGTTTATTACTTTATCTGGAGGTAAGGCTCCAAATGCAATAAAATAAACTCGTGTTAATGTCCTGATGGTGAGGAAATTCATGTCTGCGTTGATGTTCAGTTCAGACTTGCAAATTAAAGAAAATTTTCTTCACTTTGGTTTTGGTGTCTAATATTAGGCTACATTATGGTTTTGTAATAATAATTAAGTAAAAGCCTATTTTCATTTTTAAACAATGCTTGTATTATATTCAAAAGATAAGCTTTTTATATCCATGACTATGCAAATTAGAGTTAATTCATGGTCATCTTAAATGTGTATTAATTAAAAACATTTACCCCATTAAATTAGACATGGTAATGTTATCAATAGTTGTCAGATAATAGCTATTGAAATAGTGGATATTTTTTCTCCTTTAATGCATGTGCTAGCCACGGATTGAAGATTGTAAACAGTTTATTTAATTTTAACTAACAGTTGAGTAACTTTTGGCCCTGAGTTGGATGTTGATTAAAACTAAAAATCAGTCCAGTTTCCCCAGCTGTAAACCCATTGGCTGTTAAAGTCTTTTTTTTCTTATAATAAACTGACATGTTGAGAACACATTCATTTTATGTGTTTATGAGTACACTTTCAGAATGCTCTTAGTTACATGAATATCTATACTGTATGCATCTGTGAGTGTGGTGGTGCTTATGGGGTGTCGCACTAGGACGAGTGAGCATAAGGGTGAGAGGGAAAAATCACAGAATACTCACTACAAAAATCTAGACTACACCCCTGAAAATAGGTAATATCTTCACTCCTGTTAATGTTGCCGACAGTTCTGTTAAGTCAGCGTCCGTCAACGACGAGGACAACTCAACTAGCCAGGACTTTTCTACACCGCCAGCTTACGTTTATATGTGAGTGAATGTCTTTGATAGGGGACATAGTAGTGCATTTGTATGAGCATTTAAATATTGGAAATCAAATAATGACAGTTAAAATTTGAAGTATTGAGTATATTTACTATATATTACAGTAATATATTCTGTATATGACCATATTATGGTGATCCTGGGGTAGTGATGATGGGGCCCTTGAATATTGTTGTCAAAGTGTTAATCTGGCCTTGGTCTCGGGAGATCATGCTCATTGTTAAATAGCTCTGTGGCTATGCACTGAAGCGGCAGTTTAAAATATAAACCCAGAATTCAGCGAAAGTCAAGAACAAGACAACGAAAACAACAATCAGACCGAGATACATAACGTTACACAGAGATGTTTCTGCGTTTTTCTGTAATAGACTTTGTCCTATTTAATTTATGTTATTTATATTTCATTATTCTTTCTGTGACATTTTTCTTTACTGACAGTACAATATTAAAATAATATTTATATTGGCACGAACACAATTTTTGTATAGCATTTATAATTGTTATAGACTACTATATCCCTCTCTTTCCGTTAGAGACATTTGAATGTAAGATTCTGGAAACAAGATCTAAATTGTGCGGACCTGTCAGGTCAGGAAATAAAGTGGGTGAACACAGAGTGTATTTTAATCGGTTGCTAAATAGAACCTCTTCGGAGCTGGACGGAAAAAAAGTCCAGCACAGACCTCCTTAAACCTTAGGTGTGTATCCCGAATAAATAATCATTAAAAAAAGGAATAAAGTTCAAAAGTCGGACTGTAAGAGACTTACAGGAGAGCATGATTGCTATTCATACCTTTATTAAAATGGCTGTAATATGTTACCACAATAGTATTTTATCTGTTTAAAATTATTTCATTGACAATGCCTATAACGGTGTTAAATCAAAAATTAATTAAATTTTGTTCTGAGCACACAATCAGAAAATCAGAAAACCCAACATTATTATTTTTTTCATTTTAGTTCCAGAAATAAATAATATTCAGATCAAATAGCCTATACTAGGCTAATTCAAAATAAGACAAGTAAGAGTGGCAACAGCAGCTGGCCCGCCATCTACTGGCTAAAAAAAATATTGGCCCACGGCCAAAGTTACTTGCGACCCCTGCACTACTATATTCTATTAATAGTTCATTCATAAGGGCTGTGTTCTTGTACAAAATTAAATATCTCTAAATATTGTCTATTCCGTCTATGCCCAGGGCCAGACCTGACAAGAAGGTACAAAAATTGTCAATGGGAGGGTAACTTTTCCAAAAGTACACTTTTGTTCCTTAAAGGTGCATATTATTTCCTTTCTGTACAAAAATTGTATGTTATGGTATTTTATTTTAGTAAAAAAAGCAGTCTCAAAAAAGCTGTCACTGGCATAGTACCTTATGTACCATTAAGCATATGTGTCATTTAGACTGGGGACGCTGGGGACATGTCCCCACCACTTTTTGAAATGGCTGATTTTGTCCCCACCACTTTTTGAAAGCATTTGGTTAAAATGTTCTGAAAAATCAAGTCATGCCTATATGTGACCCTGGTGAAAAAGTAGTACACTTCCATACATAGTGTACTTAACGTGCTTTATTTTTGGACACTAATTTTGTACTTAATATACTAAAAATTCATCTTTAGTACTTCTTAAGATGTTCTTAAGATCATCTAAGTTGTGCTATTTTGAGACACCATAAATATGAACTAAAATGTGTTAAAAATGTATTTAAAAAAATTATATAGGTACCACTTGTAGTAAACTGGAACCCATCTTTGTATGAAAGCCGAGTTCAAGTTTAATACAAGTGTTAACGAAATACATTTTTAATACAGAGATAGTATGTTAAAAGTGCATTTTAGTTCATATTCATGGTGTCTCGAAATAGCACAGAACATCTTAAGAAGTACTAAAGATGAATTTTACAAGTACAAGTATAAGTGCAAAACTAGTGGGCGAACATAAAGCACCTTGAGTACACTATGGAAGTGTACTGCTTTTTCACCTGGGGACTTACGAGTAGTTTTGTGGTCCAGGGTCACATATGTTGCGTTGTATGCTTATGGTGTGTTTTCTTTTACATATGTAATGAATTTCATTGTAATTATTGACTTAATGCGCTACTGTTTTCTACAGTACAGTATGGTGCTTTGGCACTGTTCGGTTGAGCTGGTGTTGCAGGGACTGTTATATGTGCAGTCGACATTGTTAGAGGTTTTATGCTGAGTATTTTTGTTTTGTTGACTGGCCTACGCTATGCCCATCTTTGATGTGCCGTTTTATTTAGTATTTTTCCCATACTGCTGTAATGTTTTTTCATCTGATCTTTTGTCCCCACCACTTTTCAACACAAACTGATGCCCCTGCCATTAAGGTACAGATATGAATACTTGTTGGACCAATATGTACCTCTGAGGTACAATAATAATATGTATATTTAATTATATTAATATTCACCCTTTACGCACAAATAAGGTGTAGGCTACTTTTTTTAAATCACCTCAGTGGCAGCATTTGTATGTGAAGCAAAGGAACAAGAGGGAGGTATGTGTTTGAAATATTTGGTCAAACAAAGCAGTGTAATATTTAAAAAATATACTCCAATACAGATTTCCAAATTTAAATTTCCAAATTGTTTTGTTTACCTTCAGTAAATGAGTAATCATTTATGTCATTAAATATAGTAAACCACATTTAGGCACTTTCAGTTTGTTTAGGTTTTGTAATTGGATATTTTATTAGCTCTTACAAAAATAATTCTAAATCAGTTTTTTTAATTGCTTCTAACAACACATATTGAATCAAAACAGCTTTACAGCAAATTTATGTTTCATGTTATAATCAGCAAGTATTCATTTATCAGTCAGAGGTACACTATTTTACACATACATTTTAAATCATGTATTTCACATATAATTAATAATTATATAGTTTATGTATGTTTTATATGTACATATATTTTTATGGGATAGACATATTGTCAATATATGAAATTATTCCATTTTCAAATAGTTGGCATATAGTTGTACATAAGAAAGGATGTGTTAATTTCTTTTTGTGTTATGCTTTTAACACATTATGTGTGATTTTAACACATTATGTGTCGTTTTGTGTTAATACTCAAGTTGTGTTAAAAGTAACACAATATGTGTTGTTTCAATAATAACACAGAGATGTGTGGATTCTGGGACAACGCATTTAGTGTGTTGTTCCAGAATCAACACTAATGGTTTGTTTTTAACACATCTGTTCTAAGAGTGTATATGTACATACTTTCATGTTTTCTTCTTTATATTACCACATTTTTTTATATATGGATATTTGTAATATAGACATATATTACATTTCCGTAAGGTCTTTAGCCTGGATTTCACAGATAGAGTCACGGTAACATTAATTATTTAGTTGTTAGAAAAATTACACATACAGTAGCCCTGAAAAATGTATCCATTATTGTTCGTCTCAGCACTTCTGTGGTTTTCATATTAGTTAAATGTATTGTGTATGTTCTGTTTATTACCAGGTGTCTCTCACAAAACAGCAAGGAACTAACCTGGTTAACTAAATATTGAAATGAATATAACTGTTATGAGAAAAATTACACTATACAGTATGTTGTCAATGTTAAAAAATTATGAACATGCTCACCTGATACTGTCAGTGAAACGGCATCACTGATGTTTGAGGATTGTGGTCTGTTGGTTGCTGTTCCTCTACAGGTGTAGTTTCCGGTGTCAGTCTCATTAACAAATCTGATTGTGTAATTCTGAAGGTCACTGATGTTGTAAAGTGATGAATCTTTATACCAGCTGTACTGCCAGCTGTTGACTCCTCCTCCATTGATGACACATGTGAGAGTGACAATTTCTCCTTTGTATACATGATCATCAGGCCAAACAAACACTTGAGGTGTTGGTCTTTCTGTACAATGACAAACAATTCACACCAAAAACTGTGTCAATTGTATGATCACAGATACTTCATTGCAAATGATGTATCAAATAACGATGATTGTATCTATCACGATAATTACAACTTATTAAATGTCATATTAAAAAAAAGGTTTTTGTGATCGCAGAACAAAGTGAATTGTGCGTGTAAAAATACTTACTTACCATGTGAGGATGACATTGTTGGTTTTGATGTACGTGGAAGTGTGTCTCCAGTAGAGTTGGATGAAGTAGGCCACAAGGTCCATGCTTAAGTACAGATACAGATACCACAATATATTAGTAAAATACAAATATATGTTTACTTTGTGACTTAAGAAAAGGTAAATGTCCAAAAGTAAAAGTCCCCTATAATTTAAGTAAACTCTCAATTTTCAATTAATTTCCATTTTAATAAATTAGACGACCATAATATACATTTAAAACCTCATAGGTAGGGTTGGAATTGGTGGGGGAACGTGGGGGGGAGTCCAGGGAGTGATTTTCAATGAGGATCGGAGATCCATCTCAAACTAGTTAGAATTGTAAAAAAATGTGAAATCTATGTTTCATTATATTTAACTTGATAATAGTGATCGACCAAATACCAAATAGTGAATACCACATATTTAGATGCTTATTTACCGATAATGGATATGCTGAACAAGTTTTATTTACTGTTATACTTCTGTTTTTGACACAATGATTACAATACTACACTCTAAAAAACAAACGGTGCTATATAGCACCAAAACAGTTGCTTTGGATCGTAACGATAGAAGAACCATTTTTAGTGCCATATAGCACCGGTGAAGAACCAGTGAAGCACCAGTGAAGCACCTGTGTAGAACCATATAGTGCTATGTAGAACCATATGTGGTGCTATATGGCCCCTATATGGTTCTACACTGGTGCTTCACTGGTGCTTCACTGGTGCTTCACTGGTGCTTCACTGGTGCTTCACCGGTGCTATATGGCACTAAAATGGTTCTTCTATCGTTACGATCCAAAGCAATTGTTTTGGTGCTATATAGCACCGTTTGTTTTTTTAGAGTGTACTGAACCAAACAAACCTTATATTAATAACATTCACTTCCTCTTTGCATTGGCTAAATAATATTAATTCACTGAAGAATACTGTTGGAATTATAAAAAAAAAACTTATATATCATTCCATTTCTCAACTGGTGAGTCTGGTGCAAAGATATAAGGCTTTGTTAATTCCATTGCTATGGTACTGTATTTGGTTTCTAGGGAGGAAATCGGCATTCACCAGTGATTGTACTCTAAGCCATGGGTCTTCAACCGGGGGTCCGCGGACCCCCTGACGAGACTGCAAGTTGTGCTCGTGCGTGAAAGCATATGCGCGCGTTCAGTTTAGCCAGCGGACCAAAATCAAATATCTGAAGATTATACTATCCACTCAGGAAGCAGCAGTAGCAACAGAAAAGGCATCATAAAACAGGTAAATCTTATAGGCATGTGTGCTTTCTTTCAGAATGTTATTTTAGAATCAGCACGACATGTTGTCTCAACTATATTTTTGAACTTGAACGACGTTTCATGCGGTTCAGATTTAAAAAGCGCTAATTCAACAGGCAAATTACACCACACCGCGTCTGCATTATAAGCTGTGACAAAACTATCGCTCACATTTAAAAATGAATTAAACGTGCGCCGTGATGCTTTTACAAGATTCATATGTGGCGATGTGGAGCACAAAAGGGAATTACAAATAAAACTAATTTCCGACTACGCCACCCGGAATCTACCGGGAAATTTAACAATAAAGCACGAAGGTTCGTTTGCCATAGATGGGGCGAGGAGAAAACAACACAAAATTAAAAATATAGTCTTTATTTTACATATTTAACAAGAACAAAATTAAAAATGATAACAATAAAAATAACAACAACAGACAGGGCCAAAAAGACAACAGAATTTAAAGCGGATGGTCAGCAGGGAGCGTGTACCTTACACACCACACTCCAAAAATACCACAGCAACGTTCGTAAAACACTGCAAATTACCAAACAACCCTTGGTGAACTTTAGCCCACAACCAACGTCTCTCACTTTAAATACCATTCAAACAAAATACAATTCAACCAAATAACACACATAAAATACAATAACCAAAACAAAAGAAACAAAAATAAATCGCAACGATTTAGTATAACAAACAAAAAAAATTCACAAAACAACCGAAGTTACGGTCAAGTTCATCCCAACGCGACCAGAGGGACAGACATACAGCAGAGAGTTCAATACGGAATTTCCTTTTCCATCCTCACGCAGGCAGATGACCAGGAAACGCAATTACTGCTGTCGAAACACCGGTTCGGTGAAGGGACGTGAACTCAGCCGTGGTCGCCATGCGCGTCATGAACGTGCGGTACAATTAAAATAGGGAATTGAAGCCCAGGCAAGGCAGCAGCGCGGTCATCTCTGACGATTTACATTCCGCCCCATTTACTAGGTTGCGGACACCCTGAAGGTGTTCATGTTACCACGAGGGATCCAACATTTATAAAACACCGCCACAGCGATGAGACAGCCCCCGGAGCGATCATTATCCATCCATTCATAAAAACCCGCGTCCACCGAAAGGGCGGTACCGCTGGATGACGCTTAACGTTCACAACCCACTCAGAGCTCTTATAACCTCTAAAGTGTTCTCTAATTGGTTCGTGGATTTGCCACACGTCAACCAATAACTACGCTATACGTCATCCTGCTACACATAGAAAGGTTGAAATTCGCCTCTCAAAAAGTTGCTCCAAAGAGATGCGCGCGGACTCTTGCATGTTGTTCTCCTGAGTTTGATATGAAGCTATGCAGAAAATAAACCTGCGTTACTCAAACTCATGACAATGATGATACACGAGAAAGGCAACAAACCTCTTAATTATAAAGTAGCACAACCTTTATTCCCACCAGAATAGTCAGTCTTTGTGCCATTCACCATGATCAGTCATCTTTATAAACTGAAAGCCCTTGTCTAATTCACAGTAAAATGAAAATCTATTACATTGCAAATACCTTAAAATAATAATATATTATTATTATATTCATATAAAGTAGGGTTTGGGACCCCCAAGGGGGTCGCGAGACAGCGAGGTGGGGTCACGAGATATTTTTCAAAAGTCAAATAATTTTTAACAATATTTTTTTTCAGATATAGTTTGCCTATTAATTTCTGTGTAATTTCGTGTCAAAACTGTGTCAATTGTATGATCACAGAGAGTTCATTGCTGTCACGGCTGAGACCAGGTGAGACAAGACGATGAGGCAAGATGCGGATCCAAGTGCAGTTTATTCCATAAAATGTGTAAACAAAGCAAAAACCAAGAGCTAGGGAACACACAAGGGACTGCGACATCATACAACAAACCACAAACACAGACTGAACAAGCAGGGTACACTCTTGAAATGAATGTGTCAAAAACAACACATTAGTGTTGATTGTGGGACGACACCATGGGCGTAGATTTAGGGTGGGACGCTAGGGACATGTCCCTAGCAATATTCAGGGAAGACTGAATTGTCCCTAGCAATAATTTCGACCAAACAATTAATCTGTATTCATATATAACCACTAATGTCCTTCTTATTCTTGTGTTTTCTATTTTTTACTTATTATATTTTTTTTCAGGAATCATTTAAATGAGACTAGAAATCTTTTGTAATCCCGTTCTGTAAAAATGACGCTCTATGTGGTACACAAACGGTTAACAGCTTTCGTTCTCTGCAATGCCCGCCTCCGTAACTCACATCGCTAATATGATTGGCTTTGCATTTCTTTAGTCCCGCCTCTCTAATCACATTGCTAATATGATTGGATTAGCATTTCATGAGTCCCGCCTCTCTAAATCACATCACTTTAAGGGCTTGTCTTTACTCGCTACGTGTGATAGGATGGTTTCACTTTGTACAACGCGCCAAAGTTCACTCAACAAGACACGCGTGATTATTCGGGCTACAGGTAAGTGAGGAAGAAAGTATTATTATACTCACTGTAACTGTTTCATTCACAAAATACGGAACAAGTTGTGTCACATAATGATTCAAGGACAGTGTTTTCACCAATACACGACAATCCCATGTTAACCTGAGGAGTTGCAAACTTTTGTCAACCTTTTATAAATGGGGTAGCAAGGTTATTTAGGGGGTCCCTAATCCATGAAAGAAAATAACCCCAACATGGTAAAAACATGAATTCATGTCATGATTGCTGAATACTTTACATTACTGCACTGTGGTCATTACTTGCACAGATGTAGACATAATGTAAGGTTGCATTTTAAACTTAAAATTATTTTTTTTCACACTGATTAACTGTCTGTTAATGAAAAAAGATTTAATGTGAACTACAGAAACGTTAATAAACGTTGTTCAGGAAACAGCATGATATACGTACCAACTTCAACACTGGGATTTTTTTGGCAAAATTAAATTAAGAATTAAATATTAATTGCATATTCTTCATTGTTATAAAGTAAATATGGTTATATCTTACAATGTGATTTTCTTTTCTTTTTTTTTTGACAAAGACTTAAACAGTTACTGTTTATTAGGCTCTAGGACGGTGGTTCTTAACGTTATTCCTGGAGGCCCACTGCCCTGCACATTTTGTGTGTCTCTTTTATCTGACAGACTCAGTTCAGTTCATGAAGATCCCTTCTAATGAGCTGATGATTTGAATCAGGTGTGTTAAATAAGGGAGACATACAAAATGTGCAGGGCAGTGGGCCTCCAGGAATAACGTTAAGAACCACTGCTCTAGGACATAACGAATTGTTTATTATAAATTTGGGATGGCCGGGGGTGGCGAGTCAGATGTCACTGAGTAAAGTGCATACTGAGTTGTCTGTTGTTTGTGTCAAGTAAACTGTGATAAACAGTTTTTGCAATGCAACCATTTTATTTATGTCCCCACCAATGCCAGAATCAAACCTACGCCCTTGGACGACACACTAAATGCGTTGTCCCAGAATTCACCCATCACTGTGTTATTATTGAAACAACACATTTTGTGTTACCCTTAACACAACTTGTGTTAAATTTTCACACAAAATCAACACAAAATGACACATAAGGTGTTAAAATTACACATAATGTGTTAAAAGCTTAACGCACAAAGATGTGTAAAAAATTAACACATCCTTTCTAAGAGTGTATATATGCATGACTAAGACCAATGACAAAGCAGAAACAATCAGTAACTAGGACAACACACAAGGGGAGAAGCATGATCACAATGAATATCTATGGTTACAAACAAGGGGGCGGAGACACTAATTAACACAGGGAGATACAACTGGGAACAAGGGTATACAAGAACACAAGTCAAACACGGTACACAGAGACGTAAGTAAACCAAAACACAAGTATCACAAAACACAGGGACACAGGGAACACGTTACAATTGCAAATGATATATCAAATAACGATGATTGTATCTATAACGAAAATGACAACTTATTAAATGTGATATTACAAAAAAGTGAATTGTGCGTGTAAAAATACTTACCATGTGAGGATGACATTGTTGGTTTTGATGTACGTTGAAGTGTGTCTCCAGTAGAGTTGGATGAAGTAGGCCACAAGGTCCATGCTTAAGTACAGATACAGATACCACAATATATTACTTAATACAAATATATGTTTACTTTGTGACTTAAGAAAAGGTAAATGTCCAAAAGTAAAAGTCCACTACAAATTTAAGTAAACTCTCAATTTTCAATTAATTCCCATTTTAATAAATTAGACGACCATAATATACATTTAAAACCTCATAGGTAGGGTTGGAAATGGTGGGGGAACGGAGTCCAGGGAGTGATTTTCGATTAAGGATCGGAGATCCATCTCAAACTGGTTATGCGGTATATCCGATAATGGATATGCTGAACAGTTTTTATTTACTGTTGTACTTCTGTTTTTGACACAATGATTACAATACTACTTAACTAAACAAACCTTATATTAATAACATTCACTTCCTCTTTGCATTCCCTAAATAATATTAATTCACTGAATAATACTGTTGGAATTATGTATAAAAAAATAAAACTTATATATCATTACATTTCTCAACTGGTGAGTCTGGTGCAAAGATATAAGGCTTTGTTTATTTCATTGCTATGGCACTGTATTTGGTTTATGGGAGGAAATCGGCATCCACCAGTGATTATACTCTAAGCCACAAGTAAAAATCCAACCCTTGTGTCTCTATGATGTTCTGATGCAGAGATATTAGGCTTTGTTTATTTCATTGCTAGGGTACCTCTGTTTGGTTGCTAGGTAGTAAATTGGCATCCACCAGTGAATATACTCAAACCCACAAGCAAAACGGTCAAACCCCCGTGTGTCTACGATGTTCTGATGCAGAGAATTCTTTGTTCTCTTGGTTGCTAGGGTATCTCTGTTTGGTTACAAGGGAGGTAATTGGCATTCACCAGTGCTTGTAGTCCAAGCCACAAGTAAAAAGATCCAACCCCTGTTTCCCTATATTGTTCTGATTCAGAGATATAAGGCTTTGTTTATTCGGTTGCTAGGGGCAACTTTAGAGGTCAACCGATATGTTTTTTTTTTTTTTTTTTTTTTGATGGCCGATATAAAGAAAGCAATGTGGCCGATGTAAGGGCAATATTTAAAATATATCATTATAGTACCTGAGAAACATACAAAGAATTAGTGAAACTAAATAAACATTGATTTTGCATATTTATGCAATATTCTGTTAATTAAAAAAAAAACTTGTAATGAAGTTAACATTTTTATGTGATTAAATAATTACTGGTTATAGATTAAGATAACATGTAGAATATGTTTAATTATACATGTTCATTAAACATTGCCAGAGCTCAGCTGCATAAACGTGTCTCTCTTATTTGTCTGCAGGTGAGCAAAAATATGGTTTGTCAATCACTTAAAAGGAAACTAAATGAGTCATGATGTTTTTGTGATATGTGTGAGAGCATAAAAATGCAATTACGCTTATTTTGTTAGTTTTGTCAAATTCGTAATTAAATTGTGTAATCCATGAACGAATATGCACAGAAACCATAAAATATATACAAGCATGTACACAAAATGAGTTCATAAATGTGTTAGAAGAGTTTTATAAATGGATTGTTAGTTTAATATGATGTGTATATAAGTTTAAACGAATGCTTCATTACATTGTATTTTTAGTATCTGTATAGTATGCAAAATGTGTATCATCATGAATAAGTTTAACTCACATTGGCAGATGACTCCAGCATCTTCATGGTGCCCACAGTTGTGAATTCCTTTTCCGTTTGACCAACAGTTTTTCAGTGTATTTTCATTTCCTGTACACTGCACATCATCCATCCATATTTGTCCTGAACCTTGACCAAAATAAGCATTGCTCTTTGCCTCTGTAGCATAACCACAGCCCAGCTGTCGACAAACCACTGTAGCATCTGATAGATCCCAATTATCATCACACACAGTTCCCCAAACTTCATCATAAAGAACCTCCACTCTTCCAGAACAGTTGGCACCATTCACCAACCTGATGTCTATTATCAATGAAACAAAATGAAAACAGACAATGTCAGTGTGGGTTTTAATGTTGTGACCTGTAATACTGTGTTAAACATGTATATGATAAAATAGTAATAATAACAAGATTACATTTTCTAAAGAAAATGTGAAGTGGCGCTTGCTGTGGCAAAATGTGAAAATAAATGGACAAAATATAATCCAAGAATGATTATACTTCAAGCCACAAGTTTAACGACCCAACCCTCGTGTCTCTATGACGTTCTTATGCAGAGATATAAGGTTTTGTTTATTCCATTGCTAATGTACTGTATTTGCTTGCCAGGGAGTAAACTGGCATCCATTAGTAAGGGGCGTCACGATTCTCCAAATCCTCGATTCGATTTCATTTTCGATTCTAAGGCCGTGGTTCGATTCTATTCTCGATTTTTACCTCTTTTTTAAGTTAAAAATGCTATGCCATTATTATTTATTATTATTATTATTATTTATTATTATAGTTTCACTTTAACATGCACATTGTGTGCTTGTCCTCACATGGGGGTTTGTGGGATTTACTTTACGCAAGAAAGCTTGTATGATTCCTTCTTGCACGCACATGGACTAATGCTGCGTTCCAGTGTGACATTGTGATGCAGAAAGGTTCAAATAAACACCTGTATGTACTAGATATCATAGTAGGAAAACTTTATTATCTCAGAATTTGATATTGAGACTTTAGTATGGTTATTACAGACTGTCACACATATAAAAATGTTTGGTTTTTTGTCATAATTGTGCTGATTCTCACATATTTAGACATTTGTATCCATTTATAATTGAACTATTGTTAGATGAGGGATGAAAAGTGTAGATATCCGTCTATTATAAACAGATATCGAAACAATATTCACTTCAAGTAGACAAAATAGTACTGAAATATTTGCCTGCGAACTTAAATTTTAGCAAGTGTTACAACTAACCCCATCTATGGGGTGAGTTGTAACGTTTTCACTTCTGTCATGTTGGGTGTAATTGTCTAAGAATGTTAAGTAATACAAACAAACTTCAAATGGTCATTTGTAGCAGAGATGTGTTTTGCTTGTGTAAAAATATAATTAATCAAACTCAAAAAAATTTATTTATTGAGCCAAAACCAAAAAGTGTTAGGTTGTGCCCTGCTCTCCCCTAATTGGTTAATACAATGTCTTTGAATGGTTTATGGTTAAAATGGTTCAAATATCCCTGCCTTTCTCAAACTCTCTGATTTTATAAAAAACTTATCGATTTGAAAAGCGCCGTGTCCCTGATTGGCCAGCTAATTTGTACGTTGTTGGCGTGAATACCTCTGACGTCAATCGGAAATGTGATGCTCCTTACCATGTTTGAAAGTTTATCTTGCAATGCTAACAGGAGTTAACTTAACAGGCTGTGAGTCAAAGCAGGAGGAATTATGATAATGACGGTCTTGTCCACGTCAACGGTCCCAGGAAGTAAACTGTTGCCTACAACAGTGGCGGCTTGTGACTGCTCTTCCGAGGATGCGCTTATTCAAAATAAGTGTTCGGATTGTCACGTGTGTGGTTCCCATTTCCAAAATATGTGTCATGCGTGTGGAGAGATCCTGTGTGCATCACGTGTTTTGTCAAAATAAGTGCCTGCTGCACACGTGTCAAAACCATTTATGATAAAAGAGACGCTCCCGTTCCCTAAATACACGCAACACACTCCCTTAACACTAAACTCTGATTACACATGAGATGTGCGAGTATCTGGCACACGCGAGCGTCTCCTTTCAAGTTCAAGACAGCAGGCACTTATTTTGGCATGACACGTGATGCACACGATCTCTCAAATCGCAGAACACATATTTTGAAATGACGAACCACACACAGGACAAGCTACATACAGTATATGTTGTGACGAACTTCGCATTGTGCGCTTCAAAAAAAGTCGTCACCAGCCGCCACTGGCCTACAATCCATGTGTTTTTTGTAGTCCAAGAAAAGAGTTTTACATTGGAAACGATAACTCATGTCGTCGTTTACTTTGGGGTTTGTACCTTTTGCATATTGTTAACATAAACTAATACACACATAAGCACTATTCGGACGGGATTAGTTTTCCAAACAACGTTTGAGTTTCAACGTGTCCCCCAGGACGGTTGTGATTTTATGTACCGATTCGGACGGGATTAAAATGATGCAGGCTATTCCAGAGATGGGAGTGTCGGTTTCATGCATTTGGGCGTTGCAGAAGAGCACGTGCTCTGGATACGCGTGTTTTTAATGTTTAATATTTTGCTTTAAATGTACAATTATGACAGAACATGTAATTTATCAATTTAATTTTAACAAATCAAAATAAAATATACAAATCCTACTAAAGTAACGGTAGCCCACGTGTTTTATATAACTGTTTGCTTATAATTAACCCAAAGAAATGAAGAAATAATGATTAATAACAATTTATTATCTTTATTAATTTACCATTCCGTAGTTGAACAACTTTGAACGGAGTTTCTTATAACGTTACTGATATTACAGTGGCCAGTCTTAACAGTGTTTGATATTCAGCTCGTCTTGATTTTATTATTTTATTTTGCAGAATGGAAATACAATACACGCATTAATAAGACCTTACGGCAGATCACGTTGGCTAAAGCACGAAATGAACCGCGTTTTCAAAAGATATTGCGGGGCAAACACAGACATTTGCATCCGGACGGGATTAAATTTTTAGAGGACCTCTGAGTTCGGCGAAAAACAGTAGGTAAATTGCTCTGGAATTCTTACGGAGGTCGTCAGAGAAAAACACAGACATGGCTGATTCGGACGGGATTAAAAACACAGAGGACCTCTGAGAAGCACGATTTTCAAATATGGCTTTACACACCAAAGGAAACGTGAAATCATGAATCGGACCAGTTGTCCTTTAAATGTTATTTTAATCTCAAAACAAAGTGTATTATGCAAATCAAAATACTTACCCTGTGATGATGATATTGCTGTTGATTGATTGTATTGTGTGCGATTCTGAGGGTGTGGAGCAGTAAGTGTGTCTCCAGTAGTGGTGGATGAAGTAGTCCACCAGCTCCATGCTTAGGTACAGATACCACAATATATTACTTAAATACAAATATATGTTTACTTTTTGAATTAAGAAAATGTAAAAGTTGCTGGTTTTAGATACTTACTGTAAGTGTCCAAAAATAAAACTAACTACAAATTTCAACTTATTCCTCTTTTAAATAAGTTAAGACATCCATAATATACCTTTAAAACCACTTAAGTGGGGCTGGAAATGGTGGAGAAATGTGGGGAAACAGAGTCCAGGGAGTGAATTTATTTTAAGTGAATAAATGAATAAAGTATAGAATTTGTGGAAATATAAATTATGAAAACAACAAAAACAAAGTTTCGACTGATACACATTTCCATATATGCTGTAACAAATTACAGGTTATAACCTCTATCACAGTAATAACAACTTATTCAGTATCTTTCTTATTAAATAAATGTCATGGGCGTCGGAAGCAAATGAAAAGTGGGTGGGTCCCCACATAACCCCCCCCCCCCCCCGAAAAATACATTTACTGCAATAAATGACATTTTCATGTTTCCTTTTAATTAGCCTGAACATTTGCGTTTATTAAATTAAAGACAGTAGCCCATTACGGTCGAAATTCTGGTAATAGCCCTTTAAATATTTTGCAAATAATGAGAGATGTCATGTTTCATTTATCTTTCTCTGTGACATTTTTTTTCTCTACTCTGCTGACAGTAGGCTACACAATGTTTATTTTTTATTTTGAGGAAATAAAAGGTAAGAAAAACGAATGAAGATAAACTGATACAACTTTTGTATACCTTTTTTATTTGTTATACCCAATCTCTCTTTCTCTCTCTTAGAGAAATATAAATGTGAGATTCTGGAAATGAGATCACTTTATTTTATGGTATCCGTCGGGAAACAATGCTGTCATAAGAGTTTGAGCATGTGTACTTCTTAAACACAATCGATTAAACAGAGGTATGACTTTATTAATTATCTGCAAATGTACCTCGCAAATAATAACAATACGTGAAGACGTTCATATCGCAAATGAAAAGTAATTGGCTTCTGTAAAAAAAACTTGAAAATTATCCAGCGATCGTGCCATAATCAAAATAAACTATTTTACAGCAGTAATAATATTTTAACGAGTAGCCTATACTTTCAACGTTTAAAAAGGAACCACATTTAGTGCTGTGTTAATTATCATTAAAAGCAAAACGGGAGTCTCTGTGCCTCCGCGACAGACGCAATTCTTCTGGCATCTCTCCTCATCATCTCCTCCTTTTTTCTTCTGTGTCTTGAACTTGGGACTCGAGTCCGACCTAAGGTTCGAGCTGCCTTTAAGAACACCAAGCTAAGTTCGTTACCGTTAATTATTAAGACTAAATGGGCAGGCAAACTCGTGAAACAATGAAAATAAAATAATCCGCTAATATAATATGGTTTTACACGTCTATAGAAAATATACTATAAATAAAGCAGTTGTTCATTTCCCTAATACATGGTTGTTTGACATTTACTTCTGTTTAAAACGTTAGGCCTATACATTTGGCAAATGAGGTTTTTCAGCACTATATTCGAACAGCAACTCAGCGTCCACTCACCCCCGCGAATTATGTTTAAAAGCTGAAACGGGTCCGCGGTGTAAAAAAAGCAAAGGTTAGGGATCACTGCTCTAGTGGAATGGATTTGGACTAACAGCGCTTTGATAAGTGAACAGACAAATGCGCTAAATTAGAGAAAAAGTGGGTGGGTCCATTATCATTGGTCTTAAAAAGTGGGTGGGTCCTGTCCCACCCACGTATAATGGTTCCGACGCCCATGATAAATGTCATTGTGTTCTTAGAACAAAGTGTATTATGCAAGTCAAAATACTTACCCTGTGGTGATGATATTGCTGTTGATTGATTGTATTGTGTGCGATTCTGAGGGTGTGGAGTAGTAAATGTGTCTCCAGTAGAGGTGGATGAAGTAGGCAACCAGGTCCATGCTTAAGTACAGATACAGATACCATAATATCTTACTTAAATACAAATATATTTACTTTTTGACTTAAGAAAATGGAAAAGTTGGCTGGTTTTAGATACTTAATGTACAGTGCACAGCATAAATGAGTACACCCCTTTGAAAAATAAGATTTTTTTCCATTCCCCACTTTCCTCTATTTTTAAAAAAACAGTTTTATTAAACATTTATTTTTTTATTAAGAAAAGAGTCAAAGTCACTCACTGACCATCTTTAGGATACAAAAAATAACTCATTTAAATCAAATGAGGTGATGCAAAAATGAGTACACCCTGATGAATATGTTGGCAAATTTTTTTAATAAAGTGTAATTAACAGGAATTCACTAGAAAATGATGAATATAATTAATCATCACACAGGTGGCCACAGGATAACTGGTAATTGAGAGTGGTATTTAAGAGAGAAAATCCACTCCCATGTAATGGTGACAGAATAGCACCACATGGTAAAGAAATGTCTCAAGACATGAGAAATAAAATCATTTCTTTGCATAAAATGGTCAAGGTTTCAAGATAATTAGCATTGCTAATAAGTTTGAATACTGTCACGAAAGGGATCCAAACATTAAAAAAGGATGGACTTGTGGGAAGTTCTCTGCGATCTCCACTGAAGTAAACACCTCGTCAAGAGTGTTTTGTTATGAGAGATGTTGAAAAAATCACCAGGCATGCATGGCTGTCATCCACAGAGGAAGCCACTGGTAAAGCCAATGCACAAAAAGCCTTTTGCTAGAGCTCATATTGAGAAAGGTAAAGACTATTGGGTCTCTAACTCTCTATACTTTGGAGTAATGAGACAAAGATTAAGGTGTTCCAAACTGTATGGTGTGGCAAGGGTGAGGAGTACAATGAAAAATGCATGGTACCAAAAGTAAAGCATGGTGGTGGTAGTGTTCTTCTGTGGGCTTGCATGAGTGCTGCAGGTGTCGGAGAGTTGAATTTTAAACGGCATCATGGATACACAGATGTACTGTGAAATACTTAAAGAGAAGATGCCGTTGGTCACCGGGCAATCTTTTAACATGATTGTGACCCAAAACACACATCTAAGGTCACTAATTCATTTTAGAAGATGCACAAGGTAAAAGTGATTCAGACCTCAACCACAGTCTGAGGTATGGGGAGTTCTGAAAAGACAAGCAGAACGTCATTTTACTTCCAGCATCCAAGATCTGAAAGAGGTTGTTGTTCAAGAATGGAGAATTAAATATGTAATTGTATGTTGTCAACTTGTTTATTCAATGTCTAGAAGAATTAGTGCTTTTAAAAAAGAATAAATGGCATACAAAATATTAGATTGTTTTCTTTTTAAGCATCACCTCATTTGATTTAAATGTGTTATTTTTCGTATCCTTAAGATGGTCAGTGACTTTCACTCTTATGTTAAGAAACATAAATGTTTAATTAAACTGGTGTGTAAAAATACAGCAAATTGGTCTCATATTTACTAACAAATGGAACAAAAATCTTAATTTTCAAAGGGGGTGTACTCATTTATGCTGTTCACTGTAAGTGTCCAAAAATAAAAGTTAACTACAAATTTCAACTCATTCCCCTTTTAAATAAGTTAGACATCCATAATATACCTTTAAAACCACTTAAGGGAGTGAATTTATTTTAAGTGAATATCTTTCTATTTACACAAAAGCAAAGAACATCAGAAGAGTCTAAACTAATGTCCTACAGTATTTAATTTAAGGAATTTAATGCCCATCAGAACAGATTTATTAATAATTTACACAGACATTTAATTTGCTCATTATTTAGGATTAAGATTTGTAGCGATCTGGAGATAACTTTTAGAATCTTATTGTTATTACTTTATTATTTAAGGTTTGTAGCAGTTCCCTCAGAATGTGAATACATAATTAAATAAATGAATTAAAGTGAATCACCTTCAGTTTGTTCAGGTTGGATGTTTAGAATCAGCACTGTAAAAAACGAAGAGAAAAAATATTACTATAACTATCTGTATGTAAAATACATACATTTATAGATCCTTTGAAATATTGCTCATGATCAAAAAAAAAAAACATTTGATCTGAAGGTCAATAGTATGTTTAAATGTCTTCCTTTTATTTTTGGATTGAAAACATTTATAGGTTGGCACAATTATATTTAGGCTAAAAACTAAAAAATGTTTTAGAAATAGAAGACTTTGACCACATAATAAAGAACCAGCCAGCATCCAATAGGAGTCTTGAATGAATGTGAACTCTTTAATACTGTTACAAAATAATCTCAAGGTAAAACCTCAAAAAGCTGACTTATGAAAAGCATTACATTTCTTCAAATCTAAGGGATGATTACTTTAAAGATGCTACAAAATTTTTCACATAACACATGCATGTGTTTTATAATTTTTTTTATTAATCATTTATTTTTCTAAATAATGGCTTAATATTAAATGTGTTAAAAGCATAAATAATATGACCCAGAACAATAGTATTGTATATATAAATATTATCATTGTCGGGCAGCAACTATGCAAATAAACAACAGTGCTTCTATTCTAAAGGAGCTCTCAGTAATTTATGGCTAATTCAAAGTTTAAATCATAAACTCAGACACGAACAGTAGTTTTGTTTTGTTTTATAATGTTTGTATCTGAGGAATAAATGAATCCTGTACTCATGTTTATGACTGTTAAGAGTTTAATGATATACATATTCAATAACTTCTGCTATTGTGTGCACACAGTCTAAAGAAAGAAGTGCTAAAATTGTCACCTACGATAATTCAAAGAAACATTTGAGGTTTAAATATTGCTTACATTTACTTTATAATATTGGCAGGGATGTATGTAAAATTTTCTCACAAATAGCATGGGTGCTTACGAGGTTGACAGTTTTGCAGCACCGGCCAAACATTCGAAGCAGAAGAATTCAATGGCTTAGCAACTATAAAAACAACCACAGATAGTGTGGTGTAAGTACAGTATATTGTAAGTCCATCACTTACACAGACTGTGATTTGCAAAAATATATTAATGTTGTATACAGGGGACAGAAAATGTACGAGTCATATTGGTTATGTAAATACAGTAAATGTTGCATAGACTCGCCGCTGAAACGATTTTAGCACTGCTGCTTTAGCTTTTCTTCTGTGATGCTCTCACATCATGTAGTGTGAATGTTAACATCAGTGCTATAAATGTGCAGCAAACACGCAGTTTACATATGCATTGTGTAAAACCAGACATAGCAGTTATATGTCTGAAAATGTCAAATGTAGCATATATTTACATTTATATCTACACTGTCAGAAAAAAAGGTACAAAACTGTACCTTTTTTGTCGCTGGGGTGGTACCCAAAGGTACTGTTTTGTACCTTTACAGGTATATAAACATAATACAATGTTGTACCTTTTGAGGTACATTACCATTCCTTAAGGATCTATTTTGTACCTTTAAAGGTAAATTTAACTGTTTTGTACCCCTAAAATTTAACTGGTACAAAATTGTTCCTTAAGGTACACAATTGGTCCTTGGGGTATAATTTTGTACCACATAAGGTACAACATTTCAATGTGTTGTATACCCATAAAGGTACAAAAAGGTACCTTTTAGGGTACCACGCAGCGACAGAAAAAGGAACAACTTTGTACCTTTTTTTCTGACAGTGTATGGTCCGAGGTGGTGCAAAGGGGTTGGGGACTAATTTGCAGCCTGGTTAAGCTGGTCAAGTTGGTTTACCAGTCAGTTCAATCTGATGGGTCAGCTGGCCTTAGCTGGTGGTCAGCTGGTCTCCCAGCCTGACCAGCTAAGACCATCTAAAAAGTTAAAAGCCAAAACCAAATCCAGCCTGCTACACCATCTTAACCAGCAAAACCAAGCTGGGAGACCAGCCAAAACCAACCAATCAGCTTTTCAGTAGGGTCACTAGGCAATTCACTTAACTACACTAAATGCTACACTGCATACCTTCACAAATATAAGTCGTAATCACACTATGAGAAAGTCAGTGTTCCAACCAGATAAGCAAATACAAAGTAATGTTCATAAAATTCGAGCACTGCAATTTATGTGCAAGCAGATATAGCATACGTCTTTATGCTGAGCTGGCATCTGACATGCAAGTTACAAACTTCATCTGATCTTAATATGATCCATTGACTAAGCTTAGAGCACTCAAAAATAATTGTTTGATTTAAAGTTTAAATGAATAATTTAATGAATTAGGTAGCAAACAATAAACATTTCACACACAAAATCATTAAGAACATTTAAAAGCTGTGAAATCTTTGAAATATACCTTCAAAAACCAGACTATGATAGAGTGTTAATTGTTGGTGATTTTAATATACATGTTTGTTGTACCTCTAAACCACTTACAAAAGACTTTTTAGATGTGATTGATACTTTTAACTTTTTTCAATATGTCAATGGACCCACACAGGAACAGGGGCACACGTTAGATCTTGTGTTATCGTTTGGCTTGCCGATTTTAAATATTCAGATACAGGATGCTGTTTTTTCCGATACCATGCCAGTTTTATTTGATTTTAATCTGTCTTGTCATAAATTAGAAAAAAAATGCTCCTGCACGCCTCAGCCGTGTGCTTAAGCCGACCACTGCTGCGCAGTTCTCTTGTGTTTTTCAAAACTCAATTCAGTTAGATACTGGTCTCGTTGCTGACACAGAGAAATTAACTACTTCATTTCTCTCTACATGTGCTAGCATTCTTGACATGGTCTCTCCTCTAAAAATTTTGCGACCCAAATCTAAATCTGAGCCATGGTTTAATGAAACCAACCGTGCAGCTAGGAGAGAGTGCAGAAGAGCAGAGCGACGTTGGAAGAAAGACAAGCTTCATGTTTTTTATGAAATCTTAAAGGAAAGCTGGAGAACGTATCAAAGAATAGTAAAAGCTGAAAAATATAGGTATCTAAAAGAACAAATTGCCCAAAATATACCACGTGCCCTTTTTAAAAGTATTGATTCTATTTTAAATTCACCCCAATCCTCTTGTTTAGAAGCGTCTTCTGAAGTCTGTGAGAATTTTTTTAATTACTTTTTAGATAAGATTACATCCATTAGAGCTTTTATTTCCCCACCTATATCTGAACCCTTTGAAATGCTGACCAGTTTAACAGTGTTTGATCAGTTTAAGCCCGTGTCACTTTTTTATCTTAATAAATTAATTTTACAGCTGAAACCTTCAGTATGTCCTACTGACATTATCCCCACTCGTCTTTTTAAAGAGGTCTGGACCACTATAGGGCCAAATGTCCAAAAAATTATTAACAGCAGTCTGACTTCAGGAACTGTTCCGGCCGATTTCAAGAATGCAACTGTTGTTCCTCTAATTAAAAAGAAAAATCTGGACACTTCTATTTTAGCTAACTACCGACCGGTATCAAAGCTTCCTTTTATTTCTAAAATCGTAGAAATGGTATTTTAAAATTTTTTCAATCTGGTTTTAAAGCTTTTCATCTTACCGAGACTGCACTTTTACGAGTTTTTAATGATCTTTTATTATCTACAGACCGAGGGGACTCTGCGATTCTTGTGCTCTTAGATCTGACCGCCGCCTTTGACACAATTGATCACGCCATTCTTTTTTCTCGCCTAGAACGTTATGTAGGCATTCGTGATACTGCTCTGCAGTGGTTCAGATCATATCTATCTGACCGATTTTTTTCTGTGAAGCTTGGTGACTCTACATCATCTATCGCCCCCCTTCTCTATGGAGTCCCTCAAGGCTCAGTTCTTGGACCACTACTGTTCTCTTTGTACCTTCTCCCGCTTGGTAATATTTTTTAAAAACATGGCGTTTCCTACCATTTTTATGCAGATGACTCTCAAATCAATTTACCATTGAAAAAAGATGTAAATGGTTCCTTGACTCCTTTACTTGATTGTCTTAAGGATATTAAAACCTGGATGTATTTTAATTTTTTAATTTAAATGAAGAAAAAACTGAGATTATAGTGTTTGAACCAAGCCGGGTCTGTGATTACACTCCTGTACACCTTGGTTCCTTGCAGCAATATGTAAAACCAGTAGTTACCAATCTAGGTATTAAAATTGATAGTGATTTTAAGCTGGATAAGCAGATAAATATGGTGGTTAAATCTAGTTTTTATCAGTTGAGGCTTTTAGCGAAAATTAAACCTGTTTTATCTTTTAAAACTTTTGAACAGGTGATTCATGCTTTTATTTCGACACGTTTGGACTACTGTAATGCACTTTACATTGGCGTGAATCAAACTTCTCTTTCACGCCTACAGTTAGTCCAAAATGCAGCTGCTCGTATGCAGTGATGGGAATAACGGCATTATAAGTAATTGGCGTTAGTAACTGCGTTCTTTTTTTCAGTAACGAGTAATCAAATAAATTACTGTTTCCCCCGTTATAACGCCGTTATCGTTACTGACATTAAAATGCTGCGCGTTACTAAAATTGATCTTACTGTAGTGATTTTCAGCCGCGTATGCTCACTCTCTCAGCCAAACACTGTTTTTCTCTTGTGTGTTGTGAGAAACATAACAGATGATGATTGGCTTAATTTCCATCGGTAGCCAACCAGAGGCAGAGTTCACAAAAAGGCCCGCCCACACGTGCAGTCCAAGTCCGAGGAGCGAGCAGCAGTGTTAAAAAGTCTGAGCAACTTGGTTACTTTGTCGCTAGATTTAGCAACTTTCTATCACTTTAGCGACTTTATAGGACAAATCTGGCTATCTTTTCTGGCGTGGTTGGAGACTTTTGTAGACTGACATGAAAATACGCGTCGTTTTCTCTTCTCAACGAGCAGCGGTGCTGCTGCTGACTGTGCCCCATCTCAAAGCACTGACATGCAGCCCGGTCATTGCGCATCAATCACTCTGAAAACACCGGCGACAGGGCGATGGCAAGTACAACAAGCTCAAAGGTAGCGGTCGCAAACACGAAGTATAAAGCACTACTTTTCCATTGTTGAGGTGAAAGGCAGGAATTTTTGTGTAATGTGCACATATGCCCATGAAGAAAAAGTCTCTCCACGTCTGTGGCAAGTAATTCTGATCTAATAAAGCACCTCACATCGTCACAAACTGCCACAAAATTAGTGATTTCTCTTTAGTATCCATTTTAGTCATTTAACATACAACCCCAAAACAGAAAAAGTTGGGACACTGTAGAAATTGTGAGTAAAAAAGGAATGGAATAATTTACAAATCTCATAAACTTATATTTTATTCACAGTAGAATATAGATAACATATCAAATGTTGAAAGTAAGATATTTTGAAATGTCATGCCAAATATTGGCTCATTTTGGATTTCATGAGAGCTACACATTCCAAAAAAAGTTGGGACAGGTAGCAATAAGAGGCCAGAAAAGTTAAATGTGCATATAAAGGAACAGCTGGAGGAGGACCAATGTTTAGGAATGGGAATGTTGGCCTATTCTTGTCTAATACAGACTTCTAGTTGCTCAACTGTCTTAGGTCTTCTTTGTCGCATCTTTCGCTTTATGATGCACCAAATCTTTTCTTTGGGTGAAAGATCTGGACTGCAGGCTGGCCATTTCAGTACTCAGATCCTTCTTCTATGCAGTCTTGATGTTGTAATTGATGCACTATATGGTCTGGCATTGTCATGTTGGAAAATGCAAGGTCTTCCCTGAAAGAGACGACGTCTGAATGGGATCATATGTATCTAGAACTTGGATAAACCTTTCAGCATTGATGGTGCCTTTCCAGATGTGTAAGCTGACCATGCCACACGCACTCATGCAACCCCAAACCATCAGAGATGCAGGCTTCTGAAAAGAGCGCTAATAACAACTTGGGTTGTCATTGTCCTCTTTAGTCCGGATGAAATGGCATCCCAGTTTTTCAAAAAGAACTTCAAATTTTGATTCGTTGGACCACAGAACAGTTTTCCACTTTGCCAAAGTCCATTTTAAATGAGCCTTGCCCAGGGAAAACGCCTGTGCTTCTGGATCATGTTTAAATATGGCTTCTTTTTTGACCTACAGAGTTTTAGCTGGCAACAGCGAATGACACGGTGGATTGTGTTCACTGACAATGTGTTCTGGAAGTATTCCAGAGCCCATATTGTGATTTCCATTACAGTAGCATTCTTGTATGTGATGCAGTGCCATCTAAGAGCCCGAAGATCACAGGCATCCGGTATGGTTTTCCGGTCTTGACCCTTACGCACAGAGATTGTTCCAGATTCTCTGAATCTTTGGATGATATTTTGCACCGTAGATGATGATAACTTTAATCTCATTGCAATTTTTCTCTGAGAAACTCAGAAAACTATTTTTCGCCGCAGCATTGGGAGAATTGGTGATTCTCTGCCCATCTTGACCTCTGAGAGACACTGCCAATCTGAGAGGCTTTTTTATACCCAATCATGTTGCCAATTGACCTAATAGGTTGCAAATTGGTCTTTCAACTGTTCCTTATTTGTACATTTAAATTTTCTGGCCTCTTATTGCTACCTGTCCCAACTTTTTTTGGAATGTGTAGCTCTCATGAAATCCAAAATGAGCCAATATTTGGCATGACATTTTAAAATATCTCACTTTCAACATTTGATACGTTATCTATATTCTACTGTGAATAAAATATAAGTTTATGAGATTTGTAAATTATTCCATTCCTTTTTTACTCACAATTTCCACAATGTCCCAACTTTTTCTGTTTTGGGGTTGTTTTTAATTTTGTAAGGGGCATTCAAGTTATTTGAAATATTAAATTTTTTTTGTGAAGTGAAGTGAGTATTTGCCAATGTATGGTAACCCATACTTGGAATGTGACCTCTGCATTTAACCCATCCAGTGAATAGTGAACACACGCACTGCAAGTCGTGAACACACAAACACCCGGAGCAGTGGGCAGCTATCCCTGCAGCGCCCGGGGATAAAAAAAATATATATATATTTTTTTAAGTAACGTAGTAATTACTTTTCCAGGTAACTAATTACTTTTATAATAATGTAACGCAGTTACTAACTCAGTTACTATTTGTGAGAAGTAATTAGTAACTATAACTAATTACTTTTTTAAAGTAACGTTCCCAACACTGCTCGTATGTTAACAGGATCCCATAAACAAGAACATATTACTCCCATTTTGGCTTCACTCCACTGGCTTCCTGTGTATTTTAGAATACAATTTAAGATTTTAATGTTTGTTTTTAAGTCATTGAATGGGTTGGCACCTCAGTATATTTCGGAGCTTCTTCATAGTTATACCCCGTCAAGGTCACTGAGGTCTGGAGATCAGCTTCGACTGATCGTGCCCAGGACTAGATTGAAGACCAGAGGTGATCGCTCTTTTACAGCAGTTGCTCCCAAATTATGGAATGAGCTACCACCGCACATTAAAGCTGCCCCTACTCTCCACACTTTTAAATCTCGTTTAAAAACTTACTTTTATTCCCTGGCATTCCCTGCACTATGAAAGCTATTGTGGTCTTCGTTGTCATTGTCCGTGTTGGTGTTATTTTATTTATTTGGTGTTCTAGTTTTTTTATTTTCATTTTAATTTTATTTGGTCTTCTTTTATTTTAGTTGTATTTTTTAATTGTAAAGCACTTTGGTAACCTTGAGGTTGTTTAAACTGTGCTCTATAAATAAAGTTGGATTGGAGTTGGATTGGACACAGGAAAAAAATGTGCTACATTTTGCTACATTGTTTTGCTAAATTTTTTTGGCCCGAGTTAAATATTTCTTTTGGTGTTTAAACTTAAATAATAGATGTAAATTTTACACAAAAAATATCTGTTTAATTTGTATGCATTTAGTTTGGTTTGTCAAACTAAAAAATTACTTAAGTGACATTTTGATATGTTATTACATTTTGAGACAATGACTTCTATATCTCCTTGTGGCCAAAGCAGAAAAACACTATACAAGACATAACTGAACAAACACACTGATCTCCATTAATCTATAATACATTTCTGTTTAAGAAACACACAACACTATCTGTACATTTACTGCCTCAAACAAACCTCATTCACTCATATATCATGAGATAAAGATTTAAACAGCATGAAAGGAGCATAAGTAGTTTTTGTAAAAAAAAAAACAGGAGGAGTAAATGAATTGATCCTGTAGACAATGTGACAGTAATTGATGTGTAGTGAAATCCATAGAGAGAAGATAATACTCACAGAGAACTAGAGGAAGAGAAATCAACTCCATACTGATCTACTGACGACTGACACTTAAACAATAAACACTCTGTGATAAACACTCAGCACTTCCTATATAACATCACACACATCCTCTTTGTCACAATTTGCATGCTATGTGTCTAAAGGGGGTCGCACACCGGACGCGCAGCTCAGCGCCGCACAGCGTCACGCAGCGCGGTTCTAAAAAAACCGAACACATTGTTTTTTATGAGTGTACGCATACCGGCGCGGACAGGCGCCACCTATGCGCCCAGCTATGACTCAGGAAGTTGCTCAAATCCCTGTCACGCCACTTACATAGTTTAACATTAAATTGCATTTTGAAGTAGACACTATCTAACGAAGCTCACGCTATATAATGTGCACTTCTGGTTTACGATACCTCTGAGTTGTCCTGGACGCGACGCGGTATTCTAACAGTATTCTAAGCTAGCATGAGTATGTCCTAAAGTGCAATAATTGTCCTAGAGTACCTGGATAATCTACTTTTCTTGGTGAAAATTCAAAGTGCAGATCCATGAACACACAAAATAATTAGTAATTTGTTTGGGGAAATCAACCCTTTGTGTGTTTATTTATGTCACACACATGTATAAGAATTGGAATGCAGCATACATGAAAGTTTTATATTAAATCTGCAAATGAAGTATCACACACATTTACTTACGTTTCTACAGAAATGTTTGGATGTGACTTTTGCATACAGCATCAAATGGAGTAAAACAACATTAATTTGTCATTAACTGTCTGCACGCAGGGCCAGATTAGCACTTTGTTATACCCTGGGCAACAATATTCAAGGGCCCCATCATCACGACCCCAGGATCACCATAATATGGTCATATACAGAATATATTACTGTAATATACAGTAAATATACTCAATACTTCAAATTCTAACTGTCATCAGGTGTATTTTGATTTAAAAATATTTAAATGCTCATACAAATGCACTACCATTGTCTAAAAATGAAAATAGGCTTTTACTTAATTATTAATACAAGACCATCATATAGCCTAATATTAGACACCCAAACCAAAGTGAAGAAAATGATCTTTAATTTGCAAGTCTGAACTGAAAATCAACGCAGACATGAATTTCCTCACAGAAGTTTAAGATCATATACATCTTGAACGTAGATATATAAATGAACACAGAGAAGAGAAGTTAAACACTGTGAAGCACAAGCAAACATGCTGGAAGGCAGCTAAAAACCATCAGGACATAAACACCGGCTTATTTTATTTTATTGGAGCCTTACCTCCAGATAAAGTAATAAACTGGACTGATGATTTATGGGGCGGTTTCACGGACAGGGATTAGCTTAATCCAGGACTAGGCCTTAGTTTAATTAGGAAATATAACTAGTTTTAACAAACATGCCTTTCTAAAAACATTACCTGTGTGCATTTTGAGGCAAAACAAAGGGCCCCGGCCTGATGTATTTTAAGATATGTCAGTGCAAGTTGTTTTCAGTTTGGACAGCTCTTAAAAATGTTTTAGTCTAGGACTAGTCTAATCCCTGTCCGGGAACCCGCCCCTAAATGTTGTTTACTCACATGTGTGTTGTAAAATTATCCGGATTTTATGTTGTGCACTGCTCCACTCGTTCACTTCTTTCCACATGGACTGTTTGTTTACAGTGTCGCGTGAGCAGCTACACTGCAGGTTCGACTTAATTTGGCGCTAAGCAGACCTCTTGGTGATGTCAAAGTACCGCGAGAGCGATTCAAAGCAGATTTCTCCATATGATAACTGCAATCGCTCTCGCGGTACTTTGCTGTCACTCGTCTGTGGGTTCTTGTGGGGCCACACCAGTCTGCTCCCCAGTCACTTTCGCGCCGCTATAGTAATTTGATTTCATACGCCGATCGGATCGCGCAGATGCCTGCGTATCACGTAGACTACGCCACTGTTTATACTTTACATTTTCTGCGTTTCTGATGTCATTTTCCTTTTTTAATTTCCGCTTCGCGCTACCACTTAGCTTCTCTATGTCTCGTTTTTTTTCTGTAGTAGCAACGCCTTGCGTCACGTAACGCTCGGCGAACCTTTGACCCACCTCATGCGGACTGACCAATGAGGAGAGGGTAATAACTTGAGGCCCTCTCTTCATTGGTCAGTCCGCATGAGACTGACTCTCAACCGCTCTCCACTCACGTTCAAAGTCATATCGCAGCATCTCTCTTTGCAGCGCAAAAGCCCGTGTTGACAGTTTGTTTAATATAAAGCGGCCAGCGGGAGATTACCAGATACAGTATTTTGCTCGTGCCCATGCTGCCCTGGGCCCTTTGGAGGTCTTAAGCCCCTGGGCAATTGCCCGTATGGTTAATCCGGCCCTGTCTGCACATAACAATTGTGCTAGATGACACTTTCTGTAAATTTATAGAAACAATCTATTAAAAGCTGATGAACAACTGACGTTTTTTACACACTGGTTAACAACACAGTTCGAAACAGAACTGAAACCCAAACCACACTGAATTTACCTCTAATAGACTGCTAACACTGATGGTGTTGCTAATGTTAATACTGTATGCACCGTTGAACAACATACTGTAGTTATAAGTGGTGCTTGAGAAGGCAACTACTATCTATTGCTTATATTCAAGTTTTAAAAAATGAAACAGTGTCATTGTGTTTACTGAGGTTCAGATCAAAACTCATCCTGCAACTACAGTAGGGGCCCTTACAGTGAAAAAGGTTAGGAACCACTGCTTTAGACTTGACAATAGTCCATTTTACAAATTCCTGTACAGTCTTTATTGGTAAAGTACTGGTAAATTGCAGTTAACAGATCATGTGTGAACAAAACCTTTCTAGTAAATCACTACCTCCAATTACCAGTATAAGAGCTTGTTAGATTGCCAGTAATTTACTGGTATGATGCTATGTGTGAACAGAGAAAAGGATTACTGGTTAAGCCGGGCTCACACTACAGGATTGGAAAACTACACTAACCACTGTGCTGCTCACACTACGCAAGTAGGTTTTTTCTCATCTATCGTCATCTTGTCATAAGTGCGTGCATACTACACAACACAACCCTGAGAAGGTGCAAACACTACACTCTTAGAAAGAATGTGTTTATCTTTTAGTGTTATGCTTTTAACACATTATGTCGTTTTGTGTTGATTTTTGTTAAAGTTGTGTTAGAAGTTACACAAAATATGTTGTTCCAATAATAACACAGATATGTGTGTTTTCTGGAACAAAGCATTTGGTGTGTTGTCCCTAAACTAACACGGATTGTGTTGTTTTTACCAGACCCGCTCTACTAAACATTTAATAAAAAGTCATTTTGTCCATTAAGCGAATAATTTCTCACATAAATCAACGCAAGGTGTTAAAAATTTCTTCATGAATGGACAATCAACTCAGCCTTTAATTAGTCAACATTTCTCCATTTATACCATCTGAACTGTGACTGACTGGATTAGTCCCACCTTGTCATTGTGTCGTTCACATTACGAGATCAGGTGACGATAATATCAAACGAGGTTTAAAATATCGTAGCGTCTGTGAATGCTAGAGACAGGTGCAGATCACGTTGCTGACCTGCTCATATTCAAGGAGATTCGGCAACCGCAACGAGCACTGATTTGGTCATGATCCGGGGGATTTGTCACAGACCTTGCCATATGAGCATGTACGACGTCAGAACAACTTCGTGCCAAGCATAACATTTTGACACAGATTACGCGTTTACCTCCCGCACTGTTTATGGACGTTTCTCATCCCACGCACCATGCCTGCTGCTTAAAGTCAAGCACACCTGAAGAGGTTTGCAGACTGGACAAGAAGCGTGGTGTTGAGGACAGCTGAGAAGTAACTGACATACCAGACGGAGCACCCCAGACAGACACCACCTGTGTGTACATTAATAATGCTTTCTTATTTAAAAAGCTATGACGTGACACTGAGTGACACTTTTCGCCCGGTGTGCAAGCCCCATAAAGTTAATGTCCACATTTATTCACCAGAGTTGTTTAAATCAGCGTAGCATTTATTTGCTTAATCACTCAACTCTTTCTGTGAAGCCGAATGTGTAAACATACAGCTGTTTTAGACTCTTTTCTCTTAAGTTCAGTTTTAAGGGGATACTCCAGCGTATACTGAAAAACACCAAATCATTTACTGAAGCCAACCTTCATGTACATGATTATGATGATGACGATGAAGCTTTTATTGTCATTGTACTTTTACTTTACAATACAACAAAATTACGATCCATGAATCTGTCCATACATACAATACATAAAAACAAGGGGGTAGACAGAACAGGTCGACAGGCATTGAGAAAGAAGTACAGCATTACATGAGGGAGGGGAGGAGAAAAAAAACAAACTCCCAGACTATGCTCCAAAAGGAGTACAGTTTGGGAACAGGGAAAAAAACACCTCAGCAACATAAGCACATAGTCAGTACAACATGAACAACATACAACTAGTAGCCACATTCCTTTACACGACTACTCTCTTAGTCCACTCTGCCATTCTGGTCCATCAGCTTTTTCAAATGCGTGAGCTTCTCTATGATGTTATCCATATTGCGGGTCATTTCCATGTTGTTATCCATAATGCGGTTAATAGTCCCAGCATGAGTGCTGACTGCTCTGCCCACAAGATAGAATAGATAGATATCTTCAATGTCCTCCATGGAAAGAGCCACCAGACACACGACCCGCCACCTCACCTAGCCAGCTGCAAAACTTCCGGCAGGGCAGACAGGTTCCCCAGAACCAGTGCCGGCGCCAGCCGAGCGCTGATGAGGGGGCGTCTAAAATACCAGAGGGGGCGATCATGAATGCATATAATTTCCCCAGCTAGAAAATACATAGGTTTGGTACATTAAGTTTTAAAGTGTTATAAACAAACATCTCTGTAATACAACCACAAAAACTACAGCTATAGCAACGTACAGAGCTCTGAACAATACAACAACAACAAAAAACGCATACCTAACGTTACATATTAGCACAACACTACTCATTTGAAGTTCAGACCCAGATGTAGAAATACATTTTACGTAATGGTGGGGGGCATTGTTGGCAAATAGAGTTGATGGTTCCCTTTCAATACGGTTCACTTCGCATTGCGTCAGTTAGCTGACGCTATGGGGGGAAACTCCTGTTTACTCCGTGACTGAAGCCTATTGGTTAACGTCTGTACAAAGTACAGACCAATGACGTTTGAACCCGCGCGCGGGAGGAACGCGTCCCTATATAAGCGCGGTTCAATCGTCAGGAGCTCATTATTTTCTCCTTCAGCGCGAACCTCTCGCTGCTCCGAAGAAAAAGAAGAAGCCTTACCTCGCCGTTGACAAAAGCCCTGCAGCGGAGTCCAGGCCTAGCGTCTTCCCCTGCCGTTTTCCGGCTGAGAACCGAAGATAGCAGAGTCCAGGTCTAGCGTCTTCCCCTGCCGCTTTCCGGCCGAGAACCGAAGATAGCCTTCGCTTGCCGTGGTACGAGCCCTGTGCAGCGGACACACGCCTGACGAGGTCTCCCCTGCGGCCGCCCGGTAAGATCAATATTTTTAATATAAAGCTATAAGCTAAAAGAGCAGGCGCTGTTGTAATAGCGTCCAGCACAGCGGCTCGGTGAGCCTCTCTGCTATGAATTTCCTCCGAGCGCGTTACCGGTCTGGCACCTCCCACGCCGGGACCGCGCTTATGCTTTGGTTGTCTTATCCATGTTTCGTGCTCCCCCTGCTGTTCCTCTCTCGCCGGGATGAACACACGGCGAGCCATGAGACTAGATGGATGCATAGACAAGCACACACGGACTAACCCCCCCTGTGTGCTGTCACACCGCAACCGTTCATGCTTACAGAGTCCCTTCGCTCCTCTTACATTCAGTGGCGAGATCTCTGGCACATATATTAATCCCCCGAGTGCATCGGGTGATACCGTCACGACGCATGGCTGTTCTGTCTGTGTTGCTGCTCCCCTCTGCCGTTCCTCTCTTGTTGAGATGAACAAGCGGGGAACCGTAGACCTGGATAGATGCATACGACAAGCAAACACGGGCGGTCTGCCCCTGTCTCTGTCATAGCACAGCCACTCGTGCTCCACGCTCGCGGAGTCCCTCGCTCCTTTCCCCACAGTGGTGAGGTCTCTTAACGGCTTAGCTAGCACGCGGTATTACGGCTCGCTGCCTCTAAATGCAGCTGTCCAGTGTTCAACGATTACAGAGCTTCATGCCCCTCCCCTCCTGGAGCGGCGCGATCTCATTCGTCTGCTCGATAGGGCCGATTCGCCGCTATTGGAGCACCAAGAACACTCATTATAAGAGAGCTTCATGCCCCTCCCCTCCTGGAGCGGCACGATCTCATTCGTCTGCTCGATAAGGCGGACACGCCTCTATTGGAGCGCTAAAACACTTATTATAGAGCTTTACTGGCCTGAGCCGATCTCACTTCAGATAGCTCATTCTTTGTCTGCCTGGTAATTTCTCTCTGGTTTAGACGGAATCAGAGGCAGAACGAATTTGTTTATAATATACTGAGGCCCGAATACCTCCCTTTATTCAGTCCCGTCCTATATCAGTGCGCTGAATATTGGTACATTCTTATATATATACCCGGTTTTTCTGCCCTTTTAATAAACGGCAAAACCGCGGGCCTCACGGCAGACTTCCTCTCTGCGATGGGTTCAGTCTGACATTAAACCACCTAGACATACTACCCTGCTCCGTGAGCCGTTCGGTCACCGTCACTACTGAGGCTTGTGCACCTGAACGGCTGAGCTCTGGTCTCCGCAGCACAGCTGCATCAACAGAGAACGAAACTGTCTGGGAGAAAAGGGGTTATGTCGCGCCTCGGCTGGACTGCCCTGAAATGTTTTCTGTGTGCTGTTTATCCAAACATACTGTGTAATACTGTCGGCTATGCGACCTCACTATAGTGGCGAACGGTATTTAATTCCTCTAAAAAGAGTAATTTCCGTGCTTACTATACTGTGTTTTGACACCCACGGTTGTACGGTGTCTCTAAACACTTTATCGCCTTACTGACAAGCAATCAGTAATACGCACACACGGCCCGCTGTCCATAATTCTATCGACGCTAGCCGAAAAAACCCCGGTTTGGCCATATACTGTGTATTGACACCCCACGACTGTACGGTGTCTCTAACACCTTTCTGCCAAATTCGCTCGCAGCCCACCTCAGTTTCTCCGCTACGATGCTGATGGCGCAAACGAGCACGGTCTTACGGCTGTTATTCTCTCTTCCTAGAGGAAGGACAGCCTCAGACTTTTGCATGGCTCCAAGCGTTTGAATCGCGCCCTCTCCGGACGGCCACTCAAAGGCTTACAGCCAAGCGGTTTATGACGTTTTTCGGCCATATAGCTGATTTATATTAGCGGATCCGAAGACGCTCACACCTCCGCTCCAATACTCGGAGAGATTAAGGGTAATATCAACCTCAAGTGAGCTTGCTACCCGCCACAATAAGTTTCAAAGCTTAAAGCGCGCGCACAGTCAGACGCGCACGGCATCTCGTTTAAGACGGGCACACGTACCCCTCTAACGAGCCTCAGAAAGCTGAATATCGTGGCATTCTGTTCATAAGTCCACTTCAGTTTGACTAAGCAAAGGTCCCGCCCCGAGCTGACGGCCGGGAAGCTTGCTTAAGTTACACACGGCTGCATGAAGTGCTGTCATTACGAGCTAGCCCAGCATTTGCTGTGCGCTGTGGGTTGAACACGCTTTACGACGGCAATCAGCCTTCGGCGCGTGGAACGCCGTTTGTCTCATATAAATCACCTTGTACTGTGAATACGGTACATTAAGAGGATGATTTAGCACTGCAGCACTCTCGACCGTGTTATTGTGATAATGCGGTCGGGCAATCTACGGTGGTTTCATTATTTACCGAACCAGACTGAGATCTCGCCCCCTGAACAAGCTGACGAGTCATCTCCTTTATAAACTCATTGCATCGCTTTATAAGCTATGTTCAATCAGAGTGATACGCATCTCATGCTTAACTACCAATATTAACCCATTACGATGGGCGTGCGGAGATGGCATCCGTGGGACACGACCTACATTACGTGCCTTATGACACATTGACACAAGCTGCTAGGACCCCTTTCACGAGGCGTCCTTATGCAAAGTCTGATCCATTCTGTCTAGTGACATTTGAAAGTCAAAACCCCCCGCGAATCGCCGGTGGAACACTTTTCTCCTCACTACAGAGGCACGGCGGCTCTCTCCCCTACCTATATCTATGTGGCCGTGATAACAGCGAACCACGCTTTTACGACCGACCATTCATTTAATTCACAAGCCTGTCATCTCACAGATGCGGACGGCGGCGGTAACAGCGAACCATGCTTTTACGGCTGGCCATTCACTTTATTCATAAGCCTGTCATTTCTCAGATGCGGACGGTGCCCGAGGCACAGCGCTCTGGAACTGTCCAAGGTCCTGTATGACACATACGTCTGACGTACATCAGACGATCAGCTGTTCATCTGCGTCACAGATCACTCACTAGAGCACCTGTCAATACAGGCTATTTATGGATCGTTGACGTTATCACCTCCCGTGACAATTATGCTCACTTGTCTTAGAGCATGGGCATGGTCTTAGAGGTTTCTCATTGACAATTGTGACACGGCCGGCTGGTCCCCGCCGTCCACGTTGTCAGTTTACAGCTTCGACATCCCTGCTTCGCGCACTACTGAGGTTTGTTGCATTAAAGGTGCGCCCATTAGCTCACCTGTATGCACGATATGGTTTTTAATTATATGCGTCCACCGTGCGCTTAGAGAAGCTCACATGTACACGCTATAACATTTTGGTATACAATAAGATGCGCTTGGGAAAGCTCACCTGTATACACAGCTGTGTTATGCTTTGTGACACATACATTGTTGTTCATCTGTGTACGTTCACGGTGCGTTGGGTGCCCACCGTTACGTTCATCAATCATATCTGTACACATTCACAGCGCGTTCTGTGCACTGATTTATCTATACGCATTCACGGTGCACTGAAGAGTTCACCCGTGTGCGCACAATTTATTATCAGAACACATGACGGCGCGCTCGAGAATCTTGCCGGCCTGTGCATTATAACACTCTGATTCATCTATATGCATTCACGATGTATTCAAGTGTTCACCTGTGCCCGTGCAATTTATAGTCAATACACATTTACGGCGCGCTTGGAAAGCTCACCGATCTGTGCACTATAATACTACCTATATGCATCCCGATGCGCTCGAGGGTGCACCTGGGTTCACACTATTGTGGTATCTGTATAATCCCACGCTACGAACCGTTCTGCCGCATATTATAGTCAGATCGGCCGTTCGTGAGCTGCGCAGATCACTCACTACGTATGTCTGTTGCTAACAGTGGTTATTTAGATGGATCGTTGAAACCATCGCACTGGCTCACGCCCCTCTATGAGCTATGTCCTATATAGAGCCCACTCTGTGCGAGTTTGGCTTCTTCATGAACTTGGTCTACAGGGGTATCTATATCTATATTTGATATCTGCTACGCGGCCGGCTGGTCTTCGCCGTCTACGTTGTCAGATTGTACAGCTTAGACGTCCCTGCCCTACGAGCGCAGGTTCCCTCGGCTCAATCATGCACGCTCATGCGTTTTATGTGTACACCACGGTGCGCTCAGCGAGCTCACCAACGTGACTCTGAATTTACTTATCTCGCACAGCCGCGGCGCGCTCGGTACCTCGCCGTCTTGTGCTATGTTATGTGCCCCCGGTGCGTTTAAAACCCCACCGTGTGCGCGTCAACAATTTATATGGTGCTTACACATTTGCTTTTAAAGCTGTGAATATGCCGGGTATAGGGCCACACGCAGTGTCTCTCCGGTAAGGCACTTCAGTACGTTGTGTATGCACGGCGTGATGGGATTACGTTCCCCCATAGCGTCAGCTAACTGACGCAATGCGAAGTGAACCGTATTGAAAGGGAACGCTTAGGTTACTCACGTAACCCCGGTTCCCTGAAATAACGGGAACGAAGCATTGCGTCTCTTGCCGTGCTACAAACGTCTACGCAGCGAGTGTTATTCGGCTGCGCGCTTCAGTCGAATATAATGAGCTCCTGACGATTGAACCGCGCTTATATAGGGACGCGTTCCTCCCGCGCGCGGGTTCAAACGTCATTGGTCTGTACTTTGTACAGACGTTAACCAATAGGCTTCAGTCACGGAGTAAACAGGAGTTTCCCCCCATAGCGTCAGCTAACTGACGCAATGCTTCGTTCCCGTTATTTCAGGGAACCGGGGTTACGTGAGTAACCTAAGCGTTTTCAGCCCAAAAACGGTCCAAACGCAACATTTTATCAACATTTTGGTTCAATTTGATCATATAACGTAGTTATTTTAACTGCCACAAGTAATGCACCATAAGCTAGCGATTAAGCAGCTAGAGAACCACAATAGCAAAATGACAATAACTCGTTTACATATACAGCTATGCTGTAGGATAGGCTAATTCAAATTCGTTAATTATAAATTTAACAATGTCTGTTTTTATCTATTTACTCCTGATAAACAGGTGTGTGTGTGAGAGAGATAGTACAGGCTTACCTTTAACGTTAAATGCAGAACAATAATAGGCTGTTGGTTGTACGTTGACTTGCAAGGATGCTGAAGAACATGAACATCTGAACTTTTCAAAACTATGTACAGTCTGGCTGAAGTTCATGGTGCCCGAATTGACTTCATGACAGCCGAACAGGATCTTTGCACCTGAAATGCTCCGATAACTCATCCACGCCACGGCATTAATTGATGTGTGACAATCCGGAGTCCGGTTTGTAGAACTTCCAATGCTATTTTCCATATATCCATTGCTACAGGGCAGGCCCAGGTCACTCTCACACTCCTGTCTGTAAATTTTTATATAATTTCCCACTTCGACATCTTGATTTCCCTCTGCGACTCAGAACGTGGGCTCATTGTCGGCGTGCCTCAGGCTGTCAACACAAACTTTTTCAACTTCAGGCGCGGCTGCAAGAACCAACAACCACATGACGTCAAAGTACCGCGAGAACGATTCGAGAAATCATACTAAGTGTCGTTTCGTCTCGCTCTCGCGGCATTTTGACGTCTTCGCCTGATGAATTCGAACAAGCCTATAGGCTACACATGAGTGGGCGTGTGTCACGGTAGAATACATGCACACTTGTTTTTTTTGTTTTGTTAAATAATTAGACTTTAAAATTCACTTTAGGAAGACAATACACAAGGCAAACGTGATTTTTAAATAGCGCATTTTATCATTAAAATCCCATTCAACATTAATGGTGATCTGAGGGGGCGGGATAGTGCCAGTGAGGGGGCCCTGCCCAGAACCCAAGCTTCTCGTCGAGAAGATGGTGTCAATTGCGTTGAGAGACCAGTTGATCAAATCCATGATTTTTAGTTTCGAGAGCGGAGAGAGTCTCTCAAAAGTTAAGACACAAGACTAGATGCAAGAGGAGCGAAACAGGGAAGATAATGGGGAGCAGAGAGAGAGAGAAAATGTGACCGCCTTCGCTGAGAGCCAAACGAGGAAAAACACACAAAGAGCCACAAGCTATTTAGACGAGCACAATTAAAGTTATATAAAAAATTCTTGCTCTTTCAATCTTAATAGTTAAACAGGGACCAGGGAACCTTGGGCTTCTGACTTTGAAGCCCCAGAAAGTACATCCATCTTTACAGACGTAATCGGCCCAGTAAAAAGTATTGTCACTTGCCCGATCGGGCCAGTGCTTCACCCTCAGTCACTTAAATATCAATGTATATTATTTAACATCTTGGAAGCAAACATTTACTTGGGTAAAACACAACAAAAGAAAAATAAAAGCATCACGTTTCCGGCTGACGTCAGAGGTATTAAGGCCAATCACAACGTACAGATACTGTAAGCTGGCAAATCACGGATAAGTTTTGTACAAAATCTGTGCATTTCAGGAAGACAGGAAAATCTGGAGCTACAAAAATGTACGGTATGTGGAAAATAATGTGTTTTTTAGTTAGTTAGTTAGTTAGTTAGTTAGTTAGTTAGTTAAAGTTTATTTTAAACCATAAAACACGCAAACACATTGTACTATACCAAACACACAAAATAATGTTGTTTTTAGCAATGAAATAGGTGCTCTTTAAACACCAACCTCGCTGCATGGCAGTTTAGAGGATTATTGCGCTCTCGGACAGAGTTTATCAGTATTTTGGTACAGATGTGGGAATGTCTTACTGGTAAAAAGATGAAATGTCACTGCGTGTGTAAACAGCACATTTTTGTATGTACTGTTAAGGTCATTCTGGTAAATGTATGGTAATTTTGCAAAATTAATGTGTGAAAGATGCTAAGGCTTAACTGTAAGAGAAATTAAGTTGAAAGAGGAAGTAGAAAGAAAACATATAGATGTGTATGAGTATGTAGATCTTGTTGCTGATGCATCTTCAGTCACAGTGTGAAGAGATGTCACACATGAGCTCAACAGATCTTATCTGCACTGTGTACATACATTTAATAGATTTAATTTATCATTTGCTTAATGACATTTTCAACTCGTTTAATTCATATTCTGAATTCATGATCTGGCTCCTCACTATTTAACTGATCTTCTAATGCCTTATACTCCATGTCGTAATCTGCGTTCCTCTCAGAGTGGACTCTTAGTTGTTCCTAAGACACGGCTTCGCTCCAGGGGGGTGATAGAGCATTTTCATCCTATGCTCCTAAGCTTTGGAACTCTCTTCCAGCTGACATAAGGGAAGCAAATACTTTAGAGACTTTTAAATCTCTTCTTAAAACATTCTATTGTAGGATTGCTTTTACTTGATTATTTTATTTTATTTATTATTTCCATTTTCTGTATTTTTTTGTATTTTTAATGTGTTGTATTCTCTGTAAAGCGCTTTTAAAGCCACTCTATAAAATAAAGGTATTATTATTATATTCACTCTATTCACAATACATCTTTGAAATGAATAAGAAAATCATACTGTACGTTTATGAACGGTACCAGAGACAAAGTTTCAAAGTTCTGAGGATTCATTTCTAAAAGGAAACCCGTAAGAATGAAATACAATACCAATAAAATATAAAATGACATTGTCTAACAGTGTTTGAAATCAAATCAATGATGAATTTTTTTTTAGATTTCTCAGAAAACCTATTAAAATCAGCAAAAACACATAAATATATAAGCAATACTGGTTTAAAAATACATAGGAATTCAAATGAGTGGTGTTTCCTGTGTTAACTGCGGGCCCTGAGATGGTGCCAGGCAGAGGTGTAAAAAGTACTCAAACATTTTACTCAAGTGAAAGTACAAGTACTGAGTGTAAATTTTACTCAACTAAAAGTAAAAGTATCTGGCCAGAATCATACTTGAGTAAAAGTAAAAAAGTACCACATTAAAATTGTACTTGTATTAAAAAAGTAAAAGTAACCGGAAGAAGGAAAACGAGAGATTCATGTTTAAGCTTTCTCTAAAAACATGAAGTGAATGAACCACATACAAGGTTTTATCATTTACAACTGTTTGTATTTAATTGTATTTCATTATCAAACTATAAGACTACTACATAATTTCCAACATGATCTCACAAAGTTCAGTGGTATAGTCACAGAATTTTTTGCTCATTTATCCGTGTCATTGTCACGGATCTCAGCATTTTTCTGTGTCTGTACCACGGACTTTCTTTTATGTGTCAGTTTCACGCATTGATTACTCAATTGTTTTTTCCATTTTTAAACCATTTTTGCGTGGGTTTGGGGTTAGATTTGGGCTTTGGGTAGGATGTCACTTAAACTATTGGTTTATACTATTTTTTCCATACTTTTAAACAATTGTCGTCTGACGTTAGGGTTAGGAGTTGGGTTTGCATGTCATTTTATGTTACAGAAAGTCGTTCTAACCCCAAACCCACGGGAAAATGGTAATAAAATAGAAAAAACTATTGAGTAACCAATACGTGGAACTGACACGGAAAAGAAAGTCTGTGGTACAGACATAGAAAAATGCGGAGATCCGTGACAATGACAATGAATTTTAGTATGCAACAGGCTACTCAAAATTGTAAAACCTCGAACTTAACTTAAATTTCAAGCTCTATCCAGCCCCTCACAGGAAGCCAATGCAGGAAGAGGTGGATTAGACCCTGTTCACACTGTCAGTCCAAATCCGATTTTGGTGCATATCCCATAGGAATCCAGCATTTGATATCATGGAGCCATTGACTTATTGTATTAATCTCTCTTTGTTTACTGGAATTGTACCAAAAAGGATCAAAATAGCCAGAATTATACCAGTATTTAAGTCTGGTGATAAAAATGATATGTGCAATTATCGTCCGATATCAATCTTGCCCACAATTTCAATGGTTTTAGAGAGAGTAGTATACAATAGGCTGTATGGCTACCTTGATAAATTAAATATTATTGGTTCTTCTCAATATGGCTTTAGAAAAAAAAGAACCACATGCATGGCGGTACTTGATATGATTGAAAAGATAAATGATGCTATTGATAAAGGTGATAGCGGTATTGGCATTTTTTTAGATTTATCTAAGGCGTTTGATACGATTGATTTTGACATTCTATTGGAAAAATTACACCATTATGGAGTTAGAGGATTAGCCCTTAGCTGGTTTAGAAATTATCTATATGGTAGACAGCACTATGTAAGTGTTAATGAACAAATCTCAGCTAGTAAACCTATTAATTGTGGAGTCCCTCAGGGATCTATTTTGGGCCCTCTTCTTTTTTTAATATATATAAATGATTTTGAAAATTCCACACTAGCTTTACACAAGGTTTTATTTGCTGATGACACAAACTTATTTTTGTCACATAAGAGTCTAGATTAAATGGAAGAAACAATAAATAGAGAATTAAGAAATGTTGCTATTTGGTTTCGCTGCAACAAATTATCTCTTAACATAAATAAGACAAATTATATTGTATTTCATTCTAAACAAAATCAATTGGCAAAAAAACATGTTTGTCTTAAAATAAATGGACAAATTATTGAAAGAGTAAACACCACTAAATTTCTCGGAATTTTTATTGATGAATGTCTACAATTTAAATCTCATATTGATCAGATAATAAAAAAAAATTATCAAAATATGTTGGACTATTTTTCAAAATAAGATATTTTCTTCCACAGTCAGCACTTGTCATCTTATATAAAACCTTGTTTGAGTCCCATATAAACTATTGTAATGTCATATGGTGTAACACTTTTACGAGTTATCTGAATAAAATACAGTCTTTACAGAAAAAAATTATACGGATTTTAATGTGGTCTGGGCCAAATACCCCTTTAGGTCCATTGTTTTATCGCCTTGGTCTATTAAGACTTGCCGAATACAATATTTTTCAGAATGCCTGCATGATTTTCCAGGTTGTACATAAGCAAAATTATAGACTGTGTGAACTTGTTCCAATCAGCCGACCCCAGCATATTTATCACACAAGGGATAAACATTTAATTACTGGTAAAACAAGACGATTGAAATGTACGAGCCTGAGTGTAGTCTGTAGAGGCCCGCAAATTTGGAACGAGCTTGAGGAAAAACTTAAAATGTTACATCCTGTCTCCGTTTTTAAGAAAAATCTTAAAGAAAAACTGCTGTTAACGTATACTTCTTGATCATTTAAAAGTGTTATCTTTGTGCTGGGATCGTCTGTCGTCTCTTGATGTAGTGAATGTTTTGATGTTTTTATTTGTTACTGTATGTTATATGTTGTATGGTGCTTTTGGGTCCCCTACTAAAAGCTTTTAATAGCTTCTTTGGGGTTTCCCCTTTTCGCACACTAGCCTTCTAAAATTACTGTATTTGTTTTTAGAATGATGATGAGTGTGAAATGAATGAATGAATGAATGAATGAATCACATTTAGAACGGTGAACGGCTAAAAACCACATGAAATCAGTTTTTCTAATCCGTTTCAGGCTACATCCAGAGGTGGTTTGAAATCCAGTCTAGCTTTTCGGTTACGTCATGCTGTCACGTCACATAAAACATGTCAGACGTCAAGGCAGATTGTCATGCCAGTGCGACGTCATTGCCATAGAAACAGTGCAGATAATCCGGAAAACGGCTACAGGATGCACAGATCAGATCTGAACAGTTGTGAAACACAATGTGGACAGTGAGTCTGTCAAATTAGATATGCACCAAAATTTGGACTGACAGTGTGGACAAGGTATTAGTCTTGATAGAGAGGCTGCAAACAGCAGGAAACGTGTCACACTTCATGTGTTGTCAGTTTCAAAGAAGCAAAAAATCTTCATCATTAGATGAACTGTTGTCCAATTCCTCAGTGTGATCTAAAGGCTCCAGAATAAATAACATTTCAATTAAACTGACCATCAGCGCAATTCAATTGGTTTGACAGAGCAAGCAAAAATAGATCTCTAAAATAGAAGTACCTTTTGACTGTAAATAAAATAAGGAGTAAAAAGTACTTTTTTCTTAAAAAAAATGTAATTAAGTAAAAGTAAAAGTACTGATTTTTAATTGTACTCAAGTAAAGTAAAAATCCCCAAAAATAATACTTAAGTACAGTAATCAAGTAAAATTACTCAAGTATTTTACACCTCTGGTGCCAGGAAGGCCTCAGTTTTACGACATTTTATAAAATACATTATTTAGATCTGTGTAATTAAATCTTTAAAAAATAAGGCTACTAACCGACATCACAACTCATAATTTAATGTTTTGTTTAATTCAAGGGATGCACCCTGCACAAGGGGATTCACCTTATAAAGGGCAGCAAACTGAAAAAGTCTGTTGAGGAAAGATGAGCTGTGACTTTAGTAAATGATCTGACTCAGAGGCATTATGCCCATTCAAACTAAGGGGGAAGTGAATTTGCATGCAACCACAAAATCAACAAAGCATCTTTTAATCTGTTATCTGTGCACATTATATGCTTTTAATGAAAAATAAGCGAAAAGTGTTGATTACACATAGCAAAACTGCTAGTGTTAAATGAACTCACGAGCGGTTTCCTGGACAGGACTTAGGCTGCGTTTACACTTGGCATTAACATGCGACCTGTATCCGGATGTTGTCCACATACACATTGAAAAGACAAGTGTAAACACGTCTGTGATCGGAATGTTATCCGATCTGTGTGTCCTGATGCAGAGGTAGTCGAGGACGCTTTGTAATCGGATCTCATTGTAATGTAAACGCAATCCAACCATCGTATCTGCATTTGCAGGCCAACGTCACACAAAACCCCGCCACTATCATCTCATCTCACTGACAGCTGTCAAAAATAAAGGACGTTATGTCATGGAGCGCAGGTGAGAGACGCACAAATTTATATTTGTGGAGAAATGCTAGCTAGCTTAAACGTATCTTGAAATAAATCGATATACAAAAGCATTTTAACACTGTTGACTGTATTTAACTTATTCAGGCATATGTTTAACATGTTTCCACTATTTATGGAGGGATTTAATATTTAATGGCAGAATTGAATAAATCGTTATAATGTTTGAGTTTCCATGGCGACATATTAACGTGAATGTTGCGCTTCTTTCTGGTCAGTCAGCAGTTTCTATCTCATTTAACACATTTTAAGTTACTTGAAAACACTTACAAACCATAATAACATTAACCAAATACATTTATTCAATGTTGGTTTTATACAAAGTAAGTTACTTTTTAGGAAATTGTTAGCTGTTTTAGTTAAATCATATTCGTAAATCATAAATCAAAAACGTATGAATTCAGACAGACTAAAAAGTCGAAGGTCATCCTAATGTTTCACACGGATTTTGTTGTTGATGAAAACCATGCGAGTGAAAGTCAAGTTCAGGTAACTGAAACGTGCATCCTGGCGCGGACGTTGCAGATAAACAAAGATAAAGCCTTTAAAGCAAAAAATAAAATAAAGCTTAAAATGTGAACATCACGGTTTTTGGGTTTGCTAGTTATTCTCTTCTGTTTGCTTATCAGTAAGACTGTACAATACGGGATTGCGGTTACCGCGACAACCCTTAATCATGTGGCGAAAGACAGCTGTAGCCATCTGTGATTGACAGCTATCCACCCAGCGCGCGTCTCGCTGAACGGGATCCGATCACACATCCAGATACAGAAGCCACATTTATGTGACAAATGTAAACGCGCCGTGTCCTGATATACGGATGATCGGATCTGCGTGAACGGATCACCGAGATCGCATGTTAATGCAAAATGTAAACGCAGCCAAACTTACAGTCTAACAGATTAACAGCTAGTGTAACCTACACAAGGTTACTGGAGTGCAATTCTCTTTATCGCCTGCGAGTGGCGCAAAGAAATCACTCTGCCTGCAAGTTGCCAGGCAACCTACAGTACCGGTAAAACCAGGGGGGCAGGGTTTCATATTTTATTGAAGCTTCCCTGGACGCCGCCATTGCTTAGCGAACACCCATCTGCTATTAGCATCCCATTGACTCCCATTCATTTTGGCGTCACTTTGACAGCGAATAACTTTACATCTGAGGCGTTTAAAGACTCCATTTGTCCATTAATTATTTCTAAAGAAACACGAAAATGTATAAAAGGCTCCATTACCATGTATCTTACGTTATGTCCCAGTAGAAGCAGTTTTTGTAAAAATAGGCTAACGATTGCGTCATAACCTGTGACTTTCTGTCGCACAGTAGAGAAATTACCGTATGGACTGGGAGAGAAGCTCACAGGCAATCTTTTACTGACTATGAGGCAATCGGGTGGACGTGAAGGCATAAAGTCAAGGGAGATTACTAATCAGAATACTAACCAAAATGTGCTCCTGTTCACGCTCGCCGTCTCTGCAAGATTCAGTAGGTGATTCAGATTTCCCGTGGCACGGCTATTAGAAGACTTACAATTGCCAGACAGGTTGCTCACGTGACATCCACGTCATTGAGCTCAGTTTGAGTCTGCGCAGTACACTCGACACCCAGGAAGTGCGTGCTTCTAATTTACTTCACTTGTCTCTGTTGAATCCAATGGGGTCGCTGTGTCCATTTCTTTTACGGTCTATGGGTAAAACAAACACTTGATGACTTTCCTCCGGTGAAGACGCTGTTAAAAAGTATCAAGAACTGGTATGAATAATATCCTCTAACAAATAGAAATTCAAAGAAAAATCTTATACCATTTATTGAAATATTGTGTATTTATTAGGTTGAAAGCAGTGAGACAGAGAGAAAGTTAAGCTGCTGATATTGAGTTTTTCAAGATACCTCCGGTAAGGATGTGTATACTAAAACGAGTGTTATGATGATTGCGCAAGCTCCATTATAGCGCAAAATATCGTTCTTTTAAAACCAATCGGAGTTGTGAACATGATTTTTGCTGTTTAACACATATAAATACAGATTCATATTGTTTTTTGTTATATAGATGCCCATAAAAGATCGTTAATCTTGCATACTAATTGTTTACATTTAAATGCATGTTGATTTGATCTGTTATGCTGTACACCGTTAAAGGTGCCTTAATACTGTTTTATTGACTTAAAAAGTCACTTGATTGAGTATTTGTTTTGTCTTGTTTTATAAGGGTGATTTAGTACATTTAATTGTCAATATACATGTTTATATTTATATGAGGATCTTAATTGTTAAAAAGAATAAATATGTTAAAATGTAACATTTAAAATGTTATTAAGATACACAAATAGATCATTATCTATTTTCAGAAATCCTATGATTTATTTTTGTATTGTGAGATGGAAGTACATGATTTATTGATTGATTAATTGTTGTTTATTGGAACTGACTTATGTGGTGTGATGTGTAACTATTCATTTGCATAATGATTAGAGTATTTATATCCTTTACAATTGGTTATATTTGATTTGACATTTGAATGGAGAAAAGTTGATTAGATTTGAATAGAAATGAGGCAATTGTGATTAATGCATTCTGTACTGTATGTATAGATTGGTTTTATAGAAAGGGATAGATCTGATTCTGACCCTAGCGGTCAGTGGCGAGCCAACCGCAGAACTGAACGGACCAAGAGCCTGGTGTGGCCAGCTGTGGCATCTTTGGACCTATGATCATCATCATTTGCCTCCATTTTAAATACAGATAAGAACACGTAAACCTACCCGGGTAGTGAAGAGAACACATATATATACTTCAAGGAACACACACAAACACACTGAGAACTTCCATGGACTCATTCTTCATTTTAGTTATTTATTTTGGGGTTTTTATTGTGCACTGTGCACTCAGGAAGCCGGCTTAGGTAGGCAGGGAATGTAAATAATTTATTTATTTTTTTATAATACATTTTATAATACATTTTTAAATTTACCTGTTTTGTGTTGTCTGTTTTCTGCTAACCTTTTACTCTTTTAGGCTCCATAGTCATATCTAGAGCTTCTGATACTAGCCCAGATCTCATTTACCAATACTTAAATTAGTTATTAATTACACTAATTTGAGAAAAGGGGTTACACTTGCACTGGCATATCCTAAAATATATCCGTGCCACTGTTTGTCTCAAGATGTACACCAGTAAGATTTTTTGCAAGGTATGTTTTAAACTTCTTAAATGTCCAAATAACTAAGGCCTAGTCCTGGTTTAATCTTAAACCCTGTCCAGGAAACTAACCCTTTGTGTATATAATCCACACCAAGATGAACATGATGATGATTATAAACATTTGCTGTTAACAACCATCACTAAATAAAATATTAATAACAAAAAGTCACCCTAACAGTGATTAGTTTTACCCTTAAAGGGACACTCCACATTTTTTGAAAATATGCTCATCGTCAAGTTGCGATTTTCTAGGCCGATATGACTAGGACTATACTCTCATTCTGGCGTAATAATCAAGGACTTTGCTGCCGTAACATGGCTGCAGCAGGCGTAGTGATATTATGCCTGCCCGAAAATAGTCCCCTTGGTTACTTTCAATAGCAGGGGACTATTTTCAGGCGCTGCGTAATATCATTGTGCCTGCTGCAGCCATTATAGCAGCAAAGTCCTTGATTATTATCCCAGAATGAGAGTATAGTTCCTAGCCATATCTGCCTAGAAAATCACAACTTTTAATTTTCTGTCGGTCTTAGTATGTAACTACAGAAGAGTCAAGTTTTAAATAGGAAAAACATCAAAACTCTTTGGTTATTTTTTAGCACAATGCTAATGGTCTAATCGGATTCAATGGATTATGCTAAGCTATGCTAAAAGTGGTACCCCAGACCTGGAGATCAGCTGAATGGATTCCAAAACGCTAAAAATCAAAGGTTTAACTCCAGGGGAGCTGGAAAATGAGCATATTTTCAAAATATTTTCCCTTTAACGACGTTGTTTTCTTGTTGATGCTGATATAAGTAGCATGATGTTAACCATTTTCCTGATCATAGCCTATGTGTATTTTGGCATTTTTGACTTAATGTTGCACTCTTAACCTCATAATACAGGAGTTTTTAGGATGGTTTCTCTGAAGAATACAAAAATTCACTAATTTAGAGTTAATTTAACACTCTGGGTGTGGATTATTAACACTTAATTTACTGTAACACTGGAAGTTTTGCTGTGCAGCATAACTTTTAGATCTGCTAACATATTTGTGTTTGTACAAGCTACTTAAATGTCCAAATATAACCAAGACCTAGTCCTGGATTAATCTGAGCCCAGTACGGGAAACCGCTTCTTGGTGTTTAAAATTCCAAATGTATTTTAAATATAGCTGCCAATATGTCCATATTTTGACTTTATTAATGTCTGTGCATATATAGTGCTGTGCACACTGTGCCCTCTTTAAAAAAAAGTGTGCATGACGCCCCAATCTAACTTTAAATTCAAACAGACAAACGCCTCTCATTTAGCAACAAGAACCATCGAGAAAGAACCACGAAAAAACAACACCATAGCAACCATCTAACAGATGGTTAGCAGCCTAAAAAACACATAGCAACTCATAAAAAGTCACTCGTTGGCAACCACAGCAGTCCACAGCACCATGGCCATTACTAAATTGGAAGGTTGCGGTCACATTATAGGCTCCATATGCATAAAGTCTTTTTTCAAAACATTAACATTTATAAAGCTGACTAAACCAGGCTTGATGACGTATGCAGCTTGCAGGCGTATGCATGATGTCACTGTGTCAGACATTTTACACACAAAAGTTTCAGTCACATCTGATCAGCAGAATATCACAAAGTATTAAGAGAAAAGTTTTTAGGTAACATTAAACAGACAAACTGTTGTGAGGAGAAACTGAGAGATAAAGAAGCTGCTGGAGTTCATCATCATCATCCTAAATGTACAATAATCTAGTTGATGACTTTGTGTTGTTTATACTCAGGTTGTGTTAAACTCATAACGCTTTTTCTTTACTCTCATCTGTGTTACAAATTCTCTCTGTTTGATAAACTTTATTTAACTCACACAGACTACAAAACCAAACAGCAGATATAAGAGATCATGAACAGCGCTTTACTTTCATCTACAGCTGATACAGAGAAATAAATATATGAGGAAAAGCAAACTTCTTAAAGTGAAATAGATGTGTTGACCAGCAACAGTTTCATCCGATTAATGAGTGAAACAATAATGAACACAGAGGAACCACAGCGACCCATCGTGTGTGGAAGTCAAATAACATCTTCACTACACAATCATTTATCTTACAACAAAAAACCACAGTGTTAAATCTGATTTAATGGATTTATTATGAAAAAAGATATTTAGCGATACAAGTAAAAGGTAAAATATACATTTTTATTTAAATGCAATAAATTGTTCCATCTATAAAATAAATTTTTAGCTCAAGCAAACATTAAATGTCACATTATAAAAAAAATTGTAAAAACAATTACTAAAGCACCTTTAGCAAACCTATGAAACAAATTGCTCAAAACTCCTGTATCACATTCACACTCATATCAGTAATAAAGAATTTCACTCCAGAATTCATTTGTGATTGTCACTCATTGTTATGGACTGCAGTTATTCAGTTTGTGAATGTGTTATTGAGAGATCACAGACTGATGCTTCACTGCACTCACAACACATTCATATCAGATTCATCTTCTCTTACAGCATTCTGCAACTGATCTTCAACAGATGAGCGAACTGTTAAACACAGACAAAAACAATTATTGCCATTAAAGGGACACTCCACTTTTTTTAACATGCGCATTTGATTTTTACCATTTTGGAATCCATACAGCTGATCTCCAGGTCTGGCGTTACCACTTTTAACATAGCTTAGCACAATCCATAGAATCGGATTAGTCCATTATCATCGCGCCTAAAAAATAACCAAAGAGTTTAGATATTTTTACTATTTAAAACTTGACTCTTCTGTAGTTATCTTCTGTTAGATTTCTTATCTGCTGCTTGGTTCTTGTGAGGCCACATGAAGTCAAACAAGCCTGTTGTATCAGTCACTGATTAGATCAACGTAGCAGTCAAAAAAACGGGACGCGAGACGTCCCAAACAGGACAAATAAATTGGTAATTGGCAACCCTACGTCAGAATGAGAGTATAGTTCCATATCTGCCTAGAAAATCGCAACTTTAATTTTCCCTCAGTCTTAGTACACAATGTAACTAGAAGAGGCGAGTTTTAATTAGGAAATATATCGAAACTCTTTAGTTATTTTTTAAGCGCAAGGCTAATGGTCTAATCAGATTCAATGGATTGTGCTAAGCTATGCTAAAGTGGTATCGCCAGACCCGGAGATCAGCTGAATGGGTTCCAGAACGGTAAGAATCAAATGTTTAACTCTAGGGGAGCTAAAAATGAACATTTTTTTTTTTTAAAGTGTCATTTTAACTGGACCTTAGATGTTGTTGTTGGTTTTTTGTAATTGTAAATATAACAACCTAATAAATCAGACATTTGTTTTACCTCTCAGTCTACAGCATTTAAAAACCAGCACGGCTGTCGCTAACAGATATGGACAAACTGCCAGGAGAAAAGACAACATCTTGAGACCAGACATCTTCACCTGAGAAGCTTCTGAAACTGAAACACATGTTATCATGCAGTATATCTGAAGAACAACAAACAAAATCACTTGAGATCATTTCTATAGACTCTCACCTCTGGCTCTGACTGAGATCCAGCTCTTTGGAGACTCTCCTCTCTCTGGGTATTTACAGTAGTAGAAACCCTCATGTGACTTTGAGACTGTAGGGATGATCATCATGTTTCCTGTTGTCTGATTCTGCACCACTGATCCATATTTATAAAATTCAGCTCTCAGGTTAGAGGGTTTTTTATTTCGATATAAACAGCGTAGAGTCAGAGGATCTCCTTCAGTCACAGGATGAACAGGACTCTCCAGAATCACATCAACATCTACACAACAGAAGAAATGAATGATGATTATAAATTATAAAAATACATGATTTCTCCTTTAGTTGTAATAATAAGTTTAAAACTGATGTACACTCAAAGGCTAGCCACTATAGACGGGTTGCCGGTTAACAAACATTAGAGGGTGCTCCCGCATCCAGGAGGCAAAAAGCTCGATTGGTGAGCTGGTCCGCTACTGCAACAACCTTAATTATTGAAGCGTTCTTTATTGTTTGTATATAAATAAAACTTTATTTAAGTTGGATCTGTTTTTCTGTCTTTATTTTTGCAGTGTTACTGTGATACATGTATGAATTATAATGTTAGGCTAGTAACGTAATAGTCGCATCTACTGGTATGTTAACATCAGGCACCCAGCACTGGCTCTGTTGGTACTATTATCCACGCAACAACTCCTTGGCATTTTTACTCACAGACACCGCTACTAGCCTAGAACACAAGACACGTCTCTTCTTTCTGCCTCTGGGTTGCGCACGCAAGCAGTTAGATGTCGCCGAGCAACCCATCTATACCTTCACTGAGGTGCGTGCCAAATAAACTTCAGCATCTAGACACAAGATGGTGCCGCATCGCTTCTAGTGCTTAAGTAGCGTGCACACCAAAGCCTTTACACCAGCGTGTGTTTTCAATTGCTTTCAGTCAAAGGGCGGCACTTTTCAAAAAGCCAGAAGCAGGTGGGTTTTGTCCACGCCAAAAAAAGCTGTCAAGTGCCTACATTCGGCATCCGCCTGATGCTTTCAGATGCGTTTAAAAGCTTTGGTGTGCATGCCCCCTTAGTGTTCGAATTTACTCACTAGTTTTTATGCACTTATCCACTGGACTGTATTAGCAAACTAATGTATGGGTATAGGGGACTATTTCGGACACGGCTAATGTAAAAAAAGTCTTAACAAAAAGTATAGCAACAACCAGGCACAACACCATAAACAAAAAAATATGGATGTAGTGTTCGTGACGTCACCCGTAGGTTCGTGAAGAGCGTTTCATAGCCCACAGTAGGCAGAGCCTGCCGTCTTGGCTAGGGATGCACCGATACTGGTATCGGCCTTGATACCACATTTTCTAAAGTACTCGTACTTGTTAAAAGTCCCCCGATACCTGGAATCGATACCACGGTCTGAGGAATGTCTATGTTTGAGCGGCGTGTAAGGGGTTAATGCCTCTTGTGTTGTCCAAAGAGGCAGAGTTTACAACAAACTGGAAAACTAGTCCTTTGTTTTTTTGTTAAATTATATGTCTAAAGCTGTTACCTGTAAATTTAAATCATGTTTTTTTAAGTACTCGGTATCGGTATCGGCAAGTACTGAAATCCAAGTACTCGTACTTGTACTCGTATTCCAAAAAAGTGGTATCGGTGCATCCCTAGTCTTGGCAACACATCACTCGCAGATATCCGAAAATCTTTAAAGTGGTGATCAACAGTAGTGACAGCAGTGGCAGTTCACCTGTTTTATATTAATACTTTTTTTTTTATTCACCACCTCTCACAGTTGTCATGAAGGTTTAAGACTTTCCGTGTTGGCTTTATGACAGAGACCGGAAGGTTGCCCCTTGCACAACACACAGTCAGCAATTGGCATGTGAGCTACATGTGTACAAATTGCTCAATTGGTTTAGACAATCTGAGTTCCTTTCTGTGGCCCTTTCCCGACTGCCGTTTCCATCTAATTCTTTCACCGCAAATGATTTCCAGTCATCTCTTTACTGTCTTGTATTATAAACAATCTATAAATAATCTCTATATTGTACTATACTGTGCTCCTGTAAAGCATTGCGTTAGCAGCGCAAAATGTCATGGGTTATGTATATACACCGATCAGCCATAACATCATGACCACTCGTCTGCTGGATCGGACCACAAGGGCCAGCCTTCGCTCCCCACATGCATCAATGAGCCAATAGCAGTAATGATGCTATATTATTACTGATTTGAACTTAATTCTTTACTTTATGGTGTCTATGCTTTGATTCTTAGGATTTTTGCCTCTGAAATTAACCAACACAGAAACCTACCATCTATTGAGATATTAACATGATGAAGTTTCTCTCCAGATTTAGACTCACACCAGTACACTCCAGTGTCAGATGCGTAGAGATTACTGATTTGACATGCACATGCACAGTCCATCTCTGGGGTAATTCTGCCTGATGAGATACAAGGTCCCAATGTGAATCTTGTGTATCTTCTCACTGTCCATTCAGTATTAGAGTTAGAGTTATTGTGATCCTCACAGCGAAAAAGGACCGTTTCAGATGAGAATTGTTGAGATCTGTTGGGTTTGACTTTCAGAGAGACTGAAGGGGAAACACGTGAGAAGAAAATTACAACTCAAATCTGTATGACAAAATTATTGTTGTTATAGTTTAAAAAACACATTTCTGATAACTTTACAAAACATATATGAAATATCTTTATGAAAATGTAATTGAAATGGGTAGGATCGATCTAGAAATGCACTCCGACTAAAGGCACAGGTCCACCATGTTCTGTTTCAAATCTGAAACTCTTAAAATCGGTTTCAATGTCCCCTGCACACATTCACTCCTCTTTAGCCTGGTTATGGCCCTCTAAATATTATTCTTTTGTCTTTATTACAATGACTGACTAATTTGTAATTTGTGTTTTAATTCCTCTTATCTTTGGTCAAACGTCTCATTTTTCTTTCTTGTGTCAATGCCTTTCTTACAAAAAGAAACATATCAATGAGCTTTACTAGTCGAAATTATTCCTTAAACATCTCATATCTCAAGAGCTTCAGCAGGTGCATACATAGCTAGCATGTTAGCTTAGCACACCATCAAAGCACGAAAAACTATGGGATTAAAACCATGTTTTAGCTCCAAGATCACTTTATAACATAAGTCGAGTGTTTTAAACAGTCATATGTGATCTGATGTGGCTTTGGATCATAAAATGAGACTCTTTTACAGCAAAAAATACATTTATTTGGCCAAATATAAGTAAATATACAGTATGCTAAATACATTTTGTAGAAAATAAGGCTAAATTAAATATATTTTTGAATTTAAAAATATATTTAGTTTTAATCGTTATATTAACATATATTTTTTATATGGTCTTTGTTTCTAAATGTAACAACCAATACAGCAAAACATATATTTTTCCTGGCCAAAATATAAAGGTTTTTTTTTAATGTATAAAGTATCACATGTATAAGTATGTATAAAATATAAAATAATAAGTACATTTTTGCAGTAGAAAATATATTTAATTTTAACTTGTTGTTACACGTTTGTTGTAACATGCTGTTTATTTTTCAATGCAACGGGAATATAAATGCTTTAAAATATTTATTTTTAAAATATACTTCAAAAAATACAAAAAAAGCCAAAAATATATTGATGAAAAATACATCTTTGTAACATTTGTAGCAAATATATTTTTGGCCATTTTTTGTATTTTAAAATATATTAACTTTTTTTGCTGTATTGGACGACTTTAAGAACACAGATAAACCATCTCAATCGTGTTTATTGTCCTCATGTTTCATCAGTCAAAACATCTTTATTTCCTATACCAGCAACAGGGATATCTATGTCCTTACAAGGCCTGACCATAAAACTGACTAGCTGTTCTACCTAACTTTCTCTGCGCCCCTGCCTTCACCTATTAATAAAATGGACTGAGTGTGAATGACTGTTAGCCCTCAGTGGCACCACGTTTGGACTAAAAAATGAATAAATATTACTCCTATCTGTAGAAAGTCAAAGTATAACAACCAATCAATATTTCTCCAAATATGCCTCAGGCTCATATTTCATTTCACGTATGGACTTGTGATACAATTGACAAAAACGCATCTTAATATCAGGGGCCAGACATTCACTCTGAAATGGTGATCAATCTTCTGCTACACATCAGATTATTTCTTTAATCATTTCTTTCAGCTGGTTTGTATCGGTAACCTCACAATGTGAATTATGTAATGAAATAAATGAATCAAATTGAATCACCTTCAGTTTGTCCAGAGTGGATGTTTGAAATCAACACTGTAAACAAAGAAAAAACTCAGTCATTACAGTTTAAACATGAAGCTGATGATAAACCATCTGTATATAAAAATACATACATTTGTGGGCACAATCACTAACAAGAAGTGCTAAAATACTATAATACTGTATAATGCTATAATAGAAAACTGTTAATATAATTCAAATATATATTGTAAATACTGCAAGAAATCTATTTTGTTACAATAGTTTAAATATGTTTGAATAAGATGCTCTGTGCAGGCAGATGGTATAGTTATGATCTTTAAAAGCAGGGGTTAACAGAGTCAGATAACCATAAACTAATACTGATAACATTCAAATATATACTGATAACATTCACTGATATAATCTTGAGATGCTTGATATATTCTAGAACCAGGTTTCAACAGATTTTAAAAAGCAGCTCTTGAAACTCTTTCCTTCCTCTTTTATTATTTGCAATTTTTTCAGCATCATTTCCTCATTGTGCTGAATCAGCTTCTTACAGGATATTTTACTTGTTTTAGTGGACATTAACTGATTTCTTTCACTTACGTCTGCAGTGGTGCATACATACGTTATGTTGGGAAAACCACTGCTTTAGACCTCCCTAACACACAAACTTTATGCCTTCTTTGATTTTATGTTGGTTAAGTTAGTGAAATATTAGGTTTTATACCCGGTCACAAAAGTGACCGGTGGGAAACATCATAGCCGGACTTCATTAAAATTCAATTAGACATATTTACATTAGATAAAGTGTGACCGTTAAAAAAATTCTAAAAAATATATCTTTAAGTGACCCCACGTACAAAATTGATAGTTCTATTTGTTAATTAAGATGTTTTACTTCTTTTTGTAGTAGTCTGAGGTAGACATCTTCTTCAAGATGTGCAAGAAGGAAGTAAACTGATCTGGTCATATGACCTTTCACCCTAGTCACATGACATTGATACATTTTAATCAAGACAATCTATTTTTTCATTTAAAAGTTTAATTTCTTGCCCAGAGCCAACATCAACACTTTTAGAGCTTTCAGAAAGAAGAAAAAAAACACGGTCACAAATGTGACCGGTGGGATTAAATGGGTTAACAGTTAAATTGTCATTGAGTAAATGGTAAATGGACTGCGTTTATAGTGCTTTCATAGACAAATGGCTATCCAAAGTGCTTTACATATTGCCTCACATTTACTCACACATTCATACACCAATAGTGGTGTCAGCCATGCAAGGCGCCATCCAGCTCGACGAGAGCAACTGGGGTTACGTGTCTTGCTCATGGACACCTCGACACTTTAAGGTAGAACCGGCTATTGAAGTGTTTATAAAAAATTAACATGCAATTTGGTTTAATCATTTGTAAATACAGTTTCATTTATGTTATTAAGTATGCATATTTACAGTATATAGATTTTTTTAAGTATTAAATTGAACTATATGTAGTCAAGACTCGCAGTACTTGAATGAGCAGTTTGTTATCAGATAAGTGGTTGTTATCTGGGAATTGCAGACCTCAGAATTTCTCAATTGACCAATCAGAATCAAGTATTTCAGAGTACGATATAATAAATACAGTTATCTAAAGGTTAAATGTAAAAGATGTTTGACTGGCAACATGAATGTTACTCATTGTAAACACACTATGTGATCATATTCCATGTAAGTTCTAAATAAATCTAAAAAAAACAATTTCTATTAAGATTTGATCAGATATTTCAACTGTTGGTGTAGTTACTCATGAACGTTACATACCTGTATAATCTCATGCTGCTGTTTGGACTGTTTACAGATTTTACTGTGGGGTCCATTACCCACAATGTCGGTAAGACTTTTAGTTAAAATGTGTAACGATACACACACACAGCATCACAAAGCACAAATCTGAACAAACATGTACCTCATTTACCTACGTACAACACAACATATCTGTTCCACACACACAAGACTATCTAGACGCTTACTGTACCGTCTCACACAAACATCATTCAGCGTGAAAAGATTTAGTAAAAATACATGAGCAGTAAATCTCTTGATCCTGTAGACAATTTGACAGTAATTGATATGTAGTTAAATACATAGATAGAAGATAATACTCACAGAGAACTAGAGGAAGAGAAATCAACTCCATACTGAGCTACTGATGACTGACACTTAAACATTCAACACTTACTCCATAACACAACATACATCCTCTGTGTCACAATCCACATACTACATGTCCTAAACAGAATTAGTGTCCTAAATCATATTGTTGCAATGGTTATGGTCTGCCCATCTGCAATCCGTCTGAGAATGGTGAAAAGTGCAGACCCATGAACACCCATGAAGTTTAGGGATGCTACACTGAATTAATAAATTAAATAAGTTATGGTTCGCTTAATTAAATAAAATGTTGTATATATTAGATACTTTTAGAAATAATGAAGAAAAAGTATTTTGTATTTTGATGTGTGTGATTGTTAATGATATGAGTGTTTAGACAGTACAGTAAGTCATGCTAGTACATGATAAAATGTGCCAATACTTGCTTACTCTTTTGCAACACACTCAAATGCATATATTTTCATATAATAAAAAGAGTGCATACTTTCATAAATGTATGAGAATTTAAATGCACCAAGAAAGTTCTAGATTAAATCTGAGAATGCACACAATAATAATAAATTACACAATAAATGTATGGAATAAATTAGAAGTTGATGAACAACTGATGTCTTTCACACACCGTTAGTGGTTAATACCACAGAACTAAAACAGAACAGAAACAAAACTAGACTGAACCCTTATCTCCATCAGACCGCTAACACTGATGGTGTTAATTAATATATACCTGTTAACAACATATTGTAATTTATGAAGTGGTGCTTAAGAAGACAACTACTATTGCTTGCAAGTTTTGAAAATTAAACAAACCCATAACAGTATTGAGGTTCAGCTCAGAACTCATCATGCATCATTTTGTGCGTTTACATGCACAGTCGATTATGTTTAATAAACTGATAATGTGTGGGGTCATGTAAACACATAAAAGTTTTTTCTTCATCAGGGAAGGCCCATAAGTGGTTCAAGCTAAAAACTATCGGCACAGATCGTCTTTCTCACAGTTTTGTTCATGTGCATATGTCGCCGCGTCAGCAAAGTAATGCATAAAAGTCTAAGCTCGACTAGTTGGCAGAGAAACTGCGAAAATAAAACTCATACATTTACAGGTTGAGCAGACATGAGAAGAAACACAACAGTATAGCTTAAGACAGATTTCCCATCGGCTTTTTAAATGACTAACGCCTGGTTTTAAGGCTTAGCTAAAGCCAGGACTAGACTGTGGTTAAATTAAGATGTTGAAAGGGATAGTTCGGCCAAAAATGATATTAAACCCATGATTTACTCACCCCCAAGCTGTCCGAGTTGCATATGTCCATCGTTTTTCAGACAAACACATTTTTTGGATATTTTAGAAAATGTTTTAGATCTTTCAGTTGATTAAATGTAATGTTACGGGGTCCACCCATAGTCCACGACCTTCAAGTCCAAAAAAAGTGCGTCCATTCTTCACAAATTAAATCCAAACGGCTCCAGGATGATAAACAAAGGTCTTATGAGGGTATTCCACGCGGTGTTGTTGTAGAAATATCCATATTTAAAACTTTATTAACGAAAATAAATACCTTCCGGTAGCGCCGCCATCTTAGTCGCGTCTGCATTCAGTATGAGAGCTTACGCAGCCTACGGAGGCTACTCTGCTGCTGCTCTGTGCCCCCAACCTCCGAATTTGTCATACGTCCCTAAGAAAAGTGCGTACTCTACGCTAATACTCTCTCCTGAATACAGAGGAGTCTAAGATGGCGGCGCTACTGGAAGGTATTTATTTTCGTTAATAAAGCTTTAAATATGGATATTTCTACAACAACACTGCGCGGATTACCCTCAGAAGACCTTTGTTTTTCATCCTGGAGGCGTTTGGATTTCATTTGTGAAGGATGGACGCACTTTTTTGAAGGACTTGAAGGTCGTGGACCCCGTAACATTACATTTAATCAACTGAAAGATCTAAAACATTTTCTAAAATATCCGAAAATGTGTTTGTCTGAAAAACGATGGACATATGCAACTCGGACAGCTTGGGGGTGAGTAAATCACTGGTTTAATATCATTTTTGGCCGAACTATCCTGTTAAGAATCTTTTATAAACATGTCTTAAAAAAAGATGTTACTGGTGTATATCTTGACACCAGTCAATTTTAAGACCTCTCAGAGCAAGTTATTTTCTGTTGGGACAGCTCAAACATGCATTTAGTCTAGGACTAGTCTTAAGCCTTGTCAAACCGGGGGTATGTATACTATAGGCGGTGATGTCACTGCCTGCTGAAATCATGCTTGTTGAGGATTGATGTTATGTTTCAAAGCAAACACCACAAAACCAAGCAGCAGACTCAATAGATCATGAACAGCGCTTTACTTTCTATAAATGAACAAGTAAAAGTAAACTTCTTTCCTTCTTAAAAGGAAAAAAAAATTGTGGGCCATCAACAGTTTCATAAGATTAATAAAGGACTCAAAAAAGAGCACAAAGGAACCACAGCGACCCCTCGTGTGTGGAAGTCTTATAACAGATTCATTACACAATCATTTATTTACATACAACAACAAAGAAAACATCATCTCACACTCATGGAAGTCATATCCGATCTAATGGATTTATTATATACTTAAAGGTGCAGTGTGTAATTTTTAGAAGGAGTTCTTGACAGAAATGCAACATAATATACAAAACTATATTATCAGGGGTGTATAAAGACAGTTATGAACCGTATAATGAACCGTTATGTTTTTATTACCTTAGAATGAGACGTTTTTATCTACATACATTGAGGGTCCCCTTACATGGAAGTCGCCATTTTGTGCCGCCATGTTTCTACAAAAGCCCTTAACGGACAAACTTTTTTTACTAAGTTGTCTCCGAGGTTGACATGTTTGTCCAGTGACGGCTACCGTAGCATTTCTATGTGTTTCAAAAGCAATAGGTGAGCAGTGCACTGAGCCGTTAGTTGCAATTCGCAACCTCATCACTAGATGCCGCTAAAATTTACACACTGCACCTTTAAAGAGAAAAAAATACACTAGCAACACAGACAGTTTTATTTAAAAATTGTTCCAGAAAATAATTTGAAATAAACCCTAAATACTCTTAGAAATATGTCACATTACAGAAATTATTAAAACAATTACAAAAGCACTTTAAACAAATGTATAACTCTACAAAAACTGTAGGGCTTCATTCACTGTGAATTTGGGATTGACTTCTGCATCACATTCACACACATATGTGACCCTTGACCAAACCAGTCATAAAGGATTTGAGATTTGTACATCAGAATACATGAATAAATAAGCTTTCCATTTATATATTTGCTATGATAGGAGAATATTTGGCCAAGATACAACTATTTTATATTTTGGGGCACAAAATCTAAATATTAAAGTTGTAAAAATGATGTCCTTAGCAACACATACTATTAAATTATGATATATATATATATATATATATATATATATATATATATATATATATATATATATATATATATATATACGATAGGAAATGTACAAAATATCTTAATGGAAATTATCTTACTTAATATCTTAATGATTTTTGGCATAAAAAAAAGAATCTTATGACTGGTTTTGTGGTCCAGGGTCACATATGAAAAATAAAGGGATTTACTCTAAAATTCATATTTGGTCATTGTTATTGACTGCATTTATTCAGTCTGTGACTGATGCTTCACTGCACTCACAACACATTCATATCAGGTTTATGTTTCTTCTCTTACTGCATACTGCAACTGATCTTCAACAGATGAGTGAGAAACTGTTAAATACACACAAAACAATTATTGACATTAACTGGACGTTAGATTTTTTTAAAGCATAATAATAAATGTAATTAAATCAGACAGATGTTTCACCTTTCGATCTACAGCATTTGAAAACCAGTACTACTGTCGCTAACAGATATGGACAAACTGCCAGTGGAAAAGTGATCATGTTGAAGCTAAGCGTCTTCACCTGAGACCCTCCTGAAACAGAAACACATGTTATCATGCATGAACAACAACAGACTAAATCACTTGGCATCATTTCTACAAACTCTCACTTCTGACTGAGATCCAGCTCTCAGGAGACTCTCCTCCCTCTGGGTGTTTACAGTAGTAGGAACCCTCATGTGACTTTGAGACTGTAGGGATGATCATCGTGTCTCCTGTAGTCTGACCCTGCACCACTGATCCATTTTTATAAAATTCAGATTCAGCTTTCGAGTAATAGCCTTTTCCTCGAAATAAACAACGTAGAGTCAGAGGATCTCCTTTAGTCACAGGATGAACAGGACTCTCCAGAATCACATCAACATCTACACAACAGAAGAATTGATTGATGATTCCAAATGATAAAATATTTCAATAGTTAATTTTGTAGACCTATTTGTTAGCAACACAAAGCCTGATGAAGCCCAATGTCTGAATGTAAATGAATGTGAATTTTTCTATTGGAGTGTACTCTGTTGGATCCTATAGACATACATTAAAGAAGTACCTCTTTCTGTGCCATAAGAGACCAGCACTGGCATTTATATTTCGAAATGTTTGAATGAATACAGATGCATTATTACTGATTTGTAACTATTTCTTAATTTCTTTATGCATTAATTGTAAACATTTTTGCCCTTGAAATTAGTAAATGCAAAAACTCACCGTATACTGAGATATTAACAGGATGAAGTTTCTCTCCAGATTCAGACTGACACCAGTATACTCCAGAATCAGATTTGTTGAGAGAACTGATTGTACATGTAGATTCTGGTTCTGATTGATTGACCGATGATGAACAAGATTCCAGCTCGTCTGTGTATCTTCTCACTGTCCATCCAGCAGAGTTACTGTGATCCTCACAGCTCAGAGAGAGAGATTTGTTTATGAAGTGTTGAGATCTGCTGGGTTTGATGATCAGAGAGACTGAAGGAGAAACACCTGAGAAGAAAATTACAAATGAAATCTGTTTCAAATTATACTGCATAATAAAATAGTGTTCGATTTGAGGGAGGGAGCTGGGCGTCCCAGACCTCCCATAAGCATTAAGGGCCCCCCAAAAAGAAACACTCAGCATGATATCACCTTAAGGCTCCACCAGACGGGACGAATTTAAAATCGTCGGCCGATTTTCCAACTCTGAGAGACCCCACACACGGCGATAAAACATCGCTGGTCTAACAGTTTTGGTCGTACAGTTAGTGGTGCGCCGCCACATGGCAAAATCAACACATCACACACGAACCGATTTGACTCCCGAGCAGTCCCAGGTCAGACGGGAAATCTCGCAAAATCTCTCGAGATCAAACTTGATTTCAGAGTAAACAATCATGGCGGACGAAGAGGATGCTTTGGCGATAGTTTGCAGTTTGTTTTTATCCGAAAAAAAAAAACGTTCTCACAAGAAAAGGCGATGGTCAAAGAAGTGGAGACAAGACAACGCGAGCATGGACTATACTTGCTACATCATGATATGGAGGTGAGTTGTTGTGACCCGTGATTTTGTTTACATGACACCGGTACATCCTCGCTTCCTCGTCACCTCGCTTTCTGATTGGCTACACGTCACAGTCCACAGGCTGCATGCTCGTTTGTCCCTGGGAGACACCACACACGAGAAGAAATCGGGCCAAAAAAATCCAACATGTTGGATATCCCCGATTTGAGATCGGAGCGGTCCCGTGGTGCTTCCGAGTAGACGAGAGCAGTCTAAACCAACCCAGTCTCACCCCATGTCGTCAATATTTGACGACACTTGACCATTCGTCATATGTTGACGCGAAGGGTATACCTTTCGCGTAATTTTTTGACGAACTGGGGACTTCAATACTATTACGTCCGTTGCATTCTCTTTCCTATTTTCTTACCATTTTCGCGTCGGTTTAGGGTTAGATTTACATAATGACATCCCTACCCAAACCTAACTCTAACCCCAACGCCAGGTGACAACTGTTTCATTTCGCGTACCTAACTCTCTAACCCCAACGCCAGGTGACAACTGTTTAATTTCGCGTAGACTGTTTAATTTCGCGTAATCTAACCCTAAACCGACGCGGAAATGGTAAGAAAATAGGAAAGAGAATGCAACGGACGTAATAGTATTGAAGTCCCCAGTTCGTCAAAAAATGACGCGAAAGGTATACCCTTCGCGTCAACATATGACGAATGGTCAAGTGTCGTCAAATATTGACGACATGGGGTGAGACTGTGTTATCTAAACACACCACACACGGCAAGAATATCTGATCAGTTTATTTTACGATTATCGGAGCATCCTTAAGATTGTCGGAAGGGGTGAATCGGGGCTAAAATCGGCCTAATTATCCTGCCATGTGAACCAGGCATTAATGTCTTTAGTATGTACCTGTAAAAATAAATTCACAGCAATACAAACAAAGTTTACAAAGTTATTCCAGTGACTTTAGACAGAATAATTGAGTCTATATTTAAAATTTGATGATTTTATAAAAAAAAACAGGTGTTATTTTGTACAAAGTTAAATGTAATGCTTGATTTGAATGTTGTTTTAAATATACAAAATATGTAAGGGATAAGCAGATTGTTATCTCAGAGTAAACACCAACCTAGTGATCAATACAGATGGGTCTTGTATCACTCTGTCATGGCTTATTTTGCAATAAAAACCAGCTGGATGTACACTGGGTAGATGTACATTACCCAAAAGGCTAATTCACAGTAATCTGACAAATGGCAACTAAATTACATAATGGAAATGACAACAAGCCTATTTCAGGAACTTTTGCAATAGATAATCTTGCGTAATAGATAATAATGACACACAACAGTTTATATTTATCTGTAACCTTAAATGTCATGTTTTCCCTGATCCCATTTTTAAACTTTAGTTAGTGTGTTGCTGTTAGTGCATAAATAATGTCTGCAAAATGATAAAGCTCAAAGTTTACTGCCAAGTGATATATTTTCTTTAACAAAATTCCCCTTCAATGCCTACAGCGAACGGCCGGTTTGGACTACAGCCCTCTACTTCCTGATTGAATGACATCAAAATAAGAGTTTTTGACTAAACTCCGCCCACAGGAATACATCAGTCGCAGCCAGTGTTGGGGGTAACACATTACAAGTAACGCGCATTACGTAATAATATTACTTTTCTGAAGTAACGGGTAAAGTAACATATTACTTTATAAATGTACACATTCATATATTACTTTTCAGTTGAATTAATTCAATTTAAAAATAAAATAATGTACTAAATTAAACTGAACATATTAGCGTACGTTACATTAGAAGCACCTGAGCGAGAACAGTTTGAGTCAGAAATGGAGATGGCAGGCTAGAGCTTGACATATTTGCGATCATAAAAAACACCTGCAAGGCCTGAAAGAGATCAGGCCTCAGCCAAGTAAGAAAAAGTAATGCAAACGTAACTTAAAAGTAACGGAGGCATTACTTTCCATTAAAAGTAACTAAGTAAAGCAATTACTTACTTTTTTGGGGAGTAACTTAATATTATAATGCAATACTTTTAAAAGTAACTTTCCCCAACACTGGTCGCAGCTACGGCTCAAACGGCTCAGGCTTAGCTAAGCTGCTGTCGAATCACAATACACTAAACAAACTACACAATCAGAACTCGTTACGTATTTCTAAAGGAGGGACTTCATAAAACAAGGAAGACATCAGCCCGTTTTTAGGACAGTGAAAACAGCGGTATACAGATAAGTAAATTGTGTGAAAATACAGCGTTTTTTTAAACATGAAATGTTTATATTGTGCACTGTAAACACAATCAAAGCTTAAAAAACACAGGAAGAAGGGACGTTAAGTAAATATGTTATAAAATAAATGAATCAAATTGAATAACCTTTAGTTTGTCCAGAGTGGATGTTTGAAACCAGCACTGTAAACAACAAAGAAAAAAACTCATTACAGTTTAAACATGAATTTAAAATACATCAGTTTAAAGATCCTGTTTTTTCTGTAAATAGTATTAGTATCAAACTTTTATCTTAGTAGTGTATAAATTTTGCACTTAGGACATAAATAATCGACAACTTCAGCTTTTGTGTGATGCTTTATGTCAGTTTAAAGTCAAAGACCTTCATAATAACAGCCAGCAAAACTAAAACATTAACACATTTAAAATATGATTTTTTTTTTCATTTCTGCCACAGATTGTTTTGAGAAAAATATTATATGACAAATGATAGAGGAAGATGATGTCATAACAGCTCCCTCTGATTGGTTGATGGCACTAAAGACCACAATGAGCGCAGTCCCAGACAAAAAGTGCTAAAATACTCTAATATTGTATATTGCTATAATAAAAATAGTAATGAAAAATGGAATAGTGACACAATAACCCGATTTAAACAGATGTTAAAAATTGAACAAGAATAAGATTTTTTTGCTTAAAAACAAATAAAAATAGAAAAAACACCCTAGAAATATTTCCTTCTCCTTTTTTGATGTGTACATTTTCAAAGAAAATTTCACAAGTTTTAATGGACACTCACTGTTTTCTGTCACTTACATCTGCAGAGGTGCATTACAAACACTCAATATAACATGATTAAATCTAATATGTGTTATTTAAAGGATCGTGTAAATCCAGCCGGTGGCTACTTACCATATGAGTTAATAACTGGACATGAAATATGGTTTTAATATATTTTATTTCTAGGACATTTCTAACAAATACAAACTTAACGTATGAAAGTTTTTCTTGCCGGCTTTAGACCAGGACACAAAATTTAGAAAAGATGCAATTTGGTTTATTCATTTGGAAATGTGTTATTAAGTGTATTTATACAGATTTTTTTTTCAAGTATTAAACTGCACCAAGACTCAAGACTCACAATCTATTAGTTATGCGTATTTATATAGATTTTTTGTAAGTATTAAATCGCACCAACATTTCCATAGACGCAATGCATTTTATACTGTACAAACTGTTTTATTCTATTCCCCTAACCTACCCCAGTCCCTAACCCCAATGTCACAAAAACCTGTAGCCAGTCTTTAATCTATAATATCTACCATTTAGTATGTTTTTTAGCGTTCAGTTCCTGTGTTCCCATAAACCATGGTTATAACATAGTTAACATGTCATTATACACTATTCATGTCCCCGTAAACCACATTTGCAAACCCCAAATTCATAGAGAGAAGATAATACTCACAGAGAACTAGAGGAAGAGAAATCAACTCCATACTGATCTACTGATGACTGACACTTAAACAAACATTCTGTGTTAAAACCTCAAGACTTCCTCTATAACAGTTTCCTAACTCAGGGGCTTTTCATTGCATGCTGGAGTACTACTGAATATAATGGGTGAATGGGGGCCTCTAAGTTTTTGTGGACAGTGGAGGGACTGATGTAAGAAAAATACACCTCTAAAAAAAATCTACAAATGAAGCCACACACTTACATCAGACCTGTACATGCATTTCTACACAAATGTTTGTTTGTGACTTTCTCCATACAGCATCAAATAAAGTAAAACAACATTCATTGGTCACCAACTGCACATAATATAGCAGAGGTAGTGATGGTGTTTGTAATGAAAAAATCTATTAAAAGATGTTTTTACATATTGGGTAATACCACAGATCGGAAACGAAATTAAACCCTAAACTTTACCTTCATCACACCTCTACCACTGAGGTGTGCTGCTCTATATAAACTTGTGAATGACATCATTGATGCTTAAGAGGACATAACTATGTATATTATTTATATGTAGGTTTAGAAATGTAAATCTATCATCGTATTCAGATCAGAACTCATCCTGCATTATTTGTGCTATACAGAAATTAAATGATACCTGAGATCAAACTTGTTGAGAAGTGCTGTTATGTTTCAATGCATATAGACTCAGAAGATCAGTATTTCAGATAATTTACTCACCACTGTCTTTCTTTGTTCAGTCGAGAAGAAATTATGTTTTTTGATGAAAACATTTCAGGATTTTTCTCATTTTAATGGACCCCAAACTTAACAGTTTTAATGCAGTTTAAAATTGCAGTTTCATAGCTTTAAAGGACTCTAAACCAGGGGTGTCAAACATACGGCCCGCGGGCCGCATACGGCCCACAAAGGTGTCCAATCCGGCCCGCATGATGATTTATACTGTTTTATTAAATATGAAATACATATTTAAAAAAACCTTTCAGGCGGGCATCTAGTTAGTTTTTAATATGAGAGACTTGCGGAAAGCAGCAAAACGCGGAACATAGACTAAACACTGTGCCCAAAAATCTTGCTGTTTTATTGTTACTGCTCCGCTAAAGATCCACTGATTCCTGTAATCCACTTCGTGTTTTCCCGCCCGCTCCGCAGCATCTCTGTGTCCACTCTCTGCCTGGAGAGCGATTACGACAGTTTCCGAAGTTCGTTGCATTAACAGGTAGATTCCTTACATTAAATCAGTTGTTAAACAACAGAATTAGTAATTTGTAAGTTTGTTTATGTATTTCTTCCGGTAATGATTTGCTGTCTGTGTTCTAAAAGTGCTAACAACTTAGCAAGCAAACAACAACAAAATAGCCTGATTCTTAGTATTAACGTTATAATAGTTGTCTAATCGATTTAATCTTTCCGATCAGATCTTAATTAATATAAACACTAAATTTGCTGTTGTTGGCACACTTTTTAGACAAAAACACCAATGCCTTGACAAAATAAAGACAGAGAACTGAAAGGGAGGCTGCTAAAGGCAGTTCAACATTGCAAACATGGATTCAAAGCTCCATCAAGCCAGCAGGTAAATCATATTGAATATTTAGCAGATTGTCACACTTTAATTCTTATTATATTTCCCATTATAATCATATGCTAGTAATATAACACATCATATTTATAATATTTAATAAAACCATAATAATAGTATCACCCCCCTTAGTGCCCTTTTTTGTTTGGGCCACTGCCCAATCTAGCATTTTCATTTTCTAAATGACTGTTCTCATTACAAATCTATTCCAAAGAAAAGTGAATGGTTTATAAATAATTTTGGCATTAAGGAATAATTATAAGGCCAGTGGATTTTGTACAGATGTAAAATGTGTGTATAGTATATACAGTATGAGTGTGACCTTATGAAATCTAGTTTTCACAGAGCTGTGTGTTTCTCTAGTTTTCTTGCTGAACAAACTAATTAATTGGTTTGTTTAGTTAATATTAACACAATTATCAGCACACTTAGGTTTAAAAAAATTATCCGGCCATCACATCATGGCGTTATTTACCATCCGGCCCTCAGCCTAAAATGAGTTTGACACCCCTGCACTAAACGATCCCAAACGAGGCATAAGGGTCTTATCTAACGAAACACTTGCCATTTTTGGCAAGAAAAAAAATAATATGCACTTTAAAACCACAACTTCTCTTCTTCCTCCGGCTGTATGTAGCCTGTGCGACCTCACGTAATTGCGTAGTGACGTTGAAAGGACACGTGTTACATTTATGAAATGCACATTTGCGGACCATTTTAAACAATTAACTGACACAAAGACATTAATTATTATCATTCGACATACAACAACGTTGGAACGGTCCTCTTTCTCCACACTTGTAAACACTGGAGAGTAGTTTCGCATACGTCATCCGTGACCTCTTGACGTGATGATGTTTGCGCCTGTGAACCGCTCCTGGCATGCGCCTAAATCCGTCTTAATAATAGCAACCCCGTCATGGAACTTGCGCCCTTGCGTTTAAAGGGAATGTTGGATAGCGTTCTGATTGGTTTATTTGACGTTACGCCCAAACCACACCTATGAATAATGAACCTACTTCAGACCAACCCCTTATTGATTTGTGCCCGGCGCAAGAGTTATTTCTCACGCCGGGAAAATAGCAACAGAGCCCAAGGTCCGCCCACAAAGTCACTTGCGCATTGCGCTTCGCACTTGCGTTTTTAGATCGTTAAAATAGGGCCCAGAGACTTCATGGTGTGATCTTTTAACTGTGGAAACTACATAAGCCAAGGCTCAAATTGTGACTATTTTGATCACATGCTCTTGAAATTGAAAGAAAATCAGGTATTTAATGTTATTTATATGTTGTTTGTATGTTTTATGTGTAGTCAAATCCTTAAAGAGAAAAAAATAATCACAGAGAACCAGAGGAAGAGAAATCAACTCTGATCTACTGATGACTGAATCTTATACAAACACCCAACACTTCCTCTTCCTCCATCTAACACCATATATTAGATGCAGAACTTTGAGGAACATAATAACACAATGAGAATGTGGCCCTAAAATGCACCCTTCTTTTCCTTGACCCCTAAGGTGAGAGCATACTGAAGGCAGAGCCACAGCTACTTGTGGTTCAAAATTAAAAACCGTTTGAATTATACCTCTTGGGCGATACCACAAAAATGAACTCATCTTTTAGACATTCAACACCCTTACTACTGTCTCTAGCTGTTGCCAAGAAAACTATATTACTCAACTGGAAAAATAAAAGCCAAATATCAATTACACAATGGCTACACTTGTTAAGGGAACATATCATTCAAGAACTACATACATCAAAAACACAAAACCAGTTGTTAAAATTTAACACAACATTTAGCCCTCTGTTGTTAGCATTATATATTGAACTGGTGAGCTGATGTCCCAAATTAAGTCTCATGGAATTTAAACACAAACTGCATCTACAATAGAATAATTAAAAATAAGTATTGTATATGTTTGTTTGCCATATATTGTATGTATGCAATTTTGGATATGTATAGGTATATATTGTAACCCAGTACTTTCCATTTATGTGTGTGCGTATGTGTGTGTGTGTGTGTGTGTATATAAACACATACTCTGTATACTGATAATGTCATGACTGCAGGGTGATCGATGGCTGTGTGATCTGTGTGTGTTGTTTACCTGTGGTGCCGGTTCCTCGTGTGTTCACTAACTCCGCCCCCTTGTTTCGGTAATTGTTCACCGGTGGTGTCTCGTTTACCTTTTCCTTTATATTGCACGTAGTCCTGTCTTTCGTTGCGTGCTCATTGTTTTATCACAGTCCTGCTGCCCTGCCTTGTCTTGTCAGTCGCTCTCTCTTCCTCTTGTTACCCCAGGTTTGGTTTTCGGCGTTCGGGGACTCGTCTTCGCCCGGACCGCTCGCTTGTGGATTACTGGAACTCATTGACTTTGTTTGTCTCTCGGAACAGCTCGTTTCTAGGCGGTACACCAGCTGTCTCTGTTTCTCTTCGGTTTGCATCATCACCTGTGAGTGGAGTACACCTTTTTACCATTGTGGATTACATTGACTCTAACGACTGTTGTTTCTCGGAACCGCTGGTTCGCTTCGTTTTTAGGCGGTGACCAGTGGTTTCCGGGTGGCTTCTTCTACATCAGGATTTCACAGTGGATTACCCGTCTGAGAACTTGGATTACCATCTTCCATCTCCGCCTGTCATCCACCTTCAGGGCGGCGTGTTTCATCCCTCTGTTGCGTGTGGTGACTGTGCTGGTGTTCTCGACGGAGTGCGTGGGTGGTTCTCTCTCTTCCTTCGGATCTGTACTGGATTATCGTGTAGCGCCGACTCACTCTCTCCTACTGTGGGAGTGCTTCATTCCCACAGTAGTGTTATCGTCCAGAGTGAGTCAACGGGTGTGTGCCGTGTGTGGATCTACCAGTGACTTTGCTCTCCAGATCTCTCATTCTATTTTTCTAAATAAATTGTTAACTTGCACTTGACTGACAGATAACTTACTATGAGGAATTCATACTATCCTCTCCTGTTTGTTTATTTTATGTTATATATATTTTCTCCTTTTACTTGAAACTTTGCATAATGTAACCTTTAACGAATCTATTACTAGTATTATTTATATTGATACAGGTGGAGGTAGTAGTGGTTACAGTGTTGATGTTGAAAATATATAGGTGGTTATGTATCTATCATGTAAGTGTATTGTCATCCATAGACCCTCTGGGTACTGCTGGGTCACCTGTCTGTGGGCCTGAATGATTTGACCGGTTGGTATGAGCACTATCAACAGCATACTCCCTGCCTTTGACCCCCTGTCCGAATTTCCTTACTCCAATTGGTCTGTCATAATAACAGTATAATCGGGACTGTGTATGGTATCTCTTGTTGGGGAGCTGACTAGTGAATACCTGGATTCACAGTCCATGATTACTTCTTCAATTGATGCAAATATAACAATGTACATACAAACTAAAAACATACGGTCATCCATTGGGATCATAACCAGACTAGGGGAACCTGATCTGGAGATACCGGGTGTGATGGCCCATTACCCTTTTTTGGGTAAAAAAAAAATATATATATATATAAATCTAATTGCACAGGAGTCAGGACAAGGCAGACCAGGAGTGTGATGGGATGTGTGCCGGCGGGGATGAGTTGCTGTAGTAACTTGAGGGACAAGACTACTTCAGTTAGTATTATTATATTATTATCTTCATTATTACTTTAAATAACTACTGTTTATTTTCATTATAACCACCACTGTTCCCACTACTCCCACCACTACAGCAACTATTATTATTATACTTACTACTATACAATATTGTATACTAAGTTCCTATCGATTTTATGTACGTGGGCATGTATATATATACATATATATATATATATATATATATATATATATGTATATATATATACTGCAAAGAAGATCATACAGAAATACTCTATATAATAATAATTTATACTATGACCCCCCTCAGAAATTGTATGTTGATGTACTCTAACTGATGTAGCAATAACTAATTTTTGCTCACCAAAAAACACAAAAATTGGATGAACAATAATCATTATTCAAACTCATGAAATTATGGACTTATGTATCCTCTGTACCAATAGTATAAGTATTGTCATGATCTTTATCTCTGTCAACTTATCACATTTGTCTATATGTGTGTTTGTATCTGTATGTGTATCTGTTACCGCAAAATAAAAAAAATAAAAAAAATAATAAACAGCTGGTTACAGTATAAAAAAAAAACGTTTGGGGAAGGCCCTTTAAAATATATGAGGTCCATAAAGAAAGGGTTGGACAAAGCCCTGAGCTCACAGAAGGCCAGGTCTTCTCATCCCATCAGTGCCTGGAAAAAGTTTTCAGACTAAAAGGAAAGTAAAACAATGCCTCAAAACTTTTTTGTTTTACTTTTATTTTTTATTTTATTTTACTTATTGATATGTTTGATTTTTGTTTAAAATGTTAAAATACATCAAATAAGCCAAGCTAATATAAAAAATATAAATTGTAATATATAAATATAAATACAATTCAGAGTTTTAACAGAATGTGCTTTGGCGGGCACCTTATAGACCGGGCGGAGACCACTGCTATAAAGACTATAGCTGTCATCATATACTAACTCTCATAAATTATATTCATTTTCTGATGAACACAAAAGAAGATATTTTGATAAATGGTGCTAAGCACACAGCTGCCGGTTCTGACTTCCATAGAAAAAACAAATGCTATGTTTTACTAATTTTGCAAACCCATCTGGGTCGTATTGGAGGAATGGACAAATGACTAAAATAGATCGTATGGGTTGGAGGATAGGGTGTTTATTTCATACATACATTTTCTACATTCTATAAATGCTACTGTATGTCACATGGTTTCAATGGCATTAATCAGCAGACAGAGTTTTGAAAATTACTGTGTAATGCATTATACAAAAATACCAAAAAATGCATAGTAATAGTATGACCAAAAATGTTCCAGTTGTTGCTTAATAAGATGAATGTTTAGGGCGTGAAGAGGCACAGTCAATAGTTACACCATCAACTAGTAGTTGCAGAAGTTGTTGTGCTCCAAAACTAAACATAGAAGCACATGGGGCCAGTGGTTACATGTGGGTGTGTTCATTACACAACTTGGTTAAATGATGAGGAAAATACCAAATATGGTTCACAACTGAATTGAAAAGCTCAGATACAACACCTGCTAATTTTGTCTGAGATGTTGTTTTTTATACAATAATTTCGTCTCTATATTTAGCACTACAGAGCACCTACTGTATACTGTAGCACCTGAGTAGAAGCATAAGTGGTTCCAAAGCATGACGAAAGCACAACATATGGTTCTACATAGGTAATAATTAGCCCTTAAATGATTCCCCGTTGATTACAAGTAAGTGAACCACTTTTAGTGCCATTTAATTTTGTGTAGTCAGTAAAGTCAATTCTACAGCTACTTTGAAAATAATTTTAAGTAGATGAAAACAAAAGAATAGGAAAAGAAAAACCTTGGAGAGTGGCAGATATTTAAACAAATGATACAACTGCATATACAAAAAAAGAAGACCATGAAACCATGAAACCCAACAAGTTCGGTCTACTCAGTTTAACTAGGGAAAGTGAGTTAACCTTGTATCACTTAAAGGGGTAGTAACCCCAAAATGAAAATTCTGTCTACAATTATTTGCTCTTGTTGTTCTAAACCTGTTTGAATTTATTTGTTTTGCTGAACACAAAAGAAGATATTTTGATGAACTTTTGTAACCAAACAGACTTGGGGCACCACTGACTTCCATATTTTTTCCTACCATGAAAGTCCCGATCTGCATCATACATATGAAAATCCTTTTTATTAAAGATAAATTATATAACTGAACAGGGGTGTCCAATCCTGCTACTGGCCCAGCTAACAGTTTTTAGACATTGTTTGAACGTTATTATTTGGTTTTAAGAACGTAATTCAAAACATGAAAGGTTCAGACTGTTGTTATAATACTGTTCTAAGAACATTTTTAAAAACGTTATTAAAAAAATATCCATCCAGAATGAAATTAGTGTTCTAAGAACATTTTCCTAACATTCATAACAGGTTATAAAACATTGTTTAAAAGTTTGGTAACACTTTGTTTTACGGTGTCTTTGTTACACATGCTACATGTAATTATAGTAATAACAGTTAAATATGCATAATTACATGCAACTAACCCTAAAACAAACCTGAATCCTAACCCCAACCCTATAGTAAGTACATGTTGTTAATGATTATTGCTTAGTACTTAAATGTATAATTACACTGTAACAGTGATACCGTAAAATACAGTGTGACCAAACGTTCTTAGAACGTTAAAAATGTCCAGTTTTTTAGATGTTGAATGTTATTGTTTGGTTATAAGAGCGTTTTTCAAAATGTTTTAGAAAGGTTCAGTCTGTTGTTATATTAATGTTCTTAGAACCTTTTCCTAACGTTAATAATAGGTTATAAAACACTGTTTAAAAGTTCTTAGAACGTTACAAATTTGCCCACCTTGTAAGAACGTTACAGTCTTGTTATAAAAATGTTCTAAGAACTTTGTTTAAAACATTCTTAGAGCGTTCCATCCCCATTATATTGACATTTCCCTAACGCTCATTAAATTAAAAAAACTTTGTTGAAGGTTTAATGTTATAACGTAATGTTATTTTTTTGTTATAAGAACATTATTCAAAACATGATAAGAAGAACATTCAAATTCACTCATATAAACAATGTTTTTCTAATATTTTAAAAACAACATTCCTTTTACTTAAACATTCTTAATGTTTTTGTATGTAAATGTTATCGTAATTATTTTGGTCTAGAAAATACAATCTAGAAATTATAAGATGGAAAGCTAAAATATTATTCACAGTAGCCTTAACACTCCCTCAATTTGAGTCAAGACTGGAACATTGAAATATAAAAATAAAATGTGTCATAAGTAGCACCGCTATATTTGTAGCAATAGCCAACAATACTTGGTTAATTTTTTATTTTTTTTATTTTATGCCAAAAAAATCATTTAGATATTAGCTAAAGATCACGTTTCATGAAGATAATTACCTTAATTATCAAAATTTTATATTGTAAAACTAATATGCATAAGTACTTAATTCAGACAACTTTAAAAGTGATTTCACAGTATTATAGTAGGACATATTTACAAACAAACCCTACAAAAAAAAAAAAAAAAAAACAAGACTGGTGTGCATCTTGAGACAAAACAATGGCACTTGTATATGTTGAGGTATGTTAGTACAAAGTTTTTTTTAATTATTGCAGCTCAAACATGCATTTTAGCTGGGATCAAGATAAGCCCTGTCTGGTAACTTCTCTATTGTTTTCCCATATCAGATGTAGGGTCTTTAAGGTTAGTTGTGATTTTGAAGTGTAGATGGATCCTCCCATTGTGTTTCATTATCACAGTTCAGGGGCATATGATATCATCCTCACAGTTGTCCACTGTATTACTGTAGCTTCGATATATCTGTGAAAATAATATAACCATAAACATATTTTTATATTAGAACTTAAAATAGACTTACATCATGAGATTGAAAAATACAAATGGCACCCATACTTAAACAAAACAGTTTATGAGCGATGCATTAAAAATGAGACAGTATACACACAACCTCTAACTTCAGTTTAAATGTGTCGTTTAATAGGTCATTATCAATATCTGAATGAGAAATGAACTGACCTGCTACTATCTGAAAACTCTGTAACTTGCAGAAATAACATGAGCTACTGTAAGAATGTAATGTACCATAATATCTGAATACATGTATCATAATCTTAAACATGAAAAATTTAGGTGGGCAATGGAAAGCATGCAAGATTCGTTGTATTTTGTTAAATAACATACTGATCTTAAGTGCATTTGTAGAACGAACTTACATGTATAGGTGGTACTAGTATTTGTATGTTGTTTAGTATGTTGAATTAGTTTGCTTTATATCATTTGTAATTCACTGAGTGTTTATTTCATGGTGGCAATTCTTGTTATACTTGTGTATATACTATGCTTTATTATTGATTATTGTAGAGACCATGCAACTGGTTGATGCTTGATAAGGTGAATCATATTTTAACAAATTTCATAGTTGTGTGTGATCTCACCAGTGATCCACAGTGGCTTTGTGTTGCTGAACTCTGTGTGATAGACTGGATCTCCTCTCTCTGCTCTGCAAACATAAAATCCTGTGTGCTTCACAGTCACTGAACTCACTGTGTAGATGCCTTTAGACCCTCGAATGCTGTCTGACACAAGCTGATAGTCACCTTTCTCTGTAAAAAGTCAAAATATGGTATGTTGAAATAAAAGAAAATTGAGCAAAACGTGGAAAAGTTTCATAAAATCAATTAGTCCTTATTGTGAATAATGTCATGGCTGAATGTATTGCAGGTTATCTCATTATCCAACTCATGCTTTTTCTGCATGCAGAACTACCAGGCGTCTCGCTTCCAACTGTCAAAAAATTGTTGTCTTGTGTCGTCTCAGAAAAAACTGTCAATCGTTGAACTCAGTGGATTGACATTTTAACTGCAGTTGCAGTATTACACCACTGCGGTGGCGCTGTTTCAATATCAGCACAGTAAGGTGTTAACTAAACATAAAGTTGTTTATAAAATGTAAAAAAAAAGATGGGATATTGTGGGATTTGTGAGCTTCATTATTTGTTTCATAATCAAAAACGCTAATCTCCACCTCCTTAAAATTACCTCTCTTTACTTCCTGTCACAAGGATTGGCGCGATGGATCTATTCGAGACTTGTTTTGCTAAGCAATTAGCTACGGCGTCCAAAAACTTAGGTAGCTGACTTGTTGCCTCGCTGCCTCATGAGGCAATGACTTCAGAGGCATGAAGGCAGCTCAGAGAAACACTTTCAGACACACTTCATAGGCAGCGTGTTTGAAATATAAACAAAGAGCGACTTTGTAATAACTAATCCATTTGAAAACTACAATACTAATTTCTCGCTATAACTAAAAGGTGTAAAAAGTGAAAATATTAATTTATTTACACTAAATTTGTGCTCCAGTTGCTTTCTTGGCCACCTTTTTATTTTTTTAACTCCCCATCCGCACACACGCATTGAGGGACAGGATGATGGAGGTATCTCAGGAGTCAGGAAGTAAACCTAACATTGGATTCGGACATGCTTTGATGCCTTCCTGGAATGCTGCATCAGAAGCCTACATGGCAGATTTTTGAAGCAGATTTGTGAAGCAGATTTTACCTTTGTAAGTGAACCAGCTGAATGTCCAGCCTGTAGATGAACTTCTAACCTCACACATCAGAGTCACTGAATCTCCTTCAGTCAACCACCGGTCTGGAGAAACACTTAAAACTGTCTGTGGTTTATCTGAAAGTGATCAATCTCTCATGAATAACATGTTACACTTCATCTCTTCACACTAATAATGATGAACAAACATATAAACTCACCTGATGATACATTCAGTGTAACAGCATCACTCATCTCAGTGTTTTGTTCACGTATCTTTCCTCTACAGGTGTATTTACCACTGTGATAGTATTGAATGTTGTTGATTTTACACTCTTGTGTGTCACAGTAGAACCGTCTATACCAGCAATATGGCTCTACAGTCCAGCTGTATGTCCACTCAGTGTCTCCTGTATCCTGTATGTCACATCTCAGAGTAACAGTTTCTCCGCTGAACAGCTGTTTGTCAGGCTTAACACTCACTACAGGTTTTGGACTTTCTGTACAAATATAATTACCATCAAGTAGAGAAGTGGCAAATCATACTGTAATCAAATATTCCAAATAATATTTTAAGAACTCATGCAAAACCCTTTAAGTATATCTGACATGTTTTCTTGTAAATAAGCATTTTTTCAGACCTGTAGATTGATTGGTTTGTTTTGACTACAATAGAGGCTACCTCTGTGCGTCTCCAAACACCACTGTTATTGCCTTGGAAAATCGTCTGTCATGTTGTTTTTGTTAGTCCGTTATTACAGTTAACTATTTAAAGTGATATGGAACTGTAATGCGGTCAAGAGAGCTGCCTGGAACTACATTCACTGTGCCTTTCCCAGATAATAATTGCACACCTCAGAACGTTCATCAGCCAATCAGATTCGAGCATTCAAGGGACCCATAGTATACATTAACTCTGTATAATAACAGTAGCTTTTTGAAGCCATTTAACATTCCACAAAGTCAGAAAGACACAAAAGTTAGTTTGACGACAGGCTGAGTAAATGATGACAGGACTGTCATATTTTGGATGAACTATACTGTACCTTTAAGCCCTAATCACAGTACAACCCATAGATTACACAGTCACGTTAAATATAGCATCTACCCTGACTGAAATCTATGGCATCTTAAATGTCATGTTGTCTCTCACCTTTAACATTTATCCACAGTTCATCACTGTAGTCTGTGTAATAGTCTGGTTTTCCTCTTCCAGCTCTACACCAGTACTGACCTCCATCTGAAACTTTAACACTGTGGATTGTGTAAGAGTTTGTTTCTGTTGTCGTCTCCTCAGTGTTTTGTGTGTTTTTGTACCAGTAAAACTTCCATCCAGTAGACCAATGATCAATGTGACACTTCAGAGTCACTGTGTTACCTGTCAGTACAGATCCTTCAGTATCTGATGTGAGTTCAGGTTTTGATCCTGCAGGAGAATAAAACACATTCAGATCCTGAAGACGCTTCTGAGTTTTTGTAAGTCACATCAGACTACTTACAAGACATTATAAATCTAAATGATTAATTTAATAAAACAATAGATCTCTGGTCTTCTTAAAACATTGACACAACACTTCTGATAAATCAGTTCTGTGGTCAAGCCAGTGGTGTAGTCTACGTGATACGCAGGACTACGCCGTATACCCACTAGAAATTGTCAAGGATTTCCGTATACCCACAAAAAAATAGCGTGAGGATGCGTAACAGCATGGTTTTGTGACATTTCAAACTTTTAGTCATAATTTAGATGTGAAGCACTAACCATTAGCATGCTACACTTGCTACTTTAGCGGGTATAAATGGATATACATAAGCTATTTATTTGATGACTTACTGCCGAACTGCGCGATCCGATCGGCGTATGAAATCAAATTAATACTATAGCAGCGCTAGAGTGACTGGGGAGCAGACTGCTGTGGCGCCACAAGAACCCACAGGCGAGTGACAACAAAGTAGCGCGAGAGCGATTACAGTTATCACATGGAGAAATCTGCTTTGAATCGCTCTCGCGGTACTTTGACATCACCAAGAGGTCTGCTTAGCGCCAAATGAAGTCGAACCTGCAGTGTAGCTGCTCACGTGACACTGTAAACAAACAGTCCGTGGAGAAGTGAACGAAAGTTATCCGGAGAGTTAACAACGCACATGTGAGTAAACAACATTTAAATCATCAGTCCAGTTTAATACTTTATCTCGAGGTAAGGTTTCAAGTGCAATAAAATAAGCCCGTTTATGTCCTGATGGTTTTAAGCCTCTTTCAGCATGTTTGCCTGTGCTTCACAGTGTTAAACTTCCCTTCTCTGTGTTCATTTATATATCTACGTTCAAGATATGATCTTATATATCTTATAACTTCTATGATATATGATCTTAAACTTCTGTGAGGAAATTCATGTCTGCGTTGATGTTCAGTTCAGACTTACAAATTAAAGAGATCATTTTCTTCACTTGGTTTTGGTGTCTATGATGGTCTTGTAATAATAATTAAGTAAAAGCCTTTTTTCATTTTTAGACAATGCTTGTATTATATGCAAAAAATAAGCTTTTTATATCAATGACTATGCAAATTTAATTATTAGAATTTGCTGTATTAGAGTTAATTCATGTCATCTTAAATGTGTATTAATTAAAAAAATGTACACCATTAAATTACACATGGTAATGTTATCAATAGTTATGCATGTGTTAGCCACGGATTGAAGATTGTAAACAGTTTATTTAATTTTAATTAACAGTTGAGTAAGTTTTGGCCCCGAGTTAGATGTTGATTAACACTAAACCAGTCTAAAAATCAGTCCAGTTTCTCCAACTGTAAACCCATTGGCTGTTAAACTCTTTTTTTTTCTTATAATAAACTGACATGTTGATAACACACTTTCAGAGTTAGCAAGGGTGAGAGGGGAAAAATCAGAGTATACTCACTACAAAAATCTAGACTACACCACTGGGTCAAGCTATGAAAATACAGGGACAACAATAGCAAATTAATAAAGGTCTTATCAGTACATCATATTGTCTCCCCTCCCCATAAATCATCTAATCCTTTCTTTCTTCCTCAACAGGCAATGTCTCTATAACTGTTGAAACTTGAAGTAACTTTTATAGCACCGTCACAACACAATCTCATGGCAATTCATACGTATTTTATGAGGTGGCAAGTTCGTACGAACACATTCGTACATTTTTGTCCGATTCACTTTGTACTAATTCATAAGAAATAGCCAACTCAAATGAATACAGATAAACAGACTCACCTGATACTGTCAGTGTAACTGCATTACTGATGTGTGAGTATCGTGATCCACTGGTCTCTGTTCCTCTACAGGTGTATTTACCTGTGTCAGACTCAGTAACAGATCTGATTGTGTAATACTGGAGTTTATTCTGCTGGATGATTGAATCTTTATGCCAGCTGTACTGCCAGCTGCTGCATCCTCCTCCATTGACTTCACATGTGAGATTGACAGTTTCTCCTCTGAATACATGATCATCAGGCCAAACAGACACTCGAGGTGTTGGTCTATCTGTACAATGACAAATAATTTACACTCTTTATGAACTCTGATTGCAAAACAAACATGCTGTATATTAGATTAGAGATTTGATCATCTATAATTGTAATTAGCCTACTCCTGATTCAGTGTTTAATGGTGATGTGTTTCTCAAAGTGTATAATGTGAGTATAAATACTTACTCTCTACTGTCACTGTTATTGGTTCGCTGTCTTCTGTGTAAACCTGTTTGTTTTCTTTTCTTCTGGCTTTGCACTTGTACTCTCCTCCATCAGAGACTTGCACAGATCTGATTGTTTTAGTTCCTGTAGTTTTAGTGGTTTCAGTGTTTGAAGGGTTTATGAAGATAAACTCCCATCCAGTGGACTGATGAACCTCACAGATCAGAGTAACTCTGTCTCCACTGAACACAGACGTCTGTGGCTGCACAGTCAGAGTTGGTCGGGGAATATCTGTCAATATAAAACAAATAAAAATCATCTTTTAACAAATTTTACATCATGTATCAAATGTTACAGTATGTTGTAGATAAAAATGATAATAAACAGACTCACCTGATACTGTCAGTGTAACTGCATTACTGATGTGTGAGTATCGTGATCCACTGATCTCTGTTCCTCTACAGGTGTATTTACCTGCGTCAGACTCAGTAACAGATCTGATTGTGTAATACTGAAGTTTATTCTGCTGGATATCTGAATCATCTTTATACCAGCTGTACTGCCAGCTAATGTCTCCTCCTTCATTGATGACACATGTGAGATTGACAGTTTCTCCTTTGAATACATGATCATCAGGCCAAACAGACACTTGAGGTGTTGGTCTTTCTGTACAATGACAAACAATTTACACTTTAAATAATGTCCTCCATAAATTCAAAACTGGGTACACACACTTTTTTTTTATTAAAGGTGAAAAAGAATACATTGAAATATACTAAATTGTTTTCTGATATCTACATAAAAGGGATGTGGCTTTATTAAGTGCAAAACCTATCCAAAGACGGTTTTGCGTCCATTTACAACCCTAAGATTTGCCCCTAGAATGAAATGGTAATTTTTTTCTTATTTTAAAGGGTCATGAATAATAATGCTGAGCTCTGCTCTGATTGGCTGTTTCACTGAGCGGTTCAGTAGCTCTGTGTGTGTGTGTGTGTGTGTGTGTGTGTGTGTGTGTGTACCTGGTAATTATCACGTTGTGGGGACCAATTGTCCACACAAAGATAGGAATACCAGTGTTTTTGTGACCTTGTGGGGACATTTTGATGTCCCCATGAGGAAACAAGCTTATAAATCAAACAAGATGATGTTTATTGAAAATCTAAGGTACAAGAAAGGTTTCTGTGATGGTTGGGGTTAGGGAATGGGGCAGGTAAGGGGAATAGAATATACAGTTTGTATGGTATAAAATGCATTACGTCTATGGAATGTCCCCACAAAACATGGAAACCAGAGAGTGTGTGTGTGTGCGTGCGTGCGTGTGTGTGTGTGTGAACAGACCTTTTGTTTGAGCCCTTATCAGACGCACATATGGAATTTGAGGAAAAATCAATTGTTTGGAGATTGTTAATGGACCTTTCTGAGTGATAAATTTGTGTTTTTTACCTTTAACTGTAATACGGTATATGTCGAACGTCACGTGACCAAACCAGAAAACTGTGTTGATTGTTTCCGGTTGCCGGTATGTGCTATCGTAGCTTGTTGTTGTTATTCGTAGTATTATTATTTGTGTTATGTTCTTTTTTATTCTAATATATGAATGTTTGTGAGAGGAAAATCCCTTTGTGAAAAGCTATATAAAAAAGTTAGTACATTTTCTTTTACTTAGGTTTAAAATGTTAACCAGCATATTCACTGGACATCGGTTAATTTAGTCTTTGATAGCTCCTAAAGGCTTCATGTATGAAAACAGCACCATGTCAGCCTAGAACATACAGAACCGGTCTACGGAAGCGATCTACTATGTTTTCAGGAATACAGAAGTAAGTTGTGCATATACCCTATAGGCACTCGTTCAGTGTCTTGCAAAATAGTGTTTCACAACAAAATGTATTATGAGTAAAAATACTTACCTTGTACTGTCACTGTTACTGGTTTACTGGGTTTTGTGTAATTCATGTTACCATATGGTGACTTTTCAATTCTGGCTCGGCACAAGTACTGTCCTCCATCAGAGACTTGCACAGATTTGATTGTTTTAGTTCCTGTAGTTTCAGTGGATTCATGATTTAAAGGTGTGGTAAAGACAAACTCCGATACAGGGGACAGACAGTGGACCTCACAGCTCAGTGTAACTGTGTCTCCATTAAACACGGACGTCTGTGGCTGCACAGTCAGAGTTGGTTTTATAGCTGTCAATATAAAATTATTGTGAGGTGTGAAAGTGTTTCAAGAAGACTTTGTTGTTCTGGTAAAGCATTGATGCAGTTCATTTTACAGACAATCCCCCTAACTGTGCTTTCACACCGCCACCGGCGAGAGCGTCAATAAAAGCGCTGACTGCCCTGCCAACGACGCTTTAGAAAAGGTGTGGTGGACGCTCTGACGCTCGAATACATTCTCTGAACTCCCCTCAAACGGAGGTTTCCGCCTTCCTATTGGTTTCCGCCGAATGTTTCCGCCTAAAGATTGGTTGCTGCCGAACCGTGTCATAGCTCATTACCATAAAGTTGAACTGATTTCAACTCTCCTCGACGCTCACGCCGTACATGACGCATTATTAAGATACGAACAGAAAATGCAGGAAATATGTACAACAAATAATTTTTTAAAATTTTCTAGACTAAATGTCTTCTTTAGGCATCATCTGTGTTTAGTGTGACTTCTCTTGCCACTAAACACAATCGTTTTTGAGCAGATTAAAGTAAAAAGAGTAATTTCTTTTAAAATTAGAATTTAATTTAGGTTTAAGAGATCCTGGAGTTTCTTGCTAAAGTGGAAGGGGAGTTTAAAACTTTCTCAAATACACATTTCCTGTATTATCTGGATGTATTCTATTAAAGAGACTGAAAAACCATTATATTTGATTGCTATAACATTGCAAAAACAACAAATCTAATTGTGGCACAGTACTGTATTTCTGATAAAAATACAGAGGGAATCTTTTTATTTGGCACTGTAATGTACTGAAAATGTTTTCTATTTTATCCAAAGCAATAAAATATTTAATGTAATGAATGAATCAAATTGAATCACCTGCAGTATGAGAGTAAATGTTTGAAATCAGCCCTGTAAAGAAGAAAGAGAAAAACTTATTACAGTTTAAACATACAGCTGATCTGTATGAAAATACATCAATTTATAAATCATACTGTTTATGCATATGTTAATATCACTAGTGTTGTGCAGCAGCCTAACAAACTAAACGCAACACTTCAATCTTAAAGATGCATTTGGTCATTTATGGTCTTATGATGGTTCATATCTGCTGCAGATTATTTTGACATGTCAATCGAAAAGAAAAGACAGCTGTACAAAACTAAATCAGAGGACTGATTCAACACTCACACAGCATCAGAAACACAAAACTAAACAAACACACTGATGTCCCTCATTCACCTACAGAACAACAGATTAATTTCTGTTTAACAAACACACAACACTATCTGTACACTTACTATCTCACACAAACATACTTATTTACTTATATATCATAAAGGTTTAAATAGCAAGAAAGCAGCATTAATAGTTTTTGTAAAAATGCATCAGTAGTAAATTTGATTCTGTAGACAATGTGACAGTAATTGATGTGAAGTCAAATCCATAGAGAGAAGATAATACTCACAGAGAACTAGAGGAAGAGAAAGCAACTCCATATCGATCTACTGATGACTGACAATTTTCTGACATGTGATGTTTTATAGCTTGCAAAGACATGACGTCATACAGTGTATGAAAGAAATGAAAGAAATATATTTATATATATGATAACTCAGAATTTCTACAGATTCCCAGATTATCAGTTTCCCCTTTCACACTGCTAATATTTCACCCGGGGTTGAGTTAACTCTGGGAACTCCTAATCTGACATTTCACACTGTACATAACTAAACCCTTGGGTAACTTTCTAATTGACATATTTGTGGTGTCATGAATTGATAAATATGCTGCTGCTTTTAATGTGTGAAGAATAAGTAAAACATTATAAAAAATACTTTTAAGTCTAAAAATACTGATATAAAAAATCTCATAAATCTCAAACTGTGTTCTATACTCATAAGAACCTTTAACACCCGAAGAACCTTTCGCTAGACCCCTTTTACCCCCCTAACTATGACTGAGATTATTTAGTATAGCAGTCATAAAATGACTGGTTTCTTCAAATAAAAATATTCTTGTAAAGATAAGTTACAGTATTAATCATTGCTATTATTGTATAATGTAGAAAATATTTCTCTGTTGTCATTATTACCAAATGTTATGCCATTTATGCCTTCAAACATGTTAATAATGTTAGGTATTATGAAGATTACACTTGTATATATGGGTTGCCCACCGTTCCGTATAATACGGAATCGTCCCGTATTTGACACATAAAATTCTTGTTCCGTATTGAACTGATACGGAACGCACTTTTTTCCGTGTTTTTTTTTTTAAATCAATTCAGTGCAAATACATGACAGACACATAGCTTCTATGTCAGAAGATGACAGAAGACTGCACCATTTGTATAAGAAAACTTTATAGCAACAATGACGACAAGTGACAACAGCGGGAAATGTAAAAATGACTGCATCCGAGCAGCCGGCGAAAAAGAAACGAGCACAAAAATATAGAATTGAATGGGAAAATGACTACCCGTGGCTGCAATGCGTGAGGGACAATGAATACAAGTCCAATTGTACCATTGGCCGTCACGTTTTTTCTGTTTGTCACGGCGGAGTGTGTGATATTAAGCAGCACGCATCAGGAGACAAGAGGAGCGAGAGGCTGCGGGCACAGGAGGGAGCAATGTCAAGGTTCCTTGTCCATCAGACGTCTCCAGAGGCTCATATGGTATGTAATTATGTGGATTTTTAAAACTCAAATATAGTTGATAAGAAAGTAATTATATTAAAAGAGATATTACAGGTTTAGCCTAACATTCCACATATATCTCCCCAGTGTTCCCCCTCTGTTCCTGTGTCCCGCTCCCTCCCGTCACATCTGGTTCAGTCTTGTATACTGATTTGGCATACTTTGCTCTTCTATAAATATTTATGCCTAAGAAGTTGTATGAATTATATGTATCTAAATGTATCAATTAGTTTCCACTATTTTCACCAGAAGTGTTTATTTCAGGTTTTTTTCATAATTCTCTTCCGTGGGGGCATGTCACCAGACCCAAGCAACCCCCTCCCCACCCCCCAAATAGGGGCCCAACGCGCTTTCTGTTCCTTATTTCCATTTCAGAAGTTGGCAACCCTAGTTGCACACTTCTTGCACACAGCAGGCTTTCAAAAAGTCAGCAAAAAATGGGGGCCCTGTGCCCCAGTAGAGCTTTATGTCTAGCAACACCACTGCTGTAGATTTTCAAATTGTAAGAAAAAAAAGGGGTTTATAAGAAACTTTCACTGAAATGTTGTTCGTGAAACCACACTAAAAAAAATTATTCATTCAATTTACTCAATTTTTTAGGGTAAGTGGTTGCAATCAACTTATTTAAGCTACATTTAAACAAAAAAAAGTATTAAAATAAAATAAAAAAAACTTTTGTTTAAATGTAGCTTTAATTAATTGATTGCAACCACTTACCTTAAATCAATTGAGTAAATTGAATGAATTTTTTTTTCAGTGCAAAAATTTTCTTTTGCGTCACTGTGAAAAAATTTTTAAGCAACTTTTGTTTTTAGAGTGTATACTATTCATCAGATATTACTGTTCTTTGTCTTCGCTAAGCACCTCAACCTCCTCTCACACAAACTCTTCCACACAGATATCTATCCATTGTAGGGCCTCACAAACCATGCTCTCTGAACTGGCTAACTGTTTATGTTCCCTCATATCATTAGCCACAAGTGTGATCAATTTTGAGTTGTTGTGTTCAAGTGGTGACACTTGAAGTTGTGTCTAAACAGGTGAAAAGTGCTTATGGTTTTCACAAAAGAGTGACTGATTCAATCGGTGGGTTCATGCAACTGAGCATTTGGTTCAGACAATAGGGTTTAGTGTTTTAGCAATTGAGAAAAACTGTAAACTTCAACAGAGGACCCTCCTTAACGGAAGTAACGCTTTGCAATGGAGCGTGGCCAGACTCTCTGTACAAATAAAATGAATGTACGAGAGTCTGGTTGGACCAGGCTAGTGCAGCACATGAATGAATAAAAATGTGCTAATGCATACATTGATTGTGTCTTTTTTGAGCTGAAGAACCACAAGCAACTGACCAGTTTTGGATATATTGTTTTGAATTTATTGCACCAGTGTGTAATACTATGTTGTAGTGTGTGTGTGTGTGTGTTTGAAAGCTTGTGTGTGATGTCTGAGGGATAAGTTTGGTTTTTCAGTAAGAGTGAATGGTTTTGAGTGTAGAGCTTCATTTTGACCTGAAAATATGATGTTTGGAGTATTGTGTGAGGCGTTATAAAATTGTGTTTACTGTTTTGAGAATATGAGGCATAGTTTCAAGAAATGTGTTTAAGCAACTGAGAAAAACTGTAATGTCTGATGAGGATCATTTTACACGCTAACTAGTCTATAAATGGTAAATGTGGTTTAAGTGAAGGACATTTAAGGAAGATGTAAGAAATATGACTTACTGTCACACGCATCACAGATACTGCTGCTAAGTACTATGACATTTTTGATTCCTCAAATTCACTGAAAAAAATGATTCATTCAATTTACTAAATTTGTTTAAGGTAAGTGGTTGGAATCGATTTTTTTAAGCTACATTTAAACAAAGTTTTGTTATGTTTTGTTTTACAATTTTTTTAATGTAGCTTAAATAAATTGATTGCAACTACTTACCTTAAATAAATTGAGTAAATTGAATGAATCATTTTTTCAGTGCAAAAATTTTATTTTTACATTGCTGTGAAAAACATTTTTTGTTTTTTATTTAAATGAAGGTTCTTAAGAAACCCTGGGCAGGGCTTTAATGTCTGATGAGGATCATTTTGCACGCTAGCTAGTATATAAATGGTATGTGTGGTTTAACTCAAGGACATTTAAGGAAGACATTAAGAAATATGACTTACTGTCAAACGCATTAGCCTGATCTCAACTGTTTTGTCCTTACCACTTTCGCTTAATTTAGGGTTAGAATTACATGAAATGACATCCTTACCCAAACCCAACTCTAACCCCAACGCCAGGCAAAAATTGTTTAAAGTTTAGAAAATATAAAAGGATAAATCATAAAAATATTATAAACCAATAGTTAAAGTGACATACTAACGCAAACACCAAATCTAACCCTAAATCGAAGCAAAAATTGTTTGAAAATAGGAAAAAGCAGTTGAGTAACCAATCCAAAAAAGACACAGAAAAATGCAGAGATCCGTGAGAATGCCACGGAAAAATGAGCAAAAAATCTGTGACTATCCTGCATAACTTTGTGAGATCACGTTGCATCACAGATACTGCTGCTATGTACTATGACATTTTTGTCATAAGGATCTGAATGATCTTATTTGGGTCAAAAAACATTTTTGATTCTTCAAGTACACTGAAAAAAATGATTTATTCAATTTACAATTTTTTTTAAGGTAAGTGGTTGCAATCAATTTATTTAAGCTACATTTAAACAAAGCCTTTTGTTATGTTTTTTTTTACTATTTTTTTAATGTAGCTTAAATAAATTGATTGCGACCACTTACCTTAAAAAAAATTTAGTAAATTGAATGATTCTTTTTTTTCAGTGTAACCATCCAAGAACTGTTTCTTTCATATCTTTTTATATCTAAAGAACGCTTTTATCACCACAAAGAACCTTTATTAAAACATAATGGTTCTTAAGATAAAGTATCTTTATGGAACCATTTAGCCCAGGGGTGTCAAACTCATTTTAGGTTGAGGGCATACATAACATCACCATTTAAGGGCTGAATAACTTTTTTTTTTTAAATTAGTGTGCTGATAATTGTGTTAATATTATCTAAACAAACTACAAATGAATTCACAAGAAAACTAGAAAAACGCACGGCGAAAACTACATTTCATAAATCATACTTTACATCTGTAAAAACCCACTGGTCTTAGGTTGAAAACCCTTAATTTACCAGAAGTTCTGTCAGATGGTTTGTGAAGACATAATGGGGGGGGGGGGTTCCCGGACAGAGTTTCCCGGACAGAGTTTACATTAATCCAGTACTAGGCCTTATTTATATTAGGTCATTTAAGAAGTTTTTACAAACAAAGCTTACAAAAAACTCTACGGGTGTGCATCTTAAGACAACAATGTCCCTGGTATATGTTAAAATTAAACAGGACAAGGTGTTTTTAAATGAAAGCATGCAGCTCAAACATGCATTTTAGTCTGGGACTAGGATAAGCCCTGTCGGGAACAACCCCCCCCCCCCCCATGTCATTCAGCTGACAAGGTTTTGTAAATTACTGTGAAATACAAAAATCAATAGAATTAATTTCTTAGAATTTCTTGTTGTTGAAATCAAACTCTTTGTTTGCCTTTTTCATGTTTCCAGCATTGCTCAATAGCATCTATTGCAGTTGTGTGGTTATTGTGATGGTTATTATGTTGTTGTATTCCCCCAATAATTTGCTGTCTCCTCAATGGCATTTCTCCCATTTCTACCTGCAACGCTGGCACAGATGTTGTTTTAAAAGCCCCACTACATATCCTTAATACTTGTGCTTGAATTACATCCAATTTCAACAAGGTTTTAGTTGCTGTCCCATACACTACACACCCATAATCCATAACTGATCTTGTTAAACCTATATACAGTATATAGGTTATATATATTATATAGTTTTCAAAGCAGACCGATCTCCTCCCCACTCTGTTCCAACTTCCTACTAAACATCTCATCACATTTAAAATGTTTTACATTTATTTACAATACTATCAATATGAACATTCCATATGAGCCTCGCATAAAACCACATTCTTAAAAATTTGAATGAATCAATCCTTTAAAGCTCCTTTTCATATTTAGAGTGAGGAGTCACGTGCCGAATTGGGCGGGGTCTGAGCCAATCGGCCATGATGGTAGGAGACGCTATCGGTTGCCAGGGGCAACTTCACAGAGGCGCGACTTCCAGAGCTCTTTAATTAATTATTTCGGCAGGACAGAGACGGATCTACAAAAACGATAAAGAAAGGGAATAAAGCAATGCAAAAAGATAAGGCGAAAAAGAAGGGACCTTACAGGAACAAGCTCAAAACCAGCGTTGTACTGGCAAAGGTAACTGTTAAGTTTCTTCACATGCGTTTAGTGTGTTGTAATTAACTTACATTGCATTTAGCAGACACCTCTTGACCAAAATGACAAAGTAATTAACTGCGACGGTTTCGTAAACACTAGATTGGAACAAGATGTTCAATATACACAAAATGTTTTGGTGTAGGCTAAAGCTGCATGTTTTGGAATTTATTTGTAATTTGATTTTAGCCCAATAACACATACTGTACCAGGTTATTTTGTGTTGGGTGTTGGGGGCTGCAATGTCTACAAACCAGTTCTGGGTGATTGCAAGATGTAAATGTCCTGGTTAGATTAAAGCTATTAACAGTGTGGGTTTACTTGAAGGGGTGTGCATAAGACTGACATAAAACCTTCATAATCAACTAAGGACAACCTGGCTGCAATATGGCCATATCTTTGGCATTAAAATCATCTCAAAGGAGGCGGAAAATATACTCTAACGTTGTAACTTATGTATCCCACTTTCACTTTATCTGGGAATTTCTTCTCTTGGAAATCCAGCAACACTGACACACTATCAACCCTTTCTCCCCATTTCCTTGCTTGCAAGCGTTTAATGTTAATAACTTTCCCACCTTTTATGTTTGACTTCAATTCCTCCAACTTTTTCTCATGGAAAGATACATGGAAAACGCTCTGTGTGAACAAGAAGCCGAAAGAATGCCGTAATGGGCGTGTCGTACAACAAAATTATGGTTCAGCTCTTTAAAACGAGAGATTTACATGCAAATCAACATTCACGACGAGAAATGTTGCAAACTACACTGAAGCAGTTATCAGGGAATGATAAATGAGATGCATAACCAATGCTGGGTGTGCCATAGTGAGGATGCGCATGCCATGGCAACATGACGTTGGTTCAACTTTTTAAAAAAGGTATTTACATGCAGATCAACATTTGCGACGAAAAATGTCAGGAAACTGGACTGAAGCAGATATCAGGTAAGTTAGCTTGTCACTTAACGAGCTGAAGCAGAGATCATTCAGCAGCATAAAATAATATCACGTCCAGTGGCAGCTGGTCACTTGGGGGCCCTGGGCCGCTGCCCCCCAAAGTTGTCCAGAGAAGAAAGCTACTTTAACATGTTACAAAAAAGATAAATATAGAATGCAAATTAATACAATATAATACAATTTAGTGGTATAATTTCACTGTTAGTCATGTTATCATTTGTTTAAAAAAATAAATAATCAAAACTGAGTTTGTTTTGTGTGTGTCATGTTTGTGTGTCTGGGGTGCACCCCGAATGAGTGTCTGTGTAGGTTAGTAAAAAGGGTAAAAACATGTGACCTGAGGCTGAGCTCTAATTGGCTGGTTTCGGATCCGCCCTGGGGCACAGGACTGTGCGCCCCAAACCCTCCCATTTATGTTGTAAGCAAATCAGAATAGTTTTTATGTCTTTGACCTCATGTGATTGTCTGGTCAGTACTTGGATGGGAGACCACCTGGGAAAGCCAGGTTGCTGCTGGTAGAGGTGTTAGTGAGACCAGCAGGGGGTGCTCACCCTGTGGTCTGTGTGGGTCCTAACACCCCAGTATAGTGATGGGGACACTATACTGTCAAAAAGCACCGTCTTTCGGATGACATGTTAAACCGAGGTCCTGACTCGCTGTGGTCATTAAAAATCCCAGGAAGTCATTTGAAAAAGAGTAGGGGTGTGCCCTGGCATTCTGGCCAAACTTGCCCATTGGCCTACTAAACATACCCTCAATTACTAATTGGCTATATCACTCTATCTCCTCTCCACTAATAAGCTGGTGTGTGGTGGGCGTTCTGGCGCAATATGGCTGCCGTCGCATCATCCAGGTGGATGCTGCACATTGGTGGTGGTCGAGGAGATTCCCCCTTTCATATGTAAAGCGCTTTGAGGTCTGTAGGGAAAGCGCTATATAAATGTAAACAAATTAATGAATGTGATTGGATCATTTTCAGAGTCTCATAATCGCGCTGCAGATTGCCATGTAACTGCTAGAGACAGTACTAATCAGTCAGTGGTGGGCCGTCAGGACCAGCAGGGCCTTCTCTGCTGGCCCTATAAAAATAAAAATATATTTTTTTAAAGTGTTAAATTTTTTTCTTTAGTATGCTATTTACTTCTTTTCATTGGTGTAATGTCCGCAACATTGCAAAATTCGATAGTTTTGTTAAGGTTGAACCGGAGTACCCTCAAAAATTCACATAAAATCAGCTTACTCAACTGGGACCAGCTCTACAGATACTGCTAAGCTAGTGTTGAAGGACAACAAATCTGATTTGTAACAATCATCAGTGACAGAAACATCAACCAATCAAATTTTGACGTTTATTGACAGCACGTCCTCTGGGTCTAGCGACGTGCCCAGCGCTACCCCTAACGTCTGTCGTCAATTTCCAACGTGAGCGCGAAATTCAGTTTTTAAAGAAAATGACACCCGCTGTTGCAGATACACCCGATCTTGTTGCCCCCAGCACAACAAGTTATTTTGTTGGCCGTGTCTACTTTTTAATACGAGTAAAGGGACATGGAATGATTCTGGCTTTGACAGTCTGGACAGCTTCACGAAGGCAGCTCTTAAACACCAAGGCTCCGAGCGCCATAATAATGTCAGTCGTGCATTTAAAAACTTTTGGTTAATGTCATGTGGATTTGCAAATTAACGAGTATAGAAAACGGGAGATCAGCGTCCACAACGAGAGGGTCAGAAAGAACCGGGACATTCTGAAGCGTCTTATTGACTGTGTTCTCTTTTTGGAACGGCAAGAATTATCAGGGGACACGATGAATCCAGAGATTCGCTGAACGGGGGTAATTACTTGGAATTATTAGCGGAGCATGATGCTGACATGCGACAAACAAACAAATTTTGTGGCAGTTATGGTGGATGAGACGACTGACTACTGTAACACAGCGCAGCTCTCAAATGTACTCAGGTATGTGACTGAAAAGTGACGCGTGAGTGCTTTACTACTTGTCGAGTATTTTATCATGCAGATTGTGGTTTGCATCTGATAATAAGCATTATTAAAGCTCTACTGTGTACTTTATTGAGTTAATTCTTAACAAAAACCCATGTTTTCTTTCAAAAGTATGTGCTCATTCATGTGTAATTACTTCCACCCCACTAATCAAAGTATTCTCGTTAGTGTAGAATCTGCTATTTAAAATGCATACCGTCGAATCGCTCTCTGGCTGAATCCATGTTGTGCCTCCATCTTTGAAATACATTCGCCGACGAGGGACATTCCTGAAATTCAAGCTCCGCCTTTCGCGCTTTCACTCTACACTCATGCTGGCCGATAGCTGAAGCCTCCGGAGGTTGCATGTGTAGGCGGTATACGTCATCAAGACAGTCTTATTTCAGAATATTAACAATTATAAAGCTGACAATTATTCTTAGTTAATTGTAAATTGATGTAATATGCGTATGACTTGGGAATGTAATGCTCAGTTGATTTAAATAAACCAGGCTTGATGACGTATCCAGCCTGTGACCTGCGTAGCTGAATCCTTCGGATTTTACAACAGCCGCACACCGTCATGAACCTGCGATCTAATGCTTTGATTTGAAAGCCTGTTGAAGACATATTCTCGAGGACATTAAAACAAATCGCCAAGGATGGGAAACGGGGATTTTAAACGACAACGTGACAGGAAAAACATCAAGACCAAAGTCACTATTGGAGTTAGTTTTCCAAGATGGGGCTCAAGGGACACTGAAGTTGCACTTTATATCTTCTCCACAGGTAATTCAGCATATTCGTTTACATCTATACAGTCCATGTTGTAAACTTGAAGTTTTATAGTTCCTTGGCTAACTTTAGCATGATAAACTTGTTAGTGTAAACATGCATGTGGTTTAATGTGTTCGAACAGCCACACGCCGTCTCTCCGCCCATTTATGTAATCTGAGGTACTGAGATAAATGTTTTTCATCTTTTCTGACCTCTAGCACAAACACACGGTGACAGCCCTATTTTTAGCTTTTCATTGATAAAAGCGTCTGATCTGCGCGTCTTTCGTTTCATTTTACAAGCGTGTGAAAGTTGCGCGATCTTTTTTCACCAATATGAGAGAAAGCTCTTACATATACACGGACATGTAACGTTTACTTAAAACATAAGCATTGTATTTTGACATAATATTAGTTCGCGTCCATTTAAACCCGTCATGGTTGCTTTTTGTATGTGATTTTAAGCGGACATATCATGTCAATCATACTTTTTTCATGTTAAACATAAATCTGTGTGCTTTGATGGATCACAGGCAAAGGACATTGCAAATTGTTCATTTTTTTCTCATTGCTTTTGCTTTGTAGCTACTGGAAGCCATGTTAACCTTGGCATGACACGGCCGGGCCACCGTACGAGTTAAAACGCGTTCCGAATGGGGGGGGCTAGAAAGTAATATTCAGTTGCTTGTCATATAGACTTTCACCGCTAGATGGGAGTAGATCCTACACAGTGGAGCTTTAAGGACTTATGCACATTGTTATTGAGTGGTTCGTGTTGCACTGATAGCCTACTGTGGCATGTGGATGACACTATGCACACAGTGTGCATTGGGGGATTACATTTATTGATACATGCAGTGAAATTTAGTCTTTCAACCCACCCTTACTTAGCATACTGCTTTAGGCTAATTGTTGATCAGCTGTCATGTTACTGAGTGCCTGTATGTGCAGCCGAATATGCGCATTATTTTCATATGGCTGCGTTGTATGTAATGTATGTGGTTTACATGCTTACTGAAGGCCCTGACTGAAACCCCACGGCACGCCACTGTAATCAGTGAAAGCAAGTGAAATACCTTGAGATAAAAGAAATATGATTTTATGCTTACAAAATCACCCTTTACAAGATGTTCAGTTGAAAAATAAATAAAGGATTAAGGAGCTTGGACCAGACTGAGCAGCAGGAAATCATGGTCGAGTTTACATGCTTTTCCAGGACTTATGGCAAACGGAGTTGGCTGACGTTTGCTGGATGCTATGTAAGTCAAATTCCTTTTATTATTTCCCTGTTTGCTGTTTATAAGAGCTGCCTTTGCGTGGACATGATGTTCAGATAATCCAGTATTTTCCGTGACTTGGTCAACTTTGTTACAACACTGGTCTGTGATTAGGCAACTTTACTGTGTGTGTGTGTGTGTGTGTGTGTGTGTGTGTGTGTGTGTGTGTGTGTGTGTGTGTGTGTGTGTGTGTGTGTGTGTGTGTGTGTGTCAGATCGCGTGAACTGCAGCGTAAAAGAGCATGCAATCTATTCCCAAAACAGAAGTAAAACTGCGTCGTCTTTCTGAGGTAAAAACACAAAATCTAATGAAAAGAGTCTGCATTTATCTGCCTTCATGCGTTTATTACACAAGATGGTTTCAGATACACAGTCAGTGTGTAATTCAATTCAGATTTTTACACGCCTGTTGCTATTTTAATCGCAATAGTATTTTGTGATTTACCTTTTCAGCACAAAGTTTGTGTTTTATCACCTCAGCTGTCTGTCAATGCAAGAAAAAAATAATTAATTAATCTGCTTCATGTGATGTTAAACATGTAAAGTGATCCACAGTCTCTGTTCTCTTCACAAATAAACAAACACATTTGAACTTGAATGCTCGTCTTGTAAGTTCATGATTAGAAATGAACAGGTGAACGAAAACAATTCTTATCATTAAAACATTAAATGACGGATAATTGACTGTCGGGATTTTCAAATGAAATAGTCAAACGCAAACTCTGGTGTGTTTGTGAGTGTGTGTGAATGATTACCATGAATAGTTCATTAATGATAAAACCACATTATACTCAGATTTACAGATTCATAGTAAATTTATTTCATCATTTAGTTGACTTCAACAGTAACATATTCAGCATTTTTGCTAAGCAGTAAATATATTTATCACCTGATAAACGGCTATTTACAGACCTGCATTACCACAGTAAAAGTTTCATTTCAAGTTTGTATGCCCCCCCCATTTTTTTTAGCACCAGCTGCCACTGATAACGTCACATGCTCATTTGAGTTTATAACAAACAAAAATGCCTGCGCGTCATTCCAACAAGATATATCATTCAGCTCCTCAAAACCAGGGTTTTAAATGCATATTAACAATCACGATGAGAAATGTCTGAAAACTGGATTAAAGCAGAGATCAGGGAGCTTTTCAAATATCCACTCTGAATATCCATTCACAACCAGCATAGAACGGCGCGTCACACGCTCCTTTATAGTCTTATTATAAACAAAAATGCACGCGAGTGGTTTCTGGAGAGAGAAATAATAAATAATATGCAAACTTCAGATGCTGCGTAGAAGAGAGGGCGGGACTTTTAACAGGTCACGTGTCTTTCCGGGACCTTGCAGTTTCCGGCAAATCATTGGCAGTGTGAATGAACAACAACAACAAAAAAACGATCCTGGAAAAATCCAGTGTGCATTTTCCAAGTATTTTCCTGAATGTCTATGTAAAAAGGACTTTAGTTTTGGTCAGTGTCGGCGCCACGAGCGGGCCCTAGGGGGCATGGCCCGGCCACTTGAGTCACTGTGCCCCCTTACTTCTCAAAATAACAATGAACTTAATAATTTTAAAAAATGTGATGCAAATACATTTGGTTATACAATGATTAAAATTCGGAGTATAATTAATAAAAAATAATAATTAAAATACTAACCCACAATGCAATGCTAACATAGTCAGCCAGTTTACACGCAGCCACTGTCACGTTCGGGGGCTCAATCGCCATGCGTGAGAACTCATTTTCTGTCTAAATAATGTATACTTGTAAGTCTTGGCATTTGAGCAAGACGAAGAAATTTCGCGACAAATAAAAGGACCTTCTTAAAAAGTTTTAAAAAGTCCTCTCGTCGCCTGCAGCTCTTCTGAAGGTAAAACGCATAGTTCATTCTGGTGTTAGATATGTCAGTAACATTGTTTTCTTTTGCTGTTATTTGGTTATGTACTGGTCTTTATGATTTGCGTGAGTTATCCAGTCTTGCACTTTAACGTCTTTATAAGTTATGGTTTTACTATAGTGAGGGATTTATTTAACAACTTGGCTGGCTGTAACAATCCCGCTAATTTCACGGCTAGTTGCTATATGATTAAATATATAGACATAACATTTTGATTTGATGTCTTTTATTAGCTTATTTTAAAGAAATAGGCCTACAAACATTCTGGGAAAACGTTTCCAGACGCGTTAAAACAAGTTAAAAGTCAAAAGACGAACATTCGGTTTAATCATTGTAAATACAATCTCATATACGTGATTAATTATGCATATTTATTCTGTATTAATTCGTAACTGTCTCTGTTAACGTGACTCGCTCGCAGTACCCGGGTTAGGCTGTGTTTCAGGCGGTTGTTCAAGGAATAAAATACCTTTGAATGTTGCGACTGGCCAATCAGTACCAAGCATTTTACATTGCCATGTAGTAATAATAATAATAAAATAATAAGATGAACCAGGTGCCCCCACAGTAAAACAGGAGGCCCGCTCATTCTGTATTCTCTGGCGCCGACACTGGTTTTGGTAAACCAATCCCTGCATGTGAAAAAATAGTTTATTGAAATTTGGTTTCCACTGTGATGTCAGAAGGGGATAATATCGCCCCTTAAGCTGCACTATCCAACCACGGCACTGCCATTAAGTGCAGAGATCAACTCTTTTGCATTTAACAGGACACACTCAAAAACAGCACATTTTTGCTCACACCTACAAAGTGGCAATTAAAACATGTTATAATAAATGATCTATATCTTGTATTCTGAGCTAAAACTTCACATACATACTCTGTGGACATGTCTTGTGAAATGTCCCTTGTGAAAATAGCAGCTTCTGCTGCACATGGATTTGGCCATTGAGAAGTGACACACAATGTAAGTACAACAGCGGTCTAAATGTATATGTTCATTTGTTACATGGGGAAATAAACTGTTGATTGTAAAAGTTTGGTTGAGTTTTGAATCATATAACAAAACATTAGAACAAAGCAAACATACAACAAAAGATCAGAATAATAATAACAAAATAACAAAACAATTAAACACACAAAACATGGAAACCAGAATGTGTATGTGTGTCATGGAGGAACTGTTCATGTGAGTGCAATTTAACAGTCCTTTCAAAATAAAAGTCATAGTCCATCTATGATGTCATGGAAAAGCTCTTTAAATTAAAGAGTTAAGATGTGTGATTTCCATAAAATAATGCATTGTTGTTTTATGTGTGCTCAAAAGCTTCCCTCCTGTGGCTAGTAATGGTACTGCAGATGTTGTATTTAGTCCCTCTTCTCTTTCCATACCTCAGCAGTTTTGAGCGTCTCTGCTGTGAGTATGTATGATTTTTAGCACTCCAACGAATTAATTGTGAAAATAATGTTAGATATATATATATAAAGAAGACCCTTCTCAGAGTGGCACAGATTTGAACAAATTAGTACAAAAATTTCTCATTTACTTTGATCCAACAACTGCCAACAGGGGTTTCACACTGACCCCAACAGACTCCAACAGACGCATCTGAACAACTCTTACAATGAATTTTGTGGCCAAATAACAGTAATATTATGAGCATTTTGCTGTCAGGAAACATAGCTTTCATAAGTCCACATATTTACCAGATTTGTCTTAATTAGTTAAGTCAACACTAGCCATTCTGAATGTTGACTGGATTTGAAAATAACCATTATTTTATTGTTTTAAAAATAGATTTATGCAAACTTAAAATAATATGTCTTCTCAACTAAGCCCAAACAAGAATAATGGTTTAACTTAAATATTTTTGCTCGCCCAACATTTCATTTTGTGTTGGTGTTTTAGGGCTCTATCTTACACCCGGCGCAATGCAGCGCGATACACGACGCAAGTGTCTTTTGCTAATTTCCACCCTGCGTAATTATCATTTTCACGTTTAGCGCCACGTTGTTTAAATAGCAAATGCATTTACGCCCCCTTTTGCACCTATGGGCGTTCTGGTCTGAAAATGAGGTGTGTTCAGGCGCATTGTTGGCGCGTTGCTATTTTGAGGCAACTAAAATAGACTACGCCATAGACCAACAAAAACCTGCTCTAAAGTCTAAAGTCAATGGCGCAATATGTTTTTTGTTATTTAAAGAGCGCATTAGTAATATGCGCCTATAAACGGGACAACAACACGGGTTTGCTTATCACATACATGAATGCGCAACAGCACTAAAATGCTTTTAAATATGAAAGATTAAAGGATTGAAATGTAAAAGATTATTATTGAGTCTCTTGGACATAAATGAGGACTGATTATGAGACGTTAGAAGGCACAAAGAGCTGCTTTACCTGCAGCCTGGTAAGTAAATAAATGCTTTGCTTTAAACAAATGCGTCTGTTTTTAAATGTTTTTTTTTTTAAATGCTACCTCACAGATTTATTGTATATGATGACTCTGTACCTGTGGATATGGTGAGATGAGAAACATTTTTAAATAATGCTTAAAAAAAACTGACGCTGTCCAAGTGCTGAAACGTGCGGAGAGCCGTTTGTAAATGCTTCATCTCCTGTTTGTTACAAATAAAGTATTTTTAGAGTACAAACCTTTTCTTACATACTTGTAAATTATTTTTTTGATGATATTGGATAGCCATACATTTAAAGCAATTAAAAGACTGCTTTTTTACTCCCATGACTAAAAGAAAACAGGTTTTAAAGGTTTTAATAAAAATAACAATTTCAATACAAGTGAAAAACAACAGAATTATTTAACATTAATCTTAAACTGGGGGTCTTCTTCATCTGCTTAGTTTTTCAGTTTACAAAGTCCGTCATCTAAATAGGGATTAGACATAGCGCCAGAGCAACTGGTTTTTAAAGGGGATGAGAGCTGAGGCTCTTATTGGTTTATTGCACGTTACGCCCAAAATACTCCCATTACTCATTAAAAAAATAAGAACAACCCTTTTTGACCATGCGCTCAAACCATTTTTCCTGTCGTTAAATTAGCAAAAGTGAGCCCATTTAGACGTTGTGCTGTGCGCTTTAGACAATGCGCTTAGATCGTTAAAATAGAGCCCATTATGTTTAAAAGTTCTTAGAACATAAATGTTTTTTAGATGTTGTATGAACGTTATTGATTGGTTATAAGAGCATTAATATAAAAACAAACTGAACCTTTCTGAAAACGTTTTGAATAATGTTCTAAGAATGTTTTTAAAAACTTTATTAAAACGTTACCATTATATTAATGTTTTAAGAACTTTTTCCTAACGTTAATAATAGGTTATAAAACACTGTTTAAAAGTTCTTAGAATGTTAAAAATTTCCATTTGCCCACCTTGTAAGAACATTTCCAGTCTTGTTATAAAAATGTTATAAGAACATTATTCAAAACATTATAAAAAGAACATTCAAATTCACTAATATAAACAATGTTTATCTAATATTTTAAAAACAACATTCCTTTCACTTAAACATTCCTTATGTTTTTGTATGTAAATGTTATTGTAATATTGGTCTAAAAATACAATCTAGAAATTATAAAAAAGAAAGCTAAAATATTATTCACAGTAGCCTTACCACCCCTTCAATTTGAGTCAAGACTGGAACATTGAAATATAAAAATAAAATGTGTCATAAGTAGCACAGCTATATTTGTAGCAATAGCCAACAATACTTAGTTAATTTTTTATTTTTTTTATTTTATGCCAAAAAAATCATTTAGATATTAGCTAAAGATCACGTTTCATGAAGATAATTACCTTAATTATCAAAACTTAATATTTTATAACTAATATGCATACGGACTTAATTCAGACAACTTTAAAAGCGAATTCACAGTATGATATTAGGACATATTTACAAACAAACCCTACAAAAAACAACACTGGTGTGCATCTTGAGACAAAACAATGGCACTTGTATATGTTGAGGTATGTCAGTACAAAGGTTTTTTTCAAATTATGGTAGGTCAAACATGTATTTTAGCCTGGAATCAAGATAATTCCTGTCCGTTTAACTGCTCTATTGTTTTCCCATATCAGATGTAGGGTTTTTAAGGTTAGTTGTGATTTTGAAGTGTAGATGGATCCTCCCATTGTGTTTCATTATCACAGTTCAGGGGCATATGATATCATCCTCACAGTTTAAAACTGTATCACTGTAGCTTCGATATATCTGTGAAAATAATATAACCATAAACAAATTTTTATATTAGAACTTAAAATAGACTTACATCATGAGAAATATATAAATGTCACCTATACCTAAACAGAACAATGTGTGAGATAGAGATATACACACAACCTCTAACTTCAGTGTTAATGTGTCATTTAATAGGTCATTATCAATATCTGAATGAGAAATGTACTGACCTGCTACTATCTGAAAACTCTGTAACTTGCAGAAATAACATGAGCTACTGTAAGAATGTAATGTAACATAATATTTCATTGTACTATCGTAAACATGAAAAATTTAGGTGGGCAATGGAAATCATGCAAGATTTGTTGTATTTTGTTAAATAACATACTGATCTAAAGTGCATTCGTAGAACGAACTTACATGTACAGGTGGGAATGTTACTAGTATTTGTATGTTGTTTAGTATGTTGAATTAGTTTGCTTTATATCATTTGTAATAAACTGAGTGATTATTTCATGGTGGCAATTCTTGTTATACTTGTGTTCAGCTTCTGAGTTTTGTTTATGCTTTATTCTTGATTATTGTAAATACCCATGCAACTGGTTGATGCTTGCTAATGATAAGGTGAATCATACAAATGTTATAGTTGTATGTGATGATCTCACCAGTGATCCACAGTGGCTTTGTGTTGCTGAACTCTGTGTGATAGACTGGATCTCCTCTCTCTGCTCTGCAAACATAAACTCCTGTGTGCTTCACAGTCACTGAACTCACTGTGTAGATGCCTTTAGATCCTTGAATGCTGTCTGACACAAGCTGATAGTCAACTTTCCCTGTAAAAAGTCAAAATATGGTATTTTGAAATAAAAAAATTGAGCAAAACGTAAAAGTCCATATTGTAAATAATGTCATGGCTGTAAGTATTGCAGGTTATATCATTGTTCAACCTATGCTTTTTCTGCATGCAGAACTAACAGGTGTCTCGCCTCCGAATGTCAAGACAAAATTTAGTCATGTGTCGTCTCAGAAAAAACTAACAATCGTTGAACTCAGTGGATTATCATTTTTAACTGCAGTTGCAGGATTACACCACTATGGTGGCGCTGTTTCAATATCAGCACAGTAAGGCGTTGACTAAACTTAAAGTTGTTTATAAAAATATATTTAAAAAAAAGATGGAATATTGTGGTATTTATAAATTACTTATCTGTGAGCTTCATTATTTTTTTCATAATCAAAAATGCTAATCTCTTCCCCTCCAACGATCCAATCAGTTATCAATTGACAAAATCAAGTCCCACCCTACCTATTTCAGAAGCTGTTTCACTTTTATATATGTCAAGACAAGGAAAATAAGACAATCGCTGCTTCCATGTGCACAGGTTTGCAAGCTAATGGTGCTACACTTCTACAAGAGGGTGCCAGAACAAAAATTACCCATAATACACTGCATCATTAGCAGCAAATAAGGTGCCCATTTTTTTACTGGTTTTATGAGTGTATAAACGGGTAGATGTAGATATGAAGCAGATTTTACCTGGGGAATGACTCTGTACAGTGAACCAGCTGAATGTCCAGCCTGTAGATGAACTTCTAACCTTACACATCAGAGTCACTGAATCACCGACAGTCAACCACTGCCGTGGAGAAACACTTAAAACTGGCTTGGGTTTATCTGAAAGTGATCAATCTCTCATGAATAACATGTTACACTTCATCTCTTCACACTAATAATGATGAACAAACATATAAACTCACCTGATGATACAGTCAGTGTAACAGCATCACTCATCTCAGTGTTTTGTTCACGTATCTTTCCTCTACTGGTGTATTTACCACTGTGATAGTATTGAATGTTGTTGATTTTACACTCTTGTGTGTCACAGTAGAACCGTCTATAACGGTTATATGGCTCTACAGTCCAGCTGTATGTCCACTCAGTGTCTCCTGTATCCTGTATGTCACATCTCAGAGTAACAGTTTCTCCTCTGAACAGCTGTTTGTCAGGTTTGACACACACTACAGGTTTTGGATTCTCTGTATAAACATAATTACCATCAAGTACAGAAGCGGTAAATCATACTGTAATCAAATATTCCAAATAATATTTTAAAAACTCAGATGCAAAACCATTTAAGTGTATCTGACATGTTTTCTTGTAATTAAGCATTTTTATTTGACTCTTTGGGTGTTTTCAGACCTGTAGATCGATTGGTTTGTTTTGACTACAATAGTCCAATTTCACACAAAGTTTTTTCTGGTAAATTGCAGTTTAAGTCTTATAATATGTGAACCGAACCTTTCTGGTATACCATTGCTCCCAATTAACCAGTAAGAGAGGTTGTATGATTACCATTAATTTACTGGTAAGCACCATTGAGTTTGCCATAGTTGTCGTCTCTCCAGAGGTTTGAGACGGATTGGGAAGAAAGGCGCAACAATAAGGTAAAATATTTGAATTTCTTTTAACAATAAACCATGAAAACCTGTCCTAGTACAAAAACCAGTAATTTACTGGTAAACGTCATTCAGGAAAACCATGAAAACCTATCCTAGTACAAAAAATAAGGGCATAAAAGGTGCTTTCAAAGAAATAATATTTTTTGTTTATTCAAACTGATTTCATTCCAAACCTGCATGAATTTCTTTCCTCTGTGGAGAATAAAAAAAATCTTTTTATTCAATAAAAGTAAAATATATATCACATATATCAAGTGTAATAACAGTAGCTTTTTGAAACCATTTAACATTCCACAAAGTCAGAAAGACACAAAAGTTTAGGTGACATCAGGGTCAGTAAATGATGACAGGACTGTCATTTTTGGATGAACTATACTGTACCTTTAAGCCCTAATCACAGTACAACCCATAGATTAGACGGTCATGTTAAATCTGGCGTCTAACCCTGACTGAAATCTATGGCATCTTAAATGTCATGTTGTCTCTCACCTTTAACATTTATCCACAGTCCATAACTGTAGTCTGTGTAATAGTCTGGTTTTCCTCTTCCAGCTCTACACCAGTACCGACCTCCATCTGAAACTTTAACACTGTGGATTGTGTAAGAGTTTGTTTCTGTTGTCGTCTTCTCAGTGTTTTGTGTGTTTTTGTACCAGTGAAACTTCCATCCAGTAGACCAATGATAAATGTGACACTTCAGAGTCACTGTGTTACCTGTCAGTACAGATCCTTCAGTATCTGATCTGAGTTTAGGTTTTGGTTTTGATCCTGCAGGAGAATAAAACACATTCAAATCCTGAGAATCCTCTGAGTTCCCTTTCAATACGGTTCACTTCGCATTGCGTCAGTTAGCTGACGCTATGGGGGAAACTCCTGTTTACTCCGTGACTGAAGCCTATTGGTTAACGTCTGTACAAAGTACAGACCAATGACGTTTGAACCCGCGCGCGGGATGCACACGTCCTTATATAAGCGCGGTTCAATCGTCAGGAGCTCATTATTTTCTCCTTCAGCGCGAACCTCTCGCTGCTCCGAAGAAAAAGAAGAAGCCTTACCTCGCCGTCGACAAAAGCCCTGCAGCGGAGTCCAGGCCAAGCGTCTTCCCCTGCCGTTTTCCGGCTGAGAACCGAAGATAGCAGAGTCCAGGTCTAGTGTCTTCCCCTGCCGCTTTCCGGCCGAGAACCGAAGATAGCCTTCGCTTGCCGTGGTACGAGCCCTGTGCAGCGGACACATGCCTGACGAGGTCTCCCCTGCGGCCGCCCGGTAAGATCAATATTTTTGATATAAAGCTATAAGCTAAAAGAGCAGGCGCTATTGTAATAGCGTCCAGCACAGCGGCTCGGTGAGCCTCTCTGCTATGAATTTCCTCCGAGCGCGTTACCGGTCTGGCACCTCCCACACCGGGACCGCGCTTATATGCTTCGGTTGTCTTATCCATGTTTCGTGCTCCCCCTGCTGTTCCTCTCTCGCCGGGATGAACACACGACGAGCCATGAGACTAGATGGATGCATAGACAAGCACACACAGACTAACGCCCCCTGTGTTCTGTCACACCGCAACCGTTCATGCTTACAGAGTCCCTTCGCTCCTCTCACATTCAGTGGCGAGATCTCTGGCACATATATTAATCCCCCAAGTGCATCGGGTGATACCGTTCATACGACGCATGGCTGTTCTGTCTGTGTTGCTGCTCCCCTCTGCCGTTCCTCTCTTGTTGAGATGAACAAGCGGGGAACCGTAGAACTGGATAGATGCATACGACAAGCAAACACGGGCGGTCTGCCCCTGTTCTCTGTCATAGCACAGCCACTCGTGCTCCACGCTCGCGGAGTCCCTCGCTCCTTTCCCCACAGTGGTGAGGTCTCTTAACGGCTTAGTTAGCACGCAGTATTACGGCTTGCTGCCTCTAAATGGAGCTGTCAAGTGTTCAACGATTACAGAGCTTCATGCCCCTCCCCTCCTGGAGCGGCGCGATCTCATTCGTCTGCTCGATAGGGCGGATTAGCCGCTATTGGAGCACCAAGAACACTCATTATAAGAGAGCTTCATGCCCCTCCCCTCCTGGAGCGGCACGATCTCATTCGTCTGCTCGATAAGGCGGACATGCCTCTATTGGACCGCTAAAACACTTATTATAGAGCTTTACTGGCCTGAGCCTGTCTCACTTCGGAGAGCTCACTTTTCGTCTGCCCGGTCATTTCTCTCTGGTTTAGACGGAATCAGAGGCAGAACAAATTTGATTAAAATATACTGAGGCCCGAATACCTCCCTTTATTCAGTCCCGTCCTATATCAGTGCGCTGAATATTGGTACATTCTTATATACCCGGTTTTTCTGCCCTTTTAATAAACGGCAAAACCGCGGGCCTCACGGCAGACTTCCTCCCTGCGATGGGTTCAGTCTGACATTAAACCACCTAGACATACTGCTCTGCTCCGTGAGCCGTTCGGTCACCGTCACTACTGAGGCTTGTGCACCTGAACGACTGAGCTCTGGTCTCTGCAGCACAGCTGCATCAACAGAGAACGACACTGTCTGGGAGAAAAGGGGTTAAGTCGCGCTTTGGCTGGACTGCCCTGAAATGTTTTCTGTGTGCTGTTTATCCAAACATACTGTGTAATACTGTCGGTTATGCGACCTCACTATAGTGGCGAACGGTATTTAATTCCTCTAAAAAGAGTAATTCCGTGCTTACTATACTGTGTATTGACACCCACGGTTGTACGGTGTCTCTAAACACTTTATCGCCTTACTGACAAGCAATCAGTAATACGCACACACGGCCCGCTGTCCATAATTCTATCGACGCTTGCCGAAAAAACCCCGGTTTGGCCATATACTGTGTATTGACACCCCACGACTGTACGGTGTCTCTAACACCTTTGTAACAAATTCGCTCGCAGCCCACCTCAGTTTCTTCGCTACGATGCTGATGGCGCAAACGAGCACGGTCTTACGGCTGTTATTCTCTCTTCCTAGAGAGACGACAGCCTCAGACTTTTGCATGGCTCCAAGCGTTTGAATCGCGCCCTCTCCGGACGGCCACTCAAAGGCTTACAGCCAAGCGGTTTATGACGTTTTTCGGCCATACAGATGTGGCCTTTAAAAACGCGCGTTTTCTCCCGCGGCATTCGCCAAATCGTCTCGCGGAGTCACGCAGAATTCTGCAAGTCTTTTCGGGGGGGCTACTTTCCCTTTTCCCTTAATGTGTTTCGCTTCACAGAAAATCCACCAGGTGGCGCATAAAAAACTACATTTTTATATGCGTTGTCATTGCGGTTGTTTCCAGAAGTTAATAAGGGCATTGCTGAATATTTAATATTTCTATTAAAACAGCAAAGTGACGTCAACCCCTTCTTGCCAGCATAACAGCGCATACATATATTAAGATGACTGTACGTGCAATGGGCATTTATACTAAGTGCAACAAAGAATTTAGTGTGAGCCTAATACACTTAACTCTGTTTACAATGAATATCTTAATTATTTGTGTTGTCGAATTTTGACACCGTTTCATTGTTTGTTCATAATATTAATAATTATGTCCGTTTTTCTAAAAGTATTAATATTTTAAAGAGATTCATGTGGTATAAAAATACATGTTTTAAAGTTAAAAATGTTGTAAAAATATATTAGTATTATTGTTCTTAATATATTAAGAACAATAATATGACACATGTATATTGCGCTAAAATGCTATACATATGGAAAGAGGAATTATTCTCAACCACCACCAATAAAGTTTAAAAAATATTCTTTAAAAACGGCGTTTAAACCCATGCAGAGCGAACAAGAAAACATGGGCCTATGCTTACATACTGTACAGTGGGCATATGATATCTTTATTTAGTTTTACATATTTAAAACTTTAATAATACCTTTCTTGCGCATATAGGCAGTCAGTGTTATGATTTTTTTTAATCCTTTCAGCCGTTATTCATAACAAAAAAAATATTTTTCAGTGGCTTTGTAAATATATTACTAAAATAATGGATTAAAGTAACTTTATAAAATCTCTTAATGTCACTTATGTATTTTTTAGTTGGTCAAAACAAAATAAATGGCTAGAAATAGAACAGACATTTTAATTAAAAATGTACATATATTATAGGCGTATATTATAGGTCCTTCCAGATATCTTATCTCAGACGTTCGCAGTCAACACTTTTAAAACTTTTTTATATAAAATCTAATTTATAAATTAAAAAACAAAGTTTTAAGTTAAGACAATAATAAATATGTTTATTTTTATTGAAAGAAAAACGTAGAAAATGTTATTATGGGTATAGTTGATGCAAATAAAGTGTGCAGTATACAAAAAATGCAAACAAATTATTTCTAAAAGTGGCAAGATTTTAAAAAGATAAAGGTGGTATAAAGAAAGACATGAGAAAAGTAGAGGTATGCAAAAGAGCACAGTTATTGTTAATTAAAGCGGTTTTATTCACCTTTGTTTGAATTGACAAGCATTTTATTCGCCACTTTCAACACATTTTGTGATTCATTTACTGATTTATTACAGAAAATTGTTGTCAGAAGCAAAGCTATTGTACAAAGCATCTTTATATGTATGTTTTAAAGTTAAAAATGTTGTAAAAAATATATTAGTATTCTTTTATTTAAGAATAACAATATGATACATTTATATTGCGCTAAAATGCAATATACATTATTCTGCAATATAAATTATTCTCAACCACCACCAATAAAGTTTAAACATTATTCTTTAGAAAAAAAACGGCGTTTAAACCCGTGTTGCGTGGAGCGAACAAGAAAACATATGCTTACATGCTTATTCGGCATATGATATCTTTTTTATTTAGTTTTACAGTTTTAAAAGTGGCAAAAAAGTTCTTAAAATCTAATGAATACTGGTTTTGTAAAATGTATATAACTGCAGATGCGTGCGTGGGATCCGGGCAGGTATCATTTTCCTCCAGACCTTGACGCATGGTCGCGGGAAGGCGAGAAATATATTTTTTTTAAGTTAAAATATTTTGCACAATTGATATATTACTTATGAATATTTTAGGAAATTATTTTTGACACACGTAGGTTATTACGTGTATTTTGGATTTTAATTTCATTACTGTGCCTATCCGTGGCCTCATCCGAGCGCACTTTCTCCGCCTTGCATCTTTTGAAGACATTGGTATGCAGCACCATGACCCAGAAAAGACTCACACACCTTTCCCTGATGCATGCCCACACAGAAATACTGAACTCCCTGGACATTCGTCCTCTAGCTCATGAGAGTCTTTGGAATCTCTATTATACAACCGGCGCAATTCGCGAGGCAAGTTCTTTTCTGCTCGAGTAAAGAGCGCGTTGATAATATGCGTATTAACGGAATGACATCGCGGGTTTGTTTATTACATGGATGCGCAGCAGCACAAAAAGGCTTTTTAATATGAAAAATTAAAGGATTAAAATGTAACAGATTATTATTGAGTCTCTTGGACATAAATGATGACCAATTATGAGACGTTAGAAGGCGCAAAGAGCTGCTTCATCTGTAGCTAAGTAAATAAATGCTTTGCTTTAAACAAATGCATCTACTTTTAAATGTTTTTTTTTTAAATGCTACCCAACGGATTTATTGTATATAATGACTCTGCACCTGTAGATATGGTGAGATGAGAAAACATTTTAAGTAGGCCTAATGCTTTTAAAAAAAACATTTCGCTGTCCAAGTGCTGAAATGGCTCTCCACACGTTTGTAAATTCTTTATCTTTTGTTTGTAACAAATAAAGTATTTTTACAGTACAAACCTTATAAAGCCTATTCTAAAAATGTAATTATACACCATGTTTTTCTTTATAAAAGTATACAATATCAGAACTAAACCCATTATTATTTTTGTTCAAATTATGAATTATTTATATGTTTAAAAAAGACAGTAATAGTACTATTTAGTAAAAAAAGATCTATATAAAAATATAGGCTACTAGGTATGTTAATGTGAGAATATTTTACATCTGTTAATCGACGTGTGATCTTAACTTAAAAACGAAAGTAAAATATGTTCGTCCGCATGGACATTGAAAACTGTGAAGTTTAATTAATATTATATGTTGTTATAATATTATATGTTGTATGTAAATTGTAACGAAAGTAATTCCCCCTGGGATAAGTATTTTTGCTTCTGGTTAATAGCGCATATTCATCTGAGAACTGATGATGTCTGTGTGTTTCAGACCCTGGCTGTGTGCCCTGAAGTGTATATGACAATAAAGTAGTAAATCTCAATGTATTTATTTTTAAAATGTATTTTAAATAGGCCTATAGGCTCATAGGTTTTTTGGTTAAAAAAATTCACAGCACCCCCTGTTCAAAATGACTTCCAGCGGCCCTGCCTTGACGCTTTGTGTGTTCGACTTTAAATGGTGCGGCGCTGACTGGTCGGCGTATGACATCAGAGTACCGCGAGAGCAAAGGTAAAGTCGGACCATTTGTAACATTTCGACTTGCTCTCGCGGTACTTTGATGTCTTCGTTGCCGAACTGTCTGCGCAGCGCCACATAGAAACGCCCTTTGACTCTTTAAGGCAAAGTACCAGCAACATGAGAAGTGGTGGCACGCAAAAGAAAGTGAAGGTACGCAGTACGCTAAAATATAAAGTGTCTGTACTGCGAGCACTGGTATAGTTATTTACATCGTGTGTTGCTCTTTCACCATTGTGCACCCGCGCACTCGCTCTGTAGTTTGTAGCTCGCGCTCCGGCTTCGATAAACAATGCCCGTTTCTCAATACCAAGTAGGGGAGAGTGGGGCAAAGTGAGCCAGTGGGTAAGTTGACCCACCCCCTTTATCTAGGCAACCATACAGATTTGTAGCCGTGTGACCACAAATACAGGTAGCAACCATAATTTATATTTGGCTATGTTAAAGAGAAGGACAAATTAAAGAGTTATGATTAAAGTATGATTTTTTTAACAAAAATATTTTTATCCTATCAAAGTAAAATTTATACATACCAGGTATAAAGGCTGTTATGTTAAAGTAGATTTATCCAGGTCTAAATATTCATACCATAAATATTGGTGATAGGCTAATGTATAAAACCATGTGAATGATTTAGCTAAAGATTAGCCTGAATTACTAAGCTAGGCAGTTTCCCAAAACGGTGGCTGTGGGGCAAAGTGAACCAGATGGGGTAAACTGAACCAGGGGTTCAAATTAAGGGTTGAAAAAGAGGGGTTCAAAAAAAGGTTTTAATTGGGTTTTAATTTCAAAAAAAGGGTTGAAATTAAAACCCAACACGCTGGTGAAAACTGGAAACTGTGTTGGGTTTTAATTTCAAAAAAAGGGTTGAAATTAAAACCCAACACGCTGGTGAAAACTGGATAAACCGGTTTTCTTTTGATTCCCTGATGATGAGGTGATTGATTAGCATTGGGGGTTGGCAAAGAATTGGCAGACCTAGGGGTGGGTGGTTTTTAATTTCTTGACTCTGTGTCACTGGTAGCTGCTAAAACAAGCAGCTAAACCATGTACAATTAATTACATTTTGGAATTAACTTCCTTCATGTCTTTTTATTTATACACTGTAAAAAATATTTTCTGAATTTTTAAGTAGTTAGCATTAAATATGTTTACAAACAATTGGTTTACAAACTCTGGGATGTTTGTGATTATCATCATTCAGAAAAGTGGTGCTTGTGTTTAGACTTGTGTTTTACGTGATTAAATCATGAAGATTACATTAGTTTCTTTTCAGTGTAGAACAGTTTGTAATCAAAATGCAAAAATATAGTATATTTATAAACATCGCTGAAACAAAGAGTGAATTAAAATTAAAAAAGTAATAAAGTTAAAGCTGCTGATAATTTTGTTTATATTTACTAGCCTTTTCTGAGTGAAAAATGTTTAGATTTTGTTAAGTAGCCTAATACTCCAATTTATTTGAGTGTAGGTTTCTCATTTTTATCAGCTTTCTTTTGCTTTTCAAAGGGCCGTCTACCTTTGCTACAGCCAGTGCTTTAATGTGGGCCGGTAGGCGCCAGTACTCAGTACCGCCACTTCCAAATATAGCTCTTGCGTACCACCACCTCTCCCTGCGCCCAGAACGTACTTCTAGCGTACCAGAACGCTCATTTGCACATCTGTTTAAATCAGAGGCTTAATTTAATCCTTTGGCTGCGCTGCCGCTTTTCAAAGCGCCCTTCACAATGCAAGCTACCTAAAGCCGAAAGTATACTAGGGACGTCCGCGTAATTCCTCCCACCGAGAGCAGAGACTACATTACCCATACACCTTTGAGTTTTACAAGTTAAAAGCGCATGCGTAGCTTTTGCTGCTGTCAATAGGCTTGTTCGACTTCATGCGGCGCCCCGAAAATCGACAGCCGGAAGACGTCACAGTATCGCGAGAGCGAGGCGAAATATGATTTCTTGAATCATTCTCGCGGTACTCTGACGTCATCCGGCTGTCGGTTCTTGCGGCGCCGCATGAAGTCGAACAAGCATAGTGTTAACAACTTGGTTTGGAGAGGTGTGTGAAACGCGCAACCATAGCTGCTCTGTTAAAATGAAAATACAATGAATACTTAATATGCCCTCCTGGTTTTAGACTCTGAGGAGTAAAAGACCAAGGTCAGAATCAAAGGACTCTCGCTGGCTGACATCCCACCAAGCCAGAATGATATCGCTGCAGGTACCCTTTTGTAGGTACGTGACAATCTCTGCTGTCGCGGCTGTCAGCTTGGTTCCCCTCGACGCAACTTCGGATTTCCTCAGACGATGTGCAGTGTAAAAACATTATTGAAATTGTATTAGACATACTTGCTAAACTACAAGTGAACGAAATTTAAATTAATTTGAACGACGCGCACAGGAGTTTTATCACCCGCAAAATGGAAAACAATGGGACAATATAAAGTGATGATTTTCGAGTTTCAAATGGCCAATATTTTGTTATTCTTGAACCCATAGACATGGTCTTGGTGTCCAGAGAGTATCTTTGCCCGACAGCGACAATATGTTATTAAAAAATAAATTACATCATTATGGATAAATGAGTGCTTGCAGAATATATGTATTTGAGAATGCTTATCAGTACTTTTTTGTTTCTTTAACTTTAAAGATGAATATTCTCCTTTAGAGATGGGCAATTTTCAGCAATAGCACATTATATTCAACATTTTGAGCTCATAAAAAAGATTTTTCGCTTATTTTATGATTTTATGTTTTTATGCACGTTTAGTTTTGGTGCAATTTCATCAAAAGCTTATAATTAGGAAATACACACAACACGCTTAACGTATATTTTCTATATGTTAAAAATGTTGTAAAAATTGCGTATTCTTATATAATAAGAATAACAATATGATACATTTATATTGCGCTCAAAATGATTTAGAAATGGAAAAAGGAATTCTTCTCAACTGAGTGCTTGCAGAATATATTTGAGAATGCTTATCAGTACTTTTTTGTTTCTTCAACTTTAAAGATGAATATTCTCCTTTAGAGATGGGCAATTTTCAGCAATAGCACATTATATTCAACAATTTGAGCTCATAAAAAAGATTTTTCGCTTATTTAAATTACTTTTTTATGTTTTTATGCACGTTTAGTTTTGGTGCAATTTCCTCAAAAGCTTGTAATTAGGAAATACACACAACATGCTTAACGTATATTTTCCATATGTTAAAAATGTTGTAAAAATTGCGTATTCTTATATAATAAGAATAACAATATGATATATTTATATTGCGCTCAAAATTATTTAGAAATGGAAAAAGGAATTCTTCTCAACTACCACCGATAAAGTTTTAAAATTCTTCTTTAGAAAAACGGCATTTAAACCCACGTGCACCGAACAAGAAAACGTATGCTTACATACAGTCCGTGTATGATATATTTTTTATTTAGTTTTACATATTTTTATTTATATGCATTTACTAATAGTCTACCGTAAGGTCATAATGTACACACTGTTAAAAATGATTCAGTGGCTTTGTAAATATATCTTAAATAAATGATTAAAGTAACTTAATAAAATCTCTTAATGCAGTTATGCGATTTTTTTAGTTGGAAAATAAATTACTTAAAATAGAACAGATATTTTGTTTAAAATGTACATATATTATTTGATGTATACGCCTTAATAATATAAGTATTACATTTACAGATTATTTTAGTCACTATATTTAAAAAGGTCAGAGTAATATATTATTATTTCTATTTGACATCAAAAATGTGTAAGTTTTACGCCTAACTTGAAGTATGATTTACTTATATTTTTACATTGATATTATTTGAGTAAATGTAGGCAAAAACTAAATTAATAATAAGTAGAAAAAAATGTCAATTTTAAACAATCACATAGCCAACGGTTTTTAATCAGCAACAAAGAAACTGCACATTTTGCCGATGACAAACACCTCAGAAACTCCTCCAATTTATGAATATTTACACTCACAATATGATTTTATTTCCTTAGTACAAAAGTATAACATATTATACAAATTCTCAGTGAAATGTATTAAACACCATTGCTACTTTTTATCGTGTTTCATACCATGTAAAGGGAAACATGATAATATAAAAAGTAGCCTACTGTTCAGTAATGCAGAAAAGCGCAACAGAACCATGTTAAAGCTATTAAAACGTTCAGATGCAAAAATGAACTAAATGTAAAATTAGATAAACTAGTCAATGATATTGCGTAAATGCGCTCGGTCTCTTCAAAGGTCTTCGCGAATTATTTTGTTATAAGACTCGATTATCATACATCACGTCGCTTCTACTGTAAGTACACGGAAAAAATAAGACAAATGATGCGCGTTTGAGTCGGATTTTTATGAAGAATATGTGACTGTTTATGTAACTGGCAAAAGAAAACTTCGCCAACAAAATGTTTGCCAAAAAGCATGCATTTGTATGACATCAAAGTCTATCGCCTAAACATTGATAATCCGTGTCATGTTACTTCAATATCATACAGTATACGCTAAGCATGAAGTCGAGCACACACATTGTCGTCAGTATGGCCTACATGAAACACGCCTGCCCTCTACAGGTTTTTATATTTCCTGCGTCCCCCACCGAACTCCCCTTCTGCGGGATCTCGCAGAATTTCGGAAGTCTCCGCGGCATTCTGCTCTCAGAAACGCGCATTTTTAAAGGCCACATCTGTATAGCTGATTTATATTAGCGGATCCGAAGACGCTCACACCTCCGCTCCAATACTCGGAGATATTAAGGGTAATATCAACCTCAAGTGAGCTTGCTACCCGCCACAATCAGTTTTAAAGCTCAAAGCGCGCGCACAGTCAGACGCGCGCGGCATCTCGTTTAAGACGGGCACACGTACCCCTCTAACGAGCCTCAGAAAGCTGAATATCGTGGCATTCTGTTCATAAGTCCACTTCAGTTTGACTAAGCAAAGGTCCCGCCCCGAGCTGACGACGCTTATGCTTAAGTTACACACGGCTGCATGAAGTGCTGTCGTTACGAGCTAGCCCAGAATCTGCTGTGGGTTGAACACGCTTTACGACGGCAATCAGCCTTCGGCGCGTGGAACGCCCGTTTGTCTCATATCAATCACCTTGTACTGTGAATACGGTACATTAAGAGGATGATTTAGCACTGCAGCACTCTCGACCGTGTTATTGTGATAATGCGGTCGGGCAAATTACGGTGGTTTCATTATTTACCGAACCAGACTGAGATCTCGCCCCCTGTACAAGCTGACGAGTCATCTCCTTTATAAACTCATTGCATCGCTTTATAAGCTATGTTCAATCAGAGTGATACGCATCTCATGCTTCAAACTACCAAGATTCAAAATATTAACCCATTACGATGGGCGTGCGGAGATGGCATCCGTGGGACACAACCTACATTATGTGCCTTATGACACATTGACACAAGCTGCTAGGACCCCTTTCGCGAGGCGTCCTTATGCAAAGTCTGATCCATTCTGTCTAGTGACATTGAAAGTCAAAACCCCCCGCGAATCGTGGGTGGAACACTTTTCTCCTCACTACAGAGGCACGGCGGCTCTCTCCCCTACCTATATCTATGTGGCCTTGATAACAGCGAACCACGCTTTTACGACCGACCATTCATTTAATTCACAAGCTTGTCATCTCTCAGATGCGGACGGCGGCGGTAACAGCGAACCATGCTTTTATGGCTGGCCATTCACTTTATTCATAAGCCTGTCATTTCTCAGATGCGGACGGTGCCCAAGGCACAGCGCTCTGGAACTGTCCAAGGTCCTGTATGACAGATACGTCTGACGTACATCAGACGATCAGCTGTTCATCTGCGTCACAGATCACTCACTAGAGCACCTGTCAATACAGGTTATTTATGGATCGTTGACGTTATCACCTCCTGTGACAATTATGCTCACTTGTCTTAGAGCATGGGCATGGTCTTAGAGGTTTCTCATTTGACAATTGTGACACGGCCGGCTGGTCCCCGCCATCCACGTTGTCAGTTTACAGCTTCGACATCCCTGCTTCGCGCACCACTGAGGTTTGTTGCATTAAAGGTGCGCCCATTAGCTCACCTGTATGCACGATATGGTTTTTAATTATATGCGTCCACCGTGCGCTTAGAGAAGCTCAGATGTGCACACTATAACATTTTGGTATACAATAAGATGCGCTTGGGAACGATCACCTGTATACACAGCTGTGTTATGCTTTGTGACACATACATTGTTGTTCATCTGTGTACGTTCATGGTGCGTTGGGTGCCCACCGTTACGTTCATCAATCATATCTGTACACATTCACGGCGCGTTCTGTGCACTGATTTATCTATACGTATTCACGGTGCACTGAAGGGTTCACCCGTGTGCGCACAATTTATTATCAGAACACATGACGGCGCGCTCGAGAATCTTGCCGGCCTGTGCATTATAACACTCTGATTCATCTATATGCATTCACGATGTATTCAAGTGTTCACCTGTGCCCGTGCAATTTATAGTCAATACACATTTACGGCGCGCTTGGAAAGCTCACCGATCTGTGCACTATAATACTACCTATATGCATCCCGATGCGCTCGAGGGCGCACCTGGGTTCACACTATTGTGGTATCTGTATAATCCCACGCTACGAACCGTTCTGCCGCATATTATAGTCAGATCGGCCGTTCGTGAGCTTCGCAGATCACTCACTACGTATGTCTGTTGCTAACAGTGGTTATTTAGATGGATCGTTGAAACCATCGCACTAGCTCACGCCCCTCTATGTCCTATATAGAGGCCACTCTGTGCGAGTTTGGCTTCTTCATGAACTTGGTCTACAGGGGTATCTATATTTAATATCTGCTACGCGGCCGGCTGGTCTTCGCCGTCTACGTTGTCAGATTGTACAGCTTAGACGTCCCTGCCCTACAAGCGCAGGTTCTCTCGGCTCAATCATGCACGCTTATGCGTTTTATGTGTACACCACGGTGCGCTCAGCGAGCTCACCAACGTGACTCTGAATTTACTTATCTCGCACAGCCGCGGCGCGCTCGGTACCTCGCCGTCTTGTGCTATGTTATGTGCCCCCGGTGCGTTTAAAACCCCACCGTGTGCGCGTCAACAATTTATATGGTGCTTACACATTTGCTTTAAAGCTGTGAATATGCCGGGTATAGGGCCACACGCAGTGTCACTCCGGTAAGTCTCCCACGGCGTGATGGGATTACGTTCCCCCATAGCGTCAGCTAACTGACGCAATGCGAAGTGAACTGTATCGAAAGGGAACGCTTAGGTTACTCACGTAACCCTGGTTACCTGAAATAACGGGAACGAAGCATTGCGTCTCTTGCCGTGCTACAAACGTCTACGCAGCGAGTGTTATTCGGCTGCGCGCTTCAGTCGAATAATAATGAGCTCCTGACGATTGAACCGCGCTTATATAAGGACGTGTGCATCCCGCGCGCGGGTTCAAACGTCATTGGTCTGTACTTTGTTCAGACGTTAACCAACAGGCTTCAGTCACGGAGTAAACAGGAGTTTCCCCCCATAGCGTCAGCTAACTGACGCAATGCTTCGTTCCCGTTATTTTCGTTCCCGTTAAATCATCTAATCCTTTCTTTCTTCCTCAACAGGCATTGTCTCTAAGAACTGTTGAAACTTTGTAAGCTGAAGTAACTTTTATAGCACTGTTACAACACAATCTCATGGCAATTCATATGTACAGTGTTTTATGAGGTGGCAAGTTTGTACAAACACATTCGTACATTTTTGTCTGATTCGCTTCGTACGAATTCATAAGAATTAGCCAACTCAAAAATTATGAATGGTAATGAATACAGATAAACAGACTCACCTGATACTCTCAGTGTAACTGCATTACTGATGTGTGAGTATCGTGATCCACTGATCTCTGTTGCTCTACAGGTGTATTTACCTGCGTCAGACTCAGTAACAGATCTGATTATATAATACTGGAGTTTATTCTGCTAGATGATTGAATCTTTATACCATCTGTACTCCCAGCTGTTGACTCCTCCTCCATTAATGACACATGTGAGATTGACAGTTTCTCCTCTGAATACATGATCATCAGGCCAAACAGACACTTGAGGTGTTGGTCTTTCTGTACAATGACAAATAATTTACACTGTCAAACATTTACCTGCATTTTTATATGAACTCTGATGGCAAAACAAAAATGCTGTACCACATTACAGGTTTTATCATCAATAATTGTAATTACTCCTGATTCAGTGATTAATGGTGATATATTTATTGTGATCTCAGCACGAAGTGTATTATGTGAGTATAAATACTTACCCTGTACTGTCACGGTTATTGGTTGACTGTATTGTGTGTTAACCTGAGGGTTTTCTTTTCTTCTGGCTCTGCACCAATACTCTCCTCCATCAGAGATTTGCACAGATCTGATTGTTTTAGTTCCTGTAAGTTCAGTGGATTCAGTGTTTGAAGGGTTTCTGAAGATAAACTCCCATCCAGTAGACTGATGAACCTCACAGGTCAGAGTAACTGAGTCTCCAATGAACACAGACTTCTGTGGCTGCACAGTCAGAGTTGGTCGAGGAATATCTGTCAATATAAAACAAATAAAAATCATATTTAATCAATTTTTACATCATATATTGAATGTTACAGTATGTTGGGGACAAAAATAATAAACCTCACCTGATACTGTCAGTGTAACTGCATTACTGATGTGTGAGTATCGTGATCCACTGATCTCTGTTCCTCTACAGGTGTATTTACCTGCGTCAGACTCAGTAACAGATCTGATTATATAATACTGGAGTTTATTCTGCTGGATGAATGAATAATCTTTATACCAACTGTACTGCCAGCTGCGGACTCCTCCTCCATTAATGACACATGTAAGACTGACAGTTTCTCTTCTGTATACATGATCACCAGGCCAAAAAGACACTTGAGGTGTTGGTCTTTCTGTACAATGACAAACAATTCACACTGTAAATAATGTCCTCCATGAATTCCAAACTGGGTACACAAACTTTTTTAATTAATGGTGCAAAAAGATGCATTGAAATATGTTTAATTGTTTTCTGATACCATAACTACATAGATGGTATGTGGCTTTATTAAGTGCAAAACTTATCCAAAGATGGTTTTACGTCTATTTACAACCTAACCGTGCGTTTACACCAGCCGCAGTAGAGGCAGCAAAAGGACGCAGAGCATTTGAGTTCACTCGCTTCATTCTCGCGTGAAAGCCGCGCTTGAAATTCTAGTCATTCGAGAAATTCACACGGAAATTCGCGTCATGGGAGGGGCTTCTGTGACTCCGCTGAGACTCCACCACTCTGCTCGCTTCCTGTAATCATGTCACTATTACAGCAAGGTGCTGATTGGTTAATGCAGCGCGGAAATCCGCCGAAGTTCAGATTTTTGAACTAAACGCATCTTTGCATTGATTTAACATGTAAATCATCCGCGCTTGCCGCCTCTACCGCAGCTGGTGTAAACGCAGCGTGAGATATTTGCTATTAAGATACAAACAAAAAATACAGGAAATATGTACAACAAATAAAAAATTTAGAAGTGACTTCTTTAGGCATCATCTGTGTTTAGTGTGACCTCTCTTGGCACGAAACACATCTTGAGCATTTTTGAACAGAATGAAGTAAAAAGACTAATTTCTTTAAAATTAGAAATTAGGATTTCATTTAATTTTATTTAGGTTAAAGAGATCCTGCAGCTGCCTGCTATTGCTCAAGTGGAAGGGGAGTTTACCCATAAAAACTTGTACTACATACACATTTCCTGTATTTTCCGGATGTATTCTATTAAAGAGACTGGGAAACAATTATATATGATCGCTATAACATAAACAAAACAATCGCAAAAACAACAAATCTAATTGTGGCCTGGTGGCCTAAGACTTTTGCACAGTACTGTATATCTGATAAAAATACAGAGGGCATCTTTTTATTTGGCACTGTAATGTACTGAAAATGTTCTCTATTTTATCCAAAGCAATAAAATATGTAATGTAATGAATGAATCAAATTGAATTACCTGCAGTTTGTTGAGAGTGGATGGTTGAAATCAGCACTGTAAAGAAGAAAGAGAAAAACTTATTACAGTTTAAACATACAGCTGATAAACCATCTGTATGAAAATACATTTCATCATACTGTTTATGCAAATATTATTAGTGTTGTGCAGCAGCCTAACAAACTAAACGCAACACTTCAATCTTAAAGATGTATTTGGTAATGATGGCTCATTTCTGATGCAGATTATTTTGACATGTCAATTGAAAAGAAACGACAGCTATAAAAAAATTTATTCAAACACTCACACAGCATCAAAAGCACAAAACTAAACAAACACACGGATGTCTCTCATTCACCTACAGCACAACCAGGGGCGTCATGCACCAATTTTTTTTAAGGGGGCACAGTGTGCACAGATACAGAAATGTATGCATACACGGACATAAAACGAAATATTATAAAGCTTTCAGTCTTTTCCATGGCACTATTTTGAGCCTTCCTGCCTTCATGACAAAAACCTCCAAAATAAAAGTGTTGACTAACTTTCATATCAAATACTATTCAATCGGAATAATGACATATTGGCATTTACATCTGGAACGGCATGTTTTGTTCATTCACGTTTTGTTTAATGACTTGTTTAATTGTGTCAATACATTTTGCACAACAACTGCATAATCCTATAAAATTAATGTAATTTTAAATCCATAAAGTTTATAAACAACGAAAATTACATAAATTATAGCCAGATTGATTTTAATGTTCAATAATGATTAAAAAAATGTTTAGATAAAAATTATTAGAGAAATTGATTTTTGCATTCAACTTTACCTCATGTGAACATGTGTGATATTCCGCGTCCCTGTGAACTTTGGTGAACTGTGGCATTGTACCAAGAAGATGAATCTAAAATCTCTACTAATATAACGTTGAGACGGTCACATTTTAAACCATACAATTTCTACACAGATGAGGTTAACTGCACATTACCGTACTGGGGTTTGGAAATGTTGTGAACGTTTCTTCCACGTTTTAATTCCTCAGATAGCAAAATGCAGCAGCAACAGCAAAGAGCTCGTGAACGCGCTCAGACGTTGATGACATCATTGACTGCGCTGAATGCAGCGCCTGCCGCCAGCATAAAGTAATGTAACACGATCAAAACGGCGAAAATCTCCGAAAAGTGACAAGGATGCAGCACATAATTAATAATATTGTGCATATTAAACAGATTAAAAGACAAATAACAGATTAATGGACGCTTCTTTTATTTTGAGGCTCAAAAAACCAAGGGGACAAGTGCCCCCTCAGTTTGAATGGGCATGACGCCTCTGAGCACAACAGATTAATTTCTGTTTAACAAACACACAACACTATCTGTACACTTACTATCTCACACAAACATATTTATTTACTTATATATCATAAAGGTTTAAACAGCAAGAAAGCAGCATTAATAGTTTTTGTAAAAATACATCAGTAGTAACTTTGATGTGAAGTCAAATCCATAGAGAGAAGATAATACTCACAGAGAACTAGAGGAAGAGAAATCAACTCCATATTGATCTACTGATGAATGACAATTTTCTGACATCTGATGTCTTATAGCTTGCAAAGACATGACGTCATACAGTGTATGAAAGAAATGAAAGAAATATATTTATATATATGATGAGTCAGAATTTCTACAGATTCCCAGATTATCAGTTTCCCCTTTCACACTGCTAATATTTTACCAGGGGTTGAGTTAACTCTGGGAACTCCTAATCTGACATTTCACACTGTACATAACTAAACCCTTGGGTAACTTTCTAATTGACATATTTGTGGTGTCATGAATTGATAAATATGCTGCTGCTTTTAATGTCTGAAGAATAAGTAAAAAAAAAATACTCTTATGTCTAACAATTCTGATATAAAACATCTCATAAATCTCAAACTGTGTTCTATACTCATAAGAACCTTTAACACCTGAAGAACCTTTCTGTTTCACAAAAGGTTCTGTAGATTATCAAATTGTAAGAAAAATCATCTTCTTCCTGGAACCAAAAATTTTCTTTTGTGGCATCGCAGTGAAAAATATTTTAAGCAACTTCTGTTTTTAGAGTGTATACTATTTAAATGAAGGTTCTTAAGAGGCTCTGGGCAGGGCTTTAATGTCTGATGAGGATCATTTTACATGCTTACAACTTGTCTATAAATGGTAATGGGGTATAAGTAAAGGACATATAAGGAAGACGTTAAGAAATATGACTTACTGTCACACGTGTTACAGATGCTGTTGCTATGTACTATGAAATTTTTGTCATAAGGATCTGAATGATCTTATTTGGGTAATTGTTTTGATTTTTCTTAAATAACCATCATATCTTTTTATATCATAAGATCCCTTTTATCACCACAAAGAACGTCTCGGTTATGTATGTAATCCTCATTCCCTGAAGGAAGGGAACGAAGATGTCACATCGTGACGGAATAATTGGGAACGCGCCTCACGAGACCAACCTACTTCAAGAACTACTAACACTAAGGGTGTCACGATTTCGATTTTAAATCGAAATCGATAAAAATTAAGTCACAACCTCGAACTTCGAATTAAATAATGGGATATTCTAAATTAATTCGAACTTCGAATAAAAACATGGGATCGTCGATGCTGCCACGCCCCCATGTCACGTCCGGTTGGCTTGCCAAGCGGGGGAAAAAACTTCTCAAGAGATTTATATTTTAAACACCAGGGATGTATTGCTACAACTCCTTGAAATGCATATCATAAACAGGATTACTACCTAGTGAGTGATCTGACTTTGGACAGAGCACGGCTCTCTGCACGTGCGTGAGAGTGAGAGAGGCACCAAGATGCAGCAGGTAATATTTTTAACAAAAGGGATAGTTTGCCTCACAGGAAACGCATAAAACTGAACAAATAGTTAAGGATTAGTATTTTAGTTTGTTTAGGGTTCGGACAGATGCGAGAGTGCGTGCACGTGTGACAGAGAGAAGCGCAGCTGCTTATGACACGCTGGATTTATTTTTAGATGCTAGGAGTCCAAGACAAGTGCAGGTGCGTCTAAGAAGGAATCCTCTCTCTACAAGGTCTGTTGCGTAAAGTGAAGCCCACAAACCCCCATGCGAGGAAAAGCACGCAATGTGCATGTTAATTTAAAACTATAATAGTAATAAATAATAATGACATAGCATTTTTTGTCTTTCAAAAAAAAGTAAAAACCGAGAATCGAATCGAATCGTGACCTTAGAATCGAAAATGTAACCGAATCGAGGATTTGAAGAATCGTGACACCCCTAACTAACATGCCAATTAACTTTTTTTTGCATCTGCCGGTGCTGCCCCGCAGCTCAGGTATTTAAACGAGAGGCAGGTGCAATATCATTAGCTTACTTTTCCCTGAAAAAGCTGGCAACAGTGCACAGCCTAAGTCTGCAATGGAACAGAGACTGTGGCGACGGGACGGGACGTAGGGGGCAGATGTTAAGGCTTACTGCAGAAGGCCAGTCACTACTTGTTCCTTAACCTACTATAGTGAACTAGCAAGGAATTCCCTCTGAGGGGGTCTACCACTTTGGGGACATCTTGAAGGCTCAAGGTCATAACGTGAAACCCTTTTAGTAATATCTCGTACTAGTGGAACGCTAGGGGAAAGTGGTGAGAATTTCCACGGAAATACACGCATAGAGACCCACAGGGGGCGCAATGTGGATGTCTAGCCTAACCCAGGTTCACATGGAAACATCTAGTGAGAGGCTAACAGCAGAAGCTCCGCAACATCAGCTGTCAAAGCAATGGAGGAGTGAAAAACGCTATTTTGTGACGTTTTTGCTAGAACAGCAGGTTGTGCAGCACCAATTTAGAGGCTGCAAGCTGACACGAGCTGGTCTCTGGTGGTCTTTACTGATTGGAAGAAAGAATCCGAGAGGACACTAAGGGGCCAGTCACACCAATAGCGTTTATGGCAGTTGCAGGCGCCTTTTTTGAATGATATTCTATGGGCAGGGCGCGTTTGCGCGCTGTTTATGCGCGCCGAGCGCCTTGCGGTTTTTTGCCGCCTGCCGCGTACGCGTTTTTGAAGGAGCGCTGAGAGCGGAGAAGCGCCCGACGTCATTCGTGTCTTTCCATTGTCCAATCGAATGAGGGGAGAGGCGGGCCTTACGTTGTGGTGAGGGAAGTTACAGTTGCTTTGAAGAACCGGACTCCACTCGCTCACTCTCTCCTGCGTGTTTGTGCACCTCTCATCCTCAAACAAGGTCAGAGCAAGCGTCCTCTTTTTAAAGTTTCTGCTGTTATGACAGTTAACAGCAAAAGAGCGCTCACGCTTCAATATTTGATTGACAAGACAGCTGACTCGGTGGTTGCTTAGCAATATGAAAAGCCGCGTCGCACTGCTCTTTTTTTTAAAAAAGGCAGTGCGTCGCGCCTTGCGTTTGCAAGCGTTTAAAGCGCTTTTGGTGTGACTGAAGCCTAACACTGTAGAACCTAGTGAACGTGTTAGGTGTCGCCCAACCAGCAGCTCTGCAGATGTCTGTTAGCGAGGAACCACGAGCCAATACCCAAGATGATGCCAGATTTCTCGTAGAATGTGCACGCAGAGTAAACGGGCAAGGAATACCCTGCTATTTTATACGCAAGTGTAATAGTGTCCACAATCCAATATGACATCCTCTGCTTGGTGACAGCATTCCCCTTTTGCTGACCACCGTAACAGACAAACAGCTGTTCTGAGGTTCTAAAGCTTTGAGTCCGAGTTACATACACACATAGTGCACACACCGGACATAATAAAGCCACGGCTGGGTCTGCCTCCTCCGGGGGCAGCGCTTGCAAGTTCCCCACTTGGTCTCTGAAAGGAGTAGTGGGAACTTTGGGTACCAAGCTGTAGACACGAATCGTTGTCGAAAATACATGAAGATCTCCTATCCTCTTAAACCCGGAATACACTGCACAATTTTTGCCCTCCTATAAGATCCTTACCTTATCACACTGTGCGACATGGATCGTTTAAACTTGGGTAGGAGAGGCATCTAGACTGTACGATGATGACACGGAAGCTTCGGCGGCAGCGTCACACGTTGCGCAAAGTCACCAGCATGCGCTCGTGGTAAACAAATACGGGTGCGCAGGTCATAGCAGCAAACACACTGTGCGGTGATCATGCTGAATGTCTGACACTGTCAGGAAACTATCGTAGGCCCTCTTTGGACGCAAGACCGGGAAAACGGACGTATTTGAACCTCTCTCACTGTATGACATAGGATCACCGATGAAGAGCCACGATCACAGAAATTGCGACCATTGTCTCACGATGGCAATCTTTCGTCTGGGACAGCCAATAACCGTGCAGTGTATCCCGGGTTTTAACCGAAGCCAAAGCAAGGAGTGTTAAAGTTTTCATAGTTAGAAACTTTACACTCACAGAATGCAGAGGCTCAATGGAGCGTCCTGTAAGGTTTTCAGCACCACAGACAGGTCCCAAGGAGGAATAGAGGGAGGACGAGAAGGATGCAGCCTTTGTGCGCCTCTTAAAAACTTACAGTAACAACCAGGTTGTGCTGACCCACTTTCCTACTGTTTATTACCATTTACCATTTAACCCAGGGGTGTCAAACTCATTTTAGGCCAGGTGGTAAATCACCATGTAAGGGCCAGATAACTTTTTCAAAACTTAGTGTGCTGATAATTGTGTTAATATTAACTAAAGAAACTACAAATTTAATCACAAGAAAACTAGAAAAACACACGGCTCTGTGAAAACTACATTTCATAAATCCTCCTTTACATCTGTAAAAACCCAGTGGACTTAGGTTGAAAATGTAATTAATTTAATTTAGCAGGAGTTCTGTCAGATGGTTTGTGAAGACATAATTGGGTGGTTTAGGTTAATCCAATATAGGCCTTATTTATATTAGGTCATTTAAGAAGTTTTTTACAAACATAGCTTACAAAAAACACGACAGGTGTACATCTTAAGACAAAACAATGTCCCTGGTATATGTTAAAATTAAACAGGACAAGGTGTTTTTAAATGAAAGCAGCTCAAACATGCATTTTAGTTTGGGACTACGATAAGCCCCGCCAGGGAAACCGCCCCAATGTCATTCAGCTGACAAGGTTTGGGAAATTACTGTGAAATACAAAAATAAATAGAAAAGAAATACATGGATATATGACTAAGATTTTCTTGTTGTTGCTTAATAAAATGGATCTTAAGTCACATTGTTAGGAAATGCACAGTCAGTTTGTCACACTCTCACAATTATGTTGAAAACTAAACTTATTTAAACTAAACTTACTTAAGCATATGGGGGGAGTGGTTGTTATGTGTGTGTGTATGTGTGTCTAATGGTGGAAATGTTCATCATGTGAGTGCATGCATTTTAACAGTCCTTTCAAAATATAAGTCATAGGTCACCACAGTCCATCTGTGACATCATGGATAATCTCTTTAATTTAAAGAGTTAAGATGTGTGAATTCCATAAAATAAGGCATTGTTGTTTCATGTGTGCTCAAAAGCTTCCCTCCTGTGGCTAGTAATGGTACTGCAGATGTTGTATTTAGTCCCTCTTCTCTTTCCTTACCTCAGCAGTTTTGAGCGTCTCTGCTGTGGGTATGTATGATTTTTAGCACTCCAACGAATTAATTGTAAAAAAAAATATGATGTTTGATATTTAAAAAATGAAGACCCTTTTCAGAGTGGCACAGATTTGAACAAATTAGTACAAAGGTTACTTAAGAAGAGCTACTTAATGGCCTAATTAGAGAGATAGGCTTGTAACCTGAGGGTTGGCGGTTTGAGTCTCACCACCTTTGGAAAAGGGAGTCGAGCCAACTACCAAAACACACTTGTAGCCAATCAGCAGTAAAAAGAGTGTCTACTAATGAAAACAGGGGATAGAGCTTAGTTATTAGAAACCTCTAACTGGGTTTGGCCTTAAAAAATTAAGCATTTCAAACCAACTTCAAAATATTTGGTTACATACATATGAAATCTTTGAGTTCGACTGACAAATAAAAGTTTATAAAATAAAAGAAAATGTGTTGTGATCACTATCTTTATATAAGTTGGACTAACTTAAGCTTATTAAATTGCAATTAAACTGTGTTAAGTTAATGTGATTTAAAATATTCAACTTTCCCCACTGCATCAAGTTAACAGAACTTAAAAAAGAAGTACAGAAAAATTGCTGTCTCATGTTGACTAATCTCAACATGCATCATTCATTCTTATTTCTTTCTTTCATCATACAAAAGCAAAACAGCTTTCAAAACTTGTATCTTTTTCCAATCAAAGCAACATAAACGAATAAGAAGAAATTGCTGTTTCTGTACTGATAAGAAACACCTGTTTCCATTAGTCACTTGTTGCTTAATTAAGTGAAACAATACACCTTCCACAACCTAATCAGAAGCAACACTCTTCTCTACAACGGTAAACTCAAAAACATTACACTCCTCTGAATCTTCAACATAGATGAACATTAAACAATAATTCTTTCTCTTTACTAAAAAATACATAAAATAACCATTTATTTAAAAAAAATTATTTCCTAATGTCGTCCCATGCAAACCATGCTTACTCATTCATGTAGTCCCAACTGAAATAAATCAAGTCGGCGATTAATTTTACTAAAGCTTTAGTAAATTGGACAAGGACCGCAATTAATTTGTTTGAGTGCTCAAAACTAAAGTTTTTTTTTGAAAGAAGAAACAAAAACAAAAAACAGTGAACAAATTCAGTTCAAGGTAATAAAAAATAATTAGTTTGAATAACTTAAAAAGTGAAAAATGCGTTTCAATAAATTAAGCTTCCACTACTTAATATATTTAATTACATTGAGCATCAGAGTTTACAGTTATATAGAAGATAGGGAGCATTTTTAAGACATCTCTGTTGAGCAGTCTGGTAAAACCTCAATGTTTTTTGTCTTTAGGCTCCCATTGGGTCAATGTGTGACACAAACATATAATAAATGTTTTTTTATGTATCTATTATGTATCACTCTAGTGTAGTTTCCAATTCTCACTATTTATTTAATAGGATTCATATTACTGATATATTGGCTGTTAAATAGTACTAAAAAAGCAAATATTAATGCTTGATTCTGCAAAACCTTATTCTACATCCTTAATCCTACCCAATTTCTACCAATACTTAAACTTAACAACTACTTTACTAAGTATTAATAAGCAGTAATTATGAGTAAATTGAGGCAAAATGAGTTAATAGTTAGTTAATAGTGAGATAATAATTTATGTACTTTTATATGATTTATTTGAACCGTTTTTGTATCATTTACTAAATAGGATTTAGAAAGTAAATAATTAAATACTTTTTGGAGAGATTTATTTGTGTACTAATCGAATTACATGAAGATGTAATTAGTAACTAGTAATGAATTACTTTTTATGGAACTTAACCAACACTGCTCATAGAGAGGCAATAGTACAAAAGGTGCTTATACCAAGATAAGTTTTTACTATGAAACAATACCAATACAAAGAAAGAGTTTTTTTTAATAAAAGACAGAAGAGATAGAACTGCAGTCAATATCTATGTTATTAAGTATTTTTGGAAAAGATGTTTTTTAAAAGTTGCAACGTGTCTGAGCAGATTGCAATAGGAAGATCATTCCACCAGCAGAGGGAAGTGAAGAAAAATGGTAATACTTTATTTCGACAGTCCACTTTAGACATTTTACTAATTATAAGTAACTTTGCAACTACTTATCAACTACCAATCTTTACAGTATTAGTAGACTGTCTGCTTAATATCTATTAATACTTTATTGTGATGATCCCTCAACAAACATTCAACTGACTACTTCTCAGGTTCATGTCAACTTATTCCACTAACCTAAACCTCTTCCCTATCCCTAACCCTTACAGTTTACTAATAATCTAATGACAGTTTGTTTACGTATAGTTGCAAATTGATGAAAGTTAGTTGACATGTAGTTGCAAAGTTATTTATAGTTAGTAGAATGTCTAAAGTGGACTATCAAATAAAGTGTAACCGGTTCGGTCCAGGTGATTCACTCCAGAACTTATACATGATTGTCATTTATTGTTATTAAATAGCTCCAGTTTTTCAGTTGCTTCACTGCAGTTTATGAATGTCTAGAAATCACAAAACACATTCATATCAGATAGATATTTCGTATTCTTTTACAGCATACTGCGATTGATCTTCAACAGATGCATGAGTAACTGTTAAATACAGAAAAAAATAACAATTGTTGTCATTAATTCAACGTTATATGTTGTTTTAAGCCATAACAAATAACAATCTAATAAATTAGACAGATGTTTCACCTTTCAATCTGTAGCATTTGAAAACCAGGATAACTGTCACTAACAGATATAAACAAACTGCCAGCAAAAAAGTGATCTTGAGAATAGAAATCTTCCGAAAACCTCCTGAAATTGAAACACATTATCATACATTATATCCGAATGAGCTTATATATTGAAACATAAATATCAAATGTTTGTATGGAACATATAGATATACAGTGGGGAAAATAAGTATTTGACACATCAGTTTTTTTTAACAGTAAGGGGATTTCTAAGTGGGCTATTGACACACCAGATGTAGCCATTAAGCCAAATATTCAATTCATACAAAGAAATCACAACATTTAATTATACAAGTTGAGTCATAATAAATAAAGTGAAATGACACAGGGAATAAGTGTTGAACACATGAAGAGAACAAGGTGCAAAATGGCATAGAATGCTGTTGTGTCAAATACTTATTTTCCCTGCTGTATAAGGTAACTACTAACACACACATAAGATGCTTCTGTCTAAATTTATTAATTTTACAGACGTTAACAGGCTATGGGACTCACCGTTCACAGTAAGATAAACAGCGGAGATTGATTGTGAACTTTGTGGTCGCCCATCTCTCTCTCCTCTACACCAGAACGGATCCTGATCAGATTCAGTAACTCCATTGATAGTGAGAGAGTCTCTGTTTACAGTGTAATGCTCAGAGTTAAACACTTCAGTGCCGCGTTTATACCACAGATATCTCCAGTTTAATGATCTGTACTGATCCTCTATCTCACACTTCAGAGTGACTGTCTCTCCAATGAACACAAATTTGTCTGGTGATACTTTCACTGTAATGCTGGGTAAAGCTGAGGAAAATAGGTTATACTGTAAATTTTATCACAAACCTGATTACAAGAAAAACAATACTATTTCAGTAATATTTATGTAAATTTTACATATATCACTTTCCATGTGTCATGACTAGCCACGGTAATGAAGGCAAGGAGTCAAAAGTAGAAATAACATAAAAGTTTTACTGATATTCAACATGGTAAACATGGCATACACTAGCCATAACATCAACAATAACCGACCAAGGAAGAACTTTCTCCTTTGTATAGTACATGATGATCAGCAGGCAAACCAGACACTACCAGAGTTGTTTGTCATTGTACAGAAAGCCCTACAGCTCAAGTGTAAATAGTGTCCTGCATTTTTGTAGGCCTACTGTATGAAGTTGCTTAAATTCTCTATTTATATTACACAGGTCTCTGGAATATTTGATTTTAGCAGTGACATGCATCACAACATCCCGTAATGTGTGTTTTGCAGCAAAAGAAATTCAAATCTGCTAAATACCAATGAAATGAAGTGACATTTGTGAAAATAAGGCATTACTGATTAATAGCCTTTGATGAATATTTTTGTTTGAGTGATAATGATTGGCTCTGTCTGGAAGAGATATACTAAGAGTTATATGTGACCAGTCACGGAAAGTAGGGACACAAGTCGGATCTGGGCATTTTGAGTTATTCACAGATTCTGAAAGTGCAGTTTCTAAGCTTTCCAACGATGTGTAACACATGGAAATTTGATAAGATTTGGAGAAGTTGTGGCCATTTGAATATAGGAACTCAGAAATACTCAAACCGAGAAAATCGAGACGAAAGGGACTCTTCTTTTCAGCTGGGGGAGACAATAGGGCTCATTTACATCTCATTTAGCTAAGCCATGCCCCCTGTAAAACCCTTTTTGAGATGTTCTAGCATCATATGTAGTATTTTATGACCAAATGACAACCCGCAAAAATAAACATGACTCTTTTACCTTTGTGGGGATCACAAGTCGAATCCAGTCTGTTTCAGATTATCCAATGTCCATATTTGTCCACAAATGCGTATAATCCGTGAAATATAGATTGTTTACATCAGATTTCGCATGAATGTCTGGTAATACAATATAATATATAATCTGAAGACTATTTAAATCGTAACATGTAAGGGTATATGAGCTTACACTCCGTTAAACACATGAAACCGCCTTCAAAGTTTGTATTTAAAAATAGGGAAGTAGTATAATAGATCATCCAAACAGCGCCGTCGAAAACGTGACATCCTTTAGAGAGGTTACCAATGGCTCGCTCGTTTCTCCATCAGCCAATGACTTCATGGAAAATATTGATAGACAAAACATGTAGCCAATTATATGAAGAATACAACTATATCTGTGTAACTTCTGTGTGTTTGGACTCATGCTGCGCTGCAAGAACTGACATACAGATGATGTCAAAGTACCGCGAGAGCGAGTCGAAATTAAACTACTGCGTAAGATTTCTTGAAGAGCTCTCGCGGTACTTTGACGTCATCCGACTGCGGCGCCGCATAAAGTCAGTGACGCGGCTGACGTACAATGCGGCTGACTGTTATTTGTTCCGCCCCAGCTTCTTTTATTTTTCTTTTGTTTTGTGCACCCGAGCTTTACAGTCTGGGGAGACGCAGGCTATAAGTTTGAAAAAAAAAAAAACTTAGAAAACATGTCTGAGGAACAGGGCAGCGCGTCACTACAGTCACGTGACTTCACGCTCGAGCCGGAAGAGAAGACAATGCTGAATAAAGTCGTAATTCTGCAATTTTTGGACCAAACTGTATTTTCGATGCATCAACACAATCTTCCTGACCCACTGATGTCACATGGACTACTTTGATGATGTTTTTATTAACTTTCTGGACATGGAAACCATACATAGATTTTCAATGAAGGGGAAAGCTCTCGGACTAAATCTAACGATAAAACATCTTAAACTGTGTTCCGAAGATGAACGGAGGTCTTCCGAGTTTAGAACGACATAAGGGTGAGTCATTACTTACATTATTTTCATTTTTGGGCGAACTATCCTTATTTAGTAGTCACGCTGTACCCTTTGGGGGCGGAGGCGAAAACACAAGCTTATACAGTATGTAAATATACACACAGACAATGACGCCCCCCGCTGCACGCTAGAATCTCCGGAAAAACAAGCCTATTTTAACCGCAAAATGTACGCTTTTAAATATACAAAAACTGCTATCTCAAACATGGAGAGGCTTCTTCGTGATCTCAACTAACAGATTCTGCAATAAAACGAAAATCACAAATTTCGAAAAAAAAACTTTGTTTCTCATTTTCTCGAAACTTGTGCTGCCGACTTGAGTCCCTGGTTTCCGTGACGGGTCACATATACTGTGAAAACAGACAGCTATTGTAAACCTGTCTAGACATCTATATTAACTTTATGAACATTAATTTGTGCATGCATGTTTACTTTGTCTGAGCTGAATATGTGATGCAATAAATGAACCATCTTGTATCACCTGCAGTTTGTCCAGAGTGGATGTTTGAAATCAACACTGTAAAGAAAAAAGAAAACTGATAAACCATTTGTATGTAAACATCAATTGTACATAATCAATGTTAGTCAACAGACTAAACCAACACCACACTTTTGTGTGAAAGATGCACTCAGTAATTTATGGCTAATTTAATAAATGCACATAATAAACTTAAACACATCAAAAATATTTAGGATATAGTCATTGATTCCTGTACTCATGTTTATTACTGTTTTGTAAATTTTCAACAACTTCTGCTGTCGTGTGATGCTTAATCCACACAGGCAGATGTCAGTATAAAGCCAAAGACCTTCATAATACAAGCCATGTAAAAAATATTCAGAGTAATTCACAACCACTATAAATTGTTTTGAGACAAACATCAGAATCTATATGTTATGTGAGTAATGATGTGCAGGATACGCCAAAAATAAATTTTTGTAATAAAATTATGCTTTTACAAATATGTGAACAAAAACATTATAACTACACTTTTACTATAATAAACAAAGTTTGTTGCATTAACATGAACATACGTACAGCTACTCTTTAATCATTGTATTATTTAACAATACTTCAAAAATGGAGTTTAGTTTTAGTTACTTTAACATTAACTTAATTTAAAATTGAAGAAAAGCTGATATAATATGTTTTGGTATTCAGCGTGATGTGTTCAAGTTTTTTGGCTTGGTTTCAGCCAATAATGTTCCCTTTCACTGCATGATTAGTGCATATTACATCAATTTACAATTAACTAAGAATAAAAGTGAATTTTATAATTGTTAATATTCTGAAATAAGACAGTCTTGATTATGTATGCAGCCTGCAAATGTGACCTTTGGAGGCTGCAGCCTTCGGACTGAGACACGGCCATTGACTACTTCACTATTTTCTTATATAATGAATGGTTACAAGTGCATCAAATGTAATTGTTTTATTTAATCGAATTTAACTTTCAATCAAGTTGAAAATTATTTTTTTAATCAAATCAAAAACCTTTTGATATGAATTGATTCGATTTCCTGCGTACCCAAATATTTGCACCTCAACAATGTAATGGTGATAGAATAACAAGTTTTACAAAATATGTTAAAAAGTGACTTTTAATACAGTAAAATGAGCCTCACCTCATCTACCGAATCTTTACAAACATCATTCACTCATATATCATAAGATAAAGATTTGAAGAGTTTCGTTGCAAAACGAGATAAATCCATTTTTTTAAATTTTTGTCAAAACGTGTTTATTATTATGTTATCATGTTATTGTGTTGTTTTATGGTGCTACTTAGCTGTATTTTTTAAGTTATGAAGGTTTAAATCAAAACAAACCAACTGCAGTTGAATTGATATTAATTCGAATGCACAACCAAAAAACAAGATTTCTGAACAATTAAAAAAACGGATTTATCTCGTTTTACAACGAAACTCTTCATTTAAACTCTGTGTCAGTAATTGATGTGTAGTCAAATCCATAGAGAGAATATAATACTCACAGAGAACTAGAGGAAGAGAAATCAACTCCATACTGATCTACTGACACTTAAACTGACGTGTTTATGAAACATGAACATGAAAATTCGGAAGTGTGATGTTGTATTATGGCTTCTAAAGACGTGACATTATTCAGCAGTTGAAGTTAATTCTATTTTTATATGATGACTAAGAATTTCTACACAATCCTGGAGTATCATTTCCCCATTTCACATTAACAATACTTCACAAGGAGTTAAGAGTTAAAACTATAATCTCATCACATCCACTCATCTCTTTCAACAGACAGTTAACATTGATGGTGTAGTGACACATTTGCACCTGTAAATAAACACAAACTGTGTTACACACTTTTAAAATAAAGGTGCTTCATGATGCCATAGAAGAACTATTTTTGTCTTAATGGTTCCTTTAACATCTGAAGAACATTACTGTTTCACAAAAGGTACTTTCTAGTGAAAAAAGTTATTTAGATTATAAAAATTTTAAAAAAGAAATGCTTTTTTAGGAACCTTTGACTAAATGGTTAATGGTTACTATATGGTTATTTTTTAGCGCGATGCTAATGATCTAATCAGATTCAATGGATATCACTGATTCTTGAAACTTTGGCAAAAACATGTCCCACTAAGAAAAGTGCTAATTCTGTTGGAAATTAATAACATTTTCATGAAGAAAAAGAATCAATGTTATAATCAGGGGGTCCTTTGCACATATGTAAGGTTCCTTTATAGGTTTTTTTTTTTATATATAAATTTAATGATTATATGCTGGCACTGCCTACAAAATCAGCTGTCCTCGGTTAAGAGATAATCATTTCAACTTGATTAAAAAAGCCAAAAGTAATAATTGAATTTAATAATATATTTACCACATGAAAGAGTACATTGTAATATGTATTAAAAACTACAAACAGTGAGTTTGATTATTTTGTGATTGCTCAAAATGTGTCCCACATATTCGTCACCACCGTCAGATATTTATAAAAAGCATTAAAATCAGACAACTACAGGGTCAACTGCATTCCTGAGGACCCCATTTTCAAACCTTCAGCTCTACTGCATGCTTCAAGATCACTCAAGCTCTTGTCTGTCTGCTATTTTCTCTTAAACTTGTTCATATTTTTGGACACTGCTACTGTGACAAACATAACATGTCAACACCGTCATCTTTGTAAAAAAAAAATATTAGATTAGATTATGAAATAAGTGTATCATTTTTAAGAAGAGGTCTGAAGTAGCTAGCAACAGATTGGAAACAAGATGGCTAATGTGAACAACTCATCTACAAGTATTTTTTTTTTTAATCTATATTAGGTTTTTGTCACCACCGTCAGATGTCACTACCGTCAGGTTTTCTGTCTTTTCTGTCAGGTTTTATGTATTTTAGGCAGTTATGATTTGATATTTGTTCATCACAGTGCTCAGGATTGTTATTTTGTGGACCAAATATTTACATAAAGTTTAAGCAAGAAGCCATTGACTTGAGTGGTATACATTTTGGAATAATGAGGCCAATGTCACCACCGTCAGATTAGTGTCACCACCGTCAGAAGTAGTTTTATTTGTTTTAAATGAATATGCTTACAATATGTCTCTTCAGTGCTGTTAAGTTATTAAATTAATAGTCTCTTTTAATACAAAAATATGTTTATAAAATAAAAAAATTATTCATTTTTCTATTTAGGCTTAAAGTAAATGTTGTATGAGTAATAACTGGAAAAACGCCTATTTATTAAAAAAATACAAACAGGGGAGGTTGCACCAGTAAATTGCTGAACAGCCAAGACCTTGGTCTATAATGATATATCTTCAGATTTTGTAATTTAACAAAAAATGTTTTATCCAAATTTCCAAGAATCACTGATTTGCTAAGCTATGCTAAAAGTGATAGCGCCAGACCCGGAGATCAGCTGAATGGATTCCAAAACGGTAAAAATCTCATGTTTAACTCTAGGGCAGCTGGAAAATGAGTATATTTAAAAAAAAGTGGAATGTCCCTTTAAACACATTTATTTTAAGTGTGGATAATGCTATGCTGTTTAAACAAAGGTTCTTAAGTGGCTCTGGATGTTTGGTTCTGTGAAAAAACCTAAAGTTCCTTTGGACAGTTTAGTTTAGATTATTAAAGGGGAGTAAAAGCAAAAACAGTTCTTGTTGGCATCACTGTGAAAACCCCTGTTTGGGACTTAAATGTCTTATAATAAGGTTAATTTCCCGTGATTATCCCATACAGTCTATAAATGATTTGATGGTTTGTGAAGAGATGATATCCTTCTACAGAGGAAGGAATCTTTGATAAACAATATTTGAAGAATGCCAGGGTCATTCTCTGTCAAATCAACCACATGTTACAGTAAAGGCTTAAATATTTTAATTTTGCTCATTATTTTTGAGAGAAAACACAAAAACAAATGAATTAGATAAAGCAAAAGTTTTTACAGTGTTGGCATTGTATCAATCTAAGAATTACGTTTAATAGGCGGCAGTGACGGCCGGTGACTTCCTTTTTCGAGGCACACCATGCGAGGTTCGTTACAACATGTATGTAGCCCGTCATGTGTGTGGTTTGTAATTTCAAACCTAGATCCTATGTGCATCACATGCTTTGTCAAAATAAGTACCTGCTGCAGACGCGTCTAAGGGTTTATATTAAAAGAGACGCTCGCATTTGCCAGATACTCGTGTAATCTCATGCGTAATCAGAGTTTACTGTTAAGGGAGTGTCTTGCGTATATTTTGTGAATGTGAGCGTCTCTTTTATCATAAATGGTTTTTGACATTTTTAAATGGTTTACATGATGCAAAAAACACATATTTTGAAAATACAAGGAACACACATGAGACTCCGAACTCTTATTTTGAATTTCTCGGTTTCTTGGTTCGTTTCTTGGTTTATATTTGGGGCCTCGCAGCAGTAGAGTGGGAGAGCTTTGTTCCTGCAAATACTGTTTCTCCATTTTCACTGAAAAGCACAGAAGTTGGAGAGAGGAAGAGAAAGTGTGACCTACAGAGTGTGTATTCAGTACAACACAACATTTCTGTTTCACAAACCCACAACACTATCTGCACACTAACTGCCTCATACGATTTAAACTCAGAGAGAATAATACAAGAGCAGCAAATCTCTTGATTCAGTAGACAGTGAGACAGTTATTGATGTGTAGTTAAATCCATAGAGAGAAGATAATACTCACAGAGAACTAGAGGAAGAGAAATCAACTCCATACTGATCTACTGATGACTGACACTTAAACAAACACTTTCTGTTAAAACTTCAACACTTCCTCTTTAACACCATAATAGACTCTATGCACGGTCACTTCCGCGTTTTGTCTCAGTTGTACTGTAGCTTCCGGCGCAGCGCTTATTACATACTGTTTTAGTAAGCGCTGTCAGCAGCATGTCATTTTACACTCGCTGCTTGCAAGAGCTTCCCCGGATTACGGTGAACGACGTCAACCGAATTGTGAGGTTGGCATCTGTCACTCCTTCCAGTAAAAAGGAGAAAGGATTTAAATTGTACATTTCGAGTTACATCGACAACTTTGAGGGTAAGTATTCACAAGCGTACAAACTAGCTAACGTTAGGTAACCTTACGCTTCGTTTGTAAACATTCTTACTTTTAGAGTCAGAGTTGTGTTTTCTTCCTATTTTACCTTTTCAGATTGTCTGTTTTTATATTTTTGCAAGTGGTGTTATCATGTTAATACACTGTAACTGTCACTTTGTGCATTTTTCAGTTTCTAATAAGGATCAGGTAACAGGAGAGATAAGTGTGAAGGCGTCTTGTTTCAGATCTATGAGGAAGACAGAGAAGCCACATAGTCTGAGAGTAGGCAGACAAACATAGACATGAATGATGACATGTTGTTCATATTTTAAGTTTATTGTCTTATTAAATTTATAACAGTTTCTTTTGTACATGTATGCAAGTATCTTCAGTAAATGTTTAGCACTTTCAAAGCAAAATAACTCATTGTTTATGCAAATGCTCGATAATTTGGGGTCTTTTTATTGACATTTTGTCATTTGTGTCATTGTCTATAGATTGTGTTAAAGGACTCCAGCCCTGTCATATTGTCCCAGTGCAGCTGTTCTTGTGTTGCTGGCACTGCACTGTGTAATCACATAGTTGCACTACTGTACCAGGCAGCACATTTCTCTCAGCTTGGCATCAGTGCAGTTCCTCCAGTGAGCAGCTGTACTGAAACGGAGCAGAGCTGGCACAAACCAAGAACAATGGTAAGTTATTACAATTATTAAAATAAGCATTGCTTTCCTGTATCCTTAACTTTGTCTAATTAGTGAGATGACCAAGACATATATTGCTGGTTTCATGGTACATATCTGGCACATTCATCCTAAAATTATCATTGGTGGTATTCCTAGGGAGTCCGGCCAGGTCCTGTCACTGGGATGGTGGTTTTATCTGCAAGACCTAAAGAGAGGAAACTTGCTGCTGGTTTAAGGTGGATACTGCAATCAACTATAAATGTAACCTGATAGTGTAATATGCAAATTTTTACGGTTTAAACAAATGGATAGTTAAAAAATTATGCCATTTATATACCCTTATGTAATTCCGGACCCATATGATTTTATTCTGGGACATACAGAAAGACATCTTCGCAGGTGAAAAAGTGTACTTCCATAATGTACTTGGTCTTTTTTTTACGAAATGTACTAAAATTTCTTCTTTAGTACCTCCTATGATAAACTTGACAACATCTAAGTGTACTCAACTGTGAAATTTTTTAGACATCAAGAATATGAATTAAAACACACCTTTAAGATACTATCTCTCAAAACCTAAAGTAAACTCAAACCCTACTTTAGACAAAAATGGGTTTAAGTTTCCTACAATTGGCAACTACATACATTTCAGTTCATATTCATGGTCTCTCAAAGCAGAATACACAGTTGAATACACTTAGATGTTCTTAAGATTATCCATACTATAAAGTTAGTGGTGACTAAGCATAACGTTTTTCTGTAAAAAAAAAGTATCTTACATGCCTAGAATGAAAAAATGATGACAAACAAACCTTTTAACTGGCAATGAGAAATAGTTTAAAGGTAAAATATTTATTTTTGTTTCAGGAGTACCTTGTATAAAGGAGTTGCTGGTGAGCTGCCTGACCTCTCAGTCCTGCAAGTGGGAGAGGAGTACTGTATAAGGATTTTGCCAGCACTACAGCCCCTTTAGTCACCACAATTGGGATGTGTAATGATGATTCTTTCGTGGATTCTGCCTTTGGTAAAGTTCAGGTTGGGAGTGTTCTGTCATACCAACAGCCAGCAGCAACAACCCGGAACATCACGCCCCATAAAGATGCCCCAGCACCACCACATCTGCCACTAGATGATTACAGCCTTGACTCGTCTGTGTGCTTGTTTGTGTATAGCAAACATGAACTGCTACACATGGAGTCACTGGCTGTAACTCTGGAAATGTCTCACAAAATTGAGGATGCCACCAAAGACCAGAGTGCATCACTGGATTGGCACTCAGTACGAAAGCCCCGAGTAACATCGTCTCGTTTTAGGGAGGTCTGTCATGTGCGTGGCCAGAGCTCAGCTGAACACTTGGCTGAAAGGATCCAGAGAGGAACTCGCCAAACAGCGGACATGAAAAGAGGTCTTGAAATGGAATCTGCTGTGGTAGAGGAATACTGTCTGGTGTGTGGAGTGAACTTTTATCCTTGTGGATTCTTAATTCACCCAGACGCACCCTGGCTTGGCAGCTCTCCTGACGGCATTGTTTTTGACCCCACTGAACAGCAAGTTTTTGGCCTTTTGGAAATAAAGTGCCCAAATGTAAAAAGTTACGTTGACTGCCCTTACCTGAAGTTGCAAAATGGCACACCACAGTTAAAAGAACAGCATGCTTATTACTGGCAAGTTCAGGGTCAAATGCTGATTTCAGGACTGGAGTGGTGTGATTTTGTTGTGTATGCGCAGGATGACATGATGATCCAGCGCATCTACAAAGACAGCAGAATGTTTAAAACCATTCGTGAGAGGGCTGACCTTTTCTTTTTTTATTTCTATCTGCCAAAATCTCTAAAAATGTAAAAAAAAGCAGACTGTTTTATACTGTAAGAAAGTTATTTATTACAAAAATGTTGTACCAGAGTTAGATTAGTGGTGCACATTAAAGGGATAGTTCACCCAAAAATGAAATTCTGTCATTTGCATAGTTTAGTAAAAATCTTTAGAATGAGTAAATGTCTTTGTTCTGATGAACACAAAGGAAGACATTTTGAGAAATGTTTGTAAACAAACTGTTCGTGGACCCAATTTACTTCCATAGTATTTTTTCCTACTATTGAAGTAAATGAGGTCCACGAATGGTTTGGTTCCCAACATTTCCCAAAATAGCTTCATATGTGTTCATCAGAACCAAGAAATGTATATAGTTTTGTAACATGAGAATGAGTAAATGACAGAATTTTCATTTTTGGGTGAACTATACCTTTACAAGTTGTATCAAAGTTATTTATTTTTCATGTTTACAGAAACACTGTATCAGTTGTATCAAAGTTATTTATTTTTCATGTTTACAGAAACACTGTATCAGTTATTTACATGTTTACAGAAACTGTATCAATGTTATTTACATGTTTACATTAGTGGTGCACTTTACAAGCTTTATGAAAGTTATTTATATTTTCATGTTTACAGAAACACTGTCTCAGTTATTTACATGTTTACATTAGTGGTGCACAGCTGTATCAAAGTTATTTATATTTACATGTTTACAGAAACTGTATCAAAGCTATTTACATGTTTACATTAGTGGTGCACAGCTGTATCAAAGTTATTTATATTTACATGTTTACAGAAACTGTATCAAAGTTATTTACATGTTTACATAACTTTGATACAGCTGTGCGCCACTAATGTAAACATGTAAATAACTTTGATACAGTTTCTGTAAACATGTAAATATAAATAACTTTGATACAGCTGTGCACCACTAATGTAAACATGTAAATAACTGAGACAGTGTTTCTGTAAACATGAAAATATAAATAACTTTCAAAAAGCTTGTAAAGCGCACCACTAATTTACATGTTTACATTAGTGGTGTGCTTTATAAGCTTTATGAAAGTTATTTATATTTTCATGTTTACAGAAACACTGTCTCAGTTATTTACATGTTTATGTCACAGGAGTGACGATCTTTGAGGCGGAACCAAAAATTGGGAAGTTTTGGTTCCGCCCGGATGTTTCCGCCCGGACCGGTAAGAGCAAACACCGGACATCCGGTGGCGTCGCGAACGCTGTAATCAGCTAAACTACACACAGCTGGGAGCTATTAAGAGGAGCGCCGGGTGATTGGAGGAGAACAGCACCCAGGGGAGTATAAAAAGACAAGTCAAACCACAGTCTTGGCTGATGTTATTCCACTGATGTGTTGGTGTGTATTGTAGTGCTGAGTTGAGCTCGCCTAAATACGCTATATTCGGATTGTTGTATTGCTCTCTCTCCACGTATGGATTATAGATCGATGGAAATGAGGACATCGAAGACCTTAAAGGTGAAGTACTAGCCGGACACTGACATTGTTTGAGAGAAACGGAAGGAGAGGAAACTTACCACTGTGAGTATATATCTGTGGGAAAAGTGGTGTTTGTGGCTGGAAAGCGCCCTGTCTAGCTGCCTGAGTTACTGTTGGCATGAAGACAACCTAGGACGAAGAAAGATAGAGATCAGAGAGATCGAGTGGCCCTACCCCTGGACCAGCGTGGTGGGTGAGCCGAAGGTTTCCGTGGGAAAGCAGCTACAGCAACGACAGCAAACAAACGCTAGGCCATCTACCATCTCCCTATTTCTCGCCCAGAGCGACGTGGAAGAGGACGGGTGTCTATTGTGTGCACTGAGCGTGGTGGGAGTAGAGGCAGGAGAGATCCGCTGGCCCGAGGTCTCGACGAAAGGGCGCCCCGGTCCAGTTTTCGATTGACCAACGGGTCTCGAGGAACGGGCAGCGTTCGACCCGGTGTGTCGGCGTGGTTCTCGCCCCTCTGTTCATCAACGAGTTCGCCGAGAGGGTCCTGGCCCCCGGCGTCCCAGTACAAACCATTGCTTAATCGCCGCATTGCAGAAACTAGCCAGCGTAAGCTCGCGACCCCTGTAAGTCTCTATGTAAACTTGTTACGTCTGCTGATTGACAGGAAAGCGAGTGAGTTGTGAGAGCTGTGGAGAGAAAGGGAGCCAACGTTGAACACTGAGATACTGAACTGTGGAAAGAAAGAGAGCCATACCTACCTAGAAGCTGTAACCAGCGCAGAGCCGTCTGTGGAGAGAAAGAGAGCCAACGTGGACACTGAGATATCAAGCTGTGGAGAGAGCCATACCTACCTGGAAGCTGTAATCAGCGCAGAGGTGAGCAACGTCTTGAGAACGATTCATTGTGTCCCTGTATCCTAGCAGCCATCTGTGGAGAGAAAGAGAGCCAATGTGAACACTGAGATATTGAGCTGTGGAGAGAGTCATACCTACCTAGACGCTGCAATCAGCGCAGAGGTGAGCGAACGTCTTGAGAACGATTTACTGTGTCCCTGTACCCCAGCAGCCGTCTGTGGAGAGAAAGAGAGCCAACGTGAACACTGAGATATCAAGCTGTGGAGAGAGCCATACCTACCTGGAAGCTGTAATCAGCGCAGAGGTGAGCAAACGTCTTGAGAACGATTCATTGTGTCCCTGTATCCTAGCAGCCATCTGTGGAGAGAAAGAGAGCCAATGTGAACACTGAGATATTGAGCTGTGGAGAGAGTCATACCTACCTAGAAGCTGTAATCAGCGCAGAGGTGAGCGAACGTCTTGAGAACGATTTACTGTGTCCCTGTATCCCAGCAGCCGCCTGTGGAGAGAAAGAGAGCTAACGTGAACACTGAGATATCAAGCTGTGGAGAGAGTCATACCTACCTAGAAGCTGTAATCAGCGCAGAGGTGAGCGAACGTCTTGAGAACGATTTACTGTGTCCCTGTATCCCAACAGCCGTCTGTGGAGAGAAAGAGAGCCAACGTGAGCACCGAAATATTGAACTGTGGAGAGAGCCATACCCATCTAGAAGCTGTAACCAGCGCAGAGGCGAGCGAACGTCGTGAAGTCGACTCACTGTGTCCTCGTGTCCTAGTTGGAACCTGAGAAGGGAGAGAGAATAAGGAAGGCGAGTGAGTCAACGAGCAAGGACCTGTGGAAAGTAGGCGGTGCACCGCTGTGCGCCGAGTCAAGGTACAACCACAGAAAAAGACCCATACCAGCACTCATTGTGTTTTTATTCTGCCTCCAGGAAGGAAGAGGAGCGCGCCACGAGTAGAGGGAACCCGAGGCAGGAGCCCGTTCCCCCACGTACGACCCCCCACCCTTAGTCATTCATTGGGCCGTGGCCCCCCCCCCCTGGAGGGCAGAACCTGAAATTAGTTTTAATTCCCCCTTTCCCAGTTCCCCCTATATTTTAATTATTTAATTCAATAAAGAACATTTTATATTTACTTGTGCTCGTTGTTGTCTGGTCATTGGGTTGGTTTTGGGGACCTCCTCGAGGTGGAAGTTTAGAAGGGGCGTGGTTTATACAACTAGTAGCCAGCCCCTGGCCGGTGACAGATTTTGGCGTAGTCGGCAGGGCCCCACCTCGAGTTGAGTAACCGGACTAGCCCAATGACCGACAACGCAGGGCCCGCAGCCCAACCCCGTGCGGTGCCTGTCTTTATGGGCAGCCCTTGGGTCCAAAAGTATGGAGGAATAGAGTCGGGAATACGACTAACAGAATGGAAGGCCCAGTTGGAGTATTTAGCCGACCTGCAAAGCCTTAGTGTAGCCCAGCGGCTCCAGTTCGTGTTAAACTCCCTAGAGGGAGAAGCGCGGCGAGAAGTACAGGCCGCCCCGGAAGCTGTCCGAGCCAGTGCCCAAACTGTATTTCAGTTCCTTACCGAGCAATATGGTGACCACACCCCCGTAGCTGTCCTCCGTTCCAAATTCTTCAATAGTAAACAAGGCCCCCGACAACCCATTAGAGCTTTTGCCCTGAGACTGCGAGAGCAGTTCACCCGGCTACAGGCCCGTCGCGATCATGGATTGGGAGATGGAGAGACTTTGCTGCGCGACCAATTCCTTCTGGGGATGAAAGAGGGCCCCGTGAGACAGAGTTTGAGGGTCCAGTTTCGCAGGGACCCCGACCTCACATTTGAAGATCTAAGGAAGGAGGCGTTAGCCTTGGAGGGCGACGAGGTCGAGGTGAGTGAGACCCCAGTATGTGCAGCGGTAAACGAAAGCGTGCCACCACCACCAGAGCGCACGGATTGGAAGCAGGCTCTCAAAGTAGAACTGTTGAAGGATGTCCGGGAGCAGATGTCAGAATTATCCAAAACTCTCCTGGGAGAGCTGCGCCAAGGTAGGGCGCGGGAGGAGCCAAGGCCGGCACCCCGAGAGCGGGTGTACTCGGAGAGGAGCCGAGAGCCGCCGGGACGCCCAAGCCGCTATAATCGACCCCGTTTTGAATGGGATGACCAGGGACGACCAATTTGCAATCGTTGTGGTGAGCCCGGGCATTACAGTCGTCAGTGTGGGCCTCGCAGGGCATCTGAAGGGGGTTTTTAGGACGACCGGCCACAGTGGGTCGTGTGGCCGGGACCCCTCAAGAAGACCCGGGAAGAAGGAACGGTTCAAGGCAACAGATGATCGGGCATAGCCCGGTGGCAGAAGTCAAAGTGTGTGGCAAGTGGATTCAGTGCCTGGTAGATACGGGCTCGCAGGTAACGATGTTTGCAGAAAGCCTCTCCAAGGAGATATTCGGACGGGAAGGAGTACAAGGAGCGGAGGCCCCCTGGTTGACATTGAAGGGCGCTAATGGCCTGGAAATCCCCTACATTGGCTATCGCCTAACGGATCTAGAAGTGCAAGGGGTAGTCGTCCCCCAGAAAGGTGTGGTCATTGTGGAGGATAGGTGTTTAGGCACCCACAGAGCCCTATTGGGCATGAACGTCCTTTCTGAGTGCTGGGAGGAGATATTCCGGGCTAGGCCTGGTCCAAGGATCTCACCTGCCGAGAGGCCCAAGTGGGAGCGCGTGGTGGCTGACTGCCGCCGGGTCCAAATGAATCAGGTGCGTAGAGACCGGGAGGAAGTGGGAAGAGTAATGTGTCGTTTTGCTTTGTCTATTCCCCCTAGGAGCGAAGCTATCGTCTGGGCAAGAGTGCCCCTTCGGGAAGCGAACCCCGAGGAGTGGGTGTTGGTAGAGCCACACACGGATTGTCCACAAGTGGAGGTAGCACGGGGACTAGCGGCGGTTTACCGGGGAAGGATCCCTGTGAGAGTGAGAAATGAGCACCCCTATGCAGTCCAACTATATCGACACCAACGACTGGCCCGGCTAACGACGGTCACGCCTCACCAGGTGAGAGAAGAAAGGGACGTCAGTTTTCGTCAGGTGTGCCCCACTGTGATCGAGGTGGCCCTGACTCAGATGGATGCCCCGGCGAGGAGCCAGGGGGGAGGTATGCCGAAACATCTGGCGGGTGAGTCACTGCAAGGGGATGATCTGGGACAGGTACAGACACAGAAACTGCAGGCACTCCTTCGGAAGTGGCAACATGTGTTCGCAAGGCATGATGAGGACTATGGGTGCACCCGGGTGGTGGAACACCACATCCCCACTGGGGATGCGGGGCCAAGCAGGGAGAGGTATCGACCGATCCCACCTACCTTATATGCGGAAGTACGTACACTTCTGCAGGGCATGTTGAGCCGGGGCATCGTCAGAGAGAGTAGCAGCCCCTGGGCGGCCCCCATCGTGCTCGTACAAAAGAAGACGGGAGCCTGGAGGTTCTGTGTGGACTATCGCAAGCTGAACCTGGTAACAAAGAAAGATGCTTTCCCTTTACCACGAATTGAAGACTCCCTCGCTAGCCTCACGCAGTCAGCCTGGTATTCCACCTTAGATCTGGCCAGTGGATATTGGCAGGTGCAGGTGGCCGAGGTGGACCGGGAGAAGACGGCCTTCACGACCCCATTCGGATTGTTCGAGTGGGACCGGATGCCTTTCGGACTCTGCAACGCTCCAGCCACCTTCCAACGCTTGATGCAACGCTGCCTGGGAGGTCAGTTGATGGAGTCGGTATTGGTATATTTGGATGATGTGATTGTGTATTCCCCAGATTTTGATTCCCACCTCCGGCACCTAGAGGAAGTCTTTCGAGCCATGGAAAGATACGGGCTGAAACTGCAGCCGGAGAAATGCCACCTGCTGCGGCGAGAAGTGAAGTTCCTGGGCCATGTGGTCAGTGCAGCGGGGGTGGCCGTGGACCCCGAGAAAGTCTCCGCCGTAAAGGAGTGGAATGCGCCGAAAACTGTGAGGCAAGTACGATCCTTTCTAGGGTTCGTGGGATATTACAGACGGTTTATTAAAGATTTCTCCAAGATTGCCAAGCCTCTTAACCAGTTGCTGGTTGGCACAGGACGAAGCCGGGGCCGTGGATCGCCCTCTATTAACTGGGATGATGATTGTGAGAGGGCTTTTCAGAGGCTGAAGCAGGAGTTGTTACAGGCCCCCATCTTGGCGTATGCTGACTTTTCTAAACCCTTTGTCTTGTATACAGACGCGAGCAACCTGGGACTGGGGGCGGTATTGGCCCAACGACAAGAAGGAGCTGAGCGGGTGATCGCCTATGCGAGTCGAAGCCTCCATCCGGCGGAGAGGAATGATGCCAATTATAGTTCCTTTAAGCTGGAACTGCTGGCCCTGAAGTGGGCCTTAAGCGAAAAGTTCAAGGACTACCTTTGGGGAGCTGAGGTAACGGTTATTACAGACAATAACCCTCTAGTGCATTTACAGACGGCGAAGTTGGGGGCTGTGGAACAGCGATGGGTGGCTCAGCTGGCCAACTTCAAGTACAAGTTGCAGTATCGGCCCGGGCGAGAGCATACGAACGCAGACGTCCTTTCAAGATTGCCGGAGGCAAAGAGCCCCAGACGCCAGGGGTATCAAAGGGAGGATAGCCACGACGAGGGCTATATGATAGGGGTCGTGGAAGCACCAGGAGGCCAGAAGGAGGCCGTGCCAGGGAACTGGGGGTGGGACCCCCGCCGATGGATAGAGAGGCAAGCTCAGGACCGGGATGTGCGCCAAGTGAAGGTGTGGGTGGAGCAGGGCCAACGGCCCACGCCGGCTGAAAGATTAGCCCAGACGGAGACGGGGAGAAAGTTACTGGGACAGTGGGAGAAGCTGGAGCTACAGGAGGGGGTGCTTTGCCGGAAAACCCGCGACCCGAAATTGGGAGAAGAAGTGTGCCAGATTGTGGTGCCCGCCGACCAGGTAAATGCATTAGTCTCAGTCTATCATGACCAGTTGGGACACCAGGGACAGGAGAGAACCGTATCCTTATTACGTAGATTCTTCTACTGGCCGGGGCTGGAGGCGTCTGTGCACAACTTGATTCAAGCTTGCCCCCGGTGCATGTTGTTCAAGTCTAGACGAGAGGCCCGAGCACCGATGGTACCTATCCATGCGAAAGCCCCCCTCCACATAATGGCCATGGACTTCCTGACGCTGGGCCGCCCTCAGGACCGTTATCAAAACATCCTGGTCATCACCGATCTGTTTACTAAATACGCCTGGGCAGTTCCAACGCTTGATCAGACAGCCAATACCACCGCCACAGCCTTATGGCGCCATGTTTTTCAGACGTTTGGATGCCCCGAGTTCCTGCACTCCGACCAAGGGGCGAATTTTGAGTCCAAGGTAATCCGCGAGTTGTGCCAGTTGTATGGATGCACGAAGACCCACACAACGTCGTATCATCCCCAGGGAAACGGAGGCTGCGAGAGGTTTAATCAGACCCTATTGGGGTTACTGGGGACCTTAGACCAACAGCAGCAGAGAGATTGGGTGAGTGCTTTACCGAACCTTTTGCAAGCGTATAATAACAGTGTTCATAGCACAACGGGGTATGCCCCTACTTACCTGATGTTCGGCAGGCACGTGCGAATGCCCACTGACCTGGTCTTGGGGGTAGCAGCAGACCGGGAAGAAGTGAGTGTAACGGAGTGGGTGGGGCGCCATCACCAGCGCTTACACTTCGCGTATGAACAGGTGTCGAGGAGAATACAGACGGCAGGAGAAAGGAACAAACGGCTGTATGATCGAACTGCCCGAGATGCCCCCCTGTTACCAGGTGAGAGGGTCCTGGCGAGAGATAACCGGCGGCAGGGAAAGGGCAAGCTAAGCGATCGCTGGGAGGCTATCCCGTATGTGGTCTGCAAACAGCAGAGGCCGGGACAACCGGTGTACACCATCCGACCCGAGGGAAAACCTGGCCCCGAACGTGTGGTACACCGTAATATGCTTCGCCCTTGTCCGAACTACCCTGAGGCCGTGATAGAAGGGCCCGCCGAGCCAGTACCGGAGGCCCCCTGGTTGGAAGGATGGGCTGTGGTACCAGGGAGACCCATGGTAGCGCTACCCCCGGCCGCCCAGAGGCAGCCAGAGGTGGCACCAGAGCCAGTCGAACCCCCAGTGGCCCAGAGGCAGCCAGAGGTGGCACCCGAGCCAGTCGAACCCCCAGTGGCCCAGATGCAGCCTGAGCTGGCCCCTGAGCCGGTTGAGCCCCCGGCGGCCCAGATACAACCAGAGGTAGTACCCGGGCCAGCCGAGCCCGATTCACCCGTAAGGCGCTCCCAACGAGAGAGTCGAGGACGCCCCCCTGCCCGGTACGGGGAGTGGACAACGCCGAGGCATTCTAGGGACTAGAATGTATTGGTGGGGGAGGATGTCACAGGAGTGACGATCTTTGAGGCGGAACCAAAAATTGGGAAGTTTTGGTTCCGCCCGGATGTTTCCGCCCGGACCGGTAAGAGCAAACACCGGACATCCGGTGGCGTCGCGAACGCTGTAATCAGCTAAACTACACACAGCTGGGAGCTATTAAGAGGAGCGCCGGGTGATTGGAGGAGAACAGCACCCAGGGGAGTATAAAAAGACAAGTCAAACCACAGTCTTGGCTGATGTTATTCCACTGATGTGTTGGTGTGTATTGTAGTGCTGAGTTGAGCTCGCCTAAATACGCTATATTCGGATTGTTGTATTGCTCTCTCTCCACGTATGGATTATAGATCGATGGAAATGAGGACATCGAAGACCTTAAAGGTGAAGTACTAGCCGGACACTGACATTGTTTGAGAGAAACGGAAGGAGAGGAAACTTACCACTGTGAGTATATATCTGTGGGAAAAGTGGTGTTTGTGGCTGGAAAGCGCCCTGTCTAGCTGCCTGAGTTACTGTTGGCATGAAGACAACCTAGGACGAAGAAAGATAGAGATCAGAGAGATCGAGTGGCCCTACCCCTGGACCAGCGTGGTGGGTGAGCCGAAGGTTTCCGTGGGAATGCAGCTACACCAACGACAGCAAACAAACGCTAGGCCATCTACCATCTCCCTATTTCTCGCCCAGAGCGACGTGGAAGAGGACGGGTGTCTATTGTGTGCACTGAGCGTGGTGGGAGTAGAGGCAGGAGAGATCCGCTGGCCCGAGGTCTCGACGAAAGGGCGCCCCGGTCCAGTTTTCGATTGACCAACGGGTCTCGAGGAACGGGCAGCGTTCGACCCGGTGTGTCGGCGTGGTTCTCGCCCCTCTGTTCATCAACGAGTTCGCCGAGAGGGTCCTGGCCCCCGGCGTCCCAGTACAAACCATTGCTTAATCGCCGCATTGCAGAAACTAGCCAGCGTAAGCTCGCGACCCCTGTAAGTCTCTATGTAAACTTGTTACGTCTGCTGATTGACAGGAAAGCGAGTGAGTTGTGAGAGCTGTGGAGAGAAAGGGAGCCAACGTTGAACACTGAGATACTGAACTGTGGAAAGAAAGAGAGCCATACCTACCTAGAAGCTGTAACCAGCGCAGAGCCGTCTGTGGAGAGAAAGAGAGCCAACGTGGACACTGAGATATCAAGCTGTGGAGAGAGCCATACCTACCTGGAAGCTGTAATCAGCGCAGAGGTGAGCAACGTCTTGAGAACGATTCATTGTGTCCCTGTATCCTAGCAGCCATCTGTGGAGAGAAAGAGAGCCAATGTGAACACTGAGATATTGAGCTGTGGAGAGAGTCATACCTACCTAGACGCTGCAATCAGCGCAGAGGTGAGCGAACGTCTTGAGAACGATTTACTGTGTCCCTGTACCCCAGCAGCCGTCTGTGGAGAGAAAGAGAGCCAACGTGAACACTGAGATATCAAGCTGTGGAGAGAGCCATACCTACCTGGAAGCTGTAATCAGCGCAGAGGTGAGCAAACGTCTTGAGAACGATTCATTGTGTCCCTGTATCCTAGCAGCCATCTGTGGAGAGAAAGAGAGCCAATGTGAACACTGAGATATTGAGCTGTGGAGAGAGTCATACCTACCTAGAAGCTGTAATCAGCGCAGAGGTGAGCGAACGTCTTGAGAACGATTTACTGTGTCCCTGTATCCCAGCAGCCGCCTGTGGAGAGAAAGAGAGCTAACGTGAACACTGAGATATCAAGCTGTGGAGAGAGTCATACCTACCTAGAAGCTGTAATCAGCGCAGAGGTGAGCGAACGTCTTGAGAACGATTTACTGTGTCCCTGTATCCCAACAGCCGTCTGTGGAGAGAAAGAGAGCCAACGTGAGCACCGAAATATTGAACTGTGGAGAGAGCCATACCCATCTAGAAGCTGTAACCAGCGCAGAGGCGAGCGAACGTCGTGAAGTCGACTCACTGTGTCCTCGTGTCCTAGTTGGAACCTGAGAAGGGAGAGAGAATAAGGAAGGCGAGTGAGTCAACGAGCAAGGACCTGTGGAAAGTAGGCGGTGCACCGCTGTGCGCCGAGTCAAGGTACAACCACAGAAAAAGACCCATACCAGCACTCATTGTGTTTTTATTCTGCCTCCAGGAAGGAAGAGGAGCGCGCCACGAGTAGAGGGAACCCGAGGCAGGAGCCCGTTCCCCCACGTACGACCCCCCACCCTTAGTCATTCATTGGGCCGTGCCCCCCCCCCCCCCCTGGAGGGCAGAACCTGAAATTAGTTTTAATTCCCCCTTTCCCAGTTCCCCCTATATTTTAATTATTTAATTCAATAAAGAACATTTTATATTTACTTGTGCTCGTTGTTGTCTGGTCATTGGGTTGGTTTTGGGGACCTCCTCGAGGTGGAAGTTTAGAAGGGGCGTGGTTTATACAACTAGTAGCCAGCCCCTGGCCGGTGACATTTACATTAGTGGTGCACAGCTGTATCAAAGTTATTTATATTTACATGTTTACAGAAACTGTATCAAAGTTATTTACATGTTTACATTAGTGGCGCACAGCTGTATCTAAGTTATTTACATACATTAGTGGTGCACTTTACAAGCTTTTTGAAAGTTGTTTATATTTTCATCTTTACAGAAACACTGTATCAGTTATTTACATGTTTACATTAGTGGTGTACATTAAAACTGCATCAAAATTACTTATTTACATTGCTGCATTACAGTTTTTACATTAGCATTGTGAAAGAAATGCTTCTGTTACTCGATTACAAAAACATACATAGCAAATACATTTAATTTACATAGGATTCTCTGCCAATCAAAATGTATCCATCCCATACAAAGTCTTTAATCCGTTGCCCATGCTTTTACCAAGGGCCCATTCTGGTAATTGACAAGAAGGCAAGCAACAGTGTACAGCTGGTTTATGCTTCCTGTGATTGAAAGAGGGATGACAGTATCAAATAGTTTGTGTTGCTTCACCCTGCGGATGAGACGCTCGACGTGGACCCTCAGACGAGCAATGGACTGCGTCTTCCTTACCTCATCAGCCGACATCTGTTCCCTTTTTGACAGGAAAGCAGGTCTGTAGACTTTGCATGGCACACAGTCATCCACCAGAAAACCTTTATCGACCATAATAGCCATATTAGGTTTCAGTAGAGGCACAATTCCAGACTGCTTCAAAAGCTCCTTGTCGCTGACAGATCCTGCATACAGGGATGAAATAAAAGTAACTGCACCGTGTGGTGCCATGCCAATTAACCCCTTGAAGGTGCAGTGGGATTTATAAGAGGAGAAGACTTCACTCTGAAGCAACAGGGAGGATGGTGTTTGACACCGGAGCTCTGTGCAGTCAATGATTACTTGCGTATCTGGGTAATCCTGGAACTCCTTTGGCATGTGAGCCTTGACCATCTCCTCAGACATCCAGATGCGCACTGATCCAAGGAGGGAATAAAGAAAATTGGCCCAGGTTGTAATAATACGACTCACGGTGGACTGGTGAATATTAAATCTTTGAGCCAGATCCCTCTGTGTTAGACCAAGGGACAGATGCACCATAAAGAGAAAAAACTCATCTATGGGCGGTAGGGAGTGACCCTGTTAAAATAAAATGTAAAAAACAGTTTATGTACATAAAAAGTACTACATTTGTGTTCCTTAACCCTCCCCACACATAATATATATCAATAGTGTAAATAAATGATATGAAGAAATAAAAAATATATATATATTTACAGATGCATTGCCTGTTGCTCCAACTTCACCGCTTTTTGTAGCTCCTTTTGCCCTTGTCACACGAACCATTCTGTTGGTTGCAGACTCAATGAGTCTCCAGAACGCCATGAGATGACTGTAGGTCATAAACCTAGATAAAACGTTGGACATATTTGTGATAATATACATTTAAGGTAATGTATGCCCAACAGTTTAAGCTAACTTTCATACCGAAATGTAAAAATGACAACATGTCTTAATATGTCATCTTATAATAATGATATTAAAGCATCTGGTAATTTCCTCTCTTACCTAGTAAAGAACCGTATGTCATCGTCAGATGCAGCAAAACGCCCCAAGCAAAAACTGTGATGGACAGACAGCTCTTCCACTTGCTTCTTCAAGCGCTCCACCTCCTTTTGGAGTTCTTCAGTTCGATCTAAAGAAAGATCGACTGCCGCCGGAACGGGAGATGAACAGTAATCATGTTCTGGTTGCTGGAATTCCATAGGCAGTGGATCTTCGTTCTGTGGAGGGGAAACTTCTCTTCTTTGCCATACCCCAGTGCGCCTTGGTGTTGAAGTTGCGAAGTTGTTCCACTCGAACAAAGCACAACGGGGTATGCCCCTACTTACCTGATGTTCGGCAGGCACGTGCGAATGCCCACTGACCTGGTCTTGGGGGTAGCAGCAGACCGGGAAGAAGTGAGTGTAACGGAGTGGGTGGGGCGCCATCACCAGCGCTTACACTTCGCGTATGAACAGGTGTCGAGGAGAATACAGACGGCAGGAGAAAGGAACAAACGGCTGTATGATCGAACTGCCCGAGATGCCCCCCTGTTACCAGGTGAGAGGGTCCTGGCGAGAGATAACCGGCGGCAGGGAAAGGGCAAGCTAAGCGATCGCTGGGAGGCTATCCCGTATGTGGTCTGCAAACAGCAGAGGCCGGGACAACCGGTGTACACCATCCGACCCGAGGGAAAACCTGGCCCCGAACGTGTGGTACACCGTAATATGCTTCGCCCTTGTCCGAACTACCCTGAGGCCGTGATAGAAGGGCCCGCCGAGCCAGTACCGGAGGCCCCCTGGTTGGAAGGATGGGCTGTGGTACCAGGGAGACCCATGGTAGCGCTACCCCCGGCCGCCCAGAGGCAGCCAGAGGTGGCACCAGAGCCAGTCGAACCCCCAGTGGCCCAGAGGCAGCCAGAGGTGGCACCCGAGCCAGTCGAACCCCCAGTGGCCCAGATGCAGCCTGAGCTGGCCCCTGAGCCGGTTGAGCCCCCGGCGGCCCAGATACAACCAGAGGTAGTACCCGGGCCAGCCGAGCCCGATTCACCCGTAAGGCGCTCCCAACGAGAGAGTCGAGGACGCCCCCCTGCCCGGTACGGGGAGTGGACAACGCCGAGGCATTCTAGGGACTAGAATGTATTGGTGGGGGAGGATGTCACAGGAGTGACGATCTTTGAGGCGGAACCAAAAATTGGGAAGTTTTGGTTCCGCCCGGATGTTTCCGCCCGGACCGGTAAGAGCAAACACCGGACATCCGGTGGCGTCGCGAACGCTGTAATCAGCTAAACTACACACAGCTGGGAGCTATTAAGAGGAGCGCCGGGTGATTGGAGGAGAACAGCACCCAGGGGAGTATAAAAAGACAAGTCAAACCACAGTCTTGGCTGATGTTATTCCACTGATGTGTTGGTGTGTATTGTAGTGCTGAGTTGAGCTCGCCTAAATACGCTATATTCGGATTGTTGTATTGCTCTCTCTCCACGTATGGATTATAGATCGATGGAAATGAGGACATCGAAGACCTTAAAGGTGAAGTACTAGCCGGACACTGACATTGTTTGAGAGAAACGGAAGGAGAGGAAACTTACCACTGTGAGTATATATCTGTGGGAAAAGTGGTGTTTGTGGCTGGAAAGCGCCCTGTCTAGCTGCCTGAGTTACTGTTGGCATGAAGACAACCTAGGACGAAGAAAGATAGAGATCAGAGAGATCGAGTGGCCCTACCCCTGGACCAGCGTGGTGGGTGAGCCGAAGGTTTCCGTGGGAAAGCAGCTACAGCAACGACAGCAAACAAACGCTAGGCCATCTACCATCTCCCTATTTCTCGCCCAGAGCGACGTGGAAGAGGACGGGTGTCTATTGTGTGCACTGAGCGTGGTGGGAGTAGAGGCAGGAGAGATCCGCTGGCCCGAGGTCTCGACGAAAGGGCGCCCCGGTCCAGTTTTCGATTGACCAACGGGTCTCGAGGAACGGGCAGCGTTCGACCCGGTGTGTCGGCGTGGTTCTCGCCCCTCTGTTCATCAACGAGTTCGCCGAGAGGGTCCTGGCCCCCGGCGTCCCAGTACAAACCATTGCTTAATCGCCGCATTGCAGAAACTAGCCAGCGTAAGCTCGCGACCCCTGTAAGTCTCTATGTAAACTTGTTACGTCTGCTGATTGACAGGAAAGCGAGTGAGTTGTGAGAGCTGTGGAGAGAAAGGGAGCCAACGTTGAACACTGAGATACTGAACTGTGGAAAGAAAGAGAGCCATACCTACCTAGAAGCTGTAACCAGCGCAGAGCCGTCTGTGGAGAGAAAGAGAGCCAACGTGGACACTGAGATATCAAGCTGTGGAGAGAGCCATACCTACCTGGAAGCTGTAATCAGCGCAGAGGTGAGCAACGTCTTGAGAACGATTCATTGTGTCCCTGTATCCTAGCAGCCATCTGTGGAGAGAAAGAGAGCCAATGTGAACACTGAGATATTGAGCTGTGGAGAGAGTCATACCTACCTAGACGCTGCAATCAGCGCAGAGGTGAGCGAACGTCTTGAGAACGATTTACTGTGTCCCTGTACCCCAGCAGCCGTCTGTGGAGAGAAAGAGAGCCAACGTGAACACTGAGATATCAAGCTGTGGAGAGAGCCATACCTACCTGGAAGCTGTAATCAGCGCAGAGGTGAGCAAACGTCTTGAGAACGATTCATTGTGTCCCTGTATCCTAGCAGCCATCTGTGGAGAGAAAGAGAGCCAATGTGAACACTGAGATATTGAGCTGTGGAGAGAGTCATACCTACCTAGAAGCTGTAATCAGCGCAGAGGTGAGCGAACGTCTTGAGAACGATTTACTGTGTCCCTGTATCCCAGCAGCCGCCTGTGGAGAGAAAGAGAGCTAACGTGAACACTGAGATATCAAGCTGTGGAGAGAGTCATACCTACCTAGAAGCTGTAATCAGCGCAGAGGTGAGCGAACGTCTTGAGAACGATTTACTGTGTCCCTGTATCCCAACAGCCGTCTGTGGAGAGAAAGAGAGCCAACGTGAGCACCGAAATATTGAACTGTGGAGAGAGCCATACCCATCTAGAAGCTGTAACCAGCGCAGAGGCGAGCGAACGTCGTGAAGTCGACTCACTGTGTCCTCGTGTCCTAGTTGGAACCTGAGAAGGGAGAGAGAATAAGGAAGGCGAGTGAGTCAACGAGCAAGGACCTGTGGAAAGTAGGCGGTGCACCGCTGTGCGCCGAGTCAAGGTACAACCACAGAAAAAGACCCATACCAGCACTCATTGTGTTTTTATTCTGCCTCCAGGAAGGAAGAGGAGCGCGCCACGAGTAGAGGGAACCCGAGGCAGGAGCCCGTTCCCCCACGTACGACCCCCCACCCTTAGTCATTCATTGGGCCGTGCCCCCCCCCCCCCCCCTGGAGGGCAGAACCTGAAATTAGTTTTAATTCCCCCTTTCCCAGTTCCCCCTATATTTTAATTATTTAATTCAATAAAGAACATTTTATATTTACTTGTGCTCGTTGTTGTCTGGTCATTGGGTTGGTTTTGGGGACCTCCTCGAGGTGGAAGTTTAGAAGGGGCGTGGTTTATACAACTAGTAGCCAGCCCCTGGCCGGTGACATTTACATTAGTGGTGCACAGCTGTATCAAAGTTATTTATATTTACATGTTTACAGAAACTGTATCAAAGTTATTTACATGTTTACATTAGTGGCGCACAGCTGTATCTAAGTTATTTACATACATTAGTGGTGCACTTTACAAGCTTTTTGAAAGTTGTTTATATTTTCATCTTTACAGAAACACTGTATCAGTTATTTACATGTTTACATTAGTGGTGTACATTAAAACTGCATCAAAATTACTTATTTACATTGCTGCATTACAGTTTTTACATTAGCATTGTGAAAGAAATGCTTCTGTTACTCGATTACAAAAACATACATAGCAAATACATTTAATTTACATAGGATTCTCTGCCAATCAAAATTTATCCATCCCATACAAAGTCTTTAATCCGTTGCCCATGCTTTTACCAAGGGCCCATTCTGGTAATTGACAAGAAGGCAAGCAACAGTGTACAGCTGGTTTATGCTTCCTGTGATTGAAAGAGGGATGACAGTATCAAATAGTTTGTGTTGCTTCACCCTGCGGATGAGACGCTCGACGTGGACCCTCAGACGAGCAATGGACTGCGTCTTCCTTACCTCATCAGCCGACATCTGTTCCCTTTTTGACAGGAAAGCAGGTCTGTAGACTTTGCATGGCACACAGTCATCCACCAGAAAACCTTTATCGACCATAATAGCCATATTAGGTTTCAGTAGAGGCACAATTCCAGACTGCTTCAAAAGCTCCTTGTCGCTGACAGATCCTGCATACAGGGATGAAATAAAAGTAACTGCACCGTGTGGTGCCATGCCAATTAACCCCTTGAAGGTGCAGTGGGATTTATAAGAGGAGAAGACTTCACTCTGAAGCAACAGGGAGGATGGTGTTTGACACCGGAGCTCTGTGCAGTCAATGATTACTTGCGTATCTGGGTAATCCTGGAACTCCTTTGGCATGTGAGCCTTGACCATCTCCTCAGACATCCAGATGCGCACTGATCCAAGGAGGGAATAAAGAAAATTGGCCCAGGTTGTAATAATACGACTCACGGTGGACTGGTGAATATTAAATCTTTGAGCCAGATCCCTCTGTGTTAGACCAAGGGACAGATGCACCATAAAGAGAAAAAACTCATCTATGGGCGGTAGGGAGTGACCCTGTTAAAATAAAATGTAAAAAACAGTTTATGTACATAAAAAGTACTACATTTGTGTTCCTTAACCCTCCCCACACATAATATATATCAATAGTGTAAATAAATGATATGAAGAAATAAAAAATATATATATATTTACAGATGCATTGCCTGTTGCTCCAACTTCACCGCTTTTTGTAGCTCCTTTTGCCCTTGTCACACGAACCATTCTGTTGGTTGCAGACTCAATGAGTCTCCAGAACGCCATGAGATGACTGTAGGTCATAAACCTAGATAAAACGTTGGACATATTTGTGATAATATACATTTAAGGTAATGTATGCCCAACAGTTTAAGCTAACTTTCATACCGAAATGTAAAAATGACAACATGTCTTAATATGTCATCTTATAATAATGATATTAAAGCATCTGGTAATTTCCTCTCTTACCTAGTAAAGAACCGTATGTCATCGTCAGATGCAGCAAAACGCCCCAAGCAAAAACTGTGATGGACAGACAGCTCTTCCACTTGCTTCTTCAAGCGCTCCACCTCCTTTTGGAGTTCTTCAGTTCGATCTAAAGAAAGATCGACTGCCGCCGGAACGGGAGATGAACAGTAATCATGTTCTGGTTGCTGGAATTCCATAGGCAGTGGATCTTCGTTCTGTGGAGGGGAAACTTCTCTTCTTTGCCATACCCCAGTGCGCCTTGGTGTTGAAGTTGCGAAGTTGTTCCACTCGAACAAAGTGGGAACAGCCCCCTTCTTTAGAAGCCGGCGTCCCGTGGGAGTTGACGGCTCAATCAAATCGTCACTCTTGAAGTGTCGACTGCAGACTCTTGAATTCGGAGTGATGATATAATGAATGAATCCATTTTTTTCGTATTTCCATGTCCAAAGGGAACGTGTGGAAACTAATTACCGAATTACACCTTGAGGATATGTCACATAATGGGACACAGCAATACTGAGACGTCGCACCTTCCCGCCGAAGACACTTAAAGCGTGTTGAACTCATAACTAAAATGTTGTAAAAATATAACAAACTAAAACTATTATGTAACTAAGGTTGATAATACGTATAATATTAGAAATCGCAATCGCTAGTTAGTTGAAAATGACAAAAAGACCACACTACCACCACGTCTTGCTATCGGATAATGCTAGACCGGAAGCCAGCGTAAAACTGAGATTTTGGCGGAAATACGTAGGCAGTAAGGCGTGCATAGAGTGTATTACATGCATAACTTTGAGAAACATAGTGACAGAGAATGCGGTTAGACTACAAGGAAAGTAAAACAATGTGTTTTATGAACCCTTCAATGAAAACTAGATCCAAAAACATCTCATCCAAAGCAACACTGTAAAAAAACCCTACTGACACTTTATTACCTTTTGGTGATGATTATAAACAGAAACTCTATAAAGACTGTAGCTGTCAATAAAGAGATAGTTTACCCAAAAATTAAAATTTTTTAATCATTTACTCACCCTCATGTTGTTCTAAGCATGTATGAATTTCTTTATTCTGAATCTGATGAACGCAAAAGAAAGATATTTTGATAAATGGTAAATGGTGGTAAGCACACAGCTGCCAGTACCTACTGACTTCCATAGTAGAAAAAAACAAATACTATGTTTTACTAATTTCATAAATTGGGTCTTATTTGGGGAATGAACAAACGACTAAAATAGGTTGTATGGGTTGGAAGATAGGGTGTTTATTTCAAACAAACATCTTTTACATTCTATAAATGCTACTGTATATCAGATGGTTTGCAATGACATTAATCAGCAGACAAAATTTTGCAGTTACATAGTTATAGTATGACTAAGTATATAAAGTTGTTGGTGGATATTTCGTCACAGTGTGAAGAGGCATAGTCAATAGTTACACCATCAACCAGTAGTTGTAGAAGTTGTTGTGCTCCAAAACTAAACTTAAGCCATTTTCACACGGACATTCCGGAAAATACACGGAAAAGGCATCCTGGATTTTTCCGGAATCGTTCGATTTTTTGTTCATTCACACTGCCATGATTAGCCGGCATCTGATGGTCCCGGAAAGACACGTGACCTGTTGAAAGTCCCGCCCTCTCTTCTACGCAGCGTCTGAAGTTTGCATATTATTTATTATTTCTCTCTCCAGGAACCACTCGCATGCATTTTTGTTTATAATAAGACTATAAATTATAAGACTATAAAGGTGAATGATTTCATCTTCTGAGTGGATATTTGACGAGCTCCCTGATCTCTGCTTTTTGTCTCATTGTGATTGTTACTATGCATTTAAAAACCCCGTTCCCCGAGGATCTGAACGATATATCTTGTTGGGATGACGCGCGGGCATTTTCGTTAATTAAAAGCTCAAATGAGCATGTGATGCGATATTCTTTTCTGGGACCAAAGGTCTGTGTGAATGGGGTTTTAGAAACATATGGGGGCATTGGTTACATGTGTTTGTGTGTATTCATTACTCACTACTCCCAATGTGTCTGCACTAACTTGATGTGTTAAATGATGAGGACAAATACCAAATATGGTACACAACTAAATTGAATTGTAAACCTGCAAAGTGCGTTTGACATCATGTTTTTTGTAAATGTGCATTGTTTTATTAGACTCTTAATGGATTCTGCCAACAAATCTGTATTCCTGAATAACCTGAGACCATGGAAAACAAATGAGAGAGAGAGAGAAAGAGAGAGAGAGAGAGAGAGAGAGATTTAGTTTCATTTATTTTCTATAGTGCTTTTCATTTTAACACATACAGTATTGATTTAAACAAAACTTGATAAAGAAAAGTGGCTGACAATGCCATAAGCGAGCAACCCAAGGGGTGCATCAACCAAAATGACCTTAAACTCCTAAGACCTGGATGACATCACTTTTTTTGTTGTTGTTTGAACCATAATAGTTAATTCTGTGTAACTGGAACCTGTTGTACAAAAACGTGGACAATTACACTGCTTCATGTTCAAAGAAAAATATTTGGTTATTATATTTAATGGTTCTTCCTAACCACAAAATAGCTGGAAAAAATTTAATAAAAGACAAACCAAAGCTCGTGTCTTAGGAGGTTAAAGGAGCAATATGTACGATTTTAAATGCAAAATACTATAATAAATAAATACTACAATATATCTGTAGATATTCAGGAAACACTGTCAGATAAAGGTACAAAACTGGTGTCGTACCCTCCAAGGCTTATTTTTGTAGTTTTATTGGTGTACAACACAATGTTGGGATACAATATTATACTTATTATTATATATTATATTATATATTATATATATGAAGGAGCAATTTTTTACCAGCTAAATGTTATGGGTACAACACATTTAACTGTACCTATAAAGGTACACTACTCCCAAATAGGTACTGTATAACATTGTATTTTATTTTGTATACCTATAAAGGTACTAAACCAAACCTAAGGGTACCAGCAACAGAAAAGGTACAGTTTGGTCCCTTTCATTCTGACAGTGCATGCTCGTATCTGTTTCTCTGAAAAACTATTTTATCTTTTTAAAATCTGCGTTCTTGGCCAAAATATCTGTTTTTGTTTTGGTCTGTGTGATCATGCCCACTGCCAATTTACCCAACAGTGTATTTCAAAAGCTTGATTGCGAGTTTTTATGGTTGCTTAAATGAGAACACACTGGCCCATAAATGCGACCTCCGGGGGACGCAATCTCCGAAATGAGCTGAATATAGAGTTATAAAAAGTCACACAAGAGTTGTAAACAACAAAAACATTGAAAAACATGAAATTGAGCAGATAAACGTATTCTTTCCATAGTCAATCGCCAACTTTCTGCGATCCAGGTTTTTGGCAATCATGTCTCCAATATTTAGAATATAGAGACTGTGGTACCAAGTTCAATCACTCTAAAAAAATGTTGCTGGTACTAAATGCTTGTAATCATAAGGGAACCATTTTTAGAACTACAGAGCACCTATAGCACCTCTGTAGAACCATAAGTGGTGCTAAAGCATGACCTTGGCACCACTTATGGTTCAACATAACACGGTATGGTTCTACACAGGTTTTACATACTGTAAGTGATGTTTAGCACTAAAAATGGTTCCTCTTTGATTACAAGTCTTGAGTGCACAAGTCAATTCTACAAACAGCTCCTTTAAAAATAATTTAAGTAGATGAAAATGAAAGAATAGAAAAAAAAGACACATCTCAGTGGCACATATTTAAACAACTTACAAATATAGATATACAGACAGAGAAGACTGTCGCTAATAAAGTAAAAGGTGGTACACCATGAAACCCAACAAGTTCAGTGAGATAACCTTTTATCACTTAAAGGGGTAGTTCAACCAAAAATGAAAATTCTGTCAACATTTATTCGCTCTCTTGTTGTTCTAAACCTGTAAGAATTTATTTGTTTTGCTGAACACAAAAAAATATATGAATAATTACATTTTGATTTATTTGGGTAAAAAAAAATTCTAGATGAAGAAATTACAAGAAAAACTTTTACAGCATCTTTAGGTTATAATAACACTAAAAATTCTAATCCAATTCTAATTTTTTTTCATAAAACACAATAAATCCATGACGTTTTTTAAATAAATCTATTGAATCAGTATATAAATGTGCATTCCTCTTTGCCATGTTATATTCATTTAGTTGACTAGTGGTATACACTGATTAAAAAAAATAAACATTAATGGCTTCAATCAAAACAGCGATCAGCTGTAAAATGTTTTGGTCCTGCTCGATTTACGTTGACTTCGAGTAAAATAATGGAAAGTTTTTCATAAGATCCACTGGGGTCAATGTGTTAGCATGACAGTCGTGTGAGAACAAGCGAGTGCCTCTCACGTAAATTATTTGAATTTGATGGCTTACGTTTAAACCACCACAGGTTTATCAATGCCATCAAATTATTATTTTGTTTTTGTTTGTTTGTTTATTACGCAGTACAAAGTAGATGAGGAAAACTAGGAATCCGTCTATTCAACTTGCCGCCATTGTTGTTTACAGTGCATGGAATGGTGCGCTGTGATTTGTTGAGCGGATTTATTTCAGTCTGCAGAGAAGGAGGACTGGTGTTTATCGCGTTTTGGAAAAAAGGGGAGAAAAGATAACAGAATAACACAGCGGATATCGGATTTTGCGTAAAATGAAGAATTTCCTTTTTAATACTGACCTGATACAATACTGATTTAGGTGGTAATTAACTTTTTTTAAATGGGGTTTATCACGTTTTGGAATCAAACTTCATATTCTGATTAATCTTTATCACCAAACAGTCATGGGGCACCACTGACTTCCAATTTTTTTCCTACCATGGAAGTCAATGGTGCAACGATCTGCTTTGTTACAAACATTCTTCAAAATATATATTTTTTTGGGGGAACTGTCCTATTTACAAAATGTTTATTAAATTAACCATTTAAGTTAAAAAAAATGTACAATGAGCAAAAAGGAAATACAGTAAAATTATAGTTGGTTCTTATCCTTCACAATTATACAAGTCAACATTTGAAGTGGATCAAAAATGTTTATCAAATATGTCCTATAAGAACGGTTACTGGGTATTAGTTTTAAGACAACTTTTATAAAAAGTTTTGATCCACCTATAATGTTTACTAGTGTAGTTCAGGTAAATCAAAAACAATAAGTTTAATTAAGTTCATGTTACTTTATTTATTCAGTTATGTTGACCCTTGAGGGTTACAATGTACAATTTCTGGGGGCCACAACACTTTGTAAAAACCAGCAGGACCATCACTAAGGAAATAAGCAAACTGCCAGCAGACAAATGATCAGTATGCTGCGATCAAATATCTCCTGAGCCCCTCCTGTAACAGAAAGACATGTTATCATGCAGTATATCTAAAGAACAACAAACAAAATCACTTGAGATCATTTCTATCGACTCTCACCTGTGACTGAGATCCAGCTCTTTGGAGACGCTCCTCTCTCTGGGTGTTTACAGTAGTAGAAACCCTCATGTGACTTTGAGACTGTAGGGATGATCATCATGTCTCCTGTAGTCTGATTCTGCACCAATGATCCATCTTTATAAAATTCAGCTTTCAGTTTAGAGGGTTTTTTATCTCGATATAAACAGCACAGAGTCAGATTATCTCCTTCAGTCACAGGATGAACAGGACTGTCCAGAATCACATCAACATCTACACAACAGAAGAAAAGACTATGTTTAATATAAATTATGTTGAGATAATAAAAACAACAAAACAGAATCATTCAATACTTAATGTACATTGTTATTTATGTTAGCTAATGGGTTAACTAATGTTGAATTTATAACTATGTAAAATAATATATTAATATTTATATTAATACACCATTCATTTGTGTACAGTATTTTCCAAGTTTTTAACTTTAGAATTTTGCTTCCAGCAGTGCTTTTTATATTTACGTTTTGTGGCATATTGAATTGAAGAGTGTATGTTTTCTTTAAGTATTGATTGTAAATGAATTTATAGATGGATTTCAGTCACGTGACCTTTTACGTCATGCCGCCATCTTTAGGACCTACCGAGTACCAGTAGGCTATTGACAAGCATTGGCTACCTACGATTTACGGATTTCTTATCTTTTACTGTCTATGATTCTTACGGATAGAGTAAAGGCCTACGAAAGACAACATGTCGCATCTCAACTGTCATGAAAATAAACGCTACTTTAAAAAAGTATATCTTGGTTAGGGTGTGATGCCTTCTCGATCCCTGATGCGTTCTTCCAGCCGCTGTCCGCTGCTACCGAACTACCGCTATTTTACAACATAAGAAGGCACGACACAACATGAAACTTTGCTCGAAGTATCACCTGGATCTCTACACATGAACGGGAGCATTGAGAACATTGTTTGTGTACACAGAGTTTACTAAAAATCGGGTTTTGTACAACTGACTTTGGCTGTAATGATGTCCGCTCGTCATCTCTGCCAGACGTAAATAATCGATTTCCGAAGGGGAATGAATGAATCTCATATGAGGCTCCTTTTTCAACTAGAAGGTCAATATTGTTTTTCACTTGCGACAAAACAACGACTTATCCGTGCATTTTTATGGAATTATGCTTTAGGAGATTTACTCTCCTCCGTCCTTACGTCGCAATTGGAGATCGATACATCTTGACTGGGAAGAAGGCGGCGAGCGGACGCCAAATCATCCAAAGTCAGTTGTTCAAAACCTTCTTTTTAGTTAACTCTCTGTTCACAAACAATGTTCTCAATGCTCGAGTTCACGTGTAGAGACAAAGGCGATACTTCGAGCAAAATATCATGGTGTGTCGAGCCTTCTTAGTGTTGGTAAAATAGCGATTTTGATGCTCACAGCATATTGAAGGCATAGCTTCTAGTTCTTTTGCGACCACTTTAAGTCCTCAAAATGGCGGAAGACAAGTGAGTGACGTCAGCTGATATCCATGTATACATACAGACATGTAAAATCTCACCATGAACTGAGATATTAACATGATGAAGTTTCTCTCCAGATTCAGACTGACACCAGTACACTCCAGTATCAGATGTGTAGAGAGAACTGATTGTACATGTAGATCCTGTTTCTGATCCAAAGATTGATGATGAACAAGTTCCCAATGTGTTTGTGTATCTTCTCACTGTCCATCCAGCAGAGTTACTGTGATCCTCACAGCTCAGAGAGAGAGATTCAGATGAGAAGTGTTGAGATCTGTGGGGTCTGATGATCAGAGAGACTGAAGGAGAAACACCTGAGAAGAAAATTACAACTCCAATTACATTTATGAAAATCCTCTTTATTAAAGATAGATGATATAACAACAAAACAGGTGTGTTCAGTCCGACTCCTGGAGATCTACTGAGAAATTTCCAGGTGCGTTAAGGCAAGCTCCCCAAGTTTGCCACTCATATTTATTTACATATATTTAGCATAACTTGGGGGTGGTGATGGCGCAGTGGATAAGACACTTGCCTTTGGTGTGAGAGACCTGGGTTCGAATCCACTGTGACACACCATTGTGTCCCTGAACAAGACAACCCCTAGTTGCTCCAGAGGCATGCAACCTCTGACATATATATATAGCAATTGTAAGTCACTTTGGATAAAAGCGTCAGCTAAATGAATAAGTAAGTAAGTAACTTCAATGCACCACCATTGTCCAAATTCTCTTACTACTACTAAACAGTTTTGGGGTAACGCATAACGTAATAATATTACTTTTCTAAAGTAACGAGTAAAGTAACGCATTACTTTTAAAATTTACACATTCAGTTACTTTTAAAAATAGTAATGCAAGTTACTTTTCAGTTTAATTAATTCAATTAAAAAAATATGTGCTGAATTAAACTGAACGTAGTCACATTATGCATTCTATGTGTACAAGCCTGTGTGGGAACAGTTTGAGTCAAAAACTGAGATGGCAGACCACAGCTCGACATTTTTGTGATGAAATATGCAATTTCTGAATGCAGAACTTTTCAGTCATAAAAACACCTGCAAGGCCTGAAAGAGATCAAGCCTCAGCCAAAAAAATAACGTAAGTAACTAAAAAGTAACGTAATGATTACTTTCCATGCATGAAAAGTAACTAAGTAACACAATTAGTGACTTTTTGGGAGTAACTTAATATTGTAATGCATTACTTTTAAAAGTAACTTTCCCCAAAACTGCAACTAAATTCACTACTTTCAGAGGACTTTATTAGTGGACTAATGTAGAGAATAGGGAATGAAGGTGGGGAAGAATGGGGGCTTTTTCAGACACAGCCTTAAATGTCGGTGGTCTCCACAACTCCAGATGCTAATTTTCTTGATGTTTGAGATTTCCACAGAGTTGATGCGTGCTTAATTTATAAGTTCATTATTTAGTTTTTATGTTTTTGTGTGTTATATGCTCATTGATGTGTTTTATTAGGTGTGAAACTGGAATGTTGTACAGGTATGTCATTTATTCTTGCAATGTTACTAGTATCTGTATGTTTAGTTTGAATAAGTTTCCTCAGTGAATTACAAATTGTATTGAGTGATTATTAACAATCCTTGTTATACTTGTGTCCAGCTTCTGAGTTTTGTTTATGCTTTATTATTGATTTATTGTAGATACCATGCAACTGGTTGATGCTTGCTAATGATAAAGTGGATCATACTTTAACAAATATCATAGTTGTGTGTGATGAACTCACCAGTGATCCACAGTGGCTTTGTGTTACTGTACTTTGTGTGATAGACTGGATCTCCTCTCTCTGCTCTGCAAGCATAAACTCCGTTGTGCTTCACAGTCACTGAACTCAGAGTATAGTTGCCTTTAGATCCTCGAATGCTGTCTGACACAAGCTGATAGTCGCCTTTCTCTGTAAAAAGTCAAAATATGGTATGTTAATATGAAAGAAAATTGAGCAAAAATGCAGAAAAGTGTCCTTACTATAACCTTATGTTTTCATAAAATCAGTACAGTGCAAAAAAATATTTTCAAGAAAAAAAAATCTTAGTATTTTTGTCTGTTTTCAGTAAAAATATCTAAAAATTCTTTAATTAAGATGATTTTTCTTCATGAGCAAAACGACCCAAGAAACTAAGTCTAGTTTTTAAACCAAAAATATCAAATTTAAGTAATTTTGTGCATAAAACAAAGCAAAAAAATCTGCCAATGGGGTAAGCAAAAATTTCTCGAATTTAGTGTTTAAGAAAAATTTTCAAGATTTTTTGCTTACCCCTGGCTGAACAACAAAGAATGTTTAAGTAAAGCTGACAAGACACACTTTTGTTGAATTAATGCAATTAAATTAAGTTTACATTGTTACATGGATTTGTTAAATAATGTCAACATGAAAGTATTAAAGGTGACATAGAATGATTGAACGGGGTATTTATCCTTGTTCTGTGATCTGACATGTAGACAAACATTTTTTTGTTTGGGTCTGTAATGCCTTAGAAGCTTCCTAAAAATCTCTCTCAGATAGCTCTATTAGGGTGGGGGATTTTAAACAAGTGGTTTTGCACCTATTTGGCTCCCCCTACTGGCTTAAATTGCTATCTCATTACTGATTGGCTGACTTTCCTGCCACTCAAAAAATGTAGCCAATTATTTTAAAGTGAAGGGGCAGTGAGATGCCTGTGATGTCATAAGCATCAGTTTTTCAGATTAGGCCGTTTTCTGGCTGACATTTCTAAAAGAGGAATTTCTATGAGACTGAGATGTTTAGCATGTTTTGCACTTTTTGTATGTTCGTGAATGTGGGTAGACTACCATTATTCAACAAAGACAAGGTAAAATGGTTTTTCATTCTCTGTCCCCTTTAAGTAAAACTGGCAAAATTGAAAGTTCATTGATGTAGATATGAAGCAGATTTTAGCTGTGGAATTACTCTGTTCAGTGAACCAGCTGAATGTCCAGCCTGTAGATGAATTTATAACCTCACACATCAGAGTCACTGATTCTCCTGGAGTCAACCACCGGTCTGGAGAAACGCTTAAAACTGGCTTGGGTTTATCTGAAAGTGATCAATCTCTTATGAATAACATGTTACACTTCATCTCTTCACACTAATAATGATGAACAAACATATAAACTCACCTGATGATACAGTCAGTGTAACAGCATCACTCATCTCAGTGTTTTGTTCACGTATCTTTCCTCTACAGGTGTATTTACCACTGTCAGTCTGTTGAATGTTGTTGATTTTACACTCTTGTGTCTTGCATTGTGTGATTATATTTCTGTTATTTCTCTTCTCTACAGTCCAGATGTATGTCCATTCAGTGTCTCCTGTATCCTGTATGTCACATCTCAGAGTAACAGTTTCTCCTCTGAACAGCTGTTTGTCAGGATCAACACTCACTACAGGTTTTGGACTCTCTGTATAAACATAATTACCATCAAGTACAGAAGCGGCTAATCATATTGAAGTAGAAGATTATTCCAGAATTGCCCACCCCTGGATTAGACAGTTACATTAAATATGGTGTCTAACCCTGACTAAAATCCATAAATTTCATGTTGTCTCTCACCTGTAACATTTATCCACAGTCCATCACTGTAGTCTGTGTAATAGTCTGGGTTTCCTCTTCCAGCTCTACACCAGTACTGACCTCCATCTGAAACTTTAACACTGTGGATTGTGTAAGAGTTTGTTTCTGTTGTCGTCTTCTCAGTGTTTTGTGTGTTTTTGTACCAGTAAAACTTCCATCCAGTAGACTGATCAATGCGACACTTCAGAGTCACTGTGTTACCTGTCAGTACAGATCCTTCAGTATCTGATGTGAGATCAGGTTTTGGTTTTGATCCTGCAGGAGAATAAAACACATTCAGATCCTAAAGAAACTTCTCTCTGAGTTTTCATTAGATACATCAGCCTGCTTACATGAAATTATAAATCTGAATGATTAATGAAATAAAACACTAAGCTGCTGATACAATGGCACGCAAAAGAAGTTTTAAACGTAGGTTCTCAGGAGGAGCATAAACATTCAATCCTTTTCAATCATCCTGAGACCCTTTTTAAGCAAGTCGGTCTCTGTGCCCTTTCATTGACCATTCATCCGGCATCCCTCCTCCTCCCCAAATCTCCTCCTCCATTTTGCTCATTCCTCTACTTGCTCTATTCCTCAGGGGTTCTGACTTGATTTTCTTGCTATCCTACGGTTCTCTCTAATATTTTTCTTGGTCTTCCAGACCTCATCTAGACCTCCACTGTTCCTGTTTACTGCTGTTTCTTAATTACAATCCGAACTGAGGAATTTGGTACCTGAAAACGCATTACAATCTTTTTACTGCCTTCCTCTTATTTGTCGGCGTCAATTATTTTAATTTTCAGAGTGCCAGACAACTGCATAGAGATTGTTGGGACACAATTAGAGGAGCCTGGGCATTTATACATTTTAAATTTCTATCGCCTGGCCTTTCTTAATGATGACTGTGAACAAGCCATGACCCTAACAGGCTAACTGTGGTCTGATACCATGGTCAAAGTTATCTGAGAGCTCAATTCTCTTGGGGTTTCCTTTTTTTTTTGCAGAGTGCTTTCTTCTTTTTTTATCACTCTAAAATTCTAGAAAACTAAAAAAATCCTCTATCTCACACTTCATAATGACTGTCTCTCCAGTGAACATAGATCTTTCTGGTGTTACTGTCACTGTAACTTTGGCTAAAACTGTAAGGATAAAATATACAAAGGTAAAGATAACGAAATAATGAAGATAAATGAACACCTTTGTACAGCACATTTTTGTCCGATTCGCTTTGTACCACTTTATACAAATTAGCCAACTCATAAATTATGAATGTTGATAAATAGATAACCAGACTCACCTGATACTGTCAGTGTAACTGCATTACTGATGTGTGAGTATCGTGATCCCCTGGTCTTTGTTCCTCTACAGGTGTATTCACCTGCGTCAGACTCAGTAACAGATCTGATTGTGTAATGCTGAAGTTTATTTCGCTGGATGATTGAATCATCTTTATACCAGCTGTACTGCCACCTCCTGCATCCTCCTCCATTGATGACACATGTAAGAGTGACAGTTTCTCCTCTGAATACATGATCATCAGGCCAAACAGACAATTGAGGTGTCGGTCTTTCTGTAAAATGTCAAACATATCACACTGTAAATAGTGTCCTCCATGAATTCCAAACTGGGTACACAAACTGTGTTCATGTATTTTTCACATGCACAAAATGAATGTGTTCATCCTCTAGTCAGTGTACATATAGCCAGGCATGTGCAAGCTTTGACATAAAAGGGAGCTTGAGCAACTTGCCCTATTTCTTGCTCAAGAGAAATGAGAGACTGGAACATAACCAACAGTATATGACATTTGCTTTCAATCCTGTACATGGGGACCCACTACTTTGGAAATTTTTTCTTCCTTATCTAACACACTTGACTCTGATTATCAATTCATAAGGTGAGAACTCCTCACCTTACTTCATCTCCTCACAACTCTGCTCAGAGTTCAAAATCCAAAAGGAATGTATCCCTCAACGACTCAAAGTCCAGTCTGTAACTGGCAAACCCCTCAACCGATCATCCATCCAGTTTCAAACCAGTGGAGTCATTCTGACAGTGCAACCCAGTCTCACCCCATGGCGTCAATATTTGACGACACTTGACCATTCGTCATATGTTGACGCGAAGGGTATACCTTTCGCGTCATTTTTTGACGAACTGGGGACTTACTATTACGTCCGTTGCATTCTCTTTCCTATTTTCTTACCATTTCCGCGTCGGTTTAGGGTTAGATTTACATAATGACATCCCTACCCAAACCTAAACCAGGTGACAACTGTTTCATTTCGCGTACCTAACTCTAACCCCAACGCCAGGTGACAACTGTTTAATTTCGCGTAGACTGTTTAATTGTGCGTAATCTAACCCTAAACCGACGCGAAAATGGTAAGAAAATAGGAAAGAGAATGCAACGGACGTAATAGTATTGAAGTCCCCAGTTCGTCAAAAAATGACGCGAAAGGTATACCCTTCGTGTCAACATATGATGAATGGTCAAGTGTCGTCAAATATTGACGACATGGGGTGAGACTGTGTTAGACAGTGGGAGTTTTACATCAAAAGATTATAAAATTTCTGGTCCTGGAAAATTCTACTGCGGTTAAAAGTTTGTCCAACTGAAGCAAGTCCGATAAGTTGGCTCAATACAAATGAATTATTTTGGGGTGAAATTCAACAAAATAAGGTGAATTCACTTTATGTCACCCAGCTAAATATTTATTTGTCTGCACAATGCACCCAACTTATGTTCAGATAAATAATTGGGTTTGGAAATGGGTGTTATTTTTATTAAGTTAAACCATCAATGTTTCTGTTTCTGTGTGTGTGCGTGCGTCCGCGTGTGTGTGGATTTAAATAAACAAGCATACATAATGTTCGAAAATACAGATGGCATCTTTTTGCTCTCTTTAAAATTTGGTACTTAAATATATTGACATTTTCTCACTTTTATCCAAAGCAATATATGTGATGTAATGAATGAATCAAATTGAATCACCTGCAGTATGAGAGTAAATGTTTGAAATCAGCACTGTAAAGAAGAAAGAGAAAAACTTATTAAAGTTTAAACATTAAGCTGATAAACCATCTGTATGAAAATACATCAATTTATAAATCATACTGTTTATGCATATGTTAATATTATCAGTGTTGGACAGCAGCCTAATCTGAACACTTAAATGAAGATGCATTTTTTAATTTATGGTCTTTACTCACGGTGGCTCATTTCTGCTACAGATTATTTTGACATGTCAATCAAAAAGAAAAGACGCTCACACAGCATCAGACACACAAAACCAAACACACTGATGTCCCTCATTCACCTACAGCACAACAGATTAATTTCTGTTTAACAAACACACAACACTTTCTGTACATTTACTTTCTCAGACAAACATCATTCACTTATATATCACGAGATAAAGATTTAAGCAGCATTAATAGTTTTTGTAAAATACATCCGTAGTAAATTTGATTCTGTAGACAATGTGACAGTATTTGATGTGTATTTCAATCCATAGAGAGAAGATAATACTCACAGAGAACTAGAGGAAGAGAAATCAACTCCATATTGATCTACTGATGACCGAACATTAAACAATTCTGCCTTCTGATGTCTTATAGCTTGTAAAGACGTGACGTCATACTTCGTCATTTAATAAATAAATAAAAATATATATTTTTATATATGATGACTCAGAATTTCAACAGATTCCCGGATTATCAGTTTCCCATTTTACACTGCTAATACTTCAAGAGTTAACTATGGGAACTTAAAATCTGACATTTCACACAGAAATTTTCTAATTTGCGGTGTCAAGAATTGATAAATACAGACGAGTCTATGGAAGAAAAATAATGACAAAAGTTTTTGAATTAAAATAGCCTGTTGAATTGTACTACCTGAAAAAAATGCATTGTATTAACCGTGCTTGAATTTTAATGCATTGTATTTTTAGGTTTTGCATTTTTAAGGGCTGAAATTAAACATGCGTGTATATTTTCTGTATTAAAAATTCAATAGTCCACATTCACCTTTTAGATTTCACTTTAAAATATTCGGTCTGTTTAAAAATACAACGTAAAATATTCAGCAGGCAATTTTCAGTCCATTTAAATTCGCGTCCAAAAATTCAAGTCCAAAAATTCAGTCCTACAGATTTCAACATTTAACATCCGGGAACTGCAGGAAAAGCAGTAGAGTACCGAGTATAATCTCATCTGCTGTTAATCGATCTGACCAGCAGGTGGTGCACGTGTTCGGATTTGCAATCCGTATCCACAAATTCATAAACAATTAATAAACAGTGCACACGCTTTTGCAATGGTTTTGCAAACTGAGTCCACTAACGCAGAGGTCCCCAACCACCGGGTCGTGGACAAGTTGCCACCGGTCGCAAGAACATCCTGAAAAAATGTATAATAGCTACGTTATAGTTTAATCAGGTGTTTTGTCCTTTACGAGCCGACTTCAAATAACATATCAATCCTGTTCTATACAGGGTCGTGCTCCCTCTTTTTCTTTCTCTCTCTCTCTCTCTCTCTCTCTCTACCAGCGCATCGGCGATCACATATGCTCTCATTAGAGTTCAAGCATACAGTACTTCTAAAACACAATCGATCAAAGAATTGCAAAGGTATGACTTTATGAATAAATGAAGACGTTCATTTGATATCGCAAATGAAACTAATTGCAGGCTTTTGAAAAACTTAAAAATTACCCTTAAACTCTTAATTAATTATACTTAAACTCTTTCACTGCAGTAATAATATTTTTATTTTTAATGTAGGTTTGAGAGGAACCTAAACAGTCATGTGTCAAACATCAAAAAGCATAAACGCGAGTCCCCCACCCCCCCGGGTTGCGATTTTTTTTAAGGTTGGGGACCGCTGCACTAACGGATTTGTAGCCCCACCCTCATTTTAGAAATTGCTTCCATGCTTTTATTCATGCTTTCAGGAATTAATGAAGTTTATACCGTGTTAAGCTTGTACTTTGCTAAGTGGAAAGTTATTTACATCAGAAATGTAAAAAAAATACTACTCTGTATAGTTAGACATGGATACTACTTCATATGGTGTATTTTATCTATTGCATTTATGTTAAAAACAGTAAAATTATAAGTAAGCCTGATAACTATTTAAAAACTATTATAAGTTGAATGTTGCGTTACATTATGGTTCTATAATGAAAAAAATATTCCCGAGAACTTTTTTTGCAAGCAAGTGGAAAACGTATTTTGAATAACAACACGTTATAAATATGTGCTGCACACTTTCTTCTCAATAACATGAACACACAACAAATATGACAGCGGGGTAAAAAATAGAAAGAAAGCATCTGATCACAGTGATGTTGTTTGATAGCCTACCAGCTCTCTAAATTAGCACTATAAGTCACGCCACGTTTATTGCTACACTTTATACAATATAGCCTATTGCTTTTAAGCAACAAATAGCCTATCATAACAACCTATAAGCCTACTGTAATTGAGACATTAATTTAAGAAATGTATTAAAAGCAGAAAGGCTGCGGAAATAAAGTGGGTTCACTTCAATCCACACTACAGACGTTCTTGGTTTGCTTCTTATTTATTAAATCAAGGCAATTGTTTGATTAAACATTGATTAATATTAAGATAAAATTTATACAAAACGAAATTCACTTTAAAGAAAGTCTTTCTACAAAACAAACCTATGCAGGGCTCGCAAAATCGCTACCCCGAAGTCCCGGGGCTATGGCGAATTCCTGTCGGGCTACAAAAATGTATCTGCGCCCTGCCCGTCGGGCGAAAAAAAATATTGTAATGTGTTTGCATTCTCTCAGATTTAGTTAGGTAATTAAATTGTATGTAATCGGTGTCATCTTGTTAGTCATTACTATCCCCACTAACAAGTGAAACTGTCAGGAAATGAAGTGAAAGCATAATTAAACCCATTACTCCTTTCGTGTTCACGTCTGATAAACGCGCTCCTCGGCTCCGCTCTTCACGAGTAGGCTACCCGCTTGCTCTTATGCTCATAAAAAAGTATATTAAATGTTTATTTATTTGTCATTTCGTTTAACCTCAGAGTCTAACATTATTCTAGCAATTCCCTTTTTCTTTCTTTATAGTAAGTTAACTTAAATATGTGAGAACGAAAATATATTTTTAGTGATTTGCATGAAGAGAATATGATGTTAGAAGCTTCATTTTAAGCATTTAGTAGCTTAATTTATTTAAACAGTTTTAATATGCTATTTTAAAAAGTATATTGTGTGCAGGTTCTTTTGTTTGTAGGCTATGACAGCCCAATAATTTTTTTTTTTACCAAAAAGGCTTAATTAATGTCATGTTGCATTACAATTTAAAGTATATCAATAATGTCAAAAATGTGACGTGCAGTTCGGGTGTGTATGTATGCTGTTTAAATTAGTGTTCTCACCAATACGCTTGTGATTCCTGAAGTTTTGACGAATTTTATAGATTTGTTATAGTTTCTTATTCTAAAGTGCCACCCATAGATTCAGCCCCACCCGGACTTAATCCATGCCCACCCATATGTCACGTTCTGCATCCGCCACTGTTCTTTACTTTCATTTTTTCACGAGTTTGCCTGCACATTTAGTCTTAATAAATAACGGTAAACGAACTTGGTTTGCTGTTCTCGAATGCAGCTCGAATCTTGGTCTGGCTCGAGCCCCAAGTTCAAGTAACAGAACAAAAGGAAAACAATGTGCAGTGAAGGAGGAGATGAGCAGGAGAGATGCCAGAAGAATTGCGGTTGGGCGCGGAGGCACGTGGGACTCGCGTTTATGCTTTTTGATGTTTGACACATGACTGTTTAGGTTCCTCTCAAACCTTCATTAAAAATAAAAATATTATTACTGCAGTGAAAGAGTTTAAGTATAATTAATTAAGAGTTTAGGGGTAATTTTTAAGTTTTTCAAAAGCCTGCAATTAGTTTCATTTGCGATATCAAATGAACGTCTTCATTTATTCATAAAGTCATACCTTTGCAATTCTTTGATCGATTGTGTTTTAGAAGTACTGTATGCTTGAACTCTAATGACAGCAATGTGATCGCCGATGCGCTGGTAGAGAGAGAGAGAGAGAGAGAGAGAGAGAAAGAAAAAGAGGGAGCGCGACCCTGTATAGAAGTGGATTGATATGTTATTTGAAGTCGGCTCGTAAAGGACAAAACACCTGATTAAACTATAACGTAGCTATTATACATTTTTTCAGGATGTTCTTGCGACCGGTGGCAACTTGTCCACGACCCGGTGGTTGGGGACCTCTGCGTTAGTGGACTCAGTTTGCAAAACCATTGCGAAAGCGTGTGCACTGTTTATTAATTGTTTATGAATTTGTGGATACGGATTGCAAATCTGAGAGCACTGATTGTTTAATTGTGCGTATGGTTTATTAATCCGCGCGCACGATTGGTAAATTGAACAGTTTAATAATCTGAGTATGGTTTATAAACTGAGGTGACGAATTACAAAACCGTGTCCGTTTCTCGTAGGCATAAGAAGACGGTAGATTGCCACCAATAAAATCTACAATCAACTTAGCTTTTGAGAAACGAAGCCAATAGCAGGCAGAAAGGCCATATTTAATTTATATGGCATTTTAAACCCGTTTAGTATCCTGTCAATAACATAACCAAACAATACACTCTCTGTATGAGTGTATTACAGTTGTTTTACTAAAACTGAACATAAAAGCCAACTTTCATCACTGCTGCAGTGGATAAATCATCTTACATGTACAAAGTCTTGGCGAACACGTGCACCACCTGCTGGTCAGATCGATTAACAGCAGATGAGATTATACTCGGTACTCTACTGCTTTTCCTGCAGTTCCCGGATGTTAAATGTTGAAATCTGTACGACTGAATTTTTGGACTTGAATTTTTGGACTTGAATTTAAATGGACTGAAAATTGCCTGCTGAATATTTTATGTTGTATTTTTAAACAGACCGAATATTTTAAAGTGAAATCTAAAAGGTGAATGTGGACTATTGAATTTTTAATACAGAAAATATACACGCATGTTTAATTTCAGCCCTTAAAAATGCAAAACCTAAAAATACAATGCATTAAAATTCAAGCACGGTTAATACAATGCATTTTTTTCAGGTAGTACAATTCAACAGGCTGTTTTAATTCAAAAACATAAAAATACAATGCATTAAAATTCAAGTACGGTTAATACAATGCATTTTTTTTCAGGTAGTACAATTCAACAGGCTATTTTAATTCAAAAACTTTTGTCATTATTTTTCTTCCATACGAGTCAAACTGAGTATGCTGCTGCTTTTAATGTCTCAAGAACAAATTACAAATTATTCTTATGTCTAACAATGCTGATATAAAACTACAGGAATCAACACCACAATAATGTCACATCCATTTCTATTTCAACAAACGGTTAACACTGATGTTGACATATTTGCACCTGTAAATAACAATGAAATAAACACAAACGGTGTTCTATACTCTTTTAAATAAAAGGGCTTCATGATTTCATAAAATAACTATTTTTGTCTAAATGGTTCCATAAACAACCTTTAACATCTGAAGAACTTTTCTGTTTCACAACAGGTTCTTTAGATTATAAATTGTAAGAAATAAAGGGTTTTTATAAAAACCTTTGACTGAAATTATAAAACCAACCACATGATGTTAACCCATAAAGCTAGTTACACTGTCAAAAATTAAGGTAGCCTACTAAGCTGTCACTGGGGCAGTACCCTTTAAAAAAAAGTCTTAATATGTACCATTTAGGTACAAATATGTATCTTTGAACTGCCAATATGTACCTTTGAAGTACTAATATGCACTTTTTGGATAAAAACTTGTACCTTTTTGAAAGGGTACTGTCCCAGTGACAACTTTTGTACCTTTATTTCTGAGTGTGTAGGTCGTTTCTTAAGTTTGATAATTAATAATTAATGCCGTGTTTATGAAAGATTTGTGACAATTTATGTTTTCTTGCTAGTTTTGATGTGTTGGTTTATGTCTAGTTGTCATAACAAAAACTCATCTTTGCATTAAAAATTACATTATTGAGCGAATGACACTTAATGACAGTTGTCATAAATGTGCATAAAATGTCATGATTATGAAGGTGTCATGTCAGTATTCAAGTAAAGTGTTACAATGGCTCTTTTATAACATCGCTGTAAAAACATTTTAAGCAGAATCTTTTTGAGATTATAAAATGAAAGTGAAACCAAAAACAGTTATTGTGCCATCACTGGGAAATCCCCTTGTTTGACCTTTTAGTGTCTTATGATGAGAATCATTTATAAATAGTTTATGTGGTTTAAGTAAATGACATTTAAGAAAGACGTAAACGAATATGACTTGGTGTCACACGCAATGTGTCACAGATACCAGCTGCATTTCCATTGCAGATTTGTGCAGAACTTCAACTTTATTTTATAAATGTCTACAAAAGACTATTGTGAAATGACAGCGTTTACATAAACATGACCGAAATGACCGAAACATACATTTTCCACTCGCATTAAGTCGTTCCAAACATCAAAATCGACTGATGTTGGTAGGTTTACTAATATCACATCCATAGGAATTATTTTTAACCGAAGGAGAAGAGTATTATCCAAAGAAAAGCCTCTTATATTTGGGAGCAGACATGTATTGAGGTGTTTCTGGGAGGTTTTAGTAGTACATACCATGTACTAAATCTTCAAATAATAACTCGTGACAACCCCCACCCTCCTAGGATCAGCTTCCAGATGCTCCTAAACAATACAATGTCCAGGTGGGTGGTGGAGTGGAGGTGGAAAAGGGTGCGGAAAGCCAGGGTGGAGCTGTGGGAATGGGTGGCGCTGGTGGCAACCGGAACCTGGGCACAGAAAGAAGAGAGTGGCCATCTTGGCCAGTTTAGTGAAATATGGGAACACACAATTCAGGGAAGACTCTGTTTCAGCCAACACCAGGACAAAGTTTGTTAGACTAAAGTCAAGTATAAAAACATGTTTTATTAACTTTTCACTGAACCATAAACCATCTCTTACATAAAAACTACTGACACTTTATTCTAATATTTACCTTTTGATGATGATTATAAACAGAAACTCTCTATAAAGACCGTAGCTGTCATTAATACAGACAAGGCACAATTGTCGTATTTACTGTTGTATGGTAGATTACTGTTTTTTTTTTATTTTTTTGACATAGGACTTAGTTACTCTTAAGCACTATTCGGACGGGATTAGTTTTCCAAACGACGTTTGAGTTTCAGCGTGTCCCCCAGGACGTCTGTGATTTTATGTACCGATTCGGACGGGATTAAAATGATGCAGGCTATTCCAGAGATGGGAGTGTCTGTTTCATGCATTTGGGCGTTGCAGTACCACGTGCTCTGGATACGCGTGTTTGTAATGTTTAATATTTTGCTTTAAATGTAAAATCATGACAGAACATGTAATTTATTAATTTAATTTTAACAAATCAAAATAAAATATACAAATCCTACTAAAGTAACATTAGCCTACGTGTTTTATATAACTGTCTGCTTATAACAAACACTAAATAATGAAGAAATAATGATTAATACAATTTAATATCTTTATTAATTAACATTACCATTCCGGAGTTGAACAACTTTGAACGGAGTTTCTTATAATGTTAATGATATATCAGTGTTTAGTCTTAACAGTGTATGATATTCAGCTCGTCTTGATTTAATTACTTTATTTTGCCGAATGCGAAAAAACATTCATATCTGAATGAATGGGACTCAGGAAATACAATACACGCGCATTAGTAAGACCTTACGGCAGATCAAGTTGGCCAAAACACGAAATGAACCGCGTTTTCAAAAGATATTGCGGGCAAACACAGACATTTGCATCCGGACGGGATAAAATTTCTCAGAGGACCTCTGAGTTCGGCGAAAAACAGTAGGTAAATTGCGCTGGAATTTTTACGGAGGTCGTCAGAGAAAAACACAGACATGGCCGATTCGGACGGGATTAAAAACACAGAGGACCTCTGAGAAGCACGATTTTCTCAGAGGTCCCCCTGTAAAACTAATCCCGTCCGAATAGGGCTTTAGTGTTATAAATGGCATTATAACACAAAACTCATGACTGCCTATAAGTCAGTCATTGAATAAAGTTGATTCTCCACAGATACACATACAAATCTGTATTTTTGGCATGCATTGATTTGGAGAAAAATAAAATAAAAAGTTCTTAACAGGTATATATGGAAACACTGATTGTCTGTTACAGTGACTTCACAAAATTTAATTTACAACAAAACAGCATTAATAAAATAAGAGCTTAAACCTCTATGACATTTTATTAAGAAATATTTAAGTAGTAAAAGTTTTTATCAGTTCTTATTCTGTGAAAAATCTTTAAAAAATCTAAATATTCAGATGCAAAGGATTGTGGGAATTTCTTACAACAAATAAAGTTAATTTCACTTGAATGTTTTAATTTAATGGATTTTAGAAGTTATAAACTCAGATTTTTTACTTGAATGCCCATGAAAGTTTTTGATTAAACTTTACTACATTATTTTAGGACTATGTGCAGTGACTATAAAACAGATAAATAATACAAGAAAATATATAATACTATTCCCACACAGTTCATTTTGTGCATGAATTAATGTCATAATACATGATGTCATTCAGCCTACCGGTTTTTGGAAATTACTGTGAAATACAAAAAGGAATAAAAAGAAATATATTGTATGACCAGAAATGTCTTGTTGTTGCCAAATAAAATGGATATTTAGTCACAGTGTGAGGAAACACACAGTCGATGTTCACGAAGTTGCAGAAGTTTTTATGTTGGAAAACTAAACTTAGAAGCATAAGGGGGCAGTGGTTGCGTGTGTTCATTACTCACTGATTCTAATGTGCATGGATGGGTTAAATGCTGAGGACAAATACCAAGTATGGTTAGAGATGCACTCATATAACATTTAGAAATTTGATTACTTAGAATGACATTTACCAATACTGAGAGTTTTGCTTTTTTGGCACCAATATTACATTTTTCCACCGATATCGCTAATTATTCAGACTGATATCTGCCGATACGGATAGTTTGGTGGTTATATTAACTTGCATTAACTGAATTCTGAAGATTATTTTCTGAATGTTATTTATTAATACAATGACCATTAATATTGAACATTAAGATAGTGATGTTTGTTTACATTTTCTATACACAGAGCTTGATTTTTTTTTTCTTTTCATTGACAGGATAAATCTGCCATGGTTATCAGCTGTTTTTAAACGATAAAATGTGAAAATAGCTTTTATAGACTGATACTAATTATTTGCACCAATATATGCACTCACTTAAAGGATTATTAGAAACACCACACTAATACTGTGTTTGACCCCCTTTCACCTTTAGAACTGCCTTAATTCTACCTGGCATTGATTCAACAAGGTTCTAAAAGCATTCTTTAGAAATGTTGGCCCATATTGATAGGATAGCATCTTGCATTTGATTGAGATTTGTGGGATGCACATCCAAGGCCAAAGCTCCCGTTTCACCACATCCTAAAGATGCTCTATTGGGTTGAGATCTGGTGACTGTGGGGGCCATTTTAGTACAGTGAACTCATTGTCATGTTCAAGAAACCAATTTGAAATGATTCGAGCTTTGTGACATGGTGCATAATCCTGCTGGAAGTAGCCATCGGAGGATGGGTACATGGTGGTCATAAAGGGATGGACATGGTCAGAAACAATGCTCAGGTAGGCCGTTGCATTTAAATGATGCCTAATTGGCACTAAGGGGCCTAAAGTGTGCCAAAAAAACATCCCCCACACCATTACACCACCACCAGCAGCATGCACAGTGGTAACAATGCATGATGGATCCATGTTCTCATTCTGTTTACGCCAAATTCTGACTCTACCATCTGAATGTTTCAACAGACATCGAGACTCATCAGATAAGGCAACATTTTTCCAGTCTTCAACTGTCTGTAATGAATTTTCTGTACATATATTACATATATTTTGTTCTATGTAACCGAATAAACAAACATTCACATTTACCAATGCTTTGCTGCAAACCGCGGTTGTAACGAGTGGTTATTTCAGTCAAAGTTGCTCTTCTATCAGCTTGAATCAGTCGGCCCATTCTCCTCTGACCTCTAGCATCAACAAGGCATTTTCGCCCACAGGACTGCCGCATACTGGATGTTTTTCCCTTTTTACACCATTCTTTGTAAACCCTAGAAATGGTTGTGCGTGAAAATCCCAGTAACTGAGCGGATTGTGAAATACTCAGACCGGCCCGTCTGGCACCAACAACCATGCCACGCTCAAAATTGCTTAAATCACATTTCTTTCCCATTCTGACATTCAGTTCAGGAGATTTTTTTGACCAGGATCACACCCCTAAATGTATAGAAGCAACTGTCATGTGATTGGTAATTGCATTAATAAGAAATTGAACAGGTGTTACTAATAATCCTTAAGGTGAGTGTATACTGGTGCAACTCGTTGTTTCAAATGATTATGTTGTCCTAATAATAATTATAAAAGTCATAAAAATCATAAAAGTGGAGAGCTAATGGTTTCTTTTCCCTTTTTGATTGACATAATACAATCTGTACTGATCAACAGATGTCCAATCGTGGAACCAAATTTGCTTTTATCTGCCAATACTGATTATACACTGTTTCATCGGATGCACATGCGTTGTCACATTTACGCATCTGGGCAGAACTTAACTTGTGGTCTCTGTTTATAACGGTCTGGCTTGTGGCTGAGCTGAAATCTGGAACAAATACTTAATTGAAAACAACCAATGTTTTGGTTTACTAAAGACGAGGGGAAATGGCGATCATGGATCACAGCTATATGAGGGAGGTTTGGCAGGCGATCTGTAAGATTGTATACATAATATAGTAAAAATGTTACACATTAAAGGTGCATTGTGTAACTTTTAAAAGGATCTCTTGACAGAAATGCATTATAATATACATAACTATATTAACAGTGCTGTATAAAGACCTTACATAAAGAACTGTATTGTTAAATCACCTAAAAATTAGCCATCCCCATGGGTCCCCTTACATGGAAGTCCCCTCATGTTTCAGTAGCCCTAAACAGACAAACTGTTCTACACAGCATGTTTCGTCCTTATGTTTTCACACCAAAAGATGTTTGTCCTGTTTCGGCTACCATATGCATTTTTAAATTGAGGGATGAAAAGTTCGCAATCTCACCACTAGATGCCGCTAGAATTTACACACACCACCTTTAATGGTTGTTACTTCTGAAACCGTTTATAGGCCGATACATCGGTGCATCCGTATAGTTACAATACTTGACCTTCACTTCGTTTCACTTCATATATTATTACTGGCTAAATGCAATTTTTTACACAGTAAACGTTGTTTCACCACAGCAAATATCTTACAACAGCACTACCAACATCATTAAAAAGACAGCAAATCAAAACACCTCCAGTAATGAAGTCAAACAGAATCAGATTCAGACTGTCTAGTTGATGACTTTCACATTCAGATTGATAAACTTTATTAAACTTGCACAAATGACAAAACCAAGAAGCTGATCCTTTTATCTAGAGCTAATTTAGAGAAATAAAAAATGAGATTTAAAAAGCAGTATTTACATGTCAAACTCTTTGATGCAGCCACATGCAGTCAAATGTACACTGCTTTGTATCCAATCATGACTGTCTATATGCAAATAAATGATTTGCAAACATGCAAGTAATAACGTTAACCCGGTTTATGTAATGGGTTGGAAAGAACATTAAATTTAGATGTGTTAATTCCATAAAATAAGGCATTATGTTGTTTCATGTGTGTTCAAAGGCTTCCCTCCTGTGGCTAGTAATGGTACTGCATATTTGTATTTAGTCCCTCTTCTCTTTCTGTACCTCAGCTGATAAGGGTCGACATTTATTGATCCGGACCATGTGACATCACTGTGTTTTGTCACTTGTTATAATGGGAGGGGTCGACAAGATGGTGCTGGAGATTCAGGAGTTTTAAGTTTATCTGGGTAGGCTTTGGCCATTACTCCTTCAAGATGTTTAGGTTCACTGTAGTGAACTGTCGCATGAGGATGGTCAGTTTGAGTCTTCCGACCAGCAATTTGTAGCTGTGGTGTCCTTGAGCAAAGCACCTTATCCCCAATTGCTCCCCAGGTGCTGCAATAATAGATGTCACTTCACTAACCGAATGCTATCTGCACGTATAATACAGACTCAGGCCATTCAGAAATGCCACTGTGTTTGCAAAACTTTCGAACCGCTGCGTTAGAAAACGTTAGAAAAGTCCTCAAAGTGCAGAACTTGTGTCCCTTGTGAGTATGCGGACCTGAATACAACACAAATGTGGGAGCCACATGCATCACATTACCTTCATTTTTACATTTTGAATTCTGACTTTTAAAAATTGCATTGTTTCTAGTTGCATGTTTTGCAAATGTTGACTATGTCTTGTTCAAAGAAGTGTATTTTTTTTCAAGTGGTGCTTTCCCCCCAAAAGTTGCAATCACTTAGAGGGTTTTGCTGCGAAAGACAAGGCATTTCAATTACTGACTTGTAGGTGATATACAGTTAAGAGCCATTGATTAGTGATGATAAATGAAGACCAGAGGTCAGAGATGAAATTCATAGAAAAAATTTTACTGAAGAGATTTTTTGCAGTTCACTCAGCAGAAGTCAGCCGCAACACTCAACAATGAGTTCCTATGACGATCTGCTCACACATACTCAATACACAAGTATTTGTACTTCTATGTACAAATAAAATTAAACTATGTCATTATGTCAAACTTCATGATTTTGATTGATTAAGCTATAGATAAACTTAGAAAACGTCCACACATGGACGTCAAGTTCACTAGAATTTCTTACAGAAAGTTTTATTTAAGGACTATGACAAGAAGTAATTGTTTTATTTGTGATTTTAACAAAAATAAACAAGCATATTGTGAACTAGAACATAGAAAGTTTTTAGTGAACAATTATACATTATATAAATAAAGCATAAAGAATTTATTCAAATCACTTTAATTTCTGGGACAATAAATATTAATAAGTATCTGATTTCAAAATCATTGAAAATTATATACAGAAATGAAAAGGAGCCAGATATCAGGAATCCACTACTTCAGACTAACAGAAATGTTACGTTCACTCAATTTCTGTCTCCAAAGTGTTACCTGAATTATAGTTTTTTTGTTGGCCCAAATTTGACTCAAATATAAAAAAGTATGTTTGCTCAACTAGCTTTATAGTTCATTCAACTAAAATGTTTTAATCAGTTGAATCTTTAAAAACTTACAGCAAAGACTCTGTCAATTAAAATTTAAGTATTTACTCAATGTATTATGTGTTTCTTCAATTAATATTTATTATTTGGGAATTTTTAATAAACTTTTTTAAAATTATTCATCAAATAATTTATGCTGGTGTTGTTAACAAATTATTAACTTCAGTCACATTAAAACAAAAGCTTTTAATTCACTTATTCACTTATCACACAGACTGAACATACAGAATTACAGTAAGTCTTCTCTAAACAGAGGGCATAAAACAGCCTAAAAAGCACTCCAAAGTCAGTCAGAACATCTGCAGGGTCATTATGAGAACTTCTGCCCGTACAAGAGGAGACATGTATCCCTCATGGTCTGCCTCTCACATCATCTCCGGTCTGGACAGAGGAATATAAATACACACACACACATATATAAATAATACATGTTTAATATAATAAAGCTTGACGGTGAAAGACTTTATTCCCTAAAATAACGTTAACGTTAGGCCAAATTTCCCTCAGACATCACACGTAATTGAATTAAACACTATTGGGAGGTTTTCTCTGACAGGGCTTATCACTGACTAAAATACTGACATCTTTTAAAATATGAGTGCTATTGTTGTTTTGTCTCAAAATGCATGCCAGTATTGTATTTTATAAGGTTTGTTTGCAAAAATGTCCCAATTATAATTAAGACCGAGTCCTAAACCCTGTCCGGTAAACCAACCCTATATCCAGGTTATCAGAACTAAAATACCTCCACGCTATCTTTATTAACCGACCGCATATTTAAACTTAAAGCACATACATTCACGCCTGAACAACTCTTACAATTACATTTTGTAACCAAATAAACAGTAATATTATGAGCATTTTGTTGTCAGGAAACATAGCTGTCATAAGTCCACATATTTACCAGATTTGTTTTAATTAGTTCAGTCAACACAAGCCATTCTGAATGTTGACTGAATTTGAAAATAACCATTCATTTAATGTTTTAAACACAGATTTATGTAGACTTAAAATAATATGTCTTCTCAACTAAACAAGAAAATTGGTTTAACTTATATATTTTTGCCCGTCCAACATTTCATTAATTGGGTTTTTTACAGTGCATTGCCAGCTTTAAAATGTTGTTTTGGAACAAGCAAAAGAGCCGTTGGATGAGACGCGTAAGATTCAGTCCTACTCACAATAGCGTTTTAGGTACAAAAAACGGACAAATCCCTTTTAATATCATGTGATCGATGTCTTGAGGTGTGGTAACCGTAGTATAAGCAGAATAATTGACTCCGGGACGTTAAATTATTGAAAAATAATGCACACCCGATGTGTACACATACTTCATGTGTCTTTAAAATGATTTTTGTTGTTAAAGAAATTCTTATCACAGGAAACATCTTTAAGGCTACATGTGCTGTCCAGTACTTAAAGGAACGTTTTAGGAGATAATATTATCACCTACAGGGGGACTTTAACTTGTAACACATTGACCTGAATCTACTGTAATTGTCTTATCATAATTTACAGTTGTGTGTGATGAACTCACCAGTGACAACCAGTAACTTTGTGTTACTGTACTCTGTGTGATAGACTGGATCTCCTCTCTCTGCTCTGCAAACATAAACTCCTGTGTGCTTCACAGTCACTGAACTCACTGTGTAGATGCCTTTTGATCCTCCACTGCTGTTTGACACCAACTGGTAACCATCTTAATTCACAGTAAAAAGTCAAAATATGCCAGTGTTACCCATTATGTTGTAAAGAAAGAAAAATGATCACAAAATGTGTCCTTGATTGTGTTGCAGGTTGTCCAACAGCATACTTTATTAATTAATAAATACACAAATAAGCAAGCTTTATTTAAACTCAGTGATTATATACAATTGATCAGTTTTTTCTGCATGCCACATGTCAACAAAATTAAGTCACAAAAAATAACAAATGTTGCGTACTACAGTAGGTATATTGCGCTAATGGAATGGTAACTGCTGATTGGATGACACCTGTCAAATTTGGTGACCATTCTGCAGTTCAAAAATATCCAAGTTTTAAAGAGACGCAACAGAAAAGACGTGGCAGGCACAGATCATGTTAACCAGACATTTTCTGTCTTTTTGACATTACATTGAGGGTGCTTTTTTGTAAATGTGATGCTCACCCATTTCCAGTTGGTGGCAAATGTCCATCATTTAGTCATCTGCTTCACACGGTGTTGTAAGGTGAGTCATGATAAATGCAACCTCTGATTGCAGGTATTATTATAGATTAGCTAGCGATGGTTTAGCTGGTGTACAAAATTACCCCAAATAAAATAAGTATAAAGCAGAAGTGTCGTCCAATCAGCAGTAACAATTCAATTCAACGCAATGTACCTACCTTTTCCAGTTCTTAGATTTGTCATTTTTGTCCGAAACCACTCCCTTGTGTTTTCCCTAAGGAATTCACTATTCCACAATTGAGTCTACTATATGAAAAGAGGCACATGAAAATGTGTAAGCTATTTTGGACACTGAGGTAAATACCTTGCGCAACGTTGCCAGACATACGATAATTCCCAAATTTGACACTCTAGCTGTGGATCCTATGTCTACATGAGTCAGAGTTTGATATACAGTTGTTACATTTTATGTAATGTTTTATGTAATGTTTATGTATACAATGCCTATATAGTAACTTTTTCATGTTTGTATTCAGTTATGTTTTTTAATAAAAATAAAAAAAAGGTGAATGCGTGTTAAGCATGTCTTCTATCTCACTGTGTCTTCTCAGCCAATCAGGGTGGAAAGACTCTATTTTGTTTTTAGATTTGCATTTGTGTTTTTAATTTGTTGTTTTGCACTTCTCGGCCACGGTAAGATAGACATCTTTAAAATTGTTTGGTAAATAAAAACACATTTACGAACAAAAATTTAACCTGGCATCAAATGTACCATAACCTTGTTTCTTAAAAGCGGAGTCCATGATGTTTGAAAGCCAATGTTGATATTTGAAATCACCTAAACAAACACGCCCCTACCCCAATAGAATCTGGACCTTCTTTTGATAGACCCACCCCACACATACGCAACCCGGCAAGGATGTCGGTTAGTAGACACGCTTCTTACTGCTGATTGGCTATAAGTGTGTTTTGGTAGTCGGCCCGTCTCCTTTTCCAAAGCGTTTTTCAAACATCGTGGACTCTGCCTTTAAGCTCAAGTGACGCTATAAAGCCCTTTTTTGAGACTGCTAAAGTGGCCATACTCAGCAGAAGAAAGATTGTATCTTATTTGACCTTGACACACGACTTCTGTGATGTTGATTCAATCATATTCAATAATGTTTTTGCTTATAAACCAGATGATGTATATATCAGACATTACCTGGGGAGTGACTCTGTACAGTGAACCAGCTGAATGTCCAGCCTGTAGATGATCTTCTAACATTACACCTCAGAGTCACTGAATCTCCTTCAGTCAACCACTGCTGTGGAGAAACACTTAAAACTGGCTTGGGTTTATCTGAAAGTGATCAATTTCTCATGAATAACATGTTACACTTCTTCTCTTCACACTAATAATGATGAACAAACATATAAACTCACCTGATGATACAGTCAGTGTAACAGCATCACTCATCTCAGTGTTTTGTTCACGTATCTTTCCTCTACAGGTGTATTTACCACTGTCAGTCTCTTGAATGTTGTTGATTTTACACTCTTTTGTGTTGCATTGTGTGATTATATTTCTGTTATTTGTCTTCTCTACAGTCCAGCTGTATGTCCACTCAGTGTCTCCTGTATCCTGTATGTCACATCTCAGAGTAACAGTTTCTCCTCTGAACAGCTGTTTGTCAGGATCAACACTCACTACAGGTTTAGGACTCTCTGTACAAACACAATGTATTACACAAAGAAAATTATTAATGGGAATACAATCTATATTCCTTTAATGCCCACCTGCTGACTCAATGCTTATGTAGTGTAAGCAAGAAAGCCAAAGAACCCTTTTTGGTTTCCGCCATTGGGCCAATGGATGGTTTTCCCTTTATACTATTTGCTTATTTATTTTAGTTTTATAAATCTCCATTCACCCATCGTAGTAAAGATTCAGCTACACACAAGATCATCAAGACTTTTAGATTACAATTAGATTGCTTCAGAACAAGGTTTTCATGGACTCACATTACATATGACGTCTACCATGACTGAAATCCATGGCATCTTAAATGTCATGTTGTCTCTCACCTGTAACATTTATCCACAGTCCATCACTGTAGTCTGTGTAATAGTCTGGTTTTCCTCTTCCAGCTCTACACCAGTACTGACCTCCATCTGAAACTTTAACACTGTGGATTGTGTAAGAGTTTGTTTCTGTTGTCGTCTCCTCAGTGTTTTGTGTTTGTTTGTACCAGTAAAACTTCCATCCAGTAGACCAATGATCAATGTGACACTTCAGAGTCACTGTGTTACCTGTCAGTACAGATCCTTCAGTATTTGATGTGAGTTTAGGTTTTGATCCTGTAAGAGAATAAAACACATTCAGATCCTGATGCCTTTATTACAGTCACATTACAGGCTAGTTACATGAAATTATAAAACTGAATGATTAATGAAATAAAACAATAGATTTCTGGTTCTACTAAAACAATGTTTGTGATAATCAACACACATGAAATGCTTCTGTCTTTATTTCCTTACTTTACAGTAACATTGATATTGAACTCACCCTTCACAGTTAGGTTAGCAGCGGAGCTTGATTGTAAAGTTTGTGGTCGTCCGTGTATCCCTGTACTACAGCTGAACTCATCCTGATCAGATTCAGTAACTCCTCTGATAGTGAGAGAGTCTCTGTTTACAGTGTAACGCCCAGAATTAAACACTTTAGTTGTGTTTTTATACCACAGATATCTCCAGTTTAGTGATCTGTACTGATCCTCTATCTCACACTTCAGAGTGACTTTCTGTCCAGTGAACACAGGTCTGTCTGGTGTTACTCTCACTGTAGTTCTGGGCAAAGCTGAGGAAAGAAGAAAATAAGGTTTAAAAACTCAAATCACAGACTTTTTACAGATCACATTTAAATAAATAAATGTAATATTTTGGCCCTTTAAAACAGTGACGTGATTTTTCTTTCAATTAACACACACATGAGATGTCTTTATTTCTCTATTTTACATACATTAATACTGAACTCACTCTTCACAGTGAGATAAACAGCAGAGCTTGATAGTGAAGTTTGTGGTCGTCCGTGTATCTCTGCACTACAGCTGAACTCATCCTGATCAGATTCAGTAACTCCAGTGATAGTGAGAGAGTCGCTGTTTACAGTGTAATTCTCAAAGTTTAACACTTCAGTTCTGTCTTTATACCACAGATATGTCCAGTTTAATGATCTGTACTGATCCTCTATCTCACACTTCAGAGTGACTGTCTCTCCAGTGAACACAGATCTGTCTGGTGTTACTCTCACTGTAATTTTGGGTAAAGCTGTAATAAAATATAATAAAATAATGCAATTAAATGAAGTTTTCAATAATGTTTTTTTGTAACCCTTTCAGCTGTGTAGTCCAGCTATAAAATTACAGAGTGACAAGCAATAGCAAATTAATTTTATCTGACAGTACAGCATTATGGTCATACTGTGTTGATATAATTATTATGATTGACGATGAATACAGATAAACAGACTCACCTGATACTGTCAGTGTAACTGTATTACTGATGTGTGAGTATCGTGATCCTCTGGTGTCTTTTCCTCTACAGGTGTATTCACCTGCGTCAGACTCAGTAACAGATCTGATTATATAATACTGGAGTTTATTCTGCTGGATGATTGAATCTTTATACCAGCTGTACTGCCAGCTGCTGACTCCTCCTCCATTGATGACACATGTGAGATTGACAGTTTCTCGTTTGAATACATGATCAGCAGGCCAAACAGACACTTGAAGTGCTGGTCTTTCTGTACAATGACAAACAATTTACACTGAAATTATTTTCATTGATTTGCGTTTTCTATATGAACTCTGAACGCAAAACAAACATGCTGTATCACATTACAGGTTTTATCATCAACAATTGTAACTACTCCTGATTCAGTGTTTAATGGTGATATGTTTTTGTGATCTCAGAGCACAATGGTCAGAGAAACTAAACGAGAAAAATGTGAGAAGAAAATTACAACTTAAATTATGTTTAATCATGAAAATCGTCTAAATTATCCTGCTAGTCCCCCTGTGGTAAAAATCAAGTTTTATTGTTGTTTATGTGCTATGTTGTGTTTTTAGAAACTCAATATGCCATGCAGAAGCACCATTTACCCAGCAAACACGTTTATGTGAGGCCCACATGGTTTACACATGGGTTACAGTACTACAGAGTGGGCATGGGCTCAAAGTTGCCATCTTATCTGGGGCCCATTCAGGTGACCCAGTTAGGACCCACATGGGTGGTCCCAGGTGGGCTTCCCATGTGGTTCCTAGTTGGGTTAATAGGAAATGTGCAGTGGTGGGCTATCAGGGCCTTCTCTGCTTACCCTGTCAAAATAAAAAATATATTTCATAATTAATTAATCACAATTATAATTAATGTGTCTAAAAATTACCTTTACTTTTTCAACAATTACTTTTTTAGTACTTTACGATTATATTTCCAGAAAAAATATGGTTCCCTTTCGAGGGAACTCGCGCTGCGTCGCCATAGAGACGCTTTGGGAACGCCTACAGCGTGACAGCGTCTGATGGTGCGTTCCAGGCAGGTTTTTAAACCCGTGAGTTACGACTTCAAAACCACGACTCACAACCCTATGCGTTCCAGAGAGCCTGTAACTCGTGTTTTTACAACCTTCTACCGGTGAAAGTGCACTGGAACGGCAGTCAAACCCGTGACTTCCCACCCGTGAACTCGTACTAGATCGATGTACTCCCAGTTCAAAGTCGTGAGTCGTGGTTTTGAAGTCGTGAGTTACGGGTTACAGGTTGCCTGGAACGCAGCATGAGTATGTATATCAAATCCGACCAATGGTTGGGCATGACGTCATAGACGGAAGCCAGAGAGCATAAATACGGCAGAAAGGAACGCCCACTTTTTCTTTTAAAGCCTCAGCGGCTATCTGTGTGTGTGTGTGTGTGTGTGTGTATCAAGAGTGTTTGAATAGCTTAAAAACTGTGTGACTACATAGTTTAACTGTGTGGCTGATAAAGAAGGAAAATAAGAAATTAGAAAGTTTAGGAGCTGAGAACGCTCACGCCGCTCTTGAGGGCGCGGTGTGACGTGTGTTGATTATGATAACTTACCTTTCAAAATGCTCCGTTGTTCCTCCTCTGGGTGTGGAAGCCTGCACTGCAGTTACTTCCCCTCAGGCAGAGGGACGCGATCTCGTGTAATCTCCCCCCGAGGGGGTTGATATATTCGAGTACAGGGCAGTGAGGACGCACAGCTATCCTTCCTCATCCATATAATGATTTAATCAAGCTCAGTATACGAGGCATGTCGAAGTTTAATCCGAATGGCGGAAGGGCGTACGCACAATAAGCTGCCAGAGCCCTTTAAACATGCTAACACTCAGCCACACACCACTCGGGCTGTGTGTCGTTGTTTTGATGAGTCAAGACAATGATCGCGTTTCTCGTGGCTTAAGTCCTGCATCCACTGAGGTGGTGTAGTGTACATTGACTGTGAAAGCTCTGCCTCGGGAGGGTTTGGAAGCACGCATTGCGGTCACTCCAACCGGAACGGGAGCCCTATGCAATGTTTTACCTCTGAGGAGATATATGTTGTAAACACAGCCCTTCTCTTCACCGACCGGTTCAAAGATCTACGTCCGCTAAGGCGGTGTGCACTTATCCTTGCTATCGGGAGGGACTCGGGAGCCCGCATGCCGGTTTCTCCCGCCCCGATCGGTAGCCCGTGCTTTACTGTTTGACTGTGTCAGACGATGTTCGTGTGTCTTTCGGTTCGAGGCCCGCCTCGACCGGTCTTATTAAATGAGAAGTTGATTGAGGTTGTTTCTCGTAACTGCTAGTTTTAATATGTATGAACCAGCAGATAAAAAAAAGAAACTATATCATCCAGCAAATTAGATGAGAGTTTTCTTACAAAATAAGGGCAATCTCAACACCAGAGGCTTCCTTTCTTTCCTGATCTCCATTATTATGCAAGTCATGGGAAAGACCATCTGACCATGTTTAAACAAGCACTTCAGCTAGCTTTTAAACACAATAGGCTATATTTAGAGGATGTTTTTTATGTTGCCATGAGTGGCTTCCCTAAAGCCTCCAACATTGTCAAATATATGTATAAAGCCCTATCAGGGTATGCCCTCCTGGGGAGTGTGGTTTTTATCCGCCATTTACGGGTCCTCACACTTCTCTATACCCTCCTGTATTAACTGTGAACACTCTGCCTCTCGTAGTACAGAGCACAGTAAATCAGGTTCCCTTGGTAAATATTATGATAGCATGGAAAAACATTCCAAACTTATCTCAATGGGTGTTATGCACAGAAAATAGCTACATTCCTAATTTTAGAGCAGGAATTGGAATTCCTTTTATTCAAAGGCTACACATTACCGTCACAAAATTATGGTTCATGATGTTGACCGTCACTCACATTAATCTCAAATCAGATCCGAGGACTGGTTTTTGTTAATGGATTTTTCCTGCTCTCTCAGGTTTGCCTTTGGGGGCATGGCATACCAATATCAGCCTTCCCTTCGGCCTAGCTCTATCCCTTCACACATTTACAAAATGTGTAAATGCTTCCCTGGCGCCATTGCATCTTTAGGGAATTTGCATACTATTTATATTGAAGATTGGCTAATATTAGCACAGTCAGCACAGATGGCAGCACAGCATCGAGATGTTGTGTTTGCACATCTAGATACCTAGCGTTGAGACTGAACACCAGAAAAAAGTATGTTAGTCCCAACACAGGTGATCACATTTTGGGGATAATATGGAACTCAACGATGATGCAGGCACAGATGTCTCCTGCTCGTGTCATGTCCATTTTTCACATAAGTGAATGAGTTGAAGCTAGGTCAATCGCACACCAAGTGGTGGTTTTAAAATCAGGGTTTTTCCTCAAGGGGCAACCCTTTTTGCATGTTCAGGGTTACGCGCACATGTCTTCGTACTCTAGATTCTAGAATATGTAAAGATTTCGGGTTTCTGTCTCAAAGCCCGAGGTGAGGTGTGGTCTGATGCTGCATGATATTGACAGATGCATCTCTCTCTTAAGCTGAGGATCAGCTATGGAAGGCCATTAGGGAAAAAAATGTCCAATCAGTTAAAACGCCAGGAAAAGTGTGCTTCTCCAGTACAGAGGACCTCTTTTCTGGGTGTAGTATGGATTTCTACGATAGCAGGCACGGTTGTCTCCTGCTCGTATAGAATCCATCCTTCAACCATGGGGTTCCTTGAGGGGCAACCCGTTTCTCATGATCAAGGTTACACGCCGATGCTTTGTGCCTTAGTATTATGGAAGAAACAATGGTTCCTTTCGGCCAGTGTTGGCCTTTTTACCATGTTCAGGGTTACGCGCGCATGTCTTCGTGCCCTAAGAATATGGAAAAATGCTGGGTTTCTGTCTAAGGCCCGGGGGTGAGGTGCGGACTGTTGTCGCATGACATTAATGACAGATGCATTTCTGTTAAGTTGAGGATCGGCTATGGAAAGCCAAAAGGACAAAAATTTCCAATCAGCTAAACGCCAGGAAAAGTGTGCTTCTCCAGTACAGAAGACCTCCTTTCTGGGCGTAGTATGGATTTCAACGACTGCAGGCACGGTTGTCTCCTGCTCGTATAGAATCCATCCTTTAACCATGGGGTTCCCTGAGGGGCAACCTGTTTTGCATAATTAAGGTCACATGCGAATGCTTTGTGCCTTAGTATTATGGCAGAAACTATGGTTCCTTTCTCAAAAAGGTCAGTGTTGGCTTTTTCACATGTTCAGGGTTACACGCATATGTCTTCGTGCCCTAAGAATATGGGAAAAAAATTTGGGTATTTGTTAACAGGCCCCAAGTTAGGTGCGGTCTGTCGACGCATAACATTAATTACAGACGCATCCCTTTCTAGCTGTGATCAGTTATGGAAAGCAAAAAGAGACAAAAATGTCCCATCAACTAAACACCAGGAAAAGTATGCTTCTCCAGCACAGAGGACCTCTTGTCTGGGCGTGGTATGGATTTCAACGACTGCAGGCATGGTTGTCTCCTGCTCGTAAAGAATCCATCCTTTTAACCATGGGGTTCCCTGAGGGGCAACCCGTTTCTCATGATCAAGGTCACACGCAGATGCTTTGTGCCTTAGTATTATCGAAGAAACCATGGTTCCTTTCCCATGAAGGCCAAAATTGGGGGCTCAGGGTTGTCACATCAGGCTTACGACGGATGCATCCCTCTAAGGTCGGGAAGTGGCTATGGAAGACCATAAGGTCAAAATCTATGTAAGTCCACATGGAGCAGACGTTCTGCTGAGGCAGGCGTTAAGCGTGGGGGAGCAAATTTGGCTCAGGTTCAGCCAAGCGAAAGCTGACCTGTTTGCAATTCAGGAGAATTCACATTGTACTCTTTGGTTTTCTCTCTTTCACCCAGTCCCACTCGGACTGGTTGCCATGACACAGGAAGGGTCTGAAGGCCTCCTGTGTGTTTTTCCCAAATTGCTCAGCTCCAGAGTTCTGGAGAGAGTCTGGCAGCACAGGCAGAGCTGTTGCTCGTAGCCCCGTGTTGGCTGACCCGAGTGTGGTTTTCGAACCTGGTCTCCCTCCTAGACGGCTCCCCATTTCAGGGGCCGATCTGGTGGGATCGGTAGTCTCAGGCAAGGGGCACTGTGTTGTACCCCTGCCTAGAGTTTTTGGGTCTAGCCTCTGAGGAGGACAGACTCATAGAAATGGGTCTCTCAACTGAGATTGTGCAGACTATTTTTTTCCAGAGCTCCCTCCACCAGGAAATTATACGCATTTGAAGAAAGACTTTAATTACGTGGTGCCCTTATATGACCCAGTTAACTGCCCCTTGGTACAGTTCTGGAGTTTTTATAAGAGCAGTTTGCAGCAGGGCTGCCTCCTTTGACCATTAAGGCTTATGTGGCAGTTATATCTGTCTTTCATACCTTAGTGGTCGGTCCCTCATTAAGTAGAGACCATCTATTCATGCGTTTCCTGTGTGGCACTTGGAGGCTGAGGCCTGCGAGTCATTTTAGGATCCCTGCGTGGGATCTGTCTGTGGTCCTGGAGGACTTATCAGGGGCACCATTTGAGCCATTGATACCATTTCAGAAAGTTTCTTACTCTGGAAACTATATTTCTCCTAGCTATTACCTCCCTTTAGAGGGTAGGAATTTTATTGGCTCTCTCTGCTTCACTCTCTTGCCTCGGGTTCGCTCCAGACATGGTGAAGGCTTTCTACCCTAGGTCGGATTACGGGTCTAAGGTTCAGAAAAATATTTCATGCCCCATAATATTGCAGGCTTTCAGCCCTCCACCTTTTAAGGATTTAGCCAGAGGGCGGTGAACAGAGCAGTAATTTGAATGCTTCGGTTCGGCCCGGACTGAGTTCCCGGCCACCAAGCAGCTTTTAGGAAGATGGATAGCCGAGGCTATCCCATGTGCTTATAAAGCCTCTTGACGGCCCTTTACTTTAACCGTCAGAGCGCATTCAACTTAAAGTATGGCAGCATATTCAATCCAGGATATCTGTGATGCGGCAGGCAGGTCCTCACCGCTCACTTTTGTACACTTTTGAGTTGGATCTCAACTCTATTCCTGGTGATCGTGTGCTTTGGTCTTAGTTGTGCTTTGGTCTCAGTTGTGCTTTCCACACACAGACAGGCACTTGTAGTCTGGCGGATTGGGTATATCGTTCCCAAAGCATCTCTATGGCGACGCAGTGCGAGTTCCCTCGAAAGGGAACGTCTCGGGTTACGTACGTAACCCTTGTTCCCTGAGAAGGGAACGAGACGCTGCGTCTTCCTGGCCATACTTCAGGCATGCCTGAATACCCGCTTCGGCTTATGCAAGATAAAGTGGGCGCTCCTTTCTGCCGTATTTATGCTCTCTGGCTTCCGTCTATGACGTCACGCCCAACCATTGGTCGGATTTGATATACATACTCAGACACCGTCATGCTGTAGGCGTTCCCAAAGCGTCTCTATGGCGACGCAGCATCTCGTTCCCTTCTCAGGGAACAAGGGCTACATACGTAACCCGAGACGTTATTTTTTTCTGAGTAGCTGGATTTTCTATGTCATCTAAACGCATCAGTGGACCAGCACTAGTAGCATTGCTAGCCTTTCATTGAAGCTGCCATTTCCTATTTGATTATAACTTTGACTGACGTGTGTCATCAGCCAATCAAATTTTGATGTGTAATGACAGAACGCCCTATGGGCCAGCGGTGTGTACTCACTACCCTCCACTTATGTCATGAACCATTTTTTTATTGCTCCGTCATCATCGACGTTTGAACATTTTAGCGGGTTGTGAGTGAATCAGGAGTGAACTATGGCCGCCGCCTTCACACCTCCTAACGATCCTGTTTCCGATCTCCTTCATGTGCCTTTTTCAAGGCGATCGTTTGGACAGTAGACAGAAATAATTTTAAGAGGAAGACCCACACCTACGCTGGATGGCCTGACCAAGGCTGGCAAAGGTTTTGTGCGACACTTCACTAAGAGTAACTACGACCGTTATGACTGGCTTACAGCGAGCACCGGGCGGAACAGGTTATTTTGCTGGCCGTGTTTGCTTTTTAATACTAGTGAGGGAACATGGAACACCACAGGTTTCAACAGCCTTAATAGCTTTACCAAGGCAGCTTTTAAACATCAGGCATCCGAGCGACACCTCACAGCGGTTGTACATTTGAAGACTTTTGGTGAGTCCAGGGTGGATTTGCAACTGGATGAGCAGCGCAGGCGAGAGACAAGCCTTCACAACGTGAGAGTGAGAAAAAAACAGGAAATACTGAAGCGCCTCGTTGATTGTGTCATCTTTTTGGGACAACAAGAATTGTCTTTCAGGGGACATGATGAGGGGAAACAGTCCCTGAATTGAGGTAATTATTTGGAGTTATTATCTCTGCTATCAGAATATGATGCTGACCTGCGACAACACCTTGCCACGGCCACTGTTTTTACGGGAACATCTGGGAAAATTCAAAATGATCTCATAAATGCTGTTGCTGATGTGCTAAATGATGCCATAAAAAAAGAGATTAACAACACCAAGTTTGTCGCAGTTATGGTGGATGAGACCACAGATTTCAGCAACACGGCACAGCTGTCATTTGTACTCCGGTACGTTACTGACACCGGAGTAAAAGAGAGATTTTTAAAGATTGAGGATGTCACAGAAAGAAAACGAGCTCATGATCTAGCAGCTTCAGTACTTGAAGTTTGGGCAGCTACAATTGCAAAACAAAGTTAGTGGCACAGTGTTATGACGGAGCCGCTGTAATGGCATCGGGACTTAATGGCGTACAGGCGCGCGTCAAAGAAGAAATCCCTCAGGCTCTGTTTGTGCACTGTTATGCACACACATTAAATCTTGTGAGAGCATCAAAAATAAAAGAATGCAAGATTTTTTTTTGCGAATCTGGGAGGTCATTTTTTACACGTTCTCCTAAGCAAACAAAACTGCTGGATGAGTTTTCCGAAAGGCGGCTGCCGCGGGTTTCTCAGGTGAGATGGAACTTTAACTCCAGATTGGTGGGCACGGTCCACGACAAAAGAGCTGAGCTGGTCGAGCTTTTCCAGCACATCCTCGATCATGCGGAGGATTTTGACAATGAAACGGTACATTGTGCATCGGGACACTTGTCACAGTTGAAAAGCTTTGAGTTCTGTTTTTTTCTCTTTGCTTTCATCTGCATTTTTGACTATGCTTATGTGCTCTTCGGAATACTGCAAAATACGAGTTTAGACGTGCCGTTCAGTTTGGCCAGAATTGGCGATTTTTGCCAGAGTCTTGAAGGTGAGCGTGGAAAATTTTATGCTATCTATGAGAGGACCGGGGAGGCAGCGGGACAGCCGAGCGCAGCGAGAGGCCGAACAGACCCGAGCGCGCACTACAGACAGTCACACACAGCGCTAATCGACAGCATCTTCACGCAAATCAGGAATCGATTTGAGGATCACAAGCGACTAATGTTGGTTTCATTGCTGGACCCACAGCTGTTTACCAAGTTCAAGCAGACATTTCCAGAAACAGAGCTGAGGAGCCTGGATGAGAGCTACGGCGCATATTTTGATCTGGGCAGACTCAGAGCAGAGCTCAAAGTGATGTACAGCATGACAAACTTTCAGGGAAAGAGTCCAAGTGACCTACTGACATTTCTGAGGAGCACGGGGCTTGCAGTCAGCATGTCACAGCTTTATGCCCTCACATGCTTAATCATGACAATACCAGTGTCCACCGCATCAGTTGAGCGATCTTTCTCAGCTCTCAAGCGCATCAAAACGTATTCATGCAATGCAACCGGAGAAACACGACTCTCTGCACTGGCATCTATTGCTATAGAGAAGGAGCTGCTCATTCATCTTAAAGGAGTAGTCCACTTTAAAAATGGGGTCCATTGACTTTTTATAGTAGGAAAAAAAATACTATGGTAAGTCAATGGGCCCCATCTATAGAGTGGACTACTCCTTTAAGCAGGACGCGCAACTGCATGAGGAGGTCATTGAACGTTTCAGAAAGGATTGGAGGATGGATTTCATTTACAAGTAATGGGTAAGTGTTACTTCTCACTGTTTAGGAGAGATACAGTTATTGCCATATTTTATTTATATACATTTGCATTGCTGTTGTTTGGGTAGAGAGGGTGTTGATGTGTGTTGATGTGCCTACAGCGGTTCAATGCACAGTGGTAGTGTATCTGGGTGGGGGGGACGGGGTGTTGGTCGTTACAGAAGGCCCTGACTGAAAGCCCACGGTACGCCACTGGAAATGTGTGCATGGGCTACACAAGGGATTCAATTTGTTTTATCAAATATACATACTATAAACACAATTAATCCCATATATAGGTTGATTACATGGATATATAGTGCACTTACTGCATGTGTCTTTAAAATTATTTTTGTTGTTAAAGAAATTATTATCACAGGAAACATCTTTACATATGCTATTCTAATACTCTCTAAAAGAGATAATATTATCACCTACAGGGGGACTTTAACACACCGTCCTTGTAACACATTGCCTGAATCTACTGTAATTGTCTTATCATATTTTACAGTTGTGTGTGATGAACTCACCAGTGATCCACAGTGTTTGTGTGTTACTGTACTCTGTGTGATAGACTGGAACTCCTCTCTTTGCTCTGCACTTATAAACTCCTGTGTGCTTCACAGTCACTGACCTCACAGTGTAGTTGCCTTTAGATCCTCGAATGCTGTCTGACAGGAGCTGATAACCATCTTAATTCAACGTAAAAAGTCAAAATAAGCCAGTGTTACCCATTATGTTGTAAAGAAAGAAAAATGATCAAAAAATGTGGAAATGTGTCCTTGATAATATACTGTTTCATAAAATCATTAAGATTTAAAGTACTGCCATATTGTGAATACAGTCATGGCTAAATGTGTTGCAGGTCGCCCAACAGCATACTTTATTAATTAATAAATACACAAATAAGCAAGCTTCATTTAAACACAGTGATTATAATACAATTGATCAGATTTTTTTTGCATGCCGCCACTGGCTGTAAACAAAATGTAATCACAGAAAAAAATTTACAAACGTTGCGTACTAGGTATATTGCGTGAATGGAATGGTTACTTCTGATTGGATGATACCTCTGTCAATGAAGATACACAGAAAGTACAGTACAGCTGGTAGCACAGTGTGCACATGTACATACGCTCACCTAAAGGATTATTAGAAACACCAGTTCAATTTCTCATTAATGTAATTATCTAATCAACCAATCACATGGCAGTTGCTTTAATGCATTTAGGGGTGTTGTCCTGGTCAAGACAATCTCCTGAACTGCAAACTGAATGTCAGAATGGTAGAATGGAAAGAAAGGTGATTTAAGCAATTTTGAGCATGGCATGGTTGTTGGTGCCAGACGGGCCGGTCTGAGTATTTTATAATCTGCTCAGTTACTCGGATTTTCACATACAACCATTTCTATTGTTTACAAAGAATGGTGTGAAAAGGGAAAAACATCCAGTATGCAGCAGTCCTGTGGGCGAAAATGCCTTGTTGATGCTAAAGGTCAGAAGAGAATGGGCCAACTGATTCAAGCTGATAGAAGACCAACTTTAACTGAAATAACCACTCGTTACAACCGAGGTATGCAGCAAAGCATTTGTGAAAACACAACACGTACAACCTTGAGGCGGATGGGCTACAACAGCAGAAGACCCCACTGGGTACCACTCATCTCAACTACAAATAGGAAAAAGAGGCTATAATTTGCACAAGCTCACCAAAATTGAACAGTTCAAGACTGGAAAAATGTTGCCTGGTCTGATGAGTCTCAATTTCTGTTGAGTAGAGTCGGAATTTGGAGTAAACAGAATGAGAACATGGATCCATCATGCCTTGTTACCACTGTGCAGGCTGGTGGTGTAATGGGGGATGTTTTCTTGGCACACCTTAAGCCCCTTAGTGCCAATTGGGCATCGTTTAAATGGCACAGCCTACCTTAGCATTGTTTCTGACCATGTCTATCCCTTTATGACCCCCATGTACCCATCCTCTGATGGCTACTTCCAGCAGGATAATGCACCATGTCACAAAGCTCGAATCCTTTCAAATTGGTTTCCTGAACATGACAATGAGTTCAGTGTACTAAGATGGCCCCCATAGTCACCAGATCTCAACCCAATAAACATCTTTGGGATGTGGTGGAACGGGAGTTTTGTGCCCTGGATGTGCATCCCACAAATCTCCATCAACTGCAAGATGCTATCCTATCAATATGGGCCAACATTTCTAAGGAACCTTGTTGAATCAATGCCACATAGAATTAGGGCAGTTCTGAAGGCGAAAGGGGGTCAAACACAGAATTAGTATGGTGTTCCTAATAATCCTTAAGGTGAGTGTACACTATGTATTGCCCTTACTGTTGGTTCAAATTTGGTGATCATTCTCTAGTTCATGTGCAAAAATATCCAAGAGATGCAACTCAAAACTGTGTCAATAGACGTCACTGTTTACCAGATATTTTCTGTCTTTCAACTATTTTTAGCAGTGACAGAAAAATCTGAAAGCCAGTTAGTAGCAAATGTGCACTATTTCATTTATCTGCTTCACATGGTATTGTAAGGTGAGACATGATAAATGCAACCTCTGATTGCAGGTATTATTATAGTCTAGCTAGCGATAGTTTGGCTGTTGTATTTATAATTACCCGAAATAGAACGTGTTAGTGAAGCAAGTAGTGCGTGAGCTTGATTTTAAGCATCTTTATTGACAGAAGTGTCGTCCAATCAGCAGTAATAATTAAATTCACGCAATGTACCTACCTTTTCCGGCTCTTAGATTTGTCATTTGCTGTGTCCGAAACCACTCCCTTGTTCACTCATTCACTATTCCCTATAAAGCGGATGACAATTGAGTCTACTATATGAAAAGAGGCACACGAAAATGAGTGAGGTATTTTGAAAACTGAGGTAAATACCATGCACAGCGTATGCGCAGCGTTGCCAGAAGTACGATAATTTACAAATATAGCTGTGGATCCTACGTCTACATGAGTCACAGTTTAATATACATTTGTTACATTTTATGTAGTGTTTTATGTAATGTTTATGTATACAATGCTTATAGTAACCTTGTCATTTTTGTATTCAATTATTTTTTTAATAAAAATAAAAACGTGAATGCATGTTATGCATGTCTTCTATCTCACTTTATGTCTTCTCAGCCAATCAGGGTGGAGAAAGACTCTATTTTGTTTTTAGATTTGCATTTGTGTTTTTAATTTGTTGTTTTGCACTTCTCGGCCACGGTAAGATAGTACAGTGTACAGTAAAATGTACAGTAACCTTGTTTCTCTATGCAGTTATTTTACCTTAATATAACAGCTTCAAAGTTATTTCGGTGGTAAACAAAGTCATAGTAGGGCGAATCATCCTCCTGTTGAAGCTCGGGGAGGACGCCGCTACCAAAACCAGCAATGCAAGCTTGAGAGAACCGCCCCTGACAAATCTCGTGAGAATCACGACTTGCTTTACGGCAACGACGTCACACACGTTAGGCTTGTTCGACTTTGTGTGGCGCTGCAAGAACCGACCGCCGGATGACGTCAAAGTACCGTGAGAATGATCCGAGACAGCCTTTTGACGTCATCCGGCTGTCGGTTCTTGCAGTGCTGCATGAAGTCGATCAAGCCTATAACAACAACTGCACGCGCAAATTTGAGACGTGAGGCTAAACGATTTAAAAGTTAAGAAAGCTCGTTCGGAAGAGAGTAGGAAAAGGAAAAGAGAATCTGACCGCGTTAGGAACCGGTCAAGAGTCCCACTCGGTCAGGTTTTTACTTGTTGGCGTGAGCTAAAAGACAGCATGGGTGGGATGCTGATCTGCCGATCTTGTTGATGGACTAGTAAGTAAATCTCTTATTTGTAAACTTGTTTGCGGTCTATGTTGTATGTTGTTGCGCTTGCTTGTAGTATGTCATGCAATTATCATGACAACAGTTGTCAATATCTCACATAATTATCAGGACATAAATAAGCCTAGAGGTTGTAAATAGTGTAAACATGCACAATTTGCAAACTATTATGATAAATAGCAATAATCATGTATAGTGACATTATAACGACCAATGTTATGAAATAATGCAACGTACACAATTAACTTTGTCATGGCATTTTGTAATGTTTACATTACAATAAAAGAACACAAATGAAATGATACAGTAGACATAGACTGTAGACTGTTTACTTGTTGTGATTTAGCTGCAATCATGTAAAAACGTTATAAGCCAGCAAACCCGGTACTTTATTATTATATGCACTCTACACTTGGAATAAACTTCTTATTATCCTATTAACATTATCTGTAGTTTAGTAGACTATGCAGTAGCCTAATATTTGTATGAAATTGTGAAACATTACCTGGTCATTATCTTCAAAGGTGTACTAGAGTGGGAGTTGGAAATTACGACAGTTGCAAGTATTCTCCAGCGACTCTAGGGGTCGCTGTTTGACAAAAACGCAGATAATGCATAGAGCGGCTTTAAGCTCAAATGATCCTAAGCCCTTTTTGAGATTGCTAAAGTGGCCATATTCAGCAGCAGAAAGACTGTATCTTATTTAAGCTTGACACATGGCTCTTGTGATGTTGATTCAATCATATTCAATAATGTTTTTGCTTATAAACCAGATGATGTATATATAAGACATTACCTGGGGAGTGACTCTGTAGAGTGAACCACCTGAATGTCCAGCCTGTAGATGAATTTATAACTTCACACCTCAGAGTCACTGAATCTCCTTCAGTCAACCACTGCTGTGAAGAAACACTTAAAACTGTCTTGGGTTTATCTGAAAGTGATCAATCTCTCATGAATAACATGTTACACTTCATCTCTTCACACTAATAATGATGAACAAACATATAAACTCACCTGATGATACAGTCAGTGTAACAGCATCACTCATCTCAGTGTTTTGTTCACGTATCTTTCCTCTACAGGTGTATTTACCACTGTCAGTGGGTTGAATGTTGTTGATTTTACACTCTTGTGTGTTGCATTGTGTGATTATATTTCTGTTATTTGTCTTCTCTACAGTCCAGCTGTATGTCCAGTCAGTGTCTCCTGTATTCTGTATGTCACATCTCAGAGTAACAGTTTCTCCTCTGAACAGCTGTGTGTCAGGCTTAACACTCACTACAGGTTTAGGACTCTCTGTACAAACACAATGTATTGCACAAAGAAAATTATTAATGGGAATACAATCTATATTCCTTTAATGCCCACCTGCTGACTCAATGCTTATGTAGTTGTAAGCATGGTGTCAAATCCTGACTAAAGGTAGCTGTAAACAGCCTCCAAATGGCTGAATCCAGAGGGAACTAAATTTTTAAAAACATTTAAGTCCTGTTGAATCAACATCTGAAATCTTTCTCAAAGAGTTTGCAACTACCTCCACTCCAACACAACCACTCCACTGTGCGGAGACAGAAGAGTCAAGGTTTTCTATATTTAGAAATGAACCCCATGATGTTGTGTCTTGGGCACAGCATCGTGCATTTTTATTTACATGGAGAGTCTGTAGTCAGATCTTCTACACTGTTGCAGTGTATTGTCTGTTTGCCAGGTATGCAATGCTTTCGTATGATTACATCGGTTTATTAAAGAATGCTTTGTATTTAATTTAGATTGTTAATTGGCTTTTTAATTATGATTTCCTTACCTGATTAATCTAACGACCTCTTAACTCTTAGCTAGTTGCATGGTCAAGTTTGAATGCGAAATAACTCTTTTTGGTTTCCGCCATTGGGCCAATGAATGGTTTTCTCTCTACAGTAGTATTTGCTTATTTTAGTTTTATAAATTTCCATTCACCCCTCGTAGTTTATTTAATAAATATTTAGCTACACACAACATCATCAAGACTTGACCAATCAGATTGTTTCAGAACGAGGTTTTCATAGACTCACATTACATATGACGTCAACAGTACCATGACTGAAATCCATGGCATCTTAAATTTAATGTTGTCTCTCACCTTTAACATTTATCCACAGTCCATCACTGTAGTCTGTGTAATAGTCTGGTTTTTCTCTTCCAGCTCTACACCAGTACTGACCTCCATCTGAAACTTTAACACTGTGGATTGTGTAAGAGTTTGTTTCTGTTGTCGTCTTCTCAGTGTTTTGTGTGTGTTTGTACCAGTAAAACTTCCATCCAGTAGACTGATCAATGTGACACTTCAGAGTCACTGTGTTACCTGTCAGTACAGATCCTTCAGTATCTGATGTGAGTTTAGGTTTTGATCCTGCAGGAGAATAAAACACATTCAGATCCTGATGTCTTTATTACAGTCACATTACAGGCTACTTACATGAAATTATAAAACTGAATGATTAATGAAATAAAACAATAGATTTCTGGTCCTACTAAAACAATGTTTGTGATAATCAACACACATGAAATGCTTCTGTCTTTATTTCCTTACTTTACAGTAACATTGATATTGAACTCACCGTTCACAGTGAGATAAACAGATGTGCTTGGTTGTGAGGTTTGTGGTCGTCCATCTCTCTCTCCTCTACACCAGAACCGATCCTGATCAGATTCAGTAACTCTATTGATAGTGAGAGAGTCGCTGTTTAAAGTGTAACGCCCAGAATTAAACACTTTAGTTCTGCCTTTATACCACAGATATCTCCAGTTTAATGATCTGTACTGATCCTCTATCTCACACTTCAGAGTGACTGTCTCTCCAGTGAACACAGATCTGTCTGGTGTTACTCTCACTGTAATTTCGGGTAAAGCTGTAATAAAATATAATAAAATATTGCAATTAAATGAAGTTTTCAAGAATGTTTTTTTCTAACCCTTTCAGCTGTGTAGTCCAGCTATAAAATTACAGAGTGACAAGCAATAGCAAATTAATTTTAACTGACAGTACAGCATTATTTGTGACGTCACGTTGAACAGATCGTGCATCGGAGCTCCGTCGAGTTCATCATCTAAAATCCTTTTTTTACCATCTTATTCCTATTTATATAATATAACTTATTAGTTTGACATAGGAATACTTTACCGTGACGATTATTGAGCAGTACTACCACTTGAAATTATTTATCACTAATAAACACCCAGTGTTAGCATATAGCCCGCTAGCATCATCAAACGGTGGAGGCTGAAGCTAGCATTTTCCGATCTAATGGCGGATTCATCTGATATATGCTTTTCTGACCTGTCCTCACCTGAGCGGGAAGCTGTGGAAGAGTTGTTACCCGGTTTTAGCAGATCCAACGCGAGGTACAGCGCCCACTTCACCCTGCCTTCCGACGTCCACAAGCGAACGAGGCGTGCAACAAGCGAGCATTCCACGCGATGCAGCTTCACGGACCGTGAACGACTGAAATGAGACGCCATCGCCCAACATGAAAGCGATCGGGAAGCTGTGGAGGAACCGCTGCCCGGCCTTCGCAGATTCAGCATGCCCCACATCACCCTGGCCCCAGACATTCCCAGGCGACCGAGGCGTGTCCCAACCGAACACCCCACCACGTGATGCAGCTCCGGGGACCGCGTTCGGGTAAACGAAGACGCCATCGCCCAGCATGAAAGCAGTAAGACTCCGCTTGTTATTGTAACATGTACTACTTGCCACATGTATAGTTTAGCTTCTGCTGTTAGCATAGAGGGGTTTACATGCACTAAGTGTATTGAAGTATTAAGGTTAACTGAGAAGGTTGCTGAACTAGAATCGCGCATCCGAACGCTAGTTGAGGATAGCAAAACCGCTAATGTTACTGTTGCAAATAATCTATCGAGCGAAAAGACTAATGGCTCGGTTCCGACATCAGATGCTAATGTAAATATTACAAATACTGTATCGAGCGCGCATAGTGTTTATCAAAATACACATGGCTCGGTTCCGACATCAGAGTCAAGTCGGCGGTCAAACTGGGTGACTGTCAGGCGGCATAGTCATAAACGGTGTCCTTCTAAGACCCATAACGTTACGCTAATTTCTAACAGATTCGATCCCCTAAGGAGTACACCAGCTGAAACACCTTTTAAAAGTGCCCTGGTCATTGGAGATTCTATACTCAGGAACACTAACATTGAGGCACCAAACACCATAGTCGACTGTATACCGGGAGCCAGAACGTCTGACATTAGATCCAAACTTAAAGTGCTGGCTAATGCTAAGCGGAAGTTTTCTAAGATTGTTATTCACGCCGGCACAAATGACACCAGACTCCGACAATCGGAAATCACCAAAGATACTATTAAGGAGATGTGTGAAATTGCAAAAACAATGTCAGACAATGTAATATGCTCTGGTCCCCTCCCCGCCTACCGGGGAGATGAAACACATAGTAGATTAGTCTCTTTCAATGGCTGGATGTCAAAGTGGTGCCCTCAGCATAATGTAGGGTTTATAGACTATATAGCTATATAGCACTCTTTTTCCTCTCTTGTACATTTCCTATTCTTATAATTTTACTATGTGCTTTCAAATCTCTACTGTCATTACAACTCGTAAATCTGTTGTATCACGTCGCCGTGGGAGAAATATTAATAACCTCCGCACTCTCCCACCTTCCACTATTGCCTCACTCTCTCTTCCCATTGGCTTATGGAACTGCCAATCTGCTGTCAACAAAGCAGATTTCATTACTGCCATTGCCTCACATTCTGGCCTTTCTGTTTTTGCACTTACTGAGACATGGATTAAACCAGAGGACACGGCCACTCCGGCTGCCCTCTCCAACAACTACACTTTCTCACACAGTCCTCGCACAACAGGAAGGGGTGGAGGAACTGGTCTGCTCATCCCAAAGGACTGGAAATTCCAACAGCAAACCCCCTCATGTGACAGCAACTCTTTCGAATCGCATATTGTTACTATCATCCACCTTACTAAAATGCATTTTTTAGTTATCTATCGCCCCCCAGGTCAACTTGGACACTTCTTGGAGGAGTTAGACGTACTTCTGTCTTCATTCCCTGAGGATGGTACTCCTTTAGTAGTACTTGGTGACTTCAATATCCACCTGGAGAAACCACAGGCAGCTGACTTCAACACCCTGACTGCGTCGTTTGACCTCAAGCGAGTCCCTACTTCACCAACACACAGGTCTGGTAATCTTTTAGATCTTATCTACACACGCTGTTGTTCCACCTACCACACCCAGGTCACCCCACTTCACACATCTGATCACTTCCTAATTACTCTCGACCTCGACCTGACTCCCCCTGTCGCTACATACGATCCCCCATTGGTCACGTTCAGGCGCAACCTGCGCACGCTCTCTCCCTCCCGCTTATCCTCTGCGATTGTTTCCACGCTGCCCGCTCCCAGCCAACTCTCTCTGTTAGATACTGACAATGCCACTGACACACTTTGTTCCACTCTTACATCCTGCTTAGACACATTATGCCCTCTGACATCTGGACCGGCCCGGGTCACACCTTCTGCTCCTTGGCTAACTGAGGTTCTCCGTGAGCATCGCTCCACACTCAGGGCTACAGAGAGGAAGTGGCGCAGATCGAATGATCCTTCTGATCTCTGCCTCTATCAGTCTCTTCTTGCCTCCTTCTCCAAGGATGTCTCCTCTGCAAAGACCCTATACTACCATTCAAAGATTAACAACTCACCTGACTCTCACACTCTCTTCAAGACCTTCTCTACCCTTCTTTGTCCCCCTGCCCCTCCACCTTCATCCGACCTAACGGCTGATGATTTTGCTTCCTTCTTTGTGAAGAAAACGAAAACTATTAGCAGTTAGTTCTCCGAGCCGCCGCTTCTTGCGCATTCTCAAATCCCTGAGACATGCTCCCTTCCCTCCTTCTCTCTCCTATCCGAAGCAGATGTTTCCAAGGTCTTGGCTTCTAATCATCCGACTACCTGCCCGCTAGATCCCATACCCACCCATCTCCTCCAGGCCATCTCTCCGTCTGTTATCCCTGCTCTCACTCACATTATCAATTCATCCCTTTCCACTGGCACCTTCCCTGTAGCATTTAAAGAGGCCCGGATAACCCCGTTGCTGAAGAAACCCACTCTCAATCCTGCTATGCTAGAGAACTACGGACCCGTTTCTCTTCTTCCCTTCATTTCCAAGACTCTTGAACGCATTGTGTTCAACCAGCTCTCCACTTTCTTCACACAAAATAACCTCCTGGATAGCAATCAGTCTGGATTCAAAAGTGGTCACTCCACTGAGACTGCGCTGCTATCAGTCATTGAGGCCCTAAGGCAGGCAAGGGCAGCCTCCAAATCATCTGTGCTGATCTTACTGGATCTATCTGCAGCTTTTGACACCGTCAATCACCGCATCCTCCTGTCGACTCTCATGTCTATGGGTGTCACTGACACAGCGCTTTTATGGTTCAAGTCGTACCTCTCAGATAGGTCATTTCGGGTATCCTGGAGAGGTGACGTCTCCGAACCCCAACGTCTAGATACCGGGGTCCCTCAAGGCTCTGTGCTTGGACCGCTGCTCTTTTCGATATACATGACATCCCTGGGCTCTGTCATTCGGAAACATGGCTTTTCCTACCACTGCTATGCAGACGACACTCAACTCCACTTGTCGTTCCACCCTGATGATCCTACGGTTTCTGCCCGCATCTCGGCATGCCTGAGGGACATCTCACTCTGGATGAAGGATCACCATCTCCAGCTTAACCTTGCGAAGACAGAACTGCTTGTCATATCATCCGAACCAAAGATTCAGCACAACTTTTCCATTCAGCTAGGTTCCTCGACCATCACGCCTTCCAAGACGGCCAAAAACCTGGGAGTGGTCATTGATGATCGGCTTAGCTTCACGGAGCATGTTGCCAGCACAGCTCGCTCTTGTAGATTCATCCTCTACAATATTAGGAAAATTAGACCTTTCCTAGATGAGCATGCTACGCAGGTCCTGGTCCAAGCTCTTGTCCTGTCCAGGCTGGACTACTGCAATGCGCTACTGGCAGGACTTCCAGCCTGCACGACCAAACCCTTACAGATGATTCAGAACGCAGCGGCAAGAGTGGTCTTCAATGAGCCAAAGAGGGCGCACGTCACTCCTCTCTTTGTCAAGTTACACTGGCTTCCTATAGCAGCCCGCATCAAATTTAAGGCTCTGCTCCTGGCCTTTAAAACCACCACTGGGTCAGCACCCCCTTACCTTCGCTTGCTTATAGAGCCTTATGTACCCTCTCGATCACTGCGCTCTGCCACCGAGCGACGACTTGTGGTACCATCTCAAAAAGGGAAGAAAACACTAACGCGTACCTTCTCAGGAACTGTCCCACAACTGTGGAATGATCTGCCGGTCGTGACACGATCAGCTGACACTGTAGCTGTCTTTAAGACTCGGCTAAAAACCCATCTCTTCCACCATTACCTAACTTCCTAATTACAGATTTACTATCTTTATTTAGTTACCCTTCTCATTATCTCTTTCTCTATCTACCTTCCTCTTTATCTAAAAAAAAAAAAAAAAAAAAAAACTACTAACATACCCTTGGCTATGTATATTGTGTTGGACTTGATGAGACTATTTCCAGTGCACTTATGTATTGCTGTCTTATGTTGCCATAATTGCTTCTATTGTTTACCTCACTTGTAAGTCGCTTTGGACAAAAGCGTCTGCTAAATGACTAAATGTAAATGTAAATGTAGACAATTGGAAGCATTTCTGGGGAAGACCATTCCTCCTAACCCGAGATGGCCTTCATCCGTCATCCGAAGGAAGTGCTATACTCACTAGAAATCTGATCAATAGTCTTAATTCTAAAATATAGTCTGACTATCCAGGGCCCAGGTCAGGAAACAGACGGATCGGCTTAACCGTCCGTCTGTTAGCTGCCGTGATATGTCAAGACCACTTATATTCCAGCACTTTGAGTCAATCTTACCGAAATATCAGCACATTTCAACTGTATCTGTTCCCCGAACAAATAAATACAGTGCACCGCTTGTTACATCTGGTACAAATCTGATTAATATAAAATTAGAAAACAATACATTAACAGATGAACCTCGAATGTTAAAATTCGGCCTTCTTAACATTAGATCGCTTACCAATAAAGAACCTATTGTCAATGAAATAATTACAGACCAAAACTTAGATGCACTCTGTTTAACAGAAACCTGGCTTAAAGCAGACAACTACATTAGTTTAAATGAATCCACCCCACAAGACTATTATTATAAACACGAACCTCGATTAAAGGGGAGAGGGGTTGGTGTAGCTACAATATACAACACAATTTTTAAAGTAAACCAAAAATCTGAGCTAAAATTAAATCATTTGAACTAATGTTGTTAAATATGGAAATAACTGATCGTAACCACAAACAGCTTTCTTTTGCCTTAGCGACAATCTATAGACCACCGGGCCACCATGCAGATTTCCTTAAAGAAATAGCAGATTTCCTATCTGAGCTTGTAGTCACTGTAGATAAAGCTCTTATTGTTGGTGATTTTAATATCCATGTTGATAACCCAAAAGATGCATTAGGACGTTTTTTTATGGATGCTCTAAATTCTCTCAATATTAGACAAAACGTGACAGGGCCAACGCATACTCGTAAGCAAACATTAGACTTAATTCTGTCACTCGGACTCAATGACGTCGAAATATCACCTCAGAGTGATGCAGTTTCTGACCATTACCTTGTGTCATACACTGTACTTCTAGATAGGATCACTCAATCCACAACATGCTACCGACTAGCCAGAACAATAATTTCCGCCACTAAAGATAGCTTTATTAGCACTCTTCCAGACCTGTCCCAAATGAAACATGTAGCAGATAACTGTGACGATCTAGATATTGTAATAGAAAACCTAAACAATGTCTGTTCTAACACATTGGATGCCGTTGCTCCCATTCGAAAAAAGAGATTCAAAGAAAAACCGCCAGCTCCATGGTATGACCATCACACCGCAGCCCTTAAAAAGGCAGCTAGAAAAATGGAAAGAAATTATAGAAGCACAAAGTTAGAAGTATGGCGTGCAGCATGGAAAGAGAGTGTTAAACACTACAGACAGGCTATTAAAACCGCCAGATCTACATATCTTAGCAAGCTTATAAATGAGAATCATAATAACCCTCGTTTCCTCTTTAGCACAGTTGTGAAACTGACTAGAAACAAAGAACAAACAGAAACCAATAGTAAACTTCAACACAATAGTAACGACTTCATGAACTTCTTTTCTAACAAAATTTCGGCTATTAGGGAAAACATCGTAGCTACCCAGGCAGCCACCACTCTACCCATTAGTTCCCTTAACACTAGACTACCATACGAACATCTTAATTCATTTAAACCTACTACAATAGATGAGCTCTCTAAACTAGTCACATCATCCAAATCATCGTCCTGTATATTAGACCCCGTTCCCACAAAACTACTTAAGGAGGTATTCCCTGTAGTGTCAACCCCGGTTCTAAATATCTTTAACTCATCGCTAGAAATAGGATACGTTCCAACAGCTTTCAAACTAGCAGTTATTAAACCGCTGATTAAAAAACCTCAGCTTGATCAAGGAGAGCTTAATAACTTTAGACCAATCTCAAATCTCCCTTTTCTTTCGAAAATATTAGAAAAGGTAGTGGCAAGCCAGTTACGCACATTCTTGACAAATAATAGTACATATGAAAAGTTCCAATCAGGATTCAGGCCCCACCATAGCACAAAGACAGCTTTGCTTAGAGTTACAAATGACCTCCTATTAACTTCCGATCGTGGTGAAATCTCAATTCTTATACTGTATTACTAGACCTTAGTGCAGCCTTTGACACAATAGATCACACAATCTTACTCAATAGACTAGAAAACTATGTTGGTATCAGTGGTCAGGCGCTAGCCTGGTTTAGGTCATATCTAACCAATCGCTATCACTTTGTTTATGTAAATGAGGAAGAGTCATATCACTCCCTGGTTAAATACGGTGTACCGCAGGGATCAGTTTTAGGTCCTATCCTGTTCTCGTTATACATGTTACCCCTAGGAGACATTATCAGGAAACATAACATACGTTTTCACTGCTATGCGGATGATACCCAGCTTTACATCTCCTCGCATCCCAGCGAAACACACACGTTTTCTAAGCTAAAAGACTGCATTAGCGATGTTAGTGACTGGATGGCACATAACTTTCTTAAGCTCAACTCCAATAAGACAGAGATACTTATTATTAGGGATGTCCCGATCAGGTTTTTTGCCCTCTAGTCCGAGTCATTTGATTTTGAGTATCTGCCGATACCGAGTCCCGATCCGATACTTCTATAATACATAAAAAAAGAATAAAGAAGAGTGAAAAAAAACAGAACCAGGATGTTCCGTATGTCATGCCGCACGCGTTGCTGTTTCTGTGTGGAGTCAAAAGAGTCTAACTCTGTGCCAGCGCATAACTATAGATGTGTTAAAAAATAATGAGAATATATATATAGTATATGTACAGGGGTTAAATTGGGGTTTGTTTTGTGGGGATGCTCTGTTGGGAGGGAGGGTTCGAGGGGTAACATGTTTAATCCTGATGACAGCAAAGCCACTGGTGTGTTTCAATGACATTTTGGACCTCTGATAGGATTTTATAAGTTTCAACTTTAAAGCTTTTCCACAGGTTGACCCAAACTTTTAAAACCTGAACTTTAAATTATGCAAATCTATGAGTCTGACACCCTATATGCATTTGTTGCACATGTCATTTTGCACAATTGATCAAACTTTGAAGGAAGTTTTAAGAATCAACGTCCTTGACTAATTCTAGGCATAAGATAGGCTACCAAAAAAGACTCAATTAACAAGAAAAACAACATACTGATTCAGCAATATGTCTTATAAAATAGCCATAGAGATTCCCTAAGCTGGTCAGCAGTTAGTTAAAAAATACCTATAGTAATGTCGTAGGTAATTTGCATAATCAAAATACATTATTTTAATAAACTATACAATAAGTTGTATCCAGTTATCTAGTTTACATATTGTAATGAGATGAGTGACATGGGTATACATACTTTAATACTTTGTTTCTAGACTTCTATTAAGTTTTTTCGATGTGGGCACAATTCTTACCTCTCTCATCTCTTAACTCTCATCTCTACAGTAATGTCAAATGATCCTGCGCGAATGCGCGTTCTTGAGGTTCTGAGTGAGATGCGGAGCTGCGTCTGAGCACATGGTGACAAAAACGATCAACGCGTCGTTTAAATAAGCGGTAAAAACCCGGTTTTGTCGTGGGTTCCTTGCACGCACCAGTGTGAAGCCTATAAATAAAAACACGTCAACAGGCTTGTTCGACTTCATGCGGCGCCGCAGCAATCGACTGCCGGGTGACGTCAAACTACCGCGAGAGTGAGCCGCGAAATGATATGGAGGAGTTTGCTTTAAATCGCTCTCGCGGAACTTTGACGTCATTCGTCTGCCGGTTCTTGTGTAGAACAAGCCTATTCTCTTCTCGTCAGTTCACACGCACCAGCGCAGCGCGTACACTGGCGCGGAGCAGAGTGAGACTATTGATGGATTTTAAACCCTGCATATGTATCCGAGTCCTGATCGGGAGGTAACGTCCGATTCCGATCGAGTCTGAAACCACGTGATCGGGGCCGATTTCCGATCACGTGATCGGATCGGGACATCCCTACTTATTATTGAACCAAATCGCTACAAACATAATATGTCAGATTACAAATTGCACATAGATGGCTGTACTGTGGTGCCATCTTCCACGGTTAGGAACTTAGGTGTGATGTTCGACAGCAACTTATCCTTTGATAGTCATATCACCAACGTCTGCCGCACAGCATTCTTCCATCTTAGAAATATTTCAAAAATACGCCATATACTGTCTACATCTGACGCAGAGAAGCTTATTCATGCTTTTATGACCTCTAGAATAGACTATTGTAACTCGCTACTCGGGGGATGCCATTCAAATCAGGTCAACAAGCTTCAGCTAGTTCAAAACGCTTCTGCAAGGGTACTTACTCGATCTAAGAAGTATGACCACATAAGCCCAATTCTGGCATCTTTACACTGGCTACCAGTTAAATATCACTTACAATTTAAAATATCACTTATCACCTACAAAGCTTTAAATGGCTTAGCACCCTCATATCTTAGAGAATTACTATCAGAATACAATCCATCACGCACACTACGGTCGCAAAATTCTGGCCTATTGATTATCCCTAGACTATCAAAAGTGTCTAAAAGTGGAAGATTCTTTTCCTACTTAGCCCCTAAGCTCTGGAATGATTTACCAACCGATGTCCGAGAATCAGACACAGTCGATCATTTTAAATCTAGACTTAAAACTTTTCTCTTCAACAAAGCATTCGCATAACTTGTTTAGTAAAGGTTCTTAACTCGCAATAGTTGTTTTTACGGAACAAAGCACTCACGGTCATAACACAGACCAACCAAATAAATAAATAAAAACCTTTTCTGCATGAACACTTAAAATGAATTGCATTAAATAGTTTGCCACCGTTTGCCACTGAACCTGCATTAACGACGACAGTGGGGCTTCCGGCCTTAAGGGCGATTTATAGCACAAGTATAAATGAAAACCGATGCGGAACCTACGCCGTCGCTGCTACGCCGTAGGTTCCGCGTCGGTTTTCATTTATACTTGTGCGTCGCCGTCCGCGTCGACGTGCAAACACACGCGAAACCGCTGGTTGGCAGTAATCACGTGTGTAACCACAGTAGCAGCAGAAGTCGTCACAGAAGAAGAAGCTAAGCAAGTTAACCCACAAACGAAAAAGAAATAGCAACTTGTTGTGTATAATTTGAGAAGACCAGCAATGATGGAAGTAAATAAACAGCGACTTATGTTGCAGTTTGAGTTAAATCACTCCTCAACTTGGCTCATCTTTGTTTTCACCGTCTCAACCGGAAATACCTATGACGCAGTTTTTTTTACCTGACGGGAGGGGTTCTGGTGGACCAATCACAGAGCTTGCGGTCCGCGTAGAGCCGACGCGCTGTTAGGAATTTTGTGAGGTGCGCGTCAGGCTACGCAGAGCTACGCACAGGCTACGGATAGCCTACGCCGTAGCTACGGCGTAGCACCTACGCACGACTATAAATCGCCCTTTAGTCAAACGGTTTGGCACGTATGGTTGGGTTGCGATTTTGGTGCTTTTGTGTGTCTTGTGAATAGTATGCCATACCGACCCGTTTGCCACTGAACCTGCATTAACGACGACAGTGGGGCCTCCAGCCTTAGTCAAACGGGTTGGCACGTATGGTCGGGTTACATTTTTGGCGCAATCATAAGTCTTGTGAATAGTATGCCATACAGACCCGTTTGCCACTGAACCTGCATTAACGACGACAGTGGGGCCTCCAGCCTTAGTCAAACGGGTTGGTATGTATGGTCGGGTTGCATTTTTCGCGCTTTCGTGTGTCTTGTGAATAGTATGCCATACATACCCGTTTGCCACTGAACCTGCATTAACGACGACATTGGGGCTTCCGGCCTTAGTCAAACGGGTTAGCACGTATGGTCGGGTTGCGATGTTTTGGCGTTTTCTCGTGGTCCTGTAAATGGTATACAATACAGACCCGTTTGCCACTGAACCTGCATTAACGACGACAGTGGGGCTTCCGGCCTTAGTCAAACGGGTTAACACGTATGGTCGGGTTGCGATGTTTTGGCGTTTTCTCGTGGTCCTGTAAATGGTATACAATACAGACCCGTTTGCCACTGAACCTGCATTAACGACGACAGTGGGGCTTTAGGCCTTAGTCAAACGGGTCGTCAGGTTTCATTTTCTCTTAAAGATCGGAAGGTGACCCTTATTTACCATATATACCCTCGCATTGGGCCCCCAATTTGCTAAATCCTCAACTGTGGATAATATAATTATGCCGCAATAGTTAGTCTGTCTGGAACTAAGCTGAGTTAAACCACATCACTGTGTGACACTTCAATACATATGAACAGCCGCTACGCTAATACGATTTTGTTTTTTTCTCCCTGTCTCGTCCTCGACCCGAGGACAACGAGACAAACAGACCCAGTCCCGGTAGATGTGAAAGTCGGCACACCTCTGATCTACTGGCCGTCCTTCAACCTGATGCCCAGCTGATGCCTGACCAACGATCACCGGCAGAACCCGCTTAATCTCCGCTAATCTCCTTATCCGTTCTCCCAAGGGTTTTTCCCTCCTAGGACTTATTTTTCCTCGGAAAAAAGCCCGGGGTTTTTTTTCTCCTAGGGGGTTTTTCACCCCGGGGAGGCAGCCTTTTTGGGCTTTACTTAGCTTCCTCTTCTATACGTTGCTTTAGTAATACGTTCACCTATAATATTGAGTCATAGCCGCAGCAAATTTAACTGCTTATGCTATCATGTATTTTGTTGTGCTATCTGTCGTTTTTCTGTACTTTTCACTGCTTCTATTTATGTAAAGCTGCTTTGAAACAATTGACTTTTGTGAAAAGCGCTATATAAATAAAATTGAATTGAATTGAATTATGGTGATACTGTGATGATATGCCATATAGACCCGTTTGCCACTGAACCTGCATTAACGACGACAGTGGGGCTTCAGGCCTTAGTCAAACGGGTCGACATGTTTCATTTTCTTTTAAAGATTGGAAGGTGACCCTTAGTTACCATAGATATCTTTGCATTGGGCCCCCAATTTGCTAAATCCTCAACTGTGGGTAAGATAGTTATGCCGCAATAGTTAGCCTATCTGGAACCAAGCTGATCTAAACCACATCACTGTGTGACACTTGCATTACATGTGAACAGCCCCTACGCTAATAGGATATTGTTTCTCTCTCCCTGTCTTGTCCTCGACCCCGAGGACAATGAGACAAACAGATCCAGTTTCGGTAAATGTGAAAGACGGCACACCTCTGATCTACTGGCCTTCCTTCAACGTGATGCCCAGCTACTGCCTGACCAACGACCACCGGCAGAACCCGCTTAATCTCCGCTTAATCTCCTTATCCGTTTACATGTGTGTGTGTGTGTATATATATATATATATATATATATATATATATATATATATATATATATACAGGGTGCGATTTGCTGGGGGGGATGCGTGGGATTTCCCCCTTTCTGGTCAATGTATCCCTGCCTCTGCTTAATAATTTTTATCCCCGGTGGGGATAAATTTATCCCCCCCTCAAAGTGATCAGTGCTACTACACTAGTGGCGAGACGGATCACAAAACTTATCACGGATCCGTGGTTTGAATAAAGTCAATTTTGTTTTAAAATGCGCTGCTTTGGCTGGCTCTGATACAGCTGCCGCGCAGCCTCTCTGTATTCACCACTCTGAAGACTTGCTCAATGTCCCGCCCACGGCGCTACCTGATTGGTTACAGAACCGGTTACACCTCACGAGTAAAAGCCTATCAACACATGCGAGATGGTTATGGAGCTGTGTGTCGAAACGATGGAAGGCAGCATATTCATCCGCATATTAATAAAGCGAGAATAAACATCACAATCTGATAATCTGTTTATGATGACAAGCAGAGTAAGTGTCCCAGTCACACCACTGAGAATGGCAGAAGTGACACATGATAAATGCAGATGAGGCGTTTAGCGAGGCGCGGGCGCGTCCAGTTTGCGCAAATGAGGCTAATTGACATAATGCATCTGTCTTTTCTATCATTTCACTGTAGCTCAGCATTGCGGTGTAAAGTTAATGTTATTACTTTAAAAGCAGCAGTAAAGCTGTTTCTACTGTTATGGTTTAACTTTGCAATCAATACATTGTTCATATATGTTTAAGTTGACACTACGTTGTGCCATACAGTTTTGCCATTCAAGATTTAATTCTTGCGTGTTTTTTCGTTGTGCATGATCACAGTTCATATGTGTGGGGAAAGATAAACTATTAGTGTAAAAATATTGCGTTAGGCTGCTTCATGAGTTAAGAATTTTTTTACAATTCCTGCAAATGCAGTGATGAAGTTAATGTTCTCATGATTTATTTTTATGAATTAAAATGTTTTGAAATGTGCTGTGAACAGACGCATTATGTCAAGAATGATAAAAAATCGTCAATAAGCTCATAATTTGCGCTAAAATAGTCTAAATGTTTAGTTTAAAACCATTTTAAAAAGCTGGTTATTTTGATGTTTCTGCGCAAGTTCAGCAGACAGTGAGGTTCGGGTTTGTTCCGATCAGAGCTCGTGAGCGGAGAGTGCATTTCTGAATATTAGAAATATTTTAATTAGAAATATATATAAAAAAAATATATTATAATGGATTTTTGTTAGGTCGGACAATGATTACCAAATTTCTCTCTCATATTGCTCTTCATAACCACTGAAAACAGTCAAAAAAGTAAAAACTAGTGGTGGGTTCAAAATAACTCATGACGAAATATGGTGAGTACCTACCGTCGCCGAAATCGACGCCTCTGAAAACATCCCCCCCTCTGTTTTTTTCACAAATCGCACCCTGTATATATATATATATATATATATATATATATATATATATATATATATAATCTCCCAAGGGAGTCCCTCCTAGGACTTTTTTTATTTCCCCGGCTACAAAGCCTGGGGTTTTTTTCTCCTAGGGGTTTTTTTAACCCGGGGAGGCAGCCTTCTTGGGCTTAACTTAGCACCCTCTTCTATACGTTACATTAGTAATACGCTCGCTTATAATGTTGATTCATAGCCGCAGCAAATTTAGCTGCTTATGCTATCGTGTATTATGTTGTGCTATCTGACGATTTTCTGTGCTTTTCACTGCTTCTATTTATGTAAAGCTGCTTTGAAACAATAACCAATTGTGAAAAGCGCTATATAAATAAAATTGAATTGAATTAGAAATTGAATTGATACAATTATTATGATTGGTGATCAATACAGATAAACAGACTCACCTGATACTGTCAGTGTAACTGCATTACTGATGTGTGAGGACCATGATCCTCTGATTTCATTTCCTCTACAGGTGTATTTACCTGTGTGAGACTCAGTAACAGATCTGATTGTGTAATACTGAAGTTTATTCTGCTGGATCACTGAATCTTTATACCAGCTGTACTGCCAACTGCTGACTCCTCCTCCATTGATGACACATCTGAGATTGACAGTTTCTCCTCTGAATACATGATCATCAGGCAAAACAGACACTTGGGGTGTTGGTCTTTCTGTACAATGACAAATAGTTTAAACTGTAAATAATATCAAATATTGACCTGCATTTTTATATGAACTCAGATTGCAAAACAAACATGTTGTATTAGTGTAAGGTTTTGTCTTGTGTTTATCTTGTATTCTGTGTATTTTTGTATTTTGGACTTTTATTTTGACATCCTGTTCTGTTCTGGCTTTTATTTTGATATACATCCTGCCATGTTTCACTTCACACTTCCTGTTTGTTCTTGTATATAAGTCACATCCTGTTCACCTGCTCCTGACGGATTATTACATCGCCACATCCTGTTTGTATCTGCCTGTTTTCTGAATCTGTTTTCTGAATCTGTTTTCTGAATCTGTTTTCTGAATCTGTTTTCTGAATCTGTTTTCTGAATCTGTTTTCTGAATCTGTTTTCTGAATCTGTTTTCTGAATCTGTTTTCTGAATCTGTTTTCTGAATCTGTTTTCTGAATCTGTTTTCTGTATCTGTTTTATCTGTTACCTGGATCTGCCTGTATTTTTGACCTGTGCCTGTTTTTGGATATCTTGCCTGTTTGCCGCCTGCCCTGTTATATTTTGCCTGTCTTTGGATTACGATTACTGGATTTACCTTTGGATTTGTTTGCTGGCCCTTATTGGGATTTTACAATAAACACCTTTTGCACATGGATTCACGTTTTCATCGCTTTCATTAAAGCAACCCGTTACAGAATAATCAGCCATAACCCGGATCCAGCGAAGGTTAGTAACTTCCCACCAGCAACATGAAGCCCATTTTTGCACTACTTGAACTCCGCCAGAACCACCGCCGTATTGAGGATTTTGTAAGTGACTTTTTGGATTTAAGTAATCAAGTACATTATGATGAGGACGCTTTAAAACCAATTTTCTACAATGCATTGGATGAATGGTTGCGCTTATGTATGCCACGTGATATGTCTGCCTGGTCCCTGGAGAGTTATATTGACTTTGCGTTGCTGTTGTGTGGTTCTCCGTTCACTGTGGGTGTGGTGAATAATGAACCAGGGAATATTCACCACACACCTATCCATGTTCTGCCCGTTCTGCCCAAACCTGTTAAAATCATGCCTGATCACAAAATGGCCGCCACCATGCTTGCTCCCAAAATGGCCGCCATCCTGCCTGTCCCTAAAATGGCCACCACCCTGCCTGTTCCCAAAATGGCCGCCATCCTGCCAGTCTCTGCACCTGCACCTGTCTTCAAGAAAACCACCACCATCCTGCCTGTCCCGAAAACTGCCACCATCTTGCCTGTTTCTGCACCTGTTCTCGAGAGAGCTACCATCATTCCTGCACCTGTATTTCAGAGGGCCATCGTCACCACCACACCTGCACTTAGGAGAGCTATTATTCACCCTGCACTTGCCGTGAAGATGGCCGCCATGCCTGAATCTTCCCCTGAGGTATGTCTCCTGGATTATAGTCTCTCAGAATTTGCCATAGCCCTGTGGTGCGTTTTGTCTGCCGTTTGCTCTGGTATTTCCCATGTTCCTCAAGACCCTGAACCTGAACCCCTGGACTCATTTGATCTGCCTGATTCATCCGACTCATCTGATCTGCCCGTCTCATCTGATCTGCCCGTCTCATCTGATCTGCCCGTCTCATCTGATCTGCCCGTCTCATCTGATCTGCCCGTCTCATCTGATCTGCCCGTCTCATCTGATCTGCCCGTCTCATCTGATCTGCCCGTCTCATCTGATCTGCCCGTCTCATCTGATCTGCCCGTCTCATCTGATCTGCCCGACGACTCTGATCTGCACGACGACTCTGATCTGCACGACGACTCTGATCTGCACGACGACTCTGATCTGCACGACTCCTTTGATTCGTCTGTCCCGTCCGGTTCATCTGGCTTACCTGATTCACCTGTCCCATCTGATTCATCTGCCTCACCTGATTCACATGATTCGTCTGACCCACCTGATTCATCAGATTCGTCTGTTCTGCCTGATTCACCTGTTCCGTCTGACTCATCTGATTCAGCTGTCCTGCCTGATTCACATGTCCCGTCTGACTCACCTGGTTTATCTGGTTCATCTGATTCACTTGGCTCACCTGGCTCGTCTGATTCGTCGGCTCCACCATCTGGAATATCGTCACCCTGGTCTGTGGAAGCTCTTCCAAGTTTTTTTTTGGGGGGGGGGTAGTACCCGGACACAGGAGGGAGGCAGAGGACACCGAGGCGGAGGCCGAAGTGTACTCTGATCCTCCCTTTCCTTGTGATCTGGGTCTATTCCTACCCCATGACCCAGGTCCCAGCCTGCCCCATGACCCAGGTCCCAGCCTGCCCCATGACCCAGGTCCCAGCCTGCCCCATGACCCAGGTCCCAGCCTGCCCCATGACCCAGGTCCCAGCCTGCCCCATGACCCAGGTCCCAGCCTGCCCCATGACCCAGGTCCCAGCCTGCCCCATGACCCAGGTCCCAGCCTGCCCCATGACCCAGGTCCCAGCCTGCCCCATGACCCAGGTCCCAGCCTGCCCCATGACCCAGGTCCCAGCCTGCCCCATGACCCAGGTCCCAGCCTGCCCCATGACCCAGGTCCCAGCCTGCCCCATGACCCAGGTCCCAGCCTGCCCCATGACCCAGGTCCCAGCCTGCCCCATGACCCAGGTCCCAGCCTGCCCCATGACCCAGGTCCCAGCCTGCCCCATGACCCAGGTCCCACATCTGCCCCATGATCCGGGACCATGCTGGCCCCACGACCCTGGACCATCCTGGCCTCATGACCCAGGACCTCCCCTGAACTGCCCTGCCTTGCCAAGAGGTCCTGGCCCGCCCGCCCACCCTCTATTTGGACTTTGTTATTTGTATGTTGGGCTCCGGGAGTCGCCCTTTAGAGGGGGGATTCTGTAAGGTTTTGTCTTGTGTTTATCTTGTATTCTGTGTATTTTTGTATTTTGGACTTTTATTTTGACATCCTGTTCTGTTCTGGCTTTTATTTTGATATACATCCTGCCATGTTTCACTTCACACTTCCTGTTTGTTCTTGTATATAAGTCACATCCTGTTCACCTGCTCCTGGCGGATTATTACATCGCCACATCCTGTTTGTATCTGCCTGTTTTCTGAATCTGTTTTCTGTATCTGTTTTATCTGTTACCTGGATCTGCCTGTATTTTTGACCTGTGCCTGTTTTTGGATATCTTGCCTGTTTGCCGCCTGCCCTGTTATATTTTGCCTGTCTTTGGATTACGATTACTGGATTTACCTTTGGATTTGTTTGCTGGCCCTTATTGGGATTTTACAATAAACACCTTTTGCACATGGATTCACGTTTTCATCGCTTTCATTAAAGCAACCCGTTACAATTAGATTGCAGGTTTTTTATCAATAATTGTAACTACTCCTGATTCAGTGATTAATGGTGATATGTTTATTGTAATCTCAGCACAAAGTGTATTACGTGAGTATAAAGGCCATACCCTGTATTGTCACTGTTATTGGTTGACTGTATTGTGTGTAAACCTGAGGGTTTTCTCTTCTTCTGGCTCTGCACTTGTACTCTCCTCCATCAGAGACTCGCACAGATCTGATTGTTTTAGTTCCTGTAGTTTCAGTGGATTCAGTGTTTGAAGGGTTTATGAAGATAAACTCCCATCCAGTGGACTGACAAACCTTACAGATCAGAGTAACTTTGTCTCCAATGAACACGGGCGTCTGTGGTTGCACATTCAGAGTTGGTCGGGGAATATCTGTCAGTATAAAACAAATAAAATCATCTTTAAACAAATCTTACATCATGTATCAAATGTTACAGTATGTTGTGAATAAAAATAATAAACAGACTCACCTGATACTGTCAGTGTAACTTCATTACTGATGTGTGAGTATCGTGATCCTCTGGTCTCTGTTCCTCTACAGGCATATTTACCTGCGTCAGACTCAGTAACAGATCTGATTGTGATTGAATTCTGGAGTTTACTGACAGTGGATGACGGTGAATCTTTATACCAGCTGTACTGCCAGCTGCTGACTCCTCCTCCATTGATGACACATGTGAGAGTAACAGTTTCTCCAATGATTACATCTTCACCAGGCCAAACAGACACTCGGGGTGTTGGTCTATCTGTACAATGACAAACAATTCACACTGTAAATAATGTCCTGCATAAATGTGTTCACATCACCTCATGAAGTTAAAAAGTGTGTTTGACTTCATGCAGCACCACAAGAACTGACCGGCAGATGACATCAAAATACTTGGTGTGTCCCTACCCTTTAGATGTCATTTGCCGATCTGTTTGCACACTTCTGGATGAAGTCGATCACACCTTACACAAATCGTGTGGAAGACTTTATTTAGAAACACATAAGGCAAGGCAAGTTAAAGGATAATTCCGGTATTTAACACTTTGAGTCTCATTTCTGGTTTGTTTTGGATGAACTACAGTGATGGACACTGAAATTTTGACAATGGGTCGTGTCTTGACTTTTTGACTCGTTTAGAAGCGTCTCTTGACTGCTTCAGAATGGAAGTCAAGGGCCATGCACAAACATGTCATTAAGGTTGTTTTCACATATGTTGGTGCGCACCGTGGTGCGACCTCGGAGCGCACCAAAATACATTGTATCATTTTTCAGTTAGTGCGGTCCGTGTTCACATATATATATTTTTTACTTTACTCGAAATGCCGCACCGTACACCATGTGACAACGGTCAGCGCTGTCATTGGTCTCTGACAGCTCTTACCGTCTCATGACCACCCCCACGTTTCCACGACAACCAGCCTGACAGGGAGAGCGCAGCTATCAAGATGTGGAGATAAACGATGCATGTCTTTGCGAAGTTTCTTTGCTTTAACGCGAAATTGCGTAGCTGTTCTATTAAAGCCTTTCTCACGGAGCCGTTTGCTAAAAAGCCCGTAATGTCACTATTTGTGTGTGGAGGACAGCTATGCATTTATAAAATCATCAGCTCAAACGTATAGGAGACCGCGAATCTCTATGCAACGGACCAGGATTGGCTTGTTTGTTGTTAACAACAACTTCCGTTGTTAACAAGGGAGAACTTCCTGTATTTGGTTCGGCCCGAGGTCCAGCAGTGTTCACACCACAGGTGGGTCGCCCCAGAGTTCGGCAACAGCCGCTCCGAGACCACCTGTTTAGAGCGGTCTCGGAGCGGCCGTTTAGTGCGCACCCGAGTGCGGCTGTTGTGTTCACACTGACCCAAACGCACCGTACTCGGAGCGACACGTCATTTGGGCCGACCTAAACAGTGTATATGTGAAAACACCCTAAAACAACACTTAACGTTCATTTTCAAAACTGTGCTACTCACCGAGTGGAGACAAACAATGAAATTACAATAAAAATCAAAGATACATGATAATAATTGAAAGAAAATAAATGTGATTTAAATTTAAAAAATTTAAAATGTGTTAAAGAATAAAACAGGAATAAAAGTGTCTTGAATTAAAAGTGCAGTCAGTGTAAAGCACTTAGCAGCAGAGATAAACAGATGTGTTTTTAATCTAGATTTACTGTTACAAGGTCAACCATGCCTTTTTTCTTTGCTTAATATTTCTACCAATTCCTTAGTAATAGTTGCTCTCAGCAGCTTTTTGAATAGATTTTGAAGATAACTACCAGTTAATGTAAAAAGTTTAGGAAACACTATTCTATAAAAACAGTTACTTGATCACACAATGCGCCTGCTGTATCAGATTAGGTTTTATCCTCTATAAGTTTAATTGGCACTCATTTACTGTCTTACAAAATAATGTGTCAGAACAAAGTGAGTAAAAATACTTACCGTGTACTGTCACTATTACTGGTTCACTGTATTGTGTGTAAAATGGTGGGTTTCTAATTATGACTCCACACAAGTACTGTCCTCCGTCAGAGACTTGCACAGATGGGATTGGTATAGTTACTGTAGGTTCATAGTATGCATGGTATGCAGGGTATGGAGGGTATGCAGGGTATAGTGGGAATGCAGGGTATGGAGGGTATGCAGGGTATGAAGGGAATGCAGGGTATGGAGGGAATGCAGGGTATGGAAGGTATTCAGGGTATGAAGGGTATTCAGGTCTGGAAAAAACAAACTCCCATCCAGTGTACCAAGTGTGCACCACACAGGTCAGTGTAACTGTGTCTCCAATGAACACAGACGTCTGTGGATGCACAGTCAGAATTGGTTTTATATCTGTCAATATAAAATCATTTGTTAGTTGTAAAAGTATTTCAACAAGACTGTGTTGTTCTGGTAAAGCATTGATGCAGTTCATTTTACAGACAATGAAAGAAAAAACCGTCCTAATGGGTCATTCTTCAATTGGGGTGGCAAGTGGTGTTACTTTTCTTTACAACAGTTAAAATAAGCATTACTGTAAATACCAATAAATTATTAAATGTTTCCACATTTGTATTCTGTAGGATAAACACAATTCTTGCACTATTAACTATTTATTTTTTGTTTAAGATGTAAATGTATTTGTTTGTTTACTCATTATTTTATGCAGTGGCGGAGTGGCAATCGGGAGAGGCGGGACTTTTCCCGGTGGGCCGGTAGTGTTTTGAGGGCCGGTCTCACGCAGAAAAACTATTAATCAAATATTTAATATGCCGCAGCGCCCAAAAATGTATCTGGCCGCACCGCTCTATCAAGAAGCCGTCTCCCCTGGAGTTCCAGTCGAGAGTGCAGCTTAACAGCCAATCAAAAAAAAGAAAGAGGCTACACAATAGCCAATCAGAAAATAGCACTGTTGTATCTGGGTACATTTTAACGCAACAACCAATAAAAAAAGCTTATCCTCGTTCACCCACAGATAAGACAAAACACCAGAAATCAACAGGCTATAATGATGCTCATTAAACTAATTTTAAATATTTTTAGTAGAACATATCTGAACATTGGTACATCACTAATAGGGATAATTTACACGTGTGTTCGACTTTATGCTATAACATAGGAACCAACAAGCGGATGACATCAACGTGCCGCGAGAGCGGTTCAAAAGCAAACTCTTCCGATGATTTCTCGACTCACCCTCGCGGTACTTTGATGTCATCAGCCTGTCGTTCTTGCAGCGCAGCTTGAAGTCGAACATTGGGGTTCCCCAACCTTCCCCTGCAGGAGGTCTCATGATGACTGCTGCTGTTGTAATCTTTATTTTCGCAAGTAAACTCCTTTTTTGTTTTAACATTCAAACAGACTTGGTTCTCCCCCACACTCGCGCTATGCATATTGCATACATTATTCCAGAAGTAATATGATTTGTTCTCTGTGAATAAATATACATGTTCTCTTTCACTGGGAAATTGTAGCGCAGTCGAAGTGAATTGTATTAATTATTTGCGCGCATTTTTGAATATGGCCACTTGTGGAATGAAAACTGCACGACTACAAAAGGTAAGACTTGTTTTTGCATTTAGCCCTGTTTTACTTACTAGTGTTATAGTCTTAGTTGGTTAACTACGTGTGCTTTATCACATCATTTAAAAGTCTTTATTGTGTGTTTATAAGTGTTTATTGGCGGTTGCAATGACAAGATTTGTGAAGGGATGTCACAGTATGTTTTGTTTTGATATTATCTTGTTTTAGTTTATCTGTAGCTGGAGTTGCACTTAGTTAAGAATGACAAAATTTGAAAAGCATTTTAAACATCCATGATTTCTATTTTTGTTTTTCATTTGTATTGCTTCCGTATTGTTGTCAGTAAGTGTACATCCGTGCAGTCAGTATGATTTTGTACAGGTTGATGGAGTACACATATGTGGTTTCATAGATTTGTTATTTGAGAATGGCCTTCTTGTACGAAGAATTTTTGCCATACCCTAGGTTTTCGTGAAAACGTTTTTGTTACAGAGTGTCTGCAACTTAGCCAACATACAGCCTGTTCACTGACAACATGCTCAGAACAAGTAGTCCAGGCCTCGTTATATTTTCGTTATCACACGATGACTGAAATTTTGTCACATTAAACATCCCTCTCTCCTATAGGCTTAATCATTTTCTGCTTGGCAACCAAATTAAGCTTTAGCTTACTTGAAACTAGGGACTGTTGTTGACTTAAAGATCTTTTAAAAATAATAATTATTATAACACTTGGTATTTCATGTTGTGTAGTCATTTCTTTCTTTTTTTTCTACCATGGAGGGCTGGTGGTCTACGAAATGTCCCGGTAGATATTTTGGTCCCACTCCGCCCCTGATTTTATGCATGTACCCACCATACCTCATGGATTGTTATTGCAACAATATACAATTTTTAACACAGATTAAGTGGTTATATTGTGATAGATTTTATTTAACATGTATCATTTTATTAAAATGTTTCAAAATATATATTTTGTAATATTTAAGCAAAAATTGTGTACCTTAGGGTCGTTGCTAGACATAAAGCTCTACTGGGGCATAGGCCCCCCTGCTGTGTGCAAGACGTGTGCAACATTTCTATACATTTTCCTTTGCTTAACCCACTATTCCTACACTGCAACACGTACTGGGAAAGATAAACATGTATTTAAAAATCGCGTTACGTCGCCTAGACTTTTGGATGTGGCTGTGGATGTGGATTTACATTAATATAGTAATTTAGTCATTTAGCAGACGCTTTTGTCCAAAGCGTCCAAATGAGGTAAACAATAGAAGCAATTATAGTACCCTCCAGAGAAGGTACGCGATAATGTTTTTTTCCCTTTTTGAGATGGCACCACAAGCCATCGCTCGGTGACAGAGCGCAGGGATCGAGAGGGCACATAAGGCTCTATAAGCAAGTAAAAAGGCCATGAGCAGAGCTTTAAATTTGATGTGAGCTGCTATATAAAGCCAGTGTAACTTGACAAAGAGAGAGTGACATGCGCCCTCTTTGGCTCATTGAAGACCACTCCTGCCGTTGCATTCTAAATCATCTGTAGGGGTTTGGTTGTGCAGGCTGGAAGTCTGGCCATGCTCATTAAGGAATGGTCTAATTTTCCTTATATTGTAGTGGTTGAATCTTCAAGAGCGGGCGGTGCTGGCAACATGCTCCGCAATCAGTTCTGTCTTCGCAAGGTTAAGCTGGAGATGATGATACTTCATCCAGAGTGTGATGTCCCTCAGGCATGCTGAGATGCGGGCAGAAACTGAGGGATAATCAGGGTGGAACGACAAGTGGAGTTGAGTGTCATCCACACAGCACTGGTAGGAGAAGCCATGTTTTCGAATGACAGAACCCAGGGATGTCATGTAAATTGAAAAGAGCAGTGGTCCCAGCACAGAGCCTTGAGGTACCCCGGTATCGAGACGTTGGGGTTCGGAGACAGCACCTCTCCAGGATACCCTAAATGACCTACCTGAGAGGTATGACTTGAACCATAGAAGCGCTGTGTAAGAGACACCCATAGCCATGAGGGTCGAAAGGAGTATGTGGTGATTGACCAAGTAAATTTGTGCATTTGTGCATGCACGTGTCAGTGTGACTGCTGCGCCTCTTTTACAATTGGGTAACTACATTGCATATAGATCAGTTTTTGACACGATTATCTTTGTAAAATAGTTAACTGCTAAAATGTAAACTTGAGATTTACACCGGGGCACAAAATAATTAAACTAGGGCTCCAAAGGGGTCTAGTGTTGCCCCTGGTGTACACCAAATTCATATCTGTGGTGTTACAACAATAGATGTTGCCCCTTTAAGAAAAGGGGGAAATCTATTTGAACTATTTCCTGTGTGTAGAGATCATTGCAGGTGAGTGCATTCTTTCTTATTAATTTTCTTTAAGTTAGCTACATTTCTGACAATTTCATATGTTGCACTTTATTAGTGTCTGTGGTGTTATGTTTATAACTTCTGAATTTTAAATATTTTTATCAAAATTTTGATAAAAACATACTTATTTATAAATGTCCCCTGATCTGAAAAATCTTCATGATGACAGCCTTCATTTTAGAAAAAGTTTCTTTTGTCGGTGGTGTTACTGTCTTAATTACTTCAAATATTGATAACACCACAGACATAAGTGAATGTTTCACCAGTTTTTTAAAATTTATAACATATTAAACTAATTTTAGATGCATAACAATCCATTTTATTAAAAGAAAACAAATAAGCATTTTTACAATTTCTGCTTCTCATTTGCCACCCTAATTAAAGAAAGACCCTAATGACTCCTAAGAATGATGGATGTAGTCTTTACAGCTGTTTTCTGATTTATGTATGAATTTAAATAAACAAATTGTGTTTTCTTGCTACATTACATTGAAATAAAATAATAAAATCAAATAATCCACTATATGTAAAATATATGTCTACATCAAAATGTAATTGATGATGAAAATACAGAAAGCACATTTCTGCTTATAATTTGGCACTGAAACGTACTGAATGTTTTCTGTATTTTATTCAAAGCAATAAAATATGTGATGTAATGAATGAATCAAATTGAATCACCTGCAGTATATTGAGAGTGGATGTTTGAAATCAGCACTGTAAAAACAAAGAGAAAAAAAAACGTATTGCAGTTTAAACATACAGCTGAACCATCTATATGGAAAAAAACATCAATTGATCATACTGTTTATGCATATGTAAATATTATTAGTGTTCAGCAGCAGCCTAAAAAAATTATACACAACACTTGCATTTGGTATTTTATGGTCGTATGATGGCTCATTTCTGCTGCAGATAATATTTTGACATCATGTCAATCGAAAAGAAATGACAGCTTTACAAAACTAAATCACAGAACTGATTCAACGCTCACACAGCATCAGAAACACAAAACTGAACAAACACACTTATGTCCCTCATTTACCTACACCACAACAGATTAACAAACACACAACACAATACACTGACTCTCACACAAACATCATTCACTCATATATCATGAGATAAAGATTTAAAGTTTTTAAAGAAAGCAGCATAAAAGGTTTTTGTGAAAATACAAGAGCAGTAAATGACTTGATCCTGTAAACAATGTGACAGTAATTGATGTGTAGTTAAATCCATAGAGAGAAGATAATACTCACAGAGAACTAGAGGAAGAGAAATCAACTCCATACTGATCTACTGATGACCGAACATCAAACATTTCTGACTTCTGATGTCTTATAGCTTGTAAAAATGTCACGTCATGCAGTAGAGGAAGTTGTGAAAATTGTAGTAATGGAAATTGGAAGATGGAAATTGTGACACACTTTATACACAAATACATATAAAAGAAATATATCTATATTTGCCATAGAAGAACTATTTTTGTCTTAATTGTTCCCTTTTACATCTGAATAACATTGCTGTTTCACATAAAGTACTTTCTAGTGGAAATGAAAGTTCTTTAGATCATAAAATGTACAAATGAAATGCTTCTTTTAAGAACCTTAAACAAACCATGGTTCTTCTGGCATCACTGTGAAGAACCTTTTAAGCACCTTTTTTAAGCGTGGATGCTATGCTGTTTAAACAAAGGTTCTTAAGTGGCTCTGGGTGTTTGGTTCTGTGAAAAAAACTGTAAAGTTTCTCTGAACATTAGGTTCATTTTAGTGAAAAAAATATATAGATTATTCCATCAGAATCAGAATGAGGTTTATTCGCCAAGTGTGCACACACTTAAGGAATTTGTTGTGTTTTTTACAGGAGCGGGTACGTACATACAGTGAGGAAAATAAGTATTTCACAATGTATGATTTTTTAAACTATTTACGTATGATAAATGTATGATACAGCTGCAAATAAGTATTTGAACACCTGTCTATCAGCTAGAATTCTGACCCTCAAAGACCTGTTAGTCTGCCTTTAAAATGTCCACCTCCACTCCATTTATTATCCTAGATGCACCTGTTTGAGGTCATTAGCTGCATAAAGACACCTGTCGGCCACATACAATCAGTAAGAATCCAACTACTAACATGGCCAAGACCAAAGAGCTGTCCAAAGACACTAGAGACAAAATTGTACACCTCCACAAGGCTGGAAAGGGCTACGGGGAAATTGTCAAGCAGCTTGGTGAAAAAACGTCCACTGTTGGAGCAATCATTGGAAAATGGAAGAAGCTAAACATGACTGTCAATCTCCCTCAGACTGGGGCTCCATGCAAGATCTCACCTTGTGGGGCCTCAATGATCCTAAGAAAGGTGAGACATCAGCCCAGAACTACATAGGAGGAGCTGGTCAATGACCTGAAAAGAGCTGGCTGACACGACTGTTTCCAAGGTTACAGTTGGTAATACACCAAGACATCGTGGTTTGAAATCATGCATGGCACGGAAGGTTCCCCTGCTTAAACCAGCACATGTCCAGGCTCGTCTTAAGTTTGCCAATGACCATTTGGATGATCCAGAGGAGTCATGGGAGAAAGTCATGTTGTCAGATGAGACCAAAATAGAACTTTTTGGTCATAATTCCACTAAACGTGTTTGGAGGAAGAAGAATGATGAGTACCATCCCAAGAACACCATCCCTACTGTGAACTTATTTGCAGTTGTATCAAGTAAGTTAACTTATTTGCAGCTGTATCATACAAATAAATAGTTTAAAAAATCATATATTGTGATTTCTGGAAGGTTTTTTTTTAGATTATGTCTCTCTCACTCACAGTGGACATGCACCTACGATGATAATTTCAGACCCCTCCATGAATTCTAAGAACTTGCAAAATAGCATGGTGTTCAAATACTTATTTTCCTCACTGTATATACATATGAGGAGAAAGGGGAACATTTAAATTATTGAAGGAAAAATAAAGAGAAGTAAAACCAAAAACAGTTCTTGTGGCATCAAACCACGTCTGACACTTTAATGTCTTACGATGAGGATCATTGCACGCGATAATTCCATAAAGTCTATAAATGGTTTGATGGTTTGTGAAGAGATGATATCATTCAATAGAGGGAATTAAGGAAAGTACTGTGATTTACTAAGGATATAGAGGACTAAGTATTTTTAGATGCTTTTACATGAGATGCATCTTTAGTCTGAGAGACGCAGTCAATAGTCACGCCATCAATGTTTCAGGAACAATGAGAAGTGGATTGGTTTGAACTTTTCAACAATTGCTCTGGTCTTGAATGATATTTTAAAATCTAAGTTGGCCTAAAAGTCAATAACACCTGTGAGAAGTGCTACAGAAATCATGAGATAAAACTTCATAAGCTGACCGCACATTAAAACGATCTGGAGGATTCTTTGATAAACATTGCATGAAGAATGCCATGGTCATTTTGTGTCAAATCAACCACGTTACAGTAAAAGCTTCCCCAGTTAAATATTTTAATTTTGCTCATTTTTGAGAAGAAAGAAGTACTTAAATAAAGATGTTAAATGAATATTTACTGGGTAATCCACTGATTTGTAGAGTCAAAATTATCATTTTCACCTAAACTTTGCAGCCAAATTACAGGAGGTAAATGGCAGAATCTATTTAACTTTCTATTTGATATTGACTCCTGTTGTTGCATTACAAGCCAATGGTGACGTGTTCTTTTTTTTTAAGTTTGCATGCCTGTGACTCAAAAAGTCTTAAAATATTTAATATCCTTTTTCATTCTGGGTGTGTTTTGTTTTTTTAAGCCCCTGTGTAGTACAAAAGATATGGAGGATTTTAATGTTTCTTCATTTGCACATTGGAGAATGGTACCCATTTTCATTGGTCTAAAACGAAATGTGGGCCACTTTGCATCGCTGATACCTCTTGCTGATACTTAAAGAAGAATATCGGAAAAGACCCTTCCCAAAGTATTTGGATCTGGTTGTCTTTGAAATGTCTTTCAGATACAAATAAAAGCAATTAAATGTGTGTGTGTGCGTGCGTGCGTGCGTGCGTTTTAGGTTGTAATACACAAATAACGAATGGTGCTTGTGCGTCCCTTTAAAAAAATCAGGAAGTTGAAGTTACACTGTTGCATTATGGGATGCGCAATTCATATTTACTTCACAGCAATGACTGCTTTAAAACCAGCAAGACGGAATGAGTAGGGACTAGTTCACAATAATCAATACATACGTTTTGCGAACATTTTCTCCGTCGTAAAGTCTCGTGACTATGTGCTGCCTTCGTATGAATGCATGAAACCGTTTCGTATAATTTGGAAACTTTGTGATCTGTTTTGCATCGCAGCAGTGTGCAGCTTTTAAAGCTCTTATTGGATATCAATTTATTTCGCTTCTGATTTCAGGAATTTGCAGCCTGGTGTGTAAAATGCTGCACGCGGCAGCTGCGGACAGAAATAAAGACCCGATCCTTTCTGTATTACAAAGCAAAGTGGCATCAGGCAGACATGTGAACGCATTAGAAATATCTTCAGGCACAGGTCAGCACGTCATTCACTTTGCCAAAGCATTGCCTAATGTTACATGGCAACCATCTGAAGTTGATGCACAGTCCATGTCGAGGTAAGTCTCCGTGTACTATTATTTGACTGTCTTGCGAAATACCAACAATGAAAATTTAACAATGCTTTCATAACAAAGAGGGTACGATAGCTGTACAATGGTTACCACAAATCAACCATGGTTTAATCACGGATATTGCAATAAGCTGATTAAAGATGTAAATGTGAATGTTAAAATGCTTACAACTCCACATTTACTTGAAAACGTCTGTTGCATGTGATTTGTTTCAAAGTCCACGTGCCGTAAATGCAGAAGTTTCACACAGGACAGGTGCTGCGCAAAACTCTGTCACCAGATGGCGCCGTTCCTTAACTTTCACTACAATGAATGCATTGCTAAAGGCCAAGATACTAATGTTGATCAAACTTTTGTATTTGAAAGCCTTTATATGTACTTATTTTGTGCTAAATAGAAACTAAATTAAAAATACGTTTCAATTAAAAGATAATTTAGGTCATTGATAATTTATAGGATTAAATTGTCCTGCTACTGACTGCACTTAAATGTACCATATTTTGACAGGTCATGCTTTGTTTTGTTGTAGTATAGAGGCTTATAGACAGCATAATGGGCTGCAGAATATAAAGCCACCCATCTATCTTGATGCCTCACAGAGTTGGGAGAACTGGAGCAGCATTCAACCTGAGTCATGTGACCTCATTGTGAATATCAACATGATGCACATCTCACCTCTGGCCTGCACAAAGGTATCATTCTTGCTTGCTTGCTTTCTCTCTTGGCCTATTTTAGCTGATATCAAATAATCAAACATGTTTTTCAGGGTTTGTTTTATGGCGTTGGAAAGATACTCAAGCCCCAAGGATTGCTTCTGACTTACGGGGTATTTGTGCATTATAATCAAATTGCTGTATATATATACACATTGGTTTGTTTTTATATTCAATTCTGTTGTTTTAATATTTTGTTTCTTCTGATATTTTCCTTGCAGCCGTATGCAGTCAACGGGTCGATTACACCACAGAGCAATGTTGACTTTGACCACAGCTTACGATCAAGGTTTGTGATAAAGGAAATCACTAGCAAAGTTTCAGCATTTGACCCTGGCTTTTTATTACCAAAGAAGATGATATGGATGCTAAAGCTTTTCTTTCATTAGTCTGAAAAGTTATTATAAGAATCAAATTGAGGTGTTTGCCCATAAGGGGCGGTTTCCAAGACAGGTCTTAAGTTTAGTCCAAGACTAAAATGCATGTTTGAGCTGTCTTTTTAAAACAGCAAAATCTTTACATATATCAGTGCCATTACTTTGCCTCAAGATGCACATCGGTAATGTTGTGTAAGATGTGTTTGTAAAAAGTACTTAAATGTCATAATATAACTTAGGCTTAATCTAAATCCTGTCTGGGAAACTGCCCCTAAATGCATATGTATTGTTTGTCCTAAATAAATACAGGATTCCTTACTATTATTATCTTGTGACATGTTTTTTGTTGTCAATTATTAATCTTATCATTTTTTTTCTTACAGAAATCCAGATTGGGGTCTGAGAGATATAGCTATGTTGACAGTGCTAGGCCAAGACAATGGATTGCGACTTGAGGAAATTGTAAGTTTTACCTAAATAAACAGTGTAGTGTAGTCCATAAAACATTTTGGTGTAAATTTTTTTGCTAAGAATCTGTTTACTTTTGTTGTGAGGGATAACTAATTCATGTTTAAAAACATAATTGTTATATGGGCGGTTTCCCGGACAGGGTTTATCCTAGTCCCATACTAAAATGCATGTTTCAGCTGCCTTAATTTAAAAATATCTTGCACTGACGTATGCTCACATATATCAGTGCCATTGTTTTGTCTCAAGATGCACACCAGTATTGTTTTTAGTGAGGTATGTTTGTAAAAACTACTTAAATTCCTATTATATCTAAGTCCTGGATTAATCTAAACCCTGTCCGTGAAACTGTCCCATAATGTACACATGTAAATGCATATGTTTTTTTCTGTTTTTGTAGGTTGATATGCCTGCCAACAACAAGTGCCTACTGTTTCGCAAGGACAGCGTGGTTTGATACAGGATCTTAATACAGTATCATAAGCAGTAGTATTCTGGACTGTTTTAACTGTCTTGTCATTAAAAATAATAGGAGGGATTCTCTTAAATTTGCTATTACAAAGTTCATTGAGTAAACTTGACAACAAGTTAGGTGGAGACATCATATTTATAGACATAATCCTAAAACAAAAGTAAATGGGAGTATCAGCATTGCACATGATGCACGTTTGTGAGGTTCTGGTTTGTTTACATTCCTGATTGCCATAACAATGATAAATAAATACTATATTTTTTGTCTTCCTTCTTAAATGATTTAAATATTTTGTCTATTAACAATGCTTGTGAACCCTGACCTATTCAAAAGAAAATAACAAAAGACTATTGATTATCAATAAATGTAAAGGACACAGTGACGATGAGGTTGGACTGAATTCCAGTTCCTGATCTACAGAATAGTTTCATATTTACATTGCTAAAATACAATACAGTTTTACTGTAAACCTTATTTACATGTAAAGTATTTACATTTTATCAAACTGAGTAAGTAGCCTTCAAATTCATTAATTTAGATGTATATTTTATAACAATACTAAGTTTCTGTTAAAATATCTGATAATGTATTACTGTGGTGAATATAATTTCTATATTCAAAAATATTAATAAAAGTCATCAAAGCAACTGTGTGTATAAACTTTTTGTCTGACACTTGTGTTTAACTAGTAAAAGGTTTTTATGTGTTGCTGTTACAAGCTAAATTACTCTTATCAATAAAGTATGCAAGCCTATCAATGTAACTAGTAATTGTATCTCCCTTTTGAACTCTGCACGGACTCTTATCTTGTTTTTCAACATTTTCAGCGATTACAAGCCGGAACCAAAAATCACGCTCAAGGTGTTGCATCGAAATATGCCCCCAATATGGGCGCTGTGGCGGTAGCGAGAGGAATGTAGTAGTCGGCGAAAGATTATTTGAACACAACCCAATAAATTACATTGTTTTTTATAGCTAGGATTGGATTACAAAGACTTTAAATACATTCCGTATTCATCCATATCTAAAATCACCCGTAACAGACCACGGTTTTGTCCCCGGCAGAGCAAGTCGCGCGTCTATTTTGGTTCCTACTACACAGGCACAGTGTCGGATTGCATGAAGCTTTTATATTCATAAAGACTTGAATAATGTCAACGACATCGCTGGACAGAGAGCTGCAGGAGAGATTAAGAGAGGCCTGTGCAATCGGAGACATAGACGAGGTGAAGAATTTAGTGGAGAGCGGAGTAAACATCAACTCTCAAAATGAGATTAACGGATGGTGAGTATCAACTCCCACCACGTGACACTTAGTCCTGTTTTATTTGTTTGCATTTGTTTATTTATTTTGTTGGTTTACATTACATATAGCGCTATGAACCAACCAGTAGAAACCCACAGATATCATTACATTCGTCATTAAATCCATTATAATTTCTATAATTGTTTCTATTATTATTTTATTTTTCAGTAGTGACACAAATTTGTGTCTTAATCCTCCCTTCAATTTAATTGTAACACCGATCTGTTAGATATAGTTTAGTAATGACAAGCATGCCAACCCAAGCATGCAATAATAGCTAAAACATCACTGTAATGACAATATATGTAACCAGGGGGCGCAGTCTCCCACGTCTTTACTATAGAGTAGATGTGGCTGTGTTGTCAATCATGCACCCATCAGTACCCCTCACCCTCAACACTTAAGGTTTTAAATGTCTTCATTATCCAGACACACCCCCATTAGATTATTGATAGGGTGCTGGATGGTCTGGATTGGGTGTGATGGGCTCATTTAATACAGCCTGTTATATTTACAGCTGTGGGTGCTTTGATTTGCCCATTTCGTTTAAATATGCAGAGACCACACTAAGCAACCTTAAGGGTTAATCTGAAATGCATAAGCTTTGTGGTGTTTTCACAACATTGCAAAACAGGATTAACAAGTGGCGTAAGTAGGATGAAGAGATTTGGTCTTCATTGGCTTATGTCTTGAAATTGTGAAAATGTTTGGGGTAGATCGCAGGCCACGCCTATTAAATGTGACCCTGCCTGTGAAAACCAAGTTAAAGTCTTTTTTTTTCAGATTTACTGAAATCATCCTACTTAATGTAAAGGGTTTTGTGTGAAAATATAACTTTAAAATATCTTTAGGTCATGTCAAAAATTGAAATCAAACTTTGATGCTCCTGATCTCATAATTAGATTATGATTTTAGTCTGGATTTTTACAGACAGGGTCACAAATAATCTGCTTTGTGAAAATTGACCCAACGGTTTTATTGCTATTAAAAAAGGGTGTATGATTATAATATCCTGATGTCTTCTGTTAATCCAGGACATGTTTGCATTGGGCCTGCAAGAGAAACCACAAACACATAGTGGCGTATCTTCTGAACGCCGGAGCCGACAAAGAAATTCTGACTGCGAAAGAGGAATTAGCCGTTCAACTCACTTCCAAGCCTGAAATCAGACGACTACTCGGAGGTATGTGCTCTGATCAAAAAGACATCTCGGTTATCATGACAATGCATAATCCCACTCCATCATCTTTCTCTAGTGGAAGAAGAGGATGTTCCCGAAGTGAAAGAACCCGAGCTGCCAATCATCCCGAACTATCTTTCCAACCCGCCCTTCCTGTACAGCAAGATGGATAAAAACAATCTGAGCATAGCACAGCAGGTGTCGCAGAACGGCATCAACATTCATTCAGATCCTCTGGAGTCTGAACCAGCAACCCTATCCCCGACACAAGAGCAACAACTTCCAACCCAACATCAACAGCCGAAGAGTCTTTACACAGACAGCCCGAGCCAGCAGGAGTTACCCTACATCCCCGTCGTGGAGCAGAACGGCGTAGTGCCGAGCCCTGTGGTCAACGGAGGTCTGCCAATGGAGCTCTCCCCAGAGACTCATCACGCCAACCACCATGAGTTTTCTCACACTCATGCTATAGCACAGAACGGGCCAGTGTGTCCAACGCTTCCTTCCCCCAGCGGGAACGCCACTAACCAGCCCCAGGTTCCCAACGGCACCATTACCCGTCAGCAGTCCATCCCCCAGCAGATCAACTGCTCCCAGCTCAGCGGCTCTGTGCCGGCCTTCCAGCCCTTCTTCTTCACCAGCACCTTTCCAGTTAATGTTCAAGGTACAGTGAGAAACCTTTTTAGATTGAAGAAGATCTGGTCTGGTATCTAAAGATGGTTTTAAGCTTAAGAAACACTGACTTGACTTCGATCTAGATCTACCTTCCTGAAAGGTAATGTATGCACACCTTAGTCACAATCTCTTGTCGTATCTTCTCAGAGTTGGTATTGAAGGTACGGATCCAGAACAGCACCGTTAGAGAGAACGACTTCATCGAGGTGGAACTTGACAGACAGGAGCTGACGTACCGCGCTCTCCTCCGCGTGTGCTGCCGCGAACTGGACATCAGCGCCGAGCACGTGGAGAAGATTCGCAAGCTGCCCAACACTATGCTCAGAAAGGTAAAGCTTGGTATAAGTGACGACATCACTTACAGTACTATGCAAAAATCTCACTGTTTATTATTCCAAGTTATGGAATAATAGTAAACTTGTCAAAACTATGGAATAACACATTTTGATGCGAGATACAGATGAGCGATTTAAATCCGATCAGACATTAAGTTTTCCTCACTATCCCAGATAGCACGGCTCATGGTTGCTTACGAAAGACGTCACGGGAGCGAACTTTGGAAGGAAGAAGCTCCTTGACCCGCTTTTAACATAAATTTTATTGATATCGAATTATTGTCCAGCCCTTACACAAATGTAACTTGAGAAGTTATGACTAAACATTTCCCTTAATCAAAGTTGTTCTATTTTAGCCTCTTTTTGCCTAGACTTTGAAGAATTTAGTTGTGCAATCTGAATTTCATGCTGAATTTTGTTCCCAAACATGTTGGAACGTAATTCATATTGCAACACAGTTACGCTCTGGATTTTTAGCCACACTACAATGGCTGTTGACAGTTTCTCTCACAGCTTTACTTGGAAGTAGTAGTGTCTCAGCAGAAGCTTGCTGTTAGTTAACCTTCAAAATGGTTATAGCTTACTTCCAGAATTATATATCTGGTTAAATGGCAAAACATATAAATTGCCCCCTATAGTACTGTTGCCAACACATCAACCCAAGATTGTACGTTGTTTTTGGTTCCCCTGAATAGACATCTGTCTGTGCTTTTACCTTTGCAAGACTCTTTCCCGTGTAAACATGCTAATGTATACAGACCAGGTTTGTTGAGATGCACATTCAAGCGGTTCTGTTCTTACAGTGAGTAAAAGCAGTTTTCCATAATAATGAGATTATTTTGGTGCATGTAAAGCATTTTATTATCAAACAGTAAGCAGTGGTAGAGTTTTGTGCTTGTTGATTATAAAGAAAAGCCTCAGGCAGGACTTGGGCAGACCTGCTTCTGCTGGCATATACATTTCTTTTCGGCAACCTCAAAACTAGGACAAACTAGACAAAAAAACTCCCCTTTTCTGTGAGAAATGTAAGCGGTGAAAATAGAAGCGTGTTGGTTATTTTTAGCAAGTTATCAGCAAGTAGCAATATCCAGTTTGTAAATCAAAGTGTTTGTCATATTATTTAAAATGTGTAAACTCTAATGTAATGTTCATAACTGTATTATCAAGGGGGTATAAAAACCTTTTCATAATGATGTGTATTATTTGTATTTTCTTATGCTGCTTACACGCAAAGCGCGAAGCATCGTGTTCCTCGCTCTAGATTACTCACGGGATTTAACTTTGTGTAATGCGAATATTTCACTCGAGTTGAATACTTGCACGAAGACGCGTTTAAAGTTAATTTCGTTTTCGGTTTGTACGCCCCATTAGTTTCTTTTTTTTTTTTTAAGTCGAAAGCACCACATGTCGGAGCGCTGCCCACTACACCATCGGCTCCGACAGAATGAGATGTTTTTAATCTACATACACCGCATGTCCCATAATATTAAAGTTGCCATTTCGTGCCACCATGTTCCTACAGTAGCCCTAAATGAAAAAACAGTTTTACATAGCGCACTTTGTCACTAAGTTATCTCAGATGATGCCGTGTTTATGTTGCGACTACTGTAGCTCCATTATGCGTTTCAGAAGTTAGGGGTGAACTGCGGACTGAGATGTTGGTTGCAATTCACAGTATCACTGCTAGATGCCGCTAAAATCTACAGAGTGGACCTTTAAATGGAGACATTTCACAAGACTTTTAAAATATAAAATCTTTGGTGTCCCCAGACTACATACCGTACTTTCCGGACTATAAACCGCACGAGTATAAGCCGCATCATTCAAAAATAGTGGACTATACGTTGCGTTTATTTAGAAAATTATTTCACAAAATCCAAGCCGAAGAACAGACATTTAATCTGGAAAGGCAAATTATTAAATTAAACAATAGCGGACAGAACAGCAGGCTGAATAGATGTCTGTAAGTTAAAGGTAGGGCTGGGTATCGATTCAGATGTTCCAGATCGATTCCATTTTGATTCACAAGCTATCAAATCGATTCAATTTTGATTCTCTGTTCGAGTTATGATTACGATTCTCGGATCGATTTTTATACTCTATTCTCGATTCAACTCAATGAATATAGATTTAATACAAATACTATATTTATAAAAAAGAACAGTGAACATAAGTTTACAAGTGGGTAATTCATCAAAAGAAATTAATAGCCACAAACATGTATATTAAACTTTTAATTTAGGTACACTTGGGTACATTAAAACAGAACCTATCTCTAATTTTCTAATGTAAATGCATACAATTATGTTAAATACAATACAATTTTGATGCAAGATGAAAAATGTATGCTGAAAAAAGTGAGAACAGGCGCATTCTTGGATCAAACAGGATCAGGTTATTTCATAAAAAAAAAGAAAATTCGTGGCCTGTGAGAATCGATTTTGAATCGACCACTTTAAAAAAACAATTAATCGATCAATATTATCCGTTATTTAAACAATAAAACATAGCATACAGAACTTACCAGAAAGGTTGAATAGGCTAAAATAACCGAACAAGCCAACTAGCGTGAAGTTCGCATACTTGTCATTCCACATTAATGAATCCATTGAATTACATAAATACAGAAGCAGCATATGGCGGACTCTCGCGGCTGTAGACGGTAATGTTGTCTCTTGCCTCATAAATGTCAAAATTTATTCATACTGACTTACAAGGCGCAACTGACTATAAGACGCAGCACCAGCCAAGTTATGAAAAAAAACGCGGCTTATAGACCGAAAAATACGGTATGTGAAGTTTTAGCTCAAAGTATCTCATAGATAATTTACTATAGCATGTAAAAATTGCCACTTTGTAGGTGTGAACAAAAATGTGCCATTTTTGGGTGTGTCCTTTAAAATGAGCTGATCTCTGCACTAAATGGCAGTGCTGTGGTTGGATAGTGCAGATTAAGGGGTGGTATTATACCCTTCTGACATCACAATGGGAGCCAAATTTCAATGAGCTATTTTTTCACATGTTTTCAGATAATGTTTTACCAAAACTAAGTTACTGGGTTGATCTTTTTCACATTTTCTAGGTTGATAGAAGCACTGGGGACCCAATTATAGCACTTAAACATGGGAAAAAGTCAGATTTTCATTATATGTTCCCTTTAAACTATAATTTAAAACCTAAACAAAAACAACCTAGACAGCTGAAAAGCATAGCATTTGTTATCTGTAAGAAAGTAATCTTAATTTTTGTGTGGCTCGACATCCCATCTTTGCTTTAAATATCTTTTATCATAGATAAACTGCTAATTTTAGTATACGCATCACCCTAATTCAGACTATTGTTTTGTGCAGATACTGCTACATATGCGGAATATATCAGCATACAGTTTTAAATATATTGCCCCATTAAGAATGCGTGTCCTTTCTTTTGGCAGGATAAAGATGTGGCAAGACTCCAGGACTTCCAGGAGCTGGAGGTCGTCCTGGAGAAAAGCGAAAGCTTGTCACTGTTCTCCGGAGGTCAGGGGAGTTTGACCGATCGGCCCTGCTACAACATGAAGGCTTCCCGGCTCACCTACTAGCTTCATATTCGTGCTACTGTAAAACAAACTGACTCACTGTTTATCTGGGACCTGCTTCCTTAAATCCCGAACGCTTTACTTAATTCGTTCACAAAATGTGTTCCCGCCTACTTCCCATTTGGGTCCGTAATACATAAGAGAGCCTTATCCCAACCTATTTACACATTCCCGTTATTCATTAACAAATGGATCCTCAGTGCCTCCTCCAGTGCGTTATATATGCTTTTAACAGGTTTAAGTCTGGAGTCCGAGCTATTCCCATTGCCTCCCAGTGGGCCAATTTGAATATTTAAATTTATTTAGTTCATGACCAGACTTATATTCAAATCCTCCACTTTTGCATACTTTCCGGCCTTGGGACGGGTTTGGATCCGTCTCACAACCTTGCCTTCCTATCAGGTCACTGTGCAAGTGTTGGTGCGTTCCTTCAACCCCGATTGGTCGACTGGTCGTCCACAGTCTTGTCTCGGGGATGCTGGCCAAGTGTGTTTCTTGATCCGTTATTGGGGTTTTCTGCTTGTTTTGTTTAGGGGAAGCCACAGTAAATTTATTTAAATGCGCAAATGCTTTGATATTAAGACCTTGTTTTGTTGCCAGACAGCTCGCTGTGCACTTTAACCAAATCTTGCCATTATTTGGGAGGTTTCTTTTTTTATTTGATTATAAAGAAATTCAGTGCTGTATGTCAAATGCTGTTTAATAAGTCCATGTAAGCCAAATAACTTCTGCAGGCTGTTTTAGCACAGACTGTTTTGGATGAATGATCTTGTATGAAGGTCAATGTCCCTAAATAATGTAGCAAATTATTTTCCCCCAAGAAAAGAGCTAAATAAGATATAAAATAATATTGAACCACAGAGAGCTTCCATTGATTTTAATATTGACCTCTTTTGAGTTTGGCTCTGTGAATTGAAGATGCTTAATTCTCACATATTGATAAACAAGGTGTGTGTTTCGAGATATAGCAGTAACAGTAGTCCCATCTATAAGCTAATACTGCATTCAACTAGGGCTGCATAACGATTAATTGCGATTAATCGTTTGCAGAATAAAAGTTTTTGTTTACATCATATATGCGTGTGTACTGTGTATAGTAATTATGCATAAATAAATGCACTTGCGTGTAGGTATTTAAGGCGTATTTACATGTGTATATAAATTTTTATATTTATATGTAATTTATATTATATATATATATAAATATTTAATCTATAAATATTTTTTTCTCAAAATTATACATGCATGTGTGCATTTTTTTTATACATAATTATTATACACAGTACACACACATATATGATGTAAACAAAATTTTTTATTCTGCAAACGATTAATCGCGATTAATCGTTATGCAGCCCTACATTCAACTTTTTAAGATTAGATTTAGAGGAAATGCATAAACACTACATTGTTGTAAACTAGTTTTTCGACTTGATAGAGATTGTGTTAATGTAAGAACAATACTCTGAAGTCATCATTTCTAAAGATTTGTCAATTACAAAGTTTTTGTAGTTTTGTTGGCGGGTTCGGCTTAACCATATATTATTATTAACATTTGTTAACACTGCTTGTGTTGTTTAAGGTTAACATTAGCTGCATATGTTAACTTTGAAAACGCAGACTACTAAATTATTGATTTTTTTATGTGCAATTTTTTAGTATGGTATAATACTAGAATTTGAGAATTAAAGGAAGTATACACTTTAGTTAAAATGAAATCATCTCTATTTTTATTCCTCCTTTTATCGCTCGCACAATTGAATTCCCGGGAGTTTATTTTAAGTTTTTTGTCCGTGTTTCTGAACAATTAAGTTGGTAAAGAAGTTTACTTGTAACAAAATTTATTAGACAGGTTCTAGAAGTCAAATACAAATCGACTCGGTATATGCATTTTGATTCCAGATATTTGTGTTAAATGTAATTTAATTAAAATGTGCATTATCTTTCCTAAAAATCATGTACTACGCTCTAAAAAATGCTGTGTTAATTTTAGCCCAGCATTGGGTCAAAAAGGAATGAAAGGAAATTTTTATATTTGACCCAACAATGAGTTAAAACAAACCCTGCATTTTGTGTTGAAGTAACCTAGGACATAGGTTAAATTACAACATAATGGGCTGGGGTTGTTTCTTTTTACGCTAGAGCAAAAGTTTGCAAAATGTCAATGCACCATGCCATTGCTAAACATCACCAATAGAGGACAGACTTAAACTTGTGTCAGAGATGAGAGTGCTGAACTAATAGGAGGAACAGAGCTATGAAATCTTAAATGCTAGATTGTTTTCACCCTGGGTGGGGTCAAATATGGACAAACCCAACTGTTGTTCGAATTTATCTTGACTTTTCTATATCAATTTTCACCAAGTGTTTGGATTTGTTGATAATTTACCCTATCGTGGGATGAAACAACCCATTATTTTAAAGTGTAGTGTTTCTCTAGGGCTCTACAGCAACCAGAGAGATGAAGATTCAGAGAGAATATTAGATTTTATATTTTGTTAAAGTTTTTATGGACTAATGTAACATGGATTGGATCAATGAAAAATAAGTGTGCAAATGTCAGAGAGTCCAGGACATGCTGAGACTTACAACACAAGATTATATAGTACAAAAGGGCCAAATAAAAACATTAAATGCTTGCGTTTACAAGTTACATTTGTATTTATCATGCAAGTTACAAATTATTATTATATTTTACATATTTAGAAATCTGCTTTACACACAAACTGGTAAGTAAGAATTTGATTATCTTTGGTGATTCTGTATTGGAAACAATAATTTCAAAGTTTGAGATTTTGGTTGGTAATGAATCACAGGAGTTTCCAATACATTTTTTTTTTTTACAAATAACTACATCAAGTTTACATTTTCTTAAGCAGTTTAGGGTTAATCGACCTCTCAGAGTAGTATAGAGAATTATAACGGTACTACTTGTGGCAAAGATTTGGGAAATAAATACTTTGGATTTGTTTTGCCAAAGCCCAAGTCAGGAACTCGCTTCACCAACTACCCTTTGACCCTTTTAAAGTTTTAAGGGAAACGAGGCCCACCCGGTTCAGCGCTATAGATCACATGAGGCCTCTTACACGAGACGAGACCGAACAAAGCACAGGAAATTACTGGAGAACATTGTCTTTTCAAACCCTGAAGCGATTGCTTATGTTTGCACAAAAAATAAAGAAAATAAGTCTGTGCTCCAATGCAAATATTTATTGTTCTCATCAAACTAAAGTGACATCCAAACAATCCCTAAAAACTTTGAGGATATTGTGTTTTTAACTTTATCACATTTGAACTAGGGGTGGGCCGATCCAATACTTTGGATCGGATATCGGGTCGATCCGGACCTTTTTTGCTGGATCGGGTATCGGAAAACCAGGGCCGATCCAAATACGATACTGTGCGTTACTTGTGGTTGTTACGGTCATGCTACAGAAAAGTCAAACTATTATAAAAGCACCATAAATGTTATTATACACTATATTCAAAATCTTCCTAATATGTTCAACAGCCTTTTTTCGAAAAACAAATGCATATATGAAGATATTTAAAGTCACAAAAACTGAATGGTTTGGTGCTTGCCGAGTTAATACACTGGAGTAGCGTGAATTAAATATGTCATACACACACACACAAACACACACACACACACAAAAGCCGTATTTTAAACATCTGATTAAAAAGTCTTTCATGTTGTGACAGTTTCCGCAATTAAGTAAAAATGTACTTGAACTATTTATTTGCTCACACAATTCTAAATGGATCAAGAAAAATACTAGTATTGGATCGGTATCGGTCGATACTCAGAATACAGGTATCATATCGTTAATGGAAAAAGTGGATCGGCCCAGCCCTAATTTGAACTTGCCAATAGTTTGGATCTCGTCTTTTGGCACCGTATGGTGAAGTTAGCATGCGCAATTTCTGAATAAACACATGCCTTCTCCGTGGGCCCATCTTGAGACATCCAGTTGCACCTGAGAAATTATTGCTGATCTGGGAACAGTTCTCTCATAATAACAACACCCAATAGTCACTTTAAGAGGAACTCATCAGGGAGCATCTTTTAAATATAATGGTCAAATTTTAAATATATAATATGCCTGGTATTTATAATAGTGGATAGTTTTTCGAAAATATTTGTACTGATGTCATTTTTTAAAAGTTAAACTTATTGCATGTGACTTTGAAAGTGACATTGGCATTACATGAGAATTACAAGATTCTCAAGGGGTACACTAGGGTTTGTTGGATGTCACGCTTAAGGTATAGACACCTTACAAAAATGTGTTATGTGTGTTAAAAATCTAACTTTATAAAAAAACTCGCCTTGACTCATTTATCCCTGCAAGAATTTTAAAGGAAAACACCACCGTTTTTAAAATATTTTACTATGTAAAATATTTCGCGGCACTGTGACTCTCGGCCGCAGTAATATTTACAGAAGTTTGAGCGAAAAGGGAGTAGTCAGGAGGAGTAATGATGTTACTGCGCGCCGAGGCCGAAGTGCTGCAAACTAAGTGCTCTTCCGCCATACAATATAGTGCTTGAAAAATTGCAATGTTTTATTTTGTGCCACCATACTTACTTGTGTTACTACTCATGTAACAGTCTTTAAATAGGGAAAACATGGAAGTGTTTGGTGGCTTCTAAAATCATCCCTGTTTGGATCCTAAGGAATGAATGGGGCTAGGCTAAATGCTAACACATTCCCAATGCACTGTACATAGATTAAGTGCATGCATTGAAAAAAGATAGAGATGAATTAATTTATCTAAGTTGAGGTAAGAACATAGTAAAATATTGAAAACGGTGGTGTTTTCCTTTATGTTGAATATAGAAACAGGATATTTGTGACTCTGGACCACAAAACCAGTCGTAAGGGTAATTTTTTATTGAGATTTATACATCATCTAAAAGTTGAATAAATAAGCTTACCATTGATGATAGGACAATATTTGGTCCGGATACAATTAAAAAAAAACTGGAATCTGACGGTGCAAAAAAATCAACATATTGAGAAAATCGCCTTTAAAGTTGTCCATGTGTATTCCTTATCAATTAAATTAAATTTACAATATATCTTCATTAAACATGATATTTGCATAACATCCTAATGATTTTTGGCATAAAAGAAAAATGTACAATTATGGTTATTGCTACAAATATACCCAAGCTTATGGTTTTGCATGGTCTAGAGGTTCTTCAGGGGTTTTATCATGACATCTGGGGATCTTAAGTTGTGTCCCCATTATGTTAAAATTTTTAGCTAACTCAACTAATGCAAACCGTATGCTGTTTATTTAGTCATATGCTGTTGCCCCTTGGACCCTATTTACTTTTTCAATACACACTGCCGGTTTTAATATGCATCTGCGCTCATTCGTCTTTGTAATCTGCTGTCAATACGTAATAAATTGCTGCACCTTTGACACAACCCTTGGTTTCAGCTGATGTCAGCAAGCTCTCTTGTTTCTCTGGCCCTGGCCAATTAATTAATGCCTTTTCTGACTCTTTTCCACTTGAATAGCCCAATACATTTTGAAATATGCCAATAGATGTAAAACAGGCTCAACATTAACTCTGATTCATGATGACTTTAATTTTTCTAATGTTCTCAGGTCAGAGCAACCTTCAGCAATTATGGTCTTGGATCTTGAGGGTTTGTACAGAGCCAATTGCACTAATATTTATATAAATCCCCCAGATGAAAAGCATTTTTGGTGTTTATACTGTACAAGAAGTTGAATTTCTGGCTTTATGGCTCATATGCTGTTCCTTGCAGTATACACTATGAATCTTTAAATCTCATGAAGACACTATTCCCTGGTAAAACCAAAGGATTTTGTCTGAAAGTTTCTGGAGACAGTGTTTCAGTACTTCACTTGAAACTTTGATAAAATTAAAATAAAACATTTAAAAAGTGACACAACAGAATAATTAGGCAAACATTGCAAAAGTGATCCTTCATATTATTATGCATGCAGCATATGCAGTATGTATAGGCCTATTATGTATAGTACATTTAATGTAAAGATTTCCCAGATGATTGCTACATTTGTTCCAGCTGACCGGAATACAGTATCCCAAAATGCAATGTGATGCACTTCATCGTTATTTCCAGAAGATAATAACTGACCATTTTAAAGAAATCCGTTTACATTGTACTTTCATTTAGATTTTTATGTTATTATTTATTAATATTGTTTTACACATACTTGAACTATAAATTGCAATATTTAATTTAATTTGTTAAAAAGCTAATTTATTTATTAAACATGTGAACCCACATGAAACACTGTAGTAGTATTTACTATAATAAACTGTAGTATACATTGCTATAGGATAGAAATACTACTGCATACCATATTAATGCAGTACACCAGCACTCCGACTCATTGTTAGATAGTTAAGTGTTTTATAGAGGTGCCACTCTACCCTATAAATATAATTTGATAACGTCCACATAATTGTTCCCGTCAAGGATGTAGACGGAAAGCCCGCGTTATAATCTCCTCGATTAATTGTGAAGTATAATGGGGTTGAACGCGCAGCATTAATGAATGTAGCGCGGGGCGCGCGTGGACCCCTCCGCCTCTCCACACAAACACTCGAGACGCACATCAGACGTCCAGCACTTTACCAACGTCCACACTTATTTCTCTCCTTTGTTACGCGTTATTTTGTCGGGCACTGTAGTTTTTCACACTCGTGCACGGTTTTCCTCGCGTCTGGAGATGTGGTGGATGCTGTTTCCCAGATGGATTTGGTTTTTATTCGGGCAATTTTGCGTCTCGCGGTTGGACTTGCGCGCGAGAGCGTTGCCAATGCCAATGTCAATGTCCAAAGTTGTTTATTCTCACGCGGGGATGTGTCCAAACGAGATGAACCCGAACCTGTGGGTGGACGCTATGAGCACCTGCGAGCGAGAGTGCGAGTCTGACCAGGTGAGTTCAAATCTCATACATCATCACATGCTAAGACTTTAGTTATGAACATTACACGTGATTTTACTACAGTAGAGTGGAAGTATGATATTTGTAGTGACATCATTATAATTCTTGGTCTAACTACTACAGAAGTCTAGCAACACTAAAATACTGTAGTAGACTACTTTAGTATTTACTAAATGACACTGCAAAATTAAAGTACTGTATGCTGTAGTAAGCCTACATAATAGTATATACTACACTTTGTTCATGTATACTATAGTATTTTGTAGTATCAACTAGCCTATATTAAACTGTAAAAACTGTAGTAAAACTGTAGTATACTTTAACATTATTTTGGCATCTAGGATTGTTGCTATACTTTTATATTAAATCTTTAGTGGAACCTAAATAGTATGTAAAATGTAGGATACAGTCTACTGTACTTGTGTATATTATAGAAATTATTACACTTTGTTAATGTACACTACTGTCAAAAATAAAATGATGGGTTATTTTCAACCCAGTTTTGTCCCTTTTTGACCAAATGCTGAGTTTAAAATAATTAACTATATGTGGTATTAGTGAATTAATAAACGAGAGTAAATGGAAAATTATATTTCTATTTTAATATTTACTGTGGTAAAATACTAGAATTTTACTATAGTAATTACTAAATTATATTACAGTGTTTTATATGGCAGTACAAATTGTCAAAATTCGTGGTTAATGCACTTTTACTATAATAAAACTAAAGTTATTAGAGTTATTGGTGCTATAATGAAATTGTAACTGATAACTTGACATTTGCTACCACAAAAGAAAGAAAAAATATAAAATAGCATTTTGCATTTGTTAAGTTGTAAATCTCATACTAATTTAATAGAAGTTTTCTGAAGCAACAAACATTTTGACATTTTTATTTTAGAAATTTTTGACAAAATATTGGTAACCATTGTCAGTTTAGTAAGAAAAGATTGAGGACAAAATTCAGTAAAATTAAACTAAGTAATTTAATTTAACTTAATAAAAGATTAGCATTGTTTACATTCAGAATTTTTTTATTGCAATGTCCTTAATGTTAAATGCTCTCTTTTATTTTTAAGTCGCTTTGTGTAAAAACATTTGTTAAATGAATAAATGTAATGTAGATATTATTTAAGAATAATTAGACAAACTATAAAACATTTACTATAGCCTGAACCAACACATTTTATTTTTGTAACTGCTTCAATCCATTAACTGATTTGCCTGGAGTCAGACAGGCTAATAACTTCTACAAACTTCAAACACACTCCAATCAATGTTCCTCTTTTCTTCCTCCAGGACTGCGAGCCATTTGAGAAATGCTGTTTAAACGTTTGTGGAAACAAGAGCTGTGTGGCCTCCCGTTACATGGACCTCAGGGGTAGGAAAGGTCCTATGGGAATGCCCAAAGGCATCACCTGTGACAAATTCATGTGCACGCAACAAGGTTCAGAGTGTGACATCTGGGACGGACAGCCGGTGTGCAAATGCAAAGACCGTTGCGGACAAGAGCCCCGTTTCATCTGCGCCTCGGACGGCATGACCTACTACAACAAATGCTATTTAGATGCGGAGGCCTGCACGAGGGGCACCACTCTCACCGAAGTCACCTGTAAGTTTCACCTTAGCTTCTCCAACACCAGCCCTCTTCCTGAGGAAACCACCGTTCGACCCACCACAGCTCATCTTCAGACCACCCCTATCGATATTCAAGCACCTATCATGGTCAGCAATCCAATGAACTATTTTGTGTTTGTGGGAGAAACCGCCAGCTTCCTGTGCGAGGTGACGGGTAAGCCGAAACCGGTGATTACCTGGGAGAAGCAAATTAAAGGCAAAGAAAGCACCGTGATGGGACCCAACCACGTGCTAGGAAACATAGTGGTTACTAACATCGCCCAGCTGGTCATATACAACGCCCAAATCCAGGATGAGGGCATCTACACGTGCACTGCCAAAAACCCGGGTGGCTCCGTCCAGGCTCATTTTCCTCTCTCTGTGGTTCCCAGAGAGCAGACCAAACCTAAACCGGTGGTGAATATCACTCGCTTACCACCTGAGGAATGTTCGAAAGAACCGGATATGGATGTTTGCGGAGAGGAGAGCGTTAGTTGGTACTACGAAGCCAAGGGCAACAACTGCTTTACCTTCACGTACAGCCAGTGCGACAAAAACAAAAACCATTTTGACACGTACGAGTCATGCATGGCTTCGTGCAAATCGGAGATTGCTGCCCCATGCACTTTACCGAGCGTACAGGGGCCTTGCAAGTCATACAAACCGCGTTGGGCCTACTTTCCTGCGCTAAAGAAATGCCAGCCTTTCGTTTACGGAGGGTGTGCCGGAAATAAAAACAACTTCGAGAGCCAGGAAGCTTGCGAGGAGAAGTGTCCCTTCCCCAAGATCAAGAACTGTAAGCAGTGCAAGCCCAGGCAGAAAATGATCCCAAGCTTTTGCAAGAGTGACTTTGTGGTCCTGGGGCGAATTTTAGAGATGAAGGAAGACCAGGATTCTGGCCACGCGCTCATCACCATGGAGGAGATCTTAAAGGACGAAAAGATGGGACTGCGGTTCTTCCGGCAGGAACCTCTGGAAGTGACGCTGCTCAACATGGACTGGAAATGTCCCTGTTTGAACGTGACAAGAGCGGCGAGTCAAATGATTATAATGGGAGACGTTCACAACGGCATGGCCGTCCTGCAGCCCGACAGCTTTGTGGTCGCGTCAACCGCAAGGCGAATTCGTAAACTACGTGAGCTTGTCAACAAAAAGCCTTGCGATATTTTGATGGAGTTCAGCAACGCAAAGTACTAGGGAAGTTTCGATGCAATGCCAACCTTGGACGTCACATACGGATTTGTCTTGCTGTGTAAAAAAACAACTACTACAATCATGTCAAATTGCTGCTATTTGGCAGCATGGAGGATGGAGAGACGAATATTGTGAATTGAACTGTGTAAATGACTTTATATGAACATATTATCTTATTTACGTCTACACGTTGTAGTACGAGTACAGTTGTTTTAGTATGACTAAAAACCTCAGATCTTGTATAAAACCAGACTCTGTACCTGTCTCAGAACGAAGGCCTTGCAAGGCAGTCGCTGAACTTCAGCCGAAACAGGTGGTTAAACTTTACTAACTATTTATGCTTCACGAAGAACGCATTCGATTTGAAAGCCATGTCATTCGTAAACAAAAAAAATGACATGTTAAATACTATTGCACCTTATTTTTAATTCATTTTTATTTTAGTTTTTGTTCCATTTATTTATTTTAACACCGTACTTTTACGTTACTACCATAAGTTGAAACAGGTAGTCCTTTGTGCGTGCTTTACAAAGTATGTCAAACCATACAATGGCAAACATATAATGAGATTATAACTATTATTTTATGAGCAGTTGAAATAAATTTAACTTTTATGGAACACCTTCAGAGATCGGCAATCGAATGTCTTTCTTATTCGTCGTTGTGGTCTTGGGATACGAGGGTTTTTTAAATGAGCTTTGATAGGAGGGGGGGTACTTTATGATAAATCTCCGGTCCCACCCCTCACCCCATTGGATCCTATTGTCAGTCAGTACAGGCCTTGATTTCGGAACGGGTCACATTCCAGCTGTTCTCTGGTGGGAAATGTTGTGACTAAGGGGGATGGGGGGCCAGTCTGATCCCTTGTGTTGTGTCTGGCTTAAGACTCTCTCCTCGGCCACCGAGCTTTCATGTGAGAACCTCCGCCTCCCCCCAGCTTCCCGGCCATCTCATCTCCACAGCTCCATCTCCAGCCAAGCTGTGACCCGGCATGGGAGGGGAGCCAACACACACACCGTTCTCTGTTTTAAAGGCACGGCTTCGAACTTTTGACTGGAGCTGGATGGGAGGGAGAGGGATAACACATGCTTATTCCCTAGGGTGGGCCTCCGATGGCTGCTACCTCAGGCTGGCTGATGGGGTCTCATCGGTGACCCCGTAAGAGGCTCCTGAAAGGAATCAAAAGAGAAGGGGGCGTGGATCTCAGATAGGATTGGTTGGGGGTGCTGGGAATGCCGAGTGGGGAAGTTTCATTAGAGCTGTTGACGAGTGTCAAGTAAAGCAATCAAGCTCAAGTTCAGCCGGCGATGAGTGTTGTTGTCGTTTCTAGTATTATTGATGATGGTGTGGCAGGTGGTTTGATACGCAAGCATGTAACTGTCTCTTCTGAGTTTGGTGGGATCGAATGAACGTTTCAAAGAAGAGAGCCCATATCAGAGTAACACTAATCTGAATATTTGGGGGGAACACTGCCCCCACTGATGTCTATTGAGGTTATGGCCCTGTTGAAAAGCGCATCGAACATTATACAAGGTTAATACGGTCTTGACATCATGTGTAATCCAGCCACAAGATGCATGAAATGAAGATGCATGTGATTAAGCAAATGTTGGTCCTTAGATATATGCCAGGCCATATAACGTTAATCATTCGAAAATATATATGAGGGTTTGTTTTATTCAAACCTACATTAAAAATACTTTAGTATAGACAGTTTCAGCAGTAACAACATAAACAAGCAGCTTTCGTGGAACAAACATAACTTCCGGTAAACAACAAAGTCCTTTTAAGGTAGTTTATTTATATGACAAGCAAAATAAACCACACGTAGATTACCTAGGAAACCAAAACATTTGTTATTTTCGACTATGTATTTGTTTAAGAGTTCAGTTTAGCAACTAGTCAAACCAATAAACAAACAGAAACCGGAAGTTAAGTTCTGACCAGATGCGCAATCGTGTGCATCTATAGACGGTTTCAGCAGTAACAACATAAACAAATGGCTTTCGTGGAACAAACGTAACTTCCAGTAAACGTCCGAATCCTTTAACAAGCTAAAAAGGCAAAAAGTAGATCATCTTAGTTTAAACTTAAACGTTTCAAAAACTACAATAAGCTAACATTACGGTGTAAAATGGGTACTATATAAATACAGATCGGCTGCCAAACCTCCCTTCACATAGCAGTGATCCATGATCGTATCTCCCCTCGTCTTTAGAAAACCAAAACAATAGTTATTTTCAACAAGTTATTAGTTACAGAGTTTGGTTTAGCAACTAGTCAGACCATTAAACAAACAAAGACCGGAAGTTAAGTTTTGTCCAGACATGTAACCGCGACAACCAGACTAATCTCAGTATATTCACATGGGGCATAAGCGTTAGCGCTTCCCATTCTCTTTTAATGGGTGACGTCATGCGTTGCGGAACTGAATTGTGGATCTGCCGGCGCCGCGTCAGTGCCGTTGCTCGCGGAAGAAGTGGAAAATTTCTCAACTTTCAAGCGGCAACGCTTGTGTCCGCCAATCAGAATGCCTTATGCAAATAACCTAATTACGTTTATGGAAGACCGGAGCATAGGTTGCGGCCACTGTGATTGGCTGTTGGCCATGCTTCAGACAAGCCTTCCATCAAGTGTTAACGCTTTCGCCCCGTGTAAATGTACTGTTATAGTCACGCAAAATTTGATCCAGTGCCTTGAGCACAAATATCTTTTTTTTCGTGACACTCGCACACATTTCTAAAATAGTTTTCAGTTTACCATTGTCGCTTGGGGTTAGAATCACTTTCTGTTACATTTTTAGACATTCTAACCTAAACCCCAACTCCAAGCAAGAATAGTTTTAAAAGCGCAAGAAAAACACATAAAAACCAATACATAAAAGTCTATCCTAACACAAACCTCAAATCTAACCCCAAGCGACAAAGATTTAAAAATAGGAAAAAACAATACATAAAATGACACGAAAAAGAAAGTTGTGCCAAGGACACAAGAAACTATTTATAAAAATTTGGGCGGGTGTCACGAAAAAGCCATTCGTCCTCAAGGCACGTAAAAAAGCTGAATTTTATACCATGGACACGAAAAAATGTATCCAATTTTTGCGTGACTATAACACGACTTTCCATGAGATCATGTTGGCTACAATGCATCCGATGAAACCGTCTATACTGTAGGAATTTAATCACAATGGTAAACACTATAAATTAGAGACTAAACCATAAAAAACTGGGTTGGTTTAATCCATGGTTGGGTAAATATTACACAGAACCAACTAAGGTTTAACAACAACCTTTGCAGAGTTGATTCAACTAATGGGTTTATTTATAACCCAACAGTTGGTTCTGTCAAAAATTTTCCAACCAACCCAAATTTTTTAGACTATGTTTTTTATTTACTTTCAAATATTAAAGTACACTACAGTATTTACTACAGTTTAAAAATTCACTATAGTTAAAGGTGTTGCAGAGGATTTTCTTTTTCCGGGTGGATCATCAAGGCTATTGGTCTATTATATAGTTGTCAATCAGGAGTATTGCGCAATTGCATTTTTTTTAAAAGTGGAGAGGGTGGTTCTTTTCTATAATTCGAGAAAATCCTCTGCTACACCTTTAATACTACTGAATACTATAGTGTAATTGTACTGTAGTATACTACGGTAATGTGTTTGCGATGTAAGAAAAATTTTCTTTGCAAGGATCACCAAAGCACCATAGTTATTGTTTTTATTATAAGACCATATATAATTATTTTGTTTTTTTATCAAATTTCTTTCGTAGTAGCAATAACTAGAAATTGTATGTACATTATGATTTCAATGATAAATGTTGGTAAACGATTCATTGTTTGCCAAAAGCACTGATATCAACATCAGCATCGAAAGTATATATATATATATATATATATATATATATATATACCATGTATACGCAAGTTTAAATCACCCAGGTAATAGTGAAATATCTCAAATTAAGTTACTGGATTAACAATTTGTAAACCTGAGGCTTGGATCTTAGCTTGATGCTTGTGTACATAGAAACAACTGAAGTTAGTGGAAACATGTTGACCTCGCTGTCTCCCCTCACAGGGCCTCATGCACTTGACAGTGTTGTAGTACTTTAGCATGAGATTTATCCAGCATATTTATTCCTGTCTGCACAGAAGTCACTCTCAAGCACACAGTGTTCTGGCATCCATTGATTTACAGCTCTGACAGGGGCATTTGTTTATTTGACATAAATTATGCAAATGAAATGTATAATTTGGTATGCAGAAGTGGGCGGGAATAAAGTCCATTCACACCGTGATGGGATTCCCACAGCGATCAGAAGTCTGCTCACGTCCTGTGTGTGTGCGCGCGCGCACATGTGTGTGTTTGTGTGTGAGACCACACAATCAGTCAACTGATGTACATAATCAGATTACAATAGCAGTTATTTGCAACCTACAGAAAATAAACAATGTTTGAAGGCCTATGTAAAAATTTTATTTAAAAAAATAGATTTTTTATCGTATTCATTCAGTTTTTGTAGAATAAACTTATCATTTAACAGTGGCGTGCTTAATTGCATTTTAATTTAATCTTAATAAGTCAAGAGTAACATTACATTACCCTGGATAAAAGATTCTGCTAAATACGTTATTGTACTGTGCATTAAGGTATACATTTTTATATCGGAATTAATATTGAAACAATTTTTAATATAAAATAGCAATTTGATTTAAGGGAACAATTATACTGTACTGTTTGACTTCCAATTCCCATTAAATCCCATCTATCTACAGGTATCCCCATGTTTCTAAAACACTAATAATTATGCAACAAAATTTAAAGGATGTGTATAGTATAGAATACTTAAACTGCATACTACTGTCAAGGAGTCTAATAATATGTGAAACTATATACTGTATGTAATAATTTTAACAATTGTTGTCAGAGAAAATAATATGGTCATTTAGCAGATAAGAGAGATTGAAAACAAAGCAGGGGCAGAAATCAATCATACACAGTAACAACATTTCTAAACAAAATGAATAAGTGTTTGGATTTTTTTTTAAGGTTTTAAAACTTTTAGAAGGATCTCTTGACAGAAATGCAATATAATATAGATAACTTTATTATTGGTTGAGTATAAAGCACTTGCAAAGTAACAGTTTTTATGACCCCCGAATGGGTCGTTTTTATTACTCTTTACATGGAAGTCGCCATTTCGCACCTTCATGTTTCTACAGTAGCCCTTAATGGACAAGCGTTGACTCAGAACATGATGTGTTTGTCCTGTGGCGGCTACCGTAGCTTCTCTATGCATTTTGAAAGGAAGGAGACTGGGGTCTCTGCAGAATAAAAAGAGGCTTTTTGCCAGTGTTGCGGCGTTTTCAAACTTAAATTGGTTTTTTCCACCTCTTTGCCTGATTGGCTTAAATTGAGTGGGTGATTCCCAAATTCGTTTTTGAGAAGGTCTCTGCGGAACAAAAAGAGGCATTTTTCATAAATAAATAATTAATAATCAAAAGAACAAATTTCAGTTTGAAAACTGAAATTTGTTATTTTGATTATTAATTATTTATTTATGAAAAATTATGATTATGAATTATGGCTTTTCAGGGCTTCCGTACTTTTTGGATTGGATGGTTAAAAACGCCTATGAAAACGCCCCAAAATTGGGAAACGCCCCTTTTTTGTTCTGCAGAAGGGGTGAGCTGCGGCCGTGCCATAAGTTGCAATTCACATTCTCACCACTAGATGCCGCTAAAATCTATAAATGTAATTCAATAACAATAATCCATATATGTCTTGAATAAAAAACATAAAGGTTTTACTTTGAGTTTGTAACTTTGTAATGTAGTTGCTTTCATGTTTATGTTTACTTTTATGTCATTACTGTAATCTATGAATTCATTATTTATTGTTTCAATATGCATGAACTAATGCAGCATGATATATAAACTACTTTATAAACCAATTATTTCTGACTGGAAAAGTTGCATTACATTAATAAAAACGACATTTGTTTGAATTACAGTAATAAATCTTTAAAAAATTAGCAAAATGTGCTAAATTATTAATATATATATATATATATATATATATATATATATATATATATATATATATATATATATATATATATATATATATGGGACCCTTGGGTTATGAGAGATTTATGGGCGTAAGTTTGAGGTTACATGAGACATGGTTCATTTGGTTCATTTATCAGAAGGTTGTGTTGATTGCATTACATTGTTGAATACAGTATTTTAAAAGTGTGCTTTGGCTGAAGACTTATACATACTGGCAAATTTAAAACTTGGTAATTTGTCTATTCTGTACAATATGCACATACAGAAGAATAATGGGCTTATACTGTCAAAAAACGGTCCCTAGATGGTCCCTAGTACATGCATTTTAATACTTCAGAGGAATATCTTGTTATCAAATGTATACATGGTTGTACCTATATGGTACATATTAGGACCTTTTTAAAGAGTAGCGCCCTAGTAACATCTTGGGACTATTTTTGACCAATTTTTCATCACAGTGTACTAGTAGTACTTTATAATAGCATGTTATTTCAAACATAGACTATTAGCCTATAAAATCTCTTTAGAGATCAGATCAGTTCATTAACTTTTGGGCATGGCAAATGCTTTATCCGAAACTTACAACAGTGAGGAAAACAAAAGTGATTCATGGAGGCAATAATGAGAAATGCAATACAAAGTTACACCATTTAGAGTTAATATCTAGTTTATTTCACAGAATAAAGCATAGGCAACAGTTTTTGGTACAAGTTACATGTTTGATGGTTTATTCACCCTGTGTAATCCTGTTGCTTTAAGTCTGTGTCGTGAATTGTTTTACCGTATTTGTGTCACAATGACAATGTTGGATAAAAAAGCTTATTAGAACTGAGTCATAGATTCTTGGGTTTGTTCTGAACTGTTAATGTTTAGTTTCAGTCTATTTTGAGCAATGCCACTAGATTCTCCACTGGAGGGCGCTATTGCATCAGTGCTGGTGTAATTTATATAATGGAGCTTGTTTTTCTCTACAGCAAAATATCCAGCAGGGTTCCAATTATCTCCTATTGAGCTGCAATGCATATTAAATCAAGCCCAAACTGCTGTGTGAACATGCAATTCCTCTTTTATTTGAATGAAAAAATAACTATTAACCTGATGGATGATTCATCCTATAATCAATGTCATACAAGCTTTCAAACCCATCATAGAAACCAGAAGAACGTTATAGAGGCGACGTACAGACATGACGGTTGAGTGCACAGAGTAACAGGAAATTATTATGCTGCAGTCTTTTACCAAACAAGGCCTCTCGGTGCTTGATTCATCAATAAGGAATAATTTATGGGCAACCTTAAGGGGTCAGTAGCTTCTGGATAATTCATTTAGAAAGCAGCTTGAAGTGGATTGGAGGCCAGACATAACATGATACAGCTTTCTTGATTCAAGAAATCTAATTTTAAAAAGCCTTAAGAGGCTCAGCCACATGCTTTAAACATGTCTCATGTAATATCGGTTTCAAACATACGCCCATAAATCTTTTGTAACCCTTAAATGTGTTAAAGGAACACAGCTAGGTCCCCAAAAACAACAGAAATAGATAAGTAATTATTGTGGTTAAAGAAAATAATATTTTATTAACTATTTTAACTATTAGGATTACTAATATATTATTCTATTAATTTAGCACATTTTGCTAATTTTGTTTTAAAGGTGCCAAAGAATACACTGGAGTAATATGCAATTTTTTGGGCTTTGTTAAGTACAAAATTGACCCAGAGGTGGTTTTACATGTCAGTTTACAACCCTAGGATTTGACCCCAGGATGAAATGGTCTATTATCACCTTATTTGAAAGGGTCATGAATAATAATGTGGAGATCTGCTCTGATTGGCTTGTTCACAGAGCAGTTCAGTTCAGTAGCTCTGTGTGTGTGCTAACAGACCTTATGTTTAAAGGTGTAGCGGATGATTTTTTCGAATTTTAGAAAAAAAAACGCCTTCTCCACTTAAAAAAAAAAATGCAATTGCGCAACACTCCTGATTGACAACTAGGACGACCAATAGTCTTGATGATCCACCCGGAAAAAGGACCTGCAAAACTTAACTGTAATGTCAATAATAGAACTTCAGCCTAAATGTTAGCATGTAGCATTAATTAGCATATAGAGCTAACTCAATCACAACTTTGTTTTAGCATTGTAACAACATTAAAGTACAATGTGTAATTTAATGTTGGGGCGTACATCTCGACTGTAACGTCACAGTCGGTGTTATTTTGAAACTGGCTTGTTTTCTAGCTGTCTTTTACATGTGCAAGATTTACATAAAAAGGAAGAAACAATCGTTTTGAGGCTCACGATATGTCATTACCATGTAAAGAACTCTTATTATTCATCTATAACTAGAAAAATACACTTTTACATTCAAAATTTAAGATTTGTGGCTGTAATACAAACAAACATTATTTTTATTAATGTAATGCAACCTTTTCAGACAAAAATCATTCGTATTTTATGCCGCATTAATTCATGCACATTGAAATAAAACAATAAATATTGGATTAAGATATTAAAATAATGACAAAAGTAAACAACAACATAAAGGCAACTACAGTACAAGTGACAAAATCCAAGTAAAACCTTTATGTTTTTCAATCAAGACATTACTGTTAGTGAAGTACATTCATAGATTTTTAGCAACATCTAGCGGTGAGATTGTGAATTGCAACCAACAGCTCAATCCACAGCTCACCACCTTCCTTTCGAAACACATAGTGAAGCTACAGTAGCCGCCACAGGACAAATACATAATCATCATTAGAGACAACATAATGGCAAAACATGCTCTATAGAGCAGGTTTAGTTCTTCCAGAAAAACTTTTTTGTGATTGTTGCTAGCACGTTTTCTTAAAAAATGCGATGGAATATGCGGGATTTTTATGCAATGAAATTGCGGGAAGTTGCAAAAACTGTTTTCAGCTTTTGCAGCTTTTCAATGATGTTCACGTCACTTCATAACGTTGCCATGGCAACAGGGGACATGGCTACGCTTGAGTGAAGTAAATGCAACATTTTTCCACTTTCTGCTAAGATATATGTGATTTTTGCTACGAAAATGCGAGGATTATGAAATCATGCAAGCCCGCAAATTTTGCTCACGGAAATCTTCAATTTATGCTGCGAAAGCGAGGCGTATTTGAAAAATAAATATGGAGACTTTGGCTGATTATGCGTTGAATCGTGCGATCGCATAATTGCGTTTTTCGGGAGGAACTGCAGTTTGTCTGTTTAGGGCTATACTGTAGAAACATGGCGGCGTGACTTTCATGTAAGGAGACCCACGGTAGATAAATACAGTTTATTTTGTAAGGTCTTTATACACCACTGATAATAAAGTTATGTAGATTATATTGCATTTCTGTCAAGAGAACATCCTAAAAGTTACACAATGCACCTTTATAAAGTCAACACACAACCATTTTGTTTAGAAACTTTGATACTGTGTGTGATTGTTTTCTGCACTTGCTTGTTTTGAATCTCTCTCTCTCTCTCTCTCTCTCTCTCTCTCTCTCTCTCTCTCTCTCTCTCTCTCTCTCTCTCTCTCTCTCTCTCTCTCTCTCTCTCTCTCTCTCTCTCTCTCTCTCTCAGATGACCAGCAAACTCGACGATGGTCTCAGTCCGCCATCACATCCCATAATTACTTTTAGCCAGTAGCAAGTGGGTAGAAACAGACTGTAATAACCCTGGTGAGGGAGTAATGTAGCGAATAATCAACTGCATAAATCAGCTGCTTCATCCATTCAGATGGCAGAATATGTGTCTGTTCAATCTGTACTATCAAACCCTACTGGTTAACATCTAACTCCGACTTTCTCCTACCCCAGGAGCCATCGACATCATAAATAAGACTGCTCTCTGTGCACATACGCAATATTATTTGCATTTGTCATGGCATGACACAGAGTCCATTCCCCTAAAGACATGGTTGGCTGTGCAGAATGAACTGACTGTCAGGTCTCACGGTGAGAGCTTATTTATTGGGATTGTAAAGGCGTGTTTTCCTTCCAGGGCAATGCTCCAGGCGGGGCAGGAGAGCAGTCCCTGCGAGTATGATGGTAAATATTCCCAAAAGGAAAGAGGGAAAAACATGACTATTCAGGTAGGACTAATTCATGACTTAAGTGAGACTTAAACCTTTTCCAGGAACCAAAGATAAATGCCTTTTTGAAGACGGCATATGAGCAACCACATAGAAACCGTACAAAGCAGACGGAAATGCACTAAAAACACCTTAGAAACCATAACAACGCCTTGGCAATCACCCATAAGGTTCAAAACGAATCCCTGTAACCATTAATCTAAGCCAGATTGACAAATATTATTGGCTGTTGAGGCAGGAATATTTGAAATTTTGCAAAAACTATGCTTTATGGGTAGCAATAAGAAATGTTGTGAGTTTGGATTTGAAGGAAAGCTTATTCTGAGCATGTCCCGATCCACCAGATCCATCCAGACACAGAACAAAAGGCAGTTGTTTGGAGTGGTGCGAGCTTTACACCCCCATGTGAATTACAGCGCCTGTCCTCTGTCCCGTATTGCGAGCCGAGAACAGAAAGGCATAAATTTGGGGAATTTATTGCATCCAATTAAACAAGGTGGGAAATGCTTTATGGACTGACAAAATTGAAAAACCCACAGAATTTTAAAACTTTAAAAAGAACGCTGACTTTAAAACATTTTGTACAGCATTTTCACATACTTGATAAAAAATATTTTAAAGTCTGCTAGAAACAACACGCTGAGGCTTTTTTGCATGAAAAATCTCATCTATCCCGACCTGCATATATAAACTCCCTGAAAAATAGAGAAGTATTTACCCTAAAATATTTTAATCAATGCAGTTTTTAAAGAGCTTTTATACTTTCCCCATGAAAAAACAAACAAACAAACAAACAAACAGTAATGTTATACTGTCAAAAAATTGTCCCAAACTGTGCCCTTTAAAAAGATCCATAAACAGTAGTATGTACCATTAAGTAGATACATTTAGTACCAATATGTACCTTTGAGGTACTATTTAGGTGCAAAGCTGTACTTTTTAAAGTGTACTGCCCCAGTGATAGCTGAAGTAAATATTTACATTTTTTTTCTGACAGTGTACATTGTAACATTGTGAATAATGTGCATTTAAATGAGTCGTCCCATGCCAGATTACTGGTTTTTAGTGATTGTGTCCTGTCAGTGAGGCCATAATCAAGACAATGAGAAGTCGGATAAAGAAGTGAGCTGTAACATGCAGTGGATTTTAATTTTTACCCCATTCAGGAAGCTGAAACATACATTTATCACAGCACGCGTCAGACATCTACAGAAAATACAGTTATCTCATTCAAAGCATGTCTGCCCTGCAGGGAATAACAGAGGCAGCTAAATATTCATGCTGTTTTATTGTTTTATGTGGAAGAGCTGAGTATTACATGAGTGACTGTGCATAAGCGAGAGAGAGAGAGAGAGAGAGAGAGAGAGAGAGAGAGAGAGAGAGAGAGAGAGAGAGAGAGAGAGAGAGAGAGAGAGAGAGAGAGAGAGAGAGAGAGAGAGAGAGAGAGAGAGAGAGAGAGAGAGAGAGAGAGAGAGAGAGAGAGAGAGAGAGAGAGAGAGAGAGAGAGAGAGATTTTTAAGCAAAAATGTTTAAAGATATTTTGTATCAACAGATTTGAATACATTCATCATGTGTGTGACAGACAGACAGATATGGAAGTAGACAGACAGATACAGGCATATGCTGTAGATAGAAAGACATATAAATAGACAGACAGACAGATAAATAAACAGACAGACAGATAAGGTAGCTTCCGTAGCTTCTCGTTGCGTTTCGAAATTGAGGTTGGTTGCAATTCGCGATCTCACAGCTAGATGCCGCTAAAAACTAAAATAAAGTGTTAATATATAAATAAATACATACATACATATACAAACATATTTTTAAAAACTCTCTCTCTCTCTCTCTCTCTCAAAAAATTTACAAACTTGATAATTAAATCACTTGAAAATTATCCAAAATCTTATCAACTTAAAGAGCACCTATTTTCCGATTCACGTATTTACATTTCCTTTGATGTGTAAGTGTGTATTAGTACATGTTAATGATATGCAAAAGGTACCTTATTTTCTCGACTATAAGTCGCATCAGTCAAAAATGTGTTTTGAAGAGGAAAAAACATATGTAAGTCGCAGCGGACTATACGTCGCTTTTATTTACAAAATGATTTCACAAAATCCAAGCCAAAGAACAGACATTTAATCTGGAAAGGCCAGTTATTCAACTAAACAATAGTACAAAACAGCAGGCTGAATAGGTGTCCGTACATGTTAAAGTAACATAAACATTTACACGATACACAATAGCATACAGAACATAGCTGGGAGGCTGAATAGGCAAAATTAATACAACAAGCCAAAAAGGTCCCAAAGTCATTCCGCATCACTGAATCTATTGAATTACATAAATACAGGAGCAGCATAGAGCAGACTTTCGCGGCTGTAGACGGTAATGGTTTCTGACTATAAGTCGCAGGCAGGGCTGGCGTCAAGGGGGGGGCATTCGCGGGCCATGCCCCCTACACAGTTTTTAATTAATTTAATATATATCAAGAATAATTGAAATAAATTAAACATTGAATGTTTCATGACTTTTAATGTAATCAAATGAGGAAAATATAGTTGATATATGTTTTTTTAATTAAAGGGGACAGAGAATGAAAAACCATTTTTTCCTTGTCTTTGTTGAATAATGGTAGTCTACTCGCATTCACAAACATACAAAAAGTGCTAGACATGCTAAACATCTCAGTCTCATAGAAATTCCTCTTTTAGAAATGTCAGCCAGAAAACGGCCCAATCTGAAAAACCGATGCTAATGACATCACAGGCATCTCACTGCCCCTCCACTTTAAAATCATTGGCTACATTTTTGAGTGGCAGCAAAGTCAGCCAATCAGTAATGAGATTGCAAGTTAAGCCAGTAGGGGGAGCCAAATAGGTGCAAAACCACTTGTTTAAAATCCCCCACCCTAATAAAGCTATCTGAGAGAGGTTTTTAGGAAGCTTCTAAGGCATTACAGACACAAACAAAAACATTTTTGTCTACATCTCACATCACAGAACAAGGATAAATACCCCGTTCAATCATTCTATGTCAGCTTTAAAATAGACCAGTTTTTCTGATTGGTATTGCGGCGTCTCATGCGTCTTTACGTCTTTAGCATATTAATGTGACTTGATACTAGCAACGTGTTTTTTCGCGGCATTTTATGGATCATACCCCAAAGTAAACGATGACACGAGTATCGTCGCTAACGTAAATCTCTTTTCTTGGAATACAACAAACACACGGATTGTAGGCAACAGTTTACTTCCTAGGATTGGTGATGTAGACAAGACCGAAATTATCATAATTCCTCCCGCTTCAGACTCACAGCCTGTAAGTTAACTCCTGTCAGGATTGCATTGTACGCAAATCTTTTAAACATGGTAAGGAGCATCACATTTCCGGCTGATGTCAGAGGTATTCAGGCCAATCACAACATACAGATTAGCTGGCCAATCAGGGACACAGAGCGTTCAAAATCTGTGCGTTTCAGGAGAGAGTGAAATCTGGAAATACAAAAATGTACAGTACGTGGAAAAAATTGCTGTTTAACCATAAACCACGTGAACACATTGTATTATACCAAATACACAAAATAACATTGTTTTTAGCAATGAAATAGGTGCTCTTTACTCAAAATATGTGTTCTGGGCGTAAAGGAGATCCTATGTGTATTACGTTTCTTGTCAAAATAAGTGCCTGCTGCAGACGCATCTAAATGGGTGATGATAAAAGAGACGCTCGCGTTTGCCAGATACTCACATAATCTCATGCGTAATCAGCAGTCACGAGCCGCCACTGAATCTGTGTTTGGAGTCTTGACAAAAAGAGGATAGTTTCAGTTAAGTTAGCTAAACGTTTACTGCCTACGTCATATGTGTTATTTTATCTGTTTATTTGTCATTACTTTGACGTCTGTTATTGAGTCGCGGTGTCCAAGCATTTAGCTGACAGTGTATGTAATATTTTAAAATCATAACCCCAAACTGTCAGCCATTTATTAACTGAATTATGGTGTGTATATAGCAAGTGTCTAAACACAGTAAAGAGTAAAATGCTGAATAATGCTGTCATTTGTTTTAAATATACACACACACACAAGCGCTGATGGGTGCAGGTATATGCGCTGTGGCCGGGTGCCAGTATGGGTGAGTGGGAGCCCTTTGCCGTGTTGTCACTGTAGAGAAATGAGTGGAACGTGTGTACAGACTGTTCCCTGGCAGCACCCGTATGTTCTGGGATGTGCGGGGCGAGGCAGCTGGTGCTATTATTAGGCTTCGAGTCAATCCGATGCTGTCCTGGCCATGTTTGGTACCTTAGGGATCCCGATTAAAGGAGCCGATGGTGGACAGTGCCCCGGGTCACCGAGGGGATGATGTGCTTAAGCTGAACCCTTTACTAGGGGCAGGTTTTAAATTAATCCAGGACTTGGGACATTTAAGTAGTTTTTAAAAACACACCTTACAAAAAATCATTACTGTGAAATGCACAAAAATGTATCATTATCCAAAAAAAACTGCACAAATTAAACCCCTGCAGATTGTACTTAAGGGTATGAATAAGATTGTACGAATTATCCACTTAGGTAGAGGGCCTATGTATTGCCGGATGTCATTTTTAAACAAATGCTTCCTCATCTCATCCCATTTTTAGCAACCAGAGCTAGCGATGACTCCTTCTTGGATCTTTTGAGTTCCTATCTATAATCTTTTACCACTAAACCACACTTTTCCTTTACCAATGCATAATGTGCACTTGTTTTTCACTTTTGAGTTTGGCAATTGTCGAGTCTCAACACATGATTGCGCTTCTGACCCCGTTTCTGTCCACTGTGCCAAACCTAACGTTAACCTTTTCCCCACAACACTCAACTCTCAGAGTTACTGTACCATCAAAGAGTTTGACTTTCATATTCTTCTATTCCCATAGCTGCAGAACCTCAAAACATAATTTGGAAAAAAGCGCAGTATATTTCATTTTAGCCCAAAACAGCAGCTGGTTCTGCGGGATGAGTTATTTCGTGTAATCTTCTTCCTCTGCTTCATAACTACCAAATTAGACACTAAGCAAGTTTTGGTGAGAGGCGCAGGCATGGGGCAAAACAAAATTCTCGCTACATATGCCCGATCCCATTATACTTGTCAGAAGACACACACCAAATGATCAATCTTCCCGTCCAGACACCAGACAACTAAAATACGTTAACAAACTGCTCACTTCTGTTCCAGCTACAGTCTGAAAATGCAAACCGAGCTCTCATGTGGTTTCACACCTACGCAGGTCCCAAACTTTTTGCATGAAAATATACAAATATAGCATCTAAACTAAAGACTTTTTAAAACATCAGACAGTTGATATTAAAGTATTACATTCATTTATATTGCATTTATATATTTGGCAGACACTTTGATCCAAAGCAACTTACAGTGCATTGAAGATATATTTGTATGAATATGTGTGTTCGCTGGGAATTAAACCCAAGGCCTTTGGCAATGCTAATACAGTGCTACTAGATGAGCTTTAGGAAGTCTATATTCATACGCTAAAATGTTACAAATGTTGAAATGAAAGGCACAGAAAATGCTGATAACTTACATCAGTTGAAGATTGAAGTGATATCAGTCACCTAGAAAGTTCTGTTTCATTCTGCATAAAGCGGGTCATCCTTTCTGGGTGGAGGCCATGTTAAGATCTAGTGTTGTAGTCAAGACCACCCAAACCGAAACCAAGTCAAGACCAAGACAGGCCGAGGCCAAGTCAAGAGCAAGACCATTGCAAGTCACTGCATTAAAACACTTATGATAAAATGTGGAATATGCATATGATTAGGCACTTCTTGTCTGTGTGCGTGCGTGCGTTTGTGTGCCAACAGAGAAGTTGATAAAATAATCAAAGGCATTGCAGATATGTGGGAATTTATCTTTGTCTATAAGCAAATAAAAGTGAACAAACACTAAAGAGCTGAAATCAACTTTACCATTTAATCTGAACTGTCTTTCCATGGCTTGCCATCCACTTAACACAATGTAGGTGTTTTTAGTAATAAAATGAGAAAAACTGTCATTGGGAGAAACTTAAACAATGCCAACATCATATGCCAAACCTGAATAAACTACATAAAATTAATGATTAAAAAATATATTTGTGATGTGCACTGCAAAAAAATATTTTCAAGAAAAAATGTTCTTAGTAAAAAGACAAAAATAATAAGAATTTTTTTTCTTGAAAATCATTTTTTTGCAGTGTGCCATCAGTTGTGGTCTTGACCAGTCTTGAAATAAAATTCCGAGTCCTCTTTGTCTGAGACCGAGACGAGACCGAGAAAAAATGCGGTCGATTCCAAGTCGAGACCAAGACCTTTAAAAAGTGGTCTTGAGAACGAGACCGGTCTCGAGAACTACAACACTATTAAGATCACATGACCAGTCACATGTATTGCAATTAGTGTTCATGAGGGTAAATATAAGGTAGCAAGGCATGAATAAATAACACTTGGGACATTTTAATGAAAATGTAAAAAGTATATTGATTACTATTTGTAAAACCATGGCTTCACAACAAATATACTTTAAAACAGGGAGTAAAAGGCAAAACTATCGGTATCTATCGGTATTTATCGGTTTTGGTAGATGTCTGCTCTGCAGGATTTCACAACATAAAACTTTAAAACAAGGAGTAAAAAGCGAAACTATCAGTATCAATTGGTATCGGTAGATGTCTGTTCTGCACTTTTAGGATTTTACGACATAATACTGTGAAACAAGAAGTAAAAAGCAAAACTATCAGTATTTGTCAGTATCGGTAGATGCCGGCTCTGCACTTTTAGGATTTCATGACATAATACTTTGAAACACGCAGTTAAAAGGGAAACTATCTGTACCTATCAGTATCGGTAGATGTCCAATCTGCACTTTTAGAATTTCATGACATAAATCTTTGAAACAAGGGGTAAAGGTTAAACTATCGGTATCTATCAGTATCGGTAGATGCCGGCTCTGCACTTTTAGGATTTCACGACATAATACTTTGAAACACGCAGTAAAAAGCGAAACTATCGATATCTATCAGTATCGGAAGATGTCCGCTCTGCACTTTTAGGATTTCATGACATAATACTTTGAAACACGCAGTAAAAAGCGAAACTATCGATATCTATCAGTATCGGAAGATGTCCGCTGTGAACTTAAGGATATTACAACCTAATAATTTGAAACAAGAAGTAAAAAGCAAAACTGTCAGTATCTATTGGTATCAGTAGATGTCATAATTTATCAAATATTGGTATCGGCACAGAAAGTTTGTATTGGTGCATCCCTATTGTTTTTTTGTTATGTTTTGCTTCTTGAAAAAACAATTTTCATAAGGGGGAAAAATAGCAACCAAAGAGAATTTTGTTTGGTTTGATCCCTGAATGCTTTTTCATTTTAATGCTGCTGCAACACTGATAAGACATTTCTTTAAAAAAAAATGGTCATTTGGTATTTTGAGAATATAAATTTACAGTCCTAACCACAGTGTACTGCTTTCCTGCTATGAAGTGATACTGTATTCAGCCCATTCTCCTTTGATGCCAGAGCAAACATTTCCCCATTTCTCATTCCACTGCAATGTGCTTCAGTTTGTGTGTGTGTGTTGACATATCATAACATGCCACCTTCTCCCAGATTGATTACTTCATGCATTAATCTCACCTTTAAAAAAAACACAGATTAAAGCTCTTGAGAGAATCCCAGGGCAATATCCTCTCCAGATGAAGCTGAAAGGATAAGTATTGCAGAGAAACACACTACGCATTGGCACGCAACCTACCAGCCATCTGTCATGAGAAGCACCTCAGCTCTGCACATTACTGCTTACAATCTCTCTGGTTTGATTTCAGAGCCGCCTAAAGGGAAATGAAGAGCAGGTCCAGAAAGGACAAGCTGTTCCTGGGACAGGAATTAAAGATGCTGTATAGTGAAAAAGTGCCACATTTCAGGTCCTATACATGGAATTTATCATATTAAAGAGAAACAGAGCAACTCAAAGCAAACAAATAAAAAATTATTAAAGTCTTTTTTAAGTGCTTACAGCATTGTTTGCATATTTGAGCCCTGCAGTAGCAAAACTTTCATCAAATATTTGAAAGTAAATTAGATAATTTCTTATTTTAATACATTGTGCACAAAAAGTGAATATTTGAATATGAATATTTACATAAACACAAATGTGTATAAAATCCATTGGTTACTATGTTCCAATGCAAACGTCTCTTTATAAAATATAGCATCAAAAAATTTAATAAAAAGCCTCTGAAATAACATCACCCATCATATCTGAGCTTTATTTATGTAACACCAACGTCTCAAAATTCAATTCTTTCCTGATGAATAAAATCAAATCATCACTACATTTATTTCCTCATTGAATATTATCTTGTCAGAGAATACAGTATGTCAGAATATCAAATTAGTATTGATAGTTAATGTCCTTTCATGTTGACTTTAGGTGTCTGGCTAAAGGACACAATAGAAATTGCTTTCAGATTTTAACCTTTCAACCTTCAGCACAGATATTTAATCTCTACACCACATGATCTTTTTTAAGGAACATGAAATAAAAGCTTTTTGTACTGTAAAATAGCAACTGTATCATTTATAATCTTAAAGTTTTCCACACCTATAATAATGGTTAAAATGGTCCCGAGCTTTTACTGGGGCAGTACCCTTTGCATAAATGACACCTTTGCACCTAAATAATTAATGTTAGTACCAATGGTATCAATTTGAATACATATCTGTATTTAAATGGTACATATTAGGACCTTTACTGCCCCAGTGACAGCTTGGGACCATTTTTTTGATAGTGTACTGATAAGTAATGCTTGGGTCGGGGCTTCTTCCAAACAGCAGGTCCCGCTTTTATGAAATTATTTTAAATGCTTTGAATTAAGAGACAACCTGCACATCACTAGTACTGATGTAATGTAACATCAAAGACAGTTGTTTTTCACACAGGGTCGTTTTTTATCCTTGGTTATTGTGTGATATTCTGATTATCTGGTATAAAAATTATTCACTATCTTTGGCACTGGAATTTGATTTTTAAAGAAATAATAATAATAATAATAATAATAAATATCAAAATCTCTTATGATTTACTCTACTTTATGTCATCCCAGATGTATATGACTTATTTTAGTTGAACACAACTAAATAATTTTAATATTACAATTTCATCTTTTATCTTCTTATATGGGGGTCAAAATTAGCCTGGCTCCGCCCTCCTACGTGTTTCCGCTTAATTTTCATTTCGCTTCAGTAGTACGTCTGGGATTTCTCTATAGAGTTTCGTTTCCTCCTGCAAAATCTGCAGGACCAATCAGCGAACAGATGGGGGTGGCTAAGAACGATGACGTTGAGGTCGTGCGTCAGTTTGAGTTGTAGTTCAGTAATGGCAGCGGAGAAAGATGTGAGAAAAGCTATTCGGTCCGTTGTTGCAAAACTGCCGAATATACAGAAGTTAAAGCCGAAGCAAGAACCAGGTTTGGTAAGTTTTGTTTGTTTGATTATTCTGACTTGTTGTTTCCGGATGGTTTCGTTGCATGATATACGTCACGACCACACGTTAGCGATTGGCTTTGGCAGATCCTGAGTGACTCTGGGCAGATCCAATAGTTTTAAACTTCAACAATGGACCCTCCTTAACGGAAGTAACGCTTTGCAATGGAGCGTGGCCAGACTCTCTGTACAAATGAAATGAATGTACGAGAGTCTGGTTGGACCAGGCTAGGTCAAAATGGCAACGCTTCTGAAAGCATGTATACATCAAAGTGATTCAAATGAATCCAGTGGGTTAATATATGACTTCCAAAAGGAAAACAATACATTGTTAGAAAACAATTCATATTTTGTACTTATTTAGTGCTTGATACATTGCGAATAGCAATATAAAGATCAACATTGTAAATTCAAACATGTGACGCTGGACCACAAAATGTCAAAGAAAGATCATGTTCCATGAAGATATTTTGTAAATTTCTTAATAATTTCTTAAAAATATATAAAAAAAATATATTCATCATTAGTAATATGATGCTAAGGACATCGTTTGGACAAGTTTAAAGGTGATTTTCTCAATATTTGGATTTTTTGCATCCTTGGATTCCAGATTTTCGAATAGTTGTATCTTGAACAAATATTGTCCTTTTCTAACAAACCAGACATCAATGCAAAGCTTATTTAATCAGCCTAAAAAATCCCTCATGACTGATTTTATGGTCACATATGGCAGCATGCTGATAACTTCTCATGACTTGTCTCATATACGTGTTTTGTTATGCAGCTATTTGCCAGTAACTTACTGTAGATATAAATTTATGTTATTTACTCAGTTTGTTCAGATGAACATTAAACATTAACAAGTCTTTGTCTTTGCAGAGTAGAACTATAAAATAACAGCCTCATGCAAAGCATTCTGGAAAACAGAAATCCTCATCGCTCTGGGTCACGGTTTGGTTAATCACACCCTGGCTGGTTTCAGTGTTAAAGGTCCCATTCTTTCTGTGTTTTTGAAGCTTTGATTGTGTTTACAGTGCACAATATAACATGTGTTTATGTTTCATGTGTAAAAAACGCGGTATTTTTCACACAATTTACTTATCTGTATACCACTGTTTTTACTGTCATTTACTGTTTTCCTTGTTCTATGAAGTCCCTCCTTCAGAAATACGTATCGAGTTCTGATTGTGTAGCTGGTTTAGTGTGTTGTGATTCCTTAGCAGCTTAGCTTGCCGTTAGCCTGGCTAGCGACTGACGTTTTCCTATGGGCGGAGTTTAGTCAAAAAACTGTTCTACTGACGTCATTAAAGCAGGAAGTAGAGGGCTGTAGTCCAAACCGGCCTTTCGCTGTAGGCTTTGAAAGGCGAATTCTGTTGAAGAAAATATATCGCCTGACAGTGACCTTTATCATTTTACAGCTATTATTTATGCTATTATAGCAACATTACACACAAACTATGGTTTAAAAATGGGATCAGAAAGAACGTGACCTTTAAGAGAGTGCTTTACTTACTGTTTTCTTCAAAACAATCACATCCTAATGACGAAAGTATGCACAGGCTCAGATCGGTCAAAGTACAGTGAGAGTGCAGGAGTGTGGAGGAGGACAATCACTGTTGGGCACGGTTCAAGGCAACCGTGCCAAATATAAGTGCGCCATTAACTCTTTCACCGCCAGCGTTTTTAAAAAAAGTTGCCAGCCAGCGCCAGCGTTTTTCATGATTTTCACCAAAGTTTAATGCCTTCCAGAAAATGTTCTTCTTTAAATATATAAACATACAATATACCAAATGAAAGAACAGACCCTCTGCTTTCAAACAAAAAAAACCGTTTCATCCTACCTTTAGTGGTTCTTTTGCAATCAGCTTTTGAATATGGGTAGGTTTTTGCAAAAACACCATATTTTGAGCAAAAAGCAGAAATAATTCCATTTTTGTGACAGACTTTTCATAGAGATCCGATTCAGAGCGATCTTTAAAACAGACACGGACATGCAGCAGCTTGGCATAGGGCAATACTTCCGGTTTTAAAAAGTTGCGGAAGGGCGCCACCTGGTGGATAATAGCGGTATTGCGGAAAGACGGAATATCTCGTCATTGGCGGGGAAGCGTTTTCTCTTAATTGACGAGAAATCTCGTCAATGGCGGGGAAAGAGTTAAACTCTTTTACTCCTCTTTCTCCAAGTCATGCGGCCTGCAGCCCACCAAACTCAGCATTAAAATAGCATCACATTAATTAAAGTGCTCATCTTAGACTCAAGCCAGAGTCATTAGGATTATCAAGCTCCAATTAGACAACTTTTCATAACCAGCACATAAGAATACAAGGACAAATTCACCCAGCAGAATCTCTGTCCTCAGTGTCACGTCACCATGACAACTGCCCAGCGTGCACAAAGGCCAGCATTTGATTTCATTACCGCAGTCAGTGTAAACTTGGGTCGGGTTAGCACTTAGCGGAATTGAGAGAGAAAGCTCATTAGCGGTGCGTTTTACCAAACTTGAGAGGTATGGCAGAGAGCAGCTGTTAGAGGAACCCTGCTGCCTTATAAATACCAGGAAACAGTGACACACACCCACATAAAACATGTCACAGACGCTGCGTGCCATGTAATTTTTCTTTTTCTCTTGCCGTTCCGCTGCGGTACAGTAAATCATATTTATTGATTACTGTAATATGGCTTTAGGTGGGGGCGGGGTGGCACAGTGGTTAAAGCTCAGGGCTGCTAACAGAAAGCCTGCTGGTTCAATGACAGCTGTATCCTTGAGCAAGACCCTTAACCTCAGGTTGCTCCAGGGGTCTCGTCTTTGTATTGAGTGAACTGTAGGTCACATTGTATAGTAGCATCTGTCAAATGACTATTTGCTTAAATCACTCTCCATTTCTAAACTGCAAAAATAATTTTCTAATCATTTAATGATATATTTTCTGATATATTAATATTTAAATATTTTAAAAACATGATCAATTCACTTAAATTGTGTTATATAATGATAACAAAGATATTTATACAGGTTTGTAACAACATGAGAGTGAGTAAATGGGTGAACTATCCCTTTAAGTAAATTTTTCTTTATAAATTATTTTCACTTAATTTTTTTCAGACAGCAGACTAAAGGACAAAACAACATCTTTTAATTTATATTTAAAAATATCCCAATGTTATTAAAGGTGAAGTTTTTATTTCCACGCAGGTGATTTTTGGTTAAATTTGACTTTTAAATAAGCAAAACACAACACAAGAACACAAGAACCAAAACTTAAAAAAACCACATTCCCTGAAACACTGTCATAAAAACGTTCAAAACTGTACCTGTAATAATCTGTTTCTGGGGTGATACCCTTAAAGGACAAGTTCGGTATTTTAGACTTAAAGCCCTGTTTTCAGATTGTTTATGGTCAAATAGAATGGTTTTGACTGAAATTTCGACATTTTCGGCTGCCCTGAGAATTTTCGCTTGTTTGTGTTTCAGCTCAGACCTCTACAATGGCTTTATAGGTGCACTGGAACAATCCTTCCTAAAATGCATTAAACTTTCGTTTACAAAGACGAGAAACTCACCGAGTGGTCAGGGGTGTTCACTGGTATGCTCACACAAAAATCGCGTTAAAAGATGCTTTCCAACAGCTGTTTTAGCATTCGTTGTTAACTTGTGGACCTATTTCCCCAAACGCCTCACACCCGTACATTCTTCCGCTTAGAGCTTGAATAATAAATACTCCAGCCCAGGAGGTGGCGCTAATCCGCCTTTGCCAATTGCAAGAATAGAAACAAAGTTCCCGGCGCGGAGTAATACCGTACCTCACAGGACGTCTAATACAGTCAATGGAGTTGGTAAAAACTATGATAAAACCTGTTGGAATGCGTCTTTTGGAGCGATTTTTGTGTGAGCATACCAGTGAACACCCTTGACCACTCGGTGAGTTTCACGTCTTTGTAAACGAAAGTTTAATGCATTTTAGGAAGGATTGTTCCAGTGCACCTATAAAGCCATTGTAGAGGTCTGAGCTGAAACACAAACAAGCGAAAATTCTCAGGGCAGCCGAAAATGTCGAAATTTCAGTCAAAACCATTCTATTTGACCATAAACAATCTGAAAACAGGGCTTTAAGTCTAAAATACCAAACTTGTCCTTTAAAGGTTCCTTTTTTATCTTTATGGGTATACAACACATTTAAATGTTTTTGGGTACAATATTATATCCTAACGACCTACTGTGTACCTTTAAGGTCCTATTCTGTACCAGTTAAATGTAAGGGGTACAAAACCAACATGATCTCACGAAAAGTCGTGTGTTCAGACCAACTCGGTAGAGTTGTGACCTTTGTCTGAAAAACGTGACCTTTGGCTGAAAAACGAGCCACGTTAACCAATCAGGAGTTTGCTCTAGTAGTGACGTGATTACAGAAAGCGAGCGGAGTCGCAGAAGCCCCTCCCATGATGCGAATTTCCACGTGAATGTCTCGATAATAGAATTTCACGCGTGTCACGAATGTATGAAGCGAGTAAACTCAAAATGTTCAAGCGGCAAACTATACGCGGTAGACGCGAATTTGACGCCTCAAACGCGGCTGGTGTGAACGCAGCATTATAGACACAGAAAATGTAATGAATTTATTCTAAATAAATTCTGTTTTTTTGTGTTTTGAGCCCGAATGTCTTTTTCGTGTGACTCACACAAATTTCTATAAATAGTTTTTCGTGTCCACGGCACAACTTTCTTTTTTGTTTCATTTTATGTATTGTTTTCTCATTGTTTTTTCCTATTTTAAAATCATTGTCGCTTGTGGTTAGATTTGGGGTTTGGGTTAGGATGTACTTTTATATATTGGTTTCTAGATGTTTTTCTTCCACTTTTAAAACTATTCTCGCGTAGAGTTGGGGTTAAAGTTGGGGTTTGGGTTAGGATGTCTAAAAATGTAACAAAGTGATTCTAACCCCAAGCAACTATGGTAAGAAAATAGAAAAACACAGAGAAAACAATGCATAAAATGAAACAAAAAATAAAGTTGTGCAATGGACACAAATAAATTAATCACATTTTTGTGACAATAACATGACTTTCTGTCAGATGAGTCTGTACAAAACACTTAACTGAACCTTTAAAGGTACAGTAATGTACCCCAAAAGGTACAACATTGTAATATGTTTTGTATACCTGTAAAGGTACAAAACGGAACCTAACACTTTAAAAAATATGCAGCACTTTTGTCAAATCAGCATATATTTTTATGTTACTTTAACTTATCAAATTAAGTTAAGTTGTTTTTATAAGTTTTGTCAACTTATCACAAGTCAAAACGTAAAATAGTAGGTTAAACTGACTTGCAAAACCAAGTTGTTTTACCTTCATGCTGCATATTTTTCACAGTGTAGGGTTACACCCCAGTGACTTTTATTTGAGTTTGATAGATTCATCCCCTTTTAAAACTTAACCATGGTTTTATTTAAAACAAAAACACACACGGTTCACACAAATTAACCATGGTTTTACAAATGTAATCACTGTCAAAAGAAAGGTTCCCTTAAAAAGGTCCTAATATCTACCATTTAGGTACTCTCTGATGTATCAATTTTCACTTTTTTGGTAGAAAGATAATTCATTTTCATAAGAGATCAAGTTGTGTTTGAATATGTAATGCCATGTGACGGTCACGTTTTCCCTCTTTGCAAATAATCACACACGAGCAAACGCACATTGCTTTCACAATGCCTGCTTGTTTACTTTGAGTGTTGGGCAGTTTGCCCATAGGACCTGTGGTTCTGACCTCACCCTTCACTCACACACACCATAACAATGCCAATGGCTAATGTAGAAGTAGGCTGCACAGAGGAAGGGCTGCCTTTGTCAACACATTTCCAGAACAGACCTTGTTTTCACTGGTTTTGTGTACAGAACAAACCATTATGGCCTGTTTGGCGTTTTGTGTGCCGTGTGTCCTTAAAGGGGTAGTTCACCCAAAAATGATTGAAATTCTTTCATTATTTACTCATCCTTATGTTGTATGAGTTTCTTTATTATGTTAAACACAAAATAAGATAAATAATGGTTACCACACAGTTGATAGCACCCAAAGACTTCCATAGTAAAAAAACATGGAAATCAATGGTCAGGCTACCTAAAAAAAGGCATGTTTTAGGCCGCATTTACATTGCATGTTTAAAGTGACTCAATTCAAATTTTTTCCCACAGATCGGGTATGACCCATGAACGTGTAAGCAGGAAAAAAGCGCATATTCCCGATCGGTTTCAGGTGTCACTCATATGTGGAAATAAATTGGATATGAACCGGATACATACGTTCACGTCCGCAATGAAAGCAGACCGATCATATATACCCATCTCAAGACTTGTCATGAGTAATTAAAAATGGGATGCTGGCAAATGACGTCAACTCCACTGCTTTAAGCAGCGCAATGAAGGCCGACGGCTCAACTTATGTTGAAGTTTTATGTCTTATTACAGAAATAAATCTCTTTAATCTTGTATACACATTTTGTCTGTCTCCATTGCATATTTGCGACATTTTACTTGCTCTGTAGTTTAAGCTGTTATGGGTCAGTATGTTTACCATGAATTGTTTTGCCAAGTGTTTCGTGTAAATCCAGATATCAGATACAAGTCGCTCTTAAAAGATGAGCGACTCATATATACAGGCAACAAATCAGAACTGGGATTTGAAGTGTAAATCCAGCCTTACATTATACCTATTAGGGGCCGTTCACATATCGCGTCTTTTGCATGCTCAAGTTTGTTATTTCAAATGTTTGCGCGCCCATAATGGAAGCAATGCGGTCACGACGCGCCACGTTTGTTTTTTCCAGGGGTGGCCACACCGCATCGAGTAAAAACATCTCAACTTTTCAGAATGCCGCAAGCGTTTCAGAATTTTCCACGCGTTTTAGGCGCGATATGTGAACGGCCCCTTAAAGCGGAAATAAACCCTAGATATTTTAGCCTGTTATCACGAGTAATTTATTTTCATTTTGCATTTTACATAAGAATTTTTTTTTACACGATTTCGCTTATTAGATTGATATTGTGTTGAATTTTCGTAAAGGTCTTTGATGGACTCAACTAACCAGAATGCACTGCGCGAAACTGAGTCATTAGCTCCAGTGGAGCTGCTCCACCCACTAACCACTGATCGACTTCATACGGCACCGCAAGAACCGACCGCCGGAAGACGTCAAAGTTCTGCGAGAGCGATTTAAAAGCAAACTCCACCGTATGATTTCGCGAATCGCTCTTGCGAGACTTTGACTTCATCCGGCTGTCGATTCTTGCAGCGCCGCATGAAGTCGAACAAGCCTATTAGCTTCTTTTACCGTTCAACCTGCTCTCAAATCAAGTCAACTTGTAGTTAGCCAGTAGATGAACGCAACCAAACAATAACTCCACTTTTACTCTGAAGGGGAAATAACCAAAACCCTCGATAAAAGATGACTAGAGCGACAACACGTTCGACAGTGACCGTTGACGGCATTTTGGGCTTGTTCAGTCGCGCAACAAAGTTGAGAAATGTTTAACTTTATGTAAATTATGTAAAAATAATGAGAACGAAGCAGGGGAGTTCACGCCATCCGTCTCTCATCAGTTACTGGAGTGGACGTTACTCATTTGTAGAAGTAGATATAGAAACAACTAGATATAGAAACGCTTCTTATAAAAGATAAGAGCGACACACAGCGACAAAGTAGCTTATAATGTGAATGTACCTTTAGTTGGATTGCAAACAGAATTAATTCAGTCTCTAGCAATAAAATGAAATGCAAAGAGCATTAACATAAAATTAACATAACCCATTAAAGTGAAAAAGTCCATGCACAGTGTGCTTTTTGTTTCCTTATAAAAATTGATGAGGAAAGTTTCTCTTATTGAAATTAAAGCCTTGTTTATTACCCAGACAGTGATACCACAGACTATGTCCACAATTTAACATTTAATCTGGAGCATTTTTGTCTTGAAAGATCACATGGCTGGACAATCTTGTTGCATAAATGCCTGAGGTATTTAAAAATAAAAAAATATTAGTGTGCTAGTTAATATCTTAACAGTTAACTTAAAGACAATTTGGGTGTATATGTGGTTGCTAGGCCTCTTTAGAATTTGGTAGCTATACATTTATCTGTTTAATGGTTTCAACCCATTCAAAAACTTGACTGTTTTGTGATATATAGGTAAATATATCTTGAAGTAGTGCATCTAACTATTTCATCAAAAGATTAGTTTGACTTCAGTATAACTGCTTTAAATTGTCTTTTACCGCACCCTGGCAGTTTTAAAGCTTCCCCAATAGATATTACAGGGCGTTAAACATATTTACTTCATCCAAGGCCCTTGAGACTTTTCATCTCAAACTCGTTGTGATAGCTACCATCATTCATCACCACAGACTCGGTATGTGTGTGAGAGATAGAGGCTGTCTCCTCAGCACAAACGCGTTCGTCCCACCCCTGGCTTTATAATCGTAGTGCCGAGCTAAGCAGAGAGAAAGCACCGGAAACAGGGGCCCGGCCCTCAGCGGTCCATTCAAGGGGGGGTGAGGGTCAGTCCTGCCTCTGAAAGCTCAGATTACACGCGACATAAAGGGAGGCCTGTATCAGCAAGGACACCATCACACTATACTAAAGTCCTTCTCTGTTGTGTCTGTGGGAAAGCAATGTTGAAAACAAATGCCCACATAGCCACTTCAGCCACGCAACAAACACACGCGCCCAGAAAAAAATGTTTGGACGCAAATCTGAGGCCATTCGTTTACATTTTGTATTAGCATAAGACTAAAAATGGAGGTTTGTTTTTGGGTAAAATATGGAGGAACCTAACCACTGGGTTTAAATTAACCTACGCCGAGTTGTTTCAACTCAAAATACAGAGTTGTTTCAATAATGTCCCAGTTGACAAAAATATGTTTTGCCAACATACCCACCGTCATGAAAATGTTATTTCTGAAGGTTTTAAACATTTCACTATAAATCTAAGATTAACGTTTTTATACCAATGTATTAGACATATGTTGATGAAACGCTCTTTTAACGTTCCTGGAGGATTTGGTATCTTTTAGAGAGCACTAGCCAAGAACGTTCCCTAGATCATTTTGAACGTTTTTGAATATGAATTTCAGTTTAAACAAATGATACATTTCACTGAAGTCAACACAAGAATAGACTGTAGCCGTGTTAAATATTTGCGCAAAACTTTAGCTTTATTTTCTAAATGACAACAAAACTATTGCGAATTGATGCTGTTTCCATTACCCATGTCCCTAAATCTTATTTTCTTGTCGACTTCATACGGCGCTGCACTGACTGACATGCAGATTACATCAAAATACTGCAAGAATGCTTACAGAGCAGTCGACTCCAGAATCGCTCTTGCTGTATTTTTATGTTATGCGCTTGGCAATTCTTGCCACATGATGCCAAACACCTCTTCTGTCACTCCAACCAAACATATTTAAAGAACAGACATGTGACTTTTATGCACGTCAGGTGACCTGTTTCTATTGCTGTTTTGCAATATATTTTCTTTTTCGAATTGCCTGAGAAAACACCTAACCCGAGCTGAAAATCTTTTTTGGGATACATGGAAATTGCTGTGTTGTCATTGGGCGCATTTTAAATTCGTCAACAAAAAATGATTGACGCTGTTGACGATGCATCGTGTTTCTCATCGATTCTGAATCGTAAGACTCCGATTCTGTGTTTCATGCGCAGCTTGTTCAGTACTATGTTTCTTTGATCAGTAGGAAGTCCTTATCAATCTAAAATCATTACGAGTCTGAGTCGTTTACAATGTGCATTTAAAAAAGCAACACTTGTCAAACACAATCATTCCAAATATTCTTTATAATCATGAAAATACCTGAAACTATTTGAAGAACAGCGATATAAATATTCCTGTAGAAATTTCCTGGAATAGCGTTTGTAATGCTACTTCTTCTGTCACACCAATTGAGTTTCTGCACGAGAGCGCCCTCTGGCTTTAGGATGTGGCTGGATTTTACCATAATTCATTCAAATTCATTCATTGAGAAAACGAGTTGAAATGACAATGTTTCCCTTACCTGATGACATGCAACATGCTAAAACGTAATTTTGTTGTCTCACGATATGTCATTGCAAAAACCATGACAACAGGGGGTTCGACTTCATACGATGCCATCCAAGCCATAGTGCGGATGACATCAAAATACCCCAATAGCATACAGATGACTCCCGAATCACTCTCACACTATTAGATGTCATGTGCTTGTCGATTCTTGTGATTCCTGTTGAAAAAAACAATAAAGCCATTACAGAAAATTCTAATGGTTTCCATTAAAATACCAATAGGAACCATTAGCTTTTACGATTAAAACCAACTACACTGTGGTGTGTTTTGGGCCATACTCCATTAGAACCAATAAAATTCCAAATTAAACCAATAAAACCAATACAATTTCTGTGATGGTGTCTATTGTTTTTTTAGTAGGGATGCCACATGAAGTCAAATACACCTCTTCGGTCTTCGGTCTTTCCTCAAACCAAACATACTGTGCCATATTTAAAGAATGATCACGTCATGTGATCTGTAAATGTGAAAACGTTTGCATTGAAGTTTTAAAGGGACACTGCACTCTTTTGAAAAATATTCTCATTTTCCAGCTCCCCTAGAGTTAAATATTTGATTTTTAATGTTTTGGAATCCATTCAGCTGATCTCCGGGTCTTGCGGTACCACTTTTAGCATTTAATTTTCCGTCGGTCTTAGTACACGATGTAACTACAGAAGAGTCAAGTTTTAAATATGAAAAATATCGAAACACTTTGGTTATTTTTGAGCGCAATGCTAATGGTCTAATCAGATTCAATGGATTGTGCTAAGCTATGCTAAAAGTGGAACCGCCAGACCCGGAGATCAGCTGAATGAATTCCAAAATGGTAAAAATCAAATATTTAACTCTAGGGGAGCTGGAAAATAAGCATATTTTCAAGAAAAGTGGAGTGTCCCTTTAAGATATAATACGTTTTCGAATCACCTGAAAAACCACCTCACCCAAGCTTTAAACTTTGTGATATATAGGAGTTTGTGCGAAATTGTTGTTTCCATTGGGCGCTTTTTCAGTTCACATAGTTTGTGAAGTTAATCTAAGGGTGTGTGGTGTGTTGTCATGACCATATAGGCAATCCACACACTATAGGAACTATAGTGTTAAATCGTCAGTTTTTTTCGTCATGTTTGTGACCTCTCACATTTTGAAAATCTGATAAGATTAAAAAAATCTTTCGGTACGGCCCTAGCTTTCCACACACACACACACACACTAAGTTACCAGAACTGTGATTTGTGGTTCCCTGTTGAGCCTCTGGCTACGGTAAAGAAAGAGATGAGAGCCCGATCCCATAGCTATTTATACTGGCGGTGTATATTTGACGGCTGACAGATGTGTGATTTGTGTGTTCTATCTTAAGGTACGGACTATCTAGCAGTGTCAAGGCCCGAGTTGGACAAGAGCAATGGAGGATATATAGCTGACCTTATTAAGAAAGAGGTCATTTTTGGTTCTGGGCCAAAAGAGCACTTTGTGGTGGGGTATTGACTGCCTGAAATGGGTCACGTTTTACATTTCTATATGTAAAACAATAATGGAGTTTTCGGTGTTTGTTCAAGATCAGCAGGTCCTGTGGCTCGATTGGTAGAGCATTGGGCAAACAGTAAAAAGTTGGTTCAACTTAAAATATTACAGTGTGGGATTGATTCCAAGGATTGGATAAAAGTGTCTGCCAAATGCATAAATGTTAATGCATGATACCACCACATAACACAAAAAAAGTGCATTTATTCCAGCATTCAACTTCACCTTCCTCTTTATTCTCTTTTTACGCTTGAGGTCTCATCTTCACATGGTTCATTTGAATCACAACACCACATGAATCACAATGAATGTGAATCATTTTTCCAAAGTCTTACCTGCCCTTCGGTCATACAGTACCAGCCAAAAGTGGTTGATATTTGCTGCCCATGAGTAAAACAAATCAAAAAATTGTGTCTGCAAAGCAGCAATAAAATCGGACAGACAGCTGATGGAAACAAGCGGAGACTGCTTCTCGGATATCTCAAGACATCTCTACATCATGATCAGTTTTGCCTATGCCAAGGTCTGCGTCAAAATTATTTTTGAATTTGACATTGCATAAGCCGGAGGCTAAAAATAACACATCTCCCACTTGTGCCGTGAGCAGCATCTAGCATACATCATTAAACCTCCAGCAGATCCCTTGAGAGCTTGAGAGTGGTCTGGTTGTAAATGTAAGTTCAGTGTGTTGTGGTTCTCCATTTCTCTGTTCACCTCACTGTGAGAAGTCTATGTTTACACCCTCCCTTGCTAAAACTGGCAGTCCTGGGTGCTGACGTCTGCAGAAGCCAAGCTATGGACTGCAGCCAGTAGATCACACCAGCTAAAACATCACAGCCTCTAACCATAACGGTATCGGCAAGACAAAATCACCAACTTGCAAATTAAAGTCTAAGTAGGCAAATAAAGCTGTGTGAAATATTAATATTTATGCATTCGGGAGGCATTTTTATACTGCATGATTGAAAGTGCATTTGGGGTCAACAAATCAATGACTTTGGTGTTGCTACTGTAGCACCACTTTAGCAACACATTTGTTTCTTACGTTACATTTATGCATTTGGCAGACACTTATCAAAAGTGACTTACAGTGCATTCAAGCTATACATTTGTGCGTTCCCTGTGGATCGAACCTGTTTTGCCTTAAATGCAATCCTCTACCACTTTAAGGTAAAGAAAAGCAGAAACATGCATACTGTATATACAACTAGGCAGCATGTGAAGAAATTAGTTGCATGCATAAGCAGTTTCATGTATACTATAGGGACTTTAGGGTTTTTCACATGACTGATACACAGTTGGCCACACACAAACACAGTACATACATTGACACTTACACATCCTGTCATACATTCTTACACACACACATGGTAATGAGGCAAAGTGACATACAGGCACCCTCACATCCTTTCTGGGTGTGTGTTCCCTCTCTTTGTTTTCTCACAATCTCTTTCACATACTCATTTTCTCACTAGATCATCACTAACATAATCTGAGAGGAAAACCACATGCATTTGAGCTAATGATCTGACTCCTAGTCACTTGCAACCAATATTTTAAGGCTGAGAAAGTAAAACCACTTCACAATTATTATACATTTATGTAATAAAAAAACACATACTGGACGAATGCAAAATGTTCATAATACTTAATAATGCAATATTTTCCTGAATGCCAAGATTCATCCACACTAAGTGACCCCAGATCAGATAAAAAATAAGCCGTAACAAGATTCAAGATTTGTCACATACACTGTTATACAGACATATGAGGGTGATTATATAATAGCAGGACCATTTGGTGTCCAAAGTCATCTTTTTTCAAATGGTTATACACTCACCAAAAGGATTATTATGAACAGCTGTTCAGTTGGGGTGTGGTCCTGGTCAAGACAATCTCCTGAACTCCAAACTGAATGTCAGGGTGGGAAAGAAATGTGATTTAAGCGATTTTGAGGACTGAGTATTTCACAATCTGTTCAGTTACTGAGATTTTCACGCACAACCATTTCTAGGGTTTACAAAGAATGGTGTGAAAAGGGAAAAACATCCAGTATGCGGCAGTCCTGTGGGTGAAAATGCCTTGTTGATGCTAGAGGTTAGAGGAGAATGGGCCAACTGATTCAAGCTGATAGAAGAGCAACTTTGACTGAAATAACCACTCGTTACAACCGAGGTATGCAGCAAAGCATTTGTGAAGCCACAACACGCACAACCTTGAGGTGGATGGGCATTGTTTAAATGCCATGGCCTACCTGAGCATTGTTTCTGACCATGTCCATCCCTTTATGACCACCATATACTAGAGATGCACCGATGTATCGGCCGCCGATATTTATCGGCCGATTTTTGATGAATTTGAAACCATCGGCATATCTGCAAAAGCATGAGAGAGGCTGATACCGATTGTTTATTAATTAACCAAATAAAGGCAAAGAGTTGCATGTCTGTTGTTCAATTAAAATTATTTAATGTTCTGGTGTGCACTGTACTTAAGCACTGACAGAAAACCTCTGTTGAGCTGGCTCAAATGTCTTGGACAATAAAAAAAACAGACTGGAATGCTGAATAGCAAAAAACCACCTTTGAACGTTGTCATGTTGTCTTATTATATTTGTTTTAGCTTAATTTGTGCCTCTCTTATTATGTTGGTCAGTTGAATGTTAATTAGATCCAATCCATGTTCAGTAAAAATAATTTGATGCAGAAATAAACTAGCTAATAGACCAACTGTATAGTATTGTATACAAGTGTTTAATATCGGTATCGGCCAGAAGTTGTCTGTTTAAATCGGTATCTGCCCAAAAAAATCCTATCGTTGCATCCCTACCATATACCCATCCTCTGATGGCTACTTCCAGCAGAATAATGCACCATGTCACAAAGCTCGAATCATTTCGAATTGGTTTCTTGAACATGACAATGAGTTCACTGTACTAAAATGGCCCCCACAGTCACCAGATCTCAACCCAGTAGAGCATCTTTGGGATGTGGTGGAACGGGAGCTTCGTGCCCTGGATGTGCATCCCACAAATCTACATCATCTGCAAGATGCTATCCTGTCAATATGGGCCAACATTTCTAAAGAATATTTTCAGCACCTTGTTGAATCAATGCCACGTAGAATTAAGGCAGTTCTGAAGGCGAAAGGGGGTCAAACACAGTATTAGTATGGTGTTCCTAATAATCCTTTGGGTGAGATCATGTGTGTTTATATGACTGCCAGTTCTGTTACTGTATATACTGTCAACACTGTTACTCTATTACGGTAACAAAGTTTGACAATAACAAAGTTGAAACTAATTCATAATTTTCAGTTATACAAGACACTTTCTACAGAAAATATCATTTTGCTATAGCCTGTAACGCCTTGTGATCCATGACAATGAGTACCAAAACCTAAAACAGACTAAATGTAATGTGCACAAGAAAAGGTTTTAACCTAAAACTATCAGTGGAGTTAAGTTTCCAAGGTAAAACCACAGTACAGTGCAGTAACATTACACCACCAGGTCAGCCAAATCATGTTCAGTATTGACTCCAGATCAGCTTAAACCATGACAACCTCTGATACGACCCATAGGCATCAGTTTGCAAGAAAAACATGGTTCAGACCTACACCCATTTCTAAATCCTCTGCACTCTCTTTATACACAACCATTTACACAAAGCAATCATTTAGAGTACTTAAGTGGAGACAAACCAAAAAAACTTGAGTCTTAATAGCTCATATAAACCCTGTTTGTCTTTCAAATGCATGCTTGATCCATTCGTAAGGGAGCCGGCGTAATTACTAAACCATTTATAACAGGACAACCAAAAACAGGAGCTGGGGAGAACCCTAATGTCATGGCGATTGGTAGCATGCCATCTTTTCTTCTCTAACATGTTGTTAGTGAAGACAGTGGCATCCACACAGTTATGCAACCACACTTCCCACGAGCTCTGAACCTCCTACATTCATCCCATGAGCTTCAGAAGAGATTGGAAGAAACATGGACACAGCTACATATATAATAAAAGGAGATCTTTGCTGTGACCTTAGCGTATTTAACATGATATCTCCTTTGCATCACAAAACAATATAGTGCTAAAATAGGTTACATTCCCTAAATGAACATATAAGGCAAATATCTATACTATAAAAAACCCTATTAATATTTAAATTAAACAACCGATAATTAATAATGATATGAGTAATGATTACATAGTTCTAGTTTAATGTTTAATTTATGATGTCACAAGCTAAAGCAAGACCATAAAGGACAATTGTGTTCAGAGATAATCTATCTTTGGAATGTTCAGTGGCGGCTCGTCACTGCTCTTCTAAAGGGCTGCAAATTCAAAATTAGTGTCTTATGTGTGCTGCTCGTGTTTTCAAAATATGTGTTTGATGCGTCATGTGAACCATGTGCATCACGTGTTTTGTCAAAATAAGTGCCTGCTGCACACGCGTCAAAACCGTTTATGATAAAAGAGACACTCACCTTCACAAAATATACGCAAGACACTCACTTAACAGTAAACTCTGATTACGCATGAGATTGTACGAGTATTTGGCAAACGCGAGCGTCTCTTTTATCATAAACCCTTTAGACGTGTCTGCAGCAGGCACTTATTTTGACAAGACACGTGATGCACACAGGTTCACTCGACGCGCCAAACACATATTTTGAAATTACGAACCACACACACATGACAGCTTACATACATGTTGTGATGAACTTCGCATCATGCGCCCTCAAAAAAAGAAGTCACCGTCCGCCACTGGTAATGTTGTATTTTTTATTTAACAAATTCAATATTGACTTTTAAACACTGTTCGAAAAAGGTCAGACAATGGTCCCTAGCTGTCACTGGGACGGTACCCTTTAAAAACTACACAATTGCACTTAATAGTTCACATTAGTAGCTCAGCTGATACCACAAAGGTACATATTGGTACCAAATGTACATATCTGTACCTAAATTGTACATATTAGGAACTTTTTAAAGGGTACTGCTGCCCCATAGACAGCTTGGCACCATTGTTTGTCTATTTGTTCTGGCAGTGTTTAAAAGGCAATTGGGGTGATGGATCTCATAACTTTTGGATCCTTTACCTTTTGCAGGATAGCTGTGTCAATATACCTAAAACAAATATCTTAATTTTAAAATAAAAGATTGATTGGATCCTTGTTTAAAAAATGTTATGAAATTCCTCCAGTTTGGAAGTACACATTGGGGCGGTTTCCCAGACAGGGTTTAGATTAATGCAGGACTAGGCCTTAATTATATTAGGACATTTAAGTTTGACAAACAAACCTTACAAAAAACAGTGCTGTGTGCATCTTGAAACAAAACATTGGCGTTAATATTTGTTAAGATATGTCAATCCAATGTGTTTTTAAATTAAGGCAGCTCAAACATGCACTTTAATCTGGGACTAGTGTAAACCCTGTTCGGGAAACCGCCCCAAAAACTAATATGGGATGCACGCACTACCACTTTTATCTAAAGGAAATTGAACGTTCATGGATTCCTAATGTACTGTTATTAGAAATGACCTGGTTAATATTTTTAAATGGACAGCATTTTAAAGGTTTAATTCTCAAGAGTCCATATTTGTTTTAAGCTCAAGTTGTTATAGAAATAGACAGTCCCAGCGTCATGCACACCCACGAGCTGTCTAAACTCTGGACACTTACTGTCTAAAACTTCACAAAACTGGAAAGCTTTTTCTTGATTTGGCAAGCTCTAGTGCGAGGTAAAATGTATTGCTAGAGATTTGTGTAAGTTCTCTATGTTAGTGGCATCTAATCTTTAAAGAATACTTCAAGTTTAGTTTGAGACACTTAGTGGAAAGAGATATCCACAAACAAAATGTTGTGACTTATTCAAGCAAGCAATTTTGTGTCTGTGTCTAGATGTCTAATTGGTGTCCAAACATGGCCCAGATGTTTAGCCTAACAAGGCAATATTTGGGTTGTCAGTGACAATTCAATAGACATCTATGTAACCATAGCCCAAAATAAATGTAATAAGTAAAAACTTTGTAATCACTGTTGACTTTGCTTACATTACGGAATATCATACATCTTACAAGTTTATTTTGGTAAAATGACATGTAACCAAATGTATTTTGGTTAGAAGTGTGTTACTCATTGGCTGACTATATGAGGTCTATATTTAAGCTAGACAGTGAAATGATGGCTATTGCTTGCTGTGATGTTGGTAAAATAATCAAATAATCAATACTAATTACTTTTGGACAGACACGTTATTATATACATAATCAATATATTTTACACATTAGTCTATTATTGTTGTAAAACTAACAAACCCCTAAGGTGACATAGTAGTAAAAAAATCTAAAGTTTAGTTTTATGTGCTCACGTGAAACTTTCGCGTGCTCACGTAACACTTTTGCGTGCTCACACGAAACCTTCATGTGCAGAATTTCGCAAACGCACGTTAAACTAATCTTGATTTAATTTTTGCTCCATGTCCCCTTAGGGGCTCCGTATAAAACTGATTTCATAAAACTAAATTAATTTTCTCATAATGGTCGCGCATCGTTTCTAGAGATGCACCGATATTATTTTTTTCCAATGATTGCAGATTCAGACCATAGACTGTAAAAAAAGATGGACGACGCCTGTTCGCTCTCTTCCATTGGTGAAAAGTGAAGCCGCAAGTGTCCCGATATGGCGCTGACATCTTGGGTCTTGAGTCTGCGCAATAGCGATTACGGGACCAGTCATGCGCAGTAGTGAGCAGGTAGGGAAGCCGCGAAGTCAAAACCCCGCCCTCGCTCTCGTAGAATGCGCATATCACACGATATCACAGCTGTCAATCATGACGTGACACCACCGTTTTTATATCATTAAATAACTAACTAAACACAAACCTATTTTAAAATAAACATTTGAATTTACATCAGCGTGATAAGAACTACAGTAAATGACAGAAACCAGCTTCGGAAAAAAGATAATTGAAGTGTAATTAATTTTTTTAGTTGGTCTCAAGTCCCATTGAATAACATGGGGAGGCGGGGTTTATGACCTATACTGGGACCAGTCACTGGGGGGCGATCGAGACGTTTTGGCTTCACTTTTCAGGGCTTGTGCGGCACGCTTGATTCAGACTGATATCTAACAATACAGATGGTTATATTAACCTGCATTAACTAAATTCTAAAGATAACATTTTCTGAATGTTATTAATTCATATAATGACCACTAATTTTGAACATTAAACTAGTGATGTTTGTTTACATTTTCCATAGGCGGTTTCATCGGACGCATCGATATGCGTCTGGCCCGAACTTTACTTCCGGATTCAGTTTTTTTAAAAGGTCTGACTAGTAGCTAAACTGAACTCTTGAACAAATACCTGGTCGAAAATAACAAATGTTTTGGTTTCCTAGGTAATCTACATGTTGTTTATTTTACTTGTTATATAAACTACGTTAAAAGTACTTTGTTGTTATTTATTCTTAACGGAGTTTACCGGAAGTTACGTGTTGACCACGAAAGCCGCTTGTTTATGTTGTTACTGCTGAAACCGTCTTTACACAGAGCTCAAATTCATTACATTTTCATATTCTCTTTTGATTGACAGAACATATTGGCCATGACTATCGGCTGTTATTAAACTATCGGCCAGTGGCCAAGTGTAAAAAATTGCTTTTATCGACCGATACCGATTATTGGCCGATATATCGGTGCATCTCTAATAGTTTCCCATCTATTCAGGCAGATGTTGGAGGTTACTACCTCTATAACTTATGACCTATCGTTCAAAGGGGAAATCGGACGTTTTTGGCTACATTTATTTCATAAAGTCTATGTGAACTACATCAGTTACTAAGCACTCATCCCATCATCCCCCGCAGTTTCATCACCCACAACATGTCATCCCTCCTCCTACAAGGACAGAGGTTGAGGTGCTTCCAATCTGTTGTTATGCTGTTCCTCAAGCTCTCTCTGATAAACACCCCGAAGCCTCCACCTGTCTCAATACGCCGCAACTCATTCTCTGACTCATTAAGCTGGCAAAGTTCAAAGCTTCAGCGAAAAAGCTGTCAGGATTTACACCTACACATGGCCAGGACAGAGACAGATGAAAATGTCCTGACTGAGGACTTTATTTCTTGACCTCCATGTACACAAAGCCACAGCAAGCCTGGGAACTGAGCGTCTCTATATAAGTGCTTTGAGTTCATCTTTTGGTGTAATTTCATACATGGGTCAATGCACATGCATTATGCATTTGCCCAAAGCGCCTTAAAGTGCATTCAAACTCTATATATATTATCATTATGTATGTTCCCTGCTAAACAAACCTATGACCTTTGCACTGCTACATTCTGAAAAGTAAAGGCTTACAAACACACAAAGGTTTCTTTTGTAATGCAAAAGGTTTTTACAGAATATAAAATTGTTTTTTGATCATTCTGTGGCATTGAATATACAGTAAAAGGCATTTAAGTAAAACAATCCAATAACTAAAACAAGTGGTACATTTTCATCCTGTGAAAACAACATTCACAGACAAATGAATAAAAGTACAATACCACATTCTGTGTCGTGTCCTGCTTTCCCTGTTGTTCATTATCAGTGCCATCTTAGTTCATTTAGCCGTAGGCGCAGGAAGCTCGCTCTATTAGATACAGCCGTTATACATGGAGGGGGGAGACAAAACGTATGAGAGAAAGTGAGGTTGTGGCTTAACTCATCTGTGAATTCACTTTGCACAATCAACTTACTTAATTAGAGGACTAAATATAGATCCATGTTGCTTACTGGAATCAGAGAGCTGTTAAGTGTTTCACCAAGCTAGCTGACATTTATCTAACAGCGGTTAAGAGTCCAGGAGCACCTGTTTCTGGCTTTGCAACAACAAGGATGATGCTGCTAAACTCGGTCCATCCTTCACACGAGATACTTGACAACCTCATTATTATTCAGGACAGATCGGCTAAGAAATATAGATAATATAGATGAAGCCAAAACAAGAAGAAACGTTGACGTTAGTTAATATGATGAACGTGCACCTGTGTCAGCTTTAGGGGAAATTATTTTATACATATCACTAAGAATGAGACCAGCTGAGTAAAAGTTTATGTGCTTACAGATGCTGCTTGGTTTGATATTTGACATTCATTCATTTTAGATGTGGCCTAAAGTCTCAAAATAAACATTGTCATCACACTACAAGGTCACCGACTCGTTAAAGATGTAAAATTATTGCTGCTGCAAATTGAGGTAAAATTGTATGCAGAATATCCCCTGAATGTTTTTCCTTTGAAATAAATTAAGCTAATTTATTCTGCCAAAATAAAGCCCATGGTGAGATGGGATCAATTCCCAGGAACCACATGATAAATTAAAATGTATACCAATAAAATGTGACTTTAAATTAAAGCATTTGTCAAATGAATAAATGTAAAAAGTCATTGCTACTTATTTATGGAAAGCCATTTCTAAAAAATTATACTTGCAAGCGCAGGGAAAACATTTTTAGTAGAGAAGACATTTTAGATGATGAATTTTTAAATATGAAAACTCCTGGGTAATGGTTTTTAATAGGGTCTTATCAGTGCAATGCAATAGGATGTCTGGGATTGACAATCTGGTTGTAACTGAAACAGCATAAAATATCTGAAAAGTGCGTGATTTGAATAAAACGATTTAGGCCAGAGTATAATTTCAAGCATTTTAATACAAACTTAATAAACTATCAGTCCCTCTTTACATGTAAGACACTGACTCCAAATACTTTGTTATACTATTTGTTTTTGTCAAGTATTGCACAATGTTGGTACAAAATTAATATACGATTACATTTTGTCCATAGTATAGCAAAAATCTTTGAACTCTTAACAGAAAATACAACTCTTGTGTTTCATTTTTTCCCAAAAAAAGCAAATATATTTAAATCCCAACACAATGGAATATTCCGTACACAATCTTTAGAATAGCTGATGTCTTTAAAGATGGATTTATTTTACAATTTCAATAAAAAAAAATATAACAAAAGCTGTCGCAGCCATCACAGATCACTAGAGTAGTAAAAAGATATAAATGCAATATGTCGTAGAAACAATATATACTCTGATATTTTACAAACTCTCTACTAAATTAATTACACAGTTAGAAAAAAGACCAAGAAATCCCTCATTCAGCATTCAGGCCAACCCTTGGAAAATTGGCTGTGTAGCTTTATCTTGAATACTATTAGAGACCTTGATTCGTAGTTTTCTTCTTCATAAAGATATCTTAAAACAGTCAGTAAAAATAACTTTGTGCTTGGTTGACAAAAGAAAACAACTTAAAACAATATGAGTTTAGGTATCTAAGCTTGATTGTAGCACAAGCTTAATCATAAAAAAAGAATGACAAAATACTCAAGGGAACGTAGCAGTTCACCTTCGTCCCTTGGGCTCATGATCTTTTGACATATTTCACTGGGACTTTACAGTTGAAGTGTTGTTTTTCCATTTTCATTTTTTTTAAGCTTTTTTGTATATTTGAAATGTGAACACGTGCACCACATCATCACGTGCCTCCAGTCGCAGTAGTATTCTTGTGTTCTAGTTGGCCATCACTGGCTGGAATTGCTGGTTAGAATACTGAATGTTTATGTTTAGACTGTCCATGAGGGATTTCTCATTAAGGCCCCCATAGGCTGCAAACACATCAAAGGCATTATTGTACGGCAGAGGGCTGAGATTAAGGGACGTCTCCCCAGGAAACATTGCACTTGGACTGCCCTGCCCCTGGAGGCTGGGGAACACAAACTCCTTGGCGTTCGGAGAAAGGGCAGAGGGCTTCTGCTGTTGACCACCCAGGCCGACGCCGTATAGAGAATGCATTGACGTGGACATGGCTTTCTGCTTCAGGAGGTTGTTTACATTCAACCCCAGGTTGGTGGGGGAGCTCCGGGCCACCTTGCCGCCGGCGCTCCGCCCGTTGGTTTTCATTTTAGTGGAGCCGAACTTGGTGGCGGCGAAGGTGGCAGTGGTGAAGGTCAAAGGTTGCGTGGAACGGCGGATGAAGGTGGGGCTGACCGCCGCAGACTGGCCGAACGGAGGGGACGGCGAGCTGGAGGTCGGTGACATGCCTCCGGGTTCGCTAATCGGCATGAAGACCTGGGCCTCTGGGTTAAAGCTGTTCTTGATTTCCTTGTCCAACTCCAGCCCGTTGTCATTACTGTCATCCACGTAGAGCACCTTCACAGGTCCCTTCTCCCCGATCTGATAAGATACCTCGAAAGGATCGATCCACACGCTGAGGTCCTGAGGCAGGTTGTTGCGGACATCCTCAATGCACAACCCGCTTTCTTTGGCTGCTTGCTCGACAACTGGGTCCACTTTCTCACCGACGTGTATACACCTGAATCCAGATCCTTTGTATGGCTTGTCTGGGTACCAATGTCCCTCGTATTTCTGTTTCAGCTGCCGTTCCAGCTCCTCGCCAAAAATGTTAACGCGCCGTCTGGGCAGCTTATTGTACAGGTACGAAATGATGAAGTTGAGAGCTACTTGGATTTCAAGCTGCATAGCTGCTGCACCGTCCTGGAGTCTAACAGTTGGGTGTTTGTATTCTCGTATTGTATCGTAAGCCACCAGAGGGCAAGGCTCGGCCGGGGCCAGGCAAATAAACAGAAAACTGGGGGAACGCTTGGAAAACAAAGTGCTGGTTGCAGAGGGAACGTCTCAGTCCACAAACGACCGATCCAGTTCCTAGAGACAACCAAAAATCCATAACATAAGTACCATAAACAACCCTGGCTCATCATTTTCATATGTAAATTATAAACTGAAACACGATACATGTTGGTTGAATTTTCCACATATTTTAAATGCAAAACGTTTAACATTAAACTGTTTAACATAGACATACATTGACTGTTAAACGTATGTCGAAGGTTAGTTCAATCATTGCAGTTTGCCAACATAGGAAAGATGCACGTACGGGGCTCACATAGCTCACGGTGTTACGTAATAACCAACTTGCCCTGACTAGACCCTGTTCAACTGTAACCAACCCACTTCTGTCGTCACCATCAAACTAGATCGTTAGCCCCTTAACCATTTTTGGTAAAATACACGGTGGGATAAAGAAATTAAACGCGCAGCTTTAATAATTAAACTGCCTGTGGGTGTCACGCGGATAAACGCAGCCAACAAGCGCACGCGCAGAGATACGTTCGTCGAAGAAGAGAATAAACACATAAACGCACATTTATCTTAACTTGTACAGATTAAAGGTTTCTGTTTCGCGTTAAGCACCAATGTTTAAAATGCAAACGAGTTTCGTGTGTAGGTTTAAACCGAGCGTCAGAGATCCTATCGTCGCTCACACCCAGTACACAGGACAGACCAAAAACGAACGCAAGAACAAAATGTACAAAAACAGTCTACAGTATTAAAACAACAACAGTGTTTTAGCAGTGATACACAGATTAACATTATATCCGTGTGTATTTGGAAAAAAAAGTACACAGTCAGTGGGTGAAACCGAATATGTATGCAATGCAAACTACAGGCTCTGCTGACAAACCGAGTCTATAAACCATTCGGGGGCAGCTGATCATTTGCATTTGTGCAAGTATGTTAAGGCTAATATAAAAGGTATAACATAAAGAGGTAAAGAACACCATTTGAGTTGTCATAGTTGGCAAACCCTCACAGATCTTTAAGCCCACGACTGACGCAGCAAGCGTCATTTAAATTCCCTTACGTTTTCACTAAACTAAAACACATAACATTCTCGCATTTTACAACAAACAACACTTGGGTGACAAGTAGGAGAAAACAAAAGCATTGATGCATCAAATAATGTAAAGAGACACTTACGTGCGTTGTACAAAATAAAGATTTCAGTAGTTGCAGTAGTGCAAATAGAAAATTGCGAATATAAATACTTTCTTCACATCGAGTTAAGTTAACATAAAGGGTATTCCAGTTTGAAATGTTTTTTCTTCTTTTTAGCTTCCAGTTCTCTAAGGTATGTGCAGTTTCACCTTCCCAGTAAGCTCATCCACCCCCACTATCTGGGTGTTTTACAATTTCGTCCCCTACTGCTGTCATCCGCCTCTATTTATAGTTTTCCTCCGCCACGGGCACGCGGTGGGCGGTGATGCGGTTCCAAAGGTCACAACAATACGAACGTCAAATCCTCGTCTGTGATTGGTCAAGAGTAAGCATGAGGCGGGCCCTCCCGCTTGCGTTCTACAAGCCCATTGGTCTCTTTTTCCATCAAACAAAGACGGGCAGATTTAATACACATACGTTTGGTCCGTCATAAAGAGTCTTTGACGTCAGGCGTTACCTAGTACCACATAAAGATTGGCTATTCATGGAGGTATCGTATATCATTTCCATGTTCATATTTCGCAAACATAACTGTTAAAGGGACATTTATGACCCTAAGTATATCAAATAGCTGAATAAATATAAAGTCTTAGTAACGAGCTGACAAGGCACATGAGCATACCTATTCTGACACAACACCAGCTGTTTATCAGCATTTCATACGCTTTAAACCAAATGCTTTCTCTTTCATTGTTTATTTAATGTGTTGTGTTGTTATTATTGTTTTGCTAAAGCAAAAAACCCAACCAGAAGTATTTTCAGTTTATTAAAAAAATAAAAAATTCACAATATTATGTTGTTTTTTAAATTAAAGGGTACACAGATCAAACCTCAATGTCATACGTGAAACAGAACAGGACAAACTACAATGCAAAGCCCAAGCGGTTGGGTATAATGATTTTTTTGTCAGTTGTCACTAGCAGAAAGAGAATTAAATCTCTCTCTCCTGATTGGCTGGGAACCACGGGAGCATCCCCTGAATGGCGTATCCGTATCTAAGGTGCTGATGTCGTCATTTACGTCATAATACAGTCGAAATGTGGATTTAAAGGGACAATGTTATTTCATTTCATAATCGGGCAATAGCTTATACGCTTATATAAATATCACGCTGTTGTATTTTTTTCATTCTGACTATTTACAGTCATTTTGATGACATTGTTTTCCAAACATTTAATTCTAGGACCAACCAAAACGTGTATAATCATTCTCAAGACCTTCAAAATTATTTTTAAGTGGACATATGGGGAAAATGCAAATCGATCTCTTAACTAAAGAGTAGTATCATTTTATGAATATGAAAATATGAAATATGAAAAGCTTAACTGCAACACCAAATACATTAGTGGAAGATATCAAAACCACCCACTGGCACCATTAACCGGACTAAATAGTTTTTGCATAGATTTAAATAGTTTTAGCATTCACCACAACAACCTAGTGACATGTTTGAAAACCCCTGCCATAGGCTATATTATGGTGTAATTAATATTTCACACACCGCAGTATTACCAGGCAACCAGTCTTAATGAAGGGTATATGTTAGGACATGACTGGACCTGGTGTATGACTCAGATAGACACAGCTCTGACAGTTCACTCCCTATTATTTATACAGCAAACAATCTAAACGAGTCACGTGTTTGCCTGGCCAGAGGACTGTAGTATGAAAGGCCACAGAGATCAAGATTCACATGTGCTTGTCGCTGTTTTATTATACTTCGGTGTTAAAAACTTCCTCTGACTTTAGCAAAAGGCTTAAGACTTCAAACGATATGTAAATTACTTCACAAGTGAAATAAAGTGAAGACTTTACGGCTTGTATTGTCAGTTTTAGCGCATATGTTCATACAGACATATTTAACTATCTGTATATGAGATTAACTTGTAAACATGTGATACAGATTTTACAACTTCATTTGAAAGTAATATAAAAGAACATGTGTTATCTTGTAACCAACAATATTGCATGTAGTCAAATTTAGACTGGTATATCGTCTTACAGTTAATCCAGTAACACCCATTACATTCTCTGGCATAGCCTAGGTCTGTTCTTAAAGGGCTTCCCTTGACTTTATATAAAGTACTGTGCCTTACGTGTTTTTTGTTATGTATTATATCTACTATAAAATTTCCATCAAGTTATAAATGCGCTGTAGGAGGTACGACACACAATTATTAAATGATATTTAGCTCAGCTGATATGTAACAGTTTCTGTCTTTTACATGGATCTTTAAATGCAATAAATCATTTAACAGGGTGCTCATCTGATGTGCCACCATGGCGTGTAGGGACAAGGCTCATGTGTTTTTATGCCTAATGGCCTGTGATTTTTCTGCCCCAGTGCAGCTGAAGTGAAAGCCGCCTGATTTCCTGGGAAAAGCAAATCCCAAATCTGTTCCCTGATTGCATGCAGAGTCTGCCTGTGCAACCTTCATGCTCTCTCTCCCTTAGTTCCTCTGCTACTGATCTCAGATTTTCTGACATTGCTGATTGCTATTACTTAACATGGAGCTCAGAGGCGGGTTTGCACAACAAACAGATGTTCTTTGATGTCAGCTGCAGCGAGGGGGTGGCAAAAAACAGGGACGCTACAAAGACGTAGGAGGAAGGTGTCAGAAGTCTAATCGCTATGCAGAGCTTAAAGGGAAAACAATCGATTGTATCTCTTAGAAAAACTGATGTGTATTTACGACTGCCACTATGTAACATAAAATACATTTGATTGCTTTTATTTTTCGAACTGTGTTTTGTATTTACTGTTCCTAAGGATTACAAAGCTGACACTGACCTGTTACACTGACCTTATCTTCTCTTTAAATAGGATTTGAGTAGCTGTTACAATTCTGACTTACTGATCCAGAGACTAAATTACACAGGCTGTCAACCAAGTGAATGCACAGCTCAACTCAAGCAAACGATAATGATATGAAAGTTCCTAGCAGCGAGAAAATATCTATGCTATTTGCCCTCATATCAGACAATTTGTGTTATGACATTTTAAAAAATGTGTATTATCATCATGGCAAGTAGATCATTACGTACAACTAAATAACACTGCAGAAGAATTGTTATTTATTAAACCACCTTACCAGTTCAAACTATATCTGCGTCATTTATAGGCTAGTTAAAGGGATAGGTAATCCGAAAATGAAAATTCTGTCATCAATTACTCACTCTCAGTTTGTTATAAACCTGTATAAATGTCTTTGTTATGATGAACACAATGGAAGATATTTTGAGGACTGTTTGTAACCAAACCGATGAGAGGCCCCATTGGCTTCCATAGTAGGAAAAAAGAATACAATGGAAGACAACGTAAATGATGAAAAGATTTTTGGGTAAACTATCCCTTTAAGCTAATGTCAGCAATCTCCCAGTAAGCAAGTGTTCATGGTGTTGAAAATGCAATATTTTCATAGTTTTTCATGAAAAGATGAATCCTATAATATCTTGTTCCAATACTAATAGATGTCCCAACAAGAGCAGATCAATTTCAACATTAGTTACAGTTTAATCAGACTGAAGGCTCGGATGACATTTTAGCTTAGCTAACTTGGACAATTTAACTTTAACTGGTCATTTGCCCTTGAGTTGAAAGATTTATAATAACATGCAATCAATAAGCATACACATTCTACACAAAATCTCCCAACTAGATAATAAACAGCACATGTTGAGGGTGTGACATGTTGTGACATGTTAAGACATGTCAGCTTTACCGAGGACTTGCCTAGAGTATTTAGTACAACTTACTTAACTTAAGATGAATGAGTAACCTCCAGTGAGTAACACCGTGACCTTAAAGGGTTAGTTCAGCCATAAATAAAAACGCTTGGGAAAAAATTAGTTACTCACTCATCTGTGAAGCCCAATGAGGAGCACTGCTCCTTTTAATAAAAGTAAACAACAATTAAAAAATATAGCAGAAAAACTAAATACTGTCATTTTGCTACATTGCACATAAAGAATTATTTTGTTTTGATTAGTTCCATATACAAAGCTACTGATCAGAGTAGTATCAGAGAACTTCACTATACATCATATATGATACCCGTATGGTAGCTTGACAGCTTGTGGTTACTGTATTTTGTCATTAGGTTAAATGGAAGAGCATAAACATTTTCCTTTAGTTTTGGCGTTCATCGGAGAAAAATTTCATATGGCTTTGGAATGACGTGAGGGTGAGGAAATGACATTTTTTGGTCAAGTAGTTCTCTTTCACAATCAGGCAAAAACGCCCAGTGCTTTTGAAAGTAAATACATTCACTTTATATTCCTGTCACAATGCAGCAATGTAATTGTGTTTTACATTTATGCGTTTGGCCGATGCCTTTATCCAAAGACACTTACAGTGCATTCGATTTTTTATCAATTGTTGTGTATTCTTTGAATTGCTAATGCAATGCTCTTCCAATTGAGCTGTTTAACAAGCTTACAATAAACTAAATTACAGTTTGAATGAACCTTAAAAACTGTTATTCCTAAAAATTGTAAAAAGTTTATTGTTGAATATAAAAGTCATTTAAACTTTTTTCACAGGTGAGGAGTTGGTATAAATAAATAAAAAGATAGTTGAATGGGCTTAAGTTATTACAACTTCATTTGTATAATTTATAGCAACTTCTAAAAAGTAAAAAATGTTGACATTACTTATAAATTCAAGTTGTCAAAATTAAACATTTAAGTGCAACAAGGAATTTCTATAGCGTAGAAAAGCATCATCATTTATTTTTCAGATTGTGCTTAAAGGGGCCATGTCACAATAATTTTTTAAGATGTAAAATAAATCTTTTGTGTCCCCAGGGTACACATGTGAAATTTTAACTCAAAATACTATATAGATAATTTATTATAACATGTTAAAATTGACACTTTGTGGGTGTATCCTTTAATATGCAAATGAGCTGATGAAATGCAAACCCCGTTCACAATGATGGTGGTTTGATGCAATTCAAACTCAATTGTGTTGTCAATTATTTTCTCTCTCTTTCTTTCTCTGTGCATTAAATGGCTGTGCCGTGGTTGGATAGGTATTATTATAATAAGAGCTCCTTATGACATCATAAGGAGAACCAAATTTCAATGACCTAATTTTTCATGTGCTTGCAGAGATTGGTTTACCAAAACTAAGTTACTGGGTTGACCTTTTTCACATTTTCTGGGTTGATAGAAGCACCGGAACCCCAATTATAGCACTTAAACATGGAAAAAGTCAGATTTTCATGCCATGGGCCCTTTAAAGGAGGAGATACTACAGTACAACAGAAGCGTGTCCCCGTCGACGTGTCTGCGACTTTAATCCAGCCCATTGTTTTTACAGCAGCGGCAATTGCCCTGAGGCCAAGAGTTATTTAAAGTTGAGAGCGAACTGAAAGATCTGGAAATGACCTCTATAGATCAAAGAACCTTTGCAAATGTTTCAAGAGAAGTAGGAAATAATATGTGCTGAGACATCAGTCCACTTGAAAATAAACTCAGGTGTGTCAAAGGAGCTTCTCGATTTGAGAAAAGAATTGAAATTGAGAGCATGAAGAGAGGAAAAACTAACAACGGTGTGAGATCAAGAGGAAACAGCTAGCTTCAGATTAGACGAGAGCATACTGTAGGCCCAGCCCGGTCATATGGCTTGAGGTTTTCTGAACCTGCTGTGCTGGCTTGGAGAGAAAGCACACAAGCGTGCATTCCATCCACACACATGTATCAAATCTGGTCTTGGACTCTAAAGACAGAAAATATACTAATATACTATCTAATATATAACAGATAATATATTTTGAGTTCAGAAGTCCACTTGTGAAACTGCTTTCAATTTGTTTGAATTTGAATAGGGTATTTCATTACAAACTATATTGCTATCGTCACAATTTGAGTGAATTAAAAACCTCTTAGCAAATTGTATTACAAATACATGTGTAAACTGGATAAATAAAAAGCTGAAATTGAAAAATAGTTTCAAGAAATATGTGATCAAGTGAACAAAACCCAGCAAGTAATTTTTGCAATATACCTTTTTTTACATAAAATCATACTACATATTGTATATTAAGAACATTATAGGTGTAAATATAACCTTGATATCTTTAATATTGACTGAATAAGATTATGTCAAAGATTGAAATCAATGAATAAAATCAAACTTTGATGCTCCTAATCTCTAGTAAATTACATTATGAGCCTGAATGTCAGACACGGGGTCACATACTGTATGTAAGGGGCATCTTTACTTTGCATCAAGATTGAAACGAGAGCTCCTCAGTATGGCAGAAGAATTATCCAGTTGTGCCTAAAGTTGCACATTTCTAACTCTTTAAAATGCATCTCTTTCTAGCTGCTTCATCGTTTGTAGTTGGAGTCAATCTGTGTGTGAGAGAGAGTTTGGCTTGAGATGAATCGTTGGCCTGCTAGTTCTTGGCATCATAAAAAGGCAGTAAGCTGTGTGAAATATCTGAGAGAGGAGTTCAAAGTGTGTTTACTTCAACAGTCTTGTCCAATTTTTATATTTTAGATTTACACTTTGTTGTTACCTAGATTCCCCTCACAAACGTTATGGCGTATAATGTGTGTCATTTCAGAATGGCAAAGCTTCACAATGGTGGTCCTGGGGTCTTATGTTATAAAGATTGAGGATGTGGCATGTTTTTAACATTAATTGTTTTGGACTTTATGGTGTTAGAAAAGTATAATTAGTTTCATCATGCTAGCTACCACACAATCATTAATTTGCTGATATTTATTTCCGCTTTCTTTTAAGGGCAGAAGGAAAAGCTAAACACCACCTCCGTCAAAAACGTGATGGTGATATTAACCAAATTCTCGGCACATTTTCATCAAATACAGTCGCTTTGAATCCCAGGCCATTCAGAAATACCAGTTTGAATCTAACATTTAAAATCTAAACACCAATTCGATTTTTCAGCAAAGTCCTCTTAGTGCACAGGAGATGAATTAGATAAACGAAGCATGTGACACGACTTGTGGATCAAATTGAAACCTTTGTCCCTTGTGATTACTTGAAACTGAATACAACCCGGAATGTGGGAGTCACATGGATCACTGCAACCCAAAATGCTGGGTTGTTTCAACATGGTTGATTAACAATAACCCAGCAGTTGGGTTAAAACAACCCATTATTTGGGTCATTTAACCCAGCAATGTGTTCTGTCCAATAGTGACCCAGCCCTTGGTTAAAGGATAATTCCGGTATTTAAAACTTTGAGTCTCATTTCTGGTTTGTTTTGGATGAACTACAGTGATGGACACTGAAATTTTGACAATGGGTGGTGTCTTGACTTTTTGACTCGTTTAGAAGCGTCTCTTGACTACTTCAGAATGGAAGTCAATGGGCCATGCACAAACATGTCATTAAAACAACACTTAACGTTCATTTTCAAAACTGTGCTACTCACCGAGTGGTTCGTGGTGTTCGTTGATTATTAAAAATAAGTAGTGTAGCGAAATACAGTTTCTGTCGTGTTTTATTTGGTATTTTGTAAAATTCCATTGACTTCTCTTGGAAGACTCATTGCTCGCTGATATATCACTCCACCGCTGGAAACGGAAAAGGGGTCTGTTTACATGTGGTTGTAGTTTTTTCGCTCGGTTTCTCTCAGAAGAAATTTTTCCCATATTTGATGGCTCAGTGACCAGCCTTAGGTTTGAAGTTGAGCTCGAATGTGACTGTCTATACGCTAGACACCGAGTTCCGTTCAGCGTCCTTGTACGGAAAAGTGGTTGTCGTCATAAAGTTTTCGGGAGTGTCCTACGCTTCAGACTCAAATATAGAGCGGAAGTATATACGCGGTTGTGAGGTATATGAAAAAATAGTTCCAGTATAGCAAATAACACGGATTGAAATCATACATTGCGCCAATATATTTGTTTTTAATCATCAACGAACACCACAAACCACTCGGTGAGTAGTACAGTTTTGAAAATGAACATTAAGTGTTGTTTTAATGACATGTTTGTGCATGGCCCTTGACTTCCATTCTGAAGCAGTCAAGAGATGCTTCTAAACGAGTCAAAAAGTCAAGACATGACCCATTGTCAAAAATTTAGTGTCCATCACTGTAGTTCATCCAAAACAAACCAGAAATGAGACTCAAAGTGTTAAATACCGGAATTATTCTTTAAAAACAGCTCAGCATTTTTTAGAGTGTAATTTGTGGTTTAGTTTCTTCATTTTTACCATTTGACTTTCATCATTTGCAATGTTTCTAGTTGCATCTTTAGTGATTTTGCATTTGTTTACCACTGAATGTCTTGTCCAATGAAGTGGATATTTCTTAAAAGTGAAGGTTGCATTGACAAATTTCTTAAATACCTTTGAAATGACTAAAGTGACATTTTTATAAAAATATGGCATTACAATAATCTTTTAATCCTCATTAAAGTGAAATGAATGAACCTAAACATAATAGCTTGATAAAGAATGCTAAGTTATAAGAAAACACATCAGACGCACTTAGAGGGGTTTGAATCTGAACGCCTCATATATAAGCTTTGATGTAGCCATGGAAGAAATATACTGTACCAGGACCCTGACATTTATTGTGCTGGAGCACACCGGTCGCAAGACATTTACAACTCGTAACGAGCCTACCTGGCATTCTGACAAATTTCTCCACTGTTCTGGGGTCAGATTAACATGAAAAATGTCATGAGTCTCTTGAGGCCCTTTTGGAGATTCTCATTATTCCACATCTAAGGCACAAATACCTCTGTCTCCCGCAAAGCAGTGACCTTTGGTTTTGCAGGCTGTTAACACCCAAAATATTTCTCAGTGGCTTACATTATCTGCTTAACATTGGCCAACAAACGAAAACAGGATTTTAAATAAGCTGTCGTTTTGGAAAATTGAGACCCTAAAGTAAACATTTCCATGGCTAAATGGGACGTCCTGCATAGATGTTTACAGATTGACCAGTGTGAGAATACACACATGCTTTTGTATGTTTTCTGGTTCCTTTTTAGCATTTTTCCTTTTTAGACATTAATCTTGGAAGCAGACTCCCATCCAATCTCTGATGAACGCAAAATTATTACAGACATTTTGGTGGGGGCAAAACTATTGATGTACTCAACTCATCATGGTACACTGAGTAATCCTGAGTAATTGAATCTATATTATGGATACGTTTAAAAAAGTTATCTAAAATAACTCAATTTAGATCACTAACCTTGTTTAAACTAATCGTTAAAAAGGAAACCTTTTTTTTTGAAACAGAAAGGTTCTTCAGATGTTAAAGGTTCTTTATGGAACCATTCAGCCAAAAATGGTTCTTCTATGGCATCGTGTAACACCTTTGTCTTTAAAAATGTATTCTCTGTAAGTTATCAATAGGCTGTTAATATGACATTAACATTCAGGGAAAACCCGGTCACTTCGACCCCGAAGATCAACACCCCAGTTCAGCTCTTTCTGTTGTTCATGTTTGAAGGTCATTGTCAAGCATGTGACCTTCCTAGCATTCCACCTGCTATACACCACATAATCGGCACGGTGGCACAAAGAATGCATGTTAAACATCACGTCACAAGGTTCACATGTCAAGGGATTTGCTCTTGCCTCTAAATGAAGCCACATCACAAAACACAGAGGGCATTTTTGCTTGCATCTAATTTGCATCAGTCTATGCAAAACAGCACAGCTGAGTCTATCTGTGCTGGAAGGAAAATACAAAAGATGCTTCTTATGAAGACAACGTTGAAGACAAAGCCATCATTAGCAACACTCCCACCGGTCTGTGATTTGATCACATAAAGTGTGTACTTGTACACTTATTAAAAGAAATAGAATAGAATAGCTGTGTCTGGATAATAACCCATGTTCTTTGAAAAGCAACCTTACCCTAACTTTAAATTTAATAAAATCCAAATGCTAATGTCCAGTGTTATCCAGTGTTATTAAGGGATTTGGCAGATGTCTTTATCCAAAGTGACATACAGTGCAGTAAAGCAAAACATTTTAGCAGGATGTGTGTTGCCTAGGAATCGAACCCACAACCTTTGTGCTACCAACTGACATGAACAATTTTATACTGGACATCAAGTTAAAACCCACAATCACAGTAAGCAAATCCATATTTATCCTTAATTCATATTCAATTATGGGTAATACATAGTTTGCACCATTTCCATTCATACAATTTGGCTCAACCACTTCTGCCAAAATACCAGAAATACCACAGACTCTGATTGCTATCCTAACTATCCATGTTTTCAGTTTGATATTATTATTTTTCTCTCTCTGGTTTTATTTATTTTTCTCCTGTCCACAGTCTTATCTAAAGAAACCGACCCCATTGAGAACAACTCATTTACACTGTCAGAACAAAATGGTCCCTTGCTGTCATTGGGGCGGTATGCTTTGAAAAAGTACGCCTTTGTACCCAAGGAGTTTACATTAGTACCTCAGAGGTACATATTTGTACTTAAGAGTGCATAGTTGTACATCAGAGGTAATAGTGCATATCGGTACCTCAGAGGTACATATTGGTACTACAAAGGGTACATTAGTACCTCAGAGGTACATATTTGTACTTAAGAGTGCATAGTTGTACATCAGAGGTAATAGTGCATATCGGTACCTCAGAGGTACATATTGGTACTACAAAGGGTACATTAGTACCTCAGAGGTACATATTTGTACTTAAGAGTGCATAGTTGTACATCAGAGGTAATAGTGCATATCGGTACCTCAGAGGTACATATTGGTACTACAAAGGGTACATTAGTACCTCAGAGGTACATATTGGTACTATAGGGTACATTAGTACCTCAGATGTACATATTGGTACCAAAGAGTGCATATTAGAACCTCAGAGGTACATATTTGTATATAGTGCATATTGGGACCTCAGGGATACATTTTGGTACCAAAGAGTGCATATTTGTAGCTCAGAGGTACAGTTTGTACCTATAGTGCATACTGGTACCTAAGAGGTACATATTGGTAAAGTGCATATTAGTATCTCAAAGGTACATAATGGTACCAATGAGGGCATATTAGTAGCTCAGAGGTACATTTTGGTATGAAACAGGGCATATTAGTACCTCAAAGGTACATATTTGTACCTATAATGCATATTGGTACCTCAGAGGTACATATTGGTACCAAAGAGTGCATATTAGTACCTTAGAGGTACATATTGGTACCAAAGGGTGCATATTAGTACCTCAGAGGTACAAATTAGTATTACAGGGTGCATTTTAGTACCTCAGAGGTACATATTGGTACCAAAGAGTGCATATTAGTATCTTAGAGGTACATAATGGTATCAATGAGTGCATATTAGTAGCTCAGAGGTATATATTTTTACCTAAGAGTGCATATTGGTACCTTGGAGGTACATATTGGTACCAAAGGGTGCATATTAGTACTTCAGAGGTACATATTGGTATTACAGGGTGCATTTTAGTACCTCAGAGGTACATATTGGTACCACAGAGTGCATATTAGTCTCTTAGGGGTACATATTTGTACCTAATAGTGCATATTAGTATCTTAGAGGTACATAATGGTACCAATAAGTGTATATTAGTAACTCCAAGGTATATATTTGTACCTAAAAGTGCATATTGGTACCTGAGAGGTACATTTGGTACCAAAGAGTGCATATTAGTAGCTTAAAATGACATATTTGTACCTAATAGTGGATATTGGTACCTCAGAGGTACATATTAGTACCAAATGGTGCATATTAGTACCTTAAGGCTAAGAGGAACATATTAGTACCAAAAAGTGCATACATTATTAGTACCTTCGAGGTACATATAGCTCAAGCTTAGAGTATGTTTTTTATTATAAAGCTAAAAGACCCTATAGTCGAACCCTCTCACTGTTGAGCTTGTTTGTTATCTGAATGTGACTAACAGCATCTCAAGTGTCACTTATTCTACATGGCTATTTCCTATTTGCCTAAAGAGACTATCATCAACAAAAACATACATTTCAGCCAGAAAACTCAAACCCTATTTGGTAACAGTGATGTCAAAGTCACCATGGCAACAGCTCTTACAAATTATGTCTTTGAGTTCCTTCTTTCAGCTTTTGTCCATGTGACATTCAAGTGCGTCTTTTTGTCACAATGTCTGAGCATTAATGCTCCAGTGCCAAGGACACAGAAGGGGAGTAACTTGACCTTTTGCAGATCACCGGGTGCAATAATAGGGCAAGGTCAGGAGAATGGGGTCCGAGATGCATGGGGTTTATAAGAGAGGGTGGTGTGGGTGCCATTATTGAAATGACTGTGTGAACACAACCTTTGTCACTCATGAATTTAAAATTGCATGTTAATGTAGGATCATTGGAGGAGGGTCAGGAACTAAAAGGACAGTTCGCAAAAAAATAAACAAAATTCTGTCACCATTTACTCATGTTTGTTGAACATAAAAGAATATATTTTGATAAATTATGATATTCACACAGTTGGCGGTACGCATTGACAACAGTATTTGCTTTTTCATAATGTAGAAGTCAATGGGTATTGTAAACTGTGGTAAACTGATTACCATCAGTAAATGATAACGTAATTTTCACTTTTTAAAGTTTTAAAAGTTGGACTAGTGCACTTTATTCTATATTCAAAACCATTTGACAGATTTGTGCAGAAAATCAAATTTTAAGTCACTTTCACAAACACTCCCAGCCATCATGGCTCATGTCGCAGTTGGAAAATAATGACTTGTAATGAGTTTTCATTTTCTGGTTGAACTATTCTTTTAAAACACAGCCACTTAGTCTGACTAACTAATAGACAAAAACAGAGCCAAAAGAAAGAAATATGATGGATATGTATGATTACTATGGTAATAAATTAAATATGAATGTCATTTTTCATACATTTTAAAAACCACAGTATTAAACACTATAGTCTTACCTGTCTTTACCAAACATCAAGTGTATATTCATAATGCTGTTTGTTTTTAAAAACTGACAATAAAATGATGTTTAGACAGAGAGAAAGGAGAAATGTATATGTGATATCTACTCTCATAGCCAGATGTCAGATACGCTTTGTCAAAACGACATCTTTATTGGTTTAAATCAGGTCCGTTGAGAACGTTCGGTCATCACTTTGTTATGATAACTAAAGCTACAGGCAATAACATGTTAATGTGTTTTACATCAGCAGTGTAAATGCAGTGAATCATATTAAAAACTCAAAGACATCTGCATGTTGCGCTGTGCGCTTGGGATTACATTAACACCCACGACATTGAAGTCAATATCACGAAACGTCACACGCAACCTTGGCTCATTGTCGGGAGATCCTCTATTGATGCACCACAGACAAGCGTGTTACGTAATATAATACTACGCCTATTTATAGAGCACAGACTTTGTGACGTATTATCAGCACACACACACACACACACACACACATCTCTGGATAATGGACCTGAGTGATGCTTATGGTACATTGGGATCATTAAATGCTTGAGTCATAAGATAATGATTATAATCCAATAAAACAAGTCATAAATTGTTTTTGTAGATAGATTTTTGAAGAAAAATCCTAACACAGGAAAGATTTCTTCTGAAGTTCACATCAGTGCTTTAAAAACCGACAGGCCAAACCAAATCTGGTGCTAATGTTGAATCTCCATTTCGATATCTGCCATCTGTCTGTCATCTGAATCTGTCTGTATGTCCATCTAACTATCTATTTGTATGTCGTCTGTGTATCTATCTTCTACTGTATCTGTTTGTCTGTCTGCCATCTAACTATCTATCTGTCAATCTATTTGTTGTGACCTCTGTCTGTCTGTCTGTCTGTCTGTTTGTTTGTCTGTCTGTCTATCATCATTTACTTGGAAACTCGCGTGACAGCTCAGAAGTGCCTAGTAGAGAACTAAATAGTTGAAAGACTTAAGAAATATTTGTAAGA